>OV121094.1:33474757-34897461 GCA_921293015.1 Phorcus lineatus
TTGGTCAATCCCTGGGGGTGCAATCTATATGGTCAGTACCCGGTTAGTTTGTGAAGCCCTGGGTATACACACATCTCCTATGGGAATATATAGGGGTTGGGGTCCTTTGGTCAATCCCTGGGGTGCAATCTATATGGTCAGTACCCGGTTAGTTTGTGAAGCTCTGGGTTTACACACATCTACTAGGGGTATATATAGGGGGGGTCAAGGGGTACCTGGGGGTGCAATTTATATGGTCAGTACACGGTTAGTTTGTGAAGCTCTGGGTTTACACATATCTACTAGGGGTATATATAGGGGGGGTCAAGGGGTACCTGGGGGTGCAATTTATATGGTCAGTACACGGTTAGTTTGTGAAGTTCTGGGATTACACATATCTACTAGGGGTATATTGAGGGGGTCATGGGGTACCTGGGGGTGAGATTGGTATGGTCAGTACCCGGTTAGATAGTGAAGCTCATATATATTTAGGGGGGTCATGGGGTGACATAAATTTGTTAGGGGGATAATATGAAGGGCGGCCCAAATTTAGAGTAGGGTTTTATAAACAAGTACCCCGTTACTTTTTAAAGCTCATGGCACTTACACTTGTCAGTGGGGAGAGGGTGGGTGGGGGGTTCGGTAATTTGAGGGATTTTGGGGAAGATGATGAAATCTGTGGGTTATATTCAAGACAAATCCTTTGTCCCCTTTTTGTGTAAGAGGTATTGTTAATGAAACTCTAACACACATTTTTGTTGGTTTAGAAAAGGGAAAGGGATGGGTAGTGAATTGTGGAATAGAAGGGAGTTGACAATCGCATCCCAGTTTATTTGTAGACTTGATAACTTATGGCCATTGCTGCATACTTACGTCAGTGAATGACATCACCATTTCATTCATAAGATTTAATGAAATATATATCATTATCTATGTCTGCCTCATAACAGTAATGATACGGTGAGACGAAAGATGAAAGTTAGAATCTTGTCAAACTGATGAACTGATGGATGTGAATTAGGAACATGATTTGTTAAAATGTTAGAATGTGAAACCGAAAACATGACAACTTAAAAATGAAACTTTGACAAGCTTTGGCTGAAGCATGGTGAGTTGTTGCTAGTAAAGAGGCTGATGATATAAGTAAAGAGGCTGATGATATAAGTAAAGAGGCTGATGATATAAGTAAAGAGGCTGATGATATAAGTAAAGAGGCTGATGATATAAGTAAAGAGGCTGATGATATAAGTAATGAGGCTGATGATATAAGTAAAGAGGCTGATGATATAAGTAAAGAGGCTGATGATATAAGTAATGAGGCTGATGATATAAGTAATGAGGCTGATGATATAAGTAATGAGGCTGATGATATAAGTAATGAGGCTGATGATATAAGTAATGATAAGTATGACAGACACAAGGAAGAGATTCTCTTGCTGACATATTAATATTCTAAAAACATTGATGTGTTACAAATTATCATTCCTGACATTTGTTTAATTTTACTCATGGTTAAAGAACTTGTGTCTGATATCCATAGTTGAGGAACTTGTCCCTGATATTCATAGTTAAAGAATTTGTGTCTGATATCCATAGTTAAAGAACTTGTCCCTGATATTCACAGTTAAAGAACTTGTGTCTGATATCCATAGTAAAAGAACTTGTCCCTGATATTCATAGTTAAAGAACTTGTGTCTGATATTCATAGTTAAAGAACTTGTGTCTGATATTCATAGTTAAAGAACTTGTGTCTGACATTCATTTTCAAAATAAGTGTTAAATTGAGATTAGGGTTAAAATGTGAACAAAAATATTATTGAAGAAACACAAAGAAACTTACCAACTAAAACAATCCTTTCAGTAAGTAGTTGTCATACAAGGCTGACACTCCATAACTGCAGACAACTGAACAAAATACTATTATACTGACAACTTGTAAGACAGCTTACCGTCACTGAGGGGAAGTGACCTGGATATTGGTATCTGAGCCTTGACTTCAGTCTGGTCGATCTGGTGAATCTCTTGTTGTCGCCGCTTGTACGTGGGATCGATGGCTGCCGCGATGTTGAACTGCATCGGAGCACTTACGGCATGACCAGAGCTAACCGATCGGTCGGGGCTGAAAGATCTGTAACCATGGAGAATTGAACATGGCATGTCATTGAAAGTCATACTTTATTTTATATAATCATAATTACAAGAAAGGCCGCTTGTTATGTTGCCTATTCAGATTCAGATCTATTTCTCAATTGAAATATAAGTTTAGTGCATATCAGATTGGCATCAAGAGTTGGAGAAAAGTGTTGCAATTCCTGGGCCTTTTGTTACATTACCTATTCAAATCTGATTTTCGATAGTTTTTTTAACAAGATTAAGTACCATTAAAGAGTTCTTGATGATGAGAGACTTTGTATGAAGACTTGATTTATCCTAACCAACCAATGCTTTCACAATTCCACAATGTTGTATTTTTGACAGAGACTTATCCCCACAAACCTGCTTCCATCATCGTCACTATGGTAACTGCCTGGAGGGGAGGGTGATGGCGCCATGCGATCATTTGATAACCTCTGACCTCTGTGATGACCTGAAGGCACGTGATGGGGTGACGACTCGGCCAGCCAGCGCTCTACCTCCCCGACATCCTCGCCTAATATTTCCCCAGTTGGGAGGGTCTGTGTGAACAATACAGAGCATGAATACATAGCACTATATCTAGTCATGAGCAATATACATCTTACATAATGGGAGGGTCTGTAATATCAATAATAATTACTAAAACTTTCACAAGGTACACCACTGGCAAGCGGACAAAGAAGTTGTGTTTAGATTCTGAATTTCAGATTTGTAAGGTTTTGATGACCTAAAAAGACAACATTTAACACTTTAAACTCCTGAAGATTTGTAGTAACAATTCACCGTCAAGCCATTCTGAATGGCCAACCACTACTCATTATCCTAATTAAAGATCTGGATCAAGCATTTAATTACGAAAGATAATTTTCCAAACTGAATCACTGCATTAGCAATAAAAGTTTAACAAATAATCAAAGGCTACTTCCAACCTCATGTTAAGAAAAGCAGGCTATATATGAAAGATAAGCTTTTGATAGTCAATGTTGACATGGAACTTGACCAATGGAAAGAACAGGGATTTATACTATACTAGAAAGTGTGATTCCCAATATAACAACATCAAACCCTTTATTGACTTCAGTTTATCTTCTGCTTCATCAGGTGAACATTATAATTATTAATTACACACATTTAAGACCCTCGCAAGACTTATCCAGATCAACTGCTTCATGAGGTGAGGTGGTATGAGGTTTAACGCCGCTTTCAAGAGTATTTCACTTATATAGCAGCTGCTAGTATTATTGCAGGGAGAAAGCCTGCAACACCATTGTGGCTATGCATTGCTGTGAAATCTGCGAGCATCAGCTGGAACTAGCGAACCACGGGTGGTACTGCACTGAAATTCAGTGAAGCATTGCACCAAACCTGACTGCATGTAGAACAGTTCTCTACTGCAGACAAAGTTGCCGAGCCCCTGGTGGGATTCGAACCACGGACCTCTTGATCCGAAGCCGAACGCGCTAATCACTGTTCTATCCCTCCCCCTCAACTGCTTCATGGAGTGGATCTAGGTGTGTTAGTATAGCACGTCCTCTATCATGAACACAACAATAACACACCTGTAACACCCTCGCGTTCTGCTCCTGTATCCGCTTGTGTGTCTCATATGAGGGTGGTTCCCGCGGCGGGAGGGAGGGGGGCGAGGAGGTGTGTCGGCCGAGGGCCTGGTGGGGGAGGGACTCTTGAGACGGGGTGCTGTTGCTGATGGACCGGGTATAGCTGTCTCTACGGTAACGGTGACCTGGTGGCTGTCCATTCAGCTGAGACGGGTCTGCCATTTCCATCGCTGTCGACATGTCCATACCTGACGCCATGGCTTCTTGTGCCATCTGTAGATATAAGTCAATGAATTTCGAAAACATTGAATTACTTTGAGAAGCTTGATGCTGTTTGTTTCCAGAAACTTAAAACCTACATGTAGACAGAGACCTTCTAATCTGCAAATGTAGATTCATTGCAATGGTTAATTATGTTTTTATCAATCAATTTTGAAAGGTATCAATTAAGTGTTGTAGAATCCATGTGTAGACATTTCCAGCCACTGCATTGTTTCGTAACTGTTGTCATCTTAACAGCTCAAAAAAACATAATCAGCTAGAATGAACAATGCACTCATGTTTTACCAAAATGTACGACCTGACATTAATCTGTAGCCTAACTGTACACCCTGACAACCCACCTAAAACCCTCAAATCCTCCATAGAACCCATCTAAAAGTCGCAACACTGACCTGTTGTTGTCGCTGTTGTTCCCGTAGTTGATGCCGTCGTTGTTTCAGCTTCTTAGCTTTGAGTTTCTCTTGCTCCTGAATCACGCGGGCCAGCTGCTCGTCTTGAACCTCGATCTGACGTAATTTCCGCCGGTCCACCTCCGCTTTCGTCCTCTGAAACAGTGATGATTGCTTCCTAGATTTTTGTTTGCTTTGACTTCATTGGCTGTTTAGTGTGAGTTGAATCTCTAGTCTTACCCTATCTCAACCTATACCCTCGGATTTAAAAGTAATTGCAATCTAAATTTGTCTCTTAACATATTTAAAAAAATTTCTATTTGTCGGTAACTATTTACATAAAATTTCACCTGATAAAAGAAATTCATCATGTTAATGTAACAAAAGATACGATATTTCAGAATCTTAAGACTTGATTATTGGCCAGATGAATTCTTGTTGTAAGTATCATGCTCTGATCTAATCTTCTTACCTTATGTTCTTGGTCCTGTAACAACCTTGCAAGTTCCTGCAAATAATTAATAAAAACGGTCATACATCAAAATGTCTTTAAAATTCCACAAAAGTTGGTTGACTCGTGTAGTGTTCAGAGCAGTCTGATTAAAATCGACCACGTTCCGAGGAATAAAAGTTTATGAATATTAACTCTAGCGGGATTCAAACATACTCCAGCAGGGGCTGTCCTCTCCACAATGGTCTGAAAGCACCCGCCTTTCTTGCACGTTCTGACGCAATCTCAACTAGCCAATCACAATGACTGTGGCAAAAGTCTTCGATATCTGTATCTAGGGGCAAGTAACTCCTGTTTATCATTCATTAACCTTGATCGCCGCTATCGCTATTTTAAACGAGATGATATGATTGGTCCGTTAAGACTAGGTTTTGTCTGCGCTAAACTGGTGAAAGAACGTACGAGCGAGGCGGGTGCTTTCAGACCGTCGTGGAGAGGACAGCCCCTGATAGAGTACATTTGAGGTTCCCACTAGAGTCAATATTTATAAACTTTGATTCCTGAGAACACGGTCGATTTCAATCAGAGCAGATACAATAAGTCGGCTTCTCGCCATTGAGTAATGGTTATAGAATAGAGAGCATGTTTGTGCTAACTGTAACAAAAGCAGCAATGAGATCAGCTCCAACATAGTGGGAACCAGGGACCTCCTCGTTAGAGTAAGACACTCAACTGAATGAGATAACCCACACTTTGAACCCAGAAGAAACCCTTTTTACCCCAACCGTGTACACAAGTATTCCAGCATATCGCTACAAAGATGGGAGAGAGGACGGGAGAAAAAACCACTGCAAACGGGATGTATGTGCCAAAATATTATTCATGCAAGACTTACATGTTTCATGTCAAAGAGAGCCTTCATCAGAGTAAGCATGTAGGTCCATATGCATAAATTTTACGGCAACCCTCTGATTGGCCGCATCCTTATATGGATCCTTAGATGTTTGACCTATACAACACTGACTAATGCTGGGCATCCCGTAGATAACTGATGGATAGTTCTACTGAGATTACACAAGTTCTACTGAGATTACACAAGTTCTACTGAGATTACACAAGTTCTACTGAGATCACACAGTTCTACTGAGATTACACAGTTCTAATGAGATTACACAAGTAACAAGCGGAGTTAACTCCCTTAGGTACCTCATCTTGGTGTTCCTGCATGATCCTGTGTTCCACCGGGTTGACGGAGCCGTCGTTTGGAATGGTGTAGAAGTCGCTAAAGTCACCGTCATCTTCTATGTGTCCTGACGGTGTCACCCTGGTTACCAACAGAGAACTGGGATCAAACTCACGCTAGCAGCTCTTACACGAACACCCTGCCTATTTGACTGAAACCCTGCCTTTCATATTGACACGTTCTTGACATTTTATACTCTTAATATTTGTCATTAAAAGTGAATAAATGAATGATGAAATTGCCACTTTTACTAAATGTTAGAAACTGTTACAATGAATGAACAATGAATAAAGGTACCTGTTCTTTTCAATGAATGAATAAATGAATGAGCAATGAATGAAGTTACCTGTTCTTTTGAATGCATGAATGAATGAATGATTAAATGAACAAATGAATGAATGAATTAAATGATAAGTTAAGTGGGAATGCTTAATGAAATATGATCGAAAGTGGATAAATCATGAAGTTAGATGGGAAACGGCCACATTGTGACTCACTGAATATCTAAGGTTTGATAATATTATGACATGATTTCTCTACAAATAGAAAGGCAAAATACACTGATGAAGTAAAAACAACAAAATATTACACACAAAAATCTAGATCCATCAACAAGGTTATTGTTTGTTAATTTGTTTGGTGCATAAAAATGAGTAAAAGAAGGACCCATGCCAGGTTAGCACACAGCTTCACCCAGAGATACGAGAGGACGTAATTCATGTTAGGGGATAACAAGGTTTACACCACTGAATAACATAGTATTTAACAAAATAGAGTCTAGCCTATATTCCCTTAGATACTCAATTATTGGACAGGATTTGTGCACAGTGAATGATATTCATTGTGCCTGCAACTCATGGATGCTTCATCTCTGGTGAGTGTAAATTTGAGTCCTTCAGCTGCAAGTATCAAGCCATTCTGAGTGACTAATCTACAGGGTCATAACTTTTTAAGGCGTTTAGAAGTAACATAACAAAAACAGCAAGATTTTCAGCTAGACATACTGAATTACCACACAAATAGACAATTTATCACTCCCGGATGTTTTTAGGGCATTTATAAGTAAAATAAAAAACAGCAAGATTTTCAGCTAGACATACTGAATTACCACACAAACAGACAATTTATCACTCACGGATGTTTTTAAGGCGTTAAGAAGTAACATTAAAAATTTTCAGCCAGACGTAGTGCATTATCGTGAAATCAGGCAATTTGTCCACACAAGGGAGCTAGAATTATATTTTCATGAAGGGGCTAAGCTGGGATCTTGTACACAAACTACAAACACAGTTATCAAGCCTTTCACTTGACCATCACCCAGATGTCATATGAACTTAACAGAATGTGCTGCATTACTCTACTCCAGAATATAGAAAGAGGCTCCAGCCTTGACAGTCGAGGAAATAATGTTTCCAGACTAATGATGGGTAAAATGAGAGGGTTAGATGTGTGACGTGAATGATTAGTTGACAACCATAACCTTCTACTTCTAAAGTTCACTCCATCTCAAACAGATAATATCAACTCATAGTTTATTTGTTATATTTCGAAAAGGATTTTTTTTCTGTGCAGTGAGAAAACAGATAAAACAGATAAATATTATCAACACTCTTAAATATCATTTTTATTTGGGCACATATAATTTTGAACCTTAGAAAAAATTAAAATCTAGAATGCTGAAGAAGAGCAGAAGAGCAGAGTGAACTCGAGAGGTGACATACAACACAGTGCAGGGGAGATAACTCTACCTCACCATCGACAGTAAAGGCACTGGGACTTTCTCAGCAGTCTGCAGTCAGAGTTATTTACTCAATCAAGGCAGAGAGATGTTTAGATTCATAACAAGAGCTGGCAAAAGTTCTATCACCTCTCAAATACATTTAACATTAGTTTTAGATCCTTGAGCAGCAACTGTTTCATATTTTTTTTTTACAATTGCATCACGAGAAAGGGAGGACTAAAAAATATTTTGTTTATTCATTTATTTCAACTAGGTTTCCAAATTTTGAAATTGAAATGATATTTTTCTGAATATTTTTTCCACGTTCTTCAATGGACATTTATTTCTAAATAGCAGGCTCGTTACATAAGAAAAGTAAATGACTTGAGAAAGGGATTTCCCAGATTTTTCAGATGTGTTCAAATTGATTTCCGAGAACATTTAAAAGCTTTTCCAAATAGAATTTGTTTGAGAGCTATATGCAAAATTACAATTCTTTTTCATACTGTCAAAGGGAGAGAACTCTTGCCAGTGTTAGTAAGAGCAAAGCACTACTACCTGCGCCTATACCTAGCATGTCCGTTTGGAGTTGTCCCCCTTGGACTGAGACTCAGGTCCTCAACCGCACTGCCGAGCTGCCTCACTGTGGCTGCAACACACAGTCACATGGAAACAATTGTTATATTAACTTACATTTTGATATGTAAAATGTCCCTGCATAATCAATGGAAATAGGTAAGGTCATTGAAACACTCAAATCAAAACAGGACTACATTGCAAATGTCTTACTGATCAAAGGAATATCTGAAATTATTTGAACATTAATAATAATAAATAAATAATAATAATAAATAAAAATTATAGTAAAGTAAATTTTGAAAAAAAATATGTAATTGATGATTATTTTAAAAACAACATAAGTAATATCAGATACATTTTAAGATAAAATACTGTATGATATCATAAACTATGAATTTGTGAGGGTTAATCCAAAATGGATTTACAACACATGGAATGAATGACCCTTTCAAATCCAAAACCAGTTAACACTACATCTCAGTCATGTAATCAATTGTGATAGCTATCCTATTTTGACCTCATTCATCCATGACTACTATGATTACATGAAAACTATATACCAAACGTAAATGTTAAATCGATTTCCTCAATTTGACACGTTACTCTCCTCTTCAATGTACATGTAACAACAATGAAATATACAAGATCGAGTGAAGAAAAATTTATTCTAGTTATATGTATACAAGAAGAGATAATACATTACACTGCAGAGTTAAGGTGACATGTATCCTTACATGCATGTATATATTCATATTCACATATAAAAATATTCAGTTGGAAATTCAATATTGTTTTACGTCACAGAAATATTAGCATAAGTTTTCTTAAAGGCCAACTTCCCCAGCAAGGAAAGTGTTAAACACCATAACTAACTAATCTTAGCCTTGCAACATTTCCTCAACCTTTCTTATCAAACCTCTAGCCCACTGCGACAGAATTTGAAAGTCCCTTCAAAAACCCATGACAGTTGCCACCTTCCCCCGCATGGCTTTAAATTGCAACAGTCTCTATTGCTGGCTAATTTAAACATGGCTGCCAACCATTCAAAATTCAAGTTTTGAGTGAATCGCCCTCATCGGCGAAAAGTTGCAATTCTCATATGATTTCTTATTGGACTATAGCGATCCGTTGCAGCCTTGGCGACAAGCAAAGAAAAGTATGGGAAATGCGGCAAGGCCTATCTTAGTAAGTCATTGGGCCTGGCGTAAGAAAAGGCCATGTGTGGGAAGATGGACATTTGAGGGCAATTCTTCTCCATTTTTTATTTCCCATCAGTTGTTATATTTATATGTACATGTACATATGAAGTAAATATTACATATTGATCTTGTAATACATCAGTTGTTACATTTGCAAGTACATGAAATAAATATTGCATATTGGTCATGTAAAACATATTTTCACATATTGTTGCAGGTACAGTTGGATCCGAATCCATGCATGGCTTAAATGTGTATCACAATAATAGATAGTTGACAATCGAAACATCAATTGGGCATCAAATCCAACATCCTGCTACATCAGCGTATTTGCCTCTGCCTAGATCCATCATAAACCCTGATATCCTTCAGCATAAACGCTTGTATCGCTAAATATAGCAAGCCAATGAAATTACTTGCATTCAGCAGTAGCGGCACCACCCGGATGAGAGTTCAAACAAATGTCAATGTAGGCAATAAATAGCCATGAGTAACCAGCCGTAAGAGATACAAGTGTTTTAGGCCGAAGAATATCAGGGTATATTATGGCGCTGGGCGGAGACAAATATGCTTATGTAGCAGGATGCAAATACAAGAACAAAGTGAGGAGCGATGACAGGAAAGAAAGAACTTGTTTATTGCTCAATGAAAACAAATTCATGATTTATCACAAGTGGGTGCATAAAAAATATATATACTCTCATACATCTCATTTAATTAATATATTCATGATATATATTAATATAGCTCTAATTGAAAACATGGATAAAAGAGTGATAATTATACTTGTTGTTATGTTTCTATGCACTTGTGAAAATATACATTTCTAGTTAACTCTATAAATATGTGGCAGGCAGTTTGATTTGTAAATAACTTTTAATTGTTAATAAACCTTCCTTTCATATCATGTCTTTCTTTTAATTCAATTGCTATTAGTTATGCGTTGTTGTTTTAGTTACCAATAAGTATAGTTTATTTAGCGTGCGGGATTATATTCAGTAAGGTAGGGTTGGGAAAGACTAGGTCACTCTAAAGGTGTCGGGTCTTCTTACCCAATCCCTTTGATCTTATTGGCTAATTCAAATCACCGCACAGGCCATGTCAATTTCACGTGCACGCCACATCAGCACTTGTCACTGATCATTCGACGACACAGGACAGACAATCTGATATGAGAGGTTAGTTCTAAACAATTACTAATCTATATATTTATGATATTTGCGGATTAAGTAGGATAACTTATCTATGTTAAGTTATGTCTAAAATATATAGGATTTTCGGCATTATTCCCTCTTTGATTATTTGATGGTCAAGTCGCCATCTTGTTACGCTTAATTCAGTAAGTTACTAAATTCATAATTAGGATTAAACTATACTATTAAACTTATTGCTAAAACATTTCTTTCTTCTACTTTTACTGTATGATTGTTGTTTGAATGAGAGTCGGTAATTTCTTATTCTATACATAATTCTTGCACGCATGGATGAGTGTGAGCGCCATTGTTTGATGATACGTGTGCTATGTCCAGATGCTTATGACTAACCTTATTTTATTAAAGAGCGTATTCTGGGTTGAAGCCAAACCACGGCTAAGGACATAACGCCTCAGCGCCACACGCAGGGTAAGCTATTTTAGATATGTATATATTTATTGCGTTTTGTAAATATGTTCATCACACGTGCTGTGTGATAATTATGAGGGTGTACGTGTCATCATAATATAAATATTATGGTAATTTATATGTAATATATGAAACAGGATAAAATATTCTGTTAGGTAATGATTTCGTTATACTCTGTTTACATAAGGGATAACCTCCCTTGATGTGTGTACTTGTTACAATCACAACGTAATGAATATGATATCGTACCTTATTGGAGTTTTGTTATTATAGATACTAACATATAAATGCCACGGTGTATTTACATGAGTTGTAGATATCAGGGAAATGATTTGATTACTGTAGTTTGCATTTATTGAATAATTGCAAGTGTGTCAATATGTTATAGACTGTATATTGTTTTATGTATGTATTTCAGGGTGTCTTTACTTGTCTTACGCTACTTGGCAATAAACTTGACTCACACCCGTGACCCGTGTTTGGATCCTTCATTCATCCACGCACACCCGGTTACAAAAATACAAGGTATCGAACAAGAATAAAAAATACTCATTACTCAAGTCGTCATAATATATTAATTGGTATTGTCTTTCCAAGTTTGATGAAGATGTCACTCAGGAAATATTTGTGACATTTGGGGGTCAGGTGGATTTTGATGTCAATACTTTACTGATCCCGGTGATTGTATCTTTGAACTGCAGAGAAAAAAAAAGTACATAAACTACATTGAACAGATAGATTCACAATTTCTGTTCATGCAAAATTTAATGGGAAGTAGTTTCTAATTACTTCTTCACTTTCAAACTTGATGATATGAAAGAAAATTATGCATTTGATTTGATGATTACAATTGTTTTAGGCTAAAATTAAAATATGAAAACATCTACCGAACTGCAAATGATAATTTGAATCACAAATAAATTTACCTAGGGCACCAGCAATTTTTTTAATACAATCTATATCAGAAAATAAGAAATAACAAAATTGAATGTCACATAAAGAATAATATATAAATACTATTTCTAAAACAGAGATCACTGACCTTTGATCTAACACAAGTTATCCCATTCATTAGTAATTGGTCTACAGCCTTATAAATTCTGCTTCTACTGAAAAACAAAATATCGAACAAATTAAAACAGATAAAGTTAACTGATTGTAACACCTTAACTAGATATCACATTTTCATGTTTCAAGATGATCTTATATAAAAGAAAATCAAAAGAAAAAACAAAAATTTAAGCTTTTAAATAACATTTTATTTGTACCTCAAAAGCAAAGTATGTGTATTCTTACAAGACCAAAGTTTTTTGGAGTAGAAAAATCTTAATTCTAACATGACACGAAAACTAGAATGAAAATACTGCTTTCTGATTGGTTACCTGAATCAATTTCGCTGATAATCGCAAGCTCGGTTAGAAATTGAATTTAGGGGTGAAAAATGCACGACATACAACCCCAAAATAAAAAACAGAAGGGGTTTATCTCCTAATTCGTTTGATAGTAATGAGGACATTTTCCCCTTTTAAAAGATTTTAATATATATATATAGATATGTCCAACTTGCAACAGAGGTTTGACTGGGTGAGATGATAAATGGGGGGAAGAATAGACATACCTTGCTTCTGAGGTACAAATAAAATGTTACTAAAAGCTTAAATTTTGTATAGCACAGGTTCAAATCTTTCCATCAGTTACAAGACAGACCAAATGCTCAATGTGAAACAAAGTTGCAGATTGTACGTACAACTAAATTTGATGTCAGCTAATCAGGATTCTGTATTTCTATCCCACTAACTGATCCACTGATAACAGAGGCTATGTGGGCAGACATGAGTGGAGCAGCTTGTGTATTGAGGACAATTAAGCGACACGAGAATTTCACAGAGTATTTTCAGCAGAGAGAAATCCCACATTGCATTTAACTGTGCATAACAATCTACAAGCACCTGGTGGAACAAGCACCACTATAGATACAAAAGAACTTGGGGCAGAAATCTACAGGCACCTTGGGACAATAATTCTATATAGGATGGCAACTTGATTGTCATTGTATTTCTTGGCTTTTAGGGTTGTGGCAATATGTTGTAATATCAAGAGTAATGTTTAATGTCATGATAAACGTATTGTCAACTTTGAATTTATTTTGCCTAAACTTCAAGGTTTTTGTCAAAAGGGAATGTTTTCCTGTTAAATAATTGGTATTGTGACATGTTTTATATTGAAATTTGGCTTATATTGACTCTGATCAATCGAGGTAGGGAATTGTATTGTGAAAGTCCAGTATTTTCACACCTCTATCAGCATAGTGGTACCTGCTACAGGTGAGGCAGGCGACTAACGGACAAGTACTTTATCAGACAAATTTTGAGAGAAATGGACAACACAGTTACATTGTTAAATACATAACAAAACATATCTATAAATTAACATGGTTGAAATAAATTAATTCAACATATTAAGGCATGCTTCTGATACTTGTGACTTTTTAACAACTCGTCTTGATATAATTGACATCAGAAGACATTTGGGTAAGATACTTCACACATCATGATTAATTCAGATTATGAAGAGGTTACTGGTAATATCTTGTTAATTCATCTGAAGCAAAATGTATAAAAGTCACATCGTGAGAGGGTCAAATGTAGATTGTTAAGGTCATAAAGATTTATGAATCAACAACATTGTCAATCTGACAGTTTTAAATGATGGTAAACTGAAGATTGATCAAGTTTCTTCAGATGGGAAAACTCACCAAAAAGAGTAGCGGTAGTGGTTGAAGATTGCTGACATCTATCCGTCTCCATCCCGAACTGTTGCAGGTGATTTTCGCGCAAAGACAGCAAAAGCAGCTGCTATCGGATTTATAAATGCCGACAAAAGTTACTTCTAGGTCTTAGAAACTACCATAGCTTTGCTTTTAAGTTTGTGCGGTTTATCTTGCATGCATCATTTATGTTCATAATGAAATATAAAATTTCCCCTATAAACAAAATAGACTTGCCCACACTCAGGATGAGAGGTGCTGGATTATGTTATTGATATTTAATAGAAAGGGTTTAGAGGGGTGTTAGAGAAGATCAATGCCTTGTGATGGGAGAATGGTTATTAGGTTAAGGGGGTGGCAAAATACTGACAAAATTCCAGCTTATGCATATACTTGCATGATATAAGGTTTAGGACTGAAGTTAGGTTTTAGTTTAAGGTTACTGACCAGTTGGGCAAGGAATATATCTAGGTTAAATAACTCAGTAATGTTTGGAGTAAGGGTGAGGTTATTGTAAATGAAAGGTAGATATTGGGGAAACAGAATGGAGTATGAGCATTGGTCAGTGCTTCTCTAGATTTTCCCAGCAGGTAAGATTCAGGGTATGGAGTATGGCATTAAGCATTAGAGAGGGAAAAGTAAGTGTCCAGAGGTAAAGTCTTGACTCATAGGTAGTGTTGGTGAAAATTTTGTTCATATTTCAGGGTATAGATTTTGGCATTAAAATCCTTTCAATCAAAAAAATAACAGACACAAATACATTTATGAACCTGATTTAAGGCTTTTAAAGTTTAGTAAGGATTTCAAGGTTGTGATAGGTTGGGGTTTTAAATTCGGTGAATAAAGTTTTTGCATATAAGCATGATATTGAGATGAGGATTTTGATGAAGAGTTAGGGTTCAGGAAAACATACCCTACACAGTGCTTAGTTCAAGCCTGCACAGTGTAGGTTAAAGGCAGGTTTCGGAAGGGAGTCAGGGCTCTAGGAAGAAAGAGTTCAGGAAGACATACCCCCATCAGCATTAAGTACGAGCCTGGCCTCCTCGGTGTGCTGTGCGAGCTCCTTCTCCAACTTCTCACGCTGCTTCTGCAGGTTCTTCTCCTTCTTCTTCTCCAGATATCGCTCGTATTTCTTCTTCTCCTTCTGCTGCATCTCGCGCGCAATTTGCTGAAACATTATAAAATTTGAGGTCAAAAGCTTTGTATAGCAAAGATTATAACCTGCTTTCACAACATTATGATGTTATTAATTAAGTACCGGGTACTTCCGTATTGGCTGATACAATGGACCGAGGACTTGTAACTCAACTAATACAGAAATACTTTTGACAATTTTATTAATTATCCTCTTCAGAAGTTCATGTTCATCGAAAACTAAATGATTAATGATATTGGTGAACCGATATAACTGATGAAAGTTTTGAAGTGATTTGTTTGTCTGCGCATGTTCAGAATCACATTGGCCCAGTTTGTCTAGTAGAGGCCCTGTGTTTCCTGTATCGGCCCAGTTTTCCAGTATTAGCCCAAGACATACACAGATGGACTAATGACTGGCTCAAAGATGGATGGAGAGGTGGAAGGAGAGAGAGAAAAAGTTAACACAAAGCTGTATGGACTTCTAGTTAAAGAGAGAGAAGTATACCAACCTCATCTTTGGTCTCGATCTGCTTCTGTTTCTGGACCTCCTCAACCTCCAGCTCCACCTTCACCCTCTGGGCCACACGCTCATCCTCCTCCGCTCTGCAACATCAACGTCATCATCATCATCATCCTCCTCCTCTCATACCTCAAACTCTACATATATAAGTTAAAATATCACTTATTATGCACGGTATCAAAGCGGGAAAGAGATTTGGCACCTATAGGTGAATAAGAACATTGTAACGTGAAAATAACTCCCACGCAAGGCTTAACTCGCCTCAATCTCAATCAAAAGCATAACTTTTCTTTGTCAGCTCTTTAGTAAACTGCACCTAAATTTGATAGTCCAATCAGAAACCTCCTGGAGGGTGCTAGGGGTACCCAATGAGGGCTCTGTACCCTAACCACCATATCTGGTGCAATGTTGAAAGGCTAAAGATAATAAGATTTAGGGTATTTAAATAGCACACATATCCACACCCAATGCATGCTCAAGGCGCTCCCTGCATTATTACCCTGGTCTAACCCAAGCTGCCTGTTACAGTCACCTTCAACACAATCTACACCAGATACCCAATTAGTACTGCTGGGTGAACAGAGGCACATTTTGAATAAAGTCTCTTGCCTAAGGAGACACCACAAGTTCTCAACTCGTGTCTCAGTGTGGGGCAGGGAATAACCTTGATCTCTCAGTTAATACAGCAATGATCAGGTAACCCACCCATCCAGCGAGCCACGCCAGATCTTGCTGAACTTCACTGATAGCGGTCAACTGAGCTATGCACAGGACCACGTGCCACCTTTGGCAACTGGCGCCCGTTATGCTTAGAGAGTTTCCTGTAAGGAGTGAGGACGTACTGAGACTTGAGTTGCTGGAGGTACTGGTATCGTTCCTGCTGCTGTCTCCGCTCCTCCTCCGTCTGCACCACCTTCGCCACCGGGATGTCCTCACGCACCGTCCGCCGGTTCTTCCGGTTTAACCCGTAGTGAAAATCAACTGTAACAACATTTAGTGTGGTAAGATATTTGGGGTTTCAAAAATCATACAGATATTTGAATGACAATAGAACTGGGATTTCTGTAGTTTGAAATAAAAGAAATTTGCATGATTGTTTATTGCTTCATTTTCATCAAATGACAATGAATGAGAATATATCTATTTTTCCTTTTGTTTTTGTCCTGTGGCTTTTGTTGAGAACTCAGTGGTTTTGGCACCTATATTATTTATCATATATATTTATATATATTCATTCTACCAAAACAAGAAAAGCTCACTGCAGGGATTTTCTTACTTTTTGAGGCCAAGATCAAAGGTAGCACCTGTTAATTATATCACAATGTCGTCATGCTTTATCTGGTGTCAAACAATATTAGTCTATGATATTAGAATTAAAGGGTTAAGTAGGCTTAACAAAATAGTAATTTGGTTCTGTTTTGCGCATGCTTCAGTTAAAAAATTTAATAAAAGACTTTTTAAAATTACGTTCTATACACAGGGTATTAATTTTGATAGTTGAAGTAGTGCTTAAGTAGTCATCAAAAGTTACTTTTTACCATAATTATTTTTTAAATATATTGTCATCACATCATTATAGTGTGTCTCTATAGACCAGAAATGCTTTTTAATAGTTTTTTTGGGTTCTTACAGTGATCAAAAATTGTAAATTTAGTGTAAAATTTAGTAAAAATAAGGACAATTCACATGATATATATAGGCTTAAACATCATATTTTCCAAATGTATTTAAGTTTTGCCTTCTTAAACATTAATGCTTATTTCAAAGTTTAAAAGTGGTTGAGACTTCCATGTAAGTACTTTGTCAACCTTTATATGTATAAGGACTAAGCATTAAACATCTATTTAAGAATATTTTCTCTAAATGAAGATGAACAAAAGGATCTTTACTTACATTCTTCATTTTGCATCTGGTAGGCTTTCACACCGTCTTCATGCACCAGCCATTGTTTACACACTGCAATAGAAGATACAGCATTAACAATTGTGACAACCATCCGATTCTTATTCTAAAGCATGAGGTGAGCATAGACATTGATCTTCCAACACTCCTAGAGTGACTGTAGGTATAAAGGGGGTTTTCAGCTCAACATAGACCAAATGTTTTTCTCCCTTTGATCCAATCTATAGGACAAGTTTGTTAAAAATTGAGTAGGACACCTATCTCTTCCAACGCTACTCATCATCATCATCATCATCATCATCATCATAAATACTTATGTAGCGCCAATATCTGTGATACACTCAAAGGCGCTTAAGCTCTATGATGGTACTAATGTCGCTGAGAAAGCTTCCGAGAAAAGACAGGTTTTCAAGTTTGATTTGAGTGAGTGAGTGAGTGAGTTGGGGTTTAACGCCGCTTTCAAGATTATTTCACTTATATCGCGGCTGCTAGTATTATTACAGGGAGAAAGCCCGCAACACCATTGTGGCTATGCATTGCAGTGAAACCTGCGAGCATCGGCTGGAACTAGCGAACCATGGGTGGTACTGCGCTGAAACTCAGTGCAGCATTGCACCCAAACCTGACTGCGTGTAGAAATGTTCTCTACTGCAGACAAAGTTGCCGAGCCCCTGGCGGGATTCGAACCACAGACCTCTTGATCCGAAGCCGAACGCACTAACCACTGCGCTATCCCGCCCCCAGTTTGATTTGAACACAGAAAGCTACTCCTAGTATTTAAATCTGCCAATGATTGTAAATAATGCATATAGTGTTTCTAATTCAATCTCAAGATTTCTGCACAGTTTCTTTTTCATTTCATTTGTCAGCGCTTTGAGTATGTCCCTTCTGTTGACGTGGAATCCAGCGCTATATAAATAGCCTTATTATTTATTATTACAGAAGAAGGAGACGAAAATTATTTAATAAATGTGTCACGACATGTACAGTACAAAAATGACAATGTTGTTCATATTAAAAAGAAGTAAAAGAGCCGGCCACTGAAGGCCTATGAGACACATAAAATCAATGAAATACATATCAAATTAGTGATGCATAACAATGCATAACAATAAAAGATTAAAAAGTGACAATGTGTTTTTAGAGATAAAACCTAGTGTATGCTGAGGGATTTGCGCTGCTTCAACATTCAAAGTAGTAATACAGCTAATGATTTAGATTTATACAGCTTATACACTTCGATCTTATCTTCTCCTAATAAATAAGAGGTTTGTGTCCCTTTCCTTGTTATATACAACTCATATATCTACAAATTTTAACTACATTGTTTAAGCCAAAACCCGCATCGTTCAACATATGATAGGTAATGACAAGTGTTATATTAAAAATTGCACTAGTTATATCTTCTCTTGAATTCCCTCGTCTACACATAACATAAAGCTACCATATAATCAAGAAAAGTGACAGGAAGACCTATTTCATCATTTGTAGCGGTGCCACTTGTGATAATATTGGCTTTAATATATTAGTCTTACAGTAGAGGGCACTGATTACAGCTGACACTTTAATCTCGAAGTGAGGTGTATTCTTCTCCTAATCAAGAGGTTTGTGTCCATTTCCTTGTTATATATACCTCTCATATATCTACACACTTTAACTACATTGTTTAAGCCCAAACCCTCATGATTCATCATATGATAGGTGATGACAAGTGCAATATTAAAAATTGAATTAGTTTATATCTTCTCTCATAAATAGAATAAATTCTGTCATTTACCCAGATAAGAAAGATACCAATTACTAAAGAAAAATAACAGAAAGGCCTACATCTTAACTCTTAGCTGCGCCACTCATGATAATATTGGCTTTTCCCGGCCTCTACATGAGAGATAAGTGATATCACACTCAAAACTAAAAATATTTTTTATCATTACTGCATTTCATTGGCTGACAAAATGCATACTAAATATATCAATGAGTAACCAGCCATCAGCCAAACGAGGCAAACAAAGAGATAGCTATCAGGATCAGAGGAGCGTTACAAGTTAAGTAACCTTGACGGAGCAGGATGTACTTAAGGGAAGCATAACACTATGCATTAACAGGACTACAGATAAGATTTGGACTCAGGGGTATTTCACTCCTCAAACTAAAAACTTAGTAAAATTACCACATGAAAAAAAATAGGAGTATTCCAAGGTTTATCGTTTTCAGATCCTCATTCCAATTTAGCATCTTTGTCAATACTAGTCGTTGATAACATTTTTCACAAGTTTAATCTGTAAATAAACGAGTGATTTCTCTTTGATGAAATATAAAATCGGGAATCATTGTTTTCATACAGTTTTACATGAAGTTGACTACTATTCGAGATGTTAAGACCAGACATGTAGAAATGAAACTTTATTTTTACAAGTCACGATTACTCCTTTAAACAAATATCTGACTCGTATGCTGGGAAAGTTGTGTGTATCTGTCACTCATTGATTTAATTTTTAATGCGTACATCTGAATAACCTGTGCATATTTTATGCAGATATGCATCTTATCTGGAGCCCTGCGTTAACAGAGAGCTAGAGGACCTTGTCAAGCATCGTCTCACCTTCACAGATGTTAAATGTATGAATCATCAATCCTACTCCCAAATCAGTCGTGGGTGAACTGAAGTAGGTCTCCACTATTACGCTATCAGGTATACCGTCACCAGATCCAAATTTGTTTAAGTAAACAAAAACGATTATATGAATTTGTCTCACATGTCATATTTTAACAAGATTCTACTTAGTCTCTGAAAAATCATGAATTTTTAATCCCTGGTTGCTTAAATAAGGGAAGGGATCCTTGAGAAATTAAAACTGAAATCTAGATTACTCGTAAGTAGGATACATCAGAAGGGCTTCCACGGGTCCAAAATATTGGACTCGAGTACTCGAGGGGTCAGACTTGATTTGGACTCGAGTACTCGAATTTATCACATTTCAGAAATAAAGATGTAAATGTAAGTGTAACTGTGTAATATATTATGAAACAACAACAACATTTACCTAAGAGATCAGGCATACACATGCCATTTTAAATATTCAACTTACAACCTGGTAAGTCAATCACATCCAAGTTCCGACGATACGACAATGTATCCAAGTTTATTCACTATAATTCACATTGGTCGTTCTAGTGTTATCGTCTCTGCGGGATCATGCCTCCAGTAAACGTTTTCAAAGGTAACTTAATTAGAGATATCTCCCTTTGTCGAGTCCTCGAGTCCAAGAAAATGGACACGAGTCCAACTAAACCCGACTTGTACTCAAGTACTACCCGTGGAAGCCCTGTACATCAGTGAGTTAAGCATGACACGCCTCTTACTATACAAAGATCAAAAGGATTAAATAATACAAATTAACCATATCAATATTAATATTAATATTTAATCATTATTGGTCATAACAATACCTGATAGGCATACACCATCTTCCCCAATTTTTTTTATAAACAAAACTGAAATGAAATTCTAAATTTCTATTATCGTAAATAATAAATTGTAAAGAGGTTAAAACCATGACGAAAATTCCTCCACATTAACTGAAAATCGATTGATTGATGGCCGGAATAATCGATCATACTTTTATGGATAGATTTCCTTAACTTTAAATAAATTGGACATAACATTAGTAAGAATTCAATACATTAGTGTCAATATGACAAACTTGTTTACACAGTGGAGACGGCAGCTTATGGTTCGACACCCAAGTAGGACAAGGTGTTAGATAAAACAAATCAACTGTAAAATCACCTCTCAACACTCTAAACTATCCATTAGCCAGCTACCCTTTAAACATGCAAGAAATCTCTATGGAGAGATTTTATCTTCACCTTCACCTTCTTCTTTTTAAAAGGACCTGTTGTGGATATTTTCTGAAATTTTCATTACTGTCATCCTGCTACATCAGCGTATTTGTCTCCGCCTAGCTCCATCATATACCCTGATACGCTTCGGCCTAAAATGTTGTATCGCTTACGGCTGGTTACTCATGGCTATTTATAGCTTACATTGACATTTGTTTGAACTCTCATCCAGGTGGTGTCGCTATTGCTGAATGCGGGTCATTTCATTGGCTTGCAATATTTAGCGATACGAGCGTTTTAGGCTGAAGGATATCAGGGTATATGATGGAGCTAGGCGGAGACAAATACACTGATGCAGAAGGATGCATTATTGTGAGCAAAATATGTTATATAAGTGAAATACTATTGAAAGCGGCGTTAAACCCCATATCACCTCACCATGTTGAGGCACTCATGTTGTGTACATGGTATAACAGGAGGTTTCAATGTAATATCCTCTTGTAAACACCATGACCCTGAGACAAACACACCCTCTTCCTCAAGCTCTTCAACATGAGCGCCCGCTATCATTATCATCACATTTCAAAGCGCTGTATATCAAAACCCTTGTATGTAATTGTTGCTTTTTTCCTTGATACAAAGTCGGTGTAAAACTGCTGAATCAGCACTACAGGTTTACAGAGTGCTGAATTATACATCTGCCAAACAATACTACACAATGTATTCAGTACACAGCGACCTCTGGTGATGAGGTGATATGGGGTTTAACGCCGCTTTTAAGAGTATTTCCCTTAATGAGGCTTATGCAGCGAGAAAGCCTACAACACCATTGTGGCTATGTATTGTGGTGAAAACTGCGAGCACCGGCTGGAACTATCAAACCATGGGAGAAATTCAGTGTAGCATTGCAAAAGTTACGAAATGCTACAAAAGCATGTTTGGTACCAAATCATTCAAGAGTCTAATAGAAAATAGCATAAAATATTAGTTCCACACTGCCATATGGCTATCATTATGACAGCGGTGCTAACATTGTAACATCACATGTACCCACTATAATGACATCATACATGCAGCAGTATTACACTAGTCTACTAAAAGAAAATGCTAGACCTAGGCTCTACAGGACCTAGCCTGTCCAACAGTCTGTATTATCTAACATAATCACAGACCAAAGCAGATCACATTACATTCTGGTAATTCCCTTTTTCAAGGTAATAACATCAGTGAGTGAAGCATCTTCAATCTGCTCAGCTCAGCAGTTTTATTGCAGTGTAGGAATTCCCCTATTGAGGTGTATTGTCATGACGACATAGCTAAATATAGCGCTTGTCACACAGCTGGCAGACTGGAAACCAGTGAAGACTTACACTCAGTCGCTTCAAATCAATTCTTTAAAAAAGTTTTTTTTTTATCAATTATAAGATAAGGGTTCTTAAAGTTATAAGATTAATTTCCACAGTTTTTCAATCCAATTCTAGACTTGCTTTTCAAAAGTTATAGGGGTAATTTCAAGGTTCCAGTATTTTGAAATACACTATCTCTTAGACAAGTAAGGTTGAAATATGATCCCTGAAATAATGTTTTCAACCGTAAATCTATTTTCAAATATTTGAAATGAAATAAGATATAAAGGAGTTTTGACCTGCACTTACATTTAAGATTTGACTGCCCACATGTTCTTGACTTGAGAAGGCTCATTTGATTTCTTACTCCAGGATGTTGAAGAAAGACTAATTGGGAGAATATGTGAGGATGACTTGGTGATTCATGTTTTCTTTTCAGAAATATTTCTGTACACAATTGTGAATTTAAGTGCAAGCAGACAACTACAGCTCTGTGAGCTGCACTAGTAAAGAAAAATATTTGTGTGCAAATCAAAATTATGTCCACCTTGATTGACACACTCATTTGGAGAAATCAATGGCTGTAAACAGTTTATGAGAACTGCCTGCCATGTTCTAGTTTTCCTCTCAAGCAGAAGCTAGCTTACCTTTCATTATACAAACAAACAAAATATCTATTAATCATTTCTAAAGTCAGAACTTATAACTACAAGGAAACATCTTTTTATCTCC
The DNA here is from genome assembly GCA_921293015.1 of Phorcus lineatus. NCBI lineage: Eukaryota > Metazoa > Mollusca > Gastropoda > Trochida > Trochidae > Phorcus > Phorcus lineatus. The sequence goes on from OV121094.1 coordinate 33,498,161, forward strand.
TTTTCCTTGTCTACATCTACAGGAAACTTAACACTGAAGCCGGTGCATAAATCTTTGCACAACCTTTCATAAGAACCGAGAGACTTAGATCAAGTTTCTGTGAAGTAATTCTCGAAAAAAATTGTTTTTATTAAGTATTAGAAGGAGACTCATCATTTAGATTCAAATCTAGACTTGCTTTTAAAAAGGTTATGTTGGGGTAAAAATATCATTAACTACATTCTGTGTATTAGCTTTTTCAATTCTAAGGATGAGATATCACATCCCAGGGGTCACAACCCTTCAATGCAAGTCTATTTTGACATGACATTTCCTATGATGGACGTCATGTCACGTCTGAGTGGTTGCTTTGGACGAAATGAACCAATTATCAGTACCATTACATCAAAATAAAATTAAAAAATCCAGATTAATTAAAAAAATATTTATTCTTTTCTTATTCATAAGTTCAAACCAACGGAAAGAAAAACCATTAACTACATTCTGTGTATTAGACTAAGTAGGCAAATGCCAGGATATACAAATCCTCATTAGTCAAGAACAGTTATATACCAGCTAACAGCTTAAGCGACATACAGAGACTTATCGCCTAGTCATATCACCACTATGACATAAGCCTGGTAGTTTCCACACCCTTCTGCCTTTCATGTGAGAAGCTGGCCACAGGTCTTGCCTTTGACCTCTGGCCTTGTGAGGTCAGCAGACAAGGTCAACCTGACTGGGTCAGTGAGTGGAAAACTGTAAACCAAACATCTGCAGATTACCTCCCTTGATCCCGGGTGGACGCTACTGCTTATTTACATACTTGATCAATACACCACTGTGTGATATTTGATTTATTGACTCCAGGGGCAACTTAGGTTGATAAAAAAATTTTTTTTAAAGTAAATAACTTTGTAATTTTCTTTAAGATTTTTCACAATTTTCAATTATGAGAAATCAATATCTCTCAGATTACAAACATCCAAACCTGTAATGATTAACAGTGTATGATATCTTTAGCTGTAGGTTGTAATCTGAGCAGCTTAACAGGTTAACTAACAAGTGCATAAGCTGTTTGAGTGGCATTCTAGAAGTTGTGGGTATATGGACAACAAGGAATTTTATGGATAATCAACTTCTTTATTGCACTGGTAGCGACGTTTCGGTATAGATTCTTATACCGTTTTCAATGTCGCTACCAGTGCAATAAAGAAGTTGATTATCCATAAAATTCCTTGTTGTCCATAACAAGTGCATGTGTACCAGAACACTAGCTAGGGGAGGTGCTCTCTAATTGCACTTATTTTGTACGTTACATTTTCAATTTTTCTAGTAAAGTCCCTAACCATCAATAATGAAAACAGTTATGATGATGATATCAAATGGAATGGAAATTGCACAACCATCAAGGCAGGGTTACCTGCCAAAACGCAGAACTGCAAAACGCAGAACTGCTAAAACAACAACATTTATTTATTTTATAATAGGTGTGACCAGCCTGACAATGAACTTTTCATTTCTGCTAATTGGGATTCTGCGTTTTGGCAGGATACCCAAGGCAGAGGTGGGGTGAGGTCAATACGCCGCTTTCAACAGTATGTTACTTATATCGTGACCGCTAGTATTATTGAAGGGAGAAAGCCTGCAACACCATTGTGGTCAGCATTGCAGTGAAACCTGCGAGCTTCGGCTGGAACTAACGAACTATGGTGGTACTGCAATTCAGTGAAATTCAGTGGAGCATTGCACCCAAACCTGACTGCATGTAGAACAGCGGGATTCGAAACACGTTCCTGTTGATCCGAAGCGGAACGCACTAACCACTGCGCTATCCCGCCCCTATCAAGGCAGAAATATCTGCTAAACTATAACAAACCTGGTATAAGAACAATAACTAAAGTCATATCTCAATATTAGGAATGGATTTAACTTATCAAAATCTCACCTCATACTATAGAGTCATTAAAACATCTTTATACTTTAAATGTAATCAGGTCGTATGGGGTTTAACGCCTCTTTAAAGACTATTTAACTTATATCAAGGCTGCTAGTATTATTGCAGGGAGAAAGCCTGCAACACCATTGTGGCTATGCATTGCAGTGAAACCTGTGAGCATTGGCTTGAACTAGCGAACCATGGGTGGTACTACGTTGAAATACAGTGTAGAAGACACTACGTGTCAACTTGCACTTAAATAAGATGCAGTTATGTAAAGGTTTGAGCAAGAATTCTCAACGCTAACGCTTATGACATGTATGTGCTTGACCCTCTCCTTCACTTCTTTAAGGTAAAAAAGTGAATGGTATATGTTCAGTAAGTTCAGTTTTCCTTGATTATTGAATCTGAACGCTATTTCAATCTCTGATACGAGAGTGTGTAACATCTGTGAATGTGTGAGCTATGCTGTGAATATAAACTACGTTTGAAAGTGTAAAACTGACATTGATATATTGTCTGTATACAAAACAAGAAATCCTGAATATCAAATCAGAATTGTAATGTGTGACTCAAAAGAAAGCAATTTTACAAGAAACAGAAACCACAGACATACGAATATGTAATTGGAACAACAAATGACTCAAACAAAAGTTATTCCACAGGAAATATCCAGGAAGAAAAAAGCTGAAATCTGAGGTCAACCTGCCACAAGCAAGATAAAGGCAATAACATATTGATCGTACCGTTAATGAGAAATTCAGGAGCACTGACATCAATCTTTGATTGAATTTACACCATATTTGTGTCACATTGTATCCTTGATTAAAAATTATACCAAGAAAGTGCTGATTGGGCAAATTTTCAGCAGTCATAAGATTTCTTGAAAACATGGCTACGTGCAACTTGTGAATTACTAAAAATTTTTCTAGTATAGACTGTAGAAATGTTTTCTTAAATGAACCAAATAACTGATCCCCAGTAAAAAATAATATTGGCTTATTATTACAGAGTGACAATGTGACAATGTCAAATTGTTTAAAATATTTATCAGAGAAAAGATCTATAACCCTGGCAGCTTCTAGAAATTCGACATATTAAACTGTAAAAATCTCAAGGAAATACCTGATGATGATGTCAAGAAAGATGTAAAATGATAAAAAGATGCATGACATTTGAAATTTAAGCTATTAAATCTAATGAGGCAAACCTATTCCAACTGGTCACACAGAAATCAAACCTCAACCAAAGTAAAATAGAGCCATGGGCTCTGTAGCTCATCAGACTTTTGATAGAAATAGGTGTTGTGGTTTAGACCATGGGGTCATGGGCAGTGTAGGAAAGATAGCCTGTCCCAACGTCAGAGTTATTCACAATCAAATAAAAAAGGCCCATTGCCCATTTGGGGTCAAGGGGTCACCGAACCTACAATTCAGAATCCCCATTGTCCAAGGAGTCTACACACAACTATTAAGCTATCAAGACCTTTTGGAACTGGAGAAGAAGATGAAAGTAGGATTTTAAGGTTTTGACCCCTGTGACCCCATTTGGGGTCATGGGGTCACCAAACCTACAATTTAGAATCCCCAGTGTCCAAGGAGTCTTCACACAATTTTTCAGCTCTCTAGACCTTTTGGAACTAGGGAAAAAGATGAAATTAGGTTTTTTAGGTTTTGACCCCTGTGACCCCATTTGGGGTCATGGGGTCACCAAACCTACACTTTAGAATCTCCAGTGCCCAAGGAGTCTACACACAACTTTTCAGCTCTCTGGACCTTTTGGAACTGGAGAAGAAGATGAAAATAGGTTTTTCATGTTTTGACCCCTGTGACCCCCTTTGGGGTCATGGGGTCACCAAACCTACAATTTAGAATCTCCAGTGCCCAAGGAGTCTACACACAACTATTCAGCTCTCTGGACCTTTTGGAACTAGGGAAAAAGATTAAATTAGGTTTTTTAGGTTTTGACCCCTGTGACCCCATTTGGGGTCATGGGGTTACCAAACCTACAATTTAGAATCCCCGTTGGCCAAGGAGTCTACACACACCTTTTCAGCTCTCTAGACCTTTTGGAACTGGAGAAGAAGATGAAATTAGGTTTTTCAGGTTTTGACCCCTGTGACCCCATTTGGGGTCATGGGGTCACCAAACCTACAATTTAGAATCTCCAGTGCCCAAGGAGTCTACACACAATTTTTCAGCTCTCTAGACCTTTTGGAACTGGAGAAAAAGATTAAATTAGGTTTTTCAGGTTTTGACCCCTGTGACCCCATTTGGGGTCATGGGGTCACCAAACCTACAATTTAGAATCTCCAGTGCCCAAGGAGTCTACACACAACTTTTCAGCTCTCTGGACCTTTTGGAACTGGAGAAGAAGATGAAATTAGGTTTTTCATGTTTTGACCCCTGTGACCCCATTTGGGGTCATGGGGTCACCAAACCTACAATTTAGAATCTCCAGTGCCCAAGGAGTCTACACACAACTTTTCAGCTCTCTGGACTTTTTGGAACTGGAGAAGAAGATTAAAATAGATTTTTAAGTTTTTGACCCTTGTGACCCCATTTGGGGTCATGGGGTCACCAAACCTACAATTTAGAATCTCCAGTGCCCAAGGAGTCTACACACAACTTTTCAGCTCTCTGGACCTTTTGGAACTGGAGAAGAAGATGAAATTAGGTTTTTCATGTTTTGACCCCTGTGACCCCATTTGGGGTCATGGGGTCACCAAACCTACAATTTAGAATCCCCATTTGCCAAGGAGTATGCACATAAAATTTCAGCTCTCTAGAGTCATTGGTTCTGGAGAAGAAGTCGAAAAAGTGAAAAGTTTACGGATGGACGGATGGACGGACGGATGGACGGACGCCGGACGCCTTGCCATGCCATAAGCCCATCGGGTCTTTCAGACCTGATGAGCTAAAAAGTAAGGAATCGGCCACTGTCTAACAAAGGTGAGATGAGTTGGTGGTTAACACCCCTTTCAAGATTATTTCACTTACATCGCGGATGCCAGTATTATTGCAGGGAGAAAGCCCGCAACACCATTGCGGCTATGCATTGCGGTGAAACCTGCGAGCATCGGCTGGAACTAGCATACCATGGGTGGTACTGCACTGATATTCAGTGTTGCATTGCACCGAAACCTGACTGCGTGCTGTCTAACAAAAGGTTATAACAGATATTTACGTTATGGCAGACAAGGGTAAAGTAAAATCTTATTAATGAAACAAATGTCTTAACCCTTAAGTTACTGAATATCATAATGATCATTTTTGCACCCATGGCTGGATTTTCGAGCACCTGCCTCGCTACGGTCATTGCTTAATACAATCATGGTAACAAAACCCTGATGAACAGAACCAGAATCTTGTGTACTGACTCCCAAACCACAACAAACATTATCTTTTTGATGCAGTCCTTCACAATGGATATGATTGCAAACTAAAGGTAACATCAATGACTCCAACAAATAGTTATTACTTTGAGCTCTGTACGTCTTCATTGCTGCCATGCTGCTCAGTCGGGTACAGCGGGAGCAGTTGCCATAGTGATAGCGCCGGTGATGACGTCGTTCTCCCATGGTGACAGAAACAATAACCGGAACTGTTTGTCAACTCCTGAGAGTTAAAGAAATACCTGGGAAACAGTGGTCCGACATGCGAAACTGTACTCAGATCCTCATTTGCTAGAAATATCAACCCAGTGCACTTGCATGCAAGATAGAAAGTTTTTGTTGCCTGTCAGCAAATAATGATGGTTGGAGATGGGGTCACTGGGGAGCACAAAAAGCACAAACTTCACACAGCAGTAGATCATTACTCAGTAGCCATTTCTTAGAAACATCATCATTGGATCTCCCATGCAGTGAATCCAACTGGTAATTAGCAAATCATAATCATTCAGTAACACAAGGCAGTCTCTTCAATGCTAAGGCATAATCTTAGTACATCACTTGTAATCTTAGTACCTCACTTGTCAAAAAATGTTAAAGATTTCTAAGGGTCCATGCAAGGTGGGTTAGTTATTGTCAAACATTTTCACAAGTCAAATTCATTTGAATGAGTTGTTTACCCGGTCAAATGGCTGGTTGATTTGATGGAATGAAATACTGGTTCTCACATTGAAGAAATTCTCAACAGAGCGAAGTGTTAGCGATAGGCTCCATCATCACAAAGTCGATGTTACTATTTCAAACAATCAAGTATCACAAAACTTCCTATATGTTTGAAAGTCTCCCAGAGTGTACCCATCTATATTTCAACAGAAAAAGGTGAGGTGAGTTGGTGTTTAACGCCTCTTTCAAGATTATTTCACTTATATCGTAAAAAAACAGTCTTCACTGGGAAAATTGATTCCACCCATTCTGTATGTAGGGATTTACCTTCCCCTATAAATGCAACCCACCACGATGTTCGAACAAACAAAACAAGATACAATAGTTTATAAAGTGTATTTTGACTCCTGTCTCAACTGCAAGGAGAGTCACACAGACAATAGAAGGTCTCGAGTTACCCCATTAGATGCTGTAACTCACATCAACACAACAACAACACTCCGGCTAGACATAGACATAGGTAAATAATTATAAGTAGTCATTGTCCTTTATTCAATACTGAAAGATGTCGTCTTGATTTTCGAAACTCATTTTTAATCAAGAAATTCACAAGTCAGTCCAAAAACTCTTTCAACTTGTCTGTATCTATTACAAAAGATGTTGAGAGATAGATAAAGAGGAGAGAGAGATAGAGATAGAGAGAGAGAGAGAGAGAGAGAGAGAGAGAGAGAGAGAGAGAGAGAGAGAGAGAGAGAGAGAGAGAGAGAGAGAGAGAGAGATTAGGAAAATTCCAAATAGTTATAATAGAGTAGGAATTCTAGTATATGCAACATACTTGACTGATAAGGCTTACTGGTCTCATATAAACACATAATTCAAAGGGATATGAGCATATATGAGAGTTCTCGAGTAAAATGTTGCAACCAGTACCGTGTTCGACGTGATAAGCGCCTGGAGCGCTTAAATAATTGGTAGAAGGGGGCGCTTATTAAAACGATAAAAATTGTCCTCAAGTTTAGTCTTCAAAGTGTTTTCTTACCATAAACATGTCTTTGAAATATGGTTTTGTAACTTTTATCATTTTGATGGTGGCTGGGGGTCTTGAAATACCCTGTATTCTTCATTTTAGTGGAAGTAAAAGACTTATTGAAAGACTGAAAAAACCTTCTTCAATGAATCAGCATGCAAGGTAAACAATGTTGAGAGGTGGGCGCTAAATCAGGACGCATATTGTTCAGTCAAAAACGTGGTGGGTGGGCGCTTATAGGGGAGTGGGCGGTTATTAAGTCGAATACGGTATTTTATTTGCGGTACAGTGCATCTTGCATCAAAGCACTACAATCATTAATAATTGAATTTTAGTACCCGGTAATTCTTTTTACTTACCTCAGGTATGAATTTCTTAACATTTATTTTTAAAATTCAAAAGTTTTGTTACGATTTTAGTTTGTCAAATTCCTGTATCCATAATTTACTAGGGGTTCCTTACTGCATTCTGTACTGAACAGAAGCTTAAGTTTACCATTTTGATGCCAAGAATTAACTAGATTTTTTTTCTTTTAAGAAGGAATTGATCATGGCAGGTATTTTCAGTATAGATACAGCTAACAACTCAAACTAATCTGAGACATATTTGCCGTCAGCGTGGGAAAGAAGCGACAGAACTGAAGAGTGACAGACATGCTTGGGTAAGACATGCTTAGGATGTCACCTCTCATGTTATAGTTTCCTACAACTAGTCACAAGCAGCTTGAACCTGTAGGTGCAGTTGCAAAGGGAAATTTTCTGAAATACCATTTTTAAAACATTTTTGCTGTGAGTTCACAAAATCATCACAACAAACAACTTTACATTTTCATATGAACGGTACATTTCTTACTTCCTTGAATAAAAATCAAGATTTTTTATTGTAAATGGTCCAAAATCTTAAAATTACTTTTCCCCAGTTTTATATATCTTGCTCTTAACTACCACTTTTCTTACTCACATTATCACAAATACAGAGATAACATAAACATGAATAGATTTGTATTACAAGTGTAGTTTGGAAGGTAATATGGTTAAGTAATATTTCTTTTATATTGTGTTTTTCAATTCTGGTTTTTGAAAACAAATATTCCTCGAAAATAACCCTAGGTTTTCTTTATACCAATCAGTATCTATTAGGGTCTCGCATCTCTGGCATATTCTCTAGTACCTATTCATCTGGTTGTATTCAAGAAAATACTTTTTATAAAAAACCAAATCGGTTATCATTGACCTTGAATGATTCTGATAACATCTCTTTATATGATATATGGTTCGATATAATAACACAAGGAAATTATCTAACAGATTAGATTATCAGAAGGCAATTACAATTACAAGGAAATGTATTAGGTGTAGGTCTGTTAATTATGTAACGTGATTAGAATGATATATCTGAATTCAGGTAACAGTCTATATGCTTCTTAATACACTAACACTAAACTATATATCTGAATATGTCGTTTTAGCAAATACTCATAATAAAAGAAAGAAGGCAATTACACGATTCACTGTTAACGATCAAGCACTGCTATCAACTTTTCGTAACCAATACCAATGCTCTAAATGAGCAGAATTGGGTCATGTTATCTTTGTTTGTTACTTTGTCTTGATCAAGCAGCATAAATTTTATTTATCATTAAACTTTTTGTTTATATCTGCAAAATTAGGTTGATTTTTCTGTTAGTAACTTTTCATTAGTCTGTTAGTTGAGTGGGTATAAAGCACAGGGTATGTGTCCACACACAAGACTTCAACCAGTAAGGATACGTAATCTGGGACACAGTGGATGAAGGTAGTTGTCTGGAAACAAGTACTGTTTACATTGTCATCAGTAAACCAGTTTTTTTACAACTTATCCTTAAGAAGGTTTTTCATCTTGATATAAAAGCAAAGCTTACTTTGAAGTGAAAGAAGTTGTGTGGAAACTAGTACTGTTTACTTTTCCTCACTCAGACCTGTTTATCAAGTTTTCACTGGTCACAATACTTCGTCAGATCCTGTTTTGTGCAAGTTTCTGTCCTCCCGTCTTGGTAGTCAGTTGTTTAATCCAGAAACCCACCAGAATATCTAATACTGTCTTGGCTGAGACAAATGATTCTTGTACCGGAGCAAAAACTCAAATACATTACACAATCAGCTTCATTCAGGGATTATCTTTGTTCATTATCTTAAGAATATATGTTTTCTTTGTAAAGAAAGGGTAATCTGCTATTATTTTAAGTTAAATAGAGACATGATACACCTTCTATCGTTAGAGTGACTTCAATTCAAATATCTCACAGAGTCAATCAAAAAATTCTCATGATAAATGTTACACTTAATCTAAGTTGCCATTGTTTCTAAGTTACTTGTCATGCCAACATTGAAATGCTGCCTTATGAAGGTTGATATAACTGATTTACTTCTGCTGAAGTAGAGATTACCTAATTGATCTTAATATGTAAAGTAATGCTGGCTGGATCAGTGTCAAAGTATATATCTAGCACTTAAAGATAATGATCAAGAAAAAATCTCTTCATTATGCAAAGATAATCCAATAAATCCTCATTATAAATCCATCAGACTTTCTCATTTAAAGATTTTGTTTTTAATTGAAACCCAATAAATTGGTTTAAGGAAGAGAAGGACAAGCTGATGTTATATAATAGCTTTACTTTGGATTTCAAAAGTTAAATCCAAGAACTTGATACTCGTAAAGACAGTCAATAATTCCTCGTATCTTGGGCACCACTTAGACTAATGGTTGACCAAGAGTGACACCAAATACTTGATGAAGGATATTCTTGAATAATGACATGTCACTTTCCTTCCTCCAAGAATAAAGTTTCCTAAGTTCCAAGGAAATGGTAGTCACCTCCTGATAATCATCTAGATAAGCACAGAAAACTGTCACAACACAACACAATTAACACAGCGCCGTTATCTCCCCATTATCCAGGAACACAGCACTGTTATCTCCCCAGTATCCAGGTACACAGAACTGTTATCTCCCTAGTATTCAGGCCCAGTATCCCCCACCAGCCTATGTCATTATTCAGTATATCCTCTCCTCACATCTCCTGCTGTTTCCTTCTACACCAGTAACCTACAGAGTTCTCAGGTAACATCTACAATTCTCAGTCCTATACCTTTTCCCCCTCAACAATTTATGCCAACCCCCCCCCCCCCCCCCCCCAAGATATGCCCCTCTTCTCCCTTTCATTTCATCCATGCAATGCTCCAAGGAACTGGTTACCGGCAGATCTATTTCTTCCCCTAATGTAAACAACACCCCTCTCCTATAAATCTTGTATACAACACTCTTCCAAAACCTGGTTTGCAGGAAGCAATGCACCCTCTCTCCCTTTAATATCCTGTGCATGTGCACAGAATGTCTACCATATACAAAATTATATAAAATAATATTCACCTTAATGAAGACCTCGCCTCAAATTAAGTAAGCACCCCTTCAATCATGTTATAGGATCTCTCCATCCGACAACCCCCTCCCTCCAACAATTTTTTGAAAATTTTTAAATTTAAGGTAAATTGCACAATGAACTTCCTCTTTCGTAGATCTTGGATCCGCCTACCCCCCCTCCCCCCCTCCTTTATCCTAGTTCTTCTCTGCTGGTTTACATAATCAGTCATGGCCCACACTAGACTGTCAGATACTTTGTTGCCTTATCATAAGCACTTAATCATAACTAAATTCCTCTTTGTCTGGAAACTTTCAAAGAATTTTTAGTGGCACTTGGTAAAGTGAATATTTGAAAATGAAGTTTGTTATTTAGACATTAAAGCTTAACTAGAACCAGATGAAAGAAGCAATCATTTGAGTAAAGTCTTGTCATATGTCAATGATTTTAATGTACATGCAATTTCAAAATCATTTCCTGTGCACATTAAAAATAAAAGTGTTATCGACACCATCAAAAGATTTCTACAAATGATAATGACTCTTTATTGTCCTATTCACAAAGATATGCCCCAAAAAAATTCTGTTCTCTAAAACCATGCAGCCAAAATTCAGCACATTTTTGAGAGATATTCTACTCTTATATTCCTGAGCATCAAGCAAGAAAGCAACATTACCATTCTTTAACATCTTTTGGTATGACGCGGTAGGGATTCAAACCCCTTTCTCCCAGGTGGATCAGGCGTTCTGACAGGAGGTAGAGGACAGAGTCTAGATCCATCTCCCAGTGAGTCAGTGATTAGTAAAGGATATAATCACCAGACCTGCATGGATCTGTTTACTGGAATTAATAAGGATGTCCCGTAACTAACTCCCTCCTGTCAAATTAAACCATTATCCTTGCTATGCTAACCTGTCCTAGAAGTTGAGTCAAATGGTGAGTGGTAGAGTGGTCAAACAATTGATCTTTTATCAAAATAATGCAACATATCTTAAACAAATTTCTTATTGCTTGCAATTTCATCTGTGTATTCACAAAGCTTGGCAAAAGGTTAATCTATGAATTGATTCTTTAAAAAATCATGATACAACTGATCTATAAAATCTATCTTGTTGCTTGAACTTCATATCTGAAATCAAACAGCATCAGAGTATATTTATCTGAAAACCAGAAATAGACAGAGGAAAAGATGCTTTGATAATACACTGTTGTGGTTCTGGAACATGAAAATGGATATATGTTGAAACTCTCAAACAAAAAAAACAAAAATTATATTCTTTACAACTCGTTATTAGATCCCAATTAAACAAAATCAACACAGCTCCGTAAGTCTACTATTTAAAGTGAAAATGAAACAAAGTTTGTGAGTATAGTCATGTTTATTACCAATAAGGTGAAAGAAGTGTAATATTTTCAATATTTGCACATGTGCAAATATTCACGTTCATATCTAGAAAGTTTTAGACATGTGCAGACAAAGTTTTCAAACTGTGAGGCTATTCTGCAGAGTAAACTAACAAGTCTTCTGGCAGCATGATATATAAAAAGTCAATTCATCAGAAAATCACACCTCCTTTCCATCTGTCAGAGCATCTGTACCCTTCAGGCAGGAAATAGTCCAAGACACATTAACAAATTGTTCTGAGGAGTTTAGCATGTCTCTACAACAGAGGAGCTGTTTAGCCAATCAGACATCCCGCAGCTAGTTAGCAGGTGTTACGGAGAGGAGATACACAAGGTTATACCTGGGGCAGGGAGGAAATATACTTGAGACAGCGGGAAGCATGGGTTCTAGATTTATCTATGAATAATTCAGTGCATTTCAACCAAAATCAACTTCATATTTGTTTAACTTTTTACCTTTGTGTATCATTTGCCATTGGCTTTATACTTGTCTCTATCACTTGCCCTAACACAGATAGCTAGAGTATGATTTGTCCATAAATGGTATGGCAGCAACATGGTTAATATGACACAGAGCCCTTTGCTGTTAACCATTCAACTGCTGTGGAAAGAAGTTACACAACCGAGGTAGTTGAGTAGTTACGTTTTTGGATATTCAGGGATAGTGATTCCCAGTTTTTTTATAGGTAGAATCCTGCAATTTAAATCTATACAAATCTTTATCAAGAATGCTAAAAGAAATACAACATTTTGAAAAATAAGCTATTGATTATATAACATGAAAGGAATCTATCATACCTATTATTAGAACTGTTATCGTTGGAGCGTTCTCATATGAAATAGAACTCCATTTTGTCATTAATAAATAAACTGATATTCATTTTAATTTTAGAGCCTGATTGTAAGTCTACATGTGCTGATCATATCACAATAATGAGATACCAGCTATAATAGCTTGGGTACCCATAACTCCCTCCTAACATCACACCCAACACTTGAGTGTGGACCTAGACTTAAATTAAGTCTATGAAATAGTTTAATAATTTACGGTTCCTTCATCTATAATATTCTTTTCTTTAGGCAACTTATTTCATATGTGTATTCAATCAAATCTAGACTTGCTGAATGAGGACCTAGACTGTATTAACGGCTCCTTTATATATACATGAAGCAGGACTAGTGCGGACCCTGCTAGAATATCAGTGAACTACCATACAGGATGTGCAGCATTGTGTCTTACTCACTGAGGGTTTAAACAAACTTACAAAAGGTCTTTATTTATTTTGTAAGGTTTTTAATCCATGAATTATCATGCGATATGAATGATGATAAGATAAAACCTTTCCTTAAAAGAACTTTAATTTGATCAAAAATTACTGATGATTGTTAAAATTTATAACAACCATCCTGCTCAACAATAGTCACAGTAAAGAGGATAAGATTTAAACATTACTACGCCATGGATGTATTCATATTGATTCTTACATAAGATAAGATAAGATAAGATAAGATAAGATAAGATAAGATAAGATAAGATAAGATAAGATAAGATAATCTTTATTGTCCCAAAAGGGAAATTTGTTTCGTATAATTACAATTCTAATACGATTACCTATTAACAATCAGCCACTGACTAAGAACAATTTGTGAAGTTAATCATAGAAAATAAGTACCTATAGTTACATATGTGAGGAATTATTCAAATTCACAGTCCATTAATTAATCAATTATGTCTCACAGTAACTGGCATGTGTTTTGATGAGTCGGCTATTTCACATGTGAGTTAGCTTTTACTGAGACTAAAACCATCATAGCCTGGAGTGAATTAGATTTGATTTAAAACTTAAAATGTTCAATCCTGCACAATGTTCTTGCTGATAAATCCATCTAAAACAGTACTACTATTTTCAGATGCCTGAAATCAAGCTTCTCAAAGAAAAAAAACTTCAGAATATCAAATATCTTAAGCAGTGAGACTTTGTTTAAGTATCTTTTCGGACTCTACTACTATTCCCAGATGCATGAAATCAAGCTTCACAAATAAAAAAAAACCCTTCCAGATATCAAACATCATAAGCAGTGAGACTTTGTTTAAGTATTTTTTCAGACTCCAGCTGAAAGCAATGACCAGGGAATGTAAGGATCTTCATCAAACAACGGGAGAAGTACTGGACAGGCTATTGTTCCTCCTTCTATATAAAAAATATATACATAGAGATTATTACCTGAGGAAGCGTTCCATATGACTTTTAAGAAACTAGTGTGAATTTTTTTAATGCCCAAGCGAGAGCGAGGGTTATACACAAATTCGCACGAGTTTCTTAATAATCATACTACACACTTTTAAGGGTAATAATTTATTTATTACCCATTCTATTCTGTTTCAAAAGCATTAAAATATTCAGAAAACAGTCTTCCTTGCGAGAGCCTGCTACAGTGACGTCATGAACAATGGTTTTATGATGTCACAGGCGACAAAATACGGTTACTGGCGTTGAAACAATCGTTGCTAGGCAAAAGTGATATGTGCACATGTGCTCATATTGAAAATATGTCATCACTTATGATTAATAAATACTTGTATGAATCACCATTTGCTCTCTACAGCATAATCTTCATTCTTCAGTCTAATCTGGGAAACAAATTCCAAAATTTGAATAAAAAATAGAGCCATTAGCTTTGTAGATGAGTCTTTGAATTTGTGCGATTCATGACCTAAGGTATTAGACTTAAATGGAAATTGTGTAAACTGTTCTGAAGTATCTATAATATAGATACTTGAAAATGAAGACATGAATCTAAGAAACTGATAGCAAAAATACATTGTGCATATTGAAAATCAGCATTAATTAGTCATTTGGCAAATCACAACTATCCTTGGTGAAATGCGAAATTTGAACATTAACTCCATCAATTCCCTGAAAAGTGAGTGTCTTCTGTAGCAGCTGGTACAAGGGCTTACATAAACTAAATAGCATACAATGAGCTTGAACTATATTCTATATCGATCTGTCTAGTGTGTGTTATGTCAAATATTGACACATCAGACGTGTGATATACACTTCAACTCATATTCATATTATCACTGACGCCAGTCACCACCTAAATCAGATTTGATAGAAAGTGCAAGAAGATATATAGATTATAGATTCGATTTCGAGGCTATTTCAGTACAGATGAATACAATGATATATATTTGCACGCGCTTAAATAAATCTTTATTTGCATCGTAATCTAATAGCGATTGCATCATGAAGACACTGTAGACATATGAGCATGACGCAAATTTTGAAGAGAGAGGTGAGGTGAGTTGGTGTTTAACGCCGCTTTCAAGATTATTTCACTTATATCTCGGCTGCTAGTATTATTGCAGGGAGAGAGCCTGCAACACCATAGTGGCTATGCATTGCGGTGAAACCTGCGAGCATCGGCTGGAACTAGTGAACCATGGGTGATACTGCACTGAAATCAGTGTAGCATTGCACCCAACTGCATGTATAACAGTTCTCTACTGCAGACAACATTGCCAAGCCCTTGGCGGGATTCAAACCATTGACCTCTTGATCCGTAGCCGAACGCACTAACCACTGTGCTTTCCCGACCCCTTTGGAGAGAGCAGTCAGATTTTTTTCTCCTGAGCAACTTGTATGTAATAATGTGTCAGAATTTGATTAAAGTACTATTTTATATGCTTCGTGCCTCTATCGATGTATAAATCAACAAATTGTATAAAAGCACAATGTGACAATGACAACAGAGCTTACCTAGTCAGTATTCAAAATTATGGTGCAAAGGTTTTGATAGAGGGCAACAATAACAAAGTTTATCTACCAATCTATACACATCTCCCTGCATGTAAGAGTCATCTTATCAAGTACCTGTTAGATTTCAGAGGCAAATACAAATTTAAAACTGTTTGTTTTTATACATGATGAATTGTGATGTCACAATGTATAAATGCAAAAATTTTCGGCAGCCAATAAGGAAAAGGTGTATGGTTTTGAGAGATCTCGTCCAATAAGAATCGCCTAAATAAGTGTAACAAAATCTCTTTGTAATTATTACCTTGTTGTGTAAGTATTTTGAAAATATTTCTTGTTGTCAAAAACAATTGGGAGGACACATTTCAAACTTTTAAGATTTCATTCATGCAGCAGTTGAAGTTACACGTTGATAATCTAATGTCACAGAATGAATATTACACCCCAACAGTTTCCCTGAGGGCAAGTCATAACGTACAATCAACTACACAACGCACCACAAACACCACGACTACAGCATTGATTCAACCAAAGTTTCACAAAGTCTAGTTATAACATGGTGAAACAGAGGGAAGCCGGGGTTAGACAAAATATTCAGGTGAATAAAGTAATAAAGTCACCAGAAACACCTGTATATCATTATGTAGTCTGAATACTGATGGAGCCTTTGAAGATGGATTTTATTGGTTGGAACTGCATAAACAGTGTGATGTTTGGGCATTTGATTATCTTTTCAAATATTCATATGTGCTTAATTGATATCTTTGTTGGCTAAGTAAAATGAAATATCAGACTTGTGGACTGGTCTTTAAAAAATCCATCAAAGTCTGAGAAATCTCTTTTTTTAAATTTGCGTTAAATACTTTGAGAAGTTGGGGCTTTCAGTCAACAATGTACAGTCCATGAATTACAATGACTGACGATTTAAGTCAACCTACTACTTACAGTCCATGAATTATGGGTTCTTGGAGGGGCATTTAGAAGTTGATGAGATGAATAGAGAACAAGTTCCCTGGATTTTTAAACTTTTTTTTTGCAGGATTACGACATTTCAGTGTAGACACTAACACCGTTATCTAATAAGTGATGATAACGGTATTAATATCTACACCGAAACGTCGCAATTCTGCAATAAAGAAGTTGTAAATCAATAAAACTTTTTCTCTATTTCAGTATGGGGCCTAGCATTTTTCAGAGTGAGTGAGTGAGTTATTGTTTAACACCGTTTGGGCAATATTTCAGCCATTAGCGGCAAATTTTATTTTTTTTCAGAGGAGATGTCCAAAATGTGATAATTTTATGGAGGGATGATGGCAGATGCCATTAGTCCAGAAGTCAAAAGCGTTATTTAGAGGACTGGTTACCAGTAAGACAAATAAACATCAACAGTTCACACCGCTACTCATCAGCTTCACGGATCTGTGTCTCCTCCCTCTCACACAAGGAACTCAAGGTCCTGAAAACATTCTACATGGCGTGAGGCAACATACACAAACATTGTAGATAGAACTTGACTAAAGAAGCAGCCCCGTCTTGTTTCTTCAAAAGGCTGTTCAGATAATAATCACTTTTACTTCCTTTGAACATCAATCTTCTGGGGTGATCGGGACGTTTTTCATATCAGATTTCTTGTAGGTATTTAAGTACATGTTTAAAATTGGATTGACTTGAGTGCTGAAGATTTAATGTGTATTCATGTCTATTATTTCATGTTTGTTTGTTATGCATTCCAAGATCTTTTATTTAAAGGGGTCGGCACAGAGTATCTTTTTAGGGTAAAATATGGCAAACTTCTTATATGGTGTCATTTGATACTGAAGTACTGGTTGTTTCTATAAATCAACATCTCAGTGCTTATAAATTCAATATAATGACAATAAACAGGTTTAAGTTCAGAGTTGTGATCGAAAATCGAACATAATTTGGGAAGCTTATTTAAAGCAGACACAAGGAAAAATATAGGAGAGTAGTGCTTAATAGATCATTTAACTAACATACTTGTACAAGGGCTGCTGAATATTGACTTCTTAACACTTATAAGGCCATTTTTCATTTACAATTGAAAACAAGAAAATATCATAATTTAGTCATATAAGAGATAGGCCTACAGATGCAACTTTAGAAAGTCGATTTGAACTTAACCCAGGTCATATTGTATTTTGGCTCTTATTTAAGCCACATAAAAAATTATGAAATATACTCTGTGTCACTTTAAGAAGATTATATCCCTATACTACCAATACATTATCAGATATAGGTTACATCCGAAGGATTAGCTGTGCACTCAACCAGAAATATAGTTGTTTTAAGCTGTCTAAGATATGGCTGTCTAAGTTTACTAATCAAGCAAGGTTTTGTTAGAAAACCTAACGTGTAGTACAAACTGAGAATCATCTTAGAGCTGAGATGTGAGATATCAACAATATGCTTCCGCCGGCCCCTCACAGCAAGAAGGAAACATTTTATATCTATGATTTCTTGTGACCTTCTGATCCTTACAAAACAAAGTTAAGCAATAAATTGTTCAATCTCAAACAAAATCATGACCATGGATGAGGTGAAATATCTAATTTCACATTATGTGTGACTTTATACTGCCTTTCTCCAAACAATGTCAGCAGTAGATTCCAGAATTTGTGACAAAATCAGCAAACCCAGATGTGCTTGTATACAAAAAAGAACACTCCTGAGGGTGATATGGTTTTTCCCCCCGCCGCTTTCAAGAGTATTTCACTTATAACACAGGTAGAAAGCCCACAACACCATTGTGGCTATGCATTGCAGTGAAACCTGTGAGCATCAGCTGGAACTATCGAACCATAGGTGGTACTGCACAGTGTAGGATTGCCCCCATACCTGACTTTCTCGTCCCCAATAACACTCCTGGAAACATCATCACTGACAACAGGTTATATGAACTTTGAAAAGTCTAACATTAATCTAGAAAATCATATCCCTTCCCAAATAATAACCTCCAGTTACAAAGTCAAGTTTGTAGATAGAGGATTTCATATGACTCTCTATGACATTGACACAGTATATTTACGACAATTGCCAAAATATAGGTATTTCTTGATTGAGAGCAAAGTGATGTTTAAGCATGTGTTTTGTGAACATAAAATAATCCAAATAAACCTCCAAGCGTAGGTGGATTGCTCACCGTCAGCGCATTTCGAACGTAACATCATAGGTAAACTCACAGTGACTACAAAACATTGTTTTTCACATGATGATGATGTCACAATGAAATATTCATATTTTGCCCTAGGGTTTCATATGAAAATATGAACCCGAATATGATTTTTCTCATATAGGTAATAAAGGGGGCTTCTTCCTCCCAAGTGCAAACAACAGTAAGTCATAAACAATGTGCACTGTACCCTGTGTTGGCTAACAGGCTAAATGTTAATCTTCTGCTCTTGAAATGTACTTGCATTGAAAATGTTTTTTGAATCAAATATGTCAAATTTTTTCAATGGTGTAAATCATCAAATGGTACTGCTGCTGATGAAAATTACATTTCTAATGCTTATTTGTTTTTCACAAAGATCCTGTAAAGGTTTGTCATGAACTTAAACAGGTGAATGTAATATTGTTGACATTTAGGGAGGAATACTCCAGTTAAATGAACCAATTTAAAATCAAAATACTCAGTAATTGAAATATTCGATTAAAGCGAAAGAAAATATCATGAAGCATGCTCTATGTCAATTTAACCAAATCTTTCCTGTGATATAAAAAGGCCCTATGAACATGTATGACTATCTCAATTAACATCATTCATAAATTAATTAGCACAAGTAGTATCTTTATCATTATCTCCTGCAAATGTGTTAATCTAACAGCCCAACAGGCATATCACTTAGATTGTGGTAATTGAAATAATGATGTAAAAAATCTGTGACATAATTACATGTTACATTTTTCTGGTATCAAATTCAGGAAGCTGTAATGTATACGAGAGACATAAAAGGGATTTCTTTACATAATTTGTAAACTTGTAGTTTGATGTTTTATGTAAACATGTACTAGTGTGAGACACATGACATGTAAACATTATAAGCTACAGATTATTGACCCTGTGTAGAGCACCGCCAGGAACAGGAAATTAGGTACTACTAGTGTTACAACTGTTTAGAACACTACAGAGGATTATGATATATTTTTGAAGTTTAATAGAATGCAAAACTCTAGGTTGATATCCTGACTTTGAATTTCTAATCTGTAAATAGTTTAATCTGTGTTCCAAAATTCTATCTTTTGACCTCACTGGAATTGTTTTTTTTATATGTGTATATATATACACAAATTGCTTATTTCTTCTGAGCAAATAGCTGTATGAACCAGTGCCCTACAGCAGTAAACCGTTTATGAAACATTTAGAAAACTTTAGCTGACCACTGATACTTTGTCCACTCGTCCCCAGGACACGACTGACCTTAACACTGAAGTTATTAGTTACTCACGGTCACTGGTCAATCATAAGCTACGGGCATGACAGAATCAATCTGCTATGATCACAATTCATATGAAAGGGCTTGTTGGATTTTGAGAAGGCTAGCTTTCTTTCCAACCACAAAATGGCCTAAAGTGCTCACTCACAGTGCTCAAATTTGCCAAAATGACAAGAGAGCCAATATCTGATTCACATACTGCCTAAAGTTGACAAAACCACTTGTAAAATCACTAAATCATTCTTAAAACTTATGGATATTTGCAAGAATTTATTAATGGTTTACAAACCATGATAACTCTTATAAGACTGATGAGCTACTGACTTTGATTTATGTCAAATATAGCCATGAAAAAAGTAGCCCATCCTCCCACTGTTACAGACCTGATAGAAGATGTTTCCCAACAAACCTGCAAGTGTCTGACCTAGGTCATCCAAGGTCATGACTGACCTTTACAGATGCAACTTGACACTGCATGACTGGTCATGTTGACTGACCAGCAAGTCACAGGGACAACTGTCCACTCTGGCCTTGGGTCACTGGAAATTGTCCAGAAGCCAAATGCCTTCACAGATGTGAATACCATTCTGAATTCTTACTATGTTGTATATGTAGAGGCAAAGGGAATATTGGGGTTGAAAATGAAGCCAGTCAAATGATGCTAATATTTGCTAGGAGATGCCAAATCTTTGTTATTTCTTAAAAATTTATGAAATAAAAATAACAAAAAATTTTCCCTTGATGATAGCTGCCCCTCCTTACCTAGTATGCCAAGAAATTAAATTGTAAAAAGAATAACCAGAATAAAAATATGTCTGTCCTCCAAATGCACATTTCAAATCTTTAAAGTTCATCTAAATATGAAGAAATATCCTTTAAATTGAATTGAAATTCTTTTTCAATTTTATCTATTCGGTGATCTCAATTACGAGACTAATCTTGAGAAAATCTAGTAAACCTATATAATTTTATAACACTTAGATATAATTATTCTATTCAAAATACTATGATATTGATAAGTCACATAGCTAAAATACTACAAAATACCATAGACACTTCACGTCTTTTTATGTTTTATGAAATCCAATGGTGCTCCTTCAATTTGATGATTATCTCCTCAGAATTTGCCAAAAATCGCTGATGACTGGTTACTAAATATGCTGGCATGTCTTTTTTGCTCAGTTATATTTCTTTCCATTGGCTGGTTATCAACACAACACAAGGGGAACCCTGAAGGAACAGTAACAGGACAGGAGGGGTGTTGCTCATAGAGACAGAGAGGATGGAGACAAAGTTTCCCTCATTGACAAAAGTTCTTGAGGGGGATGATGAAATTTAGAGACTGTGCGGTGAGGTGAGGTTAGTTGGTGTTTAACGCCGCTTTCAAGATTATTTCACTTATATCGCGGCTGCTAGTATTATTGAAAGGAGAAAGCCCGCAACACTATTGTGGCTATGAAACCTGCAAGCATCGGCTGGAACTAGTGAATTATGGCTGGTACTGCGCTGAATGTAAGTGTAGCATTGCACCAAAACCTTACTGCGTGTAGAACAGTTCTCTACTGCAGACAAAGTTGCAGAGCCCCTGACGGGATTCGAACCACGGATGTTCTGATCGGATGCCGAACGCGCTAACCACTGCGCTATCCCGCCCCCCTAGAGACTGTGAAATGGACAAAAGCCCTAAATGTAATGATCAAGGGTACATCAAAGACATGTGAAGCAGACCAACAGATGGTGCAGTACTTATGTGGGACAGTATACACAGATGGTCACAGTACAGTAACACTTTATGGTGGAATAAGCGACATCAAAGAATGAGAGTTGCGGTTTATCGGTCTCTCGACTTGTTAAATGTGCTGAAAAATATAATAATATTTATTTGGTGTGAAGTTACATTTTCTGTTACCCCTGATTTGCATTCAAGTAAAAGTGAGTGACTGAAAAAATAATGTTTTGCTAAATAAATACCAAATCCATGATTTTTTAACTACTAGTCTAGTTATAAGGTTTACATATATTCAAGTATGTGCAAATCTACATCACTACAATTTCTGTTTCTATTTAGATCTTAGCTCGGAGTTCAAGCAAAATTCTAAGTTCTGTTTAACACCTTAGGAAATGGCAAAATCATTTCTCATCTAAAAGTAGTTTGCTGTCAACTATTCAGTAAATCAGACTGACTTAATTGTCAGTGATGTGTACAAAATACACAAATGTTTTATCTTTCTAAATCCAGTCGGATCTGAGAACTAGGTACGGCTTTGGACCTACGTGTTCTGTTTTGCTTCATTCAACTGAGAAGAAATTGCTCTTTAAATCAGCATACCATGTCTGTGCAAGCAACTGAGAAATAAAATGATCAAGTTCAACTCCTTTTGCAATGGAAGAATTTAGATAAATTGTCATCATTCATTTTAGCTGAAAAATTAAATAAGCTTCGAGATTAGTTTTAAAAACCAGACAAATTTCAGAATACCAGTGTTACTCTTCATACCTGTTTCTTTTAACAGTCTAAATTTTCACAAACTTGCATCACACAAAAATATATATTTAAAATGTATGTGTATGCAGCAGGAAATCAAGATAGGTACTAGAATAAATAAAATACCCGATATTTTTTGTATTTTTAATTCAAATGTCCATATGGACAGAAAAATGAAAAAAAACTCTGAAGACAGTTACAAATGCAGTTAAGGTGTAAGCACTGAGCAAGTCACTTGTCTAGTTATGGATCATAACCTGTATAAACACAGATAGAGAGAAAGAGCTGAACCAACATCTCCCACTTTAATACTGCTACACTGTTGACTTAGTTAAAGAAACAAGAATATGAAAGTTTGCCAGGCTTGTCAAGGTCATTGAGGGAGTACAAGGTCAGCTGAACGCAAGTCTGAAAGCTTGTGTCAAACAATCACCTGAACTCGTATTATTCATCTTAAATAATGGCAAAGTCATAAAATCTTCATGGCAAATTACTACTTTAAAATTGATATCCAGAAATAATGTTCTTCACTTCTTAATGATTATTTTGTTTCATAAAGTGGTATGACTCAGTTGCTTGTGTAGTAATTTCCATTAATTTCTTTGATAAGTTGAAACAATGAATTACTACTAACTTACAAATAAGTACAAATCAAATGCTACATGGGAAATATGAGATTATGAATGGAGAAAAAGAATACTTTGTTATAATATAAACTAAATGCCATGTGAAATATAATATAATCATCACCAAAAACTGCTAAAATATGTTACTAAGTTGTATACAGGATAATGATGATATGGTAAAATTTAAAGCAGTTAAGTCAGTAAAGAGGAAATGGAAACAATGTTGACAAATTTTGACACAATGTTGAAATCTAGAAATCATTAAAGCTGTAAGTATAGACCTTAGTCACCTAGCTACCTTGCTATCAATAAAGAAACTTTGTCAATGTTAGCTATGTAAAGCTTCAAATTAGCTGCATTAACACTTGATTCAAAGCATGGATTTAAGGTCATGTAGAGCAATTTCTTAATTTTTGTGAAGGGAGAAAAATAACTTGTCAAACAACTTTCTTTACAATATAACAGGTTTTCAAAGCAAAGTCCCAAAAAATAACTCTTAAGTTGAAATATTGAAACTTGCAGAACGTTGTGAAGAAAATAATGCCAAAATTTTTCAATTTTAACAGCTGATAATATGCACTGTCCATGTAGTGACCCTGAATATCTCAACATAAGGATGATTGATGTTACAGTCTGAAGGTTTGAGAAGCAAAAAAGTTTAAGAAAAGATTAGATAAGAAAATACTTTATTGCCTGTTGGGAATTTTTTTAACATCTACATGAGCATAAAAACAAAGTTTACGTAAGCATATAAAGTACTAACTACCAACAGACAAAAGAACTGCAAGGATACCATTTAGTGCATTAACTGACATCCTCATCTTCCATGAAAGTAATACTATTGAATGAGTAATGTTCAGAGGGTCGATGCACAAAACAACGTAACACTAAGGTTAGGCTTAGTGCCATTCCCTAGCATTGCACTAAGGCTACCTTAGCGATTTAAGGTTACCTTAGTGTTTTGTGCAACTGGACCCTGAAAGTATTGCATTGGACAACTGAAAATTGTAGAGAGGTTATAAGATGTCACATGTACATAAACTTCCAAATGAAAAGCAGATATTTTCCTCTGAACTAGACCGTTAAGGACACACAACCAGACTTAGTACCATATATTTGCTAAATTCTTAAATGATGGAAGTCTACACATCATTATTTCTGTATGCTGAAGTAAGAAAAATTATTGTTCCGACAATAATTTCTGAAGTTATAAAGTTAAAACCGCAAAAAACCAGCTAATCTGTATCTTCTCTTTCCAAAGTTGACAAGTCTATTACAATTTATTATCTCTATTCTGGGCACGATTTAACATAAGGTAGATAAGAGGAATTTAAGCATGGTTAACTCCCAGCCAAACTATCAATATAATCAACAGATCAGCTGACACTGATTGAAGCCATTCAATTATTTCGGCACAGAGGTAACTCTCAGAGAGTACACACGAAGAAAAACTCATTGTCTTTTTAAAGATAAGCAAAATGAGACAGCTCAACTATGCTAGAGAACTCTAGGCTTCGTTGTTGAAGTTAAATAACATTCGACAAACACTGATAGCGTAAGAGTGCAGAGACAAACATACTTTGTTTAATATTTTATTCTTATCTTATAAAGCTATTTGCTTGCAGATATTTTGAGTCTTGATAATAAACACCACTGCTTGCCTCATGTTTTAGCCATGTAAAACTATCATGCACATTGCTGATCTCTTTCTGTAATTATGACTCACACTGAGAATTACTGTGTTTGACATAAGCTAGGTGTATAATCAAGTAACACAACGGCCATGTGGTCTGGCAACTTGATGTTTCTTGCCTCTTAGGTCTTAAAGGATATAAAGCTGAAAAACAAGTTAAATCTCCTGTGTAGTTCCTTCTTGCATTGCCAATCTATTCAATGCTAAAATATTTAAGGGTGTGTGGTGCTATCGGTATATTGCAGCCTTTTGTCGCTATATTGCGATACAGAAACAACTTAATATGTACCGGTACACTCTTCTAAAAATATTCAATATACCGGAAGTATTTGAATAAACAATTTCCATGTAAAATTGCAGAAAAAAGTACCCAAACAAACGTGATTTTAATGAAAAAGATGCTAACTTGGAATGAGGATCTGAAAACGATAAACCTTGAAATTCTTTTAGTTTATTTCACGTATTTTACTCCTCACTTTTTATTTTGAGGAGTGAAATACCCCTGAGTCCAAATAATTATCTGGAGCCAGGGATTGGGAAAGGCATGATTTTTGCACATTGGATGAAAAAATGGCCCATTCAAATTAGAAATTTTACCATTGTTCTAAGGGGAATGGCCCATTCAAAATTCTGATAATGACTCAAAGACCTGAAAATGGCCCATTGTCAAAGGTGTCTTTCCTAATTCCTGGGAGCCCTGCATGTTGAAAGGTTTTGAACTGTCCCAATTAGCTAGGTTTCACACGATGTGGAACAGAAAGTCACTGGTCCCAAGTCAAGCATAACAAACAAACAAAGCCTAAACCATCCAGTGATCCCTGGAGTATATACCTGTTTCTACAGGTACAAATACAGGTGTCCCACAACACACAGGTAAAATAAAGGTAACAGAGGTACAAAGGCTAAAATGACCAAGACCGAAGCTACCAAAATACAACTATAGGAGACAATATTAAGTTTCATACATTTTTCAGACTTACGAGATTCAACCTTTTTCTAAACACTTTTTAAAATGTTATATATTTCCATTTGATAAGAAAGAATTCAAAATGGAGAGGCATATATATAGGCACAATGACTTTGTTTAAACTAATAAAAATATGTCTGGGTAACTTCTAAGCTAAATCTAAAAACTGCAATCACCACTTGAGCTCTGAAATTCTTAGTTTTTGCATTGTTTAAACAATATTGCTTTATTGTGTTATTCAAACTGACAAAAAGAATTTCTGCCTGGCTAACTCCCAAACTTGTTTTAATACTTCCAACTAAGGTGACAAAAGCCTGGATCTATTTTATTGTATGCTTTAAACCTGTGTTACATCACGCTCATAAATGGAATCGCACCTCAATATCAAGCAACTCAAATATTTATTGTTTCTCATTAACAAACAAAGAATTTAAACTTTTTAACACAAAATCTTTCCTTAGTTATATCAAACTCTACAACTCACGATATAACACGTCTTTATATATTTATATATACTCTAATGAACAATTTGAAATTGTAAAATGATCTCATCAAATATCACAGTTACAATACACAACACTAACAAACTCTCATCATAATTCCTTACTCAAGCAATATAACTCAATCACATGTCCAAAGATCTTATCCTGTTCTGACTCCAGCGCGCCGCTAATGGCTGAAATATTGCCCAAGTGGCGTTACACATAAACTCACTCTAACACTGCTAAACAGATAAACAGACTTCAGGTTCATAGCAAGGATAGATAATGTTCTAAATAAAGTGTCATCAAACACAAGTAAAAGAATAAGAAAATCTTTTTAGAAGTTTGAAGTTTTACAAACATATTCATCATTACAATATGTGTTAATGAAATTCAATTCATTTATCCCATGACTCATTTGAAGAGTTATCGACGCTAGTAATCAACTCAACACAAAGCTGGGTCTATGGTTACCTTACCTCTGAATGTTTTAATTTCTCTTTTTCTGTATTTTCTCATTTATAATGACAAAAGTACACATTTGGGTAGCTAATTCTTAAGCTTATTTATTACTGAAGCTGGTATGAAACCATCTTGAGTCAATTTTCTCATTTAAAATGACAAAATGACACATTTGGGTAGCTAATCCGTAAGCTTATTTAATACCCTGTGTCAACTCCCTGTGGGACGGGTATTTGACTACAAACTGAGTCCTTATATTGAGGAGTTTGCAATAAAGTCTAATCAGAGATTATGGCTAGAACGTTGGTTGCAGATCACTGGTTCTGTAAAGGGGTTTCAACAGTGGTAGGTTATCTCATGCGGAACAATACAGGAAATGTAGACACACACTTTCAGGTTGGTGAGTTGACCACTAAAAATAACTTACAGGATCTCACGATCTCAATGTACAAATTAAAAAAAAATCAAGTATGATCAATTCATTCCAACTAATTTTTCTGAACCCCTTAATCCTACTATTGAAATTGATATACAGCCAGAAAATGTAACTTTTTATGCTTGGAAACAGATTCTGTTTCTGAAAATGTGCCACTGTGATGAAAGAGTTGACCATCCATAAACTCCTTGTCTATTGGACAAGATCATGTATATTACTCTCTCAGAGTAAAGTCATATGAGAAATTCTGAAACTAAAAGAGTTTTAAAATACGAGTAAATGAACGTGATACAGATGAAAGTGACACATTGCGGGAGATTCCTTCAGTGCTTGCTTAGCAGACCATCAAGTCGGTCAATGGGATCTCTACTCCCATCAAGTAGTTCCACTTGACTATCGTTTAATTGCTCTGATGAATTTGAGATAATGAGCTAATTAACTAATTAGCAAGCATTCAGGTTACTTCTTTTCACAGTATACTTGTGCTATAAGAGATATGTAATATAAGAACACATAAGAATTTATGAAGGGGAAAACATAATCACTAAAAAATTAAAAACAACTGTTTTCACTCTTTCTAAGTTATCAGTCATAAATCCTGCACGGTTAAAAAAACAGAACTCGGCTTTCTACTCATTTGAACGTACAACATTTGTGCAAGAACAACAAATTCATTTTAATATCTAAGAGATAAATACTATGTATAAAAACACATAAATTGAAAGATAATTGCCTGATGTAATCTGATTAAAAAAATTCCATGACACAATAAAAGAGGAATGAAAACTTCAATTCAAACAAATATGTTCAACACTAACAAATAATTCAAGCATTTACATTTCAAATTACAACGAATTTCAAAACAAGGTCAACGTACATATTGTTTGAGTTCAATTCAAATAACCCAAACATGTTCCGCATGTATGTGAAACATTTGTATAACAATGATACAAAATATCCTTGCCAAGTACTAAATAGTAAACACTTCAAGATCTACTCTAAATGTTTTACCAAACTATCTGTTCTTTATTAAATAAAATTTAGACAGAAAACATTATAATCAATCACCTTCTCCCCCACTCTGTAAAAACACTGACAAACAACTTTGGCATTTCAATTTATAATATATATATATTTTTTGAGGATACTGTTATATATCTGTCTATTTTCTGTATTAGATGTGAGGTATTATCACTTAAAACCCGTCCTGACCTCCCCCACCCCCCATGTAAAACATTTGACAGTGACACCAACAACAAAGACCCCCAACAATCGGCAGGTGCCCGTTTCAAACCCTCTCACCTTCTTCGACTTTCCCCCTCTGAGGCAGGGTGTCGTGTGTTTGCTTCCCTTCAGCCATGTCGGGCACTTGTTGTCAATTCATCCTCCAGTAAATCCACAGTTTGCTAACAACCATTTTATCCAGCACAGATCAACATGTTGCCACTACTGTCTTACTTCCATCATCGAATACCGGAAGTGAACTCAGCGAAAAGATATTCCTGACAACTGTTTAGCATTGAGTAGCGCGTATCGCGGCCTTCACGCGATCATAACGGTTACCTTTAAATCTTGAATTCTACCGTTGATAGTGGCGTGCAATTTAAAAAGTAATAGGTCAGTGGCCTTTCCTTTTTCAAAACACATAATAAACCCTAAATTATTAAAAGCGTCTTGTATTAATTAGTCAAATTGTTTTGATAGATATTTTAACACTGCTAAATGCCCTTCAAAGACTTTTACAGGACTAATATCTTTTACACTAATCTAGAAGTTTTTCGCAGTATTCATATTTTGATGCATTCACTGAACATAAGTGAAATAAAAATTTTCTAGTAATGTTCATAATAATAATAATTGTCTGAAACAATTTCTTTAAGATATTGATTCGGTTTTCTTATTTTATATTATCTAAAAAAATTTTTATAACTTTATTCATTTCTTCGGCCCTTTTATATACAAATCCAGACATGCATATCAATATAGAAACAAGACATTTCAATATAATAATGGAAAAAAATGGACAGAGTATATTTGAATGTTCAAAACCCCCAGAACTCTTCATGGATGGAAATATCTATGGATGTACATGATATTTTTTTCAACATGATGTCTTGTTGGATAATTGCTTAAAACGAGAACAAATTGTGACATGATGACCAGCATCGGCTGGAAAGTATATGCAGAATATTTGTCTATGTTATATATGTTGCGAATGTCGTTTTTAATGTATGTAATTTATTTTGTTGTTTTGCTTTAAAAATATTATATTTTATGATTATCAGGATCAGATTTAGAACATAGTTTCTGTTTTCTGGGTATTGATGTTGATTCGTGATTCTATTTCCCTTTAAGACTTTGTAAACGAATGCTGCAAGTAATTAATAATAGTCTGCAAGCTCTTCCGAAAGCTCTCTGATAGTGTATTATGCAGGACGGAAACTAGCACTTGACACTATGCCGCAGAACTTCCGCGTACATTCGATACCGGGGAAGAAACCACTTATCAAACAAAATAATCTTTTAAGCTTAATTTGAAATTTGAAAAACAAATAAATTAAAAAAATGCGATGATCTACAGAAATACCTATGTAGATTTAAACAATTGTTTAGTAAGTTTTCGTTTCCAAAGCTTTTGTCAACCATTTATCAAAACGTTATACTCGGATCACATGAAAACGAATTCTCTCCCCACAGAGGGGGATCCGTCATAAATTCCTTTACTAACTTCTGTTCTAATACGAGCGTTTCTTGGTCTAGAAATGGAAGGCTGATTCGATGCAATCAAAATTACTTGTGCAATCATCACTGCCGTTTCAAAAGTTATCAGTTTCTTTCGTATGCTTCAAGAGCTACCCATACATACGGTGTTTTCATTGGTTGAAATTTTGGAAATAGTTAGTTTTGCAATAGTTAGCAGCTAGAGGGACAATCCGGTAGGCCTAGAAGTGTTTGTATTTTGTCAGAGTGTTTCGTATAGGAAATAGCTTTAGAAATACATAGACCTTACCCTGCGATAAAGGATAGTCGTTTAATGTAGTAGTAGGATAGAGACTACAAGGATATCTGTATTTCTAAAGCTTTACTAAGCAATACACGTCCCTGTGGACGGAGTTACCGCTATCGGGAGAGAATGATGAAAACGTAAAATGTATATGTTTCCGTTGAGAATTTAAAAAAAACACTTACAAAATGTCATTCACCCTGCTCCGTTAATACAATTTTATGTGCATTGGAAACTTATAATCAACTAAGTATATTTTTTCATAAGAACTATAAATATCAGCCCAAAAAAACCCTCGTAAAATCCAAAAGATTGGCAGTTCCCGATTGCGAGGTCCGATTAGCGTGTAGGCCTACATTTTTTATGTGTTTACATTTTTTGTTATAGCTTAATATATTGTGGCCTTTTATTATGATTCAGTGACATTTTTCATATTAAACTACTTTGATATTAAGATCAATTTCATTTTAGCAAACCATCATTTCATATACAACAAGCGTAACTAAACATGGTTGCTATCTTTATCTAAAAACACTGGGCAAATAAACATCAAATAAAGGCAAAGAGTTATATAAAGTGTTAAAGAATGAAGATAGAAAATACAATAAGCAATCCTTTAGCAAATTTCATAATCTTTATTTGAAAACTGGAACGAGAGAAATGAGCAAAATTATCAACAGGAACCCGACATACGGTTGGCGTTTGGAATTGATATCCTCTTATATTAGAAGTAGTCAGGAAAGCATTATGCGGAAGTATCTTCTGAAAACTGTTGGAATCATACAGTTTCAACTTCTTTATTAAATGTTTATAATTGAAAGTAAAACGATTAAAGTGGTTTGTAGATTTACAAAGTAACCATTCCGACGTAACTATTTCAAGTCAAAATTAGGCCTTTATGTTCGTATGTACAGGTGTTAGTGTATATAATACCTCTTTTTGTATTTAGTAAAAGGCTAAATAATGTGAAGTGAAAATATCTCGATACATGAAATGACTTTATTATAAACAATACAAATGAAAAAGAGTAAAATCAAATTATTTACCAAGGTAGACACTATTGTTTTAAAACAGGATACTTTAGACATAAATAACCTCAATTGACCCAGTATAAACAATTAACATTAGGCCTATATAGTTCAGGAAAATACAAGTCACGCTTGTCACCCAAAACTTTTTATCGCTCACAAGTTTTCTATAATTTGCTAAGTCACCAGAAGCATAATCAGATTCCGTCTTGACGCAACTTTCTAATGAGACGGGGGCGATGACGCATTGTCAAAAATAACTAGAGAATGAGGTTGTTATCTAAAAATAGTGTCCTGACCAAGTTTTAATGGTGGTTGTCTACCCTTTACGGACCATAGAGCGACACTTATATATATATTTTAACAATGTTAATTCTAGAGGGGCTATATATATATATGATGTCCTCTACCCCCAAACGTAGGCTGTGTAGTGTAGCTCGTTCTACATATGTGTCTCGGTATTTTTTAGATTTACATTTGGAGACATGAATAGTTTAAATTATATATTTCTTAATTTGAATAAAAGTATGGTAGAACTTTTATCTCATTGAAAATGGTATTTCTCGTTGCGTCACTGATAAAAAAGAAAGTATTTCGATTCGACGCGCCATCTATAAAAATTACACAACATTGCTGTTATTGACGCAAGATTTATCTAAATTTTTTGTTGAATCAAACATTTGTATACATATACTTATTTTTCTCTTTACAATGCTATTAGAAAACGTAATGCGTTTATTTGTTAGCATGGTTTGTTACTGTGTATGTTGACACGCCACTGATGTTCGGATTGATATTTGCTATACACGCACCTGCTCACAGGGACTTGTATCGCCGAAAATGAGAATATTATTATATAATTAAAATAAAAAAATGATATCTCAGATGATGATATCTTCGAGTGTCTAATATGTATTTTATCAATTTGACAGCGATGGTTCTGTGTATGGAAGGGGATGTGTGCCAAAAATGAAATCATGTAAACTCGTAATTCGCAAGTTGTAACATGTTGTTCTCAACCATGCACTTCTCGAAAAGATAAGTCCAAGTCTGCAAACCTAACATTTCATTCCTGTAAAACTCAACTTTCTGTTCTCAACTTTACAAAGTTCAAATGTAATTCTAGAAATGTTAAGTCGATATTCATTTTTGTATTTCAAATACGAGGGATATACACATTTAGCAATGCTACAAATTACGTTTTACAATTGGTGAATGAAAAATGAAGAGTTGTAAAATCACCCTTTGGAAACAGACTTTTGCATCTGGAGTTTTACATGAGTTGCATGGTTATGGTTGCAATGTTCCGAAATACATCTGTACACGATTTCGCATTGACCATATTTGGAAGTTTAACGAAGTCTGCCGATGATTTCCGAAGATGATCGGTATTTGACAACAACGAGACCTCCCTGATCCAAGCTCCATGCAACGCTGTGCAAGCTTTCCGGATAGTGTTGAGCTGAGTCCGCCACAATGCGCGGAGCTTGGGCATGCGACCTACACCTTTTGTCAAAGTTCTTAGTCAATTATTGATCTAGATAATTTGTTTCTACTGTTTTCGTAAGGGTAACACGAGGTTTATCTCACGAAAGAATATTATGAACTTTAATTCTGGGTTAGACTTTACTGGACACTAAATCTCTGCACAACTTACTGCATCGAGATGATTCACTATAAAAAAATATCGTTTTAGATATTTAGGTTGGGTTTAAAAAACTCACCAAATTACGAGACTGGATTTAGAATAATGAAACAACGGCATACTTGTCTCGGAAAGACAAATAGCGATAGAAAAAATATATCTATATTGTACACCCACGTTACCCTTAAAACACGGGCATGTTATTCTTTCAAATTAATAGTTAGAAAAATAACTACGCAACGTAAAGTAAGGGAAAAGTTCCAAAATCATTGAAAAGAATATTTTTTTCTTTTGTTAGTCTTTCATTCGGTCGTTTAACCAATGAATATTATTTCGTTAAAAGAAACATTTATTTAATACCGTTTAAAGTCATGTTTTAAAGCTAGGAACGTTCTAAACCAGACGTTTTTTTAACAGTTTGAACAAATTTAATTGAAGAACATGTCAAAATCAAATGACTGACATTTCATGTGACATGTTATTTTTAACTCTCCGCCCGATCAACAGTTATTATAGGGTCTTCTTATAAGCGAACGGTCTATCAATTTTTGCCTGGTCTGGCAGGCCGCCAGAGAACATCAGGTCATTGTTCGATACATAGGCTATTTTGCCCATTTTTAAGTCGAAAAGCTCTTGCAAATTCAGATATCAGATACAATTTAAATCAAAATACCTTTGTTATCATCAAGATGTTAAAATTCTAACAATTATTTGAAATACAAGATTATACATTTCCATACGTATAACTTAGGGGTGTACAACTTAGATTTCTCGCATCAAGACAAGTGGCACAGCAACAAAAACACGACTATTGTATCGTAATTGATAGTTAATTATCGATTCACGTAGTGTATATCTTGAATTTTATCCAGTGTGTTTCAGGCCCGTAGGGTAAAAAAAACTTTTTTGCTCTTTATTTCAATGTTTGTGTGAAAAATAGAATATCATAAGTTTCATGCGCCATCTGACAAAAGGCACTAATGACTTAGTGAGTGACGTGAACATTAACTGCCTGTATTTGGTCTCTACGACGTTGTAAGCGGGAGTTTTTTTTAAATAAACATAGCAATTTAAATCCCTAAAATCAAGACGACACAAAAGTATGGTGTTGAAAGATTGTCTACAAAGTAATCATGCTTTTCCAAATGCGTCGGAAACGCTCATATTCCATTGTTATACCAATTACTAAACAATAAACATGTACTTTGAAAAAATGATACTTTTCAGTTTTGTAAAAATTTGTTATGCTACGAAATTGATTAAGTATTTTGAACTATTGAAATCGGCCCTCGAAAAGTTAATATGCGTTGACTACGTCACAACATCTGAGGGGCTCGAAAAGAGTTCGGAAATTTTCTTACAATAAACACGGGTATATTTTAGAGAATGACGTATTCACGAAATTTTTTGGGGATAATGGTCAGATAAGAATTAATTGCAAATGATATTTGTTCTATTACAATTGTTGCTATTTGCCTTAAGGGTCCAAAAACACCGTACGCGAGTTACTGAGAACTTTTACAAAAGGTGACGGCATGCCCAAGCTCCGCGCATTGAGGTGGACTCAACTCAACACTATCCGGAAAGCTTGCACAGCGTTGCATGGAGCTTGGATCAGGGAGGTCTCGTTGTTGTCAAATACCGATCATCTTCGGAAATCATCGGCAGACTTCGTTAAACTTCCAAATATGGTCAGTGCGAAATCGTGTACAGATGTATTTCGGAACATTGCAATCATAACCATGCAACTCATGTAAAACTCCAGATGCAAAAGTCTGTTTCCAAAGGGGGATTTTACAACTCTTCATTTTTCATTCACCAATTGTAAAACGTAATTTGTAGCATTGCTAAATGTGTATATCCCTCGTATTTGAAATACAAAAATGAGTTTCGACTTTAACATTTCTAAAATTACATTTAAACTTTGTAAAGTTGAGAACAGAAAGTTGAGTTTTACAGGAATGAAATGTTAGGTTTGCAGACTTGGACTTGTCTTTTCGAGAAGTGCATGGTTGAGAACAACATGTTACAACTTGCGAATTACGAGTTTACATGATTTCATTTTTGGCACACATCCCCTTCCATATCTGTGAGGCAGGATTTTGGCGTACTCTCAAGAAAGCTTACTTCTTTCGATTTCTAAACAGTGTAGCTCGGTCAAAAGTGAACCGATTTTCATTATTTTACATTCCATCGAAAGAGGATTTATCAGGCTTCATTTGTATTTATTGTAATATTAATCTATAGTGAATTTCCAAGTTTATTTCGCCCCGGAACAAGACGAGGGGTCTGAGGGCGTTATATCCCTTTAGTATTTATAAAGAAGAGATACCATTTTTTATTTCATTATATATTATTATTATTATAATTTTCGGCGATACACGTCCCTGTGCACCTGCTGATGGTAAGAATGTCAACAACTCAGAGGCAACTTGACAGATATTTTACGTGCGCATCAAACACATTAGAATGTAAGAAGCAAAGTAAAGTGAAAGCAAATATTATGAAGACACGATAGTGACTGAAAACTGGACGATGTACCACGCGCAGTCACTCAAGCGGCAGGACAGATTGGAGTTGATAGCGTTTGTATAGGTTATATAACACTCATTCATGTACATGGGATTAATGAAA
This sequence comes from Phorcus lineatus, assembly GCA_921293015.1. Lineage (NCBI taxonomy): Eukaryota > Metazoa > Mollusca > Gastropoda > Trochida > Trochidae > Phorcus > Phorcus lineatus. The sequence continues at coordinate 33,533,641 of OV121094.1, forward strand.
TAAAATTAGAATGTTATGAAAATCATGGAGTGTCCCTTTAACATTGCAATTATCTAAAGTTTCATTGGTTGTTTTGGCAGTTATTACATTATTGATAGAATGTGAAATGTGACTAAAGTTCAGGAACTCTCTAATAGTAGCGCACCAGAGAAATTCAAAACTACACTAGATGTTAACTTGTTTACCAAGTTCAGCCGCGAAAAGAAATAGATCCAAAAAAAATGCTCTCAGAGTGGAATAAATTTGATCGAAATAAAGAGAGCAATAGATAGCAATATATTGATTTCAAATGATATCAAACTCATTCCTTTTGACAAAAACACACGTTCAGGTAAAACCTCACACGCTGTTTAACACACAAGATGTATCGTACAAAAATGACTGAATGACAATCTTTCATTCTTCCACATAGGTTCAGGAGATACCATAAAGGTTGTCACTCCAGTAATAACAAACATAATTTAACCGTCAATGAAGTAAAAATATTTACCGAATACCATTCTACTATAGGTAAAAGCTCGAACAACAAAATCTCACAATAATATCTACCGACAAAAAAGGTACTTAATTAAAAGCATAATCTCTATTTGTTCTTCGCCTGGCAGGTTGACGTCTCGGTCTACACATGGTCAAACATGACTTCTCTTATACTGACCATTAGTCTGCTGTGATATTGCAATATCCACCATTTTGTAAGATTGTCGATATAGCAACATTCGCGCAATGTTCATTTGCTCCTGTACAAATCACAAAGCAACACAGTACTAGGAGTTAATTTACAAATGGTAGGGGAAAGACTCAAATTACGTACTTGTGTTTACACCCGGCATTTTCCCTTTCCACCTGAGTATCCCGCGTTACGTCATTGTTACCTGCAAACTAATCAAGATTGAGTTACCTGCAGCGTCTAACTCTCGCTCACACAGGTGTGTCAAGGCTTATCTTGTTGCCTGGCGCGGGACGGTAATTGATATAACGCCGCATAAATCAACGTGACCTTTCATACAACATACAACATGACAGAGTACAATTATCACTGCAAGATGCACATAATTTATACAATCATTTATGTGTATATTTCGATTTGTACATATGCAAGACAGTGTTAGATGTACACAATGCTTAGATCAACGTGCCCTATAACATCAAATAAAGCGTGTACAGTGAGACATATGGTAGGAATGCTAACATTGGAAATGAAGTAAAAGCGGAATGCGACGTAAATTACTAAACACGTGTTTCAAACACTTACAGTTGATTGATTTTCTTTCTTATCATCAGGAAATGTCAATTTCAAATAGTTACTGTCGCCAATCCAAAACTTAAACAACATTCTGAATAACGCCGCCTGGTATGCTTAACGTTTAGTTTTTAAAAATAATTGTCAAAGGATATGCACAATATGTAAGAGTGTTAATATTGAAAATGAATATCATTTTTTACTGTTTTGTAACGCTTACAGAAATCTTAGAAACCAGTTTGTACCTCATAAGTACCTTGTTAACCCTTCAATACATAAATTTAACCCTTTGCTGTCCAGTTCTAACAAGGAATTGATGAAACGTATTGCCATGTTTATTCACTATGCGGCTAAATATCGCAAATCTGTACACATGATATGTACCATGGGCCGATGGCCTACATACCTAAACGAAATAAACAATCTATCAATAATTGTCAACTCACATGTCTTGTCTGAAGTTTGATCAGTAATCCTTGAACCAAACAGAATGGATATGTATTAAGTATAATACACAAGAAATATCAACAAAACATTTTGTTTTTCTACACTGGAGGTATTTGCAACCCCTGGAGCAACAGGAAGTGATATAGAATGATTCACGTCTATTTCATGCCTCAAGTCACGATGGTGTATTTCATATCGTAACCACCTTGTATTTCCCGGTATGATATGGCACGTGCATCAGCTTTGAAATACACTCGATTAGGTCACATCTAAGTTAGCCTCTGTCCCAGTTAACCTACAGAAACTAATGCTCAAGGTAAAACACCTATGTACTGGGAAACATAATATCCCTTTGAAATTATTTTATTCTTTTTAGCTACTGATAGGTCGTTAAATAGGATAATCTTCTCAGCTTTTAGAAAGCAACCTATTTTTGTGTGTGTGTGTGGGGGGGGGGTGGGGGGGGGGGGGGTGGGGGGGGGGGGGGGTTACGTGAAAACCCCACAGATGACAACGATACTGAATTACTGCAACAAAAGAGCAGCAATATCTAAAGTGACAATTGAGTATCTTTTAAAAATTTCATTTGGCTTTGACATGCCATAAGGCCATTTGAACTTATTTAAGTTAAACTTATTTTACCAAATTTGTATATTCTTTCATAAATGCAAACTATGACAATGTTTTATTTTCATTGATATCAAGTACCACCCTAATGCATGTCAAGAACCAAGTCAAGAAGTAATTTAGACCCATTCAATGTAATACTATACTAGTTATATGACCTATGTATCACTACCAAACAACGTTGTAAGTTTGATCTAATGCGCATCAGTCATTTTCGGCGTCCGGTCGCGCTACTTTGTTTGGTTTTCGATTAAAACTCGTAAATTGAAGCTTCAATTCGTTAGACTTAACCTGTTGGCACTTACATGGTCATAAATTAGCGACCCTTAGTACTGCTCGAAATAATAACACAATCGATAGCAATTGGTTTACTTCACTCCAACATCATAATCAATCACTAGTAAGCGACGGCTGCGCAACAGCTTTCAGTGAAAATTTCAAATGAAACACTGTTTATAGCTTGTTAACTCTTAAGCATAGGACATATATGAAGCGTCTGATCTGGTTGTCATGTTGAGGTTTTATTTAGTAGATGTAAAAAGGTGTCTATTAGGACCATAATGCTGTGATTTGAGATTAATGTCACATTCACGTTTATATTCACTCCATTATTTATAAAGTCAACTTATATTAGGAATTCTCTGACTAATTCGAAAAGGTTATGTTCATCAAACTCATTTAATAAACGGCATCAATCTATACTGTGTACATTGTATGACATAGGTCAATACATTCTTAATGCATAATTTTATCATCTGCCATAACAATTCAACATTTTTCGAAGCGAAAATATAAAGAAGCGCCGTAAAATATTTATTAATGTTGTGCACACTAAAGAGAACACCTAATACAACGAATCCTTTATTACGTTTTCTTAATCCAACATAAAAGAACAAATAATAATTTAGAAAAGGATCCTGATATTCTTGCAATTTTGATGAAAAGAAAAACACCATAACGAATCATCAATAGACCCACCCAATTAACGCACAACTAACCATCCTTACATATCAATTTCTTAATATGGAAAAGTTCATAATGGTTCATACTGAAACAGTAATACTGAATGGGTGTTACTGAAAGGAAATTTTTATTAAGTTTCAAACCGAATGGTTCATTCTTAATGCCTCGTGCTGAAAGGTTCATAATGAATGGTTCATTCTGAATGATTTATATCAATTTGTTAACATGGAAAAGTTCATACTGAATGGTTAATACTGAAACAGTAATACTGAATGGGTGTTACTGAGGGAACATTATTATTAAGTTTCATACCGAATTGTTCATTCTCAATGCCTCGTGCTGAAAGGTTCATAATGGATGGTTCATTCTGAATGATTCATATCAATTTGTTTATATCGAAAAGTTCATACTGAATGGTTCTTACTGAAACGATCATTCTGAAATTATTATACTAAATGATATCACTGAAATGATATTACTAAAAAGTTTTATACTGATAGAATAATACTGAAAGATTCACTCTGAGAGGGTAATACAAATTGTTAATACTGATGGAATAATACTGAAAGATTCACTCTGAAAGGGTAATACAAAATGTTAATACTGATGGAATAATACTGAAAGATTCACTCTGAGAGGGTAATACAAATTGTTAATACTGATGGAATAATACTGAAAGATTCACTCTGAAAGGGTAATACAAAATGTTAATACTGATGGAATAATACTTAAAGGTTCACTCTGAAAGGGTAATACAAAGTGTTAATACTGATGGAATAATACTGAAAGATTCACTCTGAAAGGGTAATACAAAATGTTAATACTGAAATGTTAATATGAATTGTTAATACTAAAACGTTAATACTGAAATGATAGTACGGAAAATATTACTGAACGGTTATAAATGAAAAGGATATCACTATGATATATGACGATATGATATAATATATATCGAAAGGTCAATACCAAAGAGTCAACACCGACAGATAAGCTGAAAAAAAAGTGACTGAATAACACAGTGTAAAGGTTCTTTGTTTCTCAGCCTGTACTTTGATCGTTGCTAGGATTGAAGTATTTCGAAACACGCCATGAGAGAACAATTCCTCGTTATTGATACGATAAGAAACCTGTCAAACAGAATTATTAAAGTGAAAGATAAAGTACCAAATCATATATTGACCAAATTGTAAAATCTTAGGGATACGTCTGTCCAAACAAGGAATATATGTTCCCAGTTCCATGGACTGACATGAGTTAGTATTTGAGCACTAAACGACTTAACAGTTATTGATATTTTCATTCCATATCTCTGAATTCTTACGTTAAAGATAATAATGTAATAATGTGGATATTTATATGGCGCCTTTTCCACGTCCTAAGACATGCTCAAAGCGCTACCTACATCATTACCCTGAGGGAAGTGTACTTTCAAAGCTGCTACTAAGCGCTAAGCGCGACCATATAGGTCCGTACAACCCTATATTCAGGTACCCATTTTAACAGCTGGGTGGACTGAGTGCAATGTGGATGAAGTGCCTTGCCCAAGGACACAACACAATTTTGGACCCAGGTCACAAATTTTTGGTGTCTCCACCGGGATTCGAACCCGAGTCGTCGGCGTGAAGGGCCAGCACGCTAACCATGCTAACCACTACACCACTGTGCTCCACAAAGATGCAGAGGCACGTTGGTTTAAAATTATTTCATCAAATTTTAGTTTATGCAAAATGCATTTTCTTCTGGGGGTCAAAAATCTCATTATTCAAACCGATCATCCATAGTCGTAAATGAAATAATCAAGTACCAAGCAAAACCACTAGCGGCCATTTTTGCGGGAACTCCTCTGAGGTAGTGAAATAGATTCTCATAGCTTAACTGAATATGGTAAGTTCGTTTTAACTGCTTATTTCCCCTTGCAATTAGAAACATTTATTTTGGTTTTATTGCGATCAATTTATTTATCAAAACGTGCTACTTCTCCTTTAAATCATTTCATCTAGCAGAATGGAACGATATCTCAAAGAATGAATACATTCACCTGTTCACATTTCCCATTAAATGAAGCTTCTAAAATAGAATTTGATTACATACAAAACAATTCAAATACGAACTTGACTACAAGATTTCTTTTAATAAACATTTGCTGGATGAAATATGCCTGCATCTGTAAATAGAACGTGTTTTATTGCGCAATAATCATATTTCAAAACTGATGGAAATTGGAAAATCTAATTGACAAATATCGCCATTATTTGACGTATAAATAACAATCATCGACCAATTTGACATAAAACAAGTGCTATTGGCAGTGATTTAACCATATTACGGCTTAATCAAGCAATTACGTTGAAAATATCTGGGTTTTTTAACGTTATGTCGGAGTCATGCGTGTTGGATGCAAACGTAAGTTTGAGAAATCATACAATGTTCACAAATAGAAAACACAATCAAATGAATCATTTGTACTCATTCACATCTTTCTCCTTGGCTCCGAGTGAAACTGGTCACTTCCAGTGTCTGTAAACAACCAGTTGACACTGTATTGGGTTGATTCATTAAAACAGCTGGAGATTTTAATGGAGATGCGTTATATTCGATCATATGAAATGTCTCCTGCCTATCGAGACGAGCAGACCTCACGTTTATACCATATCAGTGGTGACAAGCTGCTGGGCATCCTGCTGCATCAGCGTAATTGAATCCGCTGATCCAGCTCCTTCCTCATATCCCGATATCGTTTAGGCCAAAAGCCTCGTATCGCTAGCTATCTAACCAGCCAATGAGACGACTCGCATCCAGCAATAGCCGTACAACCCGTATGGAAAATTCAAATGAGAAGTTGATCGAGTTCATTGCATGACGACATTTCATTGGCTGACACAATAACAGGTGAGCACATCCACGAACATCAAGCCACGCCAGCCTTACAAGGGATTTGGCTCGAAAGAGATCAGGATATATGGAATGACCTCCATCAGCGGATTCCATAACGCTGATTAAGCAGGATGGCTGCTGGGAGAGGATCAGTCCACTGATTCTGTATCCTTTTGACTTCACGTTCTGCATTCACACAGTGTCCCTTTTATTACACAACCTGACGGGCACCGATATTACTTACATAAACAAATTGCATCTCCTCGACATTACTATCAATCGGCGCTCAGGTAATCTACAATATAAGTTCTCATGAATGTATGTGTACATTTTTAGCTCATCAGGTCTGAAAGACCCGATGGGCTTATGGCATGGCAAGGCGTCCGGCGTCCGTCCGTCCGTCCGTCCGTCCGTCCATCCGTCCGTCCATCCGTAAACTTTTCACTTTTTCGACTTCTTCTCCAGAACCAATGACTCTAGAGAGCTGAAATTTTATGTGCATACTCCTTGGCAAATGGGGATTCTAAATTGTAGATTTCGTGACCCCATGACCCCAAATGGGGTCACAAGGGTCAAAAACTTAAAAATCTATTTTAATCTTCTTCTCCAGTTCCAAAAGGTCCAGAGAGCTGAATAGTTGTGTGTAGACTCCTTGGGCACTGGAGATTCTAAATTGTAGGTTTGGTGACCCCATGACCCCAAATGGGGTCACAGGGGTCAAAACATGAAAAACCTATTTTCATCTTCTTCTCCAGTTCCAAAAGGTCCAGAGAGCTGAAAAGTTGTGTGTAGACTCCTTGGGCACTGGAGATTCTAAATTGTAGGTTTGGTGACCCCATGACCCCAAATGGGGTCACAGGGGTCAAAACCTGAAAAACCTAATTTCATCTTCTTCTCCAGTTCCAAAAGGTCTAGAGAGCTGAAAAGGTGTGTGTAGACTCCTTGGGCACTGGAGATTCTAAATTGTAGGTTTGGTGACCCCATGACCCCAAATGGGGTCACAGGGGTCAAAACCTAAAAAACCTAATTTCATCTTTTTCCCTAGTTCCAAAAGGTCTAGAGAGCTGAAAAATTGTGTGAAGACTCCTTGGACACTGGGGATTCTAAATTGTAGGTTTGGTGACCCCATAAATCCAAATGGGGTCACAGGGGTCAAAACCTTAAAATCCTACTTTCATCTTCTTCTCCAGTTCCAAAAGGTCTTGATAGCTTAATAGTTGTGTGTAGACTCCTTGGACAATGGGGATTCTGAATTGTAGGTTCAGTGACCCCTTGACCCCAAATGGGCAATGGGCCTTTTTTATTTGATTGTGAATAACTCTGACGTTGGGACAGGCTATCTTTCCTACACTGCCCATGACCCCATGGTCTAAACCACAACACCTGTTTCTATCAAAAGTCTGATGAGCTACAGAGCCCATGGCTCTATTTTTAGGATAAAAGGTTAGTCATAAAATACTAAAAGTATCTAATAAAACGTGAAGTAAATGCCTTAAATCATGCCAATTTAACATTATGCCCTAGGGGGGAAATTATATGACTTAAAATGAAAGAAGGTACGTACAGATTGTGTATATAAAGAGAATTCTAAACGGATTTAAAAATCCTGACAGTGAAAAGGTGAAATTCTCTATAGACAAAATGTAAGTTCCTTTTCCATCAGTCTCATAGTCGCTTATAACAAATTGCAGGAGAAGTAAGGATACAGTTTTAAGGTTGAAATTGGTTCACACAGTTTTGTAGAGGTGTAGAGAAATATTGAAATATCGCCACCATTATCAACAGCTGACGTACCATGATGAGGGAAAATTCAAAGATCGTGTTGTTATTTCAACGAACAAAACTGTCATAACTCTGGTTACATAAAAGTATTTTGTTTTGCATAAGTTGATAAAAAGGCACACTCGCTCGGCTTATAATCTCTTCGGCTTAACTACTAGATTGAAACTCTGCTTTCGTAACCGAAGAAGAGAAGTAAAAACGACCATTACAGACAAAATGGCAGAGGTTCCTGCAGGGAATGCTTCCTTTTGTCAATCCTTAATAGTCACACCCATTTACATTGACAGATAACTCATTACAAAGAAGTACTTCCGCTTTCCCCTCACAGTAAATCTACATCAACGTTAATTACAGACATTGCCGTCCGTTTCTACTCCATGCTACTTAGTTATTTTTTGTATTGTTTTACCACTTCCTTGATGATAAAATTTATCAAGATGTTAATAAATTTATGTTTCGTATAATTTTGGAGATGGACAGGTGTGTCTAAGTGTAGGAATGATGTGTTTCAACAGTTGAACCAACGTCATTGGTACTTTGAAGTTACAAGTGAGGAGAAAGTTGACATAGGTATAGTCCCAGTCAAACATCCAAACCATGTTATCAGTCGCATCCGATTTTTCTAAAAATTCATCCATTTCATCCCGAGATTTTGTTGTTGTGGGGAAATCACAATATATATATATATATATATATATCATTCTACATCACCTTGATATAGATATAGTGAACATCTGTATAGATTATCTGACCAGTGGTCGCTAGAGTTCAAATTATGGGTTTTGTTTTAATTTGTACGTGTGAATAATAATCTAGAACGTAATTAACGATTTTTTTCTATTAAACAGAGATAGTTTTCTGTAGAATAAGAGTAGTTATTTGAAATAGACAAAAGAGCAACTTCACATATTTTAGTTACATAGATTGCATATTTCGTCTCGCATTTATTTGGCCTATATTATAAACACTGTATAAGTTTTACTAGAACTAATCGATTCGAAGACATACCTTGAATCTTCACGCTTAAAATCAGACATTTTCGACAGCCTTGAATCCAAAAGCATGATGGCTAAGCTGTTACTGTTTTTGATTTAACCAGAAATTGCCCATGCATTGCAATACTATTTCACATTTCTCCTGATTTCTTTGTCTGAGAATGAACTCAAATTCACTCAAAATAATTGATATTAATGCGGCACCAAACTGTTTTCTCTTAATAAACATTTGCAAGATGAAATATGAATGCGTCTGTAAATAAAACGTGCTTTATTGCGCAATGGTAATTTTCGAACAACTTTGATAGAGAGTGGGAAACCTTATTGTAAAATATTGCCATTATTTGCCATATGAAGAACTATAATCGACCAATTTGAAACATGCGATATGGACAACTAAACCTTATTGCGACATAATCAAGCAATTTTGTTGTAAAATCCTGTTCTCTTAACGTTTAACGTAGAGTCATACGTGTTAAATTATTATTGAGGAATTAGTTACAATGTCTGGTCTTGGAAATTCACGATAGAGACCGAATCATGGGATAACATAAAACCTTTATAAAGACAATAGGAAGCATTTACCAGTTTCAAATATATTTAAGACCGAGTTCCTAAAACAATTTCACAGCTTCTCGAATTTCCCGTGTAATTTGTTGCGGATAGTATTCCAAAATCATTGTCCCTGTTTTTAATATTGTAGTTTCAAATAAAGGAGTTTTACACTATTCGCATCCAGAAACATCGATTGAAAATGAAGGTCATATACAATATACTGTTGAACTAATAATACGCCCAACATGTCCCATTACCCATAACGTTCACATGTCTATATGCCACCTCATCATCACATTCCTCTAAATGTCTTGGTCTCTGGGTCAGAAATTGATATCATAACAAAAATGTTCGCCATTTGTGCTTTACTGTTGACCTGAGATGCGATATATGCATATGACTCAATTCCATACCATATTGATTGCCAAAACCTCGTTTATTGGATTCATTCTTTTTAGTTCTAGCAAACCAACGTTTTAATATTATTTTTGATGGAGAAATTACCTTTTTGTATTTGAAATATTAAGTGTTGATACTTTAGGGGAACGGGACATTCCCAAACTAAATATTTTGCTTTAGATTATCGCCTAACAGTTATAGTGTCACATACATTTGGTCAATCTGTTGCATAAGGTGTTCACAATGGTATTCAGAACTTCAACACTTATTTTTCTGGTAAATCAAACATTTGAAGTATTGAGCATCAGGGACTACCAAACTAAAGATGGTCCTCGCGAGATGGTGCGAATGTGATATTATTTGTTTCATGTTATCATACCTCGAACCGGAACCTTTCATTAGTATGTATTTCTTCAAATCAAAAGTGTACTCCCATGTCGCAAAAACCCTTTGTTAGTCTTCACAAATAGTGTCTACTCATGTTTTTTTTAAAGTTGTCGATGTACAAACCTAATTCGGATAAAATTGTCTTAAAATCATCAACATAAACAAAAAGTACAAGAATACTAACATTTCCTGGAAAGCAACTTCAAAGATTTGATTCACAAAAGTTGAATTTCAGTACTAACATCATTATAGGAACGACTATTAGTTAATTTTTGCACTTCCATATGTAAAGAGACAAACAGGGAGATATCCTCTAGTAAATCAATGATGGTTAATAGAAATTCACTTTTTTACATTTCACTGCGATACATAACTTTCAGAATTCAGCAATATTTAACGATAGTTGATTATGAATTCCCCTTTTAAATCATAAAAACCTTCCCGAAACCGTTGTAGTCATTGACATACAGTCTGTCTATTTGAAGATAAAATAATCTTATTTTGATGTGGAAAAACTTTCTGATTTAATAGATTTTAACACATCAAAGATGGATGTAAGAACCATTTGTTCAGCTGCTGTAGAAATCAAGTGTTTACTGGAGTAATAACCTCTATAGCTTAACTACTCAATTGACACAGCTGAAATAAGAGAAGGCGGAAGGTACAACGGCAGTTACAGATAATAGGGCAAATATAACTGAAGCTAGGTCCTGTGGTCAGTTCCGAAGTCATAGTAATAACTAGTTAACACACAGTCAGACATCTCGTTATACCGATGCACTTCCGCTATTCCATATAAATGTTAATTACAAACAGTGTAACCAATTACTTCTGCACTGGTTCCTGTTATTGAGTGCTCTGATGAATAAATAGAGGATACTAAACGATCTTCCATGTAATACCATTTTTGTTAAACGAGTTAATGATTAAGTATAAAACGAGCGAAAGCGAGTTTGATACCAAATTATTAACGAGTTTAATAAAAATAGTATTAAATGGAAGGAAGTTTAGTATTCTGTTTATTACTTGATACTCAGTACTCATGCTGATTACTGAAAGTGTACTGAACTAAACATTCCCGCGATTGGGCCGCCATTGTGACGGCGGTGCCTTCATTGTGACGTCACAAACACACAATACTATGACGTCATACGTGCAGCAGTATTACACTAGTGTAATATCACCGTATAAATATATCACTGCAGTATCTTACATCTTTACATCTTTTTACCATATCTTAATTGTTTGAGTGATATTATTGCTTAGGTAATAAAGTGTCAGATTCTATGGAGACACATTTTTAAAAACAGGTTGTGACGAAGCAACATGACCTTGTATAGCGATAGGAATAAAGAAATTTGGTATCCATAAACATCATTGATTGATCTACTACTTAGATCTGCTATTCAGTGGTTTTCAAATATATACTTGAGCAGGGATGAAATACAAGATTCAGTAACTAGGTCATGGATGAAGGGCGTTAGTTCTCTGTTTGAAAAAACATACTGTAAGACAACTGTTTTGAAACAAAGGAGTCTTTTTTCATCAACCCACACATTTAGGTTTGATTAACTAATAATGGTTTGATTCAATTTCTAATACTTTCAAGAGACCATTTAACTCCCGTGAAACCTCTTGTTTGATTTAGATGATAAATTATCATTTATCTAGTCCAGACATTGTTTGCCTTAATCTATAATGATTTCCTGTCAACTTAGTAACACTTTCATGAAAGTTAAATCTATAAACTCATCAATATATAGAAACTGGAATATCAAATCAGACGTCTTATCAAACATGCCTCCACCTTGTTTATGGTACAAGTTCACATTAATCTTTATTTCCAAATTCATAAATGACATTTATTGATTAATATGTGTTCCAATACTAATTTGCTCATAACGTTTCACATCACACTGAATACATGTCCCTATTATTGTCCCCGTTGTGAGTAACTAACTATGTTCATGTTGTAGGGACGGTACGAGGCTGGTTGTCTTTCGGGGAGAATGGTAGTGTGAGATCTGACCGGATATCTGAACACGCACTTTTGTTATTCAATTCGTTATAGACAGGAGACATTTCTACAGCTGTATTTAAATTCAACTAGTTTGAAAACCATTTTTGTAATGTAGCTCAATACCAGTATAATCTATTTTCTATCATCATTTAAGCGTTCAATTGTACCTCATAGATGTCAAATATCGGCTTTGTTTTGATGTTAACTTTTAGGAGACAGAATAATGAGCTCTTCCATTTCGCCAACAGTCGTCAGCTATTTATTAGACTAAAATTAAGTCTATATAATATTTTAATAATTTACTCTTCCTTCATCCATAATATTTGTTTTCTTGGGGCTCCTAATTTCATTGTGGATTCAGTCAATTTAGACTTGCTGAATGTGGACCTGGCTACATAAAAGGCTCCTTTATATACACAGTCATGAAACAGGACTTGCTATTTATCTATATATATTTATATGTTTCTATGAAAGGTCAATTTCTTGAAAGTTGCATTTATTACAATAACAGAATATAGATATATACATTATATAGAAGTTATTTTTCTTTACCATGTTATTTTTGTAAAGTGATTGCAAATATAAACGAGATTGAGTTGCTGACAACGATCAAGCTTAGTGGTCGAGACTCTGGCTTCGAATACAGAAAACATCTGACCTGAAAACAAGAATCTAAACCAATGATGATGATGGTTATATGATCAAATGTAAAAATGTTAAAGTAACAATCATCTTGACGCAAAACCTCAGAAAACAATACAGTTTCTATTTCAAGCATCACCTACAAGTCAATCAATAACATTAATTCATCAATTACCGCAGTGTATTTAAATAACAAGAACATTAGATGTATGTGTATTAAGATGCACCTACAAGCAGTTTTGGTCTTTGATAATTTACAGAATATCATATTTGTGCACATGAAATACTAAATTTTATGTTTGCTCTCGTTTGGGGAATACTAATGTTTAGGCACCGGTGTCATAAACATAGTATGTCATTGACATTCATATGAAATCGTCTATAAATGGTTACAGACTACAATGCATTTTCTATTGTAAGCATCACTTGCACGTCAATCTTTTCCATTAATCTATCATTTACCGCAGTGTATAGAAATAAACAGAATAAAAGATTTATGTGTATTGTGATGCACTTTGAGAAGTAGTTTTGATCCAGAAGCAAAGCATATGGTTACTGAAGCTCATAGCAGAGGTCTGAAATCATATGCATCGGGTTTCTGATCCGATGTTCAATTTGCATGGTGTTAGACAAGGTTGCCTTCTAAAGTCTTATCTTTTCTCCTTTTCTTCAATAAATCAGCAATGTAAAATTCACTACATTTACAAAATAATGTTCGAGGTTTGTTCAAACGTTTGCCATTAGATATCCTATAAACACATTATGTATATTAAATTAAATTATTTTTACGCTTGTAAAACGTTTGATTGATTGCGTGTATCAAGACCATTGTTCATCCCTTTCATCTGGAAAAAAGGTAAAATTCAGTTATCATCATATGAAATCTCGTACCTGGCGTCCGTACCATTAGATCCCTTTCGCTTGTAAATGCCAGTATTTGCACTGCTAAATGTCAGGCAATGTTTTATTTCTAGAGACATGTAATGGTGCGCATCGATTGCAGAGAGGCACATTGAAGTATGGCATTTTGATCAGTGGTCTGTTTGATGATACATAATGTAGGATATTTCAAGCCATTTTATGAGTTTCAAATAGTGTATAATCGAATATGGTTAAAAGCGTCTACTTAACATCAATTCTCAAATGTTAGATTCGTTTTGCTATGCCTTGCATGAGTCAATGTTAGGTACGTATACGTTACTTTTTTAATGTTCAACAGTATACTTGGTCAAATTAATAAAGAATACGTTATATTTAGTGCTTATTTTCTATATTTGAACTATTTTTCTCGGAATTTCGAAAAATCACAAAATATCACAATTGTGACTAAAGCATGCTTGAATTGCATTATTATTGTTGTAGTAAAAAACAAGCACCACATTTAGTGGTTAAGGGCAGTTTTATTACTGGGGATGAGAAACGCTACACGAATATGTATCACATTCATTTATGTTTTTGACTATAATACACATGTACAAAAAACAATCAATTATGAGAGCTTTCAGCGTTTAAAGGAGGATCAGTCTGAATTATAAATCTTTAATTCTTTTTTTGTGTGTGGATTATAAAAAATGATGGGGGAAATGTTGCATCCCTTCAAAGCGTAACATAACACTATTAAATGGTCCTTGCCATCACATTCTAGTACTTCATGTAGTTTATATGAATAATGAAGCTCCCTCTGGAGGTGCAGGAGCCAATACGCCCCCTATGCGTCTGCGCATGCGTCTTCTATTGAAGTCAAATGCAGATTTCCTATGAGGAATATGCAAACAAACTAAAGGCACGTTTTATTAATGAAAAGGTTAATGAAACGATCGAAATCTGTGATATTGCACTTTTTCATACCCTTCGTTCCATCGATATTTTGAGCGTCGAGCGAATGAAAGTTATGATGTGAATGCCTTGGTTTCTAAGAGGAACATATATTTTTTTACACAACTATCAGTTCATTGTCAGCTTGTTAAAGAGACGTCATCGTCACCCTAATTAAAACTATAGAAAATAACAGGTATGTGTCTTTCTCTAAAGTTACACCGATCAACTTGTGACAACCTTTTAAGAATAATTGCATGTTATTGAGTCACTGTGAAAGGTTCAAACCAGTCATTTGGCGATATTGATCTCAAACTCGGCGCGGTGTGTGCAACGTGCCGACACCTATCATTTGAACAAGGATTTCGTACCGGGCAGGCTGGTGTTGTGAGTACTGCCTAGTCTGTCACTTTTCAATAGTTTGTGTGTCGCTGTTCAATAGTTTGTGTGTCACTTTTCAATAGTTTGTGTGTCAATTTTCAATAGTTTGTGTGTCACTGTTCAATAGTTTGTGTGTCATAATTGCAATTGTTTACTTACTGATGCATATCTTTAGAGCCCTTGAGAAATGGAGATTATTCGTATTTTCTCATATCAATTTTAATTTTTGTTGAGGAGGAGGGGGAATATCGACGTATTAATGCTTATTTACTTATTTTTCAAGTTTGTTAAAAACCTTAGAGAATTGGTGTCTATACTTTACATTTAGTGGTGATGCATATAACATTTTTTTCGTTTGTAATGGAAGATTAGGTTCAACAGATGATAGATTAGTATTTTATCAATTTTTTTCTTGGTCTTGACTAACACATTTAAATGGGAATTATCCCTGACACACTATTGATAGTTGTAATTCATGTCAGGCAGGTTCTAAATATATGCTTGTAATATGAAATTTAATAGATAACCTCTACTTATATCGATTTTTGTTGACATTTGACAAATGAATGCTTTACATCCGGACTGAAGCGACATGCAGATAAACTATGCCATTGCTCTCACACCCGGATACTCTGGTGAAAATATTTTTTGTTATTAAGGCTTGTCAACTGTTATGAATTTTAAATTATTCAAAGAGAAATTGATATGATGATATTCATTATTACCCTCATGCTCAAACCTTTTATTGAATCACGTTGACATCTCAACGATACAACAAAAGAGAATAAAGAAGATTCTGAGATTTGTGTTTAGCTGTCATAAGCTAAAATGTTCTTGTTTGAAAAACAGACTAATAAGCTGCCTATGATCATGAAGGACTATGTGTGTAGGCGCACAACCAAATCAATGCTATTAATATGGCTTATTCCAATACTGTTATCTCGTAAAATTTCACAGTAACTTTCATGCCAATCAATTGCTGGAGGAAAGGAAACCAATAAGAGTTAACAGAGTTGTGTAGGATAAAGTAAGATTCCAAAATTGGTAGTTGGAGTATAGGAACTAGAATAAAAGGTACTTCATTTCCCGGAACTGTGAAAGTGAAGTAGTGCTTAATCACACTTATAAACCGTAATTGGGGATTATTAGATGTAATGTTTTGCACTTTGAGTATATGGTATTGTTTGTTACTTCAACTCCTTGTGTATACATTTTAGTTCCTACATGGTTACTAACTTCATTTATCTTCATCATAACTTCAAAGGGGAGAAAATGTGTTGAGGATATTACTATCACAGTTTCTGGCTAATTTTGAATGAATCTAAACACCATTTTGTGAAAATATGTAGAAAATGTCATTAAAGTAAAATATAGAAAGTTCTTTAAGTGTTATGACATGAGGGAAACATATTCTGCTGACTCTGTTTATTGTTATATAACAAGCAGGATGTATGTTAAGATGATAAACTCAATTGATATTAACTGCTATCCTACTTTTATAATCTCTTATCGACTTCCCTGTTTGAGTTGTAGAAAGTCGTGTTATCACCTTCAGGTCAAGAACAATCTACAAGTTTGACAAGTAGTTTAAACTTATCATTTATTTCTCGAGGAATTTTATTCAATTGACAGACAAAGACGATTATCGTATATTTCGAAAAATAATACGTGACATAAGGTTGATCCTATCTTTGAACTAGAAGTGTACAAAACCTCATATTGTTTCAATTTTTCCAGTAACAGACTCCTTACGTTTTTACTTTTCTGTATTTGCCTATCCTTAATGTTAATTCAATGTCGTAGTTTTGTGGCCGTTTTGTGATGATTGAACCAATAAAAGTAAAAAAGGCACAAAGTACAGAATGAAACCTATTATTCAATAACTAGAAACAATAATGGCCGTTATTTTTCATTCAAATTAATACAGTGAATATTCTAAATACTAGAAGGGCTTTCAGAAGATGAATGCATTGTAGGGGATGAAAGCTTCTATTCATATTATCTTTTCAAGTTTCAGTTTGGACATTTCGTTCTAAAACTTTTTCGCTATCATATCACTATTGCTATTACTTCAACGTTACCTTCACTAGTCAAGTTTATATTTTTTTTATCTACTGAAGTTTTAGACAAAGCTATTAGTTATCTCTCTTAGGTCAAGGTCACTTCCCATGTCTCTTCAAGGAGTTTAACTGATCATTTATTTCACTATTGCGGTATTTTTTGACAGGAGAAGAGGGTCGAAGTAGGGGGAAAAGCCGTTATTTTTCATTAAAATAAATACTTAGAATAATCTAAATACTAGAAGGGCTTTTAGAATTGAAGTGCATCATAAGAGATCTTAGCTTCTTATTTTATTTTCTTTCCACGTTTTAAATATGAAACTTTTAAATTTTGCTTTTTTAGTACTATTCCGTCTTTATGCCCTAATTGGATGCACCTCATCGTTAGCGTAACGAGCTTTTTTCAACTAATGGCATATCCTGTACCGCTGAATAATAATCTGGCCAAATTAGTCATGCTTCGTTGATTGAGCTCATTTTATAACAACTATCACAAATATTTTTGGATACCAAAACGCCTTAAACGGATAAATCATAATTTAAAAAAAAAATAAAATATGAGTATTATTGTTATCAGTATCCTTGACGTTTTTACTGTTCTTATTTATTTGACGTTATATGATGGATGATACGATATTTTTTT
The DNA here is from genome assembly GCA_921293015.1 of Phorcus lineatus. Lineage (NCBI taxonomy): Eukaryota > Metazoa > Mollusca > Gastropoda > Trochida > Trochidae > Phorcus > Phorcus lineatus. The sequence goes on from OV121094.1 coordinate 33,551,471, forward strand.
GGACGAACTTCTCAGTTGGAAGTGAAACTAATACCATTCTGTACTATAAGTATGTTGAGGTTCGATGTGCTTAATCAATGACATTTAGACGTCAAAGTTTTCAATGAGTAGAACACTAGTGAACGAGTGATCAGAGAACGAAACTCTAGCCAATAACCATCCTTTAACAATAACTATGGACATGTGAAATATCTAATTTAAGCAATGTAGACACATTTTTACAATGTAAAATTTCATACTACAACTCTAGGACACCGTTTCGATACTCCATTTTGGCACTGTGTGTCTGCAAGTTTTCATTAAGACGCCATCTCGACATATATCATCATCAAGTGTGCCCAATTTATAAAGCGATTTTTCAGCAACAATGTATTCATTAGCAGCAGCATCTTTTTGTCAAATTCGACGTTTATCGTATGTCGTTATTCTTTGCTATACTTTGTGCACAGTGATGTTGTTGATAGCATGGTTGCCTCTCACGCCAAAGACCGGGGTTCGAATCAACAATTTTCACGTTATGACTATGGCCTAAAAGTATCTTAGCCAAAGTCAGCTTCGTGCAAGTTGTTATGGGTCATAAAATATGTTCTATTAATGGGCAAGGCACTTCATCCACAATCAATTCAGTCCCCTCAGCTGTACAAGTGGGTACCTAAACACGGAAAGCGAATAAGCTGCATTAACGGTATTATGGTAATTAAACAATTTGTGGGCTTTGCGCGTGCTGTGGATCAATGGATTGAACAAGTATTCAAATATTTGCTTTATCATTTTGTCGGAAGAGTGTGTTTCTGAGGTTGCCCACCGTATGTTTTCTTTAATCAACAAAAGGTATATAAGTGTTACAATGCTGACAATAACAAGTCATGAGTTTCAGTGCTTCAACAATGCCTACCAGGATCTAATTGTTTATCCTACCAGGATGTCGTTTATCACTCTGGTATTGCCTCAATAAAAGTATAGAAATAGACCATAAGTAAATAAACCTTTGTAATATCGAGCAACCCTGTAAAACTAATGCACCAAACCTGTCCATTACAAATATTTAAAGTTTTCACTTTGTTGTTTGCTGTATGTGAGGCGAATTGTGATTGCTACATTTGGTGCTATTAATGTATAATAGGTGCAGGTATTTATTAAAAGTAAGCTGCACTGTGGAGGTAACACTAAACACGACCTTTATTCGTTTACAGGATGCTTTGAATAGCTTTTCTATTTTTTAAAGGAATTATATTTGGGGACTGTTTCAAATACAATATGAAATCACAAGGGATTCGAAGAACCACACTGGTTGACGTTTATAACTGACATTGAGGAGTAGAGGTCGTTGATGCAGTTGTAAAAGTAGGTTGACTCGGTTCAACCACTGCCAGTAGTCAGGATGTGTTCTGACGGTTCAGTACAATACAATCAATTAATGGGTACAGCTCTGGGTATGTTGTATCTGAGGGGACTGAATGTTCATAGATGAATACATGCATACCAAAATCATTGTTCCAGAACAAACAACAGCCTTATATATACGTGCTATATTAGAGATAATGAAATTATTTCATGTTAATCTGACAGCAAAGTATATGCAGGTTTTCATTAAACAGCACCCGCATGGTTGAGGTACCACAAAACATGGTCTTGATTTGATTACAGGATGCTTTGAATAGCTTTTCTGATTTATCCACCAATGGAAATAAAGGAATTGTAATCATGAAACTGTTTCAAATACAATATGAAATCTCAAGGGATTCGAACAACCACAGTGATTTACGTTTATCCCTGACATGTAAGAATGGAAGTCAGTGCTGAAGTTATAACCGTGGGTGGAGAGTTCAACCAGTGCCAGTAGTCAGGATGTGTTCTGTTGTTTCAGTACATACATAATCAACCTATTGTTACAGCTCTGTGTACGTTGTACATTGTAGATAAATTGCAATTAGTTCATGTTAATCTCACAGTAATTATTGGAATATGGAGTTATATTGTGCATTGAATATAATTAATCAGCAACACAGGTACCTACAGACTGATTTGGTTCATTCTTGCAATGTAAACATAATCACCATGTGTGGTTCGTGGTCAACTGATCATGAGGCAACATCCAAGAGAGTCGAGGGCGGGTTGTACCATAACGTCTATTCTTGTTTCACACAATATAAATTGTATTAGGTAATTTTGTAAGTATATAGACATAAAATATTTCATCTTATTTACTAAACATTAAGCTTTTACTGAATCTGTTTAAAGCCTCTACACCCTAAATAGTCCTTTATTCCCGCGTACTACCAATAATGGACTTTTCCATTGTACCAACAAGTACGTGCGTAATTCAGCCGTTACCTTTTATAGAATTTGGCATGTAGAAGATTTGGCATGTAGAAGATTTGCTTTGTAGAAAATTTGGCTTGTAGAAGATTTGGCAATGTAGAAGATTTGGCTTGTAGAAGATTTGGCATGTTGAAGATTTGGCTTGTAGAAGATTTGGCATGTAGAAAATTTGGCAATGTAGAAGATTTGGCTTGTAGAAGATTTGGCATGTTGAAGATTTGGCTTGTAGAAGATTTGGCATGTAGAAAATTTGGCAATGTAGAAGATTTGGCTTGTAGAAGTTTTGGCGATAATCGATAGCAGGATGAGATATATGTAGTAATCACCAATATGATGTCATTTCATGATATTCAATATCAGAAGCCCTTGCAAGATAAGAAAAATTAATTAACTGATTGAAAGAGAATGTTTAGTCAATCCATATATCTCTTTGATCGAACGTCAAAATTTAAACATTGTATCATTGCCCTGGATTGACGTCTTTTAAAATAATCAAAACATCAAAATTACCTACCTGTCATTTTTGTGGATACTATTATTATTAAGACAAGAGAATTCGAAGTAATTCTATTTATAATGGTATATTTCAAAATCAGGTATATTTATTTGGTTCACTTTATAGTGTTTGTATCGTTAGTTGTTTTGTTGTTGTCTTTAAATCACTCAATATCACATACAGCAATTTGAAAGAAAAAACTACGATTATCAAGATCAAGTAAATAAATTTCAATACCTAAATGTTAAATTACAAGCCAGGTTTTAGTGACTCAAATATCAGAAACTTTATGTAAAAAAAGGAGATTAATATCAAAATAAATCAAACACATATGACCATTTTAACAGCTAAATTACAAGTCAGTTTACAAAAAACTTAAAGAACAATTCTACGTAAAACACCTCCAGAAATGTGTCCCTCTCATAAATTTCAGCCTTGGTGACACAAGGTTTTACCATTTTTGCATCTTTGGCGACTGTGATGTTAAAGTAATGGTAGTATACCGGGCCGTTGTCTTGTCTTTATGCTTATACAGGAGACGTGATTGCCAACAGATCTAACTAAGCACTCTCGTTACATGTAAATGCCCTTACATGCGCGGGTAATGTTTCCTTGTCCGTTCAGACATTTCACAACAGACAATTCAAATTCTATGGCTAAGGTGGCGAAAGTACTCTCAAATGTTTCATGTATAAAAAGGGGGGAAATGGCTCCGTAATATTTTACAAATATACCTATTTTTACCTATATAGTCTCATCATATTTGTAGAATATCTGGTGTTTCGCTGCGCATTTATTCGAATATGATACTATAAAACTACCTAATGCTCTCCTGCCCATAAGTCACTCAATCGTTACATACAACCACTTTCAATAGAATAGTGGTTTTTAAGATATCTAACAAATATGAAAACGTTGGTTAAATTAAAATTCAAGTACAATTCGAGCAGAATTCTGCAAATAGAACACATCTAGAAATCTCAAGTAAATCTCAGTAAGAAAAGCATCTGTAGCATTTTTGGCGACTGTGATATGAAACTAACGACAATATAGTGAGCCGCTGTCTTGTCTTGTCTTATGCTTTTACATCAGAACCGGTGATTGTCTCGGATCCATCAATTCCCATCAAGTCCTCTCTTTAGATGTCATCGTCCTTATATTCATTGGTGCAGTGCTTCTCTGAACTCATGGTTTCCTTCCAACATTTCACAATAATGAGTAGAAATGCTATAAGGGAATAGCGATAGCACCCTCATAAGCTTTTGTGCACCAAAAGTGGCAAAATCACAAAGACAATATTATTGTATCGAGGAGTGTTTGTCAAACATCATTCTCTCACCCACTGAGAATACTCTTATTTCTATATACCTTAAACGAATCATGTTTACCTATTCTTGATAAATAAAACATTCTATTTTATGTCATGACAATCGACGTGCCATATTCGGAGATAGTAAGCACGCTTACCTCATAAATCTATAATGATTTATGACCTGACATGTCATAGTAACAGTTCTTGGCCAAGCTCTCAATAATTACTTGAGTGGTTCAAATGGTTATCAGGTTATAAATTGATTGTTGTTATAATCTCACTTAACACTTCTGTTAAGGTTTGTTCAGTGACTAAATTGACTACACTGCAAAATGACGTTTTTGATTTTAAACATGTTGCGTACATATTTTACTCACAACATGTTGCGAAATGTGTTTAAATGCTAAACACATAAATTGTTATGTGTTTGAAATCAAAACATGTTTCAAAGATAAAAAAAAATTGCACTATAATGACATCTAAAAGAAGCGTCAACGTTAAAGCGTCTAAAAGTTTTATGATACTTTTTAAAATGTCTATCTCGTTGATTACCGCATCTTTAATCATAAGATTAATAATAATGATAATATAGAGCTTAATCTGTAATCGGCAATCATTTATAGCAATCGTCAAAGATAGTCACTGTCAGGTTTACTGAATGACCATAAAAGGAGCGAGGATAAAAGTTCTCACCATAAGGGTTTTGATATCGAATATATCCACCATATCAACTATTACATTTAATCAGTTTCATATATTCGAGATTTGCTTACCTTAATCAACTTAATCAATCTCATTTAATTAATTCTTTCTTTCACAATGACTATAATTGTGGTCGAAACAACGTGATGTCAAAAGCATCAGGACATATTTATGACGTCAAAGCAGTGATTTTTATCACACTGTTATGCCATTAACTGAAGACAGTCTGACGATTCGAATGATGCAGGATCTGCTATGAGAGCCAGTCGTGGGTGGTAAGTTACTTTCTACATTGTGTATGTTAATACATATTTTTAATAGTCTATTTCTTTTGTTTTGACAGTTGGCGTACATCACATAGAAATCAAGGTTACAAAAAACCTAGCCAGTTATCAAATACTATACTCCAGAGTCATTTTTAAAAGTTTTAAACATTATTCGCATTGTTTGTTAGATTTAATCATGATATATCAATGTGTGGCTTAGAATTGGATTCTTTCAAGTTATCATCTCTGCTTTGTGATGCTGTGATGTCACTCTAAATTCATACCAAAGTATCACATTGAATACAACTAGTTTATATATGAAATTGCATTTGAAAATCTGTATGCTTCTATAGATATAACGTAAGCCACAAGAGTCCACAATGTATTAACATATGTTTTCTTAGTAGTAAATGGTGTTAAAATAAGACTCGCTGAGATGTTTTAATGCAGAGCCCGTGGTAAAAGCACAGTATCGTTTTAGATATTGAAACGCCAATAGTTAACATATGCTATGGTCATGATGAAAACGTACAGATAACGTTACCAACCGTCTTACAAATTCACCATCAGACAGTGTTTACCACCAATTCTGTCGGAATAAAACTCCGAACCACGGGAGTCTACTTCATTGAGTTGAAAGTCAGAACAAACTCCGGTACACGGGAGTCTACTTTATTGAGTGGAACGTCAGAATAACTCCAGTACACGGGAGTCTACTTTACTGAGTGAAACGTCAGAATAACTCCGGTACACGGGAGTCTACTAGTGATGAAATGAGGTACAGCATATCTGATAATCAATGTCAGCAGAGAGATCGTATAATACATGTGTTGACTATACCTGATTAAAACATTCATTCATCAAAATGCCCTTTATCTAAATGCGATACCGCCAAGTTTAAACGTAAGTTCTGGAAATCAGTCCAAATAGATTAAAATCAACAGCCACTTGCATTATTTTCGTTACTTAGATACTCGCCAAAATATTGTTCAGTCGGCAATGTAAAGTTGTTTGTTTAGGTCAGTTTAAACGTGCCACTTGATGAAATTGACTGGATATCTGTTGATTATTGAAACAGCAAAACCATATAGGGTATGAAACATCAAACTATTCATTTAAAAAATCACGTTGAAGGTAACGTGTGTATTAAACTGAAAATAATGCCGTCTGTTTATTTCCCAGATAAATACTTATAGGAAAGGATATCAATGTACATCAGCACACATGGATTATCAGTCCGTCGGTAGTGTTATCGTTGTGATTGAATAAGATAAACTAATGATAAGTAAATATATATAGTCAAGCCTGAAATACTAATCACCTTCTTAGAAAATTAATGTCATTGTGACACAGTTGTCTATTTGTTTATATTATCTTACATCTTTAAATAAAAAGAATCTACAGATGTAGACACATTTTCCCAGGCATCTCGGACAAATGTCACAATTGCGTGATCTTAACACGATGTTCTTGCATATGGCAGCACAAGTCCTTTAACTTGACATTATGTTCCGAAAAAATATCAACTCGCTTGAATATAAGCCACTTAGATTTGTTAGAAAAGCCTTAACCTTTAAATCACCTATAGCTAAACACACGGATTCAAAACAATCAGCCGAAGTAGAACGTGACTCCTCATCCACAACGTCTCATCCAAGAGACTCAGCATCCAAATCTGTTTATCACATAACGCACACAACCTACGACAGTCCAAACTTAAAATCTTTTTCAGGGCACAAACCCCCGTAGTTGCCTTTCCAAACTGCCTTGCTTTAGTGTATCTTTAGTGTGTCTTCCCAGCAGCAACTTTTGTTGAACTCATTTGTTTCTCTGTAAAATAAAATCTTTTACTTAGATTTGCAATTCCTTGACATTCGATTAAGTTTCTTCTTTATTTGTCTTTGACTTTGAAATGTAATGTATTCGATTAATTTCATTTCTTCTGTGTTCACGATTTTCAAGTCCCACATGAAACAGCTTGTGAGACAGGTGTGTAAACAGCACTATACAGGTAAACCAGTTGGCTCACAATCACATGGTTACATCACAACACAGCGCCAGGTGTCTGCCAGTGATGCTTTCATCTGGTAATTCTGGCTGCAGCTGGAAGTACATGTACGGCCTTCGTGTATATGCATATGGGTATACATTAAAGCTTTCAAAACTGCCACCATCGTTTTCCGTAGACTTCCACATACAATCGCCATCCGTGCCTGGTTACTGGTTAGTGTAATCGATGTTCAAATGTTATCTAACGATATCGGTATATACATGCACATCATCGCTACATACATATGGTAGAACGGTACTGATACAGGACACCAGCTGGTATTGTTTACTTTCTATTGAGTTGATTCGACCTGGGTTATTTGGTTTCAAGGGGAATTTGAGGTGACGAGTGACCCTTCTCACCTGGATAATCCGTGTAATTATATATTTACAGGTGTACCGTCAATATGCACTGATTGCTTGACAAGCAAGGTAGAGATGAGAGAAAGAGTGTTGAGGTAATGGCGCTAGTAGTAACACAGTGGTCACAGATCATTTGACTACACTCAATCACATGCAGTGTCATTACAGGTTTTCATTTCACTTATTTAAACTGTCATGTTCAAAACGTTCATTAGTTTTCGACAAGTTTAATTTCTGTCGATGATCAGACAATATCTATTGAGCGAAGAGAGTTTTATGTAACAAACTGCCGTCTCAGACAGTTAAGGTTTAGGGTAAGAAAATGAGTTAATGCGCACCGTTCATACCAGGAGACTCACATATCAAATGTTTTATCTCAATACCGTAAGGACACAGGCCTATTGGTACAGAAGACATCAAATCGGTGCAGACATTAGAATGTGAGCTAAGGTTATACAGAAAAATATTTTCTTAATACGTCAACACTGTTCTTCCCTTTTCAAAAGCGTAAAAGAGATTTTTGGCAGCATTAAAAAAATTGCAAACTTTGCGTTGACAACAAGGTATTGAATTTTAGTAGATATAAGTTATAAATTAGACAACAAATATTTTCGCCTTTAATCATGGTAGGTTTGGCATATAAGTAGAAAATGGTATTCATTTTCAATTTATTCTAGGAAGAAGTATTCTTTTTGGTCTGTTAATTGTGAGATAATTGTATATTTCTGTAAACGTTTATCTAAGAACAACGCCCATTCTCAGATCTCAGATAAAAATAGTTTGTGCGTTTCCTTCATAAAGCCAAGCTACACTTTAGGAGAAAATAACACTCCTCTAACTGTTGCATCCACGTACTCCATAATGAGATAACTCTCTCCATCTCATTGATGTATCCTGTGCTCCCATTGCAATCTGAGACACCTGTGATGAACACCCTCCCCATAATCAATAGGGATTTTTGATATAAACTGAACACAGATAAACACACTAGTTCCATCGGTGAAATTTTTAAATTGAAAATCAGATATTCAGGGGATGTGAACATTATAAACTATAGAAATACTATATATAACTATAGAATACAATAAAATACACAAGATTTGATTGAGGATACCACAAATGAAGCGAGCACTGTCTGATGAAAGATTTGAGTTCTTGACGGTGTTCAGGGAGTCAGACTGAATGAAGGTAAGGGACTTTGCTTTATGTATGTATGCATCTATGAACATGTATGTATGTATGTATGTATGTAAATTCTGTATGTATCTAGAAGCAAAGAGTCATTTTCATCATTGATATTTTGAATGCAATATTATCAATTTGATTATTTACTTTGTACCTCTCTGACAAAAGTTAAATTCTGCAAATCATTAAGATTCATATGGATATTGTTAGTTTGTATTATATGTTCATGCTCGACTCAAGCGATAATTGGTGGCATTTTGGACAAAACCAGACAATTCTGTAGTTGGGTTGATGAGAGGTTTCCTAGATGTGAGAGTTATTTAGAATTTGTAGTAATAATGATTTTTATCTTGACTGATAAATTGAAATTTCATCACGTTCGGGAGATCCGTCGCAAACCATTATTAATTTTGAGTATGATTTGGTAAGATTTAATGTTTCATGTCAATTAAAATTTGATTATATCTAAGATTGATTTTGGGGAAATAATCAGTCATGTAAGCCAATTCTCTTATTACCAAATGCAATGAGAAAGATCCAAAATAAGTTATCATTATGAGAGAAATTATTTCACAATTGATAGCTGATGACAAATATTGAAAAGGTATTTGGTGATACTTGAACTTTACACGTTCATAATTATGTGAATGAAACCTTTTTTTGGGAAATAGGAATGATGCGTGGATATGGAATAACAATTCAACTTTTAGAACTCGTTAAAGGGACATAGAGTACAACCTGTATATGCTGTTGCAGTCAAAATTGTCATACTTCATAAATAGTAGCGGTTGTGACTAAAACTCAACATTCTATAATGCATATCAGTTCAGTATAAGGACAATAAACAGGTTAATAAACGACTTGACAGCAGAAACAAAGATATATATGAATTTGAAATATTGATTAGGTCATTTAACCAATGAATAACCAATGAAAATGGGACCTTTTAACATTGAAAACCAGAAAATGTAATTATTAGGGAATTTAAAAAATAAAATATTTTCTGTTACTAATGCTAGTCTGAAGTCCTCAGAAACCATCTGCTTATGTTTAAGAAGGGCAAAGTGAGTGGGCGCACAATCTATAAAATCAATATCAGCGATATTGAGTTTTTCCAATAATGCTATAATATGAAGGATTTCGCAATACGTTTCATGCACTTGGAAATTTAAAAATTCCAAATATCGATCTCTGTTGCATGAAGCTCGATTTCGCAATCTTATTTCTGACTAGAATGATGCTTTACGTCCCACGAACCTTGGCAGAGATATGCTTAATCATACTGTTAATGTAGTAATGTATAATAAAGTGCTTGGTTAAGTAAGGTTCTTTTCACTCATAGTGTAAGCATTTGATTTGTAACCTTGTGTTATTGGCAACAAGTCAGTCCTTTTCAAAAGTTCATTTGATGACATATATAGGAACAGTGTTTTGTGGAAACAAACACAAACAGTGTATTTGGCATATTTTGGGTTCATGAAAATGTTATTTTGTCAAGAAATGTTAACGACATAAAGTAATGTATAGAATGTCTGCATTGTGTATCATTAAGCAACTTTGGGAGGTGAAAATAATTCTTTAAAAATCTGACGCTCGTAAATTTATAATTTCGTGCTCCTTGAATCTGTATTTGACATGAAAGTATTCATTATTATAAAAGGAAACGCGATACATATGTTTTAAATAAAAAATATGTTATATAACTTATATAATGATATAAAATTCATTTATGTTCTCGTACACACTTCCCTGTTTGATGGATGGATGGATGAATTGATGGATGAATGAATGAATGGACGGACGGAATGAGTTAATGATGAATGGATGAATAAATGAAAGAATAGTTGAATAATGAATGTATCACATATAGGACCAACCAAAATTAAGATTCTCCATTTTATTATTTATGTCCATTTGATTTCTAACAAACTATGTTTTTCAAATGGTTAATTCATGTATTAGGAGACTTTATGGCATGCGTATTGCTATTTTGTTTTACACGTGCACCCGTTTTCTTTTGCACCAAGTACACAAGGTATTATATTGTAGACGTTTGTGTGTGGCAAAGCCTAGATTGTCCTCTCGCTATTTAAGTATGAAGACTTTAACTCAGGTTGAATTATTTAAAAGAGAATTCTAAGGTAAACGAAAACAGAAAAATCCAAATAAGTCTTAGTGTTTGTGACAGCTTTTACAATTTTGGCATCTTTTGCGACTTTGATGCGAGAGTGATGACAGTACAACGAGCCTTTGTCTTGTCTTGTCTTGTCTTGTCTTAATGCTTGTGCATTAGGGAACCTGTCATTGCCTCGGATCCATCCGGTCTTCTCGTTATAAGTCGGGGCCCTATATTCTCTGAGAAAGTGCTTCTCTGAGGGATAGTTTCCTTGTTCATCCAACTGATTCACAACAGACAGTTTAAATGGAAGGTCTGGATGACGATAGTACACTCAAGTGTCTGATGTAAAATTCGGACAAAGTCCCCTATTCTATTGTATTCTCAGATGAATTACTTATTTGGCCACGTAACCATTGGATCATTTCTCATGTATGAAAATCTGCTTCAATCAATGTCGATTAACGATAAGAATAAGGCTGGGATGGTTGAGTGGTTTGGTACAACGATAATCATTTTGAACACTCTAAACTCGTTGACACGTTTTTTTATCATACAAATATAGTATTTTTGTATGCCATAATGATATATTGGAGAACAGCGTTAACAATAGACGTCTGTAGTCATTACAGCACGTCGGATTGTGACTTGAGAACAGTGCAGTACTGTGAAGTGATTTGGTAGACCAGGAAGGTTTTGCTTTCATCTCGAGAGTGAGCGGTAGAGTTCCTTATCAGGTTGTAAGTTGACTGCTTTTCATAGAGAGAAAGTTGAATAAACACTTATCTGCAAGTTTATTCAGTCATTTAACAGACACTTGCCATTTGGAAAAAACGTCAACTTTAAACAAACAAGTTTTTATGTTTTAATGCAAAATGAAAATAGGTTGTAAATTTTAGATATCTCTAAGACCTTCACCATTCGTAATTTTTTTTATCAAACCCACCATGAAAATCATAATCAAGCGCCCCCTGGTGATATAAAGGTGATGCTCTGAGACTGTTACAATAACTTGAGTGAATTTATCATTCTTGGCTTGGACAAATGTAGATTTTGTGAATATTTTCTTTAAAAAATTTATATTCATGTTGAAATTTTAAGAAATTACGACTTGAAATAGAAATGATTTTTTTTACAAAAATATATCAATTGCCCTTGCACTTACACTACATGATAAACTTTACGTTTCTGATATAAAAAATAACATGTGCACTTCCAAGTTTACTCTCATACATTAAAACACCTTCTACCTTGCGAAATAAGGGAGTTACTGTTTGTTAGAAAGTTATCAATTTTTTCAGCAATTATTAAAGGGTCATTACATTTGACATTTGCAAGATTTTGTTATGAAGTCTCTTTTACTGAATTTTTGTTTTCCGATTGACTTTTGACTTAAAGGAAGACACTTAAGTGTGTCCAGGTGGCTTGAAAGAATGGAATTACTCACTTTACACCTAGCAATAATTACTTTCATTTCTCAGTATAATACTACATGTTTTTAAATTTAAAATACCAACAGATTGGGAAACGTCAACTGAATGATATTTTCTATTCTTGACGACTAAATTTTGATTCTATCATATGATATTAATTTTTCTTATCAAGCAACTTTTTCTTGTGACAAAAACGTGTTTGATTGTACTATTTGTTAATTAATTCATAATAGTAATATTATGAGTATATAAACACTCTTTGAACATAGAGCCTATATCATTCTAGAAGATAAAAGCTCAAAGCAGTCAGCATATATTTTCGCTCATCTTTGTGGATAAATCCTATACTTATTCTTTTTAAGGTAACAAAGATATGAATGCATGGCATATCCTTTTGTATCCTAGGGAGACCTCAAGTGCAAAAAGCCTTCTTTAAATACATTAGATGTGAGGCATGTCGTCTTGTAACTCCAAATGCAGAAAAACAAATTGTTCAACAGTTCTTACATATTATACATACTATTGAAATTTCTGAAAAAATCCATTTGCGCTTGTACTAAAAATTGAAATTTTAAAATAATTTACTTTTCCTTCATCCATGATATTTGTTTTGGCTCCTAATTTCATATATGTGTATTCAATCAATCTAGACTTGCTGAATGTGGACCTAGACTGTATTAAAGGCTCCTTTCGTACACAGTCATGAAGCAAATTTACAAATTTACATATACGTTTCATTATGAATACAGTAGTACACAATCTCAAAAAGTGGTGCCCTTATCGCCGTTATTTTGTGATGCGCTTATATTAATGGATGACGTAATTGTTACAAATCCCCAGTTTAGTTTGATTCACATTAAATATTTACATATCTGAACACTGTGGACATGGTGCAGACATATTTTAACGTTACAAACACCTTAACATGGTCGTGTGTGTGATGGACAGTACTCAATGAGAAAAAGATCTTTTTGTTAAACACCAGACAATGTTTACTATCAATTATATCGGTCCTCGGTCCTTGTGTGTTAGTGGTATGCAATAATAAACTATTTCTGTCTGTCTGTCTGTCTATGCAGTGCAGACTATCTGATTTGCCAATGGTGTCAGTGGAGCAGATGGTATCATACGTATGTTGACATTGCTTGATTAAAACGTCCATTAATGTTGCGATGTTCAAACTTATACTGCTTTATGGATTTTTTATTTCTGGAAAATCAATTGAGATTAAAGCATGTATATTGTATCGTCTCATATTTTCGTTATTTGGATTGCTTCAGAAGTAGAAGCTGTTCAAATATTCTCTGATTGAATCATGTATCTTGTTCTGATTTACCTTAAGTAAAGAATCCTAAAGACGGAATTGGTAGTGCAAACATAAAATATTTGTTTCGAAAGAAACGAGCGACAATAATTGAATATCGATGATGAGTCCATATATGTTAATGGAGATCGGCAATAGGAGTCGTGCATGGATATATCTGTCCTAAATATTATCCAAAAACACTGACAATCTTTTATGTTCGAGACAAAGTTATCGGATTTCAACTCTCGATATAGAATATCAAATGTTGTCATTTTCAAACCTGTAAAATTTACCTGTCTATGTATATTTTAATACTTTGAATATCAGTTACCAAAGTCATGATTTGATATAAAACCAAACTAGTATTTTTAAATTAAAAAATAAAAAATACAACGATATATCATTTATAAAAGTTTGAATATCAAACTTTGATTCAAACTTTGATATAGATTTTTATGTTAAATATCTCAGTAAAGCACAAAATGATACTTCAAGTATCAATTGAATATAAAACGGTACAAACAAATACAGGTTAGAATGAGATAAGTCTGCATTTAGCAAAGGAACACTCATGACTCCATTTAATTTCCAACAAGTAAATACTTTTGATAGTGGATATCAATAATAAAAAGGCAAATGAATTTCGATTGTGACAAAGAACATTTTAACAATTGAAATTATAATGTTTATGTTCGTGTTCCTATTACTTAGATCACATATGAGTAGAGGTTGTCATGAGGTTATTCAAGATGTCGGAGAAGTAACTATAGTAAATGCATATTGATATGAACGTTCAGTTTACTGAGTGTATTGAACCAGTGAATCAGGTTGCGAGTAAATATAAGTGTCTCCTATCGATCTGATTCCATTGATCTTTGAAAAGCAAATACATCTTCAAACTTCAAAATATTTAGACAACCGAGTGAAAGATCAATATATGAGACAATTACACAATTAATATAATGAAGGAAAGGTAATCTTTCATTCCTGAAGCGAGGGGGACATTTTTCACATTTTCCTCAGTTTTAAAATTGACATCTCACAGAGATAATCTTCAGATTTTCCTTTAAAGATACAATCAAAGGTATTTGGTACAGCTTACGGAAAACGGAATGTTCGATGTCTATTTAAACATAAAGAATCTAAAAGGCAATTGTCAATGAAGATTGAGGAATGAGGCAAAGAAAACAATTATGGTCATTCAGATAGCACAACAAAATGAAAGTCGAATAGCAAATTAATTTGCCGTTCATTATTCATTGTTTATCGCTACAAGTAAACAAAACTACCCTGCTGCTGGCAGAAAGACGGGCAAGTATATATATATATATATATATATATATATATATATATATATATATATATATATATATATATATATACTACTCGTCTTGATCTCTGGTTCCGATTCACCCAATAAACAAATTCAGGTTGTAGCTGTTTAATAAACAAAATAAAGTTGAATGAACTAAATGCAGTTTTCAACTTAATACATCAGGGACAAACATTATGATATCAAGCATTATCAGTCCAGTCTTTAAACATTTTCACATGATAAATTTAACGCAAGCCAGACGAATGACCTTCGGAACTTTCAATCACTTCTTATGTGCAACCTTGTTATACCCTTCCCCTGTAAATTCTTTGGATTTGGATTTATTAAACGGCGGTATCTTCAACGGGAGAGTAATGAAATCTGATAATGCCTCGTATCGCTAGCTATCTAACCAGCCAATGAAACGACAACGGCGGCACAACCCGGATGGAAAATCCATTGAATTCAAGATAGTTATTCAAGCTCGACATTCAATGGCTGGAAAAAAATAATAATAATGAACTAAGTCACAAACATCAAGCCGATCCAGCCGTACGAGGCATTTGGCCCGAAAGAGATCAGGGTATAAGGAAGGAGCTGAGCGGATTCGTAGACGCTGATTTAGCAGGATATAAACTGATTACCTAGACCAGGAAGGTTTGGTTTTATCTACAGAGTGAGTGGTAGAGTTCCTTATCAGGTTGTCGATTGATTGTTTTTTTGGTTTCAATAGAGAAAAAGTTCAATAAATACTTATCTTGAAGTTTATTTGGTCATTTAACAGACTTTTACCATTATAGAGAACTAGAAGCGCAATTTTTAAATGAAATTTTATTTTAGGATGTAAATGAAACAATGATGTAAATCTTTAATTGTGATTCTCTGATTCACGGATGTCATTATAAATACCAATTGAGAGGGTTTTTTACACTTATTATTCATTTAACAATATTTCAACGTGTTCAAGATAAGAATACACGGCATATCTAATTGTTTCCCAGCAAGATCCACATTCAGTATGAATAGCATGTCTGCTTGTAGCTCCGAACGATGTAAAATAAAGTGTCCTGAATAAAATGGATGCTATTCAAATTTCTGAAAATCCATTTGCCCTTGTGCTGCAAATATGTGAACACTTTGGGCATGATGCAGACAAAATAAACGTTACAACACCGTAACAGAGTCGTATGTATGATTGAGAGTTCACAGTGGAAGAGATCTCTTTGTGAAACATAAGGCAATGTTTACATCAATTTTATCAGAAGAGGTCCATGTCCTCGTGTGTATATTTCTTGTATTATTTGTTGACAGCATTGACTATCTGATTATCAATGGTGACAGTGGAGTAGATCGTACTATGCTTATATAACCGTATTATGATTTGCATTGAAAAGAACAATGACAATCTTTCAAGTATTGAAATGAAACTATAGTATTTTAACTCTTGATACAGAATATCAAGTCTTGATGTCATATCCAAACCTGTCAATTTTACCTGTCCAGGTACATAGCCTTACTTTGAATATCAATTATCAAAGTTATGAATATCATGATTAACTATTATGATATTCATACCTAAAAATTTAAAGATCTAACAATTTAACAAATCTTAAAGTTTGATGTAACATTCATGAGGTTAGATATCAAGCACTACATTATGACTTTCAAGTATCTAAATAAACATAACAAATTTTTAGACCTTTTGATTTAAGACACGAGATATCAAATATCTGCGTCACTGTGTAGTGCATTTAGCAAAAGGATACTAATGGCTTTATTTTATTTCTGACATTAAATACTTTTGATTGTCGATTCAATGATAAAAAGGAAAATAACAATTTGAAATTATTATGTTTGCCTTCTTGCTAGAGAATATGACAGTATAGGTTATAATGAAATTTAATCTATAATGTCTGATAAGTATCTGGAGAAACTCGTGTTGATATAAACTACGTAAGTATACATAGTATCAGGTGTCAAGTAAATATTAGTCTTATCATGTTGATATTTGAAATGCAAATAGAACTTCAAGCATGGAAATATTACCGCCTCTGCCCTATTTGTTAAAATGTCACTTTGACATGTCACTCATATATATGTTTTATCTTGTTATCTGACACTTTAAAGTTTAATGAAATGAGAGACGTTACACAGATATCACATATATCAGATATTCCAGGTATCACATTATGTTTACAATGAATAGGACTATAGACATACTAGACCAAAATTTAGACTATGAAAATTTTAATAATTAAATGTTCCTTCAGTAATATATTTTTGGGCTCCTTATTTCATTGTGTATTCATTCAATATAGACTTGCTGAATGTGGACCTAGACTGTATTAAAGGCGCCTTTCTTTACACAGTCATGGAGCAGGACTATGGACATACATACAGGTCTCCAAATATAAAATGTCAGATTTTGAGACCGATGTACAAATATAGATCTCAATAAAACGTACAACAGGGAAATATGCTATGCGAGCCATATCATGTGATCTTGACATTAAATAAATTTTTTTTATTTTATTGAAAGTAACTATAGCCGTCACGATATCACAGCCAGAGTTGGTCTGGCATTCACTTCTATCGGAGTAGAGTACACATTTAGAATAACAGGAGAAAGTTAGCAATGAGAGAGTGAAGATAAAAAATGACGAGAGGGATTGAGAGAGCTTATTTCCGTTGTTGGATTTGGGTATGTGGATTTTAAGGTATGTGTTGCATCAATACAATGTGAACATTACATTCTTGCCTATCGCAGTGTTTGCTATAACTGAACAACCATATTCTTACTATACAATAATTCACTCAATCATTAGTCACCTTTAATATATATAATGATTGAGTGAAATAATGTGAAGTATGTTATGTGAAGTATGTTATATTTAATATAGAAGTATGTTATATTGTTATATTTGATATATATATATATATATATTTATATATATATTAAATAAACTGTACATAAACTTGCCAGAATTAAAAGTCGAACTAGACCTTAACCTCTGGATCTCTCAAGACTCATCCTCGACATCTGTTTAAACAGTACATACATACATAACTTTAGATAAAGTTTTAAAATCTTCCTTAGAGAAAACTCCTAGGGCTTTTAAGTATATTGTTTCATATTGACACTATTTTTCAATCATTTCTCTTTCATATTTACATTGTTCATATTTTTGTATACTTGTTCATTGTTTGGATAAACATTTTTGATAAAATATGATTATCACCACATGTTTAACTATAAACAAAACTACCCTTCTGCTAGCGGAAAAGACGGGGAAGAATATAAATAAACCACTCATCTTGATCTCTGGTTTCGATTCACCCAAACAATGATCTAAGAATGTAACTTGATAAATAAACAAAATGAAGTTGAATGAATGAAATGCATTTTTCAACTTGATCAATCATGGACAAAGATTATGACATCAAGTTTGTCCTTTTTTATATTTTTCCCCCTTTTTTATGGTACAGGCAAAGACACATTTGACAAAAACAAAGACATTCAGCATATAAATACAGTTACATACATCCAAATATATATATTAGTACAATTCAATGTAGTTAATGAGTGGATTATTTTTCAAGTAGTAAATGTAAAGTTGACCAGTACTCAAAAAACATTTCTTCAGTTTCTGTTGATAAAAAACATATCTTGACAAATCGTAATATTGTATAATTTCACTTTTAAGATACTCTAACTTCGGTCTAAAACCATTTATGCTACATCTGTGATAATACTGGGTAATATATCTTTTATTCTGTTTGCAATTGCTGCGGCACCAACTTTATATGAAGTATTTAGTAGAGAAATGGGACGCCAGTTTTTCATAAATTTCTTTGATTTATTAGGCTTAGGAATACACGTTATCAAACCTTGTTTTTGCGAAATTGATAGGTTTCCGTTCTCATAAACAAGGTTAAGCGAATTGAGGAGAAATTCTCCAAGATCTTTCCAGAAGAATTAAAAAAATTCTGTAGTAAAACCATCGGGCCCTGGACTTTTTTCATTTTTCATATTTTTAAGAGCGAAAGCTAGCTCATTCAATTTCAATTTACCCTCAAGGTTGCCTTTGTCATGTTCATTTAAAACTGGGACATTTTCATTTTTAAACAAAATCTTAAGATTGATATCAGACTGTTCTTGTGCAGTGTATAATTTTTCATAAAACAGTTTTGCTTCGTGGACTAACTGTTCACTTTCGGTTATAGACGTTCCGTCATTTCTTTCCAGAACAATGATAGACTTATTTCTCGACTCTAGCTCTGATTGTTTCTTTTACTAATTGCACGTACTTTCTATCTTTTAGGAGTGAATTATTAAATTTCCAAAACCCTTTTCCTCTTGCTTGGATGACGCATGTCATAGACATCAAACATGGTTTGTCCTCATATCACATATCAAGATGCGTTACTCTCAGGAACTTTAAAACACTTCTTATGTGCAATCTCTATTTACTTCCGCCCGTTCCCCTGTTAATTCTGAGGATAATGCCTGTGATAAAGACAAGTCTCTCCCATTTCAAAAACCCTTTATCACTGTTTACAAATAATTTATTCCTATCATTTTCGTTTCGATTCTATCAATGTCTAAAGCATTCTTTTTGGCAGGTATCCTATTCAACTTGAGCACTGAAGTTTAGACACTGATAGGCTACGAATTGCTGTCCTATCAAGAACGTATGTGGATATGTGGATTCACGATTCACAATTTGATACCCCTTCCTCAATCTCCAGATTGCGGCAGAGACTAACAAACAACTCTGAAAGGTAGAATGTAGTCGACAACGCAGAACCATGTGCCTGAAAGTGGTTATTTTACCTTGCAACTTTGCGCGCAGATGGAAGCAGGGTCGAATTATATCTCATTATAGGAACACTAAGCTTCTTCCACCATAGGTTGATCTTCTCCCTTCTGTAGTCTTTATCATCACCTGATTACCGTAATTTGTTTCCAATCCTGGTTATCATAACAATAGGGCATTTGTAAGCACGTTCAGCTTCTGACAAGAGGTCCAGGGATCGAATCCCACTAGGGGCTTGGCAACTTTTTCTGCAGTAGAGAATTGACCTAAATGCAGTAAGGTTTAAGGTGCAAAGGTACACTGAATTTCAGCGCAGTACCATCCATGGTTCGCTAGTTCGAATCCATGTGAGCAGGTTTCACCATAATACATAGCCACTATACTGTTGCGTTTTTTTCTCACTGTAATAATACTAGCAGTCGTGATATAATCTAAATACTCTTGAAAGCGGCGTGAAGACCCAGATTACCTCACCTCACCTATAATAGCGATACCGTACAACATCGTAATAGCATGCTAGAATGATATTGTTGATGTCATTACTATGCGTGTCACTAAAACGCATTTAAATCAATTTTGTTAACAAAACTACAGCTTCAGTGGATGTGCCAACGTTATCTTGGCAGTCTGAGGATATCACAAAAAGCAAAACTATTTTCCAAATTTTATCCTGATATTATAGAAACTATTTGGCTACTACTCAGAACGTGTGTATTATTGCTAAACCAAAATCTTTTCTTTAAAGCTCCTAATCTTTGTCATTAACAGTATCATTTCTCATTTTATATTTTAAGTATCCATTTCAATAAATTTGTGCACAATTTGTGAGCGTGTTTGGTATAAAAATTGTGAATATATTTACAAGTCGTTTTGTATATTGGTGCAATTCACAATACATGTTTAGGGGATCATAAATCACTTTGAAAGCTAGATAAGCGACTGATATCAATAGTAATGTGGACCGTATCTATTTTGCAGAGTTTGGGAAAAATGAGAAAATGTCCAAGGGGTTAGATGCAAAGAAAAGAATTGGCTTACCTGTCTGTTACCTGTGTGAGGAGAGAGAGAGAGAGAGCGATGTAGAGAGAAGTGTGATCATATACTGTCCTTTTGAAACTAACCTTCTATCTCCTACTTCAAATATACATTGAACGTACATGAGCCCTCAGCAATGCAGGGTTAAAAGCTCTCCAAGTTTCCGATTTAGGTTTCATTAACTTGTAATCAAAGGTCTGAATAATTACCTTTTTTTTGCAAAAGATAATTGTTTGACTGAAGTACATTGTCACAATAGTATATCGGACCTCTCCCTGGAATAAATTTTTGCAATCCAAATTTTGAAAATGACCTTTCGATAAACAATGTTCAACAATGAACCAAGATTAATGACCTGAATAAGGATGGAAGTGTGGTGACTGCTTTTGTACAAAAATAGACCTTTTGAACGCGCTTAAGTCGTTGATACATGTTTTAGTTTTCCAAAAAATATCCTGGTTATTGGTGTGACAAAATGACAGATGGGAACCACGTTTACATTGTATGTCTATAATCATTTACTACTTGCGGTGTCACCTGATATGACAACTGTGCAATGGCGTGATTGTTTCAATCTTCGATCAGGTTTTAAATTGAGCTCCACCATTTGAGCATTCTAGCTTTCCGAGTCTTAGAGAGAAAATGTTCGAATGCTAGTTTATTCAGTCCTTTAACAGAATCTTGTCATTATGAACAAACATCAGCTTGAAAGAAAACGTTTTATGATCTTATGCAAAATGAAAATGTAATGTAGATTTTGGATTATGTTGCTACAAATCCTACTGAACATTAACAGCTTCAACAAACTGGTCATTTCATAAAAGAAGATTCATTATTCTACATGCGTTTATTTACCAACTGATGTCATGACCATACCCACGATAAATAAAATGATTTTTAAGACACGATATATATTTGTGACTGAATTAATTATAGTAATATCATGGCTATATAAACTCTATTTTGAAAACATTAACATTTTTACCCAACATCATTATACAACATAAAGGCTCAAATCAGTCAAGTTCGGCTTTTGATATTAGGTGGCCATTATATATAGTTGAGTATTGGATACAATTATACTTATCTGCATGGATTAATCCCCTCTTTTTAACGTATTTGTAGATGTGGATGCATGTCATGACCTATTGGTTACTATCAAGACCTCAAATTCATGAAAACCAGCATCAAATACATATGATATTTTCCATGTCTTTTTGGAGCTCTAAATGTTGTTTAGCAATTGTTCACATTTTTAAAAATATAATGTATTGTACTGAATTTCTGAAAATCCATTTGCGCTTGTATTGCAAATTTACATACACGTTTCACTTAGAGAAAATGAAAATGTAAAAAGTTCTGAACGCTTTAATGGCTTGAAGGTATATCTTTATGGCACTAACACATTAACAGAGCCATGTGTTTTGATAGATCGTACGCATTGAGAGAGAATCACCAAACATCATGCAATATTTACTATCCATCCTATCAGAAAAGGCTCCGGTCGTGTGGTGTACGAGGAGCAGGTCGTACTATACCTGGTGTAATGTTCAATAATAGGCACTGATTAGTGGATTGTGTAGTTCTGGAGATCAATAAAAATTAATTAACACCAACATCTATTTCATTTTATATTGCATTTTCTCTTAACCAACCCCCCTGTAACTTAAACAGAGGCAGCGGATGTTTAATTGTTCACATATTGAATATAATAGTGATACTTAAAGAATAAGAGAAAATCCTCCCGAGATAGATATTTGATAAATGTTGCTCGGAATTTTTGATTGGTTGTTATTTTCTATCTTGAGAATTAAATAACCAACTATATACATACATATATCGAAATTCGGTATCAAACTATCACATATAAAATGAACGAGTTGAGATACCGAAATTCAAATAATATATTTCGAATATCAAAATAAACATAAAAATAACTGCATATTGCATTTTCGAATGTAAACTTTCAGCATAGGAATTCTATATGATATTCATTAAGATTTAAGTAACATTTTAAACTTATATGATTCCTTCCTTGCCGAGAGAAGATATTTAGCTTGGTTTTATTCCAATCTGTAAGTGAATATTACCGTAAATGTCATCTTGAAATTCAGTCTAGAATGTCTGGTACGTAACCAAACGAAAGAGTGTAATATTGAACAAGTGAATTAGGTGACAGGTAAATTATTAGCTCTTCCTATATATATCTAATTCAATCGATCATTGTAAAGCTAATGCATATTCAAAATATCCTCTCGCTCTGATGTTGAATGTCCTAATGACAAGCTCCTGATATGTTTTATCGTGTTATCTGACAGAGATGTAGACACAGATTTCCAGGTATCACTTGTCAGTTTGTAAGACAGGTATACAACCAGATCTCAAGATCAGGCAAGATATTTCAATAAGGAATCTACAACAAATCATAGTCCAATCGCGTTATCTTAATATTCAAATTGTTGTTATTGCAACATTGCACTGTTGCAATGATTTAACAACACCCCTACTTGGCCAACGTTGCTAGGTGTTGTCTGGGTTCATTCTGTCGCAAGCATTTAGAAATATATTCTCATATGAGCTAACTAACAAAGTAGTAAAAAATAAAGGAATAGTTACGATTTTTAAATGATGGCTGGAATTGAAAGGGGGATCATTGTTCATGGTATGTCTTAAGCTATAAATGTTGCATCAAAACGATGAAAACATTATAGTATTGCACATGCTGTATCAAGTCTAAACTAACAATTAGCCAGTTAAAAAAATCGACGAACTTTAACCGAAGGATACCTAATAAATACACTATGACCAGGAAAAATAATCTGACATAAGCCGTGACCTCTAAAACTCTCATTCTCGACATCTAAGTCTAAACTGACAATTATCCAGTTAAAAAAATTAGACGAACTTTAACCAAAGGATATCTAATAAATACACTATGACAAGGAAAAATAACCTGCCATTAGCCGTGACCTCTAAAACTCTCATCCTCGACATCTAAATCTAAACTGACAATTAGCCAGTTAAAAAAATAAGAAACATTTAACAAAGGATACCTTATAAATACAATATGACCAGGAAAAATAACCTGACATTAGCCGTGACCTCTAAAACTCTCAGACTCATCTGTCCTCAAGGTTACAACTGAACTCATTTTACTTTTCGGTTTCGTTTCGAGGTATCGTCGTTGACACTGTATATCAATCACGGCCCTTCATATTTACAAAGTGAATATTTAATATACTTTACAGTGTTACCAAGACACGTTTGCCAAAGTCTTTATCACTGCTGTTGATGTAGCCTTATTTTTTTCTCTTTTTATTTTGCTCAAGGTCAAATGCAATTTGTTGTAGGTGTTTGATATAACCTTTGTAACTTGATGATTTTAATCTTGTCATTTGTTGACTTTGAAAGTCCTTCATGCCGTCAATTTGTTTATTAGTTGGAGTTCACGATTCACATTTTAGATCCCAGTTTTTCACAAAAAACTGTTAAATGCCTGTAATGTTAGGAGTTTCATATTTCACCATGTGATTGGTACACTGATGTTTGCACAAAGTTTTGAAAGAAATGAAAAGATGTTGGTTCATTGACGGTAATTTCTATGTCTGTAGCCTTCGAGTATTGAACAAAGGTTGATTAGGTATATAAAAAAGATGTGTACTTTTTTCATCTGAAGATGATATCAGAAACCAGCGAAGCTCCCTCGGGAAGTATATACATGACGCTTTTCTGTGTCTGTGCATGCTTCAAAGACGATCGTCAAAGGCATATTTCCTTGGAAAAATATGCTTACTCAGGACATGGTTCATTAACCATATTGTCAATAAGAGAGTCAACATCTATGCTTTCACATGAATCTGCATTTTTAGATAAATAATTAAATTTCTTTCATTCAAAGATGAGTTGAGCGTTGGAACAATAATAGATATTAATTCAATACTTTTTAAGAGGAACATTAACATCCGATACAATTAAGAGATCATTGAATTATCGACACCCTCATTTTTAACTTTAGAAAATAACTGGCTAGGGTTTTATCTTTCTCTCAAGTTATATTAATCATCTCTTGACAACCTGTTATGGTTGATTGCATGTTATTGAGTTACTGTGAAGACTTCTAACCAGTCATTTGGTGATACTGATTTTAAACTCGGCGCAGTGTGTGCAACGTGACGACACCTATCATTTGAACAAGGATTTCGTACCTTTCAGGCTAGTCTTGTAAGTACAATCTTATTTGTCCCGGTTTTATATATTGGGTTTGAATAATTCAATGTGACATTTTTTATTGAGTTATTTGACATGTACAGCTGCATATCAAAAGTTTGTTCACTGACTACTGTATCTTAGTGCAAATATCATGTAATTTGGGTTTGGATTGCACGTCAATAAAATAATTTCAGAAGAAACGACAAAGCATCTTTTATTGTCAATGTGTAAAATAGCCATTCTTTGACGTTTTGTGAGATTGTCTAATCTCACGTGCAAAAATTCGAATTTTGGCATGATCAAATAGACAGTAGGGGTCATTTTTCGAAATTCCGATTTTCTTAAATTTCGATGAGAATCTTCCATTTCGACCCTCTGAGAAAACTCATATTCTCTGAATGCAAATGAACAGACATTTGTTTTAATCTGTTGATCACTTATTAAGGATTTGATATAGAAAAACAAAAATGACTGTTTTCGAAATTTTGACCCCCGGGTCACTTTAGTGAATGCCAAAAACAATTACGGTTAACTAAATACGATGGCATACGATTGCGTTAAGAAGCAATGGATCTTCTCTTCTGTATTGAAAATTTAACGTTATGCGATTCATTTTCGCAATGATACGTGGCCTCAAAGACATGTCAAATTACATATTTGCACTAGGATATGCAGGTATATGAAAAAACTTCTGGTATGCAGGTCTAGAGTAGTCGTTGGTTTCTGATTTCTCATCTATTTTAATCTTGTGTGAAAACTCTCTAGATGTGATTATCTTGTAAGTAACTGTGTCTTTGAACAGCTTGAGTCAATATAATCGATTAATAGGTGATGAATTTAGCATTCGCTTGGTTTACATTCAACTTATGTTAGACAAAACATGACTTGTATACGTAAAGAGGACAATAATTTGCTCTCGTAATTATGATGGTTTTGCCTAATTGATGGATATATATTTCGTTCAGAAAGATTGGTTACAAACTTTGCTGGATTGTAATGCAATAAAGAAGTTGTTATCTAGAAATCATGTCTGGCTTAAGACGAATGGTGTTAAACCAAAGAGTATGGTTTTAAACAATATTCATTTCCAGCGAAATGGATTCGTTAACAGGCTGACAGCTTATCTGAATATTTCGTCAAAGCATAGAATGTTTTTGTGGAATGCATTACAGAGTTGTAATTAGTCTATTTCGAGCAAAATCAAACCAAATCTTCATTTTATCCTTCTTTCATTTGCAAGTGAAACCGATGTTATTGTTTGATTGTTATAACTATTCTTTCATTGTACAGATTAAGTGTATCAACATTAGCGTTGTATGATTAAGGCTGTAAATACGTACAAAGGTCTTTGCCTATAAAACATCAAGTGACCAAATAAATATAGATAAAATTAATTTTTCTATAACTAAAAAGATATTTATCGTTTATATTCAGCAATCAAGACACTTTTACATGCCAATAAAGACACTTTTATATACCATGAAACACTTCATAATTAGACTAGTTTGTCATACCTAAAAGAATTTGATCAAGTCTCTGCAAAACCTTGCAAAAACAACTGTCCAAAGTGTACATCGCTTAACATAAAATTTTCTAATTCGTAATTCACCACATACTGACTTGAAGAGTACAGTGGTTACATAGCAGCATGCAGGCAAGTCATGCCAAACACCACGGCCTAGATTTTCGAAGCCCTCTTAGTGCTAAGATAGTCGTAAGTCAATGCTAATGTATGGCACTCAGGACTATCTTAGCACTAAGAGAGCTTAAAAACCAGGCCCAGGCTTAAATTCCCGGTGGAAGCACTAATAGAGTTCTCGGAGTACAGGTTGATCATGACTTGATGTGAAGTATAGTAGTGAGTGAGTGAGTGAGTTGGGGTTTAACGTGCTTTGAACAATATTTCAGTTATTAAACACGTGGATGACAAGCATCCAAAAGAGAGTGGACAGATCAGGGTAAAAGGGATCGAAAGGTTAAGGGAAAAGACGGAAAGAAAGGCATAGTGAGAGATAGACAACAGGTTTTAGAAGGACTCAAATTTAGTCTCGCTTCTACCCGTCGACCTGTCCAGCGTGGGTGTCCCTACCAGGAGCATGAAAGCTCCAGCTGGCATAGCTCTTGGGGTCTCTGAAGCACGCAAACCACCACACCGCGATAAGGTATTGAGTCCAGTGTTGGTGAAGTATAGTAAGATCACCCTTAGTCTAAGGGGCCTTTGTACAAATATTATATTTCACTGTGTAGCGTCCCAGGAAAAGTCACGTAATCCATTTTGCACTCAGCCTACCCAGCTTTCTAATGGGTACCCGAACACGCAACAGCAATATACGTTCTACTCTCGGTAATAATTATTTTAGTGTGCTTTCTAACATGTTATGGCAACAGATAAATTAGAGGTAAAGTATGCCTATATAATGTTTTATCATTTTGTAACAGTCAGTCGGTTTCTGACGTTGGCTACCTTTTAACTGTCGACTAACCGTAAAAAACTACTCCACTGGTCGCTGACAGTACAAGTCCTGATTTTCAGTACCTCAACCGAAGTTTACAACCATCTCAATTATCCCTCCAGTATGCCTCAGTATTATTACAGAAACATCTGGTTTACTGCATATAGTATTTTGTATCATGGTTAACCATTAAATTGGAATTCCTGTGTTATCGTTGTAAACTTATTGAGTCGAATTCTGATAAACTCATTTGGAATTTTGAAGTTCCTTCAAAGTATAGTTCTTGTGTGAATGTGTTAGGGTTAAAGCATGAGTATTTGTGATACTGGGACATCCTTGTTTATAGAAGAAACACTCAAGAGAGCAACGTTCCATGATATTGCCTAAACATATTTCTTATTTTCACCTTGCCTTTGATTACTTCAGTATGAAGTACATGTTTAATGCTTGTAGATTTGTCTTGAGAAGATGAGACACTGACTTTTAGAACAAAATTGGTTTATATATATATCAACACATCAGAATTGAAGTCGGTAATACACTTATAAATGTGATGGACCCTGTACAAACAGTAGTCCGGATGTGTTTTGATTCAATGAAAATATAATCAACTAATTGTAACAATTGTTTTCAAACCCTACCATACTTACATCATTGTTCCAATACAAACATAATGAACTGCTTGGAAACATCTTCCTATTCCATACCCGAGAGGATGTTATATTCATATATCAATTCGGAGTTATACCTAGTCAATATTCTATATCAAATAAATGGTTTAACGCACTCTATACTTGTCACTTTAGCGATAAGTAGTTATGCAATTACTTCAAATTAATCTCAAATGCTACATTTGGATCTACACGATAATAGTGTACATTGGCAATGACAAGTCATCGGTTACACAGATTTATAGAGCCTTATTTGTTCAACACTGCAATGTACACACAATCAGTACGTTCTCATATCAGCAGGTTTTGTGTACATTTACATTCTATTCAGCTGGATCGAGGCTATACTATGTAGCACTCTGCTTTGCTAGTAGGAAATGGTAATGAACAATGGAATTTAGATTCTCAGTTTCCCTTTAAAGAGCCACTCCGTGAGATGTTGGAGACACATATGCCAAACTTAATCAATGGTGTCATTTGATCGCGAAGTATCAACTGTTACCAAAACAAAAACTTTTAAAAGCTTATTGGTTTTTTTACAGTGACAATATGAACGTAGAACGTTGCAATTATGATCGAAAACCGGACAGTGGCGCTCGTCAAATAGTCAAACGTAATTTTGGAGACTTATATAAAACAGCCAGGAGGGCAGTTGGGAGTTGGGGTGTTTGTTAGGTTATATGACTAGTATCCATGTATATTGGACGTAATATCTACACCTCTGTGCATTTATAAGGCTGTTTTTAGACTTTCATGGAAAACCAGTATGTGTCATATATATGTCTTTTGGTCATGAAAAGTTAGCATGTTTTGATTTTAAATTAGCACATATGACCTTTAGGTTCGTATCAAAGGTAAATGATATGTTATGAAAATCACAGAGTGGCTCTTTAAGACTTGTCATGACCGATCGAAAGGGAGAGAACATCCAAGAAACCAGAGTAGCATTTAACATTTGTAAGTCAAACTTACAGGATTGTTACTGAATTGTTTTGTCTTTTTCTGTCACTGAAAAAACTGAATTGCCTCCCTGTCTTTTTCGTCAATAAATTCTTGTCAACAACACGAAAATGAAAAGAAAGAAGTTCTTAAATATATTTTGTTGTACTAATTATTGTATCATTCACTGATCGTGTAAAACCTGGTGTATCGTAAGGTTTTTATTTGAATATGATCATGAGACATTACTTTCCAATGTTATGCTCATAAGGCACTAAAATATCAAGTTAAGAGGAGAAAAATTATCATAATAAATCAAACAAATATGAAAACTTTATTACAAGTTGCTTTGCAGGTTCAAACACTTCAATTGGATTCTAGGTTAAATACAGCCGGAAATTTAGCTCTCTCCACTTGAGATTCAGTGTTTTTGGCAGAAGCCTTTACCATTTGTGGCATTTTTGGAGACAGTGATGTGCAAGTAATGACAGCGTAGCAAGCGTTTGTTTCGTCTTATCTTAATTATAATGCTTTTACATCAGACATTTGTGATTGCCTGGTGTTCATCAGATCCCATTAAACCCTCTCGTTAGATGTCAGTGTCCCTATACATGCACTGGAAAGTTCTTTTCTGACGTTTCTGTTTTCATTAAAAATTTCACAACAGTTTTCATTCTATTGTTTAGCAGGCGATGGTACACTCAAGTTTTATGTACAGAAAAGGGCAAATTCACTCAGTTAAATGTTGTGACTACCTGGCTAGCATCATTTTGTCCCCACAGACGCACTTCCGGTTATTTCTCAAAGGTTACCTCTGTAGGGATTTTCAATTACAGTATTTTCTTGTACAAGTAATTTAAAGTTATGTATGCTGCAAACGTTTTTGATTTAAACTTACCTTTCGGACTGTTTCTGTAAGAATGGAATGGACAAAAGTTCTTTAAACTCTCAATGACATTTACATGTAGGTTCGTATCAAAGGCAAATACATTGTTATGAAAATCACGGAGTGGCTCTTAAGAAAACTTAAAACATCTGAAAATATCAGACCCCTTTTGTTTGACATGCATATGAACGGTATCTATGTAGCAAGATTTCACCGCAAGGGTATTTCGCGACAACCTAGAGAAATAAGTCCCACGTGTAACAGAGGCTCGGTAGAAAAATAGGGGGTTCAGTTATGTGTAGCTGTTGCTGAGGTTTTAGAGAGAATGTATTGCATATCCTGTGATGGCGAGAGCTAGTGACCATCAATCTGTTGCTTCAAATTCAATAACTTTAATGGTATCGAGCTTAGTGAGGAGTTGATGCTTCAGAGATCGTTTGCAAAATAGCTTCAGTAAATGTTTTACTGGCTGGAGTTGAATTAATTTAGAAAGTAGATAAGAAGGAACACGTGAGTGTAATAGATGATCGGCAAATCTACTGTAGACAGACCTGAGATTTGCATGAGATGTACCAGCAACAGTTTGATAGTTTTAAACCCAAAGACGCAATACGAAGTCACAATGTTACCTGGCCATGAAACAGTTTTAGACAAAGGGGTTGAAAATAATCTATAATAAAAACGATGTTTAACCAAGAATCCCCAAAATGTTTTTACTTCTTAAACACATTCTGAATTTGTGTAATTGTTTTTCCGAGTTGCCTTTTATAATGGTAGTCATTTTGATCACTCTTAAAATTAACTTCTTGGCACATATTTTGATTTTTGATATTTTTTATTTTTATTTTCTGATTATCGTGTTAATGTCCTGTCAATTTTAATATTGAGAGATCGGACCCACGTTCAGTATACATGTCTGTAATACCATACCAAAGAACAGTTAGATATGCAGCGAACTTAGGGTCAATTCGTTATCGTGTTATAAATTGATTCTATTTTTAATCTCAATAGGATAGGTCTATAAAAAGTTATTAGAAATTTTATCCGGTGATTAAACATACTCTTGACATTGAACAGAAGGGTCAGCGATATGACAAAAAAAGAACTTTGTTTAAAATTTGACACCCAGTTCCTTCTGAATATTTGTAAACAAGAACATTTTTCTTGTCTCCATTTTACCATACTGTTACGCATTGATCAATCTTAATTTCTACAGTTGGTTTTCATCATATGTAAAACAATGATCTGTTAGTAATCGTTAAAACCATCAAACTCTTATCAATCGTGTGAAATACCCTTCACAATACGTTCGTATTGTTCCTAGCTCGACCTCAAATCAAGTCAACCATCACATCTATTATACAAGTTTAGAAGTCTAGCGTAATGTTCATTGACAGAAATCGTTATTGATATGGTACTGACATATCGAAAAGTTACCACCACTGAAATAATGTTATACATGTATAAGAAGGTGAGTACATAATCGAAGGGAGATCTTTGTCAAGCACCAGACATTGTTTGTTTGGCTCCGGTACAGCGGAGTATAATCTATACCATCCAGACTACCTGATTATGACTGGTGTCAGTGGAATAGATAATGCACTACATGTGTTGACATATCTGATTAAAACGTTCATTGATGCTTTGAAGTTCTCAGTATACTGCTCGCTGGAAGGTGTAGTCCTGGAAATGAAGTAAGATCATTTAGATTATTTTGTATCATGTTATATTTTTACATGTATTTCTCCCTCCTATTTTACAGACAGACGTAGAGGCTGGTCTAATATTCTCTGATTGAATATTTTCTCTTATGCTAATTGAGGTTTATATCACCAAAAGCCTATCATTGTACTCTGATATAGACCAGACTTTTTATACCTTGTTTTATTCCTGATGATTTTTCATGGATTGAGATATTATAAGAAATCGTAAAGACTTATGTAGTACAAAAGACTTACAAGTCGCACTACCTCATGATATATGCTTAACAAATTTTGATCAGAATCCGGAAAAATGAGTAACATGAATATAAAAAAAGAATTCAGATGTTCATGAAAATTTCTTTCCATCATCTGATAAACAAAAACAATATTTTATTTATTACTGAATAATAGGTATTAGATTTCAATTCTAGACATAGGAAATTCAAGTTGATCAATTTTGACCTGTTTGATTGACATACCTTTAATATCAATTAATAAACAAGATATTAATTATTTAAATTTGATATGAAAACATAACTCTTATAATATTGGCTAACATACGAATTTCGAACTTAATTTCATATATCAAGCTTTCATAATTCGGTTGTGAATGTATTTTAAGAATTTGAACTAATGATCATTCCTCAAATCCTATCTATGAGAAGATTACTTCTGTGTTCTTATTCCCAGTACTATTATTTAGAGAACATTTCAATTAAGTAATAATGAAATGAAATTCAGTCTCTATAATCTGATAAGCAACTAGAGGAAACGTGTATTGATATGAACAATGTTAAGTATACAGACTATATTGAACGATCGAATCGGGTGTCTGGCAAATATTAGTTCTTCCTATTGATCTAATTCTATTGATGTTTGAAAAGCAAATACGTCTTCAAGGATAGGAATATCCCCCTGGTATCACTATATCACGGGAATATATATATATAAACCCCATCATACCATATATCCGTATCACTTGATTTACCCATGATGTTATTGCATATTGCAGTATTGGCATTAAACTTTACCATCATATTCTGACTTTGGCGAGCTGAAAATATTACAAAGACAATATAGATGAGTGACCTTGAAGACCTTTTAAACACTTCTAGTCTCTTACAATCTTTATTTCCTTTCATCCCCTGCACTGTTAAATAGGTGGACGATACCTGTTGTTTCATTTTTCTCTACCTATTCAAGATTATAAACGGCTGAAGATTTTTTTGTTTGCTAATATTAGACAACTTTGCAACGTTGATGATTTTAATTTTATAAGATGTATGAAAGAATTTGCGTTTTAAAATGTCTGTGATATTTAAGATGTCCATTTCAGTCACAAATAATGAATTTGCTGCAATTATCTATTTATGTTATCATCTATATATTTTATGCACATTCGTGGCCTTTACGATTCACTTTTTGCTACTGATCCTTTAATCTCAAGATCGTGGAACAGGTAACAAGGTTAGTTTTTTTGGGCAGCTAAACCAATACAAAGCCTTGTTGGTTTACACTTTGATTAAGCTAGGACAGGCCGACAACTTGTAGTAATTGTTACAACTTTGGATAACCTCAAATTGGATAATTTTCGATGAAATGATAGGATTTTATCTAGATTTTAAGATCAAAGCAATGGTATATATCAAGATTAAGCACCCTGGATACTCTTGCTCGCTATCGAACTAACTCTTTACTAAGTACAAACTGTACTGGAAGGCTAGAAAGCTACAGAACTTTGGACCGTTAGGTTGTGTTCTTGCAAGTTTATAAATAAATGTCGATACTTTCACCAAAGAATTATTTTCTTGCTTCCATTTGAAATATTATACCTTTATGATGCTGAGCATTTATTGACCATTGGTGAAACAATATCACTTCGAGTTTCCATTGGATCCAGTCTACAAACACACAAGACATTTATGTAACGAAGCAACTGTTCACCATTTGTGTGTGTGAAAGTGTGTGGTACTGTATACCATATTCATAAATGACTCTCGCCCTTCGATAGTTTTGGTTTAGGGTAAGAATATTGTAACAGAGCTGCTTTCGATTTTATTGGAAAATTGAATGTTTTTCTACACGTTTATGATAAAACTATGCCTAATCTCAAGACTCAAGAGCTACAAGACACTAGCTGCGGGCGTCTACAAATATATGGTTCTGAGAGGTCAAACACTTTTAATATACGAAATGTACGATAATATAATTTACCACGATTCATTAGTTCTGCATGTAGTTCATAAGAAGCTCACTCGTGAGGTGAACATTCCTACAATACGCCCTCTCCAACTGTGTGCGTTCGCCAAGTCTGTGAATGCGTTTTGGAAAATAATTTTTTTTTTAAAAATCAAAAAAATTTGTGAATGCTGCAGCTGTGTGCATGTTCCACCTCTGTGCATGCGTCCAATGGTTGTTGTCAAAGGCTGACTTCCTTAAAGAACATGCTAACTAACTCTGGATATATTTCATTATTCATAATGTCAATAAAACGATCATTACGTATTTCACATTCATCTGCATATCTTAGATTAATAATGATTTGCCATTTCTTTTGGTTTAATACAAGTAGTTTTAGCTTTGAAACAATAAAAGATACGAAGTCAATGCCTTGGTATTAAAGATGATCAAATACTTCCAACACAACTATTAGGTCATTAAAAACTTTCCTCACCCTTATTTCCTTAGAAAATGACATGGATGTGTCTTTCCCGGGAGTTATATGATACATTTTTGACAACATTTTAAGGGTTCTTGCATTGTCATTATGAAGAGTCCAAACCAGTCATTTTACTGATTCTGATCTCAAACTCGGCACGTTGTATGAAACATGACGATCACTATGATTTGAACGAGGATTTCGTACCCGGCAGGCTGGTGTCACTACCATATATTTTGTGTTTGGATAATTCAACTGACTTGCTTTCTTATCTTATTTTTTTCTGTGTGAAAACCCTTCATATGTGATTATCTAGTTAGTAACTCAGTGTTTAGTTATGTCAACCCTTGAAGAGCTTGTGTCAATACTATCGATTAGATTGTGACGAGTTTAGCATTTGCTTGGTTTGCATTGAACTTATGTTGGGTAACTGTGTGTACAAAACATGACTTGTGTTCGTAAATGGAACAATAATTTGTACCCTTAATCATGTTAGTCTTACCTGATCAATCAACAAATGATCCTTTGAAAAAACCCGTTGCACATCTAAATTGATTATTTTTGTCAGGAAATAATGAATGGTGTCAGGCAGTTCGAGCGTGCGACCTTCTTCCCGCCTCTCCTCTCACGAACTTTTATAAAATGTTACCAATTATTGTATATATTGAAAGTACATGTTATGTACCTTACAACATGTACTTTACATTCATCTACCTATTTTCATCATTCATGTCTTAATTCGCCGACTGTGGCTATTTTTATGTGTTGAAATGTCATTTTCATGCTCCATGTACCAGCCTTATTACATGTAGCATTTAAATGCCGATGCTTATTTACATGTACTTGTAGAGGAGTTCGGCCCTTTACAATACGCCATTGTATGGCACCGTAACCCCAATATTTATGGAGATAGGGCTATTTTAGTTTAGTTAAGAAACACAACTTCGTGTTATCTTGAAGTTAAGCTATTATCTTCCCATGGTGCCATAGGCGGCTCTCTCTGAGGTCCGCACTCGGCCTTTAAAAGCTTACGATTGCCTTGCTTACGGCAGTTACGAACTGGACTTGTCTTGGCGAGGACTCTCTGCCCTACTCGGGGTAGAACGCGGCGGACCTTGGGACTGAACTTTGGGACGTTGGAAGTTGGAATGGTGAGGTTAAGATTCCTTTTTTTCTCTGTACCTTTTTTGGAGTATGTGGTTTCCTTTCAAGACTTACAGTTTTTCTTTAACCCTCCCTTACCTCCCATTATTGTTTTATAAGTTCTACCATACCTAACTGGTAGCCTTATTTATTTACTCACTCAAGCAGTGATTAGGGATTGTTTAAAGTACTGTGTACTTTTTGTTTGTTCATCCCTATTTAGTCCCATCCCATTAGTTCCCTGTATATTCACGCCAGTGTTGATTTGTCTGATTGATGTTATCTCATTAAGACGACCATTAGCCCTGTCCTGTTGTTTCAAGGTCTGGGGTGGTATTACGCTTTCGTTGATTGGCTTAGTGCTTGTCTGTTATTATTTACGAGTAGTTGATTTCCCTAATTAGCAGTTAACTTCTGTTGAGTTGTTTACAGGTAGCAAGTTGTCGTACCCTGTTATCGTTTTGTTTAGACTACAAATAAATCACTTGATTCACTCATTGCTTCTCTCTTACTTTTATTGGCTTGATTTTTATATTGTTTTATCTTTCTACCGGATACACGGGTCTCGTCTGAGTTTAGATTTCGTTACACCGTGAAAAATGGACAGAATCTCAAAATGATATTTTTGGACAAATTTACCGACGTTTTATTCTAGTACCTCCGACTTGACAATAAAGTGTGTCATTGTCTCTTTGGTCAAATTCTAAAAGACCAGTTAAATATTTTGAAAAAATAAATATTTATAGGTGATTTCTGTTTAATTACTAATTGAAATAAATTTCAACTTCAAATTGATTGTGTTGTAAATCCTTACTATATCACGCTAACACATGAAATGTATGGAAATAAATATTGTCTGATAGACGGTTATGGTTGAAAATTTTACTAGTTTCTGACCTGATAGCCCATGTTCTCCCTTGCTTGACTTCAGTTGTTGCCCCGATAACATCTGTTAATTTCCACGATGTCTTCAAAGTTATGACTTGAAGAGGACACCGGATGTTGATGACCAAGAATGAGTGTTTAGTAAGTTTATAAACCAAGCTGATAGACGATATGATGCATTAAATGCAGTGTGAAAGGAACCAACGTGCTACGTATTGTTTGTTACTTTCTCTCCTCAATAAGGAAGATTTGTACAGAGAAGCAACTTCTTTATGCTGTGAAAGCAAGGTTTTGGCATAAATTCTAATCACCTCACTTTTTCACTTTATTCACAATGGCCAAATGTACACAATTCTAATTAAATCAATTATTTAATAATCAGTTTGAAAAAGTGAAACCCAACCAGGAATTTCCCCCTCTCAACGTGAGTTTCAGTGTTTTTGACAGAATCTTCACAATTTGGGGCATCTTCAGCGACAGTGATCTGAAAATAATGATTATTGCCCACGGTCCATCTCTAATCCATCTTGTTAGATGTCAGTGCCCTCAAATGCGCCAAAATGTGCTTTTTTCATTCTTCATTCAAACGTTTCACAACAGTTTAAATGTTATAGTTTAGTTTACGTTAGTACACTGATAGTAACATGTAGGAAATTGAGCAAATCAAAACGGAAAATGTTGTGAATACCTCTCGAGCAACATTCTTTCCACACATTAGTTCATCAACTTATTTCTCCAACGTAAAGAGAGAAATAAGTGCCACGAGTAACAGAGGCTAAGTTGAATTATAACGGGCAATGGTTGCTAAAGATTGTAGAGAGAGCGTTACGCATGTCCTGTGATGGCATATACTATAAAATCAATACTATCAAACTTAGTGATCTGACGAGTTAATGCCTCAAAGATTTTTGTCCAAATAACTTCGGTAAATGTGTTGGTTGAATAAACATATAAATCAGATAAAATGAATGTTGTGGAATGGGGAATGGTGAAATATTCTCGACAAACTTACTGTAGACATTTGATTTGGATTGTTGCACAAAGCAACTTAACACTAAGGTTAACCTTAGTACTATTCTTTAACATTGCACTAAGGCTACCTTAATGACTTAAAGTTACCTTAGTGTCTTTTGCAACGGGACCCAGAACATGCATGAGATTTAAATGGTTGTATTGAAATTCTCTGCAGTAACAGCAACTGTTTGATAGTTACCAAAGACGTAGTACTTTCTCTGGAATGATTTTGGCCACGATGATTTTGAAAATTATCTTCTAACAAATAGAACTAAGAATCACCCAACTCGACAAAAATTATTACTTCATCAAACGTCTGAATTTGAGTCATTGTTTTTCGAGTATGTGTAAGTGTGGTAAAGCGATGATCATTTTGAAAACCCTTAGAATGAACTTGTTTGCACATGTTTTGATTCTTTTTATCTTCATGTGAATGCCTTTTTATTTTTGGTGTGTCATTTTGAAAGATCGGAACCACGTTTTGCATGCATGTCTATAGTGACGTATTACTTTTCTTAGTTGAGAAAAGTTAGATATGCTGTGGATTGATTGCTTGTACCAGGAAGATGTGGCTAGACATATAGTTTGTAAGGGTCAATTCGTTATCGGGCTATACATTGATACCCTTTTTAATCTTAACACAGAGTGTAAAATAAACACTTATATGACCGTTTATTCAATGATTGAACAGACTCTTGAAAAGAAGCGTCAATGATATATAACTGTTTTTTTTATATATGATACAAAGGAAACTTTGTTCTAAATTTGATCACCTTATAACGAAAGCTATATAGTTTCTTCAAAATATTTGAGGAGAGTTGTTGAGGTTTTCCTTGTCTTAATTGTCCCTTGCTTGTTAATCAATCCCAATGTCTTCAGTAGCTTCACATCATTTCATAAAAACATTTTTCTGATATTAAATCGTTTCATCGTTATCAAACCTTGTTAATTCAAACATATAAATACACTAAAGCCGTTCTTATTGTTCTTAGTCTGACACCATAAAACCTTCCAACTTTTGATACAAGTGAGGAAGTGTAGAGAGAGTTTATCAACCTTTAAAAATGACTTTGCGTTTTGGTGATGGTTGACATGTTTGTGTTCTTGTAGCTTTAACGTTAAGTTTTTTTAGTGACTCAAGTACCTTAAATTCTAGTATAAACTTAAATACGAAAACAGTTAGTTGATTACATACATCTAATTAGATATTCTGTCAATCTAATATTATTATACAGCAATTTGAAAAAAGAACTTTTGATGATAGAACATCACTGTGAAAACAACAAATGCAATCAAATGTAAATGTATTCCTTACAGCTGATATGGTGTAAAACTTACATTTGCTAATATATCAGATACTTGGCTTTTGACAACAGACTAGCATCGCTTTACAGATACAAAGGATAACATATCTGAACATTATTGATTTGATGCAGACATATCTAAACGTAACGAACATTCATGCAGAGTCAATTTTACTATAGAGAGTAAACAATGAAAATCTTTGTTAAGCACCAGGCAATGTTTGCTATCCATTCTGTCAGAACAGGCGCGGTACACGAGACTCTACTTCAGGGAGCTCTACACAGTACAGGCTATCGGAGTATCAATGGAGCCAGCTGAGTAGATCGTACCTGATGGAAATGTTGTATTCTCTGCAAAAAGGATAAATCTCATTAAACGAAGCAAATCAATTGAAATAAATCAAAAGCAACAGTATTTTTTATGACATGATATTTTCATTACTCAGATTAATTTTGTAATGTTCACACACATACAGAGGCTGTTCAAATGGTTAATCAATCGAAATAAATCAAAAGCAACAGTATTTTTGTATGGCATGATATTTTTATTACTCAGATTAATTTTGTAATGTTCACACACATACAGAGGCTGTTCAAATGGTTAAACAATGCTTCTAATGCCATGAATAAATGTTCATGGGAGTCAGAGAGTTCACCATTAACAATTCATGAACATTACTGTTGATAACATAAAGATTGGTCGAACGTTCATCATACGTACATCCCATGTCATCATCATCGTATCATTTATCAAACTTTTGATATCAAATTTATAACAATTCCTAATATAAGCTGTTTGAGTGGCATTCATACCGAAACGTCGCTACCAGTACAATAAAGAAGTTGATTATCCATAAAATTCCTTGTTGTCCTAATTCCTAATATTACGGGAATATTTCAGATAATATTATGTCAGGCAATATTATCAGTTGTACTAGATATGCATCTAAGACGAATCACATATTGATATACATAGAGGATATTATGTGAATGTCCTTTACATACTGTATTACGACAAGTTAAAAGAAGTATTTCCCGAGCGAAGCGAGTGATATACTTTGTGCCTTTATTTAGGCACGAGTGTCGTGAACATAGTATGTTATTGGCACAGATATGGTATTCTGTTTATTACTAAAGTT
Organism: Phorcus lineatus; assembly: GCA_921293015.1. Lineage (NCBI taxonomy): Eukaryota > Metazoa > Mollusca > Gastropoda > Trochida > Trochidae > Phorcus > Phorcus lineatus. Next base: position 33,591,193 of record OV121094.1, read on the forward strand.
GCGAAGTCAAAGAAAATAAGAGAAATCATCCTACAAGCATAGGCGGATTACCCGCCGGAGCCACATTTGGAAGGCAACTTCATAGTCGAACTATGACGTCAAAGCATTGTTTATGACGTGACGTTATAATGGAAAAAGATATATTTTGCCCTTGGGCATCGTATGAAAAATGTTAACCCCACTTTGATTGCCATCGTAATAAACATTGTGTATTGTATTGATCGAGCGAATCAACCGTTGTGACTTATTAGATATTTCATCAAGCATCAAAATATCGCTGCTAGTTTTATTGCCGTTAACATGTATTACCGGTACGTTCGTTTATGTGATGATGCAATTTATGATACAAAAGCTCTCATATTCATCATGTAAACAATTCAATGAGTGGGTGTATTCTCCTGAATGGAACAGATCTATACTAGGTATTTATACGATAATGGAATATAAAAGGTAGTTAAAAGAGAAACCATCAACAAACCATATGGTGATCACATTATCAGAACCTGACATTGTTGCATATCTAGATTCCAACAATACATCATCTCATCTAAACATTTAGATAAAAATACACAAAGGTTAACCATTCCATATTTAATCCCTACAATGCGACCAAGAACAACATATCCGATTTGACCATGACCCTTAAAACTCCCCAGACTCACCAATGACAAATGTTTACACAACTTTAGATAGTTTAAACTAAAACTCTCATTTAGAGAAGAAAAGCCAGTTTTCTATAGCTGTTATTTCATTACCAGACAGCCGTGTTAACCATGTCCTTCCATCAGTATTCTTTCATGTTTAGATCGGCATAATTGTGTACACATGTTCTTTGAAAACAAACAATTTCTTATATATAGTCGACATCTTTATTGCATGAACTACGACGTTTTGGTGTAGATGCTTTCACCGTTATCAAGCATGTGAAAAGTAAAAAAATCTCCAATAAAATGTGAACATCGCCACATGTTTAGAAATAAACGCTACATAACTACTGCTGCCAGGACAGGAGTAGAAATGCTCACCTTGATTTCTAGAATGTGTTTCCGGGGTCGACCGGGTGGTTCTGAACCGCCCCATACACAAAGTCAGAATGTTACAGATGTATAAAATTGAACAGATGAAAAGTGGAGTTGTTGAAATGTGTATCTTTTCAACTTTTTATATTTTAGGTTCGAACATTATGACTCAATGCACTATTGGGTCGTACTTCTAAACATATTCACTTAATTTGGCAGTTTGAATGAAGTAACCATATCTTTTCCCTATATTTTCAACGGGAATATAATTTTTTGCAAATACTGAATACAACCTTTGCTACGTTAACGGATTTGATTTAACCACCAGGAATTGCAGTCATTTTTCAAAACGTATGCGTCATTAGATGCTGATCATATTCAGACAAAAACATTATTGACATTGTTACATAATGTTTTTCTTTCTTTTTTACCTTACTTTAATTTATGCATTCGAATAATGTCTATTTGGTGTAGTTCATGATTTACATTTTCCCACCGATTCCTCAATTTCAGATTGTGGCACAGGTGCACAAACAGCACTGTTCAGGTAAACAAGTCGATCCAATTCATCGTAACTCAGCACCAGGTGTCTGCTAGGGATACTTTCACCTGGTAATTCTGTCTGCAGATGCTAGAACACCACAGCTCCTTTCATCATCTGGTTGTGATTGAGTCAGTCTTTTATAGTCTTTAACCTAACCTGGATACTGTAATCTGTACCCTTGGCATTCTCTTACAGTAATCTGCCTGGGTAAGCTGGCCGAATACTGCTGTTGACCACAAAACACATATAATCATACTGGTACACCGAAACCTAAGGAGCTGAGCTCAAGGTACGTCGGATTAGAGATTTCCTCCTAACCCGAATACTGCTGTTGACCACAAAACACATATAATCATACTGGTACACCTATACCCTACTTACTAGTGTTTCCCCTAGGTTGGAAAAAGGGCAGGGCAAAATGATTTTAAAAAGGGCACAACTCTTTCTTAAAAGGGCACTTAAACACAAATTCATTTGAAAGTATGTTTCGAACGAAAACAATGCTACTTTAGATAAATTAAACAGTTTTCTTTACACCTGTGTCATTTCTAGCAGTTTGAATATATTTGATTACTTTCTGAATCTTATGAATTAACTCAGGAAAACATCACTTTTATTTTAACCAATTTCTAATGAGGTACGGATTTCAAACATGTGTGCATACATTTCACTCATTACATCAAATGAGATCATTCGGCTGTGTCCGCCAGTAATCTGCCTATTGTTTCTCTATCTAGCTAAACATGTGGTCTGCAGCTGTTTCCCAGTGAAACAAAAGATGGATCATTAGTTTAATCATTCTCTTCTTTTGTTTCTTTTGCTTGTAGTTCCTAAAATCTTAGCAATAATGAGCTCTTCAAAAATAAGCATCTAATGTAAAATACGATTGTGACATGGTAGATAATTTCATGGTACATGTTATTCTGCAATAGGGCAACACAAAGATTTGGGCTAGCAACAAGGCAGGGTGTTCAGGAAAAAGGGCAGGGCGGGACAGATAAAGGGCAGGGCGCATGTTCAAAAGGGCAAAAATGACTAGGGGAAACACTACTTACTGAGGTCGAGGTAGGTTGGATTAGAGAATTTATCTATGACTGATCTTCTTAACCAGGATACTGCGGGTATAATCTTACAGGTGTATTGTCAACATGCAGGGAGGTCTCAGGGAATGGTCCAGCTGGGCGAGACCAATTTTGAAGGATTCACGTTTCTTTAAACCCGACACTCAGTGACGACAGTTCTTTACAACATTTTATCAGTTGCAGTGTTGATATCAGCCTTTATAGTCCATCTAACGATGCTCCTGGGTTCTTTCGTTTTGATAGCAACATTCTTTCCTGCAGGTGGACAAATGGTTGTCCAAGCATAGAATACCTATCATCCTGTGGAAATGTCTTCATCAATCAAGATCAAGGTTTTATCTAAGAATATGATTGTTTCTGTTTTAATAAAATTCTCTTGCGGTATGGAGCATTTGTGAAATTTCGCATTGATGAGCAACATTCAATAAGCCTCAGGTGGAAACAGTACGCATATACAGGAATACGTGGTATGTGCATCCTTGACCATATAGAAACTGTTAAGAATATACTGTTTGTGGGACACGAATAAATTATTTTGCGATATTGAGCATTTGGTTGGCATCAATGAGGCATCATTCATGTCGTGGATATAGTATACGGATAAAGGGATGTGGTGCGTGGATCCTTGATATAGTCAAACTGTTTAGAACCTACTGTTTCTGTGAAAACATATCTGTGATTCTATATATCATATTTAAATAAGAAAGTCGTATCGCAGAAGGTTCTAATTAAGGTAAGAAAAACCTTCATTTAAGAAGACTTGCTCGCGAGATTTTGGATAATTTTATGTTTCTGGACATGTAGCAGAAAACAACGCCCTTTTTCAGATCCCCTCTCGTTGAAGACAGTTAATGTTCCCTTCATGGCGCCACGCTATTAGAGAATTCTCAAGTTGTTGGTGTTGTTATAAATGATTCTGTACACTTTGAGAGACAAGGAGGCTCCTCTCATTTGGCCATCTACTTCATAATGAGATAACATCTCTCTTCTCATTGATGTAACTTGTGTTTCTGTCGCATCTGGCATGTTGGAATCTGAGACTTCTGTATTCCAACATGCCAGATATGTATATGTATTCTGTATACTACCCTCTCTCACACCAACAGTGCTTGTCGAGATCAACAGAAACCAGATTCACAATCCAGTTAACTGTATGAAAGAGACTCAAGTGGAGGGAAGGCTATCTGTTCCCCACTATTAATTTTACGACCAACCACGTTGGTGTAACAGTCGATGAAGATGTGATATAGGGGTAAAATTTCAGTAAGGATACAACACATGAATCCCTCGCTGTTTGATTGGAGATTTACTGAATGAAGGTAAGAGATGTTCTTCAATGATCATGTACGCATCAAGAGCAAATCAGTTATGAAGACTTTCAAGTAATGAAATTAAAATAGTTCTAATTATGTTCTCTGGTTCGCATTTCTTAATAATACTTAATGTTTCTGTATCTAAATGTTTGAAAACATTGTCATAAATGGAAATATTTCATTGGCATGTATGTACAGCTTGTAAAAAGATCTCTGTACATCTATATAAGGATTATCTTTTTCAGCTGTTTATCACTTTCTAACAAAATCGTTTTTTTTCAATAATCACGCGCTTCTATTTCAACTATGTATATTTTCCTCTGTAGAGCAGAGGGGCCCTTTAGCTAAAATAACTCATTTCGGTTTTGAGAGAGTTCTGGATTAGTAAGGATATCGATTAAGAGAGAGTGTTCTATATAGATCAACCTCACTTACTAATCAATGGACGCAACATTAATACAGCATATATACACTGTACTGATATTGTTCTCAATATTCGGCGCTGTTCTACCCGTCTTCGTCTTTAATGATAAACATGTAATTACGTTCATTGTCAACCGGTTCTTCCATTAATTTCAGCTAGAACCAGGCAGCTAGGTAATTACCATCATCGCAATTCCAGTAATCTGCAATATAGGATGCAATGTTGTATAGGATTTCTGTTGTGGTGGTAATGTTATATTGCGTTTACCTTTCCCTGTAATTTTCTATACTGTCATTGCTAACAATCATGATCACTGCTCAGTTACCTAGTAAACTATACACTAGGATTGATATCGCAGGCTATGTTTTTGTGGGTTCCTCGAAAATCTGCGGTTGAGATCGGTATCAGAAATGATCTTGGACGTTGAAGTAACTTTTTATAATTGATTTTATTGTATAGAACGGATCTCATGGAACAGCTTGGTTATTAGAGAAAGCTTTAAAGTTTCGACACGTCAAGATTTTAGAATGTAGAAGTTATCACCCATAACCTACCTATGTATATTCAACCGGTTTGTCATATCGGAGAGAGGACTGTCTACTACAACTATTGCACCTTAATATTCTTTGATCTTCCTATAAAGATTTTGAACCCGATGTTACGACTTCTGGTCGGTGTTTGTTCATTATTTCCAGACTTGTTCAAGAAATAGTAAAACTAGAAGTTTTATCTTCTTTTGATGGTTATCGCTTAAAAAGGAACATTTTGTTATTGCTGGGATATTTTCTGTGTTTTATAAGAAAAAAGATATCATATAAAGAAGGTATAGCAATTACTGCAAATAGAGATTTTTGCTGTATCATACCTAATTGATTAACATCTGAGAACATTTTGTTTTGATGATAAGGGGTGCCAAACACGGCTTTGAAGCTCACGAAAAAATGACATCAGATTAAAGAGACCAGTTATTCAAACAAGTGTATACGTGGAACAACTGAATTTGTCTGACTCATTACAATTCATGGCTAGACTTCCCTTATTCATCTATACACCTTCGTTATATATAGAAAGTTCGTGTTTGAATTCCGACACTATAATGAATCGATTCTGCCCTATGCCTGCTATAAGGAGGTAATTACTTCATACTCTCAGTGTGGGCAAGGACTGTCGATTACACGTGTACCCATGTATACTCTTATCAGCCCGCTTCCCTGTTCATTCTCTTTAGCAGTGTCACTTGACAGGCTCAAGTTGACGCCAGCATGATTTAGAGGTGATTTTTTACAAATCTGGCAACTCTCTTTTGTAGGCTGGTTACCTCGGAGTGCATTATGGGTAGGGGCGACTATTTCCGGATCCTAACGTCAAACATACTTACACACTTATATCTGAAATCTGCTCAAGACGGTTGGGTTTATAAGTGAGTACATGATATTGATAGAAGATCTTATCGATATGTGCCTATTTACCTTCAGCTTGATAATCACTTGTGTTGACTTATCGCTTCTTAGACTTCCTATATAGAATTTTTCGCCTTTAATGAATTGTTTCGTTGCTTCATCCCATATATTTCTTTTCTTGAGAAGAACTTTACATTTACATTCTTATAAATAAGAAGGCTACACCTGCATGTTGCATTCTATAAGAGATCTTGTATACTGTAGTTATTACACTTACATACTTCAAGAGGTTACATTTGCAAGACTATTCAAGGTTGTCCTTTCTATACATTATGAGTTCAAACTCTCTTTAGTAAAATTTTTACATTGAAGTTCATCATCCGACGCATGGCCTAACTTGCCCCAATGACTTGCTAAGATAGGATGTGTAGCATTTCCCAAACGTGTGTGTTCTTCCCGCCCAGGCTGCTGCAACAGATATCCTTCATTGAGAATCGAATTTTTTTGCCGAAAGGGCGATTCACTCACAACACGAATTTTCGCTGGTTGGCAGTAAGGCTTGAAATAGCCATGGAGGCTAGCGCAAGTAACTGACTTGCAAGAGAAGTAAGCCACATTAAAAGGGGGTTACGCTTACCAACGTGCTGTCTATAGGAGGTTACCTCGTCATGCTTCAGTAGTTTGCGTTTTTCACTCTATAGGAGGTTACATTTATAATAGCAATGGATTTATAACTTCCGAAACCATAGGTGGTTACATTCATAATATCAAAGGAGATTAAACCTACCATACCAAAGGAAGTTACAATTACAATACCAAATGAGGTTAAACTTACCATAGTATATGGGGTAATACTTATCCATCTTTTAATATTAGTACACTTGTTGCTTATAGCAAAAACTGCATGGATCTGTTTGGTGTTTTCCCTTTACGAACACGTACCTTGTAAGTTAATACTATATTCATTATCGAAACATGCATTCGAACATATTCTAAAGAAGGTTCCTTTAAAATGTTTTGCTGAAGTAACAGAAAGGCGTTGAGCTTGCTCAAACACAGAGTCATCGAAGTATAATTTTATGACCTCCTCTGATTTATTAAAAAATGCTTTCCAAACGGTAGCTCCTTGGTTTTTATCCTCTGTACATAAACTGTAAGTAGAAGCGTGTGTTGTCTCTTAGCACCTAGTTGAGACTCCCTGAAGTGACTTCAGTAGATACGACTGATTGCCACTTCGTCAGTCTGGTTAACCAGTACACAATTATGCTGCCATCTATACTCTAGGGTTCTTTCAAATCTATAGAGTTAACTACGAAACAAGCCAAATTCTTTCTCAAATTAGACGAAACATGAAACAAAAATGACAAACAGTTGTTAGCCACAGCGGTTGCAGCATAGTAACAAACCGTTGGACGGGCCGTATTTCATATTTCATTATTGAATATACTTTACCAAACTAGAACTATTGTTTTAGAAACGATCGAATGGTTTTGTTATACCACGATGGTAAACATCTTTAAACGAGAACACCCCATTAACTTGTCTTTAGGCCGTTTAGGCCGGATATTTTCCAATTTGGAGTAGAACTTTAACTGACGTTGAATGCGGTTCATATGCGGAAAAGGGAAAACACGAGAGTTCTAAGGATCTAAAATAGTGTACGTGTTCAGTCCTGTTTGTAACCAGTAGTAATATGTGTCTACTTCAAACTAGCAAACTGATCATAATAAACAACAGAGTAGTCATTGTAACATATTTCAAAATATATCAACTCTACAGATGTAAAAACACCAAGGCTTCTGTATAGAGCCTTTGGAAAACAGACATTTCTTTTATATCCTTACTCGTCTAAGTGTTAATGACACACATTTTCAGTCTAGATTCATCTTGACAGTTCAAGTCTTTCCAGTTAATGACAAACATGTTCAGTCTAGATTCATCTTGACAGTTCAAGTATTTTCAGTTAATGACACACATGTTCAGTCTACATTCATCTTGACAGTTCAAGTATTTTCAGTTAATGACACACATGTTCAGTCTACATTCATCTTGACAGTTCAAGTCTTTCCAGTTAATGACACACATGTTCAGTCTAGATTCATCTTGACAGTTCAAGTCTTTCCAGTTAATGACACACATGTTCAGTCTACATTCATCTTGACAGTTCAAGTCTTTTCAGTTAATGACACACATGTTCAGTCTAGATTCATCTTGACAGTTCAAGTCTTTCCAGTTAATGACACACATGTTCAGTCTAGATTCATCTTGACAGTTCAAGTCTTTCCAGTTAATGACACACATGTTCAGTCTAGATTCATCTTGACAGTTCAAGTCTTTCCAGTTAATGACACACATGTTCAATTCAGTCTAGATTCATCTTGACAGTTCAAGTCTTTCCAGTTAATGACACACATGTTCAGTCTAGATTCATCTTGACAGTTCAAGTCTTTTCAGTTAATGACACACATGTTCAGTCTAGATTCATCTTGACAGTTCAAGTCTTTCCAGTTAATGACACACATGTTCAGTCTAGATTCATCTTGACAGTTCAAGTCTTTCCAGTTAATGACACACATGTTCAGTCTAGATTCATCTTGACAGTTCAAGTCTTTCCAGTTAATGACACACATGTTCAGTCTAGATTCATCTTGACAGTTCAAGTCTTTCCAGTTAATGACACACATGTTCAGTCTAGATTCATCTTGACAGTTCAAGTCTTTCCAGTTAATGACACACATGTTCAGTCTAGATTCATCTTGACAGTTCAAGTCTTTCCAGTTAATGACACACATGTTCAGTCTAGATTCATCTTGACAGTTCAAGTCTTTCCAGTTAATGACACACATGTTCAGTCTAGATTCATCTTGACAGTTCAAGTCTTTCCAGTTAATGACACACATGTTCAGTCTAGATTCATCTTGACAGTTCAAGTCTTTCCAGTTAATAACATACATGTTCAGTCTAGATTCATCTTGACAGTTCAAGTCTTTCCAGTTAATGAGTGAGTTATTGTTTAACGCCGCTTGGGCAATATTTCAGCTATAGCGGCGTTCCAGTTAATGACAAACATGTAGAGTCAACAGTTGCTTTAGGAAGATCTTCATATGTACATCAACATAAGCACATCACTAATGTCGCTATTTTGTTTGCAGTGTGATGAACAGTTTCTCTCAAGTTTCTCTTCAGGTTTCAAGTTTTTTCTACTAAAGGGATACTCCTTCTCCAGCGGAGACTTGGACTAATAGTCTAACATGGTCTTGTTTCTTCAGTTGCTGCATCTACTAGGCCTGGATATTGCCCTGAAAAAGATATTGCGATATATTTCAATAATTTTCAAAATATTGCGATACATATTGCGATATATTGAATGGAAGCTATCTTCCCCAATTCTTTACTAAATAGTTCAATATTCCATATTAGAATCATCACCACAGCAGCTTTTTATTTCTGTAAAAAGCTCAGACATTATGGGAATACTTTAATGGCAAAGAATAAGTCTTGATTTGAAGAATAGTTTAATTTACCGGCAAATTGACAAGGTTTGGCACTATTAAAGAACACATATAACAGAATCTAAAATCTATGTTTCAGTCTTTGACTAGTACTTGCCGAAATTAAAGTCCTTGTGATTTACACGAATATGTGAGCTCAAATCGCTAGTACATCTACTGTCATACCCAGAGAGAATCAAGAGAGCGTAAACAGATTCCCTGAAATAATTGATTTTCCAAGGGTTTTAAATTTACAACAAAAAAAATATTTCAGCACTGATGACATTGTTAATAATATATGAAATCTTCACTATATAAATAGGATTTGATTATTTCGCTTCCATCTTTTTTGTAAAACATTTTGTAATTTACAGTAAGTTTAGTTTATATAATTATATATGTATATAAATTTAAAACACGCATTCATTGTCACATTGCCAAAACGAAGTCGCATAGTTACAGCCTTTGTTAATATTTGTGAACATGAAAAGTACAATAATGAGAAGAGTTACGCTGTTGCTAAAAAAATATTGTAAACACATTATTTTCATTATATCAAAACACGGCATTTTCCCTGTAAGATAATACTTATGAACAGAAAACTTTGCGAAGGTAAAATTATTGTATAGACTATATATGTACTGTCGATACTTGGACCATGACAACAATTGGATATATATTTTTTAAGGCTCCCTGAGAAAGATATTTGACAAAACATAAATTTATTTTTTGCAATCAATGAATTTTAACCAAACTTTAAAAACTAGAGGACAATAACTAATAAAACTATATAAACAAAGTTACAATACGTTCATAATATAATCACGACAGTGTTCTATTTCGTACCTTATGTTAGTTCAAGAGAATCCTGAATAGTTTTTGACTGACATATGTAACTGCATTGCTAAAACACCTGACTAAGATTGCATTTTATCAAGGGGGGAGATCATAGGCCAATATGAAGGGGCAATTGAGAATGATTTATCTTTCAATTTTTATGACCGCAGTATGATATACCGGAGAGAACATGGAATGCATTATTCTCCTCTCTTGGGTCGGTGTGACCTGTAAGACATTTTAGGTAGTAACGTTGTGACATGGGAATAAGCAGAAATGAAGGCTCGGTCGATATCACAAGGTTGGTGATAACCTCGGTATTCTAATGAGGTTAGCTTAACTTTGATGTTAAGATATAGACATTAGGTTAAGTGTTCTCTTAATTTCGCTATTCGGGATTTATTGAACTTTTGTGTGAAACGTAATGATCCTGATTTATCTTCCTATGGTTAAGCAAATCAACTTCGTTCTTCGGTCAGGTTTAATTCACTTGAGGATATCAGAGGCGTTTTTTAATAATTAATTCACCTGCTTTAGGAGAATGAAAAAACTTCAATGCTTTAGCGATTTTCAAATAATTTCGATAACATAAAATATGCCCCCCGAGGATTCCCATATTGACCATAATCACTACCCATTGCTAACAAACGCTCCTAAAATGGATATCATTTTTACTGCAATTCAGGACAAAGTGAATTCACCTCAAAATACTTTTTTCACAACTCTGATTAGTTTATAAAAGTGTTTTTTTCTATCTGCATTAATTATGGCAAGCTTGATTTTAGGATATAGGAAGAAACTATTTTACTTCCATGCCAAGGGGTTACCTCAACACATGGCCCCAGGCTATGAAGATATGACGTTAGTTTAGAGTCTGTTCAGCAATAAAACATAAGGGACGGAACTTTATTCTGCAAAACAACATCAGTTATATAGTAAGGACTGGCCAACTTGCCATTCAGTTATAGGATTTGATTCAAAATCTGTGTGTGGGTGTGTTACAGGCAGTGGATAGTTCCTGTTTGATAGCCAAGTATAAAATATCTGACAGGTTTTCAGAGTGTCAGCATGTCACAAGAGGCTTGACAGTGCTGTCATGTCCTCGCATTAATGTTCTTTGTATCCTGGCCATGAAAACTTTTTTCATTTATTATTTCTTATGTAGCAAACATTACCACCAACTCAAATATAACTTCCGGGGTAAAATGATATTAATGTGTTAAATTGTTTTGAGGTGAGGTGAGGTGATTTGGAGTTAACGCCGCTTTCAAACTTTGTTATACCTTTGTTATAAGTACAGTAGGTTAATGTTAATTGGATTTCCTGAACGTTTAAATATGGGTCGTTCATTATTTAACATAACAGAGCATAACCTGACCATGTAACATGCATGTTAATGGCTTAGTTCCATGCCACTAATTAAAACAATCACACTTAATTACTAAGCCAAGCGATGTTTAGTTGTGCAACATTTATAACAATTACAGTCGAGCCTCGTTTATCCGGACGATTTATTACAAGTGAAAGTCGTCCGGTTATCTGAATCAGATTTCAGTAAACATGTACAGACATGGTTTGAAAAATCTGCGTCTGGATAACGAGGTTTGCGGTTATCCGGGGTTCCGGGTAAGCGAGGTTCTACTGTATAGCCGTATAGACCGATGTTATTAACTGGTTTATCAGTTCACATATAGCATAAGGCCTTGACTAAGGTATAGGTGTTATGTCCTCTCCTCAGTGTTGTCAGTGTTAATATATAGGATATCTATTATATTTTTGGGTATTTAGCAGTGGAAGACATAAGCATAGCCAGTTTCCTTATCATAGGTTTTTGTTTTATACATACGCAATGTTTCAGAATATATGTTTACTTCGTCTTAAGTGGAAGATACAGATGTTATTCTTAAGTTCGGCATTTCTCAAACATTTATTAGGCTTCTCCTTGAAACAGTGCTCTTAGTTTACCTGGGCAGTTTGAGTTCTTTCGGTTCTTTGTCCGACATTCTTCTTGGCTTAAACTTGAAAAAAGCATCCTCTCCTATATAGCTACCTGCTTGTTGTTAACAGTAAACACGTGTCCACGTGTACCTAAATATACTCGTTGGGCACAATCTGGAATCAATGGTTTGGATTTTAGTAGTCATTATGCCTCATTTAGAGAAGTTGGAAGTTAACATTAACTTTGATGCTCCAAATTTGTAGACTCCCATATGATCAACATAAGCTGGAAAGAAGACAGGTGGGTCACTAATGTTTGATGGTTGCCTTCAACAGGTATTAAAGCATTGCGCTTGTCAAAGTGTATTATTAGTTCACATTCCTAGCTCGTTGAATAATACGGTATGACCTAAACCTGGGGTACAGCTGTATACTGAAAGTTTGTTCACTCACCACTGAATCGTAGTGCAATTATTATTTGGTTTAGTTTGGACGTCAATAAAATAACTTCAGCGAAATTGACAAAGGATCATCCCTTGTCCATGTGTAAAATAGCCATTGTTGAACCTATTTAGGGATGGTCTGATCTCTCGTGTAAAAATTCAATTGGTCACATTTTCGAAATGTCGATTTTGTTAAATTATAATGAAATGTTCCAAATCGACTCTCTGCGACTCTCAGCACAATCACATTAACTCAGTGTAAAAGAACAAACATGACTAATCTTTTAAACAGTTGACTTAAAAAGGATTTTGTTAATAACTATAAAAATAAGAGATTTAAAAATTTTGACCCCAGGTCACTTTATTGACCTGCCAAAACTGTTACTGTTAACTGTGGGGTATGATGAACACCTGCCTTAAAGAAGAATGGATCAGCACATCTGTATTGAAAATTCGACAATATAGGTTTCATTTTCGCAATGCTACGATACCTCAAAGGTATCCCAAATTACATGATATTTGCACTAGAAAACCCAGGCATGTGAACAAACCTTTGATATGCAGCTGTATACGGATGTATATTCGTTAAGTTTTCATAACTCAAGCCTGATCCCATCATCCACTCCAAATGATACATCATGACTTGTTGTATATATACATGCTTATTTCTAGGTGATTATTTCAAGATACTTATGATAACGACCTATGAAAATTGCATTCACTGAGATATGAATGACCTGTTAACAGCGTTGTCATGTCGGACTTCTTAATTAATGTAATGTATGGTGTTAATTATATTCAAACTCTTGCAAAACGATGTGATATTGACTTGACAAAATCCTTATAAAATCTGATTTTTTATTCAGGAATTTCTGTTGATGTCCCTAAACATTTCTTGACTATCCACCAGTTAACTTTGAATTAAAAGAAATCAAACCACCCATCTGCAACTAGAATGGTTAACTATAGAACAACACAGTGTAGCAGATAAACATGGATATCCCATTCCTTATTGTGTACGCTCGTCAACTGTTGTGTTCTTAAGATCAAATTCTCGACCAACCGGAAATGCATTAGTCCGGCGCATCATGATCGGTCAGATTAGACCGGAAGTAATCAATCTCCCAGCAAATGAGGAAAGCATGTGAGAGGATGAAGTGAAGGCTGGACTAAATATTTACTCGTTCTTCAGCACGCTTCAACAAACAATTTTAGTTTCAGGAAACAGGGGTATAAGATTTACCAGTTGGTGGTTTGGCGAGCTTTTAACGCTTTCAACGCCTTTGCAATAAATATTTTAGTGTCAGTCATTTATCCAAAGATTTCAGGTCGTAAATTCTCCTTACGTAAGTGTTTCCTATGCAAAGTGTTTTGAGATATCATATCAATACTTATTATTTGGTATGCATATGTGGTGCCAAGCCATTCTTTTTTCATATAAAATCTTTTCGATAATGGGAAAAGCATAGACAATATATATGAATTGACAACTTCTTTCTTTGGGATGATTGCGGCGTTTTGTCAATAGCGAAAATTATATTGGAATGTTTTCATTAGTCACAAGCGACTGATAGAAACAATGTTAAGACGTCATCGAAAAATGCTCTGACAGAATGACACGCTCATGACGTCATGATGTTGCTGAGGAGACGGGCTTGTTCTGGAGCCGACTCAACGGCGATCATAACACGGAAATAATACAACAATTCGATCATACAATAATAGAAAAGTTGTCTTTGGTTTACAATTCAACATTGCAAAAATAAGAGTGTATTTTTCTTTAAATTATATACACATTTATCTTCCTCCCACAGCGATCATGCCGGATGTCACCTTACAAGAAAGGCTTGTGTGAACGCAGCCACTCCTATAGCTTGACGGGTTCTTATAAATGTCGGAAATGAGAATAACAACTTGACACTGTGTGTGACTTTGTTGTAAGTAGGGGATCTTTTGTCTACCTTCTATGTTGTGATATATTCATACGAATACAAAAAGTACTGCATATCAACTAGCTGAGTCTTTATTTATTTTGGTTCATTAAGTTTGCGTGAATTAGTAAACTTTTACTTAGTTACATTTGATACTGAAGAACAGCATTCCACAATCTATCTGTCTACTAGAGAAAGTTTCACGATAGATCAACACACGAAACCGCTCTTACGAGGCGTGTACACAGTGTAAGTTGATGCATGTTTAAATCTTTCAGACATATTTGAAATTTTCTCGCTGTACGCTGAATAATGTTATGCCCACGCCTTTCTCTGTTTACAACATGAGATCTCCGAATTGTACACCTTTATTTCTATTAATTGCCTTATTCGGTATTGTTATAATTGTAACAGAGGCAAAAGATGATTAAACAAAAAACGCAAAAACGACGTCATTATAAAGCCACGTCTTTGCATTGTTTATGACATCACATTACAATGAATGTCTGATAGTTTGTTCTACGTCATCGTTTGAAAATATGATATATGATATATATTATGTCTTATTAATCGTGTTATTAATTTGTTAGTCATCCTGTAGCTACAGAGAAAAGTTTATTAGAGGATCAGCGAGCTTGAAATAGAAGACATTTCACTTTCCATTTCAATCATTTAATTGTGTTTCAAATTTTAGATTCATTGACTCAATTTTCATTTAAGAGACTAAACGTAAGTCTGATTAGTTTTAACCATGCCTTCTCCTGTGATTCCAGGAATCGTCGCAATGTTCTCCAATACCAACACGCCAGTCCTCCCTACCTTGAACTTCTCAGCGGTCAGTCCTCTGAACGGATGTGAACATCACGTGACCGTCTATAACGAGACAGAGGTGCGTGTCCTTGACCTCGAGCACGCCATAACGCAGATCAACCTGTACGTTCCACCATTTCTCATCATATTTGGTAATGTCTTTAACATTCTCGCCATCTTGGTCATGCGTCATAAGTTCTTCCGGCACTTGTCCACTTCCGTGTACATGGTGGCAGGTGCAGTGAACGACGCGGCGAGTCTTCTGATATCACTGATAGCTCACTGGATATCGGTTAACTTCCCTCATGTGATATCACGGGACCGGAGCATGGATATACTGTGTGCATTCTTTAACTTCTACGGATGGGGAAATTGCGACTTCAGTATTATCGTGACGGCCGCCATGACTGCTGACCGCGCCTACGCCATCAAATATCCACTTCGGAACTCATCGGCTAACAGTTTGAAGAGAGCTAAGATCGTGATAGCAGTCCTTGTTGTCTTGGTTGTAGCGAAACAGTTCCACTTTTGGTTCAACTCTCGCATCGTTAGTGCCGACCGGAAGGACCGGATGTGCGACATGGACCTGTCAAACCCTACATATTGTGAGTTTTACCACGAGGTTTGGCCCTGGATACATATAGGCTTTCTCACTATATTCTTTGCAACTATTCTCATTAGCAACATCATCATTATCAAGAGTGTACGTAACGCAAGTGGGCGGGGCTTCAGGAACAGTTTAAAGACAAAAAACTCGTCAGAGGCACCTGCCCGCCGAAACTCAAGAGCGAGATCAAAATGGCGTCAGATCACCGTCATGCTTCTCGCCAACTCGTTTGCGCTGCTCATTCTCACATTCCCGTTCTCTGCACACCTCGCTATAACGCTGAGGATGAAAAACCTTACAGCAGATCAACAAAAAGTAAGCGGGTATGTATTTGCTCTAGTGCTGTATCTCCTGTACTCAAACAAGTGCGTGAACTTCTGTCTGTACTGTATGACGGGGTCGAGATTCAGAATGGCACTAAGGGAGATAATCACGTGTAGGACCCGCTGTTTCGGTTTGAGTTTCTTCACAGTTATGGCCCCTTCAA
Source organism: Phorcus lineatus (assembly GCA_921293015.1). NCBI lineage: Eukaryota > Metazoa > Mollusca > Gastropoda > Trochida > Trochidae > Phorcus > Phorcus lineatus. The sequence goes on from OV121094.1 coordinate 33,607,519, forward strand.
CCGCCCAGGCTAGCACATTCTCGTGTAATAACGTGAGTACACCCGAGACTTCAACTCCCGCCAGTTCGCTCAAGAAGAACCAACCGGAAGATGCAACTTCAAAGTTCTGACATAGGCTGCGTGGGTGAATTTGTGGATGCAAAATTCTTCATGAGGCGAATACCGTGCTGGAATCATGGACGTCTTTCTTCCCTGCTTCGCTGTGGTGAGTTCATCTTCCTCCCTACGAATTCGGCGTCATTTTGGACGGTTTGAAGTACCTCTCATTTGATTCATGTCCAGTTTTGCACCATGGCCACATTGTACATGATAAAAGATGGAGACAAAGCCTTCTGTTAAATACTTGACCATTAAATCATACTAAACAACGTAAACGTGTCAAATGTTACTACAAGCAACGTAAACGTGTCATATGTTACTACAAGCAACGTAAACGTGTCATATGTTACTACAAGCAACGTAAACGTGTCATATGTTACTACAAGCAACGTAAACGTGTCATATGTTACTACAAGCAACGTAAACGTGTCATATGTTACTACAAGCAACGTAAACGTGTCATATGTTACTACAAGCAACGTAAACGTGTCATATGTTACTACAAGCAACGTAAACGTGTCATATGTTACTACAAGCAACGTAAACGTGTCATATGTTACTACAAGCAACGTAAACGTGTCATATGTTACTATAAGCATACCCCACCCTCTATAAAATCTTATCACACTACCCCACTCCCAATTTCCATTGTGCTTAAAAAAATGAAAATGAAACTTTCGCCCCCTCCTGAAATGTGTACTGGTCTTCGGGCCTTTATTATATCTATGCTAATATGGTTTATGAACAGTTAAATAATTAATCAACCCGTATTCGAAATTAGATGGAAATATTGAACCTTTGTCTTCCATCACACTAACTTCGGCATGGTAATGACACACTGTGTCTATAATGAACTTTGCATGTTGACCATTAAGTCGACGGTGTTTAATAAGCTATTTTGATTACGTGTACGTGTATTTGTTAGAGTTTAGTCAATGATGACAGGAAATACATCGAAATACATCGACCAGTGAATTTGTGTTTCGTAATTAAAAAAAAAAAGAGTACGTATTTGTTTGAACAATAAGCAAAGCAGAACCAAACAAGTGTTTCGCTAATGTATGACGTTTTTGTGTATTTTTGTATGTGATATGTGTTCATATATGTCTGCGATAATTCTTCCTGTTTGTAATAAGTCTTCACGTTGGTATGTGATAATATCTTTGTAGAGCGAACCGTGATGTGTGTTCACTTTTACACGTATATGTGAAGATAGGGAACATATGTTCTTTTACAATTAGTGAGTGTTTATGAAGTATCGTCCTATGTGTAGCAAAGTGCTTTGTACGGACATTGACCCATGCAAATGAAGCGCCTCCCTGTGCTATCAACATTTTCTATCAAATTGTCACATACCTGAGATCTGAAGTGATATATTGGAAAAGTATCTTTTGTTGAAATACTGTGTGTTGTTTTTAATTATAAGTGTCAAAGTGTGATATGTTTATAGCGTATGTGCAAGCATCGGTTTATGGTGCGATGACACGCTGTAACTAGACTTGATGTGAAATATGAAAATGTTAATAGTATAATATATTTATATGAACGATACTTGGCTATTTGTTTGATATCCATCAAATTTCCAAATAGACATATATTATTAGAATAGCAAAAGGGGTGTAATGATGATTGTGATGATGATGATGATGATGATAATGTGTCTATGTGGAGATAAAGGTCTTTAAGACATATGTAAGTTGTGTATGTAAATTTTTTAGATTGACTTATCTTGAAGAACTGTCAGATGTATGGGACGTTTTTCATAAAGACTTGCGATAAATTAATTGATATATGGAAAAAAATATACGTATGTACAACTTGATAATGTTAGATTTATTTTCCATTTATTATACAAAAATATAAACAGTTCTGTTAACGTTTAGCACACGTCTTTAATGGGAAACGTTTATTTCTGTATATATGTTGGTAAATCTGCAATCTCATTGAAATGAAATGTTAGATTTTATTTTAATGAGAATGGTAAATCTAATGACAAAAGTGAATTAGTAATAAAACAAATTGAGCGTAGATAATGTGCTTCAAGCCGAGATGATTTCAACTTGCGAAGACTTAGACAGATCCAACCAGAACACGTCTCATGATTAATTAGATTAACATGTACGTTTATGGAATTAATAAGACGATAATAACTATCGGCGCAGGTCTGTACTAGACGGAGTCCCAAGGGACGGAATATAGATAAGCTTCTCCAAGAAACAGTCGTGTAACTTGAGGATGTGTGTATAACAAATAGATGAAGCATTCGTAAAATATATTCACCATGGGCGATCAGCAGCTCAAGTTGTTAGTGATAGCCAGCCTCTGCTTAGTTTTAAACATGAAAATATAATCATGTATTAATTAAGAACAATCACATCAAGATAGACACAACTAGATATGATATATTAGAATTCAACATATCTAAGTCTGATTTAAATTGTCCTTGTTCTGAAGATAAATTCAAAATATATTCTCTACCTTGGTACAAACTCGATCCATCTAAAGAGAAAATCGGCCAACGAGTAGAGGAAATATTTCGAAAATTCATTCATCGGAACACGATGCAATTTTATTAGATTTTCAATATGTCTATGTATCAAAACACTCGAATACTCATTCAATCGATAATTTTGTTACGAGATTTTGTATGAGAGAAGAGTTCGATATATTTTTATCCTTGTTTTTAGTATTGTTTTTTGAGATATTGTTGTGAAGATTGAATTATGGTTGTTTGACGAAGAGATATAAACTATAAATTTGATGTAGTTTTTTGTTGTTGTTTGTTGGAAGAGCCGATTGAACCAGTAACTTTTTTTCAGCATTTGGTAAATCATGATTTTTAACTGTTAGAAAAACACTTTGGCTAATATATATATATATATATATATATATATATATATATATATATATATATATATATATATATATATATATATATATATATATATATATATATGTAAAGACCCCATGATGATCACTGAATAGTGTGAAACCGGTCGGGGATTGAAATCATTTCCTGACTTTTGTTTTTGTTTTTATATATATATATATATCCCGTTTGCTGAGATTCATATTTAAAAGTCGGCGATAACCTGAACAAGATCACAATTATGGGAGATAGATAACATAAATAAGAAATAAGTAAAATCATTAAAACAAGTTTCATCTAAAGAATGGTTATACCACCAGTCCCCAATAATTCCTAACATATATCATTGTTATCATAAAAAAAATTCTAATAAACAATTGAGCAGATAATCAAAAATATAAACTGACAGGCAAAAGAAAGTGAACCCTTTTATTTTTTATTTTGTAAAATATTTCGGGGAGTTAGATCATTTTAAGAAGGTGTATATAAGGCGGTCGGGAACTGGAAATGAAATTGAACGAACGCAACTCAGATTCCAACGGGAAAAACACGTGCAGTCCGTTGTACCTGTGGAGCGGTCATCAGGCTAGTCCAACGTTTACAACAGACTGGTGGAACACAGGACAGACCGAGAACAGGGAGACCGAGGGTTAAAACACCTCAAGAAGATGGCTACATGCGCAACCTGCATCTGCGCAACCGCTTCAGAACGGCAGCGGAAACGGCAACTACGGTATTGGGACGCCCTGTCAGTGAACGCACAGTGTTGAGAAGACTCCGTGACGCAGGTGTCAGACCTCAACGTCCCATGCGCGGAATGGCCTTGACCCGCGAACATAGGCGACGTAGACGTCATTGGGCAACAACTGTTCGGCGCTGGCAGGTCCGCGAATGGAACCGAGTGTTTTTTACAGACGAAAGCAGGTTTTCATTGTATAGGTGCGATGGCAGAGCAAGAGTTTACCGTCGAAGAGGAGAGCGCCTGGCCCCCAACTGTATTTAGGACGTCCATGCTTTCGGTGGAGGAGGTCTTATGGTTTGGGGAGGGATTTGAGGCAACCAGCGAACAAGATTAGTGATCATAAACGGAAATCTGAACGACCAAACATATAGGGACACAATTCTTCAACCTGTAGTGGTGCCATTCATCCGAAATCAACGACAGGGAACCATACTGCAACACGATAACGCCAGGCCACACACCGCAAGACTGGTTCAAGATTTCCTGAACAACAACAATGTTCAAGTTCTTCCATGACCAGCACGTTTTCCGGATCTTAACCCCTTTGAGCATCTTTGGGATTACCTTGATCGCCAGATTAGAAGACGTCCCCAACCACCAGCCAACCGTAATGAACTTGAAAACGCCCTGATTCAAGAGTGGAACAGGATACCCCATGACGTAATCAGAAGGTTGACGTCATCAGTGCCAATGAAATGAGGTGTTCACTTTCTTTTGCCTGCCAGTTTATGATGGGCAGCTCTTGACTTCTGCTCCAGTAATGAAGCTATTTTTGTATAGAGTTCAATTTCTACCAATCTCATTTAAATGAAATCTAATATTGCTGCACTATGTTACGCAAACTATAGATCTCACCATGCCGTCGGGTTATCCTTTGCTTCTATTAGACCTATGAATCTCATTGATTTACCACTGTTACCTTCATTCATTCACAATGCATGTTTCTTGTCGAGCTGTTAGAATGTCTATTTGTGTTGTCAAGAAATTAACAAATATCCGTTCATTCATTAACTACCCGACAAAATTAGTTATAAAATCTCATTCTTTGACGAAACAATGGTCAATCTCATTAGCATATGTAAGTCGCATATTATTGATATATAATCATTAAGAAATCTCTTATTGTTATTTGTACATGTTTTTTGTATTTTTCGTTTCTCAACATGTTTATGGTTATTTTTTCCCTCACGAAATTAAATATTATTTAACATTTTCTACAAACTAAAAGTCGAAACGTTTATTCAACGTATCTGTTCCCAGAAACAGCATTTTGCTAGGGTAAATTGAATATACATAAATTACATTCATTCTGATATTTAGGCACTTCGACATTCGGAAAACAGTCTAAATATTTCGGTTTCCGAGTGCTGAAAAACGTACAAACAAAATCGAATTCGCCTGCACAATAGAATATGGGGAGAACTCGCTGATTGGCTGATTTGAATTATCTCAGAAGCAAACCTGACAGCTTACGTAACGGAGCCTGGTGAGATGTACACGAGTAATGTTGTGGAGCATTTTAGATTTCATTTTAATTGGATTGAATTCTAATTGTTTCCAGGGAAACTGAAAAATAGTTGTTAAAAAAATCTAGAATATCAAAAGGCACCATGTTTGCTACTTCAACTGCATGGCCTTAAAGGTTTTCAGAATCCTGAAAATATCAAAAGACAACTAAAGTAGGTAGATAATACTCGCAAAGTTTCAGTTCTCTTCCGGAAACGAATTACGGACGACTAGGGCGACGACTCCACGGTATTACACGCCGGTGAGATACAAATAAATCACCTTTTCCTAAACTGCTAACAATTCATCAAAACTAACTAAAATCTCGTCTCAAATAAACATCATGGATTCGTCATTATAATAATAAAATATAACTATAACATGGAGCTAAGGTTTTTGCCCATCAAATTCTCGGTCATGACAGTACGGTAATATAAGACAATGAACTGTTACTTTGAAGTGTAAGTAAAATCATTCAGAAAAAAACGTGTGTTCTTCATGTTAAATTTGTATTTACTTTCATATAAGACAGAATTTAATGTTTGTTAAAACAATAATGACAGGCTGCATAAACGATTCAAAGAATGATGATAATAATAAAAATAATAATAATAAAGGTTTTCTCCTGAATTTACAAAAAATACTTATCCTGTCTGAGGGGTGAACATTTTCGCTGCCGCTCCGCTCTCACACCCTCGGTTACAACCCCTCTTAACCCTGATCGCTGTTACATAAGGTCCAGACAATGACATAGTCTTACCGCGATGGATAGCCTACCACAGATCAGATGCCATCGGTGCGACAACGGAAATCACGTCCGAGTCCAGTTTAGGACTATAGTTAAATTTATTACTGAACATCAAGCACATCTAACAATGACACGATGTTCTCATTAAATCAAAGCATCTTCAGTAAACATCTGAAGACTCTGCATGATTTCCGCAGTGATCGAAAACAAAGAACACAGGCTTTAAAGACATACCATTGGTTGTCTAGTTACAGTTCATGGGTCATAGGTCAAATGCTATGGGTTGAGTGGGGTTGTAACCAAGGGTATGAGAGAGCAGCGGAAGCCTATAGGTGTTACTCTAAGACAGGATGCTTATCTTTATCTACCCTATCTAACTGCATGATATCGGGGTCTTTATTCTTGTAGTCCCAAGATTTTTCTCAGAACACACTGTATTCAAGTAGCATGCACCCATATCCGCACACTCTACAAACACTGACAATCACATGTACTGAAACTATTCAACAAAATTCTCTACAATTTAGAACTTATAACATTGGAACCATATAACGTTCTTTTCACTGAAAGCAGGTCATGCCTCGCTAGTTGCTCATTATAACTAGAGTTTAGCGTCCTTGAGCATAATACCCCAAGACTCAACAAAAGTAACGTCCACTGGGACTTATTGGTTGGCTGTTAAATAGAAATTGTATTTGCAAAACTAGTCAAGATTTCAATGATGTTCATTGATGTTCATTGATGAACGGCAAGTCAAAATATGAAGTTAAATAACTGGAAAACATTCTAAAATATCAACTTGTCCTATTTGAATCACATCGTATACAACCCACTACGTCGATTTACTATACATTGGATAAGCTTAATCTACTCACCTAATTCGTATGCAAAAAGATAACAGACATAATCTAAGAAAACTGTAAATTATTAAAACTTTATCTTAGATTTAGCTAAGGTCTACAAAATATATTTTATCTGCTTGATATTCTAGAAAAATATTGATGACGATGAGAAGCTTCCGAGAAACTGGAACAGACATTATTTACTTTAAAAAACCCAATTTAATTGTAAATGCCATCTCATCGACATAGGTAAATGAAAATTAGACATAGAATATTTCAGTGTATCAAAAACATTGCAATGAAATTTTTCTGTTTTTACCTTTCTCAAAACTTTACAATATCTCGTCCCTGACAGAAAATATGAATAATGATAATAATAAATGATATATTGTTCACACAGCATGCTGAAATCTTAACCTGGGCCTAGATTTTAGAAGCTCTCTTAGTACTTAGTACTGTCTTACGACTATCTTAGCACTAAGAGGGTTTCGAAAGCCTGAGCCCTGCCTTATAAGAGCGATATCAAGGACGAACACCGATACGGGCGACATGCCTTTTTACGCTCTGATTAACACATCAAGGTCGATAAGCATGTGGATTGAATTTCGATACCTCACTAGGTTCACTACACGTGATCTAGACGGGTATAAAGAAGCGTGAGCATACGCTCTATATAGCACGTGAAGGGTAGAACCAGTTCAGTAACTGTACCGCTGTACCTACCTACACAGATCGGTCGGGTGAATGACTTGCTGTTGCACTGAAGAGAGGGCAGCTGAACGCATCAGAATCCTCTTCGTCTTCTGTTCTAAACTGTAAGTAAACGCTTGTTATCTAACTTTTATATACAAATTTATCTTATTCTCTTATCAGGCTACTTGTATATAGTGTTAATTTAAATATTTAATTTTAAATTAGTATGCAGTTTAAAGTATTAGACTTACATATCGATAAACACTTTTCACTCACTGAAACTCACTTTTCTATCCTTTAACTGTAACTATATTATCCTTTAACTGTAACTATATGCTTGTTAACTAACTTTAACAAACAAGTTAGAATTATTGATGCTCTTATCAAGCTACTTGTATATCGTGGCTTTTTTAAAATTCAAGTTTAATAAGTCTGCAGTTATTTGTATTGGACTTACGTAACGGTAAACTTTTCTTCAAGTTCTTTTCTAAAACTGTAAGTACACTTGTTATCGAACTTTAACATTTAAGTGTGAATTTGTGATGCTGTTATCAAATTTCTTGCAACTGAATTAATTGTAATAAACGTACGTATTGGTAAACTTGTCATCACTTTACATACGATAACCTTAAAAGTATGCACGCTCGATCATATAGAGGATACTAAACAACTTTCAATTGAATACTATTTTTATTAAACGAGTTAATGATTCAGTATACATCGAGCGAAAGCGAGTTTGATACCAAAACATTATCGAATTTCATAATAATAGTATTAAATCGAAGGAAGTTTAGTATAATGTTTATTAATCAAGCACTATTGGCGAAAGCATACTGAACGAAACATTTTCGCGACTTGTGACGTCACAACCACACAATATTATGACGTCATACGTGCAGCTATATTACACTAGTTTAATATCGCCGTATAAATATTATACTGCAGTATCTTACACGAGCGAGTAACAAATTAATTTTCTGTGTGCCTGCGTTATTGTGTTGTGCCGCATTTGACAGCTTAGTTATGGCTTATGATCTTCCACTGCGAAGTATTCAATCTATATAGATATTTACTTTGATGAATTTTCACTCAATTAAAAACAACGTTACAATTCAGTCAAAGTTTAACTTTAAGTAATACATACTCACAATTTTAATTCTCTATGGACATGACTATTGTAAGTTTTTGTAAACGTTTTATGACGTCTCGCTTTATGGTTAAACGGTATTCACAGAGCAACTATCAGTTTTGTCAGTTTTATTGAATTACATCAAACATGGAAATAGTAAAATGCGAATCCTTCTTTTGGATTTAAAACTATGTTTAATATTTCCTATGGATTAAGACAAATATACAAACTCGAGCATTTCTGTCTTATCCTTTTTCTCAAAGCATCTATCGCATACTCTTTGAGAAACAAGTTGCATATGCTGTAGCGATATGTTAACTGTGTAATTAACTGAAAGGCAAAAGAAACGCCTGATACAAAATACCTTATATTTCATTCCACGTGTGATCACTTTGGCTGGAACAGAGAAACTTTCTTTAATTAGGCTTTAGAATTTGATAAAAATGTTTGTTTTATTCTCGAAGCATCAGTGATGAAAATGTTTTTATATATTGTCTTCAAATATTTGAGATTAGTATAGTCGTTAGTTACATGTCGTGCCAGTGTTTTAAAAATTTGCTGACAACACAGTCAAGTTTGTAACCCGATCTGACAAAGTGGTTGCAGGTCGGTAAATGAATTGTATTGTTGGAGAAATGGTGTGTCATTTTACCATGCTCTTTGTAAAGATATATCTAACAGTTTGCAAATCAGTCGTTATCCATTACAAAACACTGCTCTTCAAGCTAAGCAGTAAGTGGAGCGACCGTTCTGGAACGAACTGAAGGCAGTATGGTCGAATAAATGTTTTTGAACTCCTGTGGGTGCTTTAGGTGATCACTGAATACGGGCATTTAAATCCCGAATGAGAAGGCTTACCAGACAGTTGTATATGGGTTATGAAAGATTATGAGAGTGTAAAGTTCAAATGATGCACGGTCTGTTAACGTTGGTTATTTTTAGAGATCATTTTGTAACTTTTGGGAGTGTTTTAAAAATTTGCTGACAACACAGTTTTGTATGAAATCCGATCCTGTTGAGTACAAGTGCACCTCACCATCGTAAGCGTACATACATAATTGTACAAGTTGTCACTCTTTCATGTATACCTTCTTATCAAATGTACATGCAGAACCATTTAGAAAAACAATTACGGACACAATGAATTATGTAAAGAAGCTATAATATTTCTTCTTTACCCTATTGTGGTGTGGTGGTTTCACTGCTTCAGAGATTCTGAGAGTTAAACCGGTCGGAGCTTACATGCTCCTGGTAGGGGAACCCAAGTCGGACAGGTCCACGGAAAGAAGCCAGACAAAATTTGAGTCGTTCTAAAACCTGCTATCTATCTCACTTTGCCTTACGTTCTGTCTTCCCTCAGCCTTTCAATTCCTTTCTCCCTGAACTATCCACTGTGTTATGGATGATTTTGAAATACTGAAATATGGTAAAATCACCATCAACCCCAACTCTCTCACTGTATTTAATATTTGAACTGCGGCAGCATACAGCTACCTGGTTATCCTCTCAGAACTTGCCTTGAAACTCATATGACTAACCATTGTGTCTAGTTCTTGTTGTTCATTTTTTTATATCTGCTGTTTGAAATATATAATATTGATATTATAATTTTGTTACTTTCAGTAAGCAATAATGGAGTTTCCCACCCTATGTCTGGCATTGTCGCTGATGTTGGGAGCAGGCAGGACTCACGGTAAGTGCACCCCAGCTGATAATCACAGCTAATTAACACATGTTTGCATTATTCATTCAGAAAGTACTGTAAACATCATGAAGTATAGTGTTCCTTTAAAGAGCCACTCCGTGATTTTCATAACATATTATTATGTCATATGTGGTGATATAGAATCAAAACATCTTATTTTTTCACATATATGATAAATATTGGTTTTCCATGAAAATCTAAAAACAGCCTTATAAATGCACAGAGGTGTAGATATCACGTCCAATATACATTGATATTAGTTATATAAGCTAACAAACGCTATCAGCTCCTAACTGCCCTCCTGGCAGTTTTAGATAAGATTCCAAAATTACGTTTGACTATTTGACGCGCGCCACTGTTCGGTTTTCGATCATTATTGAGACGTTCTACCTTCATAGTGTCACTGTAAAAAACCCCATTAAGCTTTAAAATGTGTCTTTTTGGTAACAGTTGATACTTCGCGATCAAATGACACCATTGATTAAGTTTGGCATATATGACTGCAACAACTCACGGAGTGGCTCTTTAAGTTACATTTCTTCAATCATTTTCTCGGTAGGTTAATGATCTTTGAGCAGTTGTAGGAGACACATTTTCGTTTGAGATATTACATTAACACATTTTTAAGTTTTGTAACACTACGGTACAAAATCCACTTCTAAGTAGCTTAAAACATGTTTTAAGTATTTCTTATATAAATTGTAGCCATCTAATATTCGATTATAATTTTTCTATTTTAATTAATATATTGAATACAAATTGCATTTGTGGTATACACTCTACACCACACTGCACTTATCTAATCAGGATTAGATTCAATAGACCTCAAACCCTCTTTAAAGGAGAATTTTAATTCAATTTAATTCAAAATATATTTTATCCTTAAAGTCATATTTACAGTCATGTGTTGTTGTCGTTTAAAGAAATCAACTTTTTCCACTTAAGTACTAGTATTATCCCACTACGATTTTTAGATTTTAAAGTGAAAATAAGGCGAGTCAACGTTCAGATAAATGTTGACCGCACGTGCAACGCATACAAAGTCTGCGTTCGCGCGCTGCACTTCAAAACCGAAAACACATTGGATCGACTTTTAATGACTTTTTTACAGTGTCCACCACTTAATATTTTAGTACTAAATTGTTTCCCCGCTGTTTCTGTCGGTTTATAAGTTAGATAAAACATGACCCGTGGACACATTTGAAAAGTATTCCCTCCTCCCTCGGGAAATGCCTTCAGTCCTTCTATAACCCCTCATGTGATCGATAGTTAACATAGGTAAGTGCATACTTCTGCCTTGACTTTCTGTAGAATTATTTTAGATGTAGAAGACGCTCCATATTGTGGACTGCCCCTCGGTCTCCTTATTCAAAAGTTCCACTCACGATCACTCATGATGTCCAGGGAACCATATCGTGAAATGGCATGGCGGAGGATATAAGTTGATTTGCTCTGTCTCTCTGACTTTGTCTATATCTGTCTCTTAGTCTCTGTCTCAGTCTGTCTGTCTGTCCAATTCTGTCTCTGTATGTCTGTCTGTCTGTCTCTGTCTGTCTGTCTCTCACTCTCTCTCTCTCTCTCTCTCTCTCTCTCTCTCTCTCTCTCTCTCTCTCTCTCTCTCTCTCTCTCTCTCTCTCTCTCTCTCTCTCTCTCTCTCTCTCTCTCTCTCTCTCTCTCGGTCTGTGTGTGTCTCTCTGTCACTGTCTCTGTCTCTCTCTCTCTCTATCGGTCTGTCTGTCTGTCTGTCTGTCTGTCTGTCTCTCTCTCTCTCTCTCTCTCTCTCTCTCTCTCTCTCTCTCTCTCTCTCTCTCTCTCTCTCTCTCTCTCTTCAAGCTGTGGAATGATCCAGTGGAGAATGTCATTTGTGTGAGTTTTTGTTGCAGTTGTGGACTATTTAATCTCCTTCCCCGAAGAACCCACAATCCGCGCAGTAGCCGGGTACTCCGGGGGATGGTATCAGGTACAGTCGGAAGCCAGGGTGAACGTATCCAACTATGGCCATGTCGATGATAAAATATACGAGTCTTATCCTTTAGTGGCTAGTAGCGACAACAAGACCATTCTCATGATCGCAAACCACGTCTATCTCTATGTTGGAACTGCTAACAGCATATACTCTCCTCTCCGTACCTATGCAAACGGAAAGAAGTACATCGTGTCGACCTGTACTCCTAGTGCTAACTACAACACTATGCTAGTGGTCGCCACCCATAACTTCCAGACAGATGTCAGAATTACCTTCAAAGTAGAAGGTACTGTTCAGTATAACGGAATGACGTACGCAAACGGGGAAACCATGGCCATTAGCCTTGCTGAGAATCGGACCTTCTCGATGGAAACTGATCAAGATCTTACTGGAACCGTTGTCATGGCGACCCAGACTGTCGCCGTCTACAGTGGACTTACGTACACCTCCGATAACATGAAGCACATTGTCGCCTATGAACAGCTACTCTCGGTAATGCATTATGGGATGGACTACGTTGTTGCTGTTGACGACTCCACCACTGAATACGAACTCAACGTATTCGCCGACAATGAAGAAACTGTTCTCCAGTTTAAAGGTCGAGGAAACTCGACTGTGGCCGCCGGTGATGTCCACAAGGAAGGCCTTTCCAACAATACAGCCCTTCATTTCACAAGCACAAAACCAGTCCTGGCTACACTCTGCAGACTAGATGGGAAGAAGACTGGCTTCACGGTAGTGCCTCCTGTAGACACCAAGGGTGTTCCGGTGAATATATTGGACAAACTGAGTGCCTCAGAGACAGAGTCCGCGTCCATAAACAACAAATAAAATGTCCTGAGACACGTTGTATACCACTTAGTGCCCACTTGGATACATGTGCAAAAGACAAAGACATTAAATTCAAAATATTTCCATTCTACAAAATGGATACAAATGATAGAATAATGCGTCAGTTGAAAGAAGACTTTTTCATTAAAATGTTAAAACCTCAACTTAATGCTTAAGAATAATAACATATTGTGTCCATCCTACCACTTGCTATATTGTGACGTCATACCATTGTTATGTCAATTATATTGTGACATCATAACGTCATAACTGTTTTTGTAAGACTCCCTGAAGATATCAATGAAACATGTTGGAGTAATGATGGCTATGTGTCATTTTTTGTCTTTGAATATATAATACTGTATACTTGTGAACTCTTTTTCAAATATTGTGTATATATATATATATATATAAATATAAAGACCCCATGATGATCACTGAATAGTGTGAAACCGGTCGGGGATTGAAATCATTTCCTGACTTTTGTTTTTGTTTTTATATATATATATATATATATATATATATCCCGTTTGCTGAGATTCATATTTAAAAGTCGGCGATAACCTGAACAAGATCACAATTATGGGAGATAGATAAAATAAATAAGAAATAAGTAAAATCATTAAAACAAGTTTCATCTAAAGAATGGTTATACCACCAGTCCCCAATAATTCCTAACATATATCATTGTTATCATAAAAAAAAATTCTAATAAACAATTGAGCAGATAACCAAAAATATAAACTGACAGGCAAAAGAAAGTGAACCCTTTTATTTTTTATTTTGTAAAATATTTCGGGGAGTTAGATCATTTTAAGAAGGTGTATATAAGGGGGTCGGGAACTGGAAATGAAATTGAACGAACGCAACTCAGATTCCAACGGGAAAAACACGTGCAGTCCGTTGTACCTGTGGAGCGGTCATCAGGCTAGTCCAACGTTTACAACAGACTGGTGGAACACAGGACAGATCGATAACAGGGAGACCGAGGGTTACAACACCTCAAGAAGATGGCTACATGCGCAACCTGCATCTGCGCAACCGCTTCAGAACGGCAGCGGAAACGGCAACTACGGCATTGGGACGCCCTGTCAGTGAACGCACAGTGTTGAGAAGACTCCGTGACGCAGGTGTCAGACCTCAACGTCCCATGCGCGGAATGGCCTTGACCCGCGAACATAGGCGACGTAGACGTCAATGGGCAACAACTGTTCGGCGCTGGCAGGTCCGCGAATGGAACCGAGTGTTTTTTACAGACGAAAGCAGGTTTTCATTGTATAGGTGCAATGGCAGAGCAAGAGTTTACCGTCGAAGAGGAGAACGCCTGGCCCCCAACTGTATTTAGGACGTCCATGCTTTCGGTGGAGGAGGTCTTATGGTTTGGGGAGGGATTTGAGGCAACCGGCGAACAAGATTAGTGATCATAAACGGAAATCTGAACGACCAAACATATAGGGACACAATTCTTCAACCTGTAGTGGTGCCATTCATCCGAAATCAACGACAGGGAACCATACTGCAACACGATAACGCCAGGCCACACACCGCAAGACTGGTTCAAGATTTCCTGAACAACAACAATGTTCAAGTTCTTCCATGACCAGCACGTTTTCCGGATCTTAACCCCTTTGAGCATCTTTGGGATTACCTTGATCGCCAGATTAGAAGACGTCCCCAACCACCAGCCAACCGTAATGAACTTGAAAACGCCCTGATTCAAGAGTGGAACAGGATACCCCATGACGTAATCAGAAGGTTGACGTCATCAGTGCCAATGAAATGAGGTGTTCACTTTCTTTTGCCTGCCAGTTTATGATGGTCAGCTCTTGACTTCTGCTCCAGTAATGAAGCTATTTTTGTATAGAGTTCAATTTCTACCAATCTCATTTAAATGAAATCTAATATTGCTGCACTATGTTACGCAAACTATAGATCTCACCATGCCGTCGGGTTATCCTTTGCTTCTATTAGACCTATGAATCTCATTGATTTACCACTGTTACCTTCATTCATTCACAATGCATGTTTCTTGTCGAGCTGTTAGAATGTCTATTTGTGTTGTCAAGAAATTAACAAATATCCGTTCATTCATTAACTACCCGACAAAATTAGTTATAAAATCTCATTCTTTGACGAAACAATGGTCAATCTCATTTGCATATGTAAGTCGCATATTATTGATATATAATTATTAAGAAATCTCTTATTGTTATTTGTACATGTTTTTTGTATTTTTCGTTTCTCAACATGTTTATGGTTATTTTTTCCCTCACGAAATTAAATATTATTTAACATTTTCTACAAACTAAAAGTCGAAACGTTTATTCAACGTATCTGTTCCCAGAAACAGCATTTTGCTAGGGTAAATTGAATATACATAAATTACATTCATTCTGATATTTAGGCACTTCGACATTCGGAAAACAGTCTAAATATTTCGGTTTCCGAGTGCTGAAAAACGTACAAACAAAATCGAATTCGCCTGCACAATAGAATATGGGGAGAACTCGCTGATTGGCTGATTTGAATTATCTCAGAAGCAAACCTGACAGCTTGCGTAACGGAGCCTGGTGAGATGTACACCAGTAATGTAGTGGAGCATTTTAGATTTCATTTTAATTGGATTGAATTCTAATTGTTTCCAGGGAAACTGAAAAATAGTTGTTAAAAAAATCTAGAATATCAAAAGGCACCATGTTTGCTACTTCAACTGCATGGCCTTAAAGGTATTGCGGGCTTTCTCCCAGTATTAAAACCAGCATACGTGATATAAGAGAAATACTCATACCCCAAAAGACCCCACACGTTATCTGGAAATGTAGCTACCTGAGCGCGGATGATAGAGTCAACACATAACCTCATGCCAGGTTTCAGAAGGATATGATGAGCGGCTTTCGAGTTCTGTTCCGGAAATGAAGTTACCCATGCTTAGAGTACTAGTTCAACACATTTCCATGGCAAAAGAAAAATATCAAAATTTTCAGAATCCTGAAAATATCAAAAGACAACTAAAGTAGGTAGATAATACTCGCAAAGTTTCAGTTCTCTTCCGGAAACGAATTACGGACGACCAGGGCGACGACTCCACGGTATTACACGCCGGTGAGATACAAATAAATCACCTTTTCCTAAACTGCTAACAATTCATCAAAACTAACTAAAATCTCGTCTCAAATAAACATCATGGATTCGTCATTATAATAATAAAATATAACTATAACATGGAGCTAAGGTTTTTGCCCATCAAATTCTCGGTCATGACAGTACGGTAATATAAGACAATGAACTGTTACTTTGAAGTGTAAGTAAAATCATTCAGAAAAAAACGTGTGTTCTTCATGTTAAATTTGTATTTACTTTCATATAAGACAGAATTTAATGTTTGTTAAAACAATAATGACAGGCTGCATAAACGATTCAAAGAATGATGATAATAATAAAAATAATAATAATAAAGGTTTTCTCCTGAATTTACAAAAAATACTTATCCTGTCTGAGGGGTGAACATTTTCGCTGCCGCTCCGCTCTCACACCCTCGGTTACAACCCCTCTTAACCCTGATCGCTGTTACATAAGGTCCAGACAATGACATAGTCTTACCGCGATGGATAGCCTACCACAGATCAGATGCCATCGGTGCGACAACGGAAATCACGTCCGAGTCCAGTTTAGGACTATAGTTAAATTTATTACTGAACATCAAGCACATCTAACAATGACACGATGTTCTCATTAAATCAAAGCATCTTCAGTAAACATCTGAAGACTCTGCATGATTTCCGCAGTGATCGAAAACAAAGAACACAGGCTTTAAAGACATACCATTGGTTGTCTAGTTACAGTTCATAGGTCATAGGTCAAATGCTATGGGTTGAGTGGGGTTGTAACCAAGGGTATGAGAGAGCAGCGGAAGCCTATAGGTGTTACTCTAAGACAGGATGCTTATCATTATCTACCCTATCTAACTGCATGATATCGGGGTCTTTATTCTTGTAGTCCCAAGATTTTTCTCAGAACACACTGTATTCAAGTAGCATGCACCCATATCCGCACTCTCTACAAACACTGACAATCACATGTACTGAAACTATTCAACAAAATTCTCTACAATTTAGAACTTATGACATTGGAACCATATAACGTTCTTTTCACTGAAAGCAGGTCATGCCTCGCTAGTTGCTCATTATAACTAGAGTTTAGCGTCCTTGAGCATAATACCCCAAGACTCAACAAAAGTAACGTCCACTGGGACTTATTGGTTGGCTGTTAAATAGAAATTGTATTTGCAAAACTAGTCAAGATTTCAATGATGTTCATTGATGTTCATTGATGAACGGCAAGTCAAAATATGAACTTAAATAACTGGAAAACATTCTAAAATATCAACTTGTCCTATTTGAATCACATCGTATACAACCCACTACGTCGATTTACTATACATTGGATAAGCTTAATCTACTCACCTAATTCGTATGCAAAAAGATAACAGACATAATCTAAGAAAACTGTAAATTATTAAAACTTTATCTTAGATTTAGATAAGGTCTACAAAATATATTTTATCTGCTTGATATTCTAGAAAAATATTGATGACGATGAGAAGCTTCCGAGAAACTGGAACAGACATTATTTACTTTAAAAAACCCAATTTAATTGTAAATGCCATCTCATCGACATAGGTAAATGAAAATTAGACATAGAATATTTCAGTGTATCAAAAACATTGCAATGAAATTTTTCT
Source organism: Phorcus lineatus (assembly GCA_921293015.1). Taxonomy (NCBI): domain Eukaryota; kingdom Metazoa; phylum Mollusca; class Gastropoda; order Trochida; family Trochidae; genus Phorcus; species Phorcus lineatus. The sequence goes on from OV121094.1 coordinate 33,625,390, forward strand.
GTTTTTACCTTTCTCAAAACTTTACAATATCTCGTCCCTGACAGAAAATATGAATAATGATAATAATAAATGATATATTGTTCACACAGCATGCTGAAATCTTAACCTGGGCCTAGATTTTAGAAGCTCTCTTAGTACTTAGTACTGTCTTACGACTATCTTAGCACTAAGAGGGTTTCGAAAGTCTGAGCCCTGCCTTATAAGAGCGATATCAAGGACGAACACCGATACGGGCGACATGCCTTTTTACGCTCTGATTAACACATCAAGGTCGATAAGCATGTGGATTGAATTTCGATACCTCACTAGGTTCACTACACGTGATCTAGACGGGTATAAAGAAGCGTGAGCATACGCTCTATATAGCACGTGAAGGGTAGAACCAGTTCAGTAACTGTACCGCTGTACCTACCTACACTGGAGATCGGTCGGGTGGATGACTTGCTGTTGCACTGAAGTGAGGGCAGCTGAACGCATCAGAATCCTCTTCGTCTTCTGTTTTAAACTGTAAGTAAACGCTTGTTTTCTAACTTTTATATACAAATTTGCATTTAAGGATTCTCTAATCATGCTACTTGTATATCGTTTTAATGTAAATATTTAATTTCAAATTAGTCTACAGTTTAAAGTAATAGACTTACATATCGATAAACACTTTTCACTTACTGAAACTCACTTTTCTATCCTTTAACTGTAACTATATGCTTGTTAACTAACTTTAACATACAAGTTTGAATTTTTTATGCTCTTAACAAGCTAATTGTAGCTTTTTTTAAATTAAAAGTTTGATAAGTCTGCAGTTATTTGTATTGGACTTACGTAACGGTAAACTTTTCTTCAAGTTCTTTCCTTAAACTGTAAGTACACTTGTTATCGAACTTTAACATTTAAGAGTGAATTTGTGATGCTGTTATCAAGTTTCTTGCATATCGTGTTAATGTCAATTTTTAAACTCTTAAAAACTGATTTAATAGTGATAAACAATCGGCAAATTCCGAGAAACTGGAAAAGATATTAAACTATTTACTTTAAAAAAACCAATTTAATTGTAAATGCCATCTCATCAGTAACTGAAAATTGGACATAGAATATTTCAGTGTATCAAAAACATTGCAATGAAATAATCTGTTTTTACCTTCCTCAAAACTTAATAACTTCTCGTTCCTGACAGAATCATAAAATATGAATAATGATAATGATAAATGATATATTGTTTACACAGCATAATGAAATCTAAACCTGCTTCATAAAAGACTTGTCTTCAAGTTTCTTCTGTAAGTACATTTGTTATCTAACTTTAACATTTAAGTGTGAATTTGTGATGCTGTTATCAAGTTTCTTCTGTAAGTACATTTGTTATCTAACTTTAACATTTAAGTGTGAATTTGTGATGCTGATATCAAGTTTCTTCTGTAAGTACATTTGTTATCTAACTTTAACATTTAATTGTGAATTTGTGATGCTGTTATCAAGTTTCTTCTGTAAGTACATTTGTTATCTAACTTTAACATTTAAGTGTGAATTTGTGATGCTGTCTTCAAGTTTCTTCTGTAAGTACATTTGTTATCTAACTTTAACATTTAAGTGTGAATTTGTGATGCTGTTATCAAGTTTCTTCTGTAAGAACATTTGTTATCTAACTTTAACATTTAAGTGTGAATTTGTGATGCTGTTATCAAGTTTCTTCTGTAAGTACATTTGTTATCTAACTTTAACATTTAAGTGTGAATTTGTGATGCTGTTATCAAACTACTTGCATATCGTGTTAATGTCAATATTTAAACTCTTAAAAACTGAATTAATAGTGATAAACTTACGTATCGGCAAATTTGTCATCAATATACATACAAAAAGCTTAAAGATATTTACGCTTGTTCATGTCAGAATTGAGTCAAAGTTTAACTTCAATTATCCATACTCACAATTTGAATTTTCTAAGGACTGGACTATTGTGTCAATTATAAGTTTTAAATCTAAGATTTCACCACCTTCGTAAAAACCAGTTCAGTTTAAAGACGTTCCGAACGTTTGTCAGTGCGCATCTTTTCGCGCATCCGAAAAAGTGCCGCTAACATTTTGAGAATACTGAAGTTGCGTAAACATTGTAGAAAAAATGTCACTGACGCGTTATCGATGTTCGGAAAATAAGGAAATGATTACTGTGGACTGATTAGTTGTCTATTATATGATCCATGTACATATTAGTCATAGATTTTAAGAATCATATGCATTAGTCATAATCGACAGAGATGTTTTGACACAAATGTTCACTTAACGTGAATTCGCAATCCATTGCTTCATAGGTTATAATTAGATTGCGGTTTTCCAAAATGTACTCCATGTATTATTTTTGAAACAGAGAAAATGTCACTGATAACATCTGTGTGTTTACATTCGGCATAAAACCGGTTGTTGATGAACTTATACAAGTTATAATTATCCGTTGCAATTACTTTGTTGAACATTGTTGCAGTGACGTCATTGACACACAATGTGCGGAAAATACACAGTGCATGGAATAGTCCTCGTCATTTTTCACAATATATGACTATTAACGGAACTTTTATGCATTGAAAGATATTCAACCATCTTGAAAATGATGAAACTTGTAGAATTATTAGAACAGAATATTAAGTTACCCTCATTAGGCCGTAAGCAGTAGCGGTTTCGGTAAGTAAAATCTCATTTCGAATAGCTTTTTTGCTGGAAATGTAAATAAACCGTTGCATTGTCATCTCAACAATGAATAGAAATTCATAATAAAGAATAGAAATCATAAGCAATCTTTTTTGGAAAAGTTCCAGATAGATGTTTAAAGGAAAAGTCAAAACGGTCAGTGAGACAAAATGAGTATTTGAAAAATCGGGAATGTGTCGCGGAATTTTTACAATTCGGTTTGGCTGCATTTATTTTGCAAATTAATTCTTTGAGCGGTAATTTCAATCATGTACACACTTACAATTGTGGGAAAAAATTTATAAACACATCATTCACTGTAACATTTACCAATCAAGTGAAATTAATTACTTTGGTAAAAATATATTTGACCGAAGTAAAATGTCAAAAAGAAATTGAAAATATGTTCGTGGTCTGCGCGGTTCATGAAGTAAATCAAATTGATAAGATTTTACATTCATCTTTTGAGATTACAAAGTTATTTGTCATCAACTCAAGAGTATGATTTAAATATGAACGTAAGCACCAAATGCTTCCCGAACCGGGCCGACTTCATTGAGGTCTATTCCTCATCGTATTAGCTTCGCGAACTTGCGGCGCTTGGATGCGGTGTTCTTTATCGCGCAATAAATAGATCTTTGAGAGGAAGTTTTGAGGTTATTAAATCTTGATATTTTGTGATGTTTTTTTACGTGCCTTCAATCCACCTAATTATCCAAACGCAGTTTGAAAAACTCAAATCATTCACAAATAGAAAACATTTGTCATATCAAAAAGGTGTGTTTTAAAAAATTGCTTGTGGATACTAATACATGTACTGTGTTCACACGTGGATTTGACCAAGAGGCCATAAATGTCTTTTGACACTTCAAATATTTCATAACACTGACCTTAGAATTTCATGAAATACTTTGAAACGGGATAATATGTGTACTTCAAACCATTATCATGAATTATCATTCAAGGGAAATAAAGAGTTACCTCCCCTAATGAGTTTTTCATAAGTAATTTTAACTTCAGTTTCAATTATCTCGGAAAATAGGCCCGTGACATATCTTTTTTCTTTCAAATTATTTCTTTGCAATATGTTTTCTTCTATTCAAAACATTTTGGAACTATTTTTCATTTATTTTTATTACTGAACGCTTCTCTTTGAAGCTAAATTAGTTTTGTAGCGATCATCATTGAACTTGTATCTTAATATTTGCAGATTAATTACAAAACTCAAAAAAGGAAATACAAGAAATAATATAATTTATAACATTACCATCTCATTTATTGGAAAAAAGTAAACTGAACTCTAAATGTTTTTATTTTTTTGTTTTTAAGATAAAATTAGCGAAATTGGTCTTTTCCCAATTTTTAAAAATAAACCCGTCAAAATCATCATTTATATTAAAAAAAGGTCCGTGACATGCGTTTTTTATTTTTGAATAACGAAAAATACATATTCAGCTTTCACCTTGCAAATTTACAGCAATTTTTCATTTATTTTGTTAATTGGTACGAACCTCTTTAAACGAAATTTTCGGTTTTATGTTCTAATGTGACTTAAAATTTGACATTTCAACAATTGTTTCGTTTTTGTAAACTTGATGAGGTCTGGCTTTATGGTAAAATGGTATTCATAAAGCAAACTATCTCCGATTTATCACAGTTTTATTGAATTACATCAAACATAAAAATAGTAAAATGCAAATCCTTCTATTGGATTTAAAACTATGTTTAATTAGGAGATAAATCCATTCTGTTTTTTATTTTGGGGTTGTATGTCGTGCATTTTTCACCCCTAAATATAATTTCAAACCGAGCTTGCGAGAATAGACATCCCTAATGGGAAGTCTTACCAGACAGTTGTCTGTGGGTTATGTAAGATTATGAGAGTGTAAAGTTCAAATGATGCACGGTCTGTTATTTTAAGAGATCATTTTTTAACATTTGAGAGTGTTTTAAAAATTTGCTGACAACACAGTCATGTATGGAACCCGATCCTGTTGAGTACAAGTGCACTTCAAAGTCGTAAGCGTACATACATTATTGTACAAGTTGTCACTCTTTCACGTATACCTTCTTATCAAATGTACACGCAGAACCATTTAGAAAACCGGAATAAAGCAATTACGGACAGATTTGATAACAATAACATATGTAAAGTAGCTATAATATTGCCTCTATACCCTATTGTGGTGTGGTGGTTTCATTGCTTCAGAGATTCTGAGAGTTATACCAGTCGGAGCTAACATGCTCCTGGTAGGGGAACCCAAGCTTGACAGGTCAAACGGGTAGAAGCCAGACCAAATTGAGACGTTCTAAAACCTGCTATCTATCTCACTTTGCCTTACTTTCCGTATTTCCTCAACCTTTCAATTCCATTCTCCCTGAACTGCAATCACCTTGAAATCAGCCCGAAACTAATCCATCCATTTTACTGTCGATAATCCCCCATTCAGAAAAATACTTAATTTGAAATTTCAAAATTGAAATGAATTCCTCCAACCTCGATTCTTATTGGCTGGCACAGTCTGGCGGTCAAGGCCGTCTGACGCGGCTCTTATGGAGCCGTGGTAAAATCAAGAAACGCAGCGAGGTACGACTGATTAGTTTCGGGCTGATTTCAATGAGATTGCCCTGAACTGTCCACTGTGTTTGGATGATTTTGAATTACTGAAATATGGTTAAAACACCATCAACCCCAATTCTCTCACTGTATATAACATTTGAACTACGTCAGCATGCAGGTACCCGGTTGTCTCTCAAAACTTGCCTTGAAACTCATTTGACTAAACATTGTGTCTAGTTCTTGTTGCTTATTTTTTTATATCTGCTGTTTGAAATATAATATATTGATATTATAATTTTGTTACTTTCAGGAAGCAATAATGGAGTTTCCCACCCTATGTCTGGCATTATCGCTGATGTTGGGAGCAGGCAGGGCTCACGGTGAGTGCACTCCAGCCGATACACATAACTGATTAACACACGTTTGCATTATTCATTCAGAAATTACTGTAAACATCATGAAGTTTAGTGTTCGTTTAAGTTACATTTGCTCCATCATTTTCTCGGCAGGTTTAAGATCTTTGACCAGTTGTAGGAGACACATTTTCGTTTCACATATTACATAAACGCATTTTTTAGTTTTGTAACACTACGGTACAAAATCCACTTCTAAGTAGCTTAAAACATGTTTTAGATTTTTCTTATTTAAATTGTAGCCATGTAATATTTGATTATATTTTTTTTTATTAATTAATATATTGAATACAAATTGCATTTGTGGCATACACTCTACAACACACTGCACTTATCCAATCAGGATTAGATTCGTACAATCTAGTTAAAACTAGATGTAATGCTTACGTCCCCTAAGTCTTACATTACATATAACGGACATAGGGGACGTAAAATTACATCTAGTTTTAACTAGATTGGGATTCGATAGACCTCAAACCCCCTTTAAAGGAGAATTTTAAAAATATTTATATTCTGTTAAAAGGAAATTTATACTTTTAAAAAATATGACCAAAATAAGATGAATATTTGCTTAAAATCGCACCGACGTCTGCCTGTATTCATTTGCATATTTCGCGGTAAACTTATGCTGTGACGTCATAAATGCTCTCCGGTCTGCCATTGTTCTAGCGAAGCATATTTGGCTACTCTCTGTCTGTCTGTCTGTCTGTCTGTCTCTGTAAAATACAAAATACATATATACATTTTAAACGTACACGAACGTGAGCCACCCATTAAGGGTTATGAGAGACTATAATGTTAAAGACACAAAATTTCAAGAACAATACACAATACAGCACACGACAAATACGTTTTGGACTGTTTTCCGATAAGTCAGGCCTAGTTGAACTCTTTGTTGACAAAAAAGTCATTTATATAGAAAAACTACATCATAGTGGTACTGAAAATACAATTTCTTAATCAAAGTTATTTTCAACTAAAAATAAATCGTTTTTCGCCCGAATTATTTCAAATATATTTATCCATAAAGTCATGTAAATTCATGTTTTTTAAAAAAGAAATCAACTTTTTCCACTTAAGTACTAATACTTTCTCACTACGAGTTTTAGATTTTAAAGTGAAAATCACGCGAGTCAACGACCCTCATCAGATAAATGTTGGCCGCACGTGCAACGCATATACAAAGGCTGCGTTCGCGCGATGCATTTCAAAATCGAAAACACATTGGATCGACTCTCAATGACTTTTTTACAGTGTCCACTACTTAATATTTTGGTACAAAATTATTTCCCCGTTGTTTCTGTCGGTTTATAAGTTAGATAAAACATGGCCCGTGGACACATTTGAAAAGTATCGCCCCCTCCCTCGGGAAATGCTTTCAGTCCTTCTATAACCCCTCACGTGGGCTGATCAATAGTTAACATACATAGTAGGTAAGTGCATACTTCTGCCTTGACTTTCTGTAGAATTCTGTAGAATTGTGTGGAGCACAGTGGTGTAGTGGTTAGCTTGCTTACCTCTCGCGCCACAGACTAAGGTTCGAATCCCGGTGGAGACACCAAATATTTGTGACTTGGGTCTCATCCTGGGCAAGACACTTCATCCACTTTGCACTCAGTTCACCCAGCCGAACAAATGGGTACCTGAACAAGGGGGAAGTACGGACCTATACGGTCGCGCGGAGCGCTTGTTAATCGGCAGTACCGAAAGTACTATCCCTCCAGGGTAATAATACTCATGGCGCTTTGAGCATGCTTTATTATGGATATATGCGCGGTATAAGAATGCTATTATTATTAATTGTTTTAGATGTAGAAGACGCTCCATATTGTGGACTGCCCCTCGGTCTCCTTATTCAAAAGTTCCACTCACAGGATAAAAACTATCATGATGTCCAGGGAAGCATAGTACAGTGGTAGGACACATGCAATACCGTGAAATGGCATGGCGGAGGTGTATGAAGTTGGTGTGCTCAAAGCAGAAAGTAATGTTATACATTTTGATTGTATATTTATATGTTCAAGGAGAGTATTTTCTTATAAGAAAATCCTTGAATGATCCAGTGGAGAATGTCATTGTTTTTGTTGCAGTTGTGGACTACTTAATCTCCTTCCCCGAAGAACCCACAATCCGCGCAGTAGCCGGGTACTCCGGGGGATGGTATCAGGTACAGTCGGAAGCCAGGATGAACGTATCCAACTATGGCCATTTCGATGATAAAATCTACGAGTCTTATCCTTTAATGGCTAACAGCGATAATAAGACCATTCTCATGATCGCAAACCACGTCTATCTTTATGTTGGAACTGCTAACAGCACATACTCTCCTCTCAGTACCTATGCAAACGGAAAGAAGTACATCGTGTCGACCTGTCAACCTCCGACTGCTAACTACAACACTATGCTAGTGGTCGCCACCCATAGCTTCCAGACAGATGTCAGAATTACCTTCAAAGTAGAAGGTACTGTTCAGTATAACGGAATGACGTACGCAAACGGGGAAACCATGACCATGACCCTTGCTGAGAATCGGACCTTCTCGATGGAAACCGATAAAGATCTTACTGGAACCGTTGTCATGGCGACCCAGACTGTCGCCGTCTACAGTGGACTAACGTACACCTCCGATAACATGAAGCACATTGTCGCCTATGAACAGCTACTTTCGGTAATGCATTATGGGATGGAATACGTGGTTGCTGTTGACGACTCAACCACTGACTACGAACTCAAGGTATTCGCCGACAATGAAGAAACTGTTCTCCAGTTTAAAGATCGAGGAAACTCGACTGTGGCCGCCGGTGATGTCCACAACGAAACCCTTTCCAACAATACAGCCCTTCATTTCACAAGCACAAAACCAGTCCTGGCTACACTCTGCAGACTAGATGGGAAGAAGAGTGGCTTCACGGTAGTGCCACCTGTAGAATTCTACGCAACGAGAAAGTCGCTGTATGTAGACCAGGGGGACACTGCAAAGATTCTGACCAAGAAAACTGACATGAACCCGCGCATGCAGGTCAATGATACAACTTTTGTTGACTTCACGTGGAGTGACATCGCTGAATCGGAGTACCACGTGGGCACTCTGAAATTCCCAAACGCCGGCAGCTACGGAACCATCAACACCAACCATACCTTCATTGTGTTCGTGTACGGGGAGAACAGAATGTACAACGCAGGGTCCAACATCCCTCGACCCCCGACCCCGACCGAGACCCCGACCCCGGGTACGTACTAATCTGGCACGAGATAGAAAGCTTCGTTTTTCTGGTTGTTCTGTTGAACTGGTAGTCGTTCCCTTATCCGGTAGTGAATTGGATAAATTGAGCAAGTTACCTTAACATTCGTCTTAGTAAACATTTGCCGCCGTTCGTATAGCAATTTTTCTTCACCCTAGCTGGTCCCTGTCTTACCATAGAGTTTATACTGACCTTCTCTATGTCATAGGTAGAAACATCTGACACACGAGCTATCTCCCTTTGCTCAGGCCAGCATTCGGTGAAGCATAGAGCTAGAAAAGGCATTTTTGCTCTTTTTGCAATTCTTGTAAATGGCGGTCTTGGATTTCGGGATTCCTTTTACAAGATTAGATAAGAAAGACAATGTTTTATGGATATGAACTTCTTTATTGTGAAATTCATGACGTTTCGTAGGTTTTGCTTACTCCAACGGGATTGATGGGTCAAAAACGTCACTTGACTTTGAGTAGATAAATAACTTCAAAATCAGATTACAACTCGTTTTTTAAAAATCTGTTTAACCATTGTTGGTTCATGAACGTTTGTAATGACGGTAATGCACGGATATGGAATGCTTTATTGTATGACAAAGATTAAACATCTGATGCGATTTTTTACTAGAGATAAAGGTTTTCATCATTAAGAAAGACAACAAAAGGAATTTTTATTGTGTGTCATATCAAATTATGCAAAATGTCTAGAGTGAAATAGATGTTTCAATTTTATCAACTGATCATCTCCAACTCTTGGTAATAATCATAGAAACGAAATAAATGAAATATAAAAAGATGACTTTAATCAATAGTGAGTTAACTAATAGTGAATTACTTACTGATGCTGCCATAAAATCTTATAAAGTCCAAGCCAAACGAATATATCTGAATGTTTTAAAGGGCCACTCAGAATCATGAGCATGTTGAGTTGTGGTGAACATGTTTTTTTCTGTGTTTTTTTATCTTTAACTCATTAAGAGAAGCTCTGACCAATCACTCGTTCTGCGCTGCGTGTGTGATCTGATTACTTTCCTATACGGGTCATATCAAGTAACCTTTCACTCCAGTCAATCAGCGACAAGGCTTGGAATCCGTCGGCATCTTTGAATTTCAGCACCGCCTTGTTATTCGGTTAATGTTTGGAAGATGGTTGATCACAGGAAATAACACTCAGTAATGAGATAGGAAAACAAAGCAAGGAGCGAGTTATAAGGTTTTTGTTTTTGAGATTACTTTGACTTTTGTTTTCATTTTCAGTCGGCAAAGGGAACAGAATTGATGGGTTCGTCACTGTGATCAGCTCTCTCCTGGTCTTGATCATTTACCAACTGTCTTACGTGGAATGAAGATGATCGGGATGATGATGATGATGATGATGATGATGATGATGATGATGATGATGATGATGATGAGGATGATGACACATAAGATGATGATGATGATGATGATGTTGTTGCTGATGATGAGTGTTCATTTTCCCGATACAAAATTTTGGCTCATATTGATGGCCTCATTGTGTTATGTTTTTACTTATTTGACCTACGTTAAGAAGTTTTGTTCACATTATTTAATTCAAACGTATGCTTACATCAAACTGAGAGGGGAATTTCGAAAAGGGAAAAGTCTTGTTTCCTTTTTTCTCAATGTGATTTTTCATTGGATCTTCCATTAGAATAAGAAAGAATTTCCTTTATCCCCAAATATTACTGGAATTGTGAGGATAGTTTAGTTTTTTAAATAATAGTTTTCGGCAGTTGGAAAATACATATCGAGACTTCTTGCCTTGTAATGATGTACTATTCAAGAAAGTTTGTTGTTTCTAATATACATGGATAATCAGTTATCAAGAAAGCTGAATCTGAGAGAAATTCGATTTCATATGACCAAGCCCAATTGTGCATGAACCACTGGGGACAGTGAGGAGACAAGCATTGGTCATGAGTCTTTTACTAACCTCCTTATCCAATATGGACTGTTACAGTCTTACTTATAATCGAACACACAAAGACTGTAGTTTTAATTAATTTTACCTCGTAAGAATCCTTGAAAAGAAAATCTAAAGTTGAATGCATCTACAAATGAAATTAAACTTTTTCTGAGGCTTCTTTGACTCCTTGATGAAATAATCGCTTTTACGAATGATGTTTATTTGACTGATTGAATTAGAAAATGATAATAACTACAACCTGTATTATAGCAGCGTTGATATTCAGAATTTTTTCTTTAATTTAGGCCTGATAGGCTCTACTTATACATATTAATGCATTGGTTGTTTAAATATGTTAAATATATTGTATCTTTCAAATAAACAGATCCGTTCCTTTTTGTTACTGTTCCTTTTTACGTTAATGTCCTTAACATGACAATGAATAAAAATCGATGTAAACTTCTAAACTGAAAACGCTACTGTTACATATGATAAATAGCTTCAAAAGCTTCAATTACTAAACGGTGCATTTGTATCAATATCAATTTTTAGTGTATGAACAAAAATAAAGATCTTAAAAGCTAATTCACTTTGTTCTGGCCTCTCAAGCCGAGAACTCGTCTTCAAATTCTTCAGCTTCTTTATGAGCAAGACGTAACGTTTTGCTTTAGATCTTATCACCATTTTCGAGATTAATTTTGAAGAAGTTGTATATCCGGACATTTAGTATTTGCACAACCTATTCGAATAGTCACTTCTCCGTAACACTGACTTCCACGCACTCAGGTAGTTATATTCAGCCTGCAAGTAAATCAATTCTATAAAGAATCGACTATCTTGACGAGAAGTGATCAATATCTATACAACGAGTTATGGTGATGAGGTAGATAAATAGTTTTGTCACCTTCCCCATTTCATGGTACATGGACGTGTAATTTAACAAAACTTGAGAAGACAACGGGCCATGTTTACATTATATGGTAACTGATTCAGATTTACACATATTTCCATATAATCTTGTAATCAAACAGTAGCAAAACATTTCTCAGGTCTTCATTCTGATAACCAATTCATACGATAAGAAACGTTTATCTTCAGGTTGTATTTGCGATTGAGACACAGAACTGGTCATATAAATACACTCAATAGTAAACGGTATACCTTATAGTGCTTACTGAACTATTGCTCTAATAAAAGTTTTTCATAGACAACTAAGTGCACTTGATACCCCCTTTACAAGTTTTCATCATACGAAACTTAATCAACTTAAAGTCATAGGCTCATTTTAAATAATAGTTAAGCACTCAAAGAAATCTTTCCCCTGACGTTTGCAACAATTTTCAGAACTCTGCGGGCATTCTAGCCCTCAATAATGACGTTCAAAACACCCTACCCTATGTCTTTGTCGAGCGTCAGTCCTTACTACGTCATTTCGCAAAACCCATGATGTACAATACATGAAATTTCGCAGCTGAATATGCCTACCTTTTCAAATACAGAGAGAACACAAAAGGTGTTAAACTCAATTAAGAATGCGTCTGCATTTACTGGATTTCCGGTATATCGCACTAAAACGGCAGACGCCAATATGCAATGTCACCCTTAACTGTAAAACGGGCATAAAAATGAAATTCTTTGCAAACGCGACAGAAACTATTGGTGTAAGTGATCAGATTTTTGCTCGTGAAGAACAATAAGTTCAGTTAAGTTGCCTTACAAATGTGATTCTATGACTTTAATAAATAACATCACAAACAATTTTGAATGAACATGAAAACAAACACACTTAAAATACCGATTTAAATGTTTAATCACATTATTAATACACGTACATTTACACAATTACAATATACATAATTACATAATTACTAATCACCATCTGCTAACAATATTATTGCACTGTGCCCAGCCAAGGTTGAATATATATTCATAAATGGATATGTATAAAAAGAACAAGAAAATACACGACAATAATAACAAAAGTTTGCATCGCTGCAGTGGAAGAATATCTTACATTTTCAAGATAGGAACAGCAAATTTCACCTGTGAAATAGAACTTCTACTGCCATAGAAATCAAAGGGTTTTTTTTACAAAAAAAATATAATTTGAATCACTGTTCAAACAACATACCTGTAATTTCTATATTTTTATTTTTGGCCGTGAAATATTTTTAGTTGGCTACTTCAGTCTGAGACTGTGTGCATCCATACATAGTATAAACTATTGCCAAAGCATTAGGTGAGTATAACTCATTCCTTAATTCGAAACATATAACATCTAACGATTAAAACATGAACTCAGTTGAATTATTTGAACGTGATATCTTTTTAAATCACTTTTAATTCTTTATGTAAGCCATCAGCGGCGAATTGATTTTGAAATAATCTTATCATGCTTTTGTAATAATTCTGGGATATAAATACAATTCCTATAAGGCTTATACACCTTTTTTTACAATTTGTTTAATCTTAATTGTCTGTTTAACATATGATTTACATAAATAAATATTACAAGAATACCAACCATGTACTGGAATATTTCTGTGCATAAATATTTTGAAGATGCCCTAGAAATGAACTGCAATTCAAATGTATAATTCATATATGCGATGATAGTTGGCTATATATATATATATATATATATATATATATATATATATATATATATATATATATATATATATATATATATATATATATATTCGAAGAAAAATAATCAGTTGCTCATGTCGATCAACATTTTCGTTTGTATTACATCATTGAGATTTTTTAAATACAGATGAATAAAGGAAATGAATAAACTTTATTCCTTTAATATATGAAACCGAATTTTATTTTAATAACCAACAGGTGCTAGTATAATGTGTTTGAAATTTAAAACAAACATGAGTAAGTTCTTCATCATGAAGATGTTTCATTTCTCATTTCTTTACAAAAACAAAATTTGTCAAAATGTAATTCAAATGATAGAGGTCCGAAATATATCTTGTAACAACAATGACACTGTTCTTTAATAATAAACTTGTTTAGTTATTTAAATCCACTGATTGATAAAAAAATACAACCGTTGTGTTGATTCCAAGGTGAATGGAAACTGACGGGAACTACTCATCAACCTTTATCGCCATCGTATAACTATTCTGACTGCAAAAAAGCACTATCAGACATCTGAGACTGGGTAAAAACAAGACGGCTAGTCAGACAGGGAAAGCGTTTTCGCGACCATTTTTGTTTTCATTGTTTGCAAAGTCTTAACGGTGTTGTCCTTCATAATATTCATCAAGATTTCGTTTAACCATTTAACAATTTCGAATGTTTGCTCATTCATTTAAATAAATATTTATTCTTCCCTCAAGTGATACTAAATTATTAAGTTTTACATGGAAACAATTGGAAATGTTTAGAAAAGATGTGAGTATATAAGGAAGAAGAGCTAGAAGTGAAATATAAAAATAAGATTGTTTTGAAAACACCACCTCCGGTGTGACCTGAATACTTCAGTGATACATAGGTTGACGAAACTTAAAACTAGTCTATAGTTACAAAATACAAAACATAGTCAAACCTTATAAAAAATAATGCATTTTCATTTTTCGTAACGTATTCAACCTTAAAACCTCTAATATTATGCATTCTTTTGAGATGAATTTAGAAAACGTAATTTCATTTGCAATGGATGCATAGTATTTAAGCCTTTGCTTGACTACCACTCGTCTACATGTGTGATGATGAGCAAGAGAAAATGGATGTAAAACCCGGTCTTCATGCTTCTTCGTTACAATCTTTACGGTATTGAGAGTTCCTCCGAATTAAACGAAAACACGTGCCATTTTATTTGTCAAATATGTTTTAGCCCATACAAACTCTACATCACCATATTGGGAAAACATAACGTAGAGAATAATTAATTTATCTCCATGGCGATGTATGTTTATTGATATATATCACAAACTCGACAAAAACTACCACAAAAGTAAAATTTTGCTTGAGACACATAAACTTGTTGGCGATTTCACAATTTATTACAACATCGCTTTCAATACTTGGAATAAGCACATAACACCCTGTGCAGAACAGAAATAATTTCACAGTTATTTAACATTTTATAGTAAATTTAAACTGTTTCATACATAGATTTTGATATCAAGAAACGGACGTCAATTAAAATTTCAGTAAATAGGGTTAACAGCTGCTTGTATTCTAGTATTAGTAAGTAGAATTATTGAAATTTGATAATACAATTATAAACGTGAGAGGATGTTTATACAGAGTATCGTGTTACAAACTTACCAGGGCGACATGCAAATGATATCTCCTACCTAGCAATTACACATATCTAGTTCATTATTATATGTAACGAACAGATGAATACAAATACATAGTATTTCTCAAAATTAAAAAAGGTCTTGTGAACAACATTCTCCAGAAAGTAATTTTTTCGAATTTCAACGCCTTGTAGTTTATTTGCTCTGATCAATGACCTTGAACCTCTGACCTTGCTCTGGTTCATTGCCTTTGACAGCTAAAGCCGAGTGATAGTGAGGCTGAGTCTATTAATGCTTAGTTATTTCTATGAATGAATGGTAATGATAGATTGCCCATAAATGCTTGCATCCTGGGACCATCTGTGATAAAATAGAACGCGAACATATGATCTGTGCAAACGTCCAAATCGTTTTCGCCAGTTAATGTCCTAGGCTCATTTATGCAAGGCAAATTGTAATGCACTCCAGACAACAAGTTCACTCAAAGAAATCTTTCCCCCAACGTTTGTAATATATTTCAGAATTTCTATGTGGATTCTAGCTCTCAATAATGAAGTTCCAAACACCCCACCCTATGTCTTTAGCGAGCGTCAGTACTTACTACGTCATTTCGCAAAAACCACGACGTAAAACACATGAAATTTCCCAGTTGAATATACAATAAAATACCTCATGTTAACCTTTTTCAATATACAGAAAGATAAATCAATGTGATAAATTCAATGAAGAATACGTCTGTAATAAATTGCAATTACTAGATTTCCGAGGTATCGCACTCGCGATGGGGTGCACTTGATTTCAATATCCTTCGGTCAGACGCCAATAAGCAGCATCACCCTTAACTGTAAAATGGGCATAAAAATGAAAATCTTTGCCAACGTGAGAAGGAAACATTGATGTAAGTGATCCGAGTTTTACTCGTGAAGATAATACGTTCAGTTAAGTTGCCCTGCAAAAGTGATTCTATGACTTAAACACCAGTTTCGTCCACAATTAAATGACCAAATCAAATTACTTATACGCTGTCTAAACTAGTTTGCTACGTTAACACTCGAGACTCTGGGTACTTCTTTTCAGCCACGCGATTTTTTAAAAAGTGATTGTCCAAAACTGGAAGGCTCTCTGTGTCAACTTTTACAAATGTTACAAGTTACACGGATGTATATTTTGTCATTGTAGCACAAATATACCGACTTGTACATTTTCTGTTTAGTAGGATTTTTCCATCTATGTGCTATTTTACAATGGTATACAATAACTTTCCCACGTCGATATGATAATGTTTCTCCAGTGTATTTAATATAAGCATAGTAACTAAAATATGCCGGTAATACACCTTTAAATGAAAAGAATCCCACTGTGATAAAAACTATATCTGAAGTTTGTGCCAACAAGCAACCTGCTGCCGGGTATGGTTCATCATTTCAGTCCACTGGGTGCGAGAATCGTTGTCAAAGTTCAATCCTAAATATAGCCGACCAATCAGAGCTCGAGAAGTTTTATCCTCTTCCTTGTTAACATGGATGACCGAGATGCTAAAGTACACCTTCTCCAGCTGGTACTGTGGGACGTCGAAGGTCATCGTCTCGTTGTAGACGGGATTCACGTCGTTCTCGCGTATCGACGTTTTCGTCTTCTTCATAGGACGGCCATCATACATAAGGTTCACTTTCAGGAAGGCGTCTGCAGTTGTAAAAGGTAAAATGACAAATAACTAAAAATGGTAATTCATGATGCACTTATGCACAAATTCCCCATTGTATGCATCGTATCGCGTATCGAACTTAATCCTGCTTTGAGGATAGAGACATAAAATCTGTCCACACGTGAAACTGTGACTCAAATAAAACGTGCCTCCAAGATCAAAAGGTAAAGAGTGGGCGCCCAGCCCGTGATAAACCTCGCCTGTTGTTGCTGGACTTCAAGTGCAACTTAGTTAATAAAACAAGATATTTAGTAGAATTCGCATCTGTAGAGAGTTAAGTAAACATATCACACATCTTATAATTGATGTTGCTACAAAACATATCTGATTCAACATAAACAGATTGGGGAAACACGATCTAATTAGGTGAATTGCTAGTTCCTACGTTGAAACACACAAAAATGAGATGTTCTTACAACGCACCCTGTGTCAATGGTAACTCACTTGTGGTTGACTTGCTCTGGTCCATGACCTTTAACCCCTGGGCCCTTAGTATGGTGAGACTGAGTTTCTCTGCTGTAGGAAGGAACATCAACCCGATCTGTACCTCGCCAAGATTCTCCTGTAAAGTACGAATAAATAAATAATTAATGATTTACTCCTAAGTTATTTATCGTAACGTGTTGTAACCCGGTATTCTTACCTTTCATTTCGTATTTCATCAGGCCTCTGAGGTTTCTTTTTCTATTAAAAAAATCCTCTTTTTAAGAATTTTACTTTCAGGGACTTGGAGTAAGTCTAACGGAGAATGCCTAAAGGATCTTGTCTTCAAGATACAAAATACTCGTCCTCAGTTGGGTATACGCTACATAATTTTAGTCCCAAAGTAAGAATCCTTTACATAATACTTGTCGTCACGTCATCAGAGAATGATACTTGTCCTCAGCAAGGAATAGAATACAAAATACCTGTCCTCGGCTCTTAAGTACTCACATCGACTGGCGGAAGGAGCTGCTCATCAAACTGCACTTCGGTCTGTATTGACCATTCCACCTTTGACAGAGCGACGGTCACCTCCCCGACCACCACGTGGCGCGTGTAGCGGTCAAAGTCGCACACAAGAAGTCTCAACGTGTAGTTATGGATCTCATTGGCATCGATAGGGACAATGAACATCTCGTTGAAGACCGGATTGGTAGAACGACGTAGAATCTTGGTCTGAAACTCCACATCGAGATTGTTCAACTCATGCTCTCTGCTTTGCTTTCCACGGAACGTGAAGAAGCTGCGCGGAGCTCTGTAGAGCCTCACTTTGATGTAGGGTGTCATGGCGCCTTCTGGATCTGTGAGGGAGAAATCATTGAGCTTGTTGATTCGAATGGTCAGTTTACCGTCCACCCTGTCGTACATGAGGCCGAAATCTAGCGAGGCTTTCTGGAAGAGGAAGACTGTCGGGGAAGACGGGGATGTTGGCTCGCTTATCGGTTTGAAGTGGGATTCCTTGTGGTGGCGGTCCTGCAAAAGAGATTTGTTTATTTTAATTGTAATTGATCATCACTTTACCAGGTCTGAAGATCGTGTAGGTAAGCTGTTTGTATGGTTAGTGCTGGTTGTGTTTCTTGGCTTTAAGGGTGTAATTACTCAAACCACATAGGAAAAGGACAAAAAACACGGTTGATATTGGAAGAACTAAGTCGATTTCGATTGACACCTTTAACAGCACTTAAGGTCAAATAAGCTGAAAATACACGGACAATTTAAGTGATTGGTATCAAATTTATACATCATGCCGACTAACATCACCTGTTTCATTTCGATGATATCATGTGAGCTGTAGTCCGACCAATCAGAAGTGTCTGTGTCTTTAAACGTGTGTAGGGGTTGCCAAATGACAGCTTCCGGTTTTGCGTACTCAACCTGAGCCATGTACTGCCCGGATGTAGCCCCGTAGGCTGCCATTTTCTCTTTGTTTTTCTTTCCTGATGAAATAGAAGAAGGCAAAACATGATTTCTTTTATCTGCACTATGCCGTTGACCCATGTTTGAGTACTAAATAACAATCTCATAATTCTTATCCCATTAGTAAAATGACAAGGTCATTTGCAGAATGACAGCAAAAAATGTTTTTCATACGGAGAAGATCCATTCTACCCCCCTTTTAAAAGGTTAACAACGACAACATTACACTATGTTCAGTAATGAACATATGATGAAAATAATTCTTCAAAACGGCTAATTGTTATATTTCTATTCTGGCCCGTGTAAAGAGATAATATAATCACACATTAACCTTGCATTATCATACCATTGTCTATTCAGTATTTGCAAACCAACGGTAGACCTAATGCTGACTCAGTTCATGATTACTTCAGTAACATCTGTGTACTGGTTGATACAGATCCATGTTAACTAGACAATAGCTTTGTAAGTGGTTTTTTGAATATGACAAATGGATAATAGCAAGTTTTATACTTTCAAGCTAAGCGATTGTACGTTATCCTGATTAATGTTGGAAATGATCTCAACTAGATCGACATCCTGTTAAAATCAAAATAATTTACAATTGATGTCCAAGAATGTTGAATTTATCCAGGTCTGTATGTCCTTTGCATTTTTTGTTTGAATTGAAAGAGGTAATTTTTCCTGATACAAATCCTAATTATTCCATTTACTCACATTTACACAGTGACGCTATGTATTTTGTTGGCGTCGTCGAGAGATTTGGAATGATACCGCTTAGTATGTTAGATGACTAATATTCGTGTAAAAGGGATGTTTGACGTCCGCAAATGCACATAAGGATATCTGAGGATTGAGTACTCTTCATGTTTGTATATTTAGCATATGTAAATGAATATGCAAGCCGGGTGACATGCCCTTTTATTTTAATCAGCACATGTGGTTTATTTTTATGGATCAAAGCCAAATAAATTCTCTGGAAAAGTAATGATTGTCCATTTGATGTTTTGGTTAACCATATTGTTAATTGAAGCTAAGGTCCAAGTTTCGTGATGCATTTTTCTTCACTGCAACGGATGTTTTATCTTATTGGAACAATAATCTTTAAACAAGTATCTTATTTGCTTTTTTAGCTTAACGACAAAGGATAAGATCGTCAATGCTTAAAAATGCTATGTAAAAAATATGTAAAGGCTTCAGCATTTGATTAAACATAGAAGAACACCAATCATCAATGATTTGTAGTGCTGCAGAAGCATTTCATTCTTGCTGTCATCCTAGAACTCCTGAAGAATATGTCATCAAAGCATAAATCTTTGAGGACACACCGTTTTGTTTATTAAGAAGCATAAGTGTAGTACAAATGGGGTTTATGTATATTTTCAAAGACAGGACATTGTTCATAGCGTAGCTCTTTTGATTTAATTATCTACAATTTGTTTGCACAATGCCGCAATTCGTTTCAATGAATAGTCCAGGTCAAGTAGTTCTGTATCACTAGATAACGTAATCACGTCATCTCTTTATTTTCTATTAGAAGATTTTTCTTTCAATTTACAAGGAATCATCTCAGAAACACAAATCATAAACATAAGTATATTACAACATTCATACAACTCTGTAGTTCTTGCTATAAAAAGGTTGACAAGGGTTGACTGAAGAAAAAGTCGTGTTATGGTGGCGAAAGAAAAAAAAAACGTGTATGCTGCTTAACGCGAAATCCGGACAGGGCATAGGGATTTGGTGCAAAAATAAACAAGTAAATGTGATTTGATATGTCAAAACAGCCGGACAGTTTAATGTGGTTATAAAAGACGGCATTTTAAAAGTTTAAGATGTAAGAACATATATGTATGTGTGGTGAGTGACAAGAATTTAGCCTCGATTGGAAACCATAACTGAACCACGTTTTGAACGTGTACTTCCATGTTCTCCGAGCTCTCAGTCTGTCGCCAAGTTGCAATACATTCATTTCAAGCTTTTGGGGTTGTGCCAGGTCTTTCAAGTTCGCTGTGGATCATTGTCCACACAACCAATACAAGACTGCGATAGAGTTTGAACAAAGGCTCTGCAACATTCATAGCAAAGCATTTTATTTGAATTGATTCTTTCTTTCAATGTGAGACTTACTACTTGTCATTCATCCATTAATTGTATGTATAAAGCAGGAATGCTTAAGCCTTGGGCAGCTTCGGATATAAGGGATCCAATTACTTATTCCTCTTTCTTGCAATGAGCAAAATAGTTAACGTCAACTCAGAGGATAGCTTGAACTCTTCATGTCCTGATAACTCATGTTTCTCATCACCCGTCTTGCACGGACACAAGTGGTTGAGTTAGCAGAATTATCTACATTTACTCATTGGGTAGGTGGAATGTCAAAGACATAATAACTCACACTTCTCATCTTCCTTCTTGCTGGTGCAGCAGTGGTAGAGACAACAGAATAACCTACTTGAACACATCGGGTAGCTATGCCATGGACATACTAAGTAACGTTTCTCATTCTCCGTCTTGAAGTGACAGGATAGCTGGAGACAGCAGAATTACTCCCATTTACTCACTGGGTAGCTATGAATGACAAGAACGTTATGACTCACGTTTCTCATCCTCCGTCTTGCATGGACAGAAGTGGTAGAGACAGCAGAGCGGGCTGATGGCACAGAAGACGAGGAGACCCACGAGGAAGAGAGTGAGACCGGCTATAGCCACAATGAGCAGCTTGTCCCAGTTGTCCAGGTGAATCACTACAGGCGGGGCGTCAGTTGTGGACATCTTATGGACGTCCTGCAGGCCATCTAGGAATCATAGTCTGAAATGGAAGATTAATTGGAGATTAATCCATGTTGAAATGTAATCAATCCATTTGAATGTCAAGCCATGATTTCAAGTAGAGACGCCTGTTTATTGACAAAAATAATTTATTACAAGATTATAAGGAAATTTTAAACAGTTAATGTTTATCCCCAATGAGAAATTTTGCTGCAAAATGATCATCAATCCATAGAAGAACGATGTCTTATATGCCGTCGGTCACTATGTGCCAATATCACGTTTATTGATCGAAGTTAACCACAACATACGAATGACACCTGACAAACAAAGTAACTGTATTCGAACATTTCATAAGTTTCTTAACTACCATTGAGGGGTACCTAAACATAGACATATACCAAACTAACTAACTGTATTCGAACATTTCATAAGTTTCTCAACTACCATTGAGGGCTACCTAAACATAGACAACTTCCAAACAAACTAACTGTATTGGGACATCTCATAAGTTTCTTAACTACCATTGAGGGGTACCTAAACATAGATAAGTACCAAATAAACTAACTGTATTCGAACATTTCATAAGTTTCTTAACTACCATTGAGGGGTACCTAAACATAAACAACTTCCAAAAAAACTAACTGTATTCGAACATTTCATAAGTTTCTCAACTATCATCGAAAAATGTACCTAAATGTACCTACCTTAAACATAAACATAGACAACTGACTCGCAGGGTTACTGTATTAAAACAACTCACACGGTCCCTTACAATACATGAATCGTTCCATGCAATAGGAACGACTGATACAGTGATGTCATATGGTTCATTGTCGAATAGAGAAAACTGCTTTTAGTCCCAGCTGAATCATAGTACTTTTATGATCTAAATGGGATTTTTCAAAATGAAATTCACATAAGAATATGAAAAAATTCAGTTTATCTTTTATTCCAAATTTTGTTAGGACATTCATGTTTCATAACCGTATTTTTATATTGAAAGCTTTGAACACATATGTAACAAATATATTTACCAATCTTTATAATATTCATGAAATTTTATCATATATTCACACAAAAAATATAGCCAATAAATGCCACGTTGTGGGGAAACAGCTGTGTGTTTACAGTGTACTTGAGAACACAGGCTATACCAGTGTTGGTACACAACATCTGCTGTAGGTCAGCCTGATCGATTATATCGTGCAGTATGTATTCAACATCTATGTGAAGGTGCTGTCGAGGAATTTATATAAACTTATCATGGGATAGTCAATTATGTATTGAATTGTTCAAGTAACAATAAATCTACACATGTGTAGGCCCACGGATGACACCATCGTATAATAGTTCACAATTTTATACACGAATTGTTTCAGTGGCATTCTAGAAGTTGGTAGTATAAGGACGCCAATGATATATGGATATACAACTTCTTTACTACACAGTGGCGACGTTTCGATATAGATCCTTATACCGTAATGATATATTGATATACAACTTCTTTATTACACAGTGGCGACGTTTCGGTATAGATCCTTATACCGTTAAGCATATGCTTGATAACGGTATAAGGATCTATACCGAAACGTGATGTAATGCCGCATCAAGGTAGATAGTTCACGATTGAGTATTTCTATATCAGACGTTGTACTTTCCTTTTCATCTTTTGCGATCTTTGGCTCAACAAATGCATTTTTGAAAAATCTAAGATTAATTTTGCTCCATTTCTAATTCAGCTTCGATAATCTAGAGTAAACGATGCGATAATTGTATATCGAGGATGCTGATGATTATGATATAAATAATTGTTTTGTCTTTATATTCCTATGCACCATGCCTTTTGATTGTACCTTATTCGTGAAATTTTGTATTCCTGCTGCTTCATTAAAGAGATACTCGATGTGCAGGTATTACCTAGTCATGTTTGTTCCTTTCGAAAACTATTCACCTTGTTAATTATTCTTATTGACTACATAACCTTGATAATTATGCTACTGGTAAATCTGCAGTGGATCTAATGAAAAAAACAAGAAGTTGTTGTACTGATAAATGTCAAACAAAGATGAAAAATGTTGACGCAATGAAATAAGCAAAATGTACTCGTACTTTATAGTAGTAAAATTTAATGTAAGAACTTTGTTCGATAACATTTTTATGGTGTTACCTCAAACCTGAAGAGCTCAATTTTGCATTTGTGTTCAGGTTGTTTATCAACGACCATAACACACAATCAAGAGCATCTATAATATTCATTTCTGTTTTACACCTGGGGTTCCATGGAGACAATACCATTGATCACGTGTCCTAATTCATCTATGTCAGTTCACGAACTTTCTGTATTGTTAAAAACAACAAATGTCATACAGAAGAAAAAGAAGAAGAAACTTATTTTATTAAGTGTCATATTTGTCAATTTCAAGATAATACAGATTAAGTATGACATACATAGAAAGTAAAATACGGCCTATAGACCTACAAGACAATGAACACATATTCAAACCCTGTCTTGGATAAGACACCATGCATGCTCGTGTGTTCCCCTGGTTGTGTAGAAAAGGTTTGTTTTTGTCACTTCATTAAAGAGCCACTCCGTGATTTTCATAACATATTATTTACCTTTGATACGAACCTAAATTTCATATGTGGTGATATAAAAAAACATCTTAACTTTTCATGTCCAAGAGACATTTATATGACAAATACTGGTTTTCCAGGAAAATCTTAAAATAGCCTCATCAATGCACAGAGGTGTAGATATTCCTTGAAAGTAAGCAAACAAAGTTAAGGTTAGACTGTCCACGATGATAATGAAGAAGTTAGTGTTATATACTTTGTAACTCAACATGTATTTACATTGTACAGTGATATTAAACAATTGCAAGTGTACTCCTTTGGTGTTGAGATCGCAATTAGTGATAAATGGAACTTAGTTAATTGCGTTGATTCATTTCCGTTAAGTGCTAGCTTTATCTCTTCTACAAGTTGAATGACTAGAATTTGAGGAGAGGTCTACCTTATGATTTTTCCTTACTTATATAAAGGTAGTGTCATATCATAATGTACATCAAATCAGCTTAAAATCTTAGGCAGTTTGAAACTGTTTTAATGTAATTGTGACATTCCATTAATATTTCGTAAATAATGCAACCATTTTCAATTTCAAATTGTCAAATACTGATTTGTAGAACAGATATTGTAGTGAGTGCGCAAATCACAATATAATGTATAGAAATTTAATTACAAATGTCCAGATGTTAGTCTTAATCCTACTTTGAATCTATTTCTAAATGCACCGTATTTATATTTCTGTACACTGTATGATCTACACATCGTACTACTTGCCTATTCTATAGAAAGTGAAAAACAAAAAGGTTTTTGTACAAACAACCAGTCATATACTTATGAAAATCAATTTTTTTAAATCTCGCTTCTCATAAGTGCTGCGCACATTTTAACATTACATATGAATCGTATATCAGTTCATTTTTACATAGTTTATGAATTGCAAAGTACTTAGTTGAAGTTTTTTTTCATTATGATTTTTGTGATTGTGATGACGGTGATGACGGTGATGACGGTGATGAAGTTGATGATAATTATTTCGTTGATGATGTTGATGATGATGATGATGGGGATGACGGTGGTGTTGCTGATAAAGACGCTTCTCCTGCTTGTCGTGATGGTGATATCCTGTTTGTCATGAAGACAAAAATAAGATAATGATGATGATGAGGATGGCTGTCACAATATGGTGATAATGATAAAGAAGAAGATAACAATGAAATTGGTGCATGTATATATCGCTAATATGAAATTCTCACGATTCAGTTACATACCCTGTTAATGACCTCACAATGCTTTGGCCTCACTGAGAACACAGATAACATTTCTATGACGTCACAAAGTTGATGACGTGTAAAGTTTTAATGCGACGAGATTGATGACTTCAAATGCTAACACCTCACTGTTCAAGCAGTTTTATTACAGTTTGAACCCCAGAGACCCATACTTAAGTACTGAAACTGTTGTAGAACGATTTTAGATGATAAAATAGCCCCCTCTTGTCTTCTGACATAAAATATATATATTTGTGTTGATATATTTATATCACAAGACAATATGTAGAGATTCTTGATATAATGTAATTAGAACACTTACATTGAGAAACTAAAAGCATCTTCACTGAAAATTCAATATCAGATTTTGTGTCCCATTTTCCTATTCACTCCACTGCCTCGGTACGAGCGAATGATGTATGCCATGATGAATCACTGTCTGATTATTTCCGCTAATAACTGCTGGTTTTATAGCGCCAATGTCTACCAGCTCTCCTCGTATGATATACTGTAATTAAGTCTTCAACTGAATAACTGTCATAAAACCATCATCAAAGAGTACCGAGCATGATAATTCAATGCTGAAATTGTCTAGTTGTAATTCCAATGATAAAAATGTATTAAAAATAATACAGCATACATATTTGTAGATGAAAGAAAATAATCGGGAACAAACTTTGAAACATGTTAAAGTAAATACCTTTCGTAAAATACATACATATATATATATATAACAGTCATCATTAAAATTATATCTACAGCAAGTGTCTGAAGTATTTTATTTTTCAAATATATACATTTACTTCACGTATATATAAAGTAGTTTACATATGGAGAGACTCAAAATTGAGTTATGAATATGGAATCTTGAAGATAAATTCGATCAATAGGTAAGATATTACACAAATTTGAAAATCAAATAAACAAGTTTTTCAAGCAAAATGCTATAACAATACTCAGCTATAGAATTTCTGCAGATTTGATGAGACGAAAAACAAAATCAAATTGTGAACACTTATCAAACTGTAAACTACATTCGCACTTAAAGGGAAATGTGTTCCACTCGGGCCATTTCTGGTGACAGTATGCCATTGTTGCCTTCTCAATGACGCTCAATGAACTAAATGTTTTGACTGTAACGTCATTCCTTTTGTGATAAGTTCATAGTGATTTAAGCTGGTTGAAGTTGCGAGAACAACAGGCTCTAGGCATATTAATACATTTTCCTACAGACATAGATTAATCACAATAAAGTTTTACAAATTTGAAATAATATCTTTTTATCTATGTTTAAAAAAGCTTCATGGTTTTTCCCATCAGGTAGGGTTCTTCAGCATATTTTATAGACCCTCTGATTCGGCATTCGAACGTCAAGAAAAACGTGTATTAACTGTTTCATGATAACGAAATTAGGTAATTTTGGTATAATTAACGAAAACAGAAGCATAGAAACAAACTAATGTTTCAAACCGTCATCATAGTTATTAATGTTAATAGTCCCACTTATGAGATTGTCATAGTTTCTTAGACTGTGAACAAAGTCCTCATTTCATTAGAATCAATTTCTATCTAATGTTATATCTCTTTACTGGAACAATTTCTTTTATTGAAAGGTCTTCAGTACTTACTGCATTCGGCAAGGATATAGAACATGACATTTACCGAGTCGGGCAAGCAACGAATACCACAGGAAGTTAGCATTTATTATGCCCAATTACCACATTATGTGTGACCCGTGTTCTGTTAATTATAACAGCAACCTTTATTTGTTAATATTAGGAGATTTACCATAATTACTTTCCGCCATAGTTCATGTACGTATGGAATGCATTGTCAAATGTATATATAAGTCATATTCGTATTTAGTACATGTATGAAAAAATACAATATGAGTTTATGAAAAGATATTTGAAACCAAAATATGTTTTGCATTACGGATTATCATACTAATATAAAGTTTCAATAACTATATGTGTATGTATATGTAATATAATGTTTTGTATTTTAGAAAAATATATATTTCTTTTACATTTTCATATGTTTTCAGAAATATAAATATTTTATCGATTTTGATACAATGGGATAACAAAAATATATCATTGATCATTTAAAGATATAATTTGATATATTTTTTCATCCTGATCATCCTGATGAAACCTGTCATAGGGTTTGAGGAAAACATTCGAGTTCTTTATTCAAGAAAATATGCAAAAGATAATATTTCAAATAAACTAAGTTGAATATAAGTCCCTTTTAAATTTACAATTCAAGATTGTTATAAATCATTTATGGAAATCGATTGTTTTCCATGTGTTTGTCAAAACATTGAAACATAGTTTGTCCAAAGACGTTTCTTGTTGCTTAACTTTATTGATAATATCTTTCATTACACGAATAACGTACTGACAATTGCAAAGGCGTTAAAACGTTTTACTCCCCCTCTTCCCCATAATTTTCTAATTATATAATGGATTTACTTTAACATTCTGTCGGCGTTGGGGTATTGTATTTGTTCCTTTACTATAGTTAAATCTGTTGCAATAAAACAATATTATTTTTAAGAAATAGTACCTAAATTTCTCCTATTTCTTTTAGAAAAAAACAATGCAAAATAATTGTGTTATCGGCATCTGTTGCTAGATCAATACTAGCATTTTATGAGCCAAATGTTCCAACCTCGACTTTTTTCTCATATAGTGAAAAATAGAAAAAAACCTCCAAAATGTATTAAACATGTTTTGCTTTGCGATGTTACTGTTTACGAAATTCATAAATACTTGTATATACAGCTGCATGCCAAAAGTTTGTTCTCAAATCGGTATATATTAGTGCAAATATCATGTAATTTGACATGCCTTTGAGGTATCGAAGCGTTGTGAAAAACAAAAGTATAATATTGAATTTTCAATACACGTATGCAGATCCATTCTTCTTTGAGGCAAATGTATATCGTACCCCACACTTACCCGTAACAGTTTTGGCAGATCAATGAAGTGACCAGGGGTCAAAATTCCGAAAACACTAATTCTTATTTTATACCATAAAATCCTTTATAATTTATCATCTTATTTAAAAATACGTCACGTTTACACCTTAGCACAAAGTCAATGTGATTATGTTGGTTTTAATCTCAGAGAGTCGATATGGAACATTTTTATTTGACATTTAACAAAATCGAAATTTTGAAAATGTGACCCCCCTCTGTCTTTATCAATATGCCAAAATTCGAATTTTTGCACCAGAGACCAGACGATCCCAAAAAGAGTTCATGAATGGCTATTTCACACATTGACAGTGGGTGATCCATTGTCAGTTTTGCTGAAGTTATTGTGTTAACGTTGAAACGAAACCCAAATTTCATGATATTTGCACTACGATTCAGTGGTAAGTGAACAAACTTTCGGTATGCAGCTGTAAATATCTTCTTGTCAGAGCTCAACCTTAAACGAAGGATTCGAAGGACAGCTGCCGTTGATATACCAATTTAGTTAAAAATGTTATCAATTAAAACTTGAACGTAGAAAACAAAACCGTAAATAGTAAAACATAAAAATTTTTAAGCATATAATTACCACCCAACCAGGTGTTTTATGGACGATACAAATATTGGAAACATATTTACATCAATGCATATACTTACCACCCAACCAGGTACATTAATTAGGGACAATACAAATATGGGAAACATATGGATATCAATGTAGATACTTACTCTCCAAGCTAGGTGCATCAGGGACAATACAAATATTGGAAATATATCTATACCAATGTATATACTTACTCTTCAAACCAGGTGCATTAGCGACAATGCAAATATGGGAAACATATCTATATCAATGTATATACTTACTCCCCAAGACAGGTGTATTAGGGACAATAAAAATATAGGAAACATATCTCTATATTAATGTACATACTTACTCCCCAAGACAGGTGTATTAGGGACAATTAAATATAGGAAACATATCTATATCAATGATATCATCACTGCATACCATAGTAAGCATAGAACATTTATGAAACGTTTACATTAAGCTTAACAAGAAGTTAACATCTCCCTATGTATACGTTATTAACATCTCCCTATGTATACGTTATTAACATCTCCCTATGTTTACGTTATTAATACCCCCCTATGTATACGTTATTATCATCTCCCTATGTATACGCTATTAACATCTCCCTATGTATACGTTATTAACATCTCCCTATTTTAATTATCTCCTTATGTATACGTTATTAACATCTCCCTATGTATACGTTATTAACATCTCCCTATGTATACGTTATTAACATCTCCCTATGTATACGTTATTAACATCTCCCTATGTATACGTTATTAACATCTCCCTATGTATACGTTATTAACATCTCCCTATGTATACGTCATTAACATCTTCCTATGTATCCGTTATTAACATCTCCCTATGTATACGTTATTATCATCTCCCTATGTATACGTTATTAACATCTCCCTATGTATACGTTATTAACATCTCCCTATTTTAATTATCTCCTTATGTATACGTTATTAACATCTCCCTATGTATACGTTATTAACATCTCCCTATGTATACGTTATTAACATCTCCCTATGTATACGTTATTAACATCTCCCTATGTATACATTAACATCTTCCTATGTATACGTTATTAACATCTCCCTATGTATACGTTATTAACATCTCCCTATGTATACGTTATTAACATCTCCCTATGTATACGTCATTAACATCTTCCTATGTATCCGTTATTAACATCTCCCTATGTATACGTTATTAACATCTCCCTATGTATACGTCATTAACATCTTCCTATGTATCCGTTATTAATATCTCCCTATGTATACGTTATTAACATCTCCCTATGTATACGTTATTAACATCTCCCTATGTATACGTTATTAACATCTCCCTATGTATACGTTATTAACATCTCCCTATGTATGCGTTATTAACATCTCCCTATGTATACGTCATAAATGAATAAGTTTCAATCCATAAATCCATTCACAAGGTAAAGCATTAGTTTTCATATCAAGAAGTTGAAAATGATTATGGGTATCGATTACATTATTCATTGTGACAAAAGTGTCAATTCTTTTCTCGTATCAACAATAGTTTTTACTGTGTTCAGGAAAGTATTGTATGGTGGTTTTAACGTAGTAAGTATAAAGAAATGTTCAAAATGAAAACTCAAAATCACTTAAGTGAAAAAATGCTTAATCCCCAATACGGACAACATAAATGTGTAAGCTTTGTTTACTACATTGTATATGTGTTGGGCTTTCTTCCATTATAATTCTTTGTAAGTAATTTTGCCAAGTTATTCTAAAAAGGGAGATGTATGTCAAAGGAGATCCACCTCATAACTATAACTTGCGAAAGTAATACAGCGTGATTATAACCAAGTTGGTTTTAAAAAGTTCAATTTGAAAAATTAAAATCTGTAACTGAATATTTTCTCCTTAACTCTGGCGACATAAATACTCGCCAACGAAGATCAGTTCCGGCTTCGTCAACTAACCACAGGGAAATGTGTGAAATGTAGCGATTGTGATGATATTAAAGTATAATATATGTTGGCACAATATTCTCCTTTTTCAATCTCGCCTTGAAGTTCTTCAATCCCTTGCATCACATGAGGTCTTCCTACTCATCACCTCTGACATCGAGACATCACCAGAATGCAGAAAAGAGGAAAACTAAATGTCCTCAAAATCGCTATCACCAAGGTAACGAAAAAAATGACCCTTTATTAAGATCATCGACGACTTAACGAAACTATTAAAAGCTTCTTACCTAATGGCAGCAAACCCACGACTTAAAAGTTTACACGCAATATGGTCTTCGTTCCAAAGAAAGTAATCTTGGATTATCAGTATCAAGACAAAATAGATCATTCCGTTTATAATGTCAAAGTAACAATGAGTCGTTCTAATTACTTTCAACATATAAACGTGTCGTTTTACCGCTTATCGCAAGAAAATATTATTTTTAAAAAAACAACTCACCGAAAAATAGCTCACAGTTCCGATGTCCATAAATGATAGAGGTAATGTTGTAAACTGAACACCAACGACTTAGACATAAATGTAGTTCATCCCAATTTTACAATTTCACTTTCTTCAAAATCTCACCTTCTGTCCAAAGAAACTGTCAAAGTGCGGTCAGTATCCAGAGAAAGATTATCCATAAAGCCAAGGTGTCTAATTAATCTATCCGAACTAACTGTCAACTGTGCATGTGACAGAGACAAAACCAAGATGGCGGACAGTGTTATCGCCCAGTGTTATTCATCAGGCCATGCCAGCTGCTGCAGTTCAATACCTACCATCGTATATAACTGTATATAACATACAAATAGGTCGTGTCAAGCTACAACTAGCTGACATGACAGCTTCAAATATATGACAATATTGTGTTAGTATTGAATGTCTTGTTTTCTTTGTTTTGACTGCACTGTGATGCTTACTGGCAAAAGGACCATTGTGGTTAATTATTTCATGATATTATAAAAGAGCAGTTGGGACAAAATGATATTTAAGACGTAGATGAACGGACGTTAAGTACATATTAATGTTTCTAAGTGGACGTGAAATCGTGAAATAGTTGGGAAAGAGAATTACATTTGTCAAATTTGAGAAATGATATTACTAAGATGCAAAAAAGTATATTTTCAATACTGAAAACCAAACGAATATCAAGTTTGTCATCATTTGGTTAAAAAGATGAGGAACTATATACATGAGATATATATTTATACCTTTTTTATATAAATTTACTGAATAAAAACAAGCTCATACAATATCTAAAATTCATAAGTCAAAGTCAAGGATTTTCACCTCGATATCTTCTAAGGTTTTCATATGAAGAAATCTATTGATACTTCAAGTATTTTATCGAGAAGTTTTATTTATACCATAACGATTTCACGTCCATACGAATTTATTTTTTTAGATGAATAAAGTTACGGAAAAACCTTTTCATATCAATCTTTTAACAACCTATTACATAGACATACAACAACAAAGATGGATACTAACTAAAATATCATCCGAAATCTTATAAAATTTCATACGAATCAAAACTTTAAGTTACTGAGCAGTTTCCATAACACAGATGGTGGAAATTCATGCAATAAAAACTTGATTTAAACTTTCGTTTCAATTTTTATTTTCACATCGTCAAACAAAAACAATACGCTAGGTTTTAAGAAATAGTGATGGTGATTATCAAACAAAAAAGAAATATACATAGAATCAGTATGAATTCAATGACGGATAGAATTTGCATATATAATGCACAAAAACATTAGGTTGTAACACTCGATACCATATGTTATACTTTAAGCATTGTTTCAAATTTCAAATAGAAAACAAATGACAAATGACACTACTTATAAGACCACAAAAGCACTCAATGAAACCACATGATCTATCATCGAGTTAATTTCTGTTATGCATCGAAATATAACATCCAAAAAGCATGTTCTAAACAATTTCTTTCGTGGCTCTCCCTCAGGCAAATTTTCCAGATAATTTTCAGGGGACATCGAAATTTGCTATAGGTGCATAACATCTTACTCTATTTGGAGTCTGAACCAAAATATCCCTTTGATCTCTGCTGTTTGGACGTTTGCTTCAGAAAACTTTGTTCTTATTTGCAGCAATACCGTTGAAAGTTGTCAAACATATCGTATCTTAGTTGACCATCAATCTGATTAAAATTAGATGACGTATCGCCCGCTTAACATTTGTCCATTATCAATATGCGATACTAACATGGAATATAGCCTGTTAAGCTGAAACGAAACGAAACGGAAATAAAACGAAACGAAATAAACAAGCAGAATTCCATCTGATTTTAATCAGATTGAGTTGACCATTAAGTCGGTAAAGGATGAGGGTGAATGTTTTTGTTTTCTTCAAAAATGTTTCCTTTTTGTTGTACAACTTAGATAAAACTTTCAGGAAGGGGTAGACCTCCAAGGTAACCCAGGGCTAAATGTTCCGACAGGATAATGTTCTTAAGAAAAACATTTACTTTCCTTGAAAATAGTTATGGAACCAATAACCAATAAAAGGTTTTGCAAATAATTATGGAAGAACATGACTTGGTAGACTTGTTCACATTTCTATTGATCGTAAACAAAATTTGCGTGTATCGCCGAAAAAGAAAATTTTGAGCTATGAAATATTAAATGCTAGTTAAATGAATTTTTAAATAATTTATTTTAGCTTTGCATTTTTTTTAAAAACTGTATACTATATCATACATGTTCTAATAATGTCTACGCGCAGGTTTCCGTGGTGATAACGACATTTTATTGACTTAGAAATTAAATACTTGAGATTGCCATGTATAACCAGCTGCCAGCAGACGCAAATATATCATATTAGATTATACCTTGTTACTATCAACTTCTTCATAGTTTGAACAAAATTCCGTGCTGGATATCAGGCAATATGTTGTGTAGCTCTGAAGAAGTTTGCTTTAATGCGTCTTTATAAAAGTCAGGGCACAAAATATAAAATTTGAACATATCATCTTTTGTCTACTAAAACCTTTTGCCTTATGAAAATATTTATAATACATTTGAGCAACATTTCGTTTTTAAGACAATGTCAATATATTCAATAAACGAATAGATAATGAAAATCAGAAAACAAGACTGTTTCAGTTGAATGGTCTTGTGTGTATATTTTAGGACCGCTTCACTCGGGCGGACGTTTTCGTGAACCATTTCAGTGCTCGAAAAAGAAGCGACGAATCGATGTTATTACATAAATATGACGTAACATACACAGATTCACAATCGATTTATTATTTTCGTTATTTTTTATGTTTTATGTTATAGTTTATGCGTGTTGTCCATAACTGTGGTATACGTGTTCGTTTTGAGCATGAATTGTCAGCTTGCACGAGCTCGTTTAGGATACGAATTCAACGGTATAGTAGTAAATACGTGGGTGAAGATTCATTTAGCCCTGACGCCCTTAGTTGGATAACAAGGGTATTTATACGTTTTAAAAGTTATACGTCGTATGTTTACAGGTCGATACGTGTATAACAGTATAAGTTGTCAAAGGGTCGCATTTTCAACATGCACTATATATATATCTGTTTATGTTGAAACATTAAAAATACCTGCAATTACCTGTCGTTTCATCAGGAGGTCATATTTTGTCATCTCTCACATTTAATGTTTGCTTATTTGATGACTGAACCGTATCAACTAACGTGGTTCAAACAAACGGTATTTCTACGAACCAGTCTGGTTACGAAAAGAACTGGAAGTTTATAAAAGCTCGAGACATTGCTTTTCCGTATATCAGTGCACGGAGCTTTTGACGTTTGTTTACTTCCGGGTTTTCTGACCGGTTATTGAGTGCCACGTTAAGCCAATATTTTTCGAAAGGTAAGATGGTTCTTAAGCATTAACAAGTCAATTAATTTGGTTGCATAACGCAAGGACATGTCATTTTCCATATTTCTTTTAGCGAATTACATTTTGTTTGTGATGTTTATGTCTACAGGAGAGAGAAATATGTTTTGCAAGTCATGTTTCACTAGTGCCCCGGTTTTCGTTCACTCCAGCTGTTAGTAAATGACCAAGACAATCGTTCTTTTCCTTTGGGCAAATATGGTGTCATTTTAAATGCATATGGATGTTGTTGCCCATTGTAGGTAGTAAAGTATCTAAATATTACAATGATAGGATTGTTGAATAATTGATGTCTGTATGTATATGCCAAACTTTTGTTTTATCTTGAAATTATAAGCTTTTGATTTCGAAAATCATCAATGTCTTCCCTATTTTGTAAAGAACAATGAAAACACTAGCATTTGAACGATTAGTGATTTAATCTTTTCTTTTTCTTTGCTCAAATAGACAATGATAAACGTTTCTTTGAACAATCATGCATTTGAGTATATGAATTGGTTCTTTTATTTTACAGATCCTAGCAGCCTGAGATGAACATAGAGAGTTTATTCTCGATTTAATGTTTTATCTCTTGAAATCTATCAAATCATTTTTTGAGGAGTACATACTTATGCCTGAAATATCTGCCAATATGGCAGTAAATACTGGAAAAGCTCAAAAGAGACGAGCTCGACATTTGATCGAAGGAATCGATCTAGAAAGCGATGCCTCCCTACCTCACATCCCCATGACAACCTTTGTCAGACAAACTGATCTGGACTATGACGACGATGATGATGTCGACAAATCTAAAAAGGAAGTAGCCAGTTTGAAAGGCGATTATGGCAGTATCGCCTTGTTAACTTTTTTATACATTCTTCAGGGAATTCCTTTAGGATTAGCAGGTAGTATACCAATGTTGTTACAAAGCCGCAAAGTGACATACAAAGAACAGGCTCTCTTCAGTTTTGTATACTGGCCCTTCAGTGTGAAGTTATTATGGGCCCCTCTAGTTGATTCCATTTATTGGCTCGGGTTTGGCAGGCGGAAGACGTGGCTTGTTCCAACTCAGTATCTATTAGGGATTTCTATGATGGTGCTTTCTTGGCATATCAAGGACGTCATGGGTGACGGGGATGAACATGCACAAGTCAATGTACTTACATTGACTGTCATTTTTTTCATGTTGAACTTTTTGGCAGCCACTCAGGATATCGCGGTGGACGGTTGGGCCCTCACTATGTTATCAAGGTGCGTAAAAATGTTTTGGCTTTTATTTACATTGATTCGTATAAGGAATGTGTCGCATAGTTAGATAAATTCCCGATTGATAAAACCATTGTAAACTAGAGTTCTTATCTGATATACCTTTTCTGATATGTATAAATCATTAAGGACAGACTTTCATGAATCAGAACATTTGACTATAGGGATAAATCCAGGACCAAATGTGTCAGGGCTACAGATAAGGGTCGTACACGCGTAATGTACGCCTATAAAATTACTAAGTACGGCCCTAAACTAAATTCCATGCGTATCATGTACGCACATACATGTCTGTTTACGCTTGGACATTCATTTCCATGAGTATCGTATTTCTAAATTTATTAAGGATGTTCTGATTCATGAATATAATAATTTTATGTTCAGGTTCATTTGACAAACAATTATCGATAGTTGATACCTTGTAAAATGTACTTCTAAAATTATGTACAGCTTCACTAGTTTCCGTCGGTAATACATTGGCGATTTCATTGGTTGATTACAACACTTTACACTTTACACCTTCATAAACAACATACAAACATGCTCACACTTTGCAAGTATTAAAGTAGTGAGTACACCCCCAAAAGTTTCAGTACACCTCCACTTTATATTCAAGGTGTATGTACACTTGTTTTATAGGGGCACAGGGTATGTTGTTGGGGGTCAAATATGTCAATGGCGTTATTTGATAGAGGAGTAGTGGTTGTTTCTGAAATTGAACCTCTCAATACTTATGAGTTCATTATCGTAACAATAAACAATTTGAGATTTGTGATTGAAAATCGGAGAATGACGTGTGCCAGTATTTAAAGCAGACAAAGCGACAAACATAGGTGTGTAGTGCTTAGAGTTAGAAAGTTATTTAACTAACCTACATGTAAATAAGACTCAGAGTCCTGATGATAGTGTTGCAATCTGATTAAAATCGACCGTGTTCCGAGGAATAAAAGTTTCAAAATATTGACTCTATCGAGATTCGAACTCTCTCTGTCTAGGCTATCCTCTCCACTAGGTCTGACCGCACCCTACTGTAGCGCACGTTCTTACGTAAACTAAGCTAACCAATCACAATGCGTGCGGCAAAAGCATTCGGTATCAGTAGCTAGGGCAAGTAACTCCCATTTACCATTCGTTAACCTTGATTGCCGCTATCTTTATTTTAAACGCGATGGTGTGATTGGTTTGCTATTGACTAGGTTTTGTCTGCGCTAAACTGGTGTCGGCACGTGCGAGCAGTGAGGCTGCCTTCAGACCGATGTGGAGAGGATAGCCTAGATAGAAAGAGTTCGAATCTTGATAGAGTCAATATTTTGAAACTTTTATTCCTCAGAACACGGTCGATTTTAATCAGACTGTCTAGGCTATCCTCTCCACTAGGTCTGACCGCACCCTAATTTAGCGCACGTTCTTGCATAAACTAAGCTAACCAATCACGATGCGTGTGGCAAAAGCATTCGGTATCAGTAGCTAGGGGCAAGTAACTCCCATTTACCATTCGTTAACCTTGATCGCCGCTATCTTTATTTTTAACGCGATGATGTGATTGGTTCGCTATTGACTAGGTTTTGTCTGCGCTTCTCGATAGAGTCAATATTTTGAAACTTTTATTCCTCGGAACACGGTCGATTTTAATCAGACTGATAGTATTGCATCTTCAGATGAGGCTCAATATACGCTTACTCTGTATTTGTGACTGTATTAATCACTTTTGAAAAATTTCTGTAAATTTAGAATTTCACTCCACTCCTTTAAAATACAGTCGTTTAGAAAAGAAAACAATACAGTAGATGATTTGTCATGTTCGTATTGTTTGTCTGGTCAAACAGAAGAAGAATTTCATATATTGTTAGTTTGTGACGCATTTTCAGCCTGTCGTAAGAACTATTTAAATTCTATCAATGTAACATATCAAACGATGTATAATTTGTTAAATTCAAACAATGCTGATGTCATCAAATTTTTATAAAACACTTGATGTCTATTTTAAATCTCAAGTCAAACCTTTGTCAATGTCACATGATCAAAGTCTGTCATGATGTAACTGCAATTGTACTTTCTGAATAAACCTGTCTGTCTGTCTGTCTACTCTGTATTTGATAGAGCAATATATTGTAGAATTGAGAATCTTGATACTTAATCTGATGATATACATATTATGATCTGGTCTCTGTAATGTAATACGTATCGTCGACTTTAAAATTGGGAATATTTCAAAGACACCAAGCTGATTGTCCAAGTTACCCTATTTATTTTTACAAATATACCTGGTAAAATATGTAATCAAATAGTATCAAATTGTATCCTAAGGCGATACAGTGATACGTATTGTGAAAGGCCTGTATTGTCACAACTGTAGTATTTATTGACTATTCTTTCACCAATTCCAGACAGAATGTGGGTTGGGCAAGCACCTGTAACTCTGTTGGTCAGACAGCCGGGTACTTTTTGGGGAACGTTCTTTTCCTGGCCCTCGAGTCCCCAGAGTTCTGCAACAACTACCTACGCTCTGTTCCCCAGGCCGAGGGCTTCGTCACCTTTGCAGGTAAGGATGGGTATCACTACTCATTTCCGTATCGCATTGGTACTTTCTAATTATAATTTCCCCATGCTCTCTTGACTAAATAACAGCAATTAGAACATTTATCAATGCTAAACTGGCTTGTTTTGTAAAGAGAGATAATTTGGTGACAGGTTTTGGACTTTTAACATGTCTATGCTATTTTCACTTTGCGAGTTCACACTTTAACTTTCAGTAAAATCATGTGTTTTTGTTATATTTTTCTGCAATTCTACAAGAAATTGTTAATTTCATATCATGCGATACATTGGATATTTCAACTTCAAGAAAAGTGCATCGGTGCTTATCGGCTTGTTTCCGTATTACAATATACTGAGATACCGATAATATTGCACATCCTTATTTGCAGGTACTCTGTCTATAATGATGCCAGTAATTGACATCGGCAGGTCCAAAATATATACTGAGATGAAATGTTTAAAATAAACTATCTCATAAAAGGGAATAAGACAAGGTTCATTTAAATTTGCTTTGTTAACTATATTTCAATGTGTTCAGATTGAGTTGTACTTTTACGTGAAGCAAGATCTGAAGAGTCAACATCTAAGGGAGAAGAAGATAGAGAGTAGTTAATAAGTCTTATTTTGTTTATATTCAGCAGCATGGAACATTGTCATGTGGGTCAATGACTACTGATTTTGTTCCAGGTTTTCTGAAGTTTTGGGGCATTGTGTTTCTTGTGACGACCTCCCTGGTGTGGTTGTTGAAGCATGAGAAACTTGACCTCTCGGCCGACCCCGATCAGGGTATTATTGAGACATATAAAACACTGGTTAAAGTTATCCAGCGTCCTGCTGTATTACAGTACTGTGTTATCCTCCTCACTGCAAAGGTTAGTAGGTCAAGGTCACTAGTGAAAAAAATCTGATACGTTTATAGTACTGTGTTATCCTGGGGTGCGTTGTTAACCACCAATCGCTGTTCAGCGATAATTCATTGCAATGCACCACTGAAATTAAGCAGCTTGCGATAACACCAATCGCTTAACAATGACGCTTACGCACATTTTTTGCTGACATCATGCAGCACTAAAAACTTTTTATGTTGCTTCTCAGGGAAGGTAGCAGTAGAATTCATTTGCAACCAAACAAATGAACATTTTGAGATGAATTCCGTAGGTTAATTGTTTAAAAATGATTCAGAAGAATTGAAATAAGAAAAGGAAATGTATTTACATCGCTGTATATCTGAAGTGTTGTTTTTCTTAACAGCAGCGATTAATTGGAAATGATTGTTTGTGTAACGCACCCCTGGAGATTAGACTCATTAAAGCCTAGAAGTATATTGTCATTTTTGAATTAAACATATATCTTGACAGTACTGCAACTAAGTAAGGGGTTAATTTCACACAAGCGATTGTAGTTGTAACCAAGAATTATTTCATAACTTCTATAATTTCAGGTAGGATTTGCTGCTGCTGATTCGCTGACGAGTCTAAAGCTGATTGAAGCAGGCCTGCCCAAAGAGAGGCTAGCACTGTTCGCTGTTCCCATAGTTCCTCTGCAGATACTCTTAGCCCTCGGGATTAGCAAATATACCTCCGGGCCACGCCCCCTGGACATCTTCCTCAGAGCTATACCTTACAGGTGGGTCTGTCTGTGTTGTAGGCATGGTGTCGTGTGAGATTTTTTTATTAACTCTCATAAAATTATTTTGCTTTTTGTTGCAAGGTTTTTTAGTGCAATCCATGCCTTTTATCACCATAAATACTCAGTAAATGGAATGATACTAACTCAAGCAGTATTAGCAGTACTTTGATGAGAGGACCATTGAGTTCAATAAATTTTCCTTAGCTTTCTTGACTAATTATAATTCATTAGCTGAAAAAATTACATGCTCTACATAGCCATGAATAATTCAAGGCATTTGCTTTGGTAGATATCAGGGTATTATAGGAGATGCTGATTCAAATACGCTGATGTAGCAAAAAGATGAACTATAACTATTATTTTTTACCTACGATGGCAATCTGATTAGGTTCATATTTCTCATACGATGCCCTAAGACAACATATCCCTTTTTCAATGTGACGTCATGTCACATATAATGCTTTGACATCACAGTTCGCCTATGACGTTGCGTTCTATGTGAAGGCGGCGGGTAAACCGCCTATGCTTGGAGGTTGATTTTGGTAATTTCCTTTGATTTTGTGACTTCGATAATAAACAAAATATCATATTCGTGCCCATGACATACTATGTTCATGATATTCGTGCCTAAATATCAGTTTAGTTCTTGCTCGGGAAATATTAATATTTAGTCACACGTGTCATAAACATGGTATGTTATGAACACTCATATAATATCCTCTGTGTAATCTCTGTATCAGGTTGCTGCTGGGCCTGCTGTACTGTGTGTTGGTGTACTGGGCGACCGTTGTACAGACCGAGCCGGGGGAGTTCCCCTGGTACTTCTACGTCATAGTACTTGCTTGTTACGCATGTCATCAGGTCAGTATCATACACCTTCATTTTAACCCATCTACTGCTGAATTTATTTTTTTTAAATAAAACTTTTTGAGAAAAGTCGAAGATTTCAGGAGAAAACAACCACTTATCAATACATTATTATCAGTGCACATGATTATGTAAGTTATCTAATCCAGAAAAGAACTGATTTGATAAGAAATTTAGATAAATGTTTTTTAAATTTCAACTCATTCCAAAAATTTGATATTTTTACCTGGAAACAAGAAATATAAATTATACACTTTATCAATTGCTTCTATTCAAACTAAACTGAATTGCTGCTGAATTAATTAGTGCTGAAGAAGTTGAAATGGCCCAATTTTTTTAGAAACAAATTTGGCAACTTAGAAAGGTTCCTCAACAAGTGTAGCAGTTTATTTCTTTGGGAAAGATACTATAAGGGTTAGCCAAGTGTTCTAAAATCAGTGGATTTTGATGTTAGTCACTGGTTCATGTATTTTTTTAATCACTTTATTTTTTAATCGTGCTACTATAGTTGCTGACTGTGTTTTTTTGTCTGCAGGTGTTTGTATACAGTATGTTTGTAGCTGTGATGGCGTTCGCCGCCAAAGTGAGTGATCCGGCCATCGGAGGGACGTACATGACTCTTCTGAACACTCTGGCTAATCTAGGTAAAGTTCCTCATTTCTTGTATTGCTGTGGCTATTTTGAATATTGTTTTCTAACCATAAGCTGATGTGACTGAATCAAGTCTTGAAAGGCGTTTAGAAGAAAAAATACATGAAGTATGAAAAACTAGTTTTACCATCAAACCAATGTAAACTGACCATTTTTTAGAGGATAATCACTAGCTTCACTGATCCATCTGATGAGATAATTTGCATATACAATCAAAACATCTTGTATCACGTACGTTCACATGCATGCATTTTGTAATGACCAGGGGGGCTTTCCTCTTCTTAGGTTTACACATACATGTCATGCATTAGCGTTTTACAAATGTTAAAGCAAATGCAAAATCTCAACATCTTTGTCATGTACTGAACTGAAGTGTTTGATGTGTCCAGGAGGCAACTGGCCAGCCACTGTGGCTCTCTGGTTGGTCGACTACCTCTCCTGGAAAACCTGCACCGCGGACAACATCAACACGTGTGACAGCAAAACTCTCACGGAGGTAAGTGCTTCTCCATATATGCTATGCAATTTACTGAGGATAGTTTTTTTGACAGGAATTGAAACTTGAATTGAATTAGTTGATTTTCTTACTTGGTCTCACAGTATACTTATTTATGTAGTATAACAAGTATTCAGAAGAAATTATCTTTAGATAAATTGAGTTAGATGAACAAATATAATGCTTGCAAAGGCAAATAGACATTGAAATTAAAGAAATCCTTGAATATCATGTTAAAAACACTAACATATAAAACAATAGGTATAAGCATATATATATGGTAAAGTAGGCCTTATGAGCTGAAAATTACAATATTTCATATCTTGCCACCAACAATGTCAGGCTATGTACAAGGTACTCTCCTGAAGAATTTAAAGGAAATATACACATATTATTATCCAACTATTTGTGTTACAAGCAATGCGAGGCCGCCAATGGAAAATGTATCACGACCATAGATGGCTACTACATCGAGTCGGTCACCTGCGTCATCCTGGGTTTCATTTGGCTCATTTGGAGAAAGGCTGCGGTCAAGCGACTTGACCGCCTCGACCTGTCCGCCTGGAAGTGCTCTTAACGAGAACGTTTTGATTGTTTTTATCATGGGCCATGTGTATTTTCATACAGTTCATTTGTGAGGAGACTGTAATAGGAGTGGTGATAAAACTTGATGAAGATTCAACAACCTCCCACTTCAATAGAGAACAAGTTCTATGGATTTGCAACTTCTTTATTGAAGGATTGGACGTTTCGGTGTAGAATCTAACACCGCTATCAAGCAAAATATCAAGCATCACCTGCTTGATAAGCGGTGTTAGTATCTACATTGAGACATTGTAGTCCTGCAATAAAGAAATTGTAGGTCCATAGAACTTGTTCTCTATTCGTCTTACCAGGTTTTAAATGCCTCTCAAACAAACCTCTCGCTTGTTCATTTCTGTTGTTTTGAGTGTGTTTGACTGTGAGTGAAAATTGGTGCACAATTAGTTTTATACATTTTGTAAGCAGAATACGGGAATCTTATAGTTTCATGAAATGTTTAATTATGAATAAAGCGAATATATGCATGAATAATTTGATAACTGCTGAATTTGAATAAATAGGATATTGTTTTAAGAAATATTCAAGGAAGTTGATGAATGCTGAGTGTTTAGTTTCAAATGGAAGGAGTATCTGATGTAGGTATGGTTCACACTCAGACAAGGAATAGCTGATGGTACTCCACTTTCTACTTACAAACATTTAGTACCGAATTATGTAAATTATATCCAGATAGAAGCTGTCAGTAATATGACAGAAGCAGATCAGAGTTAAAGTGAAAAGATGTGATCATTTGTTTTCCTAACATCATAACCAGCATTTTGATACACACAAAAATGGACCACTGCATTTATCTTGTAATTCATGACTGCAAAATGAGATCACACTATTTTTGTTAAAATACTGGTATGTGATTTCAAGAAATAGAAACCCTTAATGCACTTGACACAGATTTGAATATCCCTGATATTTAGCAGTTGTTTTACACTTGTTTAACCTTTAGCTTGCTGGAATGTTTGAGCCTAACTCCCGCTGT
Organism: Phorcus lineatus; assembly: GCA_921293015.1. Lineage (NCBI taxonomy): Eukaryota > Metazoa > Mollusca > Gastropoda > Trochida > Trochidae > Phorcus > Phorcus lineatus. The sequence continues at coordinate 33,669,133 of OV121094.1, forward strand.
CATCTGTATTAATTTCAGCAGAAGTGCCGTAAAATGAACAACGCTACGGAAATCGGAATTTCTCAAAAACTACAAAAGAATTCTTAACAAAACTGCACACACCTTTTGAGAAAACACTAGGCTATTTTATCATATAAATTCATGATTCTGCACCCCGAAATGATAAGGTTACGATAAGTGGAAGTGTAAGATGCTACTTTTGACAAAATATGGCAATATTTGAAATCGGAATATGTACATAAAAAACTTTGAAACGAAATAATTAAATTACAAACTCAACATAAAAAATCATTTTACGAATGCAGAGATGTCAGCGATGAAGAACCTACAGTTTTAATTTAATTTGACATCTCTAATAATTACAGCGGTTAATTATATAACATCGGTAGAACTCAGACGTAAATAGAATAAGTATTATTTACAAAATATGAAATGCCTTTAACAGCTCCGCTTCGAGTGCGATTTTACACTTGTTTAAAGCAGCATCATGAGATAAAAAAAATTGTACAACTGTCATCTTGACTTCATCCATTGCAAATGGCAACCACATTAACTTTTGTTATGATCCTTGTATTCTTTTTTTCTAAAAAAAGGACTCAAATATTACTGTACAGGACCAAAGGTGAGTATCCTTGAGTACCCTTGAACCACAGCACTAATAATCTAATGACTAGGGTAGTTGGGCTTTGATGTTTTGTCTTGTATGTTTAATGGAATAATTGATATTGGCTTGAGTTGTGTGCACTGTAATTGATATGGTATAAGCAATAAAATGTGGAGAATAAGAGATGGAATGTAAAGGATAATTGATCGTTAAAAGAATGGGGTTTAAAGGATAGTTTATAAAGGATACTTTTGGATGGTGTGTAATTGGTATTGGCTGAAATTGTGTGCACTGTCTTAAATATGGTGTAAATCATAAGAGGTGGGGAATAAAGGATGGGATATAAAGGATAAATGATTTCTAGAAAAGGTGGGATTTAAAAAATACTTTTGGGTTGGATGAAAATGTGGACGTAGAAAGTTGAGTGAATGTGGATGATATCAATGTCTGTATATATATTTGTATGACTGTTCGTATGAAATCTTGTGGTAAAGGTTAAATTGTATATAGTTATGTCAACTACTCTAGGAGTTCCGAAAGGTGAAATGTTTGAAGTTATATCTGAATGATCAATGAATGATATAACATGGCATTATGAGTTAATTCCCTATCATCATATTTGATTTATCAAGTTGTGAAGCACTTTACATGATTGAAGCAAAATTTAAGTAAGATGTTATTTATAATCCTTTTCTTCAGAAATTGTGCCTTTCCAAAAGAATAAGCACAAAAAAGATTATTTTACACTTAAATTTTTTCTTGATTTGCCTACCAGTAATTTTTTAGAGAACATTTTGTTGATGAAGCAACAAATTTCCTTTTTCATTTCTCTCTCCTCAAGACATTTTGCTTCAAAATATTCATAAAAAACATCATAAACTTGACTTACCTAACCCTTTTTTGCTTCATTTTAAAAATGTTTCAATTGTCGAACCTATAAGTCATGTTATACATGCAGTTTATCAGTACAAATATTGTTCCACAATCATAATAGATTTCTATAGGTACCATTGTGTATTTATGTCATGCATCCTTCATAAATTAAACTTTCCTGATTGATATCTTTGATAAAAGAAATTTTTCAAACCACAGAGATTTTCTGGGTAATTTTAAACACAATTTATGTATTCCATTTGTGCAAGAGAGACCATCTTCATCCAATTTATCGATATTTTCATAAATCATGAGTGGAGATATTCAAAATTGCTACTCATAATGTTTGGGCACGTATTTATTCAGCACCTAAAGTGTTAATTGGATAGTGGTAATTTTTTTTTATCATGTTGTCAATATTCAAGCAACAGTTTCTGGTTATCAAGCTTCTTTTTATTAACATACTTGCTGTCTTTGGTATGTGCTTAACCTTTCATCAGAAGGATGAATATGTATATACTTCGGACATCATTGATGTTCGTGACAAAGAACTTGCTATCCATAGACTGCTTTCTTATGTTTTCAACCTAAATGCCATTTTGTTGTATTGTTATAAAGATTTTGTTCCTGATTTTTTTCTAACCATGATAAAATTAAAATATCTAAAATAGAAATAAACAACTGAAAACCTCCCCTTTGTTGCTGCTGTTTGTTAGATATTGTTGATTTGACTCACATTTCTGTGTAAGGAGAAGCAATTCTTCATGTTGAGTTACAGAGACAACACATTTTCTGTTATAACCAATTACTCTTTTACATAGAATTCATGTGATTGAATAAAAAAAACTAGAAAAAAAACTTGTGATATCAAACATTTACTTCAATGAGCAATCTTGGCAATAAATTCTGATGGATTCTGCACTTAAATGCATTTTTTATTATAACAGAAGCAATGGAGACAGAAAAGACTTACTACAAAAAGTTTAATAGAGGCAACTTGTACCTGGACGAGTGCCATGGGCAAGAAACAGTCAAAGTATACAAATCAGAGAAAAGGTTACACTGGGATGATACAGAACACCCTCAATATACTGCTAGAACTGAATTGAGTTTTAAAAAGGCATACTTTATGTTTTCAACATTAGTTTATTGCATGTGCTATACACATTAATATATACATGTATCTGGCTACAGAACGATATATGGTACCTGCTAAGCTCCTTCAATACCTGGAAAACCAGGTTCTTTAAGTTTATGACTGACTTCATATATATAATTCTCCTAGCATGTAACTTCTTCAGCAATCCAATGTGGCTGTGCTTTGAACCTATAGCATATTTCATATAACTCAACAGACCTCTCATCTGGGTACATTGCTCCAGTTAAAGTCATTTCATTGTCTGTTGTGCATTGTACTACTGTATATTATGTCTGATACATATCAATTTATTGTAGGAGCTTTGCAGATACAAATGTTGTGCTGCACATTAAACAGGATGGTTTATGAATCTTTTAACTCTCTTGTTCACGATGTTATCTGTTTCAAAACTGGGTCCAGATTTTATTTTATCGGTTGAAATAAAAACACTTAGATAAATCTTCAGTCTTGTTTTATTTGTTTTGAGCATAGAGAGCTTAATATTTTACAAAATAAAACTTTTCTTCTAAATTTTACACCAATTGTTGGCATCGTAAAACTGAGACATCTTTCATTGAGATCGTGTTTCTAGTTCACTACAGAAGTCTAGCCATCGTGACGGGAGTGGCATGGTACAACTATAGAATTGGTTCGCCAGCCATTTCATAATTACTATTCATACCTTTATGTCTATGTATTCTTTGATATAACATCTTCAATATTATTCACTTTAATAGGTTTTAGGGTTAGTGTTACTGTTAGGGTCAGGGTTAGCATTAGGTTTGGGATATGTTTTCTAGGTGGCGAACCAATTCTATAGTTGCTCAGCGTGGCATTCTCCGGACAAGAGTTAAAATAACAAGTAACTATCGGTCTCTAACTGCATGTATAACAATAAAAATCCAAATTTAAATGACTCTCCTTGATAGCCTACTTATGCCTGAATGCTGATTGTTTGTCATGACTCATCTTTTTGACATCATTGTCAGGACAAAAATTATTTTCTGTGTGTTATCCATCTCAAAAACATATCTTAACTATAGGATTAAAAGCCCTTGTAAAGCAGGATAGTGATTGAATAAATAAGATTGTTAACAACATATATGGTTCTCCACTGGCGTTTCTTCTCAATGACATTAGTTGTCCGGTTTTCGATCATAATTGCGACGTTCTACCTTCATATTGTCACTGTAAAAAACAATAAGCTTTAAAATGTGTCTTTTTGGTAACAGTCGATACTTCGCAATCTATAGTTGCTCAGCGTGGCATTCTCCGGACAAGAGTTAAAATAACAAGTAACTATCGGTCTCTAACTGCATGTATAACAATAAAAATCCAAATTTAAATGACTCTCCTTGATAGCCTACTTATGCCTGAATGCTGATTGTTTGTCATGACTCATCTTTTTGACATCATTGTCAGGATAAAAGTTATTTTCTTAATGACAATCTGTGTTTGATATTGTTCCTTTTGGCACCACACCAATTTGCATAAGTGCAAGATTGTTATCCTCCACAAAATTAACGAAGTTTCAGAGGATTAGAAAAGATCTCCGTCTGTCAGTCCGTGCAAACTCGTTTTCGGTCTAAAATTAAAAAACCATAAGCCCTAGCTCATTGAAACTTGATATGTGAATCATAGTGTAGGGGTGTGGCTTTCGCGGTTTCAAATCGCTTCTTACACTTATCTGTGGCCGCTTCTATTGAAATGCGGAGTAGAATTTCGTTTCCGGTCTAAAACTCAAAAACCATAAGCCCCTTAATCATTGAAACTTGGCACGTGGAACGATTATCATGTCAAGTGATGTCTTTTGGTGTTTCCAAATCCTTTTATATTTTTGGTCGTTTCCATTGAAAGGCAACTTTGAATTGTGTTTCCAGACTTGGGGTTTTGAACTTCCTACATTTCTTTTAACCGTTTCGAAGGAAACTCAGCTTAGAATGTCTTTTTCGGACATCAATTTCAAAACACGGAGCCTACCTCAATGGAATTTGGTATATTGACTATTCATAGTGTATAGTGGTGCCATTTGGGTTTTCAAATTCTTCCTTCATAATTTTTGGTCATTTCCGCACAAAAAAGATTATTTTACACTTAAATCTTTTCCTGATTTGCCTTCCTGAAATATTTTAGAGAACATTTCATTGATGAAGCAACAAATTTTCTTTTTCAGTTCTCTCTCCTCAAGACATTTTGCTTCAAAATATTCATAAAACAAGTCATAAACTTGACTTGTCTAACCTTTCTTTGCTTCATTTTAAAAATGTTTCAATTGTGGAACCTTAACAATATGTCATGTTATATATGCAGTTTATCAGTACAACTATTGTTCCACAATCATAATAGATTTCTATAGGTACCATTGTATATTAATGTCATGCATCCTTCAAATATTAAACTATCCTGCTTGATATCTTTGATGATAGACATTTTGCAGACCACATAGATTTTCTGGTAAGTTTTTCCTTGTCAAAGCAACTTGAAAAAATAAAAAACACAAGGCCTTCCTCATTGTCCCTTTGGATGTAGAATAGTCATCATGTTAAGTGTTGTCTTTTAGTTTTTGACTCTTCAGAATTTGTTTTTTGGCTGTTTCTATGGAAACACAAGTTGCAATACATTCGTAAGGTTGAACCTTAAAACCTTAACGCAAAGGATAATGAAACTAAACTCTTTAATTTACAGTAATCTTCTGAAGGATAAAAGTATTACCAATGATCTGCTAAGCAAACTTTGCAACTAAAAATATAAAGTTATTTAGTGTTTAAAAGTACAGCTTCTTAACTCTTTTTCAATATATTTCACACCATTTTGCTATTATGCGGATGATACAGCAGAGTTTTTTTCAAGCAGAACCCCCGTTCACACCTTAGAGTGGGATAACATTTGCAATAAATGACCCTTTTAAGAGAGAATCCACTTGACCAGAGTCTTGACCGTATGTAGCAAGTATATGTCATGTAATTCTAGTTCTTCATTGCGAATAGAAAACACAATTTCAGGGTATCTCCTTACTCCTTTATCGAGTTTGTGTAAGCATAATCCGGATCTTGTTTATTTGTGAAATAGAAGATGATAACCAGAAATTCTTTATTTTCTTATGTGTTCCACTTCTGAATGCACTTCAGAGTCTTGAAGAGTTGAAGACATTCCTTCTTGAAAAAAGAAAACTGTCAATAAAGATTACCTTGTGTTATCCATCTCAAAAACATATCTTAACTATAGTATTAATAGCCCTTGTAAAGCAGGATAGTGATTGAATAAATAAGATTGTTAAGATAGTTGCTCCGCGTGGCATTCTCCGGACAAGAGTTAAAATAACAAGTAACTATCGGTCTCTAACTGCATGTATAACAATAAAAATCCAAATTTAAATGGATCTCCTTGATAACCTACTTATGCCTGAATGCTGATGGTTTGACAAGACTCATCTATTTGACATCATTGTCAGGACAAAAATTATTTTCTGTGTGTTATCCATCTCAAAAACATATCTTAACTATAGGATTCAAAGCCCTTGTAAAGCAGGATAGTGATTGAATAAATAAGATTGTTAACAACATATATGGTTCTCCACTGGCGTTTCTTCTCAATGACATTAGTTGTCCGGTTTTCGATCATAATTGCGACGTTCTACCTTCATATTGTCACTGTAAAAAGCAATAAGCTTTAAAATGTGTCTTTTTGGTAACAGTCGATAGTTCGCGATCTATAGTTGCTCCGCGTGGCAATGACACCATTGATTAAGTTTGGCATATATGACTCTTAACAACTCACGGATTGGCTCTTTAAGTAATTCACAGTTTATGATCTTTACAAACCGTCATCAACTTATGTGGGGCCAGGGGATAAGTGGACGGGACATGTAAAATTCAACATTCCTATTTAACAGAACGTCACAAAGTGCAGAACAGTGATGAACCATGACAATATAGTTGAAAAACGGTATATTTGACCGTGAATAAAATTCATTTTAATTAAAATTCGAATACCTCGTCAGTTTATCATGATAAACATGTTAAAGACATGAAAAAAGCATCGCAAATAAAACATGAAATCAACATTTATAGTGTGTTTTATCCTATTGCTAGAAGAACTCTCAACCTGAATTGTTTTGACAACACGAATAGAAAATTCTTAAAAATGTTATTTAACGGATTATGTTGATTATATACAGCTGCATCACGAAAGTTTGTTCACATGCATGCTTATGATAGCGAAAATATCATGTAATTTGGGATGTATATGAATCATCGTAGCATTGCGAAAAAGAAACGGATAATGTTGAATTTTCAAAACAGAAGTGAAGATGCATTATCCCTTAACGCAAGCGTATATCAAAGGTTACCCCGTAACTGTTCTGGACGGTTATTTAAGTGACCTGGGGTAAAATCTTCGATACAACTATATTTTTTTATTTTTCTCTAAAAAATCATTAAAAGTAATCAACAGCATTACCCACAATTCATCTCTGTTCCTTTGCAAGTCATTGTAACAATGCAGATTGTTTTCTCAGAGGCGATATCGAATATCTCAATCAAAATTGAAGGAAATCGAAATTTTGAAAATATGACCCCTTCTGTCTATATAAATAAAAATTTTGGATAAGAAACCAGAGATTCCCTAATATGTGCTATTTTACACTTGGACAGTGGGCGTTTTTTGTCCCATGTTTTCGACCTCTTGAAGTGTTCCCCTCTTGGGGTCACCTTAAATTTTTCGGAGATCCTATAATCATAACCCATGGAGTGAGGACTCTGAAGCCAATGCTAAAATCCTTGCTGTAAAGCTTATTGCATGTTGATGCCATCTTTACTGAAAAAAAACTGGTTTTGAGGGCTACCATATTGAGTGTACATGTCACTGATGGACAGGTGACACTGTTGACCTGGTTGGAGTGTTAGCAATACTTCGGTTGTCTGGGTCTTGTTGTTCAACGACGATTCCATGGTGTTGCTCCCCTGATCTTACAAGGCCTCTACATGAGACAGGTGACAATGTTGACCTGGTCGGAGTGTTAGCAATACTTCGGTTGTCTGGTTCTTGTTGTTGACGACGGTTTCCATGGTGTTGCTCCCCTTATCTTACAAGGTCTCTACATCAGCCGAATTTGCAGTCTTTTACCCGCACTTACGTGTATTACGTGTACACAAGATTTCAGTTTTTAGAATTAGATTTTTTGGAGGAGTCAAAAGACAGGTTCAGAGGTCATGTTCCATGTCAACAACCACATAGGTCATTATCAACAGATGAATAGTATAAATACACGTATCTTTGGTCGAGTAGGTGCTCAGCAACCACCCGATAGAACATGGATCGTATGTATTTGGTATTTGAAAATTCCTATTGAAGTATTAAACTCATGCGCGCATACCTAAATACACACACCAGGGGCGTAGGAACAGGGGGGGCTTTGGGCTTTTTTTCGAAATGTTTTTTTTTTCAAAATGACTACTACTTTCTACTACATATTTCCCAATAACTGGTCTAGTATTGTTACAAAACAGTTACTATGCACTACTTTGAGGGTAGAACTAAAACATCCAATCAAACAAGGAATTAAACTGACTTCAGTATTATGTCCTAATTGATGATTTTGGTTACAAAATTTCAATTCAAGCCCCCCCCCCCTGCACACTGATATTCGACAGGTGACTTTATCTGAAAAGTCACAGATTTTCTAACCAAGGAGATCTTTACGATACACCAAAAGTAAACTTCCTGATTTGAATTACATGTACCGATGTATATGGAAACAAAACATTATCCCTATCTGAAAGATGATACAATCTGATTAAAATCAGATGACGTATTGCGCGCTTAACATTTGTCTATTATCAATATGGAATATAGCTCGTTAAACTGAAACGAAACGAAACGAAATTAAACAAGCGGAATTCCATCTGATTTTAATCAGATTGAAAGATGATAGATCATATAGAATCAAAATCCTATTCTCATACAAGCTCTCAGTGATTATCATCAATATCAATATTGTAAGAATTGTAATGCGATTTATAAACTGAAGATCTTAAAAGAATTGTAAATTATCAAACTTGACACAACAGTTTGGGGTAGAAGTTTATTCCGAATTTTACATTTCATTGTTTTCTTAGCAGATAAGCTTGACAGAAATATTTCGTTTTTAAAACAATTTGGCAACGGGCAGGTTAGAACACAGGTAACGTAAAAACGAGAGTTTAGAAACTGACGCTTACGGATATTTTCGACTAAATTGATTCATCGCGAATTGGTTTAAGGTATTCCGCAAACCAACATTGTGTAATTGCAGTGAAAAACTATTTTCAAAATTACAAATGATTGAGGCTTTGACAATAAATTTGCTTCAATGATAATTATTTAATGATTGCCATGTATTCCTTTATCCAGATAATTGATTCCACAGAAACTGTGGAAACTGTACTGTACAGCAGCGATACTTCTCTTCTCTGCAAGAAAACAGAAAAAGATTTAAACATTCCTAAACCTGCTACAGAAATAAAGAGAACATTGTGAAAGATTATTTCTCTCTCTATTCAAAGATCGAATGTAAGAAGCATGCCTCAACTTTAAATCTCAATAATAATAACAACAATAAAACTAATAATAATAGAAAATTCTACTTACCCAATGTTTGTTACTTCTTCAAAATGCGCCCACGGGACCCAAAGGCTCCGTGAGTGGACTTGTCTGAGGCGCCGAAGTTTCCGAGTCCAGCTAGGGCTCCGCGGCTTGGAACTGCCGCGGGGTTATGAGGCTGTGAACTGGGAGCGCTGAGAAGCTGAGATAAACCAGACAGATCTCCAAGACCAAGCACGGACCCCTCGACATCGGTCTCGGGCTTTTCCTCTTGCTGAGTTGCAGAAGTAGTTGTGTGATGATGCTGGGTACTTTGATGATTTTGGGTGCCTTGGTTATGGCCATTACCTTGGTGATTTTGGTTTCCTTGCTGGTGACCGGTGCCGTGGTGCTCGTTGCCATTGGGATGCATACTGCCCTGGTTATGGCCATTACCTTGGTGATTTTGGTTTCCTTGCTGGTGACCGGTGCCGTGGTGCTCGTTGCCATTGGGATGCATACTGCCCTGGTTATGGCCATTACCTTGGTGATTTTGGTTTCCTTGCTGGTGACCGGTGCCGTGGTGCTCGTTGCCATTGGGATGCATACTGCCCTGGTTATGGCCATTACCTTGGTGATTTTGGTTTCCTTGCTGGTGACCGGTGCCGTGGTGCTCGTTGCCATTGGGATGCATAATGCCCTGGTTATGGCCATTTCCTTGGTAATTTTGGTTTCCCTGCTGGTGACCGGTGCCGTGGTGCTCGTTGCCATTGGGATGCATACTGCCCTGGTTGTGGCCATTACCTTGGTGATTTTGGTTTCCTTGCTGGTGACCGGTGCCGTGGTGCTCGTTGCCATTGGGATGCAAACTGCCCTGGCTATGGCCATTTCCTTGGTGATTTTGGTTTCCCTGCTGGTGACCGGTGCCGTGGTGCTCGTTGCCATTGGGATGCATACTGCCCTGGTTATGGCCATTTCCTTGGTGATTTTGGTTTCCCTGCTGGTGACCGGTGCCGTGGTGCTCGTTGCCATTGGGATGCATACTGCCCTGGTTATGGCCATTACCTTGGTGATTTTGGTTTCCTTGCTGGTGACCGGTGCCGTGGTGCTCGTTGCCATTGGGATGCATACTGCCCTGGTTATGGCCATTTCCTTGGTGATTTTGGTTTCCCTGCTGGTGACCGGTGCCGTGGTGCTCGTTGCCATGGGGATGCATACTGCCCTGGTTATGGCCATTACCTAGGTGGTTTTGGTTTTCCTGCTGGTGACCGGTGCCGTGGTGCTCGTTGCCATGGAGATGCATACTGCCCTGGTTATGGCCATTTCCTTGGTGGTTTTGGGTTCCCTGCTGTTGGAGACCGTTGCCATGGTGTTCGTTGCCATTGGAATGCACACTGCCCTGGTTGTGGCCATTTACTTGGTGGTTTTGGGTTCCCTGCTGTTGGAGACCGTTGCCATGGTGTTCGTTGCCATGGTGATGCGCACTACCCTGGTTATGTCCATCGCCTTGATTATGTCCATGTTGCTGCTGATGGTTCTGAAGATGTTCCAGAGGAGTTCCTGCATGGACAGGGGCATGGTGCGGGTCGTTCTTTAGGCGTTCAACCTGATTGACGATATGCATTAAAACAGCTTCAAGCTCGACACCGCTGAACTCCTCAGCTAAATCGTCTATGACGTTACCAACCAACGCTTTAGTAGACTCTGGTGTGACTCGTGTTACCTCGTGTAGAGGATGGAAGTCAGGATACTTCTTATGGAGGGATAAAAGAAAGTGTCGGGATGCATTCATAAGATCTGTCAGCTTGTCGTTATCATCTAGTTCAACAAATTTTTGAACGACCATTTGAAGATTGTGAAGTGTTTTTAAACTGTAGTCGTAAATATTCAGATTTTTATGTATTGGGTGATGAGGCAGAGATCCTTCTTCATGGGACACATGTTCTTCCTGATTGTGACTTGTTACCCCGTGAGCAACTTGTGAGCCAGCGTGATTTGCATTCTCTTGGTGACGAGATACTTGCCCTTGGTTATAGGCTACTTGCTCTTGGTGGTGATGTGCATTTTCTTGGTGGTGAGCTGCTTGTCCTTTGTGGTAGTCTGCTTTCCCTCGGTGGTGATTTGCTTTCTCTTGGTGGTGAGCTACTTTCTCTTGGTGGTGAGCTTCTTGCTCCCGGTGGTGATGTGCTTGCCCTGGGTGGTTATCTGCTTGGTCTTTGTGGTGAGCTGCTTGCGCTTTGTGGTGAGCCACTTGCCCTTTGTGGTAATCTGCTTGCCCTTGGTGGTGGTCTGCTCGCTCTTGGTGGTGGGTTGCGTTTCTTTGGTGGTAGTCTGCTTGGCCTTGATGATGCGTTGGCGTTCCTTGATGGTGAGGGACCACAACTTGTTCATGAGATGCATGTTCCCCATGATGACTTGGCTCAAGCTGATGATGACCATGCTCTGGTGTTAGGTGTTCCTGTCCATGGTTCTTCATCATTCCTATTGACTGGAAAACTTCACTTATAGCTTTTTCCAGGGATTCACCCTCCAGTTTCTCTTCCATCGCATCAAAAACCTTGAAAACAAAATACTCAAGTTCAGCCACTTTGTTTTCAAAATTGCTGTCATCAATTTCCTGATGCTTGTGTTGCTCATTCTGATCCAGAAACCTGGACTGAAAGGATTGAACGAATCGAGAAAAGAAGTTCAATGTTTCAAAACAAGCGGGGGTATTCTCTCTCAGTCTCATTTCTTTAAAAATATGTTTAGTAAATGTTCGCAGATTTTCCATCGTCGGTGCTTGATGGATTATGTCTTGGTTTGTTGGCGTAATCACATGGAGAGATTTAGATAACTTTTGGAGAATCTCTTTCAGCTCCTTGTGATCATGTTGGGCCTCCAGTTTGTCCATGATTTCCAACCCGTATCTTATGACATACTCTGGTGTTACGTGCTGAGTTCCAAAGTGCTTTTGTTCTGTAAGGTATTCTGTATGTGACACTTCGTAAGACTGGAGTATGTGGAGCATCATTGTGAGTGCAGTTACCTCCCATTGCTTGTTTCCTGTGGAGGTTATTCTCCAAACCATGTCCTGGAGATGTTTCTTGGCAGAGGAAATTGTCATGGTGTGGTTCTGCAGATGCAAGGGAGACAATTCGTGACTGAAGCTGTGGGCATCTCCAACTCGCATATCCTCGGCCTCAAGAAAGTGATTGATGTCGACAAGGATCATTCTGGCATCCTCCAATTGCGAATCTGCCACAGCGGTGATGACCGTTTCGAAATTAGCTATCATAGATTCAGGGATGAGATCGCCCATGAATCTAACTTCATGGGAGTGGGTCGTTGGCATAACGGTTACACCGGGCATTATTTCTATAGGTTTTTGAACCCTTGTCTCCGGGGCAGCTGTGGTCGTGAGCGGGTTGGCCGTTGTATGTTTTTGGGCATTCCCAGAAGGATGGTTCCCTGGATGGACCTTTGTAGGGATTCCGTGCTGTCCTTGCTGCCGGTTAGTTTGATGACTGGCTTGTGCGGGTTGGTTTTGGAAGTGATGGGGTTGTCCATGACCGTGCTGTTTTGCAACGTTGTTGTGTATTTCCTGCTCTTCGAGTAGACGCTGGTGCTTCTCCAAATACTCCAACACTTTGGTTTCTTCCAGAGCAACCTTGAGTTTAGTTTCGGCTTCGGTTCGCTCAGATTCATGTAGGAACGACATCTTTATCAACGCGGAAACGACATGATCAACAACGATGTTTTCGGCTGATGCATGGTTGTGCGAAATTTTCATTTCCTTCAATTTGTACAGACCTTCTCTTAGCAGATCTTTCAAGGTGTTGTCTGGGACTGACGGGAATGGATTAGGGTTCACGCCCGTGTCACGCTTCGAACGAAGTTCTCTCTTTGCCCGAGGTTTGCACTCTGATGTCGTTATGACAAACACCAGGACTACTAGTCCTGACCATGTGAAGGCCTTCATCTGTTAGCAATGAAACCAACCATGATTGAATCAATTGTAATCGTTATAGCTATTGACAAGTATCTATCACATCCTATTCCATTAAAGAACCACTCCGTGAGTTATTGGAGTCATATATGCCAAACTTAATCAATGTTGTCATTGGTGTCAATGGATCGCGAAGTATCGACTGTTGCCAAAAAGACACGTTTGAAAGCTTAATGTTTTTTTACAGTGACAATATGAAAGTAGAACGTCGCAATTATGATCGAAAACCGGACAGTGGCGCGTCAAATAGTCAAACGTTATTTTGGAGGCTTATCTAAAACAGCCACGAGGGCAGTTAGGAGTTGATAGTGTTTGTTAGGTTATATAACTAGTAAGCATGTATATTGGATATGATATTTACACCTCTGTGCATTTATGAGGCTGTTTTTAGATTTTCATGGAAAACCAGTATGTGTCATATACATGTATATGTCATTTGGACATGAAAAGTTAGGATGTTAATGTTATATCATATAAAATTTAGGTTGGTAAATAATATGTTATAAAAATCACGGAGTGGCTCTTTAAGATATTTATTCAAACAACGTTCTCCTACAATCCTGGGCCTAGAATTTTGAAAGCTTTCTTAGCACTAAGATAGTCGTGAGTATCATATATTAACATTGTCTCACGACAATCTTAGCAAACACAAGAGTTCTGATAAACTAGACTATGGACATGTCTTGTTACTGCTAGCCTCGCTAGTACGTATCGTGATGTTTCTGTATTGCAATATACCGATAATACCGCGGACCCTTACAAAATAAACTTGTTATAATAATGCTACTGACTAAGACGCTGTATTCAATGGGTACTATATATGCATATAAACCCGTTTTTAATTATTACATAACTAATTTTATGTACAATGCATAGTTAAACTACTTTCTTTATAGCATATAATATGGTGCTTGCTTAAGTTCGTCTTACTCACACATAATTCTATTTAAAAAATGTATGATATTTTAGTATATTTAAAGATGATATTCTTAGCATTACAGGAATGATGCCAGGAGGGTTTTATGCAACACCAGGGTCCAAAATAGAAAAAAAAACTCAAACTTTATTATCTTGTAAATTTTTAATTTGGTAATATTTTTTGGTAAAATAGAATTATCATATTGTTAATCGATTCCAAATGTTTCGGCTGAAATTGCCGAAATTATGAATACTTGGTAGTTTATTTCAGAAATATGAAATTCTAGATTTTCTTATTCTTACCTAATGTCTGTATTTGGGAATGCCAAAATTGTTTCTTGCACATCACATATCTATCCCTTAGTTATGTATTGTACAGATTATCCCTTTAAAAATTGATCTGAACTTTTTTCCTAAAAAGAATTTCGCCAAAAAAGATGGTGACGAATTCAAAATTCGAAAAAATATTGATTTTACAAACGAACTATTCCACAGTTAGTGTAATATACAATACACAATATTTAGATCAGCAGTTGTAGTGAGAAGAAATAGTTTACAAGCTATACCGAATGCAGTTATCGAAAAGTGAACGAAATTTCAGATCGAGGAGGTGTAAATGAAGATCGTCAAATGATGGTTCAAATGTCAATAATGTTCCTCATTCGAATCCTTGATCAGCAAGAACAGTTCATTTCGATTAGTTCATTGTGTTTTGTTTTCATAAAACAACACGTTTATTTTACCCATTTGAATTTGAAAAGTCCCACTGCACCCAAGAAACAAACATGAGAAGGAATATTATGATAAATGCTTTCAGTAAGACACCTAAAAAGGACTTCATGGAATGATAACTGCTGTCAATACCACAGGCGCTTAACTCTGAATGTACAATATCATGTAAGTATATAAACATGGAGCTATATAACATAAACAAGGCATGACAGAGTCGTGTCTGCAAGGGGACCTGAAATGACTATACTGGTTTCTTGGTTCGATTACCCTGTGTGAACTTCCAAGTTCCCATATCCGGTACCCTTGCAGATTTGTCTCTGCCGTACATTGTTTATATGTATATGTTATATAGCTACATGTATATATACAGTAAATCCTGGTTATAATGCCACTGTTTGTCCAAGAGGCACTATATCAAGGTTGGCATTACACCCAGGTAAGGCATTTAGAAACATGTTGTCTACAAAGATAATTAGTCATTATTGCCATGAATTTGTCATGATGAACTGATGTACAAGGCACTATCTAAAGAAGTGATGAGTTTTGTTAATTAGTTAATGAGACAAGTACACTGTCACTCAAGTAGTTCATGCATATTAACCACCAAATAATGTACCTCTACAACATGCACCCAATGTGATTGATTTGAGGCATGCCAATTAACCTTGATTACTTAAAACAATATCTTAATAGTGTGAATTCATTGGCATTATAGTCAGGGAAAACTGACTTTTGTTACATAAAGAGTTGGCAAATGGCACTATATCCAGTTTGGCATTATAACCAGTGAAATATATAGACAATAACTAATGAGTGACGGGGAATGACAGATTATCTTTCCCGAGTTATATTAATTTCGTAATTCTCGAGCCTTGGCGAGAGAATTACACAAGTAATATAACGAGGGAAAGATAATCTGTCATTCCCGTCACGAGTTGGTTATTGTTTATATTACCTATATGATTTTAAAAATATTAAAACTCGAATATGATAGAAATAATCGTTCCTCTATAAAGGATTAGGGTTGAGAATTTCCAAATTCATACGCGTGTGCTGTGGTTTTGATTGACACTTACCTACGCACGGCTAAATTGTAATTTGTGAAAAAGTTTCAAAATAATAGCTAAAAGTAGTTATTTTTGAACGTTTATTCCTGTTTTCATAACCGTCATTCAAATTAACTACATTTAACAGTTTTGTGTTAATTTGAAGAGGTCAGCGGCGCCCCATAGTAATACTACAAGACGGCTGAACTTGTGACGTAACTTATGACACTGTGGCGTCATAGCCGCTCGTGTCTATGATGTCATTGCGATAGAACGTAATCAGGCGCTTCTACCCGACTGTTAGCTTATCGTGATGAAGAACTAATTCAATAATTGCTAATTTCTATGCTTTTATGCAATGTGGCAGGCTTATTTCAGGTTGTTTGTAGCGGCACATCTGAAAAATGACGACTGGCAACTACATGGAATAAATAAACATTGTTAAAATTCAGTCTAAGGGCAAACAAATTACCAGTCGGGACAAGTTTGAAAGATGAATGAAATAGTCCCGGCACTACGTTCTTTTTCATTGGTTAACAACAACCAATTAAAAGCCAAGAAAATGTGTAACTCCCGTGTGACTTACAGGAAAAATATTACCCTGTGTACATCTTCCCATATGGGTAATATAAGGGAAGTAAATCCGTTCTGGCAAAAACATGGCATTATATCCAGTTTGGCTTTATAACCAAGGTTTACTGTACTTACATGATATTTTACATTCAGATCTGTCTCTGTCGTACGTTGTTTATGTGTATATGTTATATAGCTACATGTATATATACTTACATGACATTGTACATTCAGAGTCTAGCGCCTGTGGTCAATACCACCAATCTTAAGGTAGGTCGCACTTATAGAGAGAATAGATGATGCCTGCTAGTAGACAAGCTTCGCCATATCGTATTTGGATGTAATATTTAGCGAGGTCTTATTGGCTTAAGGACAGTGTTCGTACGTCAAAGCTTGCAATGGTTCCAGACCGATGAGAATTTGGTGCAATAACCGTCCCTTTAAATTTCATGTAGACACTATATGCTACTCTTCTCTCTCCACATTAACAAGGTCTGACACTGTCGCAATAGGACCGAAACTGATTATACTGGTTTCCTGGCTCGGTTACCATATGTTAGCTTCGCATTTCCGGTCCTATTGCAGACACGACAGTGTCAGACCTTGTTTATGTTATATAGCTACATGTATATATTTTTTGACAGACGGACAGTTATTCAGTAAGGAGGCCATCGGCCCACAATACAGGCAATTTCATTTTACATTTGGGTGCGCACAGTGATACATTGAAGCTTATTACATGTTTATATATTTAGATGATATTGTACATTCAGAGTCTGGCGCCTTAGACTCTCTCTTACTCTTTAACAAATGTTAAATGTTTTTGATAAGTTGCGGAATCACGAATTGCGAAAGAGGAATTCAATACTCCTAATATATAATCTATAGCGTTGTCCTCGCGAAGATTCGCCCAGGCCTTTATTAGGATATGTATCAATATATCAATGTATATGTTTCAAAGTATTTTGATATAAATACTGAAGAAAATAAATATATTTCTTTGAAAAAAAATAATTATTTATGACATTCGAACATTTAAAAGACAACTATAATAAAGGGACGAAATTTCTGCAAATATATTTGATATTTAGATTTAATTTTTCCAAACAAGACACTATGGAAACAACTCACTGTGGTTTACCGTTGTCTCTGTTCAACGTCTTCTGAGAGGAGTTAAGAACTCTTTGCAGTGTCCAGCTGAATCACCGAGAAAATAATGACGATATCTGATACTACTGTTAGGATCTGCCACGTGTATATATGCTATGAAGAAATCACGAAAAAGGATTCAAATGTTCTTATCCCAAAATCTGAAGAAATCTGAGTGCTTGAAAGTCCTTATCTTGGCATGCCGGTATTTAACTATCTTGCTGTGAATTGAGTTTCACTTGTCAGAAGTTCAATTAATTTTTCACATTTTATATTTTGTATATAAAAAAAATTCCCAGAGCTTTCTGTAATCAATAATGTTGTAATATAGATTTAAATAATTAATTACAAGAACCGTGTTTTTGTGTCGGTCATATATTCACCTGTGTATTAAGGTGTGAGATTAGGGATAGAGCAGGTATTTTCATCCTCAAATTGGAGTGTTCGGAGCATAACAGTACACTTGCACTCACATTAACTTTCCATCGTTAGATTGAAATACTTATTATTCATTACAACTGACTTTCAGTCAATAACGAGACAGTAAAAACGACAGAAGTCACTAATGGATATCAAATATCGTAAAATTTGGTTGTGCAAGAAACGGGAAATTTTGATAGTTGAAGAAGGCTGAACCGCCAATGTATAACCGTAATACATGCAAAGTTTCAAAACCTAAGTGCAGATCGTTGGTATATAAGGCTTATCTGTGCATTAATTTTTACAAAAACTTGGTGTGCGCGCCTTTACATATATAAAGCAAAGATATAAATCAGGTATGGATAGTATAAAAGCAACAAGTGCGTCTATCGGGATAAAGCCAAAAGAAGTTGAGAGTCACATATTTTCCCGTGAGACAAGTAAATATCGACATTAGATAATAAAACAACTCATTGTTCTATATGAGTGGAATTAAAAGCAATTTATAATACAAATCATAAGGGATTCCGCATTACGAATTAATAGAGGAAAGGTTTCTTCAACAAATCTGTTTCCAAAGAAAACCATAAGGCCTTATAGCTTGCCATTTGGATTGGTCCCATACATTGTGGCATGCTGGGATTAAATTACGAGAGATATCTTGGCAAGTAAGTTTGCACGGGCCGTTTTAGACACCCTGACCGAGTTGAAAGGAACGATTACCTCCCCGATGGAACGAGCTCGGATCTCGGTATTCCTCGGAACACGTTCGATCTTAATCAGACAGCAACATTTTAATCGTTCTTTGACATTGAACAGCTTTTTGTAGTCAATATTTTTAATAAAATACTCGGAAATGTTTCCCTGAGAACCGAAGATAAGATGAGTATACACTTAAATAATGGGCTTAATTCTCAGGTTGAGGAATATAAGTATTGCCAATGTTCCAATTATTCAGTCTTAAAGGTTGTTGATTACACAAATAACTTTGATTTCAACCAATCAGAATCCTGCATTTCAAGCTCAGAAAAATGTCCACTTGTTACACAGGTTATGTGGACGAAATAATTGGGAGGTGGTTACTGAAGTTGGATACCTAATCCCTTTCTTCACTGAATAAAATATGTTTTAATCAATCAATTCAATTGAGGTGAGGTGAGGTGAGGTGTTTTGGGTTTAACGCCACTTTCAAGAATATTTCACTTATATCACGGCTGCTAGTATTATTGCAGGGTGAAAGACAGCAACACCATTGTAGCTATGCATTGTGGCGAAACCTGCAAGCATTAGCTGGAACTGGAATGAGTAGTACTGTGCTGAAATTCATTGCAGCATTGCACCCAATCCTAACTGTGTGTAGAACAGTTCTCTAATGCAGACAAAGTTGCCGAGTTCCTGGCAGGATTCGAACCACAGATTTCTTGATAAATCAATTGAAGAAATAATTTGAAATAACTTTGAAGACAAAAGACAAAGGTAAGAATGACAATATAAGTTTGTGATTTATTTGCAAAGGCAGTTGTCCACCACACTGCAGAGTCTTCCACCAGACAACAGTTCTGACGACAAGAACACGCACCCCCTCCTCCTTCATGATTAGTTAAGTTCACCCATGATCAGATAAGCATTGGTCATTCTAACTCTACCTGCTACACAGCAGGGCCATGTGCACAAACAAACTTAACTCAAAACAAGAATTTTGATTTATATTTTGATTCTTTGAATATCAGCGACTTGTTGATCAAGAATTTTGATTGAATTGGCTAATATCTTTAAATATGTAAGAAAACCAGCATTTTGATCTCTGAAGGGATTTACCTTTAAATTTGGATTTTGTAAATAACTGCACTGTTCAACAAAATTGGTTTTGATAATCTAAGGTTTCACAGTACTAACATTTAGTACTAATAGTAACTTACCACTTAGATAGTTTAAGAAATGTAGGAAACATTTCATAAGTTCCCTAAGTTCTGCTGAAGTTTAGGGAGTTTTCATGACACTTACAACAATACTTATCACCATTCATGTATATTTGATTCTTTGTCACATGCCAAGTATAATATACTAATAAAACATGATTGAAATGTGTATTTACCTAAAACCTTTGTGCACACAACCCCACCAGTACTACATTTGATGTGAGGCTCTAAACAGTTTCTGTACAGAATATGGTATAAAACACTGTGCTCATCAATTTCACCAAAACATGGACATGATATCCTAAATTTTAAACATTATCCCAGAAAATCTTGCTTTACTTTTGTCTGCTAATTCTAAATGCATGTTGAAGACTTAATAATACGTGCTTCGTTTAATTAGGCAATAAAGTTCAAGATGTCTGTTCGCCCTTCAGCCACGGCTGGTAAATTCCTGGTAAAATTTTGAAGGGTCAGTACACTGATAAAAGTCACAACATATATTTCAGATACTGATTGATAGATTTTTTGGGATTATTTTTTAATTGTTTTTAACTTGTCTCTAAAAAATTAAGCACTTTCCCAATTATGAATCACAAATCTACAATTCAAGAAATATCAATTTAAAATAAGTTCAAAAGAAATGATGTTCATTAGTAGTATTTACAGAAAGTAAAATATCATCAAATGGTCCCGTGCTAAAAAAAATCTTAAAGTCTATCACTAAACTTTTGGAATGAATTTCTTTAAGTTCAAAGACATTTTATCTTAAATTTTCTTATAAATTTATTTTAATATTCTCAAGTGGTCTTGGAATGAATTTTTTGGGGAAAAAAAATAGTTACAAGGCAAAGATAAATTTTTATATCACTAATGACATTAGAAAGCATCTCTTTTAGGTTATCAGAAAAGAATTATACGAAAAAATACGAAGAAGGAAAACAGATTTTTGGAACATCTCATAAAACCTTAATCATATATAGATGACCTTATTTCTTCTGACAAGGACTGATACCATCATAGGGAGAAAAAGTTAATACATTTCAGAACATGAGAAAATTTTAACATAAAAACCATCAAATATTGGTTAAAAATCTTTTAGCTAGAAGAAGTCGGTAGCTAAAAGGTCTAACATTAAAGCAAACATTATAATTGATGAAAAAAGTGAAATTGTAATTATAATCAATTCATGAAATTTAAGAGAACAAAGAACAGCAAAAATTCGGCAATTATCCTTTGATGGAACTTTCCAACATGTTGCTAGTGTTAGACTAACGCAAATCTACGTTTATCATTAGAAGAAGAATAGTCTAAAAAGCAGTTTATAACGTAAAAGCACAACTAAATATGTTGAAGATTATCATTTCAGAGACAACACTCCTTTTGTGGCAAATTGTTGTTGTTGCACAACTTTTGAGAAGAATATTGAAATTTCTAACTAAACAAACACACAAACCTTCATCTTAACAAGATTAACAGCACTGAATGGAAGACATTGAATAAGCGAGCAGAAAATTATTTTACAAAAACATGTTGAAATTATAAATTTCTTATGGAAAAATCTAAGCTCAAAATATAAAGTACATACAAACCATAAATAAACAGTTATGCTCAGAAAATATTGCATATTAGGAAAAAAAAAATTTTTAGAAAGCAAATTCTTCTGGACAATATAAAACAAGAGGTAAGTAAGTCAATTATGCTGTAATATCATATTATTGCCTTTCTTCAAAAGAAACAAGTTCTGATAAATCTGTAAAACATAACAAGTGATTACATATCATCATTAAAAGTGTTCTTCTGAATCAAAGAAAGTTTATTTGAATTGAGAATCAACTTTCATTAATAATTAAGTATGTTATTAACACACAGGTGTAGAGAGGTAGAATAAGAAAATAAACAGAAAAGAAACTCGGTATATTTCAACAAAAGTAAAGAGATGTTTAACTGAAATTGCTCCACCACATTCTGACTCTCAGTTTGGGATCATTTCTAAAAGCACTATATATTTTGGAATGTTTTTGATCAAACATTTATATTACAAACTCATTTATCAGCTGTTTGACAAAGTTTATAAGGTATAACCCAGGGAAAAAGATAATTAGGAAAAATACCATTCTAAATGAATCAAGATCAACACTTTTGTATTAGGTCACACTGTCAACATAATATAAAACTGTTCTTTTGAATTTATTTAGATTGAAAAGATTTCTGCCTTTTCGTATTCATCTCGTAAAAAAACTCCATCCAGTATGAAATATTCTCAAGTCATAGAAACTCTTGACTAACTCTCTAATTTTCTTTATAATTAATTTCATAACAAATATTTATTCTTTACTTCTATGTACTTTCAAAAAGGAGCAAATTTCTGTGTTTTACATTTTGGACACAACTTCCAAATTTCCGAAAAATTAAAACAATTGTTCACTGATCTAACATATAAATGGTAATTTCTTTACACATGAATTCATACCGATGGACGAAAATGAAACTTTACGAGATAAACACACCTTTCCAGACATGCAATACCCGTTTGCTTAACGAGGACTTCATCAGGTGAAACAACAGGAAAGTTTTCACAACAACGTTAAATCAGCATAGCAATCCTTTAAATAAAGCTAATTATTCAACAAGAATTTATTTCATTGAATCTGCATACCGAGGCACTGATTCAAGATAAGTAAATTATATTCATTTCAGAACGTTTCAAAAGGAACTTCTTTTGAAGACAATATCATTCTGTCAATATTTTGCAACATAAAGGCATTTGGGATGGAAAGATTTCAGAGCATTAGATATAAAGAAGCTAAAAGAAATCATGTACAAAATATAATGTGTGTAGTAAATTGAGCTTTAGACTTTTGGCTGTACAAGGAGTTGTATTGAAACTAAGAGGTTACATGGCCTGAGCAATGTGAAATCTTTTCTCTACCTGGCTTGTCCTAACAAAACTAGGTTCTATAATCGACAAATATAAACCCCAACTCAGAGATGAGGATCAAAGTAAATCAGAAACCATGTGCAGCAGTGTTGGTTTCTTGACCAAATGCAACGTTACAACGTCTAACAGAGAAGAATTCCAAGGCCCCAACTTCCTGTATACAAATTATCACCCATCCAGCCTTATGGTTTAATTGAATAGTTTTGTAAACACATGATATTAGAGAGAAAATGATTTTTTCATTTTAAAACCGACATAAATCTTATTGCTGAGAATGGATATAATACATGTTTATAGGTGTTTACATCTTAAACCTACATATTCATC
The DNA here is from genome assembly GCA_921293015.1 of Phorcus lineatus. Taxonomy (NCBI): domain Eukaryota; kingdom Metazoa; phylum Mollusca; class Gastropoda; order Trochida; family Trochidae; genus Phorcus; species Phorcus lineatus. The sequence goes on from OV121094.1 coordinate 33,692,316, forward strand.
ATAAACTGGTAGGGGTTGATTCAACATACACTTTGATCTTCATACAAGACAAGACAATCACACTATGCAAAAAATTTCCAAAGTGAAACAAAATATTCACATGACCTTGACCTCAATATGGAAATGAGTATTGCTAAGGTCAAGGCCACTAGTTCAACATGATTTGTTGTATACAAATAGTACACAAAGTGTACATAAAATCTCAATGTAATAATAAGGTTTTTAGCACTATATGACAAGTGAATCATATCTTATATCTACTGGATTTATCATTTCATTAATGTTTCAATGTCAGAACCACATCCAAGCTATACAACATTACACATTGTGTAAAATCTAGATTTCAACCCTCTTCTGCTAAAACTATATCAGCACATGGGCTTCTTCATCGTAATTGTTCGTATGAAGCAATGACACTAATGGGATGATGACAAGTTGCTATGACAACGGCTAGGATGAAAATGAGGCTTGGTTGGTTAGTTCATTTTCAAGACGGGAAATTTCTTCATCTGTTTCTTGACAGTCTTGGTCCAAGTGAGAATACTCTTCATCACAGATTCGTTCCTCGTCCGATGAACTGGCACGAAGTCGCTTGTCTCGTACCGCAATTCTGAAAACATAAAATTATTCACACAATAAATATCAAGAAATGATGTCAAGTGACTACTTTTGCATTTTGAATTGAAGAATTTTGCACCAGAAAAGGAGATAGCTTACAGCTTTAATCTCACAAAGAACAAAATAATAAAACTGAATATAAATACATCCAGTTCAATCTTTAAAAAAAAATAAAAAATTAAACTAGCCTTAATGATGAAATCATTTTTCGCTTACAGATGTGATTATGCTTTTAATAATATAGGTCATGAATAACCTAATGGCAAAAATTATCAATAAATATTTTTAAGGAAGATTTTTCAAAAACAACAAATTCAACGGAATGATAATAATTAATCATAAAAGAATAAAATCGAAATTAGATTAAATTAAATCTATATTTAATCTGTATGCCTTTCTTATCAGAATTCACAAAGACCGGGAAATGGGTAGCAACAAAATTGAACTGATCCAAAATTATCAAGCCAAGAGGTGGGGTTATTATAAAAGATTTGGGTTATGTACATGCGTTCCTTTTTCTAAACAATCACATTAAGAGATGATTATGGGACATACTTAGAAAGTGTTTGCAGAAATAAACATAACAAAACAAATCAACAGGGACAAGAAACAAATTATATCAGTATTCATACATGCTTTTAAACAAAGTTATGACAACTTATTCTGAAATAAAACATGTTTCATGATAATTCGTATTAAAAAATCAACGAAGAAGAATCTTTACAAAAGGAACTACATGTAGTATTCTGGGCCTATATTATTGCAGCTGTCTTAGTGTTAAGATGGTCGTAAGCCAATGTTATGGTATGATACTCATGACTAACATAGCGCTAAGAGAGCTTCAGAAATCTAGGCCCAGGACCTTTGTTAAATTGATTGTCCTTCCTCTTTTTAGCTTTCAACATCACTTACAAACATGGATTTTCTTCCTCCTTTTTTAAAAAAGAGTCATTTAAATTTGACATCATTCTCCTTCATGCAAAACCCACACATTTGTGCATGCCTATTGGAATAATTGCACAGCAAACATTTTCACTGACATCCACATTGTTTTATCTTCTGATTTCAAATTAAAATCAGACACAATAAAATGAGAGAAATATAAGAAATGACTAGAACCTGCAAACCCTTGTAAACTTTGCTCCAGAAATAAATAGGACAATAATGACCGCCAAATTTGTTGAAAATTTTTGTTGCATCTGATCTTCACATTTATGGTCACTCAGACAACTTATTCAGAACAGACATGTATTTAAATATTTAAAAATATTTAGTCAATGAATGTCCTTGATGTATTTATTTCATAGGAAACTGTGTCAGTAACAGTCTCAATGAACAACAAATATGGTTTCAAGAATAAAAGCTTCACTGATCTGAAATCACCGTTCATGACCTTCACACCTGACCACATGACCTTCAATCTCTTATAATGACAGACACAAAATGAACTTTACAGAGTATATACTCGGCTGTGAAGAATATTTTTACCCTGATGACCTTGACACATGTTCTGATGACCTTGATACATAACCATCACGCCCATACAAAGACACAAAACAAACAATATCCCGGAATCTAATATGAGAATGTCAAATGACCAAGACACCCATGACCTTGAAATATGACATCATTGTTGACCTTGATATTTGACCTTGACATAGAAAGAAAAAAACGAACAATGCCTTGAATGCCTGAAGTCAGAATAATTACAATATTTTGACCCTGATAATTGTATGACAGACGACCTTGACACAGACAGACACAAAACAAAGAGTGCGGTTCTGTCTAGAGGAATACAAGTCTTCATGCTTGTGATGGAGCAACGCTTGATGGTCGGATGCAGATTAGTGTAAGCAAGACACACCTAGTCCTGGGGGACTTGCCTGCACGATAACAGTTCAACCTGACCTTCACCAGAACCAAAGGTCAGGTCATCTTCCCACATTTCCCTGAAATATCAACCCATACTCTCCATATATAGTCGTTGCACTATACAAATCTGGTCTGTTATCCCATCTTGTGTTATTATTGACATCTCATTATCACATGCTTGTTATGCATTAACTGCTGTGGTACCTCATTCATACTTGATAACAGTACAAGAAACCATACAGAACTGCTCCGGTGAGAAATAAGGAAATTGTTAATCCACTGATTATATTTTTTTTCATTCAATTCAAACTGACTCTTTTTTAAAGCCAATTTAACATCATATGATTGTCTAAGTCAAACTATGTTCAGGAAAGGTTCATAATTTTAGTATTTCCAGGACTAGTGAAACCATTTTTTGTAAAAAAAAGTATGAAATATGTGCTCATATATTTGTTTATATTGTTTATTTCTACAAAAATGTCAAAATGATAAAAAAAACTCACAGATAGATGGTTGCGAACAAATAACTTGCATTAGAGTCATTGACAATTGAATAATTGTGGACAATGAATTCAAGAAAATGTTTTTCATTTCAACTTTTGATAAATTGGAACAAAATATTGCTACCAAGAAATATCTGTCATCTTATCAGAAATATTTGGAGATACAAAACTGAATACAAATACTATACTTATAAAAAAAAATTCTATAATGAAATTTATTGTTCAGTGTTGAAAATTGATTAAAACTGTCCATAAAATAATTGTTGTATTCAACTGCTGGTTTAGTATGGAGCCAATCAAATAACACTTGGACTAAATATCAAATATTTCTGATACATATACATATACACTACACACATGATATCTTTAGTGTATTATTTGGTACATCATTATATACAAAGATACGAGGCAAAGTTCAAATTTCACTTGACTTACCGTTTTCTTTTGATTTGAACAAGTTTTTCACGTAACCGTCCAATTTTCCGTTGAATTTCTCGATCAAACTCTTCGACCGAAGATGTCGATTTCACTTCAGCTGCTTAAAATTGAAAACAAACATAAAAAAAAATTAATTAAGAGGAAAACAATCAATAAAAAAGAATGGATTAACAACAAAAATTCAAGTTTGCCAGAAAACTGCTTTAGTTATGCATCTTATCATATTTAAACTATCAACAGGTTTCTGATTGATACATGTGACTTCTCTAAGAAGATTTTCACTACAGAAATTATTTTCAAATTTTCAAAAAGTTAATAAGTTGCTATTTTCATGAAACATAATAAAGAGATAAAATGAAAGAAAGTAAAATTTGGAGTTTTGATAAGATGAAGGTAAAAAAAAAAATTTTTCAACAATTATTTTTTCTTTTACAATTTCTTATTCATTTATTGACACAAATGGTAAAAACTTTGATGTGTAATAATTTTCAAGATTTTTAACACATCATTGGAATGAAAGAAAAAGTTGTTGTGTGCATGCTTGAAGTGACTGACTATAGATAGTCATCAAGAAAGTAATACTGAAGATAAGATCACATTTCACAATGGGAACCAAGATTCACAAATACACATATCAAATTTGTAAATTAACCTTTTGATAAAGAAAACATTTCAATGACTTAAAGCAGATGCTATCAACTGACTACAGTTTTTCTCCTGCCTATATGTATATTGTATATTACCTAATACTCAATCTGCCTTTTATTCCTCACATTGTTATTAATATATATAATCTACTTCATGGAAAGAATTTAAATTTGCATTGATTCATATTTTCACTTAAGTGAAATATACATATGTTTCAATCAAAATACATCAAATAAAAATTGACTTGATGACAATTTCTTTAAGATTGATTGAGCTATTGTTTAGCGCTACTTGAGCAATATTTCAGGCATTAGCGGCATTCTTTCAGATTGAAATATAGGAGAAATACATGTTGCCTGGAACAGAGAACTGACAAGAACCAAGTACAGTCAAGATTCATGCAAAAGAACCAAACTACAGAAAATGAAGTTGATATGAGATATTCACTTTTCAGTTTTGCAAATAGTATCAAGATTGATGCAAATATTAATTACCTTCACCGCATTAACATATCTGCATTTGATAAAACTAAACAATTTAACACAGCCCGAGGTGCTTGCCACTTGTAATTTAGAAAACTTTCTCCTCTTATACTGTGTATGAATAATATGTCATAAAATATAAATGTATAGGTAGTCATATGAATCTGCTCTGCTTGATTCAGATACTCCTTGAATACAACTATCAACATATATATATCTAACAACAGAAAGCCTTTTCAATAGGAAGATATTTCTTGATTGCAGATTGAATTAGAAGAAATAGTTAAACCTTGCCGTATCTTTGTCAAGTTGCTTTCAGTAAGAAGATACTAGCTGCATGATGACAACTAATATCTGATGTGTAACAAACTTATATTTAGAAATCCTTTTATTAGGATGACATACCTTGATTGCAGATTGAATAAGAGAAATAGTTCAACCTTCCCATATTTTTGTCAAGATGCTTTCAGTAAGAAGATGATGCATGATGACAACTACTGTTAGATGAAACAAACCTCAACCAGACTCCAACACCACAAACCTGAACCAGAAGCAGCCACTAATTCCCTGTAGTCCAGCTAATTACAAGACAGAGTAGGGGCATTTCAAGGGGGGTTTGGGGGTTTGAGGTTGTAGCATGTGTCAGAACCAAAGCACCTACAACTATAAACTAACAAGACTAGGGGATTACTTTAGGTTTCTACATATCAAAATAAAGAAAACTTCTACATAACATTGTCAATAAACTTCACAGATTAACTATTGGAATGAAAATGATTTTTTCTATTTAACTAGAGAAAGCAAAACTGAAATTTAAAAGATGAATTTTAGAGAGTAATAAAAGTATTGTTTTAATCAATACAATAAAAAAAATAATCAAAATCAAATGCAGGATGTTTCTTTTAACTCAATGATCTATAATAAATAAAGATGATTGAAACAGTTTCAAGAAACAAATACTTGAGGTCAATACTAGTTGATGATAGGTTTCACTATTATATTAAAAGAAATCTTTGAGAAATTTAATCTAAGCCTTGGATTGTACTCAGTCAACAACTCTTAATGTCTGTAACCTAAAACTTTAACTATAGCAAGAAATCTTTCAGAGAATTAGATCTATACATTCTTCTCCTTCACAGTAAGTTTATCTGCAAGGCCCCACAAACTCCTGATTGGCTTCACAGGATTTTCCTCATATTGCCCTTAAATGTTCAATCAATGAAATGAATAAGATTCTAGAAATATCTGATTGGCCTTAAGTGAGTGAGTGAGCGAGTTATTGTTTAACGCCGCTTGGGCAATATTTCAGCCATTAGCGGCGACCGATTTGCCTTAAGGATAAGGATCTTAATTCGATGAATATAGTCGTGAGTAACCAGCTAGTTGCAATATGAGGGAAATCCACTGAAGACATGAGTGGATGGTAGAAGCCTTGAGGATAAACACACTCTGATGGATCAAGATGAAACATCTCAGAAAGTATCCCCCAGTCTTGATGGACGTGTTTACAGTGACGAGACAAAGAGCAGGACAGAGGTATATCGAGTGCTGACACAGGTATCTAGGAGAAAACGATTCAACCGTTACTTTGATTGTGAAAGAAAACCTCCAGACGAGCCAGCGAAAGATTACACATCCGTTCAAAGTCGGCAAATCTGCTATCAGACCTGGACATGAAGACCCTAGAAGACCCCGGATCTGTTTTTGATTCGGACTTGCTTGGGAAGGCACGAGACGATTCGCTGATGGTGCGAGGTCTGCGAGGTGGATGGATTACCTCCCCTGATTTCATGTGAGGCATGCTGCGCCGATATTTCGGCAAAGCTGCATCAGCATCATAAGAGAAATTTTTCATAACAGAATCCAAGCCCCAAGCTTGTAAGAGATTATCAACCTCAGGGTTTTTAACCAACTTACGTTCTGAGACTGCAGATTCAGCATCTGCTTTGCCGTTGCCATGGAAACTGGAAGATGAGTTGTCCTTGTTGCCATGACTACTGTCTTTGTTTTCAGAACTATCTACTTTATCAGTAATATCAGTTTGTTTTTCAGCACTTTCTTCTTCAACATCGTCTGAATCAGATGACACAGCACTCGCGTTTTGTTCTAGTTTGTCTGACAAGCTCACGACGGATGCCGTGCTCGACTTAACAGTCTCAGCGTCACTACTGGAGTTCAACATGTCACATTTTGATATCTCAATGGAATCGTCACATTTTGTGTTGTCAAGATCAGATACTTCGTCCTTCCTCTTCAAGTGGTCTGTATCGGAATGTGAGGACGTGTCCTCTGGATCTGTACCACAAAGACACTCAGTTGCATTTTCATTAACCGTAACCTCTATTGCATCATAAGGACCTTCTTCCTTATCCACTATCTCCTCTGTATCCAGGGAAAAGCGTATATGAAGCCCACTTGTGTCAGACTTTTTCTTTGTGGATGGACTTAGAGCAGGAATAAGGTCCTTTTGTTCAAATGTCACAGGACTACTAACACTATGAGGATCATCCTCGCTACGTAACACACACCCACTGTCACTCTCACTGTCTGAGTTTGAACCCTTCACACTGTAAAACCCACTATCTGTTGTGTGTTTTCGTTCGTCAAAATCGTTCGGGCTCACTGGAGAGAGTTCTGAAGTTTTCTTCCCCTTCTTTTGCACTTCTGTGTAAACATCCTTTTGAGGATCATTGTCAGCTGTTACAGGCAACGAGGTAGCACTGTTGTTGTTGTCGTCACCGACGATGTTAATGTTGTTGTTCTCCTCTTCTTCTTCCTCCTCTTCCTCTTCGAGAATCCCCTCCCGACTCACAACCTTGTTGGCGCTGGGAGAGTCCACGTTCCCCTTCTCCTGAAATCATCAGTTGTACAGAAAGTAGTACATTTATAAAAACATCAAGTCAATTTCCTCAAAATACTAAACTTTTTGGACATCATTTTATAATATTTCATTCAGTATCTTAAAACATCATATCAGATGTTAAAAGCCAAGTTGATATGACAAGACTGGTTGTCTAGGGGATATATAAATAACATCATACCCAGCTTTGTATCACAGAGTACCCGAGGATGTCGGAGAAGGAGTTGTTGGAATGGTTGTCCTCCATGAAGTACTCCTCCAGTCCCTCCGGTATTGAGTCCGTCGCGGTCTCCGCCATCAGCACGTGGACCCATGGACCCATCTCCTCCTGGCTCAGGGCCTGGCGGGGAAAGGATGACATGAACTTACTAAACCCTCATCTACATAAATAAATCTTATATTTTTTAAATATAATATAATATAATATAATATAATATAATATAATATAATATAATATAATATAATATAATATAATATAATATAGTATAATATAACAGCTTCACTGACACTTTTTGCTTTTTCATCTATCTTTATCTTCTGTCTAATTTGACATTCACTGAAAGCTAGATTAGCACATGAACTGAGAAATTCATTTTGACAGATGATTTTATGTCACTTCAATAACTTTATCACTATGTTAGAGATCCATGCAATTTGATAGTGAACAAATGTAACATTGCTATATTTTGATTACACTGTCTGCGATAGTAAAATGTCTTGTACTTTATCAATATGCCCCAAATGAGATCTTATCAAGATAACAACTGTAAATATAGTGGAAGTCTGAAAGGTTTTTCAATTTTGAGACCTCTTTACAAATTCAGTTTCTTAAAGTTAAGCATGTTTCGTCTTTAAGGAATGAAGTTCATTTGTATAGAGTTCTTATTTTGTAAAATTTGAACAATTAACATAAAAACATGGAACACACATTTAAAATCATCAATACACAATAGATTTAGGAATACTATCCACTTTCCTTTATCAAATGTAACAGAAATACTGACTGAGAGACTTATACATTACGTCTTCAACAACTTTTTGAAGAACTAACCAAGCAGAATGACACTCACTTTCAAAGATATCTTTGACTATATTCAGCGGCGTAGACTAAAATTTAGTCTATGCAAATTTTGATAATTTACTGTTCCTTCATCCATAATTTTTTTTCTTAGTGCTCCTTATTTCATGTGTATTCAGTCAATCTAGACTTGCTGAATGTGGACTTGACTCTATAAAAGGCTCCTTTATATACACAGTCATGCAGCAGGGCAGGACTATCAGCGGTGGATCTGGACAGCACAAGGTTGGCTGTTTGAGGTGAGGTGAGGTGATTTAACGGGGTTTAACGCCGCTTTCAAGAGTATTTCACTTATATTGCGGCTACTAGTATTATTGCAGGGAGAAAGCCCGCAACACCATTGTGGCTATGGATTGCGGTGAAACCTGCGAGCATCGGCTGGAACTAGCGTACCATGGGTGGTACTGCACTGAAATTCAGTGTAGCATTGCACCCAAACCTGACTGCATGCAGAACAGTTCTCTAATGCAGACAAAGTTGCCAATGCCCTGGCAGGATTCGAACCACGGACCTCTTGATCCGACCTCCAAGCAAACAGTATGACATATACCTCCACAGTTATCTTCTCCTGACCTAACCAGCAGTTGTTCTACTGACCAATAGACAGACACACAATCAAGCGCTATGACATGTACCTCCACAGTTATCTTCTCTTGACCATAACCACCAGTTCTACTGACCAATAGACAGACACACAACCAAGCGCTATGACATGTACCTCCACAGTTATCTTCTCCTGACCTAACCAGCAGTTGTTCTACTGACCAATAGACAGACACACAACCAAACACTATGACATGTACCTCCACAGTTATCTTCTCCTTACCATAACCACCAATTGTTCTACTGACCAATAGACAGACACACAACCAAGCGCTATGACATGTACCTCCACAGTTATCTTCTCCTGACCATAACCACCAGTTCTACTAACCATTAGATGGACACACAACCAAGCAGTATGACATGTACCTCCACAGTTATCTTCTCCTGACCTAGCCACCAATTGTTCTACTGACCAATAGACAGACACACAATCAAGCAGTATGACATGTACCTCCACAGTTATCTTCTCCTGACCATAACCACCAGTTCTACTGACCAATAGATAAACACACAACCAAGCGCTATGACATGTACCTCCAAAGTTATCTTCTCCTGACCATAACCACCAGTTCTACTAACCAATAGATGGACACACAACAAAGCACTATGACATGTACCTCCACAGTCATCTTCTCCTGACCATAACCACCAATTGTTCTACTGACCAATAGACAGACACACAACCAAGCACTATGACATGTACCTCCACAGTTATCTTCTCCTGACCATAACCACCAGTTCTACTAACCAATAGATGGACACACAACCAAGCACTATGACATGTACCTCCAAAGTTATCTTCTCCTGACCATAACCACCAATTGTTCTACTGACCAATAGACAGACACACAACCAAGCACTATGACATGTACCTCCACAGTTATCTTCTCCTGACCATAACCACCAATTGTTCTACTGACCAATAGACAGACACACAACCAAACACTATGACATGTACCTCCACAGTTATCTTCTCCTGACCATAACCACCAGTTCTACTGACCAATAGACAGACACACAACCAAGCACTATGACATGTACCTCCACAGTTATCTTCTGACCATAACCACCAGTTCTACTGACCAATAGACAGACACAACCAAGCAGTATGACACGTACCTCTACAGTTATCTTCTCCTGACCTAGCCACCAGTTGTTCTACTGACCAATAGACACACACAATCAAGCAGTATGACATGTACCTCCACAGTTATCTTCTCCTGTCCAATAGACAGACACACAACCAAGCAGTATGACATGTACCTCCACAGTTATCTTCTCCTGACCAAGACAGACACACAACCAAACACTATGACATGTACCTCCACAGTTATCTTCTCCTGACCAAGACAGACACACAACCAAACGCTATGACATGTACCTCCACAGTTATCTTCTCCTGACCAATAGACAGACACACAACCAAGCAGTATGACATGTACCTCCACAGTTATCTTCTCCTGACCAAGACAGACACACAACCAAACACTATGACATGTACCTCCACAGTTATCTTCTCCTGGCCGTCCTCCAACAACATGAGAGCCAGGTCGCTCTTCGTCTCCTCCTGGGCCCGACGGAGAACACAGTTCTTGAGAAGCAAGTTCAGCTCGTACTGTTTCGCCTTCTCGTTCCTATAGCACTCAAACATGTTCTCTCGTACTAAGCACCAACGCTTGCCCCAACGCCGCCGGTTAAAGGAGCTAAAAATGTTCAGATACCCTGAAAATAAAACAAGGGATTGATTGAATTTGGAAACATATTAACCTCATTTGTAATAGTAGAAATAAAAGTTGATAGAAACTTGACATGCAAAAGTATTTTCCATGTACTCTTCCTATAAAAGAAGGATGAGTTTCTTATTTGATTAAATTTGAAAAATATTCAAATAGCTGATTATGAAACAAAAGATTTAATCATTAAATTTACTTCAAAGGTAAAATTTCATAGTTATCAAAGACAATCGGCGAATTGCTTTCCAAATCTTATACAGTTGAATAGAATCACTTAGCAAAGAATATCTATTTGGAACACATTTAAGTTTAAAAACAAAAAAATTAATTCAAATAACAAAACAGAACTGTGCAACCAGAAAAGAAACAGTGCTTGAATGAATCAAGAAAACAATAACAAAATAATACAAAATAACATTATTTCTTAATGTTAACAAACAAAGATGATTAAGTTAAAATACGTTTATAACTTACAAGTTGGAAAACATTGTCTTTAAATGACTCAATAAACTATATATAACAGAAAATTAGGATGGAATAGAAACAAAATATCAAAAGCTAATTTTCAACTTGGTCGACACAATTATGTATTACTTATGTGATATAAGTAACAAACAAATATGGTACATCCTCAAGAATTCAGACCAAAGAAACCATCTAGCATTTTGTACTTATTATCAATTTACCAAACAGTTTCAAGTTTATATTTCCTATTTTGATAAATCAACTATAATCATTTTTTAATCTTTAACTTTGAAGCATTATATAATACATGCTGGTCATTATTGACTTCAACTTAAACTTTTGATTATATCAAAAAGCAGATTTATGTAATTATGTTAAACCAGAATGGTGGCAATCTAAAATTGTATGTTTCATATTACGACAATGGAAAGATTAATGCTTCTCAAAATCTGTTGCAAATGTTTATAAGCTTTGGAAAAGAATCATTTTCATTCCTGTTTTGAACCTACGATTTCATCTGTTTTGTCTGGCCTTAAAATGGAACATGATGTAAGCTAGTTGAAAAAAATGTTACAACAGAATTTCAATATCTTGATGGGTTTTTTTTCAAAAATATCGAAAAATAAAACGGCATTAAAATACTACATTTTGCAGTATTGTGTCCCTTATTTTATAATCAAATTTTTTACCCATATGGGAATTCATAAGTGGTGACATATTTTCAATATGAGCACATGTGCACATATCACTTTTGCCTAGCAACGATTGTTTCTGCGCAAGTTATCGTATTTTGTCGTCTGTGACGTCATAAAACCATTGTTCATGATGTAACTATAGCGGGCCGTCGCAAGGGGAGCAGGCCGTTTCCATGTATTTCAGATTGAATAGAATCGGTAATAAAGAAATTATTACACTCGGAAGTGTTTCATATGACTTTTACGAAACTTGTTCGAATTTGTGTATAACCCTCCGTCGCTCTCGCTCAGGTAAAACAAAAATTCACACTCGTTTCGTAAAAGTAATATGACCAACTTCCTTGGGTAATAATCTCTATGCATGCAATTATCAGCTTGGTCTGAATTCAAGATGGCTACCACAACTCCAACTGACCTTCATGCTTGACCTTGACCTCAACATCCTTGGCTGCCCCTGGAGAGTCAGGGTCATCAAAAACAGGTGTGTTAGAATCTGACAACGGTGAAAGGTTAGAGGGTGCGCTTTCCGCCGACAGTGACCTTTCCTCCATTATGTCAGAGGTCGAGAGGTCACCATCAAGGGGAATACTCAAACCTGCCATTTTTCTTTTTCCGCTTTTCTTCCCTAAACTCTCAAAAAACTGCGTCGCCCGATATGCAAAGGATCCCATCCTCATGACTTTGTTGCCTGATAAAGAAATGAATAATAAGACTATAGTTAGGATGAATTAATTCATATTACTCCTCCAGAACAAATTTTGTGCTTTCTGGACCTTAAACTTCCTGGTGTCACTAACTTCCTGGTCTTTCATAGCTTATACAAAACTGTTTTTCACATGAGAAAAAATTAACATAATTTGATATTAATAGCTTCAGAATTTGTATATGGTATATTGTGAAGTTTTGTTAAAATAAACAGTATTCAATATGTACAACAAAATAACGGGAACTTAAGGAAAGCTTCCAATTATCATGTATTTAACCTTCAGAATTCAACAAGAGTTATTTCCCTTTGATAGGAAAATAAAAATGCTTAAATTCTACTGTATTATTCGACTTTAATCAAGTCCATTGAATATTCAAACTTCAAACCTGTTTTACAAATTAAAAGTTTCTCAAAAAATGTTTAGTTAGATTTCAGACCTCTTAATCTTGCCTTGCCATCATCAAGCCCAATACCATCACTCGAAGTGGAGAGGTTTGAATTTGAAGCATTGAGGTCGGGCTGGAAAATAAAGAAAAAACGTTAAATATTATCACATTCAAAACTTTCTATTCCACTTAAGTTACATTAAAAGTTTGATTAAACTGATTTGAAAATTATTGAAGAAAATTTAAAAAAACACTAAGATACCAGTAATTTAAAAATTATTAAAGAAAAAATTAAATAAAATTCAACTTTTGCCTGCCAGAAACAATAAAAAAGTAAAATGTAACATGTATACAGACATGTAATTATTAAAAGATTGTCAACTTTAGAGGTAAACAATTTGATTTACACCAAAACAAACCAATTATTTATGTTAACATGTCACTTAAATTTTATTGGATCATTTTTATGAATCATTTGCTCTATTCACTTGAAGGAAACTGTTAAACAACAATCAAACTGCAATCATTCCAGCACCTAGTAATCTACAAAACACAGTTTGTTAATAGTCGGTGTACAGGCACAGGACAAGAACAAGATACACAATAATATGAATTTTAAAAAAGAATCTTGACAATTTCTTCTTATTTGTGTAGAACCTTAAGACAAATTAAGGCAGACACATTAAATATAATTTTAGGCATAGATATGAGAATTTGATTAGGACAAAGGATTGAACTCTCTTTTAAACCATGTTTAAGATATTATTTTTTAAAAAAATGATAATATAGGAATATCACAATTGCAACTGCATCAAGGGTAATAATTTTACAATTTCAACTGAATGGAGCATTTCACAATTTTCAAATAAATGAAGAATAAAGAGAGATAATAAATTGCACATGCAGTGTTAAAATATATATGTTTGAAAATATTTTAACTAAAAAGTTTTCACTTGATAAAACAGAATGTATGACTGCATTAAAATTGGAGATGGCTTAACAGAATGAAAATGAATGTAAAACTCGTAATTATCCAAAATATAAGTTCATAAATTTCAGAGAAAATAATTTTTTAATTAATCATCGACCATTTAACCGAAACAAAATAGGAATTATCATAAAACAAATGATGATTTCTTGACTAAAAAACCCAAATAAGAAACTAAATTTTCTTTATCCCAAGATATATCAGACTTTTATTATTTGTAGTTTTCTCGGTTGCTGCATAAAAGTTAATCTTCCCTCTAAATCAATGAACAAGATGGCCACTGTTCTCCTTGAAAACTTGTCACGCCAAAATAATCATACCCATTACAACTCAACATTTCTCATCAATTCTTGTCACCGTGCAAAGGATTTAAAGTTTGAGCTCAAAATTTATGTCTTAAATGTTTAAAAAGTATGAAATTTACATCCACTAACTTTTACAACCCCTCACATGGATAGTGGGGCAAGTTAAGCAAAGTTAGATTTTTATAGCAATTTTATTTATTTATTTTTAATTCAAAATGGGGACATTGAGTCATATTAATCAGTTCGTGTTTTTCAGAGTGTCTCATTTCTGAGAAAGCATGCAACACTGTTGTGTTGGATTTTGTACTTGTCCAAACAAAATATAACTGAAAAGTAATGTCAAAAAACTTCAAATTTAGTTGCAAAAGATATATGCTCCATTTGTAATATCTATTGCTAATAATATATCAACCAATTAGCAGCAATGTGTATCAAAAGTAACTATGTAAGCCCCCCAAGATTGAATATAATAATAATAAGGCTATTTGTGTAGCGCTGGATTCCACGTCAACAGGAGGAATTAAATACAATTAGATTTAATACTATTTGTTATTCTACATATTTTTCAAGAACAAAATGAGAAACTTTGTATAAAACAAACACCTATGACCCAGAACCGCTGTTTATGAGGTATCCCTCACCAGGATGTACACTGCAGTTTGCAGGTGTTGATGTACACACGGTCAGATCACTAAACTTTTCCTTCATGCACAATAACCTTGTGGACATTAATAACTGTGACAGAATGGCTTGTTGAAATGAGTGCTGCATAACTTTTAAAATGTTTCCATTAATTATGGCAAAGCAAACACAGATGTTTTTTAAAAATGTCATTAATCATAAGACTTACTTTGACTGTTTCATAAATGATTTAATGAATTTAATGACTTGTTTATTTATGTTTCTTATCTTTGTGTCGTTTGAAGTTTAGTTTTGATACCTGGATCTAAAAAGTTCAAATGATTCAACTATACTAAATAAGCACAATTAGCTGGAAAAAGTAGACCTTTTAATAGTTTGTTTATAAACAATTTTTTGTAATGTTATTTATCAAGTCTTGAGATGGAACTCAGAGAAATAAGAATGTTCATGGTGAATACTGTAATTCAGACCTGCTTTGTATAAGGATGTTTGCTCAAGGTTGCGTAAGGATGAAATAAGACATGTAGACTAAGATTAGTTTATGAAATAATTGTTTAAATAATGCTATACTATTCCAAATATTTATTTCTTGGTTTTACTTCACTTCTTTTTGGACTTGCTGAATGAGGACCTAAACTGTATAAAGGCTCCGAAGACAAGATAGGCAGTTACTTAGTCCTGCCGTGTATTAAATAATTAGGCGCCTTCAATACAGTCTAGAGTCTCGTTCATAAAATCTTAACAGGTTGAATACTCATATAAAATAGCTAGACAGAGAAGATATATAAATTAAGAAAATCATTTTCTTTAAAAATAGATGTAAATATTTTATAGACCTTAGTATAGTCTTTAAGTTGGATTGATAACATTACTTTCTCTTTAAGATTCCAGATTTGAAATTTTAGTGGATAACAGTATAGTCTTTGAGTTGGATTGATAACATTACTTTCTCTTAAGATTCCAGATTTGAAATTGTAGTGGACAACATAACAGGAGGGAGTGTTTGACAAGAGACAGGCATAAAGAGATGGTTAATAAAAACGATAACCACATTCAATTTAAAAAAATATAAATTGGAAAATAGAGATGGAACAAAATATAAAGGAAAGATCGAAGCAATCAAAGAAAGAGAGTAAAGAAAAATGATCATCAAAAATAAATACAGACCATCAGAATTGACACATCACACAAGAATATATTGGCAAGAAAATTGGACAAAATGCAGAAAACATATTCAAACAGGAATGACAAAGATATAGCCCAAACAGAAATTTTCTTTAAAAAATCACTCCAAGGATCGAAGAACAAGACATGTATGATAAATGATGCAAAGCTCATGCACTAAATATGCAAAGAAGATTTTGAATTGATAGATAAAGTATGGTTTTACTACATTTTTGTACAAAATTAATTTATTTCACCATTGTAAAATAAAAAAATCTTCTTCAAAGATCTTGAATTTGCCAAAATGTATTGTATAAGAAAAGTTGTCCCTTTCCCATTTTCATGAACAATACCAATTTAAAATTAAGTCCAAATAATGAGGATTTTTGAACATGTCATTGAATAAAAATTTATTAAATGATTAAATATTTCAGCCTTTTCAATATAAAAACATTTAAATCATCCAAAACATTGTCATAAGAACGGCAATAATGCATCCAGCATGAACTTCCAAATTAGAGATTATTTCAGAGATAAAAGGACTATCTCAAAAAGATATCAACTGATAACTGATCAAATGTTTTAAAAAAAATATCAGGTTGAAACATTTGATAATTTTCAGAAAGGCAAGATTTTCTAGATTAAAAATTCACTTTTAGATTGTGATATTTTTTTTATTTTAAAACTTTGAAATCGGAACAAAATAGTAGTAAAAAATGGTCAGAGAGGAGATTTCATTTAAAAAACAGAGTTGAATACGTCTGAATATTATTTTGATCAGGAGAAGGCATCTTTTAAAATCATCTTGAAGAGAAATGCAAAACATTTAAATACAAGGACAACTAATATAAAGAATTTTATATCAAAGAGTTTAAGAATTCTATTATTTCGGCATAATGCCATTTATCCTGTACTTAACAGAAAAGAATTCCATCCTTGCATGCAAGAAAGCAATAAATTTGATTCTTAGAGAGGAAATAAGATTCCCTGTGTCTGATAACTGTTGTCACTCGCAGACAATAACACGATTCATTCTGATAAAACCTGTAAACCTTCCTGTTGCCATAATTATAACCGGAAAGAGATGAAAATGAACAGCAATCATTCTTGTCCATTTATTTGAATGGAATTTGCTATGGTTATACCAAGATTGATTTGGACATTTTTTCACCTTATTCTTAGACTGACAATTGTAGATGCTGTTATTTCTGAATTTGTAAAAAAAACTACCGATGTTGATAATGTTGTGATATTATTATCGCGTTATATATGTTTCATTCCAGATTGAAAAAGAGAGTAGGAACTACAAACAAGCAATCTGTTATTACACAGGATATAAAGATATAAAAGTCCAGATGTAATCTTAGTTGGACATGAAGTTAGATTATAATTGATGACATTTTTTTTATTAAAAAACACCTTGGGGCAAAACATAGTGGAAGCATTAGTTGTAGAAATACTCATGTAAGAGGTTGCGTGTAAACGATTGATCTTTTTCAAACTCATGAGAAGATGTTTGTCCATGTATTAGTAAAACAGATAACAGGGGTCCAGAAACAGACAGGCTTCATTCCTTGGAAAGTACTACCTATCTAAAGGTGATCATGATTTACATTGCTCTAGTCCCATGATGCATTACTAGTCCCACAATGCATCACTAGTCCCAAGATGCATCACTAGTCCCACAATGCATCACCAGTCCCACAATGCATCACCAGTCCCACGATGCATCACCAGTCCCACGATGCATCACCAGTCCCACGATGCATCACTAGTCCCACGATGCATCACCAGTCCCATAATGCATCACCAGTCCCATGATGCATCACTAGTCCCATGATGCATCACTAGTCCCATAATGCATCACTAGTCCCATGATGCATTAGTCTCATGATGCACCACTGGTCCAAGTGTTTTACCTATCTCAATTTATATCAATACTTCTTTCTCTAGCAATGCAAATCACTCCAATGATGCAAATTTATCAGTCCCACAATGCAGCAGTAGGATTGACTAATCAACATGCTATCTTACTCCTCGGAATCCCATAATGAAGTGATCAATTGGAAACATCCAATTATAGAACAGCGTCTTCCAATCCCATCTTGCGAGAGTCGTTGGGGAAGCTAATGCCCCGCCCCCTAATGAGGCATTTGAGTTAAGTGTGGCAGATCGACTGTCCAAACTCGTCTTCAGAGAAAGAAGAAAAAGTGATTTAATTGCAATAATGTTTGTTTTGATAAATTTGAGAGTGGAAATATTCAAAAAAGAATAGAGATTGATATAATTATTCAAAATGGTTGACACGAAACAGTTACCCTAGCTTATCAATAAAGCATCAAAGAATTCTTGATCCCTCAAGACATAAAACATTTTAATGGGTGTGTTTATTTCACCAATCGATGTATTTTGCAATCACTCAAATCTCCATCCCTTAAGGCGTTACACTGTCTGGAGTCAATAGCTATAGGGGTCTCTAAACAGTCTCTCTAACTATTTCATCAAGTGAGTGATGGTCATTGTTAAGTAAACAATGATAAGTTTGACCCATTAAAAGGTAGATATCTTATGTCTGAATGTTAAAATCAATTGATTGAGTGAGTAAGTGAGTGAGCTTGCTTGAGATGATATGGTGATATGGTTTTTTTTAATGCCGCTTTCAAGAGTATTTCACTTATATCGTGGCTGCTAGTATTATTGCAGGAAAAAAGCCCACAACACCATTGTGGCTATGCATTGCGGTGAAACCTGCGAGCACTGGCTGGAACTAGCGAACCATGGGTGGTACTGTGCTGAAATTCAGTGTGGCATTGCACCCAGACCTGACTGTGTGTAGAAGAGTTCTCTACTGCAGACAAAGTTGCTAAGCCCCTGGCAGGATTCGAACAATGGACCTCTTGATCCAAAGCCGAAAGCGCTAACCACTGTGCTATTTGGCCCCCTCAAATCAATTGAGTGGGTGAGTGAGCTTTGCTTGAGAGTATTCCAGCCATTAGTGGCATAAGCATACAGGCAACGCTGATAGATCAGTATTAAAACATGAGTATCAATATGATTTCTTTATTCTAAATGGTGAGGCGAGATGAAATAGGGTATAACGGCGCTTTCAAGAGTATTTCACTGATATTGCGGCTGCTAGTATTAGTGCAGGGAGAAAGCCTGCAAAACCACTATGTTTATGCATTGTGGTGAAACCTGCGAGCATCGGCTGGAATATTTTAAATGGTAGAGATGTCTGAATACATATCAAATGTACTACAGGCCTGTGGCCTATAAGTATTGAATAAAGATTGACAATATATGTCAAATAAGTGTTGGTCATAGTTTAGAATAAAAATATAAGGATCAATAGTATCTCTCCTTAATAAGTGGTAGATACCTTCTGTCTGAGTGTTTATATTAATTGATTGATTGTCAAAATCTGGAGTCTGCTGGAATGGTTGCCTCAATCCTAACACCAACATAGGTGTAATAATATATATATATTAATAGTAATTAGTAATAATCTGTAACTATTTATGTATACTGTATATATATGTTTTACTATTTTTTTCAACAGTTTTGTCGATGAATTTGTTTAACTTGTGACACTTAAGTAAACTATTTCTTTCCGTCTGTAATAGATATGTAATATTTCATGAAATTAGTGGTGATGATAGTTTAGTATACAAGGTAAGTATCAATATGATTTTTCAATAATAAGTGAAAGATATCTTTAATCTGAGTGTTTAATCATCTCAAAGAAGGTAGTTCTTTGTTACAGAGAGAGAATGCTTTTGAAGGAAGTCTTTCTACTGTTTCACATTGCTATCAAATGATACGGAATATACAACAATGTAAATAATATTTACTACTTATCAGGATCTTAAGAGTACAGGGCATTTAGAAAAAAATTATAGATGAAGAAAATTAACAATGGTAGTCAACTTCTTTGTCCAATCCCTTTTCTCTAACTCTGTATCTACATCCAATCAATCATTGCAACACATTGTGACTACACTTAGAAGTTCTAAAAATTGGTTCTTTCATTCATTATTTGTTTGTTTCTTTGTAACTATGTTATTGATTTACCAATTATAAAGATAGATTGACAAATGTAAAAACTTAAGATTATATAATCTTGATGAATTATCCTTCACTTAAATTTTTCATTTAAACATTGAATAGCACTTATGTTATCTACACATAAATTGTTTTGCATTAACCCCGAGATTGCCCCATGACAGTAAAGTGGTTGACCCTACAAAATTATATTAATAATGGTACCATGTGATATGAGATATTATGAATGATCTGTGATAATAGGTAATAGATATTAAAAGCAGTTGTTTGTATAAGTTATTTTATTAATGTTTTACATTGATTTGTGGATTAATATTGATTACTGCTACATTTCATATGAATGTTATGGTGATTACACTTCGTATGTTTACCTCTTGTTTCCCCACTGATTTTCTTTTATTTTTAGGCTGCAAAATGACAATGATTTTAAGCCCTTAATTCCTGTTTTACATAATGTTTTGGTTATCTGAATGTGAAAGGTGAATACATCTTATAGAAATTAATAATAATTCAAATTTGAAAAAAAAAATGAATAGTTATTCATGTCACTTCTTTAATTTCACATCTTCTTATACTTTAATTTGTAATTATCACATAACATACTAAAACATAGCAAATATTTGTAGAAAATAAAACACAACTATTCTGTCAATATCCCACAATATTATTTCAACAATATAACCCATTCCCACAGGTTAAATGACCCAATATGACATTCAGACCCTTGAGTCGGAAACATCAAGAAAACTAATGGGCAATAAAGGTAAATAAATCATGAGACCTATATTACGGTGTGTGATAATGTTTGATGAAATATTCATAATAAGCACCTTGCTTCCGCCGTGATCAGGTGTTCCGGAGAAAGATGTCCGCGCCAGATGTTGATATGGACCAGGGGGAGGTAACCCCTTTGCCATGTTGTTTATGTGCTGCAAAAAAACAAGGATTTTTCATATATTGGTACTTCAATATACATAAAAATTATAATGGCTATGGAGTAACAGATTGATTAGGACAGATTAGGTAAAAGTTTAGCAGAAAATCATAATAATATTTGTTAAAAAGACTTCTGAATACCTCAAAAGAGCTTTCACATCATTACATTATCATAACAAAAAGCTAAGTACTTCTACATACATATAAATGATTACGGCAATTGAATATGATGATGATAATAATATTTGTTAAAAAGACTTCTGAATACCTTAAAGAGAGCTGCAATCATCAAATAATTGCATTATCATGACGAAAAGCCTTTCCCATGACCAATAAACAAATATGACATTCAAGACAAAAATTTCAAGAGTATTTCAGTATTAACAAATGAAAGTAAGAAAGCCTGCAAAACTTCTGGTGCTATAAATTGCAATGAAACCTGCATGCACTGGATGGACTTATCAATCATAACTATCGTCAAACATTACAGTGTCCTGGCTTTATTGAGTGGCGCTTGTCAAACTTGAAAAATTTTCAACAACCAAGCCAAGATTTATTTGTCTCCATGACAACAAAGACTGACCTCAAACCAAACCAAGATTTATTTGTCTCCATGACAACAAAGACTGACCTCCATCCAGAGATATGCCCACTCCCGGAAGTCGACAGAGAAGATGTAGGAGTCACAGTTTGGATGCATCATCTTTATCTCGTACCCCTTCCGACTGTCCTTGTGCACTGACGCCTCGTACCCCATCAGGTGAACCTGGGAGAAGACGCGAGAACAATAAATGAAATAATGTTAAATAATTAAATAGAAAATATCGGACGGAATATTATGAATCCACTCAAAAATGCAAATCATTGAGATGGCTAATTTCTTATTGCATGGAATGAAAAGGGCATGAGATATTACTTCTTTGGTAATCTTTATTTCCGTACTGAAGAGGCCTCTACCTTCTTTGGTAGTTAAAATATAATGTGGCAATGTTTAGGACTTAAATGAGATAGCTGAAAATATTGTTCCTGATTCTGAATATTGACACGTATTATGAGATGATTTGTTGATTCTTAACCATTAATGAAACAAGATATTGATTAAGTAAACTTGTTAACAGCATTTCATTCAAATGTTGCGGTTTTATCAAGTTTCTTTTTTATTCAACAGGGCTGTCATATGTCCCTAAAAATAAAATTGTGAAGGGCAAAAACAAGTATTTAATGATAATGATAGTTTTCGCAAAGCTACAGGTTAGGCAAAGATGGTAAACTCGAGGTCAACATCAATGGGATGCCAGATATAAAACTTCAACTTACCACAAGTTGTGGTTTCGTCTCCTTGTCTGGTTTGTACATTGCTAAGTTACCATTGCTAAGGGCAACCAGTTTGCGTGTCCATGACAACTTGCCCTTGTACTGAAGGTCGCCTGACAAGGCCATGTCCTCAAGCTTCTTGAAGGGGACGTTGATCTCCCAGCTGGAGGAGGACCTGGACTTGCTCAGCTTCTTCTTCAGCTTGTTCTGCTTCTTCTTGGGCCGTCTGTAGGGAGGACGTATATCACAGTGACATGGTGGATAAACATTGATACCTCTCTAACTAATGGTGTTATTGGAGGACTTATACCACAGTGACATGGTGGATAGACATGATTCCTCTCTAACTAATGGTGTTATTGGAGGACTTATACCACAGTGACATGGTGGATAAACAACAATCCTCTCTAACTAATGGTGTCATTGGAGGAAGTATATCACAGTGACATGGTGGATAAACATTGACACCTCTCTAACTAATAGTGTTATCGGAGGACTTATATCACAGTGACATGGTGGATAGACATGATTCCTCTGTACCTAATTACATAATGGTGTTATTTGAGGACTGATGTCACAATGACTCAGTGGATAAACATGAATTTCTTTCAACCAATGGTGTTATTGGAGGTCCAATATTACAATGACACAGTGGATAAACATGACTCCTCACTAACTAATGGTGTTATTGGATCCTCTTATGAACATACTGGATAGTGATTTGTAAATGCAAATAGGCCGTCTTGCTGATATCACTTCACTAGTGCTTACCCTAAAGAAGCCTCACAAGAAAGAAGGGTGCTTTCCAAATTAAGATTGTGCTCTCTCAGTAAACATTATGGTAGTCATAAAACTAGTGATTTGTGAAAAGTAAAATGAATGTTGGTAAGACTGGTTTAGCTCCAAGAGAGTTTTGTTGAATAAGGCCCTTGGGTCAGATCTATGTCAGTGTTCATGCAGGCCATCTTAGCACTAAGAGTTTTTCTAAGGGAAAGACTTCTATTATTGATTTGCATTCTAGAAGTTGAAGTTATGATTGAAGAGTGTTTTCATGTATATACAACTTATTTTCAGTCTTGTTTTGACATGGATTTTAATGTCATTATTGACATCACCGCCATGATAACAACATATGAGTTCATCAAAACATTTCCTAACGTGAATAAAGAAGTTGGACCTCAAGAGAGGAGTCCTCATAGACTAGGACTCACTTGGGCAGCTTGATGTTGAGTTTGTTGAGGAGCTCGGTGTCGTGGTAGTGGTTGTCTTCCTCATATGACTCATAGCTCGTACTGTCGCCGCCCCCATCTGAAACACAAGCAACAGTTTCTTTATCACATGTGCTTGCTTCTTGGCACTCAAACTTTTATTGGTACCATTCCTCTGCTACGAGTTAAAAGAAGACATTTTACGACATAATGTACCTAACACTGTAATGAGTCTTACACAGAAATCCATATCTTTTTTCCCTTTGGAAGAATATCGTAACCAGTGTTGTTCCTAAGGGTTTTGCTCAAGGAGTCATTTTGGCATATTCTGAGCAGGTTAGACCCTTTGTAATGGTAAAAGTATCCTACTTCTTCAGATTTTGAGGGACACCAAGCAAAAAGGGTGGGCAAATTTCCCAGAGATCCCCTCTAGGAACAACACTGTCATAAGTCGATCATGTCAACAAATGTAGCTGTTTCTTGTCCAAAAATTATCAAGGAACAATTTCTTTTATCACAAATGCGGGTCACTTCATGGCAGTCATATTTTAACTATCACATTTCTCTGCCGCATGTTCAAAGAAGACATATTAAGACTCAGAAGACTTTTTCACACCTTAAAGAGTATGAAACAGAAATCTCTCCTCAATTGAAATGAAAATCACTAACCATGCCTATAAATGTAGCTGTTTCTTGTCCAACAATTATCAAGCTGCTCTTACAAGGACATTCTCTCCCAACAGAGGTATCTCCGTCATAAATTCCAATACAACCTCTGTCTTAATACGAAGGTTTCTCGGACTTCAGGCAGTTCCCCCTACCGGTGCAATATTGCAACTTAAACTACCTGGCAATATTTCAGCCAATGAAGACACTGAATGCATGAATAACATATTTGTTGTCACATAGGCCTATGCAATGATGCAGTCGCGAATTGAGGCGTATGTGTTCTATAAAGACCACTCAAAGTGCAAGGTGCATATCCGAATAAAGTTTAGCTTTTGCAAAGCTTATGGAAATAACTTAGGCGATATGAATGATAAATTTTGAAATGGCGTCGCTGATTGCACAACTAACTTTGATTGCATCCAATCAGCGTTCTACATTTCGTGCCCCGAGAAACCTTCGTATTAAGACAGAGGTTGTATAGGAATTTATGACGGAGCTACCTCTGTTAGGAGAGAATGTTACGAGTGAATTTGATACATCTTAGCAAACACAACCTCTCTATTAAACTAAAAACATGGTTGGGGATAAATATATCATTGTTTGAATAAATGCAACTCAAAGAGTTTTAACTGAGCGCAAGACACTTTTTCACATTATCACTACTAAACTTTTAAACAAAGAGTTTCCATTATTTTTGTCATTTATAGGTCAGGAGAGTTTCTTCAGTACAATAACCTCTTCACCCTCACGCCTGGTTGTTTATCATGGAAGATAGCTGGAGCAGTTACATAGATCCTTGTAAGTATATATAGGTTGAAAAATGGCAGAAAACATCTGAAGTACTTTACGATTTCTCATTCCGAGATTTGATGATATGAATTTATGAATAATTTCTGTTTCATTAAATCTACTTTTCTCAAAATGATAAATCTCCTTATCAATAATGTAACAAACACAGCAAAAGTCCTAAATAAATGTTTTTCATTTTTCATTAGTATGAAACACAGTTCAAAGTAAACCCTGTTACAGCTCAAATTAAAATGTAAGTTGACAGTTCAAACCTAAAACACAATTACACAACAAGATATTCTCATATCTAAATTGCTTCTTTGAAATAAAAGTTATTTTCAGGGAATACTTCCATTTTAATAAATTCACTTTTCTTTTCCTTCATAAACGTGCATGATTAATAAATACAAACTAATCAATTGTTCATTCATTTAAATTTGTACATCTAGGAAACAGCTTAGGGTTAAGTGACAATTTTGTCAGTTCATATCATGTTACAATTTCTAAAATTCACAAGTGCTACGAATATCAAACTCAATGAACAATATATATATATATCACTCTCACAGGGCTATCCAAGTTAGCAGCTGTTAGATTTTTTTCTAGATTACTTATATGCATTATAATAATAAAGCAACTAGTCCATAAATAATCATCATGACACAACACAATATATTCTTGTACAATGTAAATGGTTTCAAAATTCATTTTTTATCAGAAGCTCTTGACTGTCTTGGTCTTTTAACACAAACAAATTCTTTGACATCTTCAATTCTCAAGATAAGACAGGTAGTTTAAAGAAAACACTTTTTGTCTAAAACCCTGTGAGAATCATTTTCAAATATTGTTTCCTTAAAATAGGTTTCCTTTACAAGGATCCTCCAGTGATAAAACTCAGAGTATATTAATAACCTTTTTTATCTCGACACTTTGACATTTGTAAGGAGTGCCAAGAATTTCTGGGAATTGAAATTGATTAATTCAGTCTCTGGTGGTCGAAAGCACCTTGTGCCAGATCTGTAGAAAAGAATCTCAAGCATTTGTCTCTGGTGAAATGTTTTTGTGGGTAATCAGGAAATTTTTTTGCAGGAAAATGTGATGAACAGTTAATAACAGGATTCCTATAATCACTTCCTCTTCATCCAAAAGTGTTTACGTATTTGGAAAGAGTTTAATGGTTAAATTTTTTTCATTTATTTCATTGAAAAATTTATAAAAACTTTTAAAAATTAAATTTATATAAAATATGATTAAAACATTATTTTGATACATATATCAATCAGCTTTTCTCAATATCACACAACTTGTTGAACTGTCTTGACCATTGTTATGAAATCCCTTTATTAAGAGCCATGAGGGTAATGAAATTAGATTAATTAGTTTTTCTTCATATCATAACACCTAACCTTTTGAACTGAACTGTTCAAACCATTAATACTTCATCACAATTCATTTGCAGTTAGGTTATTCTCTGACCAGAAAATTCAGGTAAAGGGGTAAATATCAGTGATATGAAACAATTTGATGCAAAAATATCACCAGTATTTTTCCTTGTTATCATCAAGACTTTTCAAAAATGGGAAACAGTATATAATAACTAGGGGTGGCCTAATGAGAGACTGGCTTGTATAAATGTAGATGATTCAGACACACAATGGTCGCTTATCTACATCTCTCTAACACTGGGGAATAATAGGATACTGGCCATGGGAAAGCATGTAATAACCTGATATCGCACCCCCTCCTTGAGATAAACAACATGTACCTGGTGTGTACTGTAACGGAGGGGATGGCAAACAGGGTGATTAATTGAGGATTAAAAAGGAACAGAAGGTGAATCGCCTTTGGGTGTATCACAAATATAAGTATTTCTATTTATTTCTGATGAATACCATTGTGGAATTATTAACTTGAGCGTTTATGAAAATACAATTTCATTTCCTTCAATATGATATAAGATTATGAAAATGAATAAAATGTATTATTCTATATTAAAATCAGAGTACTAACAACATGCAAAGAAAAGTTAATCATCTACAAAAATCTAATTTGACAGACGTTGATCTAGCACATGTAAATTAACCAATATGTCATTGCTATATAATCAAAATACCTTCCTATAAACCATATCTTTAACAATATTGTCTCCCAGAAAAGATTTCTTGACTTAAATCTCAGACCCTTAATGTTATCAAGTTTGAATATACATCCAATCAATTTTCCCATGAGATATTGAACATGCTGTAATCAACCAAACATACCTTTTATATCGTAAAACATTTCACATAATCTGACCCCAGAAATAGTGTTACAAAAAAATCTATGAAAAATCTGGTTTGAATCTAACCCTGAATGTAGTATATCCGTCTCAAGCCTATTCATGCGATCTATTTTATTCTCACATGTATAATCTTATGTCTTATTTCATCTTCGAATTTTTACAAGGATTTGTTCATGAAGCATTATTCAAGTCGGCCGATGCAACAAGGCATGAAATAAAGCAAGTGACATATCAATAGGTAAGTATTCTCCGTAACCTGATACCTTCAGATGAATAAACTGCCAATTCATTGCTGAATTATGTGAATCTAAGCCCAAACAAAATAATCAGGCTATAAAATATAACCTTTGCAAACCCATCAAAACATAATGTATGACTTTGCCTTGACTATAATGCAAGGTATCATTTCATTGTCAGGTCCAGCAAATCCAGAACTATTTTCAAATAAAATATAATCCTTTTTATCTAAGAATAAACCCCAGGGGTCGGTAAGATGAGCTTAGTGCTTGAAATATAAGGTTGTGTGAATAGGCAGCTTGATGTGAAAACTTGTGTAAGGAAAATCATAGACTTTCATCCAGTCTAACCTATACTTTCTGCCATCTTCCTTTTATTGGAACAAGAGACAGTGATAGTTTAGACAGTGACACAAACATCAAGCCTTAAGAAAGCAAGAGATGGGATGTGTCCCGAGTTGAGTTGAGTTAGGAGAGACTTAAAATAATGGAACATAAGAAGGACTGAAGGTCATCAGATTATTGAAGGTCACTGGAGTCTTTCACGAATATGTCATGTCTATAACAATTTATAATCAAAATTTTATATAAATATATTAGACCTGTGTATCGTGGCCTTAATGGCGAGACAATATATCCCGAATCCAGTTTTATTAGGTGAGACAATATATCATGGAAGTATTGCCAAGGAACCTGCGAGACGAGTGGTTGTGATACAATTCTCTACAGCTTTAGATGGACTAATACAGAGGACATAGAAAAGTAATGTCACTTCTTTGCTGCCGAACTGTGATAAACATTACATGAATGGAAATCACAAAATAAGAGAGACTATAAAATTGCAGATAAAATATCAGAAATATCACATATTTTCTGTTTGTCTAATAACTGTAATCTCTGAAATAGAATAACAACTTTTTTAGTATTTATAGTTATTTTTAAAAATTAAATGATGTTAACAGTATCAGGATATATTGTCTCTTATGGCGATACGCCGATGTATCATGGACCCTCACGACATAAATATCCTGATATGTTGTCTAAATGTGTTTTGTATCGATGCACTCATATCGCGTTGTAGATGATGCAAACATCAACACTATCGGTGAATCGTTACACGACTAAAATATATACACAAACATGCATCAATGCACATAGGAAAGTTAGAATAGTAGATAAAAACATAAATGATAAACAATGATAATTCTAAGTATTACATAACTAGGTTTCAAGGATAAAATGAGATTGTTGAAAGAAATGATGTGGGAAAATAAAACTTCAGAAGCTCTGGGCTTTATGAAAGGGAATGAAGAATAGGTCAGGGGAATACAGGGAGGACATTTTACATTTCTCGTCAAATACCATGTATATCTCTTCGAGTGAAGTAGAAATCATATTTTCACAAGTGACTATATACATGGTATTCAACGAAATATGTCAAATGTTCTATTTATTATGTTTCCCAAAACGTCGTAAATGACCTGAACTATATGAATTGTGTAGCAAAATCGCCTCGCTATCGTGGACGTCACATGACATCATTCAATTGTTTCTTGACGTCACAGATGACGTCATATGATTGTTGCAGTATTTCACTGACTAGAATACCATTATTATTTCACTCAGTGAAAATGAAGATTTTATTTTCACCGATAAATGGCATATTTTACCATTGAAAATATAATGAGGGACGATATTAGGTATCAAGGATAAAATGAGGTTGCTGAAAGAACTGATATGGGACATTAAAACTTCAGGCCTAGGAAGAATAGGTCAGGGGAACAGGGAGATGAGGGGATATTAGATGTGTCCCCAGAGATATCATACTCATGTAATGGGGCTGAATAAGCGGATCATCTGGTTGCCATACCCACATATTAAAGCTCTTTTGTTAAAAAATTCTGTAAGTAACTTAATAAAATTACATTTAACTTTGTGTAACAACAGCAAGTCTAGGTATTTAAAAGATAAAATGGGGTGAATGAAAGATATGAATGGGGCAATAAAGGTTTGGAAGCTCTGGAGGTTATGAAAGGGAATCGCGAAAAGGGCGGGAGGATACAGCTACATGAGGGGATATTAGATGTATCATCCAGCCCTCTAATGATACTATTTGAGGATCATAATGTTGATGGATCTTCATAATAAAGCCACAGTATAAATATATTCTACACCAAACTATAAAAAGTATGAACTGTGCGATTTAAACCAGGTCTACTCTATGTATATCTTGGATAAAAGGTAGCTGAAAGAGATGATAATTTCTTAAACTGTTTGATTTAACAGATAGATTTAAAAACAATTGATTTTGGTAATGGCATGTACTGTGCAAGTTAAAGAGCCACTCCGTGAGTTATTGGAGTCATAAATGCCAAACTTAATCAATGGTGTCATTTGATCGCGAAGTATCGACTCTTACCAAAAATACACATCTTAAAGCTTATTGGTTTTTTACAGTGACAATATGAAGGTAGAACATAGCAATTATGATCGAAAACCGGACAGTGGCGCGCGTCAAATAGTCAAACGTAATTTTGGAGACTTATCTAAAACAGCCAGGAGGGCAGTTAGGAGTTGAAAGTGTTTGTTAGGTTATATAACTAGTATCCATGTATATTTGACGTGATATCTACACCTCTCTGCATTTATAAGGCTGTTTTTAGATTTTCATGGAAAAATAGTATTTGTCAAATATATGTCTTTTGGACATGAAAAGTTAAAATGTTTTGATTTTATATCCCCACATATGACATTTAGGTTCATATCAAAGGTAAATAATATGTTACGAAAATCACGGAGTGGCTCTTTAAGCCAAGTCTTCTCTAGGAAGCTAGGTCTGTCATATTTAGGATACAAAGGCAGCTGAGAGATAATGAGGGACAATAAATGTTAGAAGTGCCCCTAGTCGTGAAAGGGAATAAAGAGTAGGTCAGGAGGAATGTCATGGGATATTAGATGTGTCATCGAGGATACGTATCATCACACACGTGTTATCTCACTGTCTGCGGAGATTATAAGGTTGAAGTCCTGGATTAAGGGGCAATTTATTAAATTTACATATCAGATATCATAAAGAGAACATATAATTCACGTATATATTCATTATTTAAAAAAAACATATATTCCTTTGATGTCTCGATCTCCCTTCAATGATTTCAAACATCTGTGAAATTCTCATCAAATCGTGCCCAGAAAACAATTGGGAACTTTGACCTACCAATGGTACAAACAGTTAATGAATTGGAATTACTTTTTAGATGGTTACTCACTTTTTTTAATAAAATAACATACGCGTTTTCATGGAATTCTGATTTTTTGACCATCATAGAAATTGAAATTATACCTAGAAACAATTTTCTCACATTGAGTTCTAAGATAAGATCTAGGAGTTGTTAGATGTGTCACAGTGAAGGTATCCACACTACCTGTTATCAAACTGTCAATACAGATTATAAGGTTGAAGTAACCAGATCCTTGGGCTACTCTCAGGGAGGTCCCTCCTGGATGCTAATCCTGTTATTTTGGGTACTTCTTGGGTACTTATCCAGTTATTTTGGGTGCTTCTTGTGTACTAAATCTAATGATCATAAAACGAGCGAAAGCAAGTTTGATACCAAATCATAAACGACTTTAATAAAAATAGTTTTAAATGGAAAGAAGTTTAGTAATCTGTTTTATCACTCGCCAGCATAGATCAAGCATAACCCCCATAGGGTGCCGAAAATACCTTTTATGCATCTTGGCTGCCATTGAGACGTTATAGTGTGTAAATAGTGTGACGTCACAACTATACACTACTGTAATGTCATAGAAGCACCGTGATTACACTACTTTAATATTGCCGTATAAATATTACACTGCAGTATCTTACATGGGCGAGTAATAAAATTACAATCAAAATGAATTTCAGGTTGTTCACTGTCACTCATCTTTATTGTAGAACTTTTTGTTGGTACTTTCTCAAAAAAGTAATAGTGCTGTTAGTAATAACCAGAATAACCAATGGTGATCAAGTCTATTTTAACAACATGAACAGTCAGCCAATCAGATTGACTCTGTTTCTGGATTACTTCATACCTTAGGCAAGTAGAGGGTTAAAATAAAGCTAAATGTTTGGCTGTTGCAGTATTTCTTTCTCACCTTTGTGAGTTGACAATTAACAGAGATGACAACTTTACAATGAACAACCTGCAATTGGCTGGTGGCAAAAGAAAGTCTCACTCATTATACAGAGGATAAGGCTAAAACTGACTGACAATCCATCCTTGACGGAAACATAAACCTTCGAATGGCATCTTAAAAACTGGAAGTCATATAAATACAAGTAATTCTATGAACAACAATTTCCAAGTGCATAACAGTTTGGTACAGATTCCTGTACTTTGTGTATCATCTTTGTATGAGTGTCAATTTGACCTCTTATGTAATGATTGTCATGAAAGGTTACAAAGTGTTATTAGATGTGTCATAGGTCATCTATCAAACATTTAGATGACTCAGGCTGTTGTGAATTGGCGAGGGGAGTTCTTGAGGGGAGGTCTTGAGGGAAGGTCTTGAGGAGAGGTCTTGAGGGAAGGTCTTGAGGAGAGGTCTTTAGGGCATGTTTTAAAGGAAGGGAGGTCTTGAGGGGAGGTCTTGAGGGAGGTCTTGAGGGGAGGTCTTGAGGGGAGGTCTTAAGGAGAGGTCTTGAGGGGAAGTCTTGAGGGGAGGGAGGACTTGAGGGGAGGTCTTAAGGAGAGGTTTTGAGGGGAGGTCTTGAGGGGAGGGGAGGTCTTGAGGGGAGGGAGGTCTTGAGGGGAGGTCTTAAGACAACCTTTGCTCTCGCTCAGGTAATACAAAAATTCACACTCGTTTCGTAAAAGTCATATGACAGACTTCCTCGGGTAATAATCTTTATATCCAATATGGGGAAGGAACTTATGTTTCTGGCTATGATTTATATGTTTAGTCTTTATGAACTTAATCTCTGGGGTTAGAGTGACTTCTCAGTTGGTTATCGTCATTTCTTTTTATAATATCTTTCAGAGGCATAATATTTTCTATCTGCTATCTATCATAAAACAAGAACTACAAATGAGTGGATGTATAAATCAATTAACAGAATAAATAGACATTCTGCAATGGAATTCAAATTAATGGGGTAGTACCTTTCAAGTACTGTTCAACAATTGGCTTGCAAATTTTTTTTTAGCGAATGTCTAAATTTTGCTTACAACACGCCTTCAACACGTGTCAAAAAAACTTAACTGCATGCTCACCTTACTTGCAAAAAATAATTAATTTGTTCTCCAATTATCCCCGATAGTCACGAATTTAGCTGTGATCTGTTGCAGATATACAATTTAACTGATTACAAAAATGTCGCTGGGTTAATCATGGAAAGAAGAAAAGGATTCTGGTTTCAGTGAGGACACGATTTAGCAATTACTGGCTCTGCTTGGTGTAACCGGATAAAGGGAGGTAATTAATTTTCTTTAGATGTCTCCTCTCTATGCGGCTTTCCCAACAACAATTGCCATTTTTTACAATGAAATTTAACACTGAGATATCGGAAACTAATGTAATTCAAGAAGAATGAAAAACATCCTTTATTGTTAGATAGAGAGATTGATAAAAGAAAAATGCTAAAAGTTTGGGAAACTTATAGTTAGGTGTAGAGTTCCCCACAATGTTAATAAGTACTAATCTGATTTGGTAATTAAGGTTTTTATGCATTGCCATGGAAGCTACGTCATATAAAATTCAAACATTCTGAGTATGTTATCTTAAATGGAAAATGATTTCAAAAGTAACTTATCCTCGATCTATCTTCCGAGAACAGTGAGGCCACTATGAAAAGCTTAGTCTTCATAAAGATAAAGCGCCATCTATCTTAAGGTTGACATATCTAAAATTGAAATTTATACTTATAAACAACTGGAATTGTATCTTGTCTTTGTTATCTTTGGTTTGTTACAGCCTACATATTTCTGAGAGACGATGGCTGGATTTTCAAATCCAGGCCTCACTGCCTGATAAACACTTTTGAACTTTGTTTTAGGATTGACTTTTCACAATCTAAATCGTTAGGACAGTTGATTCATCTGCCTCTTAATATCTCCATATAACTGAAAATGATCTTGATGAATCGATTGAAAACAAAAGAATTTTTTTTTCCAAAATCATTCCCTATCGATTTGTTTCATGTTAACAAACAAAACCCATTTTGCCATCTTACAAGTCATTTTTTTAAGACTTTTTAACATTAAATGTTGAATCTATTGTCAAACATAGCTTGATATTGAATGTGGCAAACATTATAATTATCCTTCCTAAAACATAAAGGAACAATCAAATAACATAATCTTAACATAAATAATTGTGTTTCAAAATGAAACTGTGTAAACACACATGCATATAGTTAACACTAAAAACACCCCAAAACTATTTATATCTGTAATGCCTTGGAAAAAAATTCGGTGATTGTTTTGTATCATGATCGGGACAGAATCCAAGTCACGATTGCATTGCATTTAGAAAGTGTTCCGTAATATGATAATGTCAGACAACGTTGCAGGATTGGGACCATCTGGTTCGGTTATATCCCAAAATCCCTACAGCCCATTACCCCTACACCCCAGTTCCCCTACAGCTTGTTAAAACAACACAAACAGTTACCTATCTGGATTAATGGACTCACCCTAACAGGTGATTAAGTGCACAGTAGAAGTCAGTCTGATTAAAATCGACCGTGTTCTGAGAAGTAAAAATTTCAAAATATTGACTCTATCGAGACTCAAACTCTATGGGGAGACGCTATTTTCCATATAGGTTCACGTAGCAGGTGAAAAGTGTATTGTCGAACATTGGTTTCAATGAGATATGGTTGAAGCAGGTATTATCAACAGATTATCTATCAGTTATAAAACAAAGAATTAATGATCATGCGGTCCAGTATATATTTAGTCAGTTGTCTAGTTTTTCTAAATGTGTGATATATTATAATATAATTGATCAATGTTCACTTCAATATTATTTACGTAAATCTAGTCGTCTGTATAGAAATTATTTGTCTAAATTTAGGCTTAGTTTCCACCAGTTAGCTATAGAAAATGGTAGATATAATGAAATAAATATTGCTAATCATAAATGTCTGTTGTGTAAAGATTAGATAGAAGACGAATTCCATTTCGTATTAAAGTGTCCATCGTATATCAACTATAGAATCTTATATATCAAACCTTATTATTACAAATGTCCATCACTGATGATCAGTAATAAAGTTTATACCCCTTTTTAGTTGTAATAATGTAACGATACTGTGTAACTTGGGTAAATATTTATATAAGGCTACTTTATTGAGAAATCATTTGATAAATAATTTATGATAAATTGTAATTGTACATCCTCCTTAATACTCTTATTTTATTGATACAGACAATATTATGGATGACTACACCAACTTCTAAATGCCTTTGAAGAAATTCTTATTTTATTGTCATCATGTTCAACATCCACATCCTGTACCAATAACGTTTCCATTATGTACCAATTATCTGTACAGATAAAGGTAATAAAGAATCAGTCTGGGTGAGTCCATTGTGTTGCAAGAGGTAACAAGCTAGAGATTAGCAGTACAGTGGACCGTATACTTGTTTTGATAAGCTGTAGGGGTAATGGGCTGTAGGGGTTATGGGCTGTAGGGGTAATGGGCTGTAGGGGTTATGGGCTGTAGGGGTTATGGGCTGTAGGGGTTATGGGGGACTACCTCTGGTTCATGGTCCTATCCTCCATCAATTCCAAGATGGCCGACACTTTGGACATTCGGAATTGAAAACATTTGATGGCAGGAATTTGGAATATTTCTAGAATCAAAATGTAACCAGAGTTGCTGAAACATGCTTGTTAAAATGGGTTAAAAAGATTGCATGCGATTCGTGTATAAAAATTGCCTTCATTTGTGAAAATGCATAAAACTATGCAGTAACTATTCAGTTATATTCCCCAAATTTTTCCATAATTACCTCAAGAGATGATATGGAGGCAGTTTGGAGATGCAGTGAACATGCTTTGTCAAAGCTGAAGAAGTAACTTTGAGGAATTTTCCTTTTAAAGCGGAATTTACACTTAAATTGGCCCTATAAACTAAAACTTTCGTGACACTCAGTTAGAGAAAGAACAAATTAAATTATACTTAAGTTCTGCAGCCTTTATTTTTTATCCCTTTGAAACAAACTGAAAGAGTCACTCTGTGATTTTCATAACATATTATTTATCTTTGATACGAACCTAAATGTCATATGTGGTGATATAAAATCAAACATTTTTTAACTTTTCATGTTGACTATATCACAAATACTGGTTTTCCATGAAAATCTAAAAACAGCCTTTTAAATGCACAGAGGTGTATATATCACGTCAAATATACATGGATACAAATTATATAACCTAACAAACACTATCAACACATAAGTGCCCTCCTGGATGTTTTAGATAAGTCTCCAAATTACGTTTGACTATTTGACGCGTGCCACTGTCCCATTTTCGATCATAATTGCGACGTTCTACCTTCATATTGTCACTGTAAAGAACCAATAAGCTTTAAAATGTGTCTTTTTGGTAACAGTCGATACTTCGCGATCAAATGACACCATTGATTAAGTTTTGCATATATGACTCCAACAACTCACAGAGTGGCTCTTTAAGAAAACTCATAAGCATGTTACATATCAATATCTTTCAACCGTTAAGATATGAGATTTAATACATGTTATCAACTTATATCTAATGAGTAAATAACTTTTGAAAATCCACATTCTGAGACAATAAATCAGACAATGACCAGGAAATGTCTTTACATCCATGATATATACATCATAATGTCACATACTGTAATATCTGTTATATATCGACTGAGGAAAATGATGAAGTCAAAAATCTACTTCTTTATATTTGAAGTTTAATCAATATTTGATATGTCACATGACAAGGATAAATTGACTCATACAAGAATATATCATGCGTCGATGCGGCACGTAACACCTCGTGGTGCACATAAGGCACTGAGTGTCACGTAATATAAACAAACATCTAGATGCAACACGCAACACCTTGTGTACTTTTGGTGCTCATAGGGCACTGAGTGTCATATGATATGATTTCTCATCGAATACCATGTATATCTCACCGAGTGAAGTAGAAATTCATATTTTCACGAGTGGCGCAACCATGAGTGTAAACATATAATGTTCTACTTCAGGAGATGAGATATAAACGGTATTATACAAGAAATGTCAAATATTTTATTTATTATGTTTCCAAAAACCTTGTAAATGACGTTAACTATATGAATGGAGTAGCTAAATTGTTTCATTAGCGGGTCATTGCATGATGTCATTCAATTTTTTTTGACGTCACAGACAACGTCATATGATTGTTGCATTAAGTCACTGAGTAGAATACCATTATTTTTTCACTCAGTGAAATACAAATTTTATTTTCACCAATAAATGGCATATTTCACCATTGAATATATAATACAAAAAAACCCATCTAAATGGCCATATAAAATCTAAACTTCTAACCTCTGAAATTTTAGTTTCTTACACATTGTATCATTTTACCTTAAACAAACCTTTATATAAAGATATATATATATATATTTGAAAATAAAATACTTCAGATGACACTTGCTGTAGATATCATTTTAATGATGACTGGATGCGTCGCATTTCGACTTGATAACAAGTCTTTTCAACAGTGTGGAGTTTTCACAACATGGCAAATATATAGGTACACATGCTTAACTGTGTAACAATGTACAATAGACTTTGATTGATTAGCAAGTGACAAGTGGTTAGCTTGATTAGCTTACAATGCGCTATTTACGAGGGATTAAGAATTGAGTCATTATGGTAGCTTCTTCCCGGTCTGTCCCAGTCCATCAATTGATCTTTTGTTTCAATCGCACCGGTGACATGACCTGTATACATGTAATTGCTAGGAGTATATGTTTTAGCGTCTTTTGAAGAAATTCTTTTGATAAAATTGAATTTACTCCAGAAGCTTTTTGAAAGGGTGTTCTGGGATGGTGTTGATAAATTGTCATTACTTCTCCCTCCCGATTGTGTTACAGTTGAGTCCTCCCCCGCACTTGATAAAGTTGTGTTGGATTGGTGAAAGACCTCGGATGATGATAATAATAAGTCCTCAGATTGACTCAAGTCCTCTACAGTTAGGGACCCCTCCGACTGTAGGTTTATATTTGGGAATTGTTCCAAATTTTCCTCCCCCTCAAATTGTGTACCACTTGTCACTTGCTAATCAATCAAAGTCTATTGTACATTGTTACACAGTTAAGCATGTGTACCTATATATTTGCCATGTTGTGAAAACTCCACACTGTTGAAAAGACTTGTTATCAAGTCGAAATGCGACGCATCCAGTCATCATTAAAATGATATCTACAGCAAGTGTCGTCTGAAGTATTTTATTTTCAAATATACATTTACTTCACGTGCGACCTTTCACCTTTTTACCTATATATATATATATATATATATATATATATATATATATGTATATACGAAAAGCATTTCACTATCTTGTGTCCAACACTATTATCTTCAAGATTGCAGGAGATGCAGAGGAACCGAGA
This sequence comes from Phorcus lineatus, assembly GCA_921293015.1. NCBI lineage: Eukaryota > Metazoa > Mollusca > Gastropoda > Trochida > Trochidae > Phorcus > Phorcus lineatus. The sequence continues at coordinate 33,730,636 of OV121094.1, forward strand.
GCGTCCAGCGAAACATGAGCGTTAGCATTGTCCAATACTTGAACACATGTGAGTTTCTGTTTTTTGTATTGAAATAGAAGATGACATGGAAGGGGAGGGACAAGAAGTTTGAAGAATTTTACTGTTCAACAATGTAATAAGAAAAAATTATTTAATCATCAGTGCATGGAAAGGCATTATTTCTGATGCTTGAAATAATAATAATAATAACTTTCTTGTACGGCGCATATATCCATGACAGAGCATGCTCAAAGCGCACAAATTGTATTATTACCCCGAGGGAATAGTACTACGATGCAGCCTATTAAGCGCTTTGCGCGACCATATAGGTCCATACCTTCCCGTAATTCAGGTACCCAATTGTACAGCTGAGTTCAATGTGGATGAAGTGTCTTGCCCAGGGACACAGCACACAACATGGCCCAGGTTACAAATGTCTGGTGCCTCCATCGGAATTCGAACCCCGACCATTGGCATGATAGGTGAACATGCTAACCACTACACCAGTGTGCCATAGGGAAGGATTGCTGTGTACAGGAACGTCCAAGATTTTTGGCAGCATACAGAAAGTACAACTCAACGGAACTCAGACATCTGCTATTTTACATGCCTGTACCAGTTTCTAACATTGGTATGAAATAAATGCACGCACTGACACATAAATCCTTACATCAGGATCAGAGAGCCAGCAACTTCCTAATGGCTGTACAACAAAGGAAAACCTCTGATCCATAGCTTGTACTGCTTTGATTGTCAATGAAGCATAACACTGAAACATAACCAAAGAGTGATTGTTTCAAACCCAGAACCTCTTGATCAGAATTGTCTATGTTGTGTAACCCTTGTGTTAGCCTGGTATGATGTAATGATGATTATAATAATAGCATTCTTATACCACGCATATATCCATGACAAAGAATGCTCAAAGTGCCATGAGTATTATTGCCCTGGAGGGATAGTTTGTTCGGTGCCGCCGATTAACAAGCGCTTTGTGCGACCGTATAGGTCCATACTTCCCCCTTGTTCAGGTACCCATTTGTACAGCTGGGTTAAGTGAGTGCAAAGTGGATGAAGTGTCTTGCCCAAGGACACAACACAGGATGAGACCCAAGTCACAAAATTTGTGTGTCTCCAGTGGGATTCGAACCCGTGTCTCTGGCATGAGAGGCAAGCATGCTAACCACTTCACCACTGTGCTCCACAATATATATTTGCTGAGGCCAAAGTGGGCAATATCTCACATGCATGGACACATGACACAGGTATCGTATGACACCACACCATCGTTCATGCACCGCCTGATGTGAGACGTGTATCGGGTTCTGGCTGGTGATCAATCTTGTATGACATAATGCATCTATCGGGTGTTAGGTTACGCTGACACAGCAGTTATTCAAAGCTTCAAAGATCTTAAAGTGACAAAATATTAAAAGTATCAGATGATAATTCAAACATTATATTCTATCGAAGGACACATCAGTCAACCAACAACAAGCACTCTGCTCTGACAATTAGATTTGATTGGTTTTAAACCTGTGTGTGTGGCTAATTAACATTAAGCCTAAAAGGCAACAAGACTAATCTGACAGCCTACGTGAAGACATTTATGAAATATTATCTGGAGTAAAAGTTGGATGATCAACTGTACATTTCAATATTGGTCCACTGGCAAATTCAGTGACAATCAACAAGTGTTCGAAAAATGTTAAGTCCCTACTGGAAAGCAGGTCTAAATCACACAAGTGGGTATGCACAAGGTTTGAAAAATCAACCAATGTTCTGACAAAATTTTGCAAGCCCTGCAACATGTAGACATTCAGTATATCTAAAATCACACAAGGGGGCATGCACACCTCTTCTTCATCTGAAATTATAATAATTAATTGACAGGCAGGCTGCTACTTCAAAGAGCAAGGAGACACACTATCCCAAAATTGTCCATGCCTTTTCCTACACAAACCTCTGAGCTCAAGCCGACACATTGCCTCTAACCATTAAATCATTTGATATCCAGGATGTTACCATCTACCATTTTGAATAAAATCAACAAATACATTTTTATCAGAGAGACACAATAACTTGTTTATGATTTGTTCAGGTTTTTCTGTAAAGGTTTCAAAGAACATACTTTTATCAATCTAAAAGCTGTTTTTATCTTTTGTCTGCTTAGCCTATAATTTTCACAAAATGCTTTGGTGTGACATGTGAATAATTCTTTCCTGACTTTTTTCCCTATTCCCTTTGTCAGAACACTTTAATCCATCTACTATGGCCACAGACCCTATAAATCAGAGTCTATGGTTGTGGTGTTCCCTTAACCACACAATAGACTGTCTAATTTAGAAAAAACTTCTCTCCAACTAAATAACAACAGGGACATGAAGGTCAAATATAATTTACATTTTAGAGGCAATTTCATAGATGGCATGAACAGAATGAGATTAGACTTTTACTTGGGTTAGAAGGAGAATACTTGACTTGGTCTCAGTGACTAGTGTTATGTTACTGGGAGAGAGCTAGCATTTGGATAATAGAAATGTACTATGAAAAAAATAGTGGAGTCAGATTGCGGTTTTCGACACCTCCCCACTTGTGAAATTTTCTACGACAAGTAACCTACACCGCTGTTCATGAGGTAATTCCCAACCCCTGTTCATTTGGTGACCCCCAACCTGTGTTCATTAGGTGACCCCCAGCCCTTGTTCATTAGGTTATACTCGGCCCTTGTTCATTAGGTGATCCCCGGCCCTTGTTCATTAGGTGATCCCCGGCCCTTGTTCTGTAGGTGACCCAAACCCTTGTTCATTAGGTGACCCCCAACCCTTGTTCAGTAGGTGACCCCAAACCCTTGTTCAGTAGGTGACCCCAAACCCTTGTTCAGTAGGTGATTCCCAACCCTTGTTCATTAGGTGACCCCAAACCCTTGTTCAGTAGGTGACCCCAAACCCTTGTTCAGTAGGTGATTCCCAACCCTTGTTCATTAGGTGACCCCAAACCCTTGTTCAGTAGGTGACCCCAAACCCTTGTTCATTAGGTGACCCCAAACCCTTGTTCATTAGGTGACCCCGAACCCTTGTTCATTTGGTGACCAATACCTAGTGTTAATTAGGTGACCCCAAACCCTTGTTCATTAGGTGACCCCAAACCCTTGTTCAGTAGGTGACCCCGAACCCTTGTTCATTTGGTGACCAATACCTAGTGTTAATTAGGTGACCCCAAACCCTTGTTCATCAGGTGACCCCAAACCCTTGTTCATTAGGTGACCCCAAACCCTTGTTCATTAGGTGACCCCAAACCCTTGTTTATTTGGTGACCAATACCCAGTGTTAATTAGGTGACCCCCAACCCTTGTTCATTAGGTGACGCCAAACCCTTGTTCATTAGGTGACCCCAACCCTTGTTCATTAGGTGACCCCAAACCCTTGTTCATTAGGTGACCCCCAACCCTTGTTCATTAGGTGACGCCAGATTCTTGTTCATTAGGTGACGCCCAACCTGTCTTCATTAGGTGACCCCCAACCCTTGTTCATTAGATGACGCCCAACCCTTGTTCACTAGGTGACCCCCAACCCTTGTTCAGTAGGTGACCCCCAGCCCTTGTTCATTAGGTTGACCCCCAGCCCTTGTTCAGCAGGTGACCCCAAACCCTTGTTCAGTAGGTTACGCTCAACCTGTCTTCATAAAATGACCCCGAAACCCTTGTTTATTAGGTGACCCCCAACCCTTGTTTATTAGGTGATTCCCAACCCTTGTTCATTAGGTGACCCATACCCAGTGTTAATTAGGTGACCCCAAACCCTTGTTCATTAGGTGACCCCAAACCCTTGTTCATTAGGTGACCCCAAACCCTTGTTCATTAGGTGACCCCAACCCTTGTTCATTAGGTTACCCCAAACCCTTGTAATTAGGTGACCCCAAACCCTTGTTCATTAGGTGACCCCCAACCCTTGTTCATTAGGTGACCCCAAACCCTTGTAATTAGGTGACCCCAACCCTTGTTCATTAGGTGACCCCCAACCCTTGTTCATTAGGTGACACCCAACCTGTCTTCATTAAGTGACCCCAACCCTTGTTCATTAGGCGACCCCCAACCCTTGTTTATTAGGGGTCTCCCCCCTTTCGACATTTGCAAGTCTGCCACTGCAAGCACTAAATCTAAATCCAAGAAACTGTGGATGTTCATGCTCTGAATAATTATGAAACTCGGTGTCAGAAAGTTTTAAATGATCAAAACTCCATCCATTATATCTTCTAATTAAGATTTTATCAAAACAATTTAGCAAACCAAAAGGGGTGCATTCCTACAAATGTAATTAAAAACATTTTGACATAGATAATACAAAATGTTGAATCAATTTAATTTGGCCCAATAAACAATGAACATAAATTTTTGGATGAGCAGTTTTGGCCATGTTTGTCAGTGTAAGGAGTTCACACCATGACTCATGCAACCGCAAAACAACCTCCTTATTGTAATTGTGAATACACTTTATGACAGAGTTTGAGTTTCGAAGAAAGTTAAATTGTGCTGTTTTTTGTTTTAAAAAGTTTGTGTCATACTATCTACTTATCTAACAATGTATGCATGGGTCAACAATCACACTTTAATTCATTCAGTAATAAAAAAACCCCAGGATTTTAATCACTAACAGATCAAACAAAATAGCAAAACCAATATAAGTGACTTAAAAAATGAAATAAATAAATTATTAACTTTGCTTATAATGCATTTCTTTCTTTATCTTTCTCTTTTTATTATTGTTCAATCCGTTGTGGGGGGGGGGGTGTGTCTTTGGGGTTGGAGGGAGTTAAAGGAGTTTGATCCATAGACAGGTTGATACACAACGAAAATAAAATACCAAAGTGGTCTAGCTGAGCTCACAATGACAGTGTTAGAAATTCTATAGTGGTATAGGTTACCGTGGTACATTCGTTAATCATTAGTGAATAATCAATCAACAGTTCAGCCAATTAATTAAATTTTAATTAAGTTTTAATTAGGCATGTGTCTAGATGTTGCAAAAATAGAATTTGTTCTACTTTAGGTCATGATGACCAACAATCTTACAGGTGAGGTAGACTTTGTCAGACGACTTTATATAAACCAACAATCTTACAGGTGAGGTAGACTTTGTCAGACGACTTTATATAAACCAACAATCTTACAGGTGAGGTAGACTTTGTCAGACGACTTTATATAAACCAACAATCTTACAGGTGAGGTAGACTTTGTCAGACGACTTTATATAAACCAACAATCTTACAGGTGAGGTAGACTTTGTCAAACGACTTTATATAAACCAACAATCTTACAGGTGAGGTAGACTTTGTCAGACGACTTTATATAAACCAAAAATCTTACAGGTGAGGTAGACTTTGTCAGACGACTTTATATAAACCAACAATCTTACAGGTGAGGTAGACTTTGTCAAACGACTTTATATAAACCAACAATCTTACAGGTGAGGTAGACTTTGTCAGACGACTTTATATAAACCAACAATCTTACAGGTGAGGTAGACTTTGTCAGGCAACTTTATATAAACCAACAATCTTACAGGTGAGGTAGACTTTGTCAGAGGACTTTATATAAACCAACAATCTTACAGGTGAGGTAGACTTTGTCAAACGACTTTATATAAACCAACAATCTTACAGGTGAGGTAGACTTTGTCAGACGACTTTATATATTCAAAGTAAAGCCATTTGCTTTGTAGCTCAACCATCTTTGTTTCGGTGCTGGCCTGATGCCGAACGACAGGCCATGCTATAAGACCGTCTGGTCTCATAGTCTGCTTGACTTCACAACAAAGTGATAACCTTGATTTTGATTAACTATTAAAACAGCTGCTACAATAATCAATATCTAAATTAAATTCACAAAATAAACATTGATAAACATAAAGTTAACATTGACCTTAACCATGTCTCACTGAATTGATTTATGTCAAAGTGACACTTGTAGGTGAGGTAAGGTGACGTCGCTTTCAAGAATATATTATTTATATCACGGCTGTTTGTACTATTGAATCAAGTAAGCCTGCAACCATGACTCCCACTCTCAATTTAACCCAGCTTCTACCCAAGTGAGTGAGTGATTTGGGGATTAATGCTGCTTTCAAGAATATTTCACTTATATCGCGGCTGCTAGTATTATTGCAGGGAGAAAGCCCGCAACACCATTGTGGCTCTGCATTGTGGAGAACTGCGAGAACTGGCCGGAACTAGCAAACCATGAGTGGTACTGCGCTGAAATTCAGTGTAGCATCGCACCCAAACCTTACTGTGGGCAGACAGTTCTCTAATGCAGACAAAGTTGCCGAGCTCCTGGTGGGATTCAAACCCCGTACGTCTTGATCAGTACCCGAACAGGCTAAACACTGCGCTATCCTTGTAACTTGTAAAGGACAGCATACCCTGTCACGTGATTGATAGTATTGAAAATGATACAAAATTTAAAAGTATACAAAATGTTCGGTGAAATCACTTGAGCTTTAACTCTAAAACTTGTATCAGAAAATCTGTGTGTCATTGAGTAAATCTGTAAACAATGTCTTACTTCTCGTATCTGATAGACTGGCCTGTATATGTAAATACAAAAATTTATGTCAATAAAAAATTTCCAAAGAATATTCATGCCTATACATTTGGACACACCTGAATGACTTCCACATAGAAATCAAAGGTTATATAAACAGTGATGTGAGAGAAGAAGGAGGCAGATCCATGGTGATGGCCAGGGAGGAACTGAGCTGGAAGTTTATGAGAGAATTGACAATAAACCTCTGGTGTCTTTCAGGTGTTCTTATTTTGAAATGTTGTGTATAAATGGGAGAGGTGTATTTGTTTGAAATCTTGCATACTTGCTCTGCAATGAAACAGACTCAGGTGATTTAACACAAAACTTCACAGTTTGGACATTTGAGGCCATCTAGCACTAATTTGGAAAAGCTTAACGTTAAAATTGGTTTGTGACTTTAGAAGGCTAGAAGAGATTTCAAGAGGTCTAGATTCCGAATGCATATTCTGATTAACAAACCTGTCCATAAAATATGAGGCCAGAAGGATACTTGAATGTTCTAAATAAAACTCTATCAATATGATGGAGGGACTAAAAATGTTATAACATATTGCAAATACTAATACAAACTAGCAAGATAACTCACCGATAGTATTTTCCGTGTGATCATCTGAACCGACACTCTTTTCTGATTGGTTGCTCTTATCATACACGTCCATTCGTGGGGGTGGCCGCGCGGGGAGGTTTGGCGGCTTGTCTTCTCCCGTCAGATCGGAGGCAGCTCGGTCTCTCCTAGGTGGAAGCGGTGGGGGTAGTGGGATGTCGGCCAGTTCCTCTGAAATATCATCAATGCTTGCGGCAGTGGCCAAACTGGCTCGATCACCCCCCGATTGGTTGCCCCCCGTCGCGGCGCTATCTTCCGACAGCTGGAGCCGAGCCACTGGAATCTCATACAGGTCCTGTTCATCTTTGTCGTCATCGTCTTGTCTGGAAGAGAATTAGACGAGATTGGGATATTTTTTTACTTAATTTTTGACAGGAGACCATTACATAACATGTAAATGTAGCAAAATGTAGTTATTCACAGCATAATGTAGCAAAATATAGTTAAACATAGCATGATGTAGAAAAATGTTTCTGAATGTATCTTAATGTAGTTGAAAGTCAATAAATGTTGCTAAACGTAACTAGATTTAGCTTCACTGCTGCCTATTATAGGATGGGTTGGTGTAACCATACAGTTTTCAAAGTCCCCAAAGTCAGGATGCAAGAGGAAAATAAAATGTTTTATATATGAAGTAAGAAGATCAATAACGCGTTGATCTCATGCTGCTTGTGATATAATCCATTTGAAACTTACCCGTCCAGATGTTCTTCAATGTCAATGTCATCATATACCTTCACACCCTGGAAAGAAAAGAAGAGAGAAACGTTGTTTGATTGGTTAATTAAACATCAATATACAATAGGAACACAATTCTTGATGGAATAAAGGAAAAAACATTTTTTTAAATATTTTCCAGTCATAATAATTTGATAGAAGCCATTTGAAGATTGATGATTTACATAAATTTTCCTAAAATTCTTCTTTCTCATGATAAAGAAGGTGAATATTGCGGCAATCAATGATTGAAAAACAAATGCACAAATATAACAGTAACCTACCAAAGAAAACAATTGTGAAAACAGTGGTACAGACTTAGTGGGACCCTTGGTAGGCCTTGGCCATAAAGAATCCACAGTTGGTGAGGGTTTGAATCTAAGCAGACCAACTCCACCAAGATAGACACAATAAATTTTATCATTATGTAACAGAAGTGATTGTGAGATCACCTCCAGTGGGATTTGAACCCAGGACCTCCAGATGAGAGTCCTACACTCTACCGATTCAGCCAAAGAGATATCCCTCTGGCCAAAGCCACTAGGAATGCTTTTTTTTCACCCTGCCACATACACCCCCTCCACAAAGTGACTCGTCCTCGAGTCCAGCCATTTTGGAGTTATCAAGCACCTCAGTTCGACGTACTCAGGGTGCAGTGAGCATTAGGGAGTTGCCCTGGCCCCAAGTTGGGCGCAAAATGTAACAGAAGTGATTGTGAGATCACCTCCAGTGGGATTTGAACCTAGGACCTCCAGATGAGAGTCCTACACTCTACCGATTCAGCCAAAGAGATATCCCTCTGGCCAAAGCCACTAGGAATGCTTTTATTTCACCCTGCCACATACACCCCCTCCACAAAGTGACTCGTCCTCGAGTCCAGCCATTTTGGAGTTATCAAGCACCTCAGTTCGACGTACTCAGGGTGCAGTGAGCATTAGGGAGTTGCCCTGGCCCCACGTTGGGCGCAAAATGTAACAGAAGTGATTGTGAGATCACCTCCAGCGGGATTCGAACCCAGGACCTCCGGATGACAGTCCTACACTCTACCGATTCAGCCAAAGAGATATCCCTCTGGCCAAAGCCAGTAGCAATACTTTTATTTCATCCTGCCACAATTAGATAGAAAGACAAATTATCATTAGAGAACACAGAAGCATCACCTGTTCTGATTCCGCGTCGGAGTTCTCGGTATAAGGAATGACCCCGAGATTCCGTGAGATTTCCCTCTGGTAAGCTGCAAAATCCTCAGGCTCGGTGTCTGCTGGAGCTGTAGTGTCAAGGTCAAGGTCAGGCAGCACTTCCTCTACTTTCACTTCTGCTTGGATTTCCCCTACAACTGCATCAGACACGGACTTCCTGCCTGTAACACAGATCACACCTGTCTTTTGAAAAGTTGCTAAGGAGTTCTGAATTCTTGAAGGAGTTTCATTAAATGAGTTTTGATAAACAAGACAAAGGGAAAATCAGGCGTTTTCAAGGAAACCAAACTCATTTCAAGTATGTCACAGCTAGCAATTGACCTGTAGGCACTGTCTAAATATATCACGACATGGGTTGCCGTATTGTTATAGAAAGGTTCATGGAGACTGATAATATTGCAGAGAAAAAGCACACCACATATACATAAAGGATATTATATGAGTAATCACGTCATACTATGTTTACAACATGAGTGCGGTAATAATGTTATTACCAGAGCAAGATATATACTGTATATACTTCAAGCACCAGTGTTGTAAACATTGTATTGTTTACTTTGTTCTATTTATTACCCAGGTTATGAAATTGAGTAAAATATGCCTAAATCTACTTTCAAGCTTAGTTTGGTTAAGTGCCATAACTTGTGTACAACATGTCACCATATATATAACACATGATCTCATAATATCAATGACGATGCCCAATCACCAAGACGGTTGGTATATTTTCCAAAAGCAATCTACGAAATAGATGAACCCCTGTACTTTTCAGGTAGAGTCCCTTCCTTGGTAATGGGTATATTGTCCTAAAGGAATGAATGAAACAGATTTTGCCCTCTATTATTGCCCTAGTGAATATATAATTAACAGACATATTGTGGTTGCTAACACCAAGGATTAATGGCCTACTGAGGCTTGTACACTGTTGGAAGAAGACTGTGACACAAGTGTGATAATCTGAAGAAAGGAATAAAATGCAATCATATATGGAGATAATGCGAATGTTCTGGGAGGTGAAGAAATAGATGATATTATATGAGTCTGCTTGACCTACTATCATTACGACAAAGTACCTAATATTTGTATTTCCCATAAGAGAAAGCAAGGGATATACTGATATTTCGGCACGATGTCCAAAACATCATATGTCATGGGCATAAGATGACATCCTGTTTATGAACAGACAAGGAATCAAAAAACAAATCAAAATCTACATCCAAGCATAGGCTGATTATCAGCCTTAGATGCATTAGGAACACAACCTCATGGGTGAACTGTGACGTAGAAACATTGTTTATGATGTGACCTCTCGCAGAAAAAGTTTGGCCCAGGGCATCCTATGCAAAATGTGAACCTCAATGTGAGTGTCCTCATAGGTAAAAAAAGACACATAGTGAAAGATTTCCACTCACCAGGTCGAGGGGGGATGGAGGGCGGTAGTTTGAGGATGTCAAGACGCTCCACGAAATAGAGCCGCTTCTCCTCAGCTGGCGACGAAAGATTCTCCCTGGCGAGGACGTCCACCAGGAACTCCTCGATACCAGGCAGCAGTTCTGGAAGAACAAGGAATCAAGTATAACATACATACCAAAAACATTGTGACATTGGGTCTAAAATATTTTGAACTTGTGGCATTTGGTTTGATATGTCAGCTATGTTGTATAAACTTAAAGGCTTGTATGCATTTAGAATGGCTTACAAGAACTTTTATCACACTTCAAACAAATTCTATCTTTATCCTTTGATCTAGAAGGATCTATTAACCATCAATCGTTAAATAGAGAAAGATTTTGAAAGGTCAAAAGTCGTTTCATATAAAAAGAAAATTTGGAGGATTATTCTTTAACTAACAACTTCGGAAGAAGGGTATTTGATACATACACCTTGCAGCATCCCCTCTAAGACATGTAAGCATTAAGAAGGCTGAGCTTAGTTTCAATATCTATGAAGAAACACTCTTTATACCGTATTCGACTTAATAACCGCCCACTCCCCTATAAGCGCCCACCCACCACGTTTTTGACTGAACAATATGCGTCCTGATTTAGCGCCCACCTCTCAACATTGTTTACCTTGCATGCTGATTCATTGAAGAAGGTTTTTCAGTCTTGCAATAAGTCTTTTTCTTCCACTAAAGTGAAGAATACAGGGTATTTCAAGACCCCCCAGCCACCATCAAAATGACAAAAGTTACAAAATCATATTTCAAAGACACGTGCATCGTAAGAAAACACTTTGAAGACTAAACTTGAGGACAATTTTTATCGTTTTAATAAGCGCCCCCTTTTACCAATTTTTTAAGCGCCCCGGGCGCTTATCACGTCGAATACGCTAATCTTATTTTTGGATAGAAGACAACATTTCCGGAATGTTTCGAAGTTTGAAGGGCAACATTATCTATCAAATTACTGTGGTTTTAATGAAAACCTTTTTTACTTTACATCACTTTTGTCTACTTTTTTGACAACATCTTTGAATTTGTTTGTTAGAATTTTTTTCTCTCAGATAATTACAATTCAATGTCATTTCATCTTTTAAGTGTTAGTTGTCATATCAGCTCATCAGTAAAGTTAGATAATAAAGTTTTTGCAATATAAAGTCTTGCCCCCTGGGATTACGGAGTTACTGGATTATGTATTTAAGATAATGAAATACAAACATATTCTTTCTTCATTTCATATCTCAAAGGATGGTAGCACATATTTTTAGATAATCAAAGTCATCTCACATACATAAATAAATGTTTCCAATTGCAAGAAAATGTCTTGTTAATAATGTGGAAAGTTGGAAGAAATAAATCTTTCAAAAAACATGATACTGCCCCTTTTAATGGTTAACAAGACATTCAAACTTTAATCAAGAGGTGTACATTCATGCATAAAAAATAAATGCATGAATGCATAATCTGCAGAATGAAACATCTCTTGATCCTTGTCCAGGTGAAACTATCATAAAATCAGCTGTGTTTGTTACTGCACAAAGACGAGCATGGTTTATCTAATTTTACTTCAAAATCAACAAATTCACAGCTGTTGCAGAGGATAAATATTAAAAGTGCAAGTAACAGTCACCTTTTTTTATTTTACATGTAATGTAAACATATGAAATATTGATGTCGTATGCGTCACTAAGTTAGCTAAAATTGATTTATTTTCTTACCAGCATAATCTTTTACTATGACAAAAATATATGTTTGTTTTTAGCACCATGCATGAGTTATACAATATATTATGTTGGATATTGTTAAACAGATCCAAATTTATCTCACTATGCCACAATAAAAACAAAATAGCTCACTAATTATTTGCTATGATCATATCCTTCAATTTTGAAATAATATGTTTCCATCAAGTTTGCCTTCTTACAAATGTTCAATTTTAAACATTTGAATAAACTTAGTTATTCATTCTTTAATATTTCTGTCAGGGTAATGATTTGAATATTGTATGTAAACGTCCTTTTGTACCTTTCTATTTGTTCAATATTTTATAATAAGTTTGTCAAATTAAACAATTCAGATATTAAAAGACATTACTTATTATTATTTCTTGATGTGTAAGTAACTTATGTGGGTTAATAACAGGTTGTCAGTCATGTACACATTCACTCCATTGTTCATATACTAATTAACAAAGCACAAACATAATGCGTCGCGTAACTAATTGGCAACTGTGCCATTTGAAAACATAAATAGAGGATTTTATATGAGTATACATGATATACTATGTTTAGGACACGAGTGCTTAATATTACTATTTCCCGAGCAAGAGCAAGGGACATGCTGATATTCAGGCACGAGTGTCGAGAAATAAAAAAAAAACTTATCAAAATTAATATCTAAGCAAACGCTTGCCGCCGTTAGAAAACAACGTCAGAGTTGAACTGTGACGTCAAAGCATTGTTTTTGATGTGATGTCACAATGAAAAAGTGATATTTTGCCCTAGGGCATCGTATGGAAAATATGAACCCTATATGAGTGCCCTCGTAGGTAATATAATACCATAATTGATACAATATATACCCAGAGAATTAAAAAAACAATTATCCAAAGGTGGCACTAATTGGCAAATTTTGCAGATCAACCAGTACACCCCTATATTAGTAATGACAACACCACGTTACCCCCGTAACTTCTCCCGCCATTTATTGATTCCTTGTTACAAAACAGACGAATGGATTTATATACTATATATATGTATGAATTTCTTACATTAAATCTAATGAATGTCTAAGAAACTAAATCACTGAATTACTTCTGTTATAATATCGATGTATTAAATGTCTTCACCATTATCTCAGTAAGAAACCTCAGACAAACATAAACACTGTGTTATGTACTAGGCTAGCAGCACATGTATCAGCTAAGAGGTAATGACAGCTCTATTAGGATTTGGCGCAGTCAGGCTTACTGGTAATTAACTAGTAGTACTAGCGATGCCTTCATTAACTTGGTAATTATCGACTTGTCACACGCTGTAATAAATTATGCCATGATATATTTAACACAACTGTTAGCAATGCAAGGCCAACCTCATTCCCTTTCAAAAATCGTTATCGTAACAATGTGCAAAAATTATAGCCAAACGAAGAAAAAATGATATTTCAATGCTGAAATGTAAGTTAAAATGATCTTAAAATGAATCAAAGATATTGTTTGCAATTGTGATGATCGCCATTCTAGCACTTCTCTGAATAATTGTATCTATCAACCCCGGGTTTCGGGAAATGAATCAAAGATATTGTTTGCAAATTGCAATTGTGATGATCGCCATTCTAGCACTTCTCTAAATAATTGTATCTATCAACCCCGGGTTTCGGGAAATGAATCAAAGATATTGTTTGCAATTGTGATGATCGCCATTCTAGTACTTCTCTAAATAATTGTATGTTTCAACCCCGGGTTTCGGGAAATTCAAAGATATTGTTTGCAATTGTGATGAACGCCATTCTAGCACTTCTCTAAATAGTTATATCTTTCAACCCTGGGGTTCGGGAAATGAATCAAAGATATTGTTTGCAATTGTGTTGAACGCCATTCTAGCACTTCTCTAAATAGTTGTATCTATCAACCCCGGGGTTCGGAAAATGAATCAAGAGCTGCTACCCTACCAAATAGTTCTTTAACATATGTCAACAAACGTATCAGATATCTCCAAGATTTTTAAAATTTCTATTCATTTATTTCTATCATTCTTTATGCAACAATCCATCTCCTTCCGAGATTACATTTTATTTCTAAACACAGTGTCTACGTAACATTTTATACAACGTCATGTTGATAACAATCACTAATTGCCAAGCAATTAGGCCAACCACTGTTACAGTAACAAGGTATTTGTGACATAGTATAAGAGTGGAGCGGAGCGGTTTACAATAGAAATACAGCCAGTTACTGTGACCCGAGATGGTATCGGTCGATCTTTCACCCAACCGTGCAGGGTAATAGGCTTGGAATTAGTTGTAGGCGATTAGTATCTCCATGACATAAGGCTGTAAAACATTAACTTACTATCTGTTGAATAAGGAAGACACACACGTAAGAAGACATCAAAACAGAAAAGGTTTGGTTAGAACAAGTTGTAGGCAATCAGTATCTCTACCACATGTGTTCTGTACACTGACTATTCACTCAAAAGTGAAGTTGATCTGCAGACCTACAATCGTCTAACACTGTTTTAACAAGTGGGCGATTATAAAGTAAATATAGACCATTCCATGTTGACAAATTTTTGTGTAAATAGACCAGAAAATATATCTGTGGTCTGTAGATAAGGTGTCTTTTGGAAAGTTTTTATATTCAAGTTAAGAAAATCCCTTCTAAACTTGTGAAAAGAACTGATGTTAGTAGTAGGTAAATGTCTTCAAAACTGAAGTGTTTTGGTTAGAACTAGTGGTAAACAAATAGTATCCATACTTGTGTAGCTAAAATCATAACTGAGTTTGAAAAACATATATGGATAATTAAGTGACAGTTGGCTTTGGCATCTTGAATATCAAGTTGTAGTACATGATTATTGAATGGCAACATCCAAACACAAACCTTTTATTTAATCTTTTTTTTTTGTTTATTTCCAAGCACTGATATTACACATCAATACATACATGTATCAATAAGATGTTGTACATACAGAAACGATAAATTGGGACAATCCATGTTAAATTGTTACAATCTATAAATACATCTGAAGTTAGGAAATATTTAAATTAACCTAATTCATACCAATTAAGTATTATTTTACAAGTACATTTTGTTTAATCTGAATGACAAATGATTAAGATTAAATAGAGATAGGAGGGATGAAGAAAAAGAGAAAAATCTGGCCTGTTCATTGTGTAAGTAAGCACTGAATAGACATAATCTGTAGTATCTTATTATGTCATTTTTAATCACATGAAAGATGGTTGCATAGCCTTTCAACTTATACTGTAGATATGTAAGTAAAGAACTTGCTAATTTGAAAAATAGCTTTTGATCATCATCATACACATACAAGAAATATAATAACTTTATATTTTTAAATCCTGAAACACAAATTAACATGTAAGTAGTTGTAGGAAATCAGCACCTTAAATGTTACAACTACAAGTAGTTTCTGGAAATCAGTACTCCTCAAAACTTAATGCACCTACAATTAGTCATAAAAAATCATTATCTCACAACTGGAATGTTATAAAACTACCACTTGTGGTAAGCATAAAGCATCTTCCGTAACTAAAATTCTGCAACATACAATTTGTGGTATGTCATTTTTATCTCTCCCATTTGCAATGTAATTCAACTACAAGCAGTGGTAAGCTATCATATCTCCCTCTTCTGAAATGTTATAAACCTACCACTAGTGGTAAGCGATCAGTATCTTGGTATTACATCCCTACTGTTACAAACAACCTTTAGCAGCCATTGTTAGTCATAAATCACCACTGATGTGACATGAAAGGAACCGTTTACCTGTGAAGAGAGGCCCAAATCAGATAACATTGTGTAATACCTGGGAAGATATGTGATAACACAATAAGATTAGTTGTGCTGGTAGTACATTGTATTCTGTTTGATTCTCCAGATCCTCTGATGACAAATTAAAAAATATTAAATCAATGACCCACCAAGTTGATTTTGATGATGTTTTCTGTACAACTTATTAGATTCATTTTGAAATTCTAAAAAGTATTATGTTTAGAAACAATATTTGAAAAATAAACTCCTCAAATCATTGTTCATTTAACTTCATAAAGAATAAAACCTTTTTTCCCCTTAAGAACAAGAATTTGAATTGCAAAACTCAACAGAGCAGAACACATATCTGTCTTCTTTGATAGATTGGTAGATCAAAATAGGCTTATCATAACATGGGAACTGAGGCAAGACAAGGAAATATTCTAGAACTTTGAATAACTTGTCTATGTTTGTTTTTACACTCGTGGATGAAATATTTTAAATTGATACCAAGTACACTATTTTTACATGAATCATTTCAATACAATCTTTCGATGAATAATAACAAACTTCCTGATATCACATGTACAGATTAAGTGTATTATAAGTCTGTATTTACCTGATTATGTCACAGATTTCAATACACATTTTCAATATGAAACATTATATGACTGACATACAGATTGTAAAAGAATTATAGATCTTATCATGTGGTAAGCCATCTTTTATACTTTGACAGCTTGAATGTCTATAACCTCATCGTAAAGAAAAGAATGAGGAGATAATTTGGAATTTCAAAATAGGATTGACGTAGATTTATAAGAAAACATTCTTCTCTCTGAAACATAAGCGTTACACAGCATATCCTTGCCAGACATTTACCAAAGTTTGGTTGGAAGCGTTTCTATAAATGACAGGAACCACTCCAAGAGTCAACAGTATCCAGGCATTACACTATAAGCATTCATTTGATCTGAGTTCAGTAAATATGGTGATATCAGCCTCATGGAAAAGCAAATATTATGATAACAACCTCATTGAGGTGCAAATCTGGAAATATTAGCCTCACTGAAGAGCAAATATTATGATATAGGCCTCATTTGAGAGAAAATATAGTGATATCAGCCTAATTGAAGGGTAAATCAGATATCAGCCTCATTGAGGTGCAAATATAGTGATATCAGCCTCACTGAAGAGCAAAGTAACCCTACTAATTGGTAACAGTATATGTCTTGCTTGTTAAGAAATAAAAAACTTAAATAAAAAATTCCACATGGATATCCAGACTGCGTGTAGAATCCAGAACTAAATTCTCCTTATAACTTTTATCAAACATTCACTGTTTTATATCTTGCTTTTAAAGCTTGAATATTTCACATCCAAAACAACCAAAGTGGATCTCCTCATTTTGGAACTTTTCAACACACGAAGTATAGCCATAACTCTAAGATGTTACCACGCCTGATCATCAGTGCCAAAACTCTTGGAGTCTATCAGTCCAGAGATAGAAATATCTTACACCTATTTCAGGCAGTTCCACAGATAGTCCACAGAGGAGTCATTGCTTCTGTCATGAAGGAAAGGAAAGAAATGAGATAAATCGTAATATATCCAAGATGAAGGTGAGGGTCATCTTATTGATATCCATGTTGCAGGGCTGGTGAATTTAAAGTGTTCGCACTGATGCTGGACAAAAAGTGCAGAATAATCATCATTTATAAATCTGTCACTTGAAAAGAATATTAGGACTTTTTTGGAAGAGCAATATTTAAAATAATCACCTTATTTAGTCTCTCCTACAATATACTTATTCTTTCTCCTTAGACAAACACATTCTTTTCTAAAAAGAGTCAACAATATGTAGAAAAGCTTGAATTTCATTAATATTTCTGCTTAAATATAAGCTGGTTGTTGTTTTTTTCAGGTAATTATTCACAGATTCAAGAAGTTACTTGATTCTCGTATTCAAGATTATTTTCAAAGTATATTTTGATATTTCTCGTCAAATACCATGAACATCACAAAAATTGAAGTAGAAATGTATATTTTCACAAGAGCAACAGCGTAAGTAAATGATGTTTGTTTTATGAATGGAGAAGCCAGATGACGTCACTCAATCATGGTTAACTCATGATGTCATTCAATTGTTACATGAGGTCATAATGACACTAATAATAATCATAATGGTATAAAGATCTTATTTCACTGGGAAAAAAACCATGTTATCTCATTTATTTTATGTAACAGTTACATTTTAAACAAGCTGTATTTCACCACTAAAAATATGACAAAACATGGTGACCATGGGTGCTTTACCTGATTTATATCACATATAAAAACTCTGCAACAGTGTGAACCTGAGACAGACCTAGGACAATATTTTTATGTTGGATGTACTTGAGAGCCGACTCTATGTATAACTTGTAAGCAGCGACCAATCAATGAAATTCTCATTGAGTGATTAACTGAGTGCTCTTCGGTTCATGAGAGAAACGCAGGCTTGTAATTAAAGCTTCCGTTTCTAGCAACTGTATTTCACAGGGTTCTATTACATGAAATATAGACTTGCATTAAGTCTTGCAACAGATAATGAGAACCCACCTCAACGTGACGAGTTTAACGGTGCTTCAAGAGTGTTTCACTTATATAGCAGCTGCTAGTATTATTGCAGGGAGAAAGCCTGCAACACCATTGTGGCTGTATGCATTGCGGTGAAACCTGCGAGCAGCCGCTGGAACTAGCAAATTATTGGTGTTACTGCACTGAAATTCAGAGTATCATTGCACCCAAACCTGACCAGTTCTCTACTGCATACAAATTTGCTGACGACCTGGCAGGATTTGAACCACGAACCTCTTGATCTGAAGCTAAATGCGCTAACCACTGGCTATCCCGCCCCCAACAGATATTGAGAAGCCACCCCAAGTCAACATACTGTGCTTAAAGGGGTTGACTCAAGTAACAAAATAGATAACTTCTTGGTTTTACATCACTGAAAATTTATTTATTTGTTTATTTATTCATCTTTTAATTTCTTTCAAATTGTAAATGGGCTTCACATATATAGATCAGCATTATCCTTTACACTTCCTTTTTAAAACTTTCATAATCAATTAAACATTGAAGGCACCAAGCAAATAATAAATTACTCATGACAGCACGGCTAGTAAATCAATATCTATTCTGTTGTCAAGAATTCACAAGTATGGAACAGAATCTTTCAAGTTCATATACAATCTACTTTTCTCTGTGACTCATAGTCAAACAAGGCTTACATTCTTGAAGTGATGCCAATATATAAAGGAAGTGCAGAAACCACAAACATAAACATTTTCTATTTAATCTTAAATTCATGAATTTTGTTAATATTCAAAATAAAACGATTTTGTTGTCTTAAATGCTTTGTCTGACTTGATACCTTAACAGAACAAGATACCAAGTTTGTTGAATCAAAAATGTAACCAAATGAACCGATGCAAAGAAAAAACCTCTGATCAAAAATCAGATTCTATATTAGTAAACATTTCTTTAAAAATCAACTTATTCAATTTTAAAGAATTAGATAAAGATATGAATATATGTACTCGTTTTTCCGTTCCTGATTCTAACGTTCAAAATAAGGAGCTTTCATGATCAAAATGTGCCAATTTACACCTTTAACATGTTGCAAAATGTACAATCTTTATCTACACTTTATGTAGAATAAATAAAAGTCTATAATGACTTTCATGCACCAAGAACTCTCAACATCCTGGTCAGTCATGTGACACATAATGTGAAAACTAGTTGTTTTTATGATGCATTGATTAATCAGGCTCAATTTTGATACATGACTTAACCACATAAACTGTTTAAAATTAAAGATTAAACATGATTGGTCCTGAAGATGAGTAGACACTACTTTCTTGAAAACTACCAAAAAATCTGTTAATCATGGACACAAGTGAAAAATTATTTAAAAATTATATTATTGATAATTTCAGTTTTATATAACAAAATTTGTCAAATAATTTTGAATTTGTGATACACATTAAACTTATAAATATTGAAAAACATTGCTTTATGAATATAAATTCTACAGAGTCTGTAGAGTAAAACTTCAGGGCCTAGATTTTCAAAGCTCTCTTAGCACTAAGATAGTCGTAAGTACCATACATTAACATAGGCTTAAGACTATCTTAGCGCTATAAGAGTTTCGAAAATCTAGGCCGGGATAACCTGCAGGTGACCCATGTTGGCAAGAAGTCCTGTGTTTCCTAGTTGACCACTTCTCAACAATAAGTTATTTGCATCACAGTGTCGTACATGAGTCTAAGCGGCAGGCTCTTGTTCTCGATATTTAACATATCCCAGCCTGAAACTTAACTGAATATAAAGTCTAGGTTGTCATTAAACAATAATGCCCATTTCTCTGACGCTCCCTTCTTATTTTACAGTTTTTTTAAAACTTAGACAAGGTGGAGCTTGTCCACGGTGTAGGTAGGGTAGATGTTTATGAAGGGCAGATTGGATCCACTGAAGGATACAGATGATTCCGCTAATGTAACATTAGAAAGTAAATTGGGGGGGGAGAGAGAGAGAGAGGGGGGGGTGTGTGTGTGAAACCATCGAATGTTTTAATTGCAACGTGAAGAAGTCACCCACAAGGGTGGCGAAACGTTGCAATTAAAAAATGCTGTTGTACCGCAAATCTTCATGTTTGTTGGACATTTTGTACGATGGTTCCACCCTCCGCCAGATAGTTTTTTTTAAGAATTGATTTTCATAGATTTACTGTTGGTCTAAGTCGCACATGATCCCAACAAGTTCATTTTATAGCTGTATAAAGAGGAAAAGTGTTATAATGAGGGGGCACCTGTCTACAACCCTTGAAATATGTGTGAAATAGAGACATGAAAATGATTAGCTTTCTACAAGTGTCAATATGCTTTGTTGAAGGACCCATTAGATACTAGCAACTCAATGATGATTTGATCAATAAACTTTGGATGATTATGTCCATCAAATTGACTTGTACTTAGAAGACAAACACACACATCTAGACTTGATTTTGGTCTCTGTTTAGAATACAAATTTGATGCAAAGATGAAGGAACACATTTTTCAACGGTCCTCAAAACAGAGAATGATCAACAAATCCGGTATCATCGTCCTATCAGTGATTTTAAGGTTAAGGAAGGCTGATTTTTCAAATTTAAAAAAAGAACCTGTAGTTTGTTTCTCAAAAATATTGGTTGATTTTCTTTACTTTTTCTTTACTGATTTGCTGGTTTTTTTCAATAAACTGAAAATGTTTAAAGGAAAATCCTCAAATGCAAACATGAACATAGTAGTCAAAATATTGTCATTTCTTAAACACAATTTTAAAGAATAAATTTCTTTTGAGACAAAAAGGGAAATTAGATTGTAACTTCCTTGTCAGATACTGTTGTATTTTAGGAAAAAATTCAGGAAACATAAAAAATACGAGAGTTGGAATTTGATTCCAAGACAGAGACAGTGTGCTGAATAACTCTTTTAGCATATCAACAGTAGAATCTCTATCATTACCCTAAAAGCATCATGGTAGTATAATAAACATTGGGGATAATTATATCGTTGGTTCTCTGGGTAATTATTAACTGTTATGTTTGGCATGAAAGTACTATTGTACCGTAATATAGGTCACATAAATAAGAACTAAATGTCGGTCAAACATGGTGGTTTTGCATTACTTATATGGGTTATAGAATAATGGTGGTAATATGTAAACATAAGGGCTTAACATATTGTTGTTTTGGGTAAGGTGATTTTGGAAAATAATGGTTTTGCTTTATAAACATATGTATAAATATGTTGACATGGTTTATTTGAGGGTATAGGTTAGAAATAATGACATTATTTATGCTTGTGTCAAGTGTTTATATGTAACAAAATGGTAATTGAAATTGTATCTGATTACAACCAGTAGGAAAATACAAGCATATACATATATACATATATACAAATCAATATGAATTCATTTGGGACAAATACTAATGCAGGCAAAATTCAGAATTGAAACTGACCATGAAACATAACACAAATTATCAGAACTCTTTTTTAGTTTTAGACAAAGTCAGTTATTTATTTATTTTTTTAATTTAAACTTTTATTTAAAAAATATATACATGCAGGTATCAATTACACATTACATTTATATGAACAAAAATGACAGGATGACCAGAATTTATAGAACATATTGATTTTGTTAGACATTTCAGCTGCACATTTAGTAACATTATAATAATCATTGACTTTTGAAACTAGTGTTTGGAAGGTTGGCGGCCTTTTGAGTTTAAGATCAAAAATTGTTTTTTTGAAGACAAAGTCAGTTATGAAAGAGCCCTATTTCTCACTTTATTTTTGCAACAAGCTATTCAGAGATAATTAAATCAATATTGAGACATTGAAGAATATCAACATCTATGCATTTACATATCTCCTTTGAGGGGTGTAACAATATATTGAACTATCAATGCATCGCAATAGTCAAATTAGGCCAATAGTCAGCCTTATCTCCTTTATTCCTTCAGGTCAAGGATTTAAGGTAGAACACCTTATAATCATGAACATGATTGAGAGCTTCCAGAACTATTTGAAACTTGCTGAAATACTCTATCAGTCTCAGGGCAAGCATTATAGTTAAAAGGAAGTTGATGGAAAACAGTATTTGTTTGGTAGCCATGACACTCTATGGGAGAGTTTAATAATGAACATCTTCTTTATTCCTACAGTTCAACGCTTTAGTGTAGAATACCTTCTTATTGATAAAATGATTGAGAGCTTCCAGAATTATTTGAAATACTCTTATGGTAGCCATTATCATAAAAAAGGAAGTTGATGGAAAACAATACTTGTCTAGTAGTCTTGACGTTCTATTGGAGAATTTAATCATGAACATATGTTATATAGTTACTCAAAATGTTTCAATGTTTACTCTTTGATGCAATGCTTAACTCCTAATGAGATGGTTTGACCCCCAGTTCTTTAATTTCAACTAAAGAGTTTACGGGGGGAAAGCATCATTCATTTAGAAATAAAATCGGGTAAATAACATGGCTATATTATACTTCCTTGTAAATTTCATATGTTGAACTATCCAATTGTTCAACAATTGAGTGTAGAATACCTTCTTATTGATAAAATGATTGAGAGTTTCCACAATTATTTAAAATATTCCTATGCTTGCCATTATCGTAAAAAAGGAAGTTGATGGAAAACAGTATTTGTCTGGTAGTCAAGACACTCTATGGGAGAGTTTAATCATGAACATATGTTATATATTTACTTAAAATGTTTCAATGTTTACTCTTTGATGCAATGCTTAACTCCTAATGGGATGGTTTGACCCCCAGTTGTTTCATTTCATCTACAGAATTTACGGGGAAGAAACACCATTCATTTTAAAAAATAAAAACGGGTAAATAACATGGCCATATTATACTTCCTTGTAAATTTCATATTTTGAACTATCCAATTGAATTCTCATATTTTAGAGACAACAAAACACGATACATCTAAATAACTATTCCTTTTTTTATCTCCATCCTTTAACATTCTCCTCCTATATGATATTTTTTTATATATATAACAAACTTTCCTGTCATTACAAATAAAGGTGAAAGGAACATTATTTCCTCCACATTTTCACTTTACATTAATGCCATAATATATTTTTGTCTATATGATATTTCAAAGACAATCTCCAAGCTTGTTGAAAGGTTTTCTATAAAGCTCTTGCTCATATGGCAACAATAACACAAAGGAAGGTGAAAAAGGTCAAATTGACCATATGATGCAGTTTTACGCCTACTTACATCTACTTGACACACCAAAGCAAAGTGCTTTGCTACTGACCACTTGACTATAAACAGTTTTATGGAAAACAGTACGTCACCTGGTTGCTTTCATATAGCTTTCATTTTTTCTTAATGTTATATACAAGCATCAAAAGAGACAACAAATTCACATTTCATGATGTTTTATCAAATGGACCATTAATCATTCATTTCCAAGTAAGTACTTTTAGAGTAGAACATCAGAGGAAACAGTTCTTGACACTGAGAAGACTAGAAATGGTCCTGATAAGGTATCTTAATTTATAAGACATGTGCTTTGACATAACAGTTCAGAGGAAAATCATACTTTAATGCAACACGCATATTGGTTGAAGCTACTATCAATATAGAAGGCCATGATAACACAATTAATAAATGAAGATAATGATGGTAAATTAAGTTCTGAAAGAATGTCATTTGTATCAGAAAGGAATTTCTTTTATAAAATGTTTAAATAAACATCTTTGAAAAAAAGGAACTTATAATTATTCTTAAAGAACATTCACATTATTTACAACACAAAAGAGAATAGAGGCATAATTCCACCCCTTTTTCAAACCAAGTAATCATTGATCATACAGTTAGATATACTGAAACACGTATTGTTATTGAAGAGCAATATCTTTCTTTTTATGGAAACAACCTGGCAGATTAAGACCACAATGTCAGAACTAACAACCATGTAATTCATAAATCATTCTCTCTAATACAATGTACTATTTAGTTCTTGAGAGGGAATGCTTATCACTGCAATTTTATGACATTTACCCTTTTCTGAAGAGCACTAAGATTAGTTTTATGGAAAATATCATTTCATTTGGTAGTCATATTGACAACCCAATGTCAGAAGGAGGCTTGAGAAGTGTGATCTGCAAGGGTATCTACTCAAGAACTACTAGAAAAGATAGAATCTGGAGTAGAGGATCTACATAACCTGGGAATAAATAAACAATGAGAAGGAAGAAGTAAACAATAAACATCTTGCTGACAGAAACAGGTCACTGTTTATGAGTTATAGCTAACAATAGTAGAAAGTGTCTCCAAATAGGAAGAGGTGATAGGCTATACCATGATTCATCATATAGGTTTTGGCAGACTGGTTACTGGTAAATTTTTAGAGGGGGCGGGATAGCGCAGTGGTTGGCGCGTTCGGCTTCGGATCAAGAGGTCCGTGGTTCGAATCCCACCAGGGTCTTGGCAACTACACAAAGTCAGGTTTGGGTGCAATGATACACTGAATTTCAGTGCAGTACCACCCATGGTTAGCTAGTTCCAGTCGATGCCTGCAGGTTTCACCGCAATGCATAGCCACAATGGTTTTGTGGGCTTTCTCCCTGCAATATTACTAAGAGCCGCAATAGAAGTAAAATACTCTTGAAAGCGGCGTTAAACCCCATATTACCTCACCTAAATTTTAAGGGTTCAATCAATCAAATAGTATCAAACATTTACGAAGGTTGTCCATAAAATAATACAGGTTAGTGAAAATGATGTTATAATGTAGATTCAATGCTGATGAATTGG
Source organism: Phorcus lineatus (assembly GCA_921293015.1). NCBI lineage: Eukaryota > Metazoa > Mollusca > Gastropoda > Trochida > Trochidae > Phorcus > Phorcus lineatus. The sequence goes on from OV121094.1 coordinate 33,756,053, forward strand.
CTTGTTTAAACGGAGAAAACCTGAACCTTTTTGAACAAAGTTAATGATTCATGTATAAACAAATGACAAATGAAATTCATTGATTTAATTTTTTAGAATTGTTTCAGGAATGTTCAGATGAAATAAATCATTGTTAGTACAATTAACATAATCTTTTACTTGATATAAAAGCAAATTCAGCATTCTTAAAATATTTCAGTTAAAAAATGTTATGTCATATAGAATTCAAATACCACATTATCATTATCTTTGAAAATCTTGAACCGTATAAGGACCCAACGACGTAGAGTTAACCATCTGGAATTTCAAATATTTAAAAATTTGAAAAGAAACTATGCAGTTAATGCATACTTGTTTCCTAACAACAAAGAATGCATGGAGAGTATATGAAACGCTTGGTTTCCTATGTGGAACATCTACCTTGTAATCTGACTCAACTGTCGCGTTATTCAATATGTCATACATAAAATTAGTACACTTGAAAGTTAAATGTTACCTCATCTAAACAAATATCCTACTTATGAAACTCTTTGTGGTATACTTGATGCTTTCTTTGTTATTGGCATATAAAGTTCATTTAAAATTGTATTCATGATTTTTGAAAATCGAGCCATTGGCTGACAGGATGTATGATAAACCTTTTCAGATGCGGATATTGAGGTTTGACAGATCAACTTTGCCGAAATAGTCTTTCAGTTCTGATGAGCTAAAGATCTTGGACGTCATGCATCCTTTACGAATCTGCTAATTGCTATTTTATCAACTTTCATTAGAGGAAGTTAAATAGAAAATCTTAGAACACCCAAGACAAACATCTGTCACTGAATATTCAATGTTGTTCACAATTTGTTAAATGAACAAAATTAACCTTCACAAAGCAGACATCAAACATTTTAAATTTCAGTTTGATAAAAACGTTATAAACAATCAATTACTGCTGATTTATATTTTTAAATTCATCAATAATCTAACAATAAACACCTTAACAAATCTTTTGAATTGAGTTTCTTGACTTAAAATTTCACATAACTGAACTAACTCTTAAAAGAACAGGATATAATGTTTTCATCAATTATTAACATTAACAAAATAAATATTTAAATTTTCAAAGACATATTTGTTTAACAACATCTGCAAAGCAGGGTTTTAATTCAACCCAATACACTTTTGGAAGTTAATAACTATTGATTTAATCAATGTTCATTTTTTAAAAATTCAACCTTATCTAACAATAATGAATTTCATTAAACAGAGGTACTAAACTTCCTCTTTCTCATTGTCTAATTCAATTCATACAGCGTTCACTGGGGTTTCTTTATCTTCAATGTCATCTTAAATGTAATTAAAAGCCCTGGTATTGATATCAAATTCTATTTGTACATTTATATTTACTTACCGGTAGTTAATGTGATATCAAAGTGTGTAACAGTTGCATTAGGTTGCTTGAATCTTCGTCAAAAGATAATGTTTAATGTGCTTAAAATTTTCTACAATTAGTATGTGCTTGTGAATCAATAATTCGAACTCATAGAAATATTTCTTGTGATCTAACCCACACATGTGAAACTGCAATTAACACTTATGTTGGGTCGACAACTCATTCTATCTTGATTCATTAACGTTTCAGTTTGTTGATTTTATCTTAATGGTAAGCGGCACAAATCAACAACATCAATACATAGCTACCACCTGAATGTATCTTTTGTATTTTGTAACCTTCTTATTTCTCAAAACATAGTTATCAATAGAAAACTTTCGAATAAAGTTTGAAGACAAGTGACTTTAGTCAGTTGGACCATTAAAACATCCATAAACCAAATCCTCGACCTGGAATTACTATTTCTATGCACTCCTAACCTTGTAGTTTCAACAACATAAAAATATCAACAAATCAAATCTCTATCTGGAATTACTATTTCTATGCACTGCTAACCTTGTAGTTTCATCAACAAAACATGACATCAAGAAACCAATAGACTAACATATAGTACCTGATAAAAAAGATTTCACTAAAAATGTATAGTTCAATATTTGGTATGAAATAATATAAAAAGGAGCCCTGTACAATACTTAATTTCAGAGGCAACTAGACTTGCCAACATTTTCTAGACTTAAGAAGGCTCCTTTAATATTTTGCCATAGGGTCTGGATGAGACTAAGAAACCAACTCTACCATTGGAATTACTATTTCTATGCACTCCTAACCTTGTAGTTTTAGATGATGTTTCTTCATTCTACAAACACGTCATAACACTCAAGACACTCCTTGTAGATCTACACAAACTGTGTAACCTGATACAACAAAAAACATTACACACAACCATTCAAACTATTCGCTGCCAGAAATCAGTGCTTTAATCTCAGACAATTATGTTTCTTTGTCTGAACTTTAAACTCTTTCAAAATTTTTCTTATTTTAGGGTAATTATGCATTAGTAAAAAGTACAAAATGGATACATTTCAAGTATTTGTTGAAATGATTCAGATAATTTTTTAATTTTTTTCTTTGGATTAGTCATCCATCATTATAGAGAGTTGTATTGAAAATGAGTTAATTCACATATAAAATCATATGTCACTCAGTAACTTACTGCCAAAAGGATTATATATTACAACCAATGAAAACAACCCACATATTATAACATTGTTTTACAATTTGAGGATAAGTTAACTTTTATATTTCTGGTCATCACTGTTGTTATTTGAAAAAGGAATTACCTAGTATCAAAAACAGGTTGAAAAGAATCATTACAAAAGCAACAATTAGTAATTAATCCTGACTGAAACATTTTTTTCTCCAAAATTTACCTTCCTATGACAAACATTTCAAATCTAAATGAGAGAATCATTCTTTGACAACTAAACAATCATATATTGATTTTAATATCTTACCTAAAAAAACAAATAATGTTTTTGTTAACAACAAATTTCCAATATCTGATGGTATTTCATCTGAAAATCAATGTGAATATAACAAAAATGAAGACGTGTGCTCTCATTGAAGAATCCAAGAGGCCCAAATACTCTATCAGTAAAAGATTAATGGAAGCTAATTTAGAGAGTAAAGTAGGCAGAACATGGAAGACAAAGGTCACATAGACTCACCAAGCCAGATCGCTTTAGCGCGGAGCTGTCGAAGCGTGTTAGGCGACTCACTGGAGGAAGCCATGAACCATTGGCAGCATGAACCCTCACATCATTGGTCAGTCGCAGAAAAACAGTCACAAAATATTCCAATTTCCAAAGCACAAATTCCTGGAAGTACAAATTCCTCCACAGGGTCCAAGCAGAAGTGTAAAGACTGCACAAAAACAACCTACAGCCAAAGAGTGCGGTTCCAAAACAAAACTATCTTCAACCTAGGAGAGCGATTGTGCCTCACAAAACTATCTTCAAGCCTGGAGAACGATTCCACCTCACATAATAATCTCCCAAGCAGGAGAGTGATAGAAGTTTATTTCTGGATTTTGGCACTCAGTCAGCAAAGGAAAACACATGTTCCAAACTGTTAGCACCTGTGGGGAGCAGACGGCACCAGAGCATCATGGGTATTATTGCTTCTGTTTGCTTGGTTTGGTGTACCAGAGAGATGGAGTTCAGAACAATAAGGGCGCTGTCATTGGAATGTTTCTTGCTTAATGTCTCATAATCAGAAGCAGGATCTTGCACGTAGTGCTCCCATGATAAGCAGACTCTATTCAAATCAACATTACTTTGTATTTTACTTCTTTAAATATTTGATGAATGTCTTGAAATATTTTAGAAAAAGTTTTGTTTACAAAACTCAACAAAACTCAAGAATTACTGGATACAACATAATCTGAAGCTATTGTCACTGAAGCAAGTCTTACTATTAAGTTTTTAAATCCATAGTTACCAAAATATTTTGTAAAAAATATAAATATAATTCACAGTCTAGTTATATTGTCACAGATTCCTACTAAGCCTCCTCAATCTAGAAAAGAGACAAATATGTCTTTGAGGACATGTAATTAAAAAAAATACTAATGTCAAGTCTGGTTTTGTTTTTGCATATACCCTCTCCTCGCAGTTCAATAACTCACAAGCAATGAGACGCCTCAAGCAATCTATGTAGAAATAGAATCCCACAAAGGCTATCAAATAAAACCAAGCTGTCATCACCAAGATTATCAAGTCTCGAGTTTCCTAAAGAAGACATGCTGATGGCTGGCTGTAATTACACAGGAGTCAACTGTAAGGATACTCCCTGTATCAAATTGCAGCTTCAGGCTTTTTTGATGACTGGATAAGAAAACAAATGTGCGATGAAAACATTTTGTTTTAGTCAATAAAATTTCATAATAGTAAACCAAATACAGGAAATAGTCCAATCAGTATCCTGTATATTTTATTGCCTCTAAAGCTCTTGAAATGTTTAAGGTCCCATAAAAAGTTTCTAGATGACGGCATTGCTTTTTTCCGCTGATACAACTAATAGTTTTCTGATGTCACTACCATGAAAGAAGTTGTCAGGGAAATACTTTATTAGTGTTACTTTTAGTGAAATGTGTTTGAAAATGAAAATAATTTTATCCTAGCATAAACTTGTAGCTTCAATATCTATAGCAACCAAGACAAAGATCAACTCAGCACTGAAAACATTCACCTTGGAACAGATGACGCTCAAATTGTGTCAGAAGATGGCAGTGATCAAAGCAAGAATTCCGTTGTGAGAAGGACAGTTTTAAGAATGTTCCAATCTTGGCAAAAGGATCCCTCAAAGATAGTCCTTGAACATCTGGCACATGTCTTCAACTTCCAAAAGATATCAGAATGGTTTGTAATTTGGGAATTGGACAATGTTTTGTTTCTTTCTTCCTGGTTTTTAAAAAATTATTATTGGCTGTGACGGACTTTGAACTTATAAAACCTGCAATTTAATTATGCGAGTCCCTTTGCTCTGTTTTCCTCTACCACTTTTCAGGTTTTCTCTTTTCTTTCACAAAACCCATCTGTTAATAACAGCATTATTCACCTTCAGTTATTGTAAGTCTGACACCAAGTTTGAAGTCTTGAAGACGCAACCACAATTTCTTCCAAGTTATGATATCCAATTCTGTTCTGACACTACATAAATAAGACACTTAATTCTAAATCAGCAGGTATGTTAGAAAAAGTTAAACTATCAAATAAATCAAACATCAACCGTATGATATAGATCATAGGTATACCAATAGATCACAGTCTGCCACTAACACTGAAGTACTACCAGCAGGGTAATGTCATGTCCAGTAAGAAATGACCGCTAACTGACCACAGGTTCTATCACAACCAATGAGGAAGTTTGCTCATCAAGGGTCAAGATTTATGACCATGTCCAGAACATAAACATGGTCAGAGAGTGTCTGGTCAGGGATGAGTTATTGGCCTATGGTCAACAGATGTTGAAAGATTTGTCTTCAAATAAATATCAGAATCATATGATTTTTGATTAAAATGACAATGAAAATTACATATACAAAGGCAATAGAATTAGGCCATTCTATTCATTTGTGGATAGTTGTAAGTGTTTTTTTGTTTAAATCACAGATTTCGGGTAACTATGTCATGCAAAATTGCATTTATTCAGATATCGAAAGAAGTTTTCCTAATGAGATGGTCAGAAAGCCACCTCAAACTCTCAGACTAAACTAAGTGTTCATGCTAGATTATCAGAAAAAGATCCTACAGAAATGGAGTATTTCTAGTTAATCCAGACTTGCCAAACAAACTTGATTTGTCCTTGATTCTTGATCTGGTAGAATCTGCTGGATAATGTTTGCCTGGTATGCATGTTCCCTCAAAAAGGGTTTACATAGAAAAGGTTCACTAATGCACAGACATCTTCTTCTGACAAGGTTTGAATACCAAATCACACATGTGAGAAACTTGATCAGAAATGTTCCTCCTCGAGATCTGACTTACTGAATGTCAATCTTGAGAAACACATGGCGAAACTTCACACACCAATGAAGAGGTCAGATATGAAAGTTAAAGGTTGATAATGTCAATCACAGTCGTTTCAAGTTGTTAAAGGTCCATAATGGTTCATTATTTTCAATGCTGTAGGCCAATGTTGGGATGCTTTTAAACAAAATACTGAAACCAATCCAGCCAAAATCTGAATATTCCAAGGTCACTTTTCGTCCATGCTAGAACAGCACATAAACAAAATGTTGATATGTCCTTGGAAGGAGTCGAAATAGTATCTTCTGTAGGATGCAAGAAGGTCACACACTTGCCATACATAAGAAGTCAAAGTTAGGACATATGGAGAACATCACCAACGGGTCAAGTATTTGGCACTCAGGACACTGCAATTCCACTTAGGATATCGTAACACTGATAGACAGTGACCATCGGCTCTAGCATCTTGTACAGAGAACACTACTGGTCATGTGTGACACAATGTGTGGTCACACTTACAGTACGCAGTCAAATATCTTCCCCGAAAATCAAGATAAATGATATCTTATGAATGTACCATTGAAATTCCACTAAAGAATAACTACCATACTTCTTGAAGGCTTCCTTATCAAAACAAGAGTTGACTTTTAGAGCCCTTTCATTTCAATGGTCTATTCAAACTTTCTGCATACCATTTGCAGCATTAGAGCTGGTAAAAATTTGGCTACCTTCATAACTCTGAAAGGCCATGTAATAATCACATATATTTGGCAACCTTCAGATCTGTAATACTACAGGCCATGTGATAACATTTCATAACACTCCAAGATAGCTTCATATTGTGCACCATCTTGTTTCAGAATAACTGAACAACATGCGCACCACAAGGATCAGTAACTGTTGCAGACTTCAATACTAAATGCCAGTTCACAACAGATCTGCTATTAGGAAGAGTGTTGATGTTCAGTACTGACCGAATCTAGGCTTCAAACCGTCTCCCTCAGCATACATGAAATTCAGTTCTTTTACTTTTAAGCAGTTTAAACTATCACATATAACCAATAATATTTATTCAAAGACACAGTTCTATTTTTCCATTCAAATATTTAAATATTATAGCATTTTTAACCATAGTGAATGATAGATATGATGTAAAAGAGACTGAAATTAAGTCTACACAGATGAAACCATCATGAAATCAATACAGATTAGGACTCTTGCCACATGCTTAGTATCCCCGCGAAGGAGAAGAAGATGATTGGTTAATGAGGTAAATAGGATGCTCACTGCTGCTCTGGTAATAAGGCTAATTATCAAAATGTAATTCATAATATTTGATCAAATATGATATGAAAGTATCCTCTGTTGAACTGCTAGATAAATAGAGTTTCAATGCATGCATTTATTTATTTTTTTTAAATGTTACCAAAAAAACTTGATTCTTCTCTGAAAATTATCATCATGAAAGCTATGTAGATGCTCAAAGCTGTCCATGTACTATGATAATAGGAAATACCAAACATACGCAGACAACTCTTTTGCTTTCCAGAAACCCTCATCCTAGTTAGAATTTACTGTCTCTTAATACACAATCATTTGAGAAAATATTCAAAATTTCCCCACAAAATTGTCACTGACTAATCAAGAACTTTGCAAAACCGAGTAACAGAATCTTAATGTCACTAAAAAAACATTTAAAAAATTGAAAGGTATATGGGAAATTATCCCATTACTATATAGTCCTTGAAAATAAACCTTGGTTATATACATGCCTCACGAGGAATAGTCTTTAGATGTATGATCGTAACACATTTAGAAAAATAAATATCAGAGCACACAAATTACCTCTTGTCATCATGGTAGTCCAGTGATACTGCTCACTTATTTTCAACTCATAGGTATCAAAAAAGGCTTTAAAAGGTGACCAGATTGTATCAATAGGTCAACAGAGAAATATATAACTGCATTACAGAATAAAAACAATAAACATAATCATAATTGATGCCATAGGGTCAACTGTATCATAAACATTTCCAGGCCTGTTTATGTATGGACCTTATATGTGACACAAAAAAGGCTGTGTTTTTTTTGTCGAGACAACAGAATTTTAGAAAATTCTGTTTGTGGGTCTGATTATATAGAATTTTATTTTACTCATTTTTTCATTTATGACAAGGATGAATTATCTTTCTTGTATCTTTATAATAAATTAACTTCACAGCAAGGCTATTATATATATCTTTATCTCAACAACTGGGTCTGATTATAAAAATAGAAAGAAACAAAATATTTTACTGATTTTTTAACAGGTTTAAGGCAAGGGAATATTTTCCCTCCTTGTTCTTTCATAATAAATGTTTGAAAAGATTGCAAACACACGTGAATACTTTCAACAAACTTTAAGGAATTTGTTTTAATTCAAATTTCTTATTTAGTACTTCATATGACTCAGAATACTACAAATGCAAAGATAATTTACCACAGTATGCAAAAAAGAAGCATATAGATACTGTATAAGTCAGATAAAAACTATTCAGGTAACAGCATCCATCAAATTGTCAGTAACTGTGAGCAGTCAACCGTAGCAACAACCACAAACATGGGAAGATGACAGATGGGACTGTTTATACATACAGGCTGGCTGCTACATTAACTTACAATTTTGGTGGTCAAGGTGACTGAGTTAATTTGTCAAGGTTTGGTCAAGAATTTGAGTCAAGCGTAAGGTGTCAAATATTGATAGATATTACAGAGATGGACATTTGGAAGAAAGCTGAAGCGATGGAATCTTTATTCTGAATTTTGTTATAAAGAAATAGATATTCAAGACAAACACAATATTAGACTAGATGACCTAGCTGATCTTTTAACAATAACCTATTTATTTTTAGTTTTACAATGCCACCATTTTCAAAATAAGAGTCATTGCAGAGTCTCAGGTAAAGTGTATTATGCCTTATGTATGCAAGGACAATGTCGCATAATCGTGAAATTGTTTTTAAATTCATGCAAAATTCTAAAAAAAACTCTAATATAAAAATTGTCTGAAAACAAGACCTGTACAGATTGGTTGCAAATTTTCAGGGTACAAACAGTGGTAAGTGAGAATAAATGAAATCCAGATTCAAACCAGAATAAACCTATAAATCAAGCACCATGACTACAGTGCCATGATGCCCTATTAGTGACTGCCTCCTATCTGATAATAACTCGGCTAGCACTAGATACCTGAACAAGAGCATAAATTTAGCCAGGGCTATTAACTCATCACAGGGATATTGTTATCTCCTTGCTAATCAAAGGGGACTTAACCATTCACATGAACCCATCAGAGTTGGCCATTAGTGCTCATGAACCTGAAACAATCAATAACAAAGATATACACTTCACTCATATCTAGACCATATGGAACTAACGTTAAAAAGAAAAACATTAATTTTCATTATGGAATAATATTTAAGTTTTTAAGAAATTCATGAAAATTCTAATGGGTATCAAGAACAGTATGCTGATGATAAGAATGTACCTTATGAAGCTAACTATATTTGAGATATCAATAGAATTAGGGTTTTTTGACTACTTTATCTTGTAAACAATGACAGTTGTGTATCCTAATTGTCCTAATTAATTGCACTGATTTGGTCATCTTCATGGTTTTCTACTTTTAACCATATTACAATTTTTTCCCATATTTCATTTGAGTGACTAAGATATCATACATTTGAAAGCAATTACAGAGTATAATGAACCAAATAAACACTCGATAATTACCAATAACACATAAACCAAACTAACCATACAACTGGTGAAATTAAGCCTAAACTGAGCAAATAAACACCACTAACATGAAAGGGAGATAACTCTAAAATGGAAAACAGATGTCTGAATAGTGTGGGTGATATTGATTGGAGTTGTCACCCCTGAATAGACTCTTCAGTAATCTTGACAGCAATAGGGCAAAGTGTAAGATAAGAATGCTGATTCAGCATGTTTGAGGAGGCCAATAGGTGAGCCGATAGAACCAAACTTGATGACCAAACAGGCAGGTGTCGCTAACCATGAAGCTGCATACATTAGGGCTGTAAATAGTCTACAGTACAGTCCCATAACCAACTCGAAATGGCAACTGTTTCATTTTTAAGGCATCAATGGCAATCCAAATTGGTGGCTGGTGGTGTAGGTTCTAGGGTTTTACCCCCATCCTTCCCTTTGATATTTAATACAGATAAATTGCACTAATGGCACGGACCTCTCCCAGAAAAAAACTAATTGCACCGAAAAGCATCGAAATGACCAAATTTACAGTTGAAAAGCATCACAATGTAGCGATATTCATCGAAAAGCCACAAAATAGCATCATTGGCATTTTTTATCCATATATGACTGCAAGACTATCTTTGTCTACAATGTTTAGAGCTTAACACTAAAGTAGCTAAATCGATTATCATCAACCATTCTGGGTGCAAAATCTACAGGAATCATGACCTGAAGAGGCAGATTGGAGAAAAGGCCCCTCACCATCAGTAGGCTCTCATGGACCACATTGGTGAAGAGCGGGGTAGGGCTAGGAAGTTTACAAAATTTAGTAAACGTTTACACGATAGGCCAAAAACGAAACGTCACCGTGTACACGATCGACTTCATATTGGGTTCATGGACCTATCTGAAAATGGAGGGGCCTGACATTAGAAACGCCAAAAATTCCTTATCTTTTTAAATTTTCTGATAAAATCTGAAATTTAAATTTGATTAACCTTATCCACGACTTTGCCATCGGCGAATCCACGAACGAATAGAATATTGTCTCAACACTCCATGAAAAGATCGCAACAATGATCAAACAGGGTCGATTAGCGCCAGGTTAAATGCACTTCAGCCGTTGTCGAGAAATAAAGCGCATAGGCCTAACAAAGATAAATTATAAATGATAAGCATCAAAATATCATTGTTAATATCTATTCATTATAATAGTACAGACACAATTAATCGATGTTTTTTGTCCCGACGTGCAAGTGAAATAACATCATATCGAAATCCATTTCGGTACAGTAGTACCGATGGCAGGCCTAGATCTTTTAATTTCAAAGAAATATCGCATTTGTTTAATTTGTTTCGTTAAGATCCTCAATTATTATAGCCGGGAATTTACTGTTGATATGGCCTGTAAACATTTTGGAAAATATTAGTTATTTTATTTCTTACGGCGAGAAGTAACTCGAAGTTCCGTCGAAGTATTTTCTTTTACTCAAGTCTAAAAATAGCATCAAAATGAAAAAAGCTCTGTGATTGGTCTTTGAGTAGCAGCTCTAATCCAATCAGAATGTGTTATACAAATAGACTATCTCGTCTGCTAAATCAGAGCATGGTAATCGTCGTGATTGATGGGAGCATTTGAATTAAACTCTAAATCAATTAAGGGTAGTTATATTTTGACAATATCCAATGATACCTTCTCAATTGCTATTAAAAGATTACTACCATCTATTATCTGAGCCATTGTTTTAGTCGTTATTTTGTTGGTCATTGAGGGAACCGTCCGCAAGTTTTTATTTTAGCCTACGTAAATCAGTTTCTTATTAGTGATTTTGATGCTGTTATTTCAGAAAAATAGATGGATCGGAGTTGCTTTTTTGTAATTTTCACAAATATTAACGTTTATACCATGTGATATTCTTTTAATCGTTTACCGTTTACATGAATCTGTAAACGTTTATTTAGTTATAACAAAACGATATCGTGTATACGTGTAAACGTCCCAGCCCTAGAGCGGGGTAATCAAACATGATTTATCTTATCTAGAAGAAACCATGTCTTTCAAGACAATTTTCTTGTCCATATGTCACGCTTTAACACACAATCGCCTCTCAACATCCAAACACTGATACCATTACCCTATCAACACTAATCCAATCTTACTAGCTTCCAATCAACACATTTTCTGCTGATAATATTTCCCAAACAACAGCTGTTCATGCTTATGCTATTCACCTGTCAACAAGTTAGACAGGAGATAGCAAAATGTTATTATATATGGGTGAAAGAATTATTGTTTGTTAATGTAAACACTACAGCAGCCTTAACATCTATTTAGCATTTTGATAAAGAATCAAATCTTATTATGAATAATATTGAAAAAACAAAAGTTCACAACAAACAAACCTTAAGAGAAAAAATTCTCTGCAAATGATAAATGACTTTGAAATTTAATTACCGACAATTAATTATCATAAATTTGATTTTTGAAGTAAACAGTCTTTTCATCTTATAAGATTTCCAAATCCTAATGTAAATTATGACATTATTGAAACCCAAAAGTGAGTTTACAGGTCATTTATATTTTAGCTTTTGAAAATCATCTCTATTTTGTAGAAGGCAGACACAGCGATGAAAGTTAAAAACATATTCAAAAGTTCAAAATAAGTATAGTGTTGCGCTTTATCTGTTCTAAAGTTCATCTTAGTTCAATAACCTTATACATACAAGTCAGTAAAATGAATAGAAATCATAAACGGAACTCGGACAAAAGAACACACAAGCTTCACAACTTAGCCTCATAAAGATAAGAAAAATCCAACTAACAAAGAGAGTTTACCCCCTTATATCCACTTTTATATTTACATCTGAAAATAATCCAAACATAAGCGGTGCTCATAACTTTTTATTAATTTTCAATTTTGGATCACAAAGTAGACCCACGGACATCAAAAGAACAGCAGACAATGATTAACCACCTGAAGGAGAAGAGTTTACAAACAGATTGTATAGACGTGCTGCGATATAGAAATACAGCCATGGACTAGCTCTGTCGACTTGTATGGGAATTTGCTGTACTATGTGTTGAACTACTGATTACAAGTGTCCCAGAGGATCTGCAGGGATGGCCACTCTCGCGGGAAATATTAAATGAATATTTGAAAAAAATCATTTGGGTATGGAAATGATTTTTTATTTAAATTAAACTTTACAGGTTTGACTCTTTGTTCATGTGATGTAAGCAATAATTTATCTTTTGAAAAACTCTTGAAATATGTTACCAAAACAAAAAAAATTTTATGTGTATTTACTGTCGTGTCTTTGAAATTGTCGTCATATTCTTCCCACCCTCCTACGTTTGGAGATCGATGAGTAACAAATGAAAATGCACCGTGTGACGCCTGTCATCTACCAATCAAAAGAGAGCATTAGTCGAGTAACCGACTGCACTCAATTTGATCCTCAATACTTTACTGACAGTCTTTATCCAAGGAAAACGTGATTGTTTGATGATTTATTTCTACAGGAAGTTACAATACCGCAGTGAATGAAGCAGCGTAGCGTGGTCTAGACGACTCTACAAATATCTTGGTGTATATTGAGTCATGCAGTCATGGTTGAGTTAATGTAAGCCACGATATTGCATTGTGTAGTTAACATGAAATAACATCTATTATAGAGAGTAAACAAGAACTTCCCAAGCATTGAATAGAAAGTTATTACAAGTCTCCCATAGGGTAAAACTCTTAGAATGAGTTGTACAATTTTCATAATAGGAAACCAATTCTGTAAGGTACATTTCAAACAGTTACAAGTACTTTCAAACCTACAGCTCACCAATCATATATATAAATGGATCACTTAGACATTTCACTGGTTGACTTTCCAAAACATTTTCTTTCATTTCTTTATTTTCTTAACTAAGATTTACAAAATATCATTCTAATGAATACTAAAAAAAAAATTTATTTTTTTTAGACAAACACACAAGCTTTACACTTTGAATGGTTGTTGTGGAAACTGGGAGGCTGAATTGTTATAATATTTTTCTTAAATTAAAAGAAGTTACATAAGATTCCATATCAGATATAGAAAATACATTGTCAGTAGAAGTTGTAGTAGAATTAATTGTTTTATGAAAAGTTACTCTTTCAGACCCTAATTTTGTTGTCAAGCATGGTTAGTGACATTGTGTGTACATGCATAAATATTGACAATGACAAGATTAAATCCTTCAGCCTTTGTGCCTATCAAAATGAACTTTTACCCTCAGAGCGGCAAGACTTGACATAGGAACTCAATCTTCTGCCCTTCTTTAAATATTCAACCTACAACTTAACCTCTTTGTCTCCAGATTGCTGCTCCCTCAAAGCACAAATTTTCTTGGAAACTTGATAAACCGCTCTTAACTCTCAGGGACTTGATAAATGCACCCTCTTCACATACAAATTCCCCCTTTAAATCTCCCTCTAGTACACATCAACATAACCACAAAACCTAAGGTTACATCAAAATATTTCTACTTCCCCTGATATTTCACTTTCCCTAGGTCCCTTTACTTTCTTTACCCATTCCTTCTCCCTACTTCACAATATGTATGTAGCGCCTTATTTTCATGACAGTTAGTGAATTAAATTTAGAAGGCAACCTCTTTTCAAACCCCTCAGCACCACCCTGATGACTTTGCTACATTTTAACACCCACCTGCCTTTCAAACTACTCCTTACCCCTGGTTCCTTTAAACTTAAAAGCTTAACATCTAAATCTTGAACTTCAACACCAAGTTGGCAAAAACATTAAAACAGGATAATTTTCTACCTTGGTATCCTGTCTTGAGTCCCACCATTTATGTGACATCCCCCCCCCCCCCCCTTATCCAACCATAACATACCCACACCAGCCAATAGTTTACCCTATCCTACAGGTTGACACCCCTTGATATGAAAGCTAGATCAAACACTGAAACTAATTTCCCCTCTATTTTTGATAAACAGGCATGTGCTATCTTCCTGTGGTCCTGTTATTAACCTTTGAGACTCTGGCACACAAATTTCAGTACACAGGTTAACTTATTAAGGAGGGCATAATGTATTGCCAATTCTTAACTACATTCCAAGCAGCAAAGTTCAGAATTGTTTCAGCATAGTCACTTCAAATAATATTGTAAATTAAACAGAAAAAGTTCAATCATGTAAAAAATCATATAGATTAAAAGATCTATCATTTTCAAAAAATGGCTTTGCTTCAGCTTGCCTACCCACTCATTTAGAATTTGGGTGGGAGTTTTGCTTCATGGATGATCAGGCAAGGAAATTATGCTTCACTCTTCCTGTAACTAGATATGATTATTTCCTGAGTTCCTATTCATATTGAAAGGTCCATTTCTGATTAATCGTACAGGCAGATGATTGACTTTGCTAACTAGTTACTGTGTGGTTTGTGTTACCATGTTTAAAAAGAGAGATAATGTTATAGTTTTTAGATTTTGCTTGTTCTGTAACTTTGCAACTTATGAAGTTCAGCATTACATCTTGTGTTCCTTTGTTTCTGTCAAGACCACTTTATTCAGAATTTAACAAAATTTGTTGGGATTGAAATGTTTGTGAGTTTAAGAATCAAGTATTGTTAATTTTAACCAGTCAAGGTGATGATACTTCTTTATTTGTTATTACTTTACTAAATGTCATTATCAACTTCTTGACATTACAAAGCTTTGAGAGGTATGAGCCACAGTAATGTACGTCAAAACCAGGTTCCTATTGCAAATCATGTGTTAAGTATGTAATCAACAAGTAAACCCATAATCAGAAGTAAACAAATATAGCTACATCATGGTTCCATATTGTCCAGAAAAAACACACAAACTTCAAAGTTCAAGTTTTGTTATCACGAACATCCACTCCCCAACCCAATACCATCCCGAAATATAATATCTCTCTTCTCTGTTCTGAATCTACTCCAGGTGAAAAATCTGATAACATCAATTTTCTTGAACCTATCAAAAACGGAGCAAAAGCATTGAGGACAATTCCCCCTTCCCCCCTGAATTGCTAGAACATTCATTCCACCCATAATGCCATTCTCCACCCCACAAGTCTACTTTCCCTACAACACCTGACATCCACCCCGAGGTCCTAAATGAGTGGGTGTCTTAACGACCTTCCCTCTCCCCTAGTTCATCATCCTCAATGGTTGACTGACCCCTCCAAATTCCCACCCAATTGTTTCCTTGTACCCGTCATCTCAATGGATTCATGGTGCGTAGTTTGAGCGGTTCACTGATTCCTATTTGTATTCTTCTTTAAGTGTTGCAATTGCTTTCTTTTGTGACGCGAACTTCTTTGAAAATACTCTCAACTGTCTGCATGAATTATTCAAAGACTGTCCAACCTTTTTCAGGTAATAAGTCATATGAAATTATTTTACACCTGGGTAATTAATGAATACTTAAAATACTCAAAATTTTGAAAGGTTTGAAGGCCAAAGCAAATTCCTCTCTTATCGCAATCAGTTGTATCAGGAGTTGTAATAAACTCTTGCCATTATCTTTGAATTACATTTAAACTAGGATACTGTATTGAAACATTTGAAATATTCAATGAATTTCTACACTTATTCGTAGATGATAACTATTGTTCAATATTTTCACTCCCATTTAGACATCTTTTATAAGACTTTGTTTGTCACAATAAGCCTATGCTTATTCAGAAAGTAAATTAATTTTTTAAATTTTTATAATGTAATCTTAAAATTTCTGACATCCAAGACCATATGCATGAGTGTTGTCTGTTTTGTCATCACATGTGAATATGTAAAAAGAATAAAAAATGCAATGAAATTTTCACAAATTCTGAAATGCAAATTTCATGGTTCAACAGCAGATGTTGAAGAAGCTAGCTTTCATATGATTTTTTTAAAAAGTGTTTGAGGGGCCTAAAATCAAGTCTAGTGCAAGCCTACAATTAAGTTATGTTGGCATATTCATAAGGGAGTGATAAACTGCCACCCCCTTCCGTGATATAAACATATCGACTGGTTCATACAGTCCATACTACATAACACTTCCCCAATTATAGCTCACTCAATAATCAACAGCGGTCAGTTACAGTAGGATCTACAGTGGTCAGTAAAGCCCCAAGGCTACTATGGCCAGATAATGACCACCGCAATTATGCTAATAGACCAATTATTGAAAAGGACGCAGAAACTGCAATCATCTCATTATTCTCAACATATCACTTTCCAAACAGAGGAAAATAAATATCATATTCCCCTCACAACTCATTTGAATAATTATCTTTTTGTTGGTATTGGTGATGCTTATCTACAGTTTTGGCCAAGTTTCATAATGAGGACTGAAATAAAGTTGACATCTGGGTCATCCGGATTCTCAAAATCATCCTCTTGATCACCTTATCTTCACCACAAACTGCCATACAAGCAAGTCTAGATTTAAATCATTCAGTTAATCACTTCAACTGTTCTCATCTGGTCAAGAACAAGTCTCCATTTACGTAAATGGGATGGTGAGTTCAACTTCACAGAAGTTGACATTCAATCAAAATTAAGTCTTGATTAACATCATTCTTTTGGTAACTTCTACGTCAACAAAAGTTGTCATCCAATCAAAATTAAGTCTTGATTAACATCATTCTTTTGGTAACTTCAACTTCACAAAAGTTGTCATCCAATCAAAATTAGGTCCAAATTAACCCGAAGAAATCTGACAAAGCTTTTCATTATCTACAATGTTTTGAAAAAAAAACTTTTCTTATTAACAACCCTTTACATAGTGTATTTTTCTGTTCCATGCATATAAACATTACTTTCCCTTCTTGATGCAATTCACTTTATGATTTATGCAATGCATTCACTTGAAGACTAAGTGTTAAATTCAATTACTTTATTATCATTCTTATTTAGCCTGAAGTATGTTTTGTGTACTTGTGTACTACTGTAATATTGAACAACAATTGTGAATTCAAATTCAAATTGTTCCATTTTAAACATTTAAAATGTGTAGTCAGATATTAACTTGCTCTGAAAGTTAAATTAAAATGTAAATTTATTCTGTTGATTGTCATTAAATCATTCTCGTCAATAAATGTCAGCTTTATGTTACGAATTTAACTTTATAAATTTACTCTCTATTTCTTGACTTAATAAAACTTATTGTTATTCAAGAAAGTTGTGTACATTTAGTGAAATTTAATAAGTGTCAAACAAAGGTCATCTTTATCCACAGAGTTTAATTATGTTAACTGAAATGCAACACAAGACACACATTTGATAATCCTAATTATATTTCCAGGGGCATTTAAAGAGTAAAATTTACTCTCAGTAATAAGCTGTT
Source organism: Phorcus lineatus (assembly GCA_921293015.1). Taxonomy (NCBI): domain Eukaryota; kingdom Metazoa; phylum Mollusca; class Gastropoda; order Trochida; family Trochidae; genus Phorcus; species Phorcus lineatus. The sequence continues at coordinate 33,774,066 of OV121094.1, forward strand.
AAGGACATTAGTTCATTGCTGGCACACACAGGAACTCAACTTGTTAAGAAAGGATAGATTAGGATTATATATATATGTATATATATATATAGCCCCTGGGTAAATATAGTCTATCGAAAAATTATAATGAGGGTGATGATGATGAATATGGTAATAATGATGTTTATAATGCAAAACAGTGTTGCACAATAGATACCTCTTCGAGGAATTCAAGAGATATCTCTTAGGAGATCTTTTTGGCAGTAGATTTTAAACGATGACCTGCTAGCATCAAGTACTGACATCACAATACTATAACATCATAGACATGACGATGGCACAAAGCTATGACATCACCTTACTGGGAGTGTCGAGTAGTGCAGTGTTCAGAAATGTACATTAACCATGGAAATGTAATGAAAAATGATTTTGGATGATAAATATAATCTCACCCTTGTGCCTTCTAATATCAAATATATCAACACTCGCTATGAAAGTAAAAATATCCTCGGCAAGCATTGGGTATTTGTTACTTTTATCAACTCGTGTTGATATATTTGATATCAGAAGACAATTGGGTCAGGTTTTCTATTTATGATGCAACAAGTGAAAAAGAGACAAGACAATACAGGGACTAGTGCTGATATAGTCCATGGTAAGTAAAATGTAATATGTGCACATGTGCTCTCATGGAAAATATGCCACCACTTATGGTTACATGGTTATCAAATCTGACTTGCTACAGCGAGTTCCAGACTGTTTAAAGACATCTACTGGTTATTGGGAAGGAGAAAAAGCAGTTACTGTAGGTATTGAGGTATTCATAATTGAATGCAATAAATATTATTATATTCTTATATCATAATGCATACTATGATTTTTAAACAATTTATAAATATCTATACATGCTTGTTGTTAGTTTACCATAATGTATTTGCTACTCTTCTGTTAAATAAGAACTAAATTAAATAATTTCCCCTTTTAAAGACTATTTACTGAGCAGGAGTGGTACTATTTCTATTCTATAGACATATTTCATAGATTTAAAAAAAAATCAAATTAGTGTCAACATTATCCAACACAAATATTTATGAATACAAATTAATTCACTGCAAGAGAATTAAATGTGCATTAAATACATGTCAATAACACATGCTTCAGGAGGTAATTATTCACACCACTGAACACTACAATGCACCAAGCTCCAACTGTACAACACATATTCTAATTCTCTCTCCACCTTGCATTGTAGTTCAACCTCCCTCTTTCCAAACAGTTGCAGCATCTTAGTGAGACCGTGAGAAAAGTACTACCTAGACTGTCTCATGATCTTCTTTCAATGAGGAAATGAACACAATCTTTATCATAGCTCTGAAAAATGTGTAGCAAGCAGTTTTATATCATGGTGATAGAGGTGGTGATAGAGGTGATCAGGAGGATGATGATGCTATTGATCGATATGAAGAGGTTGATGATGATGTTGGATAAAGATGATGATGATGATGATGATGATGATGATGATGATGACGGTGATGATGCTATTGATTGACATGAAGAGGTTGATGGTGATGATGGTGATGATGATGATAATAATGGTGATGAGGTTGATAGTGATGACGATGTTGTTGGATGATGATGATGATGATGATGATGGTGATGATATTGATAGTGATGATAACAATGATGATGGTGATGGGGTTGATAGGGATGACAATGATCATTATGGTGCTATTGAATGACATGGAGATGTTGATAGTGATGATGATGACAATGATGATGGTGATGATGATGAGGTTGATGGTGATGATGTTGAAGGTGATGGTGATAGTGATGGTGATGATGTTGAAGGTGATGGTGATAGTGATGGTGATGATGATGAGGTTGATGGTGATGACGATGTAAAAAACTGTAGAGAATCAGGATATGTGTTGTATCACACCTTCTTTAGCACTACTCTATATCGTCTCCATGATATTTTGTCTAGCCTAAAAGAACTAGAATCGGGATATATTTTCTCGGTAATGATAAACAGGTCTACTTTCTATTTAATGAAGGCAACTCTGCTAGCTTGTAGTAACAAGTTCCATGACATGTTCCATTTCCGTCAATTTCCAATCAATTTGGCAGGTGCTGATGATAACATCCCAGTGATAGGTTAATCAGAATAAACACTGTTATCAATATTCTCATTAGGTTAATTATTGGACATCTGACTCAGACTCGTTAATTATGCTACTGACCGTCAGATTTGACAAGAAAAGTGAACTGGTCAGTATTTTGTGTCCTGACAGAAAGTCAAAGGTCGACTGGATTATAGGCCCGTTGTTGACCTATATCAACACAGGAAGTACTTATATACAGTAAACATAGGTAATTGCAGAAAGAATGGTCCTAATCATGATAGGAGTCTAGGTGCAATTGGTGTTACTGGTCTACAAATACATTCTTATAGCATGGCAATCCTATCATAATGCTATAAAAGTCATAAGCAGGATAAGGGTCTCAATACAATTGGTATTACCCTAAATATATTCAATATTGCAGCATAGCAATCTGGTAATTATACTTTTAAAATCAGTCTCAAATATGTGTTGATCTTATGAAATCCAAAACCTACATTTCCTCTCCTGTTCATGTATTTGCGGAAATCTGACAGCTTCACTTACAGTAACCAGCTCGGCAACATTTATGTTTTGCGTTTTCTTTGATTTTGCTACATAATCGGATAAACTTAAACTTAGGATTCCAATGAAAATTGCAGGTTGCAAAAATCATGTTCTGAAAAATTTTAATAAAAATCTTGAAGGGATCGAGTCATAGCCTAATCTTCACACAAGGAATTCCATCAATTCAAAATATAAAGGTTAGAAAAGGGTAGATAAATGCCCAGGTAAACAAAGTTTGTCTCCTTCTGAAGCAACATCTGCAGAGATACGGTTCCCTCCTTACAGCTGTCACATCACTTCAATCACGTCAATAGATCGTACATGTCAGCTGTCACTCAGTGTACAAGACAATGAACACCACGGACACTTCAACAGCGTACAACATTGTAAAACAGGTTCATTATTGGGCTGCAATAGAGGGTAAATACAACCATTATTCACACATGTGAGGTGTTGTATAAACAGATTTAACAACCACTTACAAGTGGCATATGGCTGAAATCCTAGGTCAATGGCAACTTAAACAAACGGATTTCTTTGTGAATAAAACATTTGGAATATCTTGCTAAGCCTGATCAACTGAAACTATTGCAGTCTAGTTTAAAGGCTGTATATTAACACTTGTATGGTGTAAGGCCTTATCATTGTTTGACTATTTTCCATAATATGAATTAAATTGATTTTCTTTGAGGAGCGATGGGAACAAGAAATCGAACATGCTTACGGAACATTTTACCTGGTCTACTTTTCTGCAGTCTTAGTTTGATAGTGCTGTTATCAATAAGTACAAGGTAAGCCGTCAAAATAAACCTTGAATTGTGAAAACATTTTTACATTCAAGAATATTTTTTAGAAAATGACATTTTTAAGTGTTGAAAAGCATTCAGTGACCCCCTATGATTTTCCCTGAAATTGTTTTCTAATTCAACTAACCATGAAACATTACCATAATGGAAATATCTTAAATGTTTGAGTCAGTGAAAAATCCTCGTGAAGATGCAAAGAAAGCTTTTAAAAATGCTGTTTTGCATCAAAAAGTGCTTGAATTAATTGAAATTCTTCCAGCTACTGTCATTAATTTTATGTAAGTAGAAGTGTTTTACAAACCCATATGTGATAAAAATGTATCTGGAAGAATTCTGATTTTATCATGGAAAGCAAGCGCTTTATTTGAGTATACAAAATTGGTAAAAATTGTGTTATTTGCCGATGGCAACTATATTATAGATACTGATAACTCTCTAAATTGTCTGCTGACCCCGAGAATTTTTTTAAAGAAATTCTAAAATGTTGTATTTGTCCGTTCCAACTTTCCCTGAGCAAAAAAACAAATAACCTTTGATACAGCTTGTACAGGTAGTTGGATACAGAGTCATGTCTAGATTATAAATTAAACTTGATATCAATAATAAATGTACATATAAATATGGGCAAAGATAAGTTGATATCATATAACTATTCTCCGTTTGTGTTTCATTTAGAACATCCAATATTTATAATCCGCTTACAGCACAACTACATGATAAATGCAAATAATCAATAGTTTTGATAATAATAAATACATTACATTTTATAAGTCATTGAAACACATGCGATCTCCTGCCAAGAATCCTACTTAATATCAATGAAGACACTTGACATGATCAATGTTTTGATTCCCTTTAAAGAGTCTGTCCTATTGACAAATTGGTTTGCCATGTTGTGTTTTGGGGGAATGACATGAAACAGGGCCCTTACCTTTTTTACTAATTTTTCAACATTATAAAAATACACTATATGCATTGCAGAATATCCACACTTTTAAAAATGATTTATGATAAGACTAATCAACATTGCCTTGTAATGCCGTAGCAAGACTTTTCATACTCAAAGCATCGATAAATGGCTTTACTTTTCATCGTTGTGCTTTTTTACTGGTATACTAGTTGTCACATCAAATCAACCAAAATGTTACCCTGAGTAACACGTTTCAACTGTGTTGAGTTATAATCATGTACTAACAACTTAAAGCGGTGAACAAGAATGTCCCCTTGAATTTCATTTCTATCTGTGACTGTCCTTTTAATTGGCCACTTAAGAATTTTTAAGCTGTAAGGGAGTGTTATGTATTTATTGTAAAATAGGATTAACCATCAAAGAAACAAAATCTCAGTAATAAGTACTTAAACAGGTATATCACAAACTCATGGGACTAAAATCTTGTGGATATACATGGCACTGTTTTGTTGTCACTTTACGCCGTTTCTTGGGCGGGATAGCACAGTGGTTAGCGCTTTCGGCTTCGGATCCCGCCAGGGGCTCGGCAACTTTGTCTGCAGTCAGGTTTGGGTGCAATGCTACACTGAAATTCAGCGCAGTACCACCCATGGTTCGCTAGTTCCAGCTAATGCTTGCAGGTTTCACCGCAAAGCATAGCCACAATGGTGTTGCGGGCTTTCTCCCTGCAATAATACTAGCAGCCGCGATATAAGTGAAATAATCTTGAAAGCGGTGTTAAACACCAACTCACCTCACCTTCTTGCATCTGACAGTGACCTTGGTCAAAGGTCAAAGTGTGTTCACTCATGTGGAGAGCCTGACTGATAAAGACAGTCACATCTCACCTTGATGTACTGGTGGTCGCGCCTGACCGATCACTGACCCAGCTGATGGGACAGGACAGAAGTTAGAGAGAGTCTGTGATTATGCCCTGAAGGCAGACTTGAAATATATCTATATTTATTTATGACAAGGGTTTGTTACCTTTCACACTGAACTGTTGTTTTTTAATGATCAGCTTTTGAGGTCATGAATATTTGCCCATTCTGTGTAGATGGTTGCAATTGTATTAGTACCACATCTCTCGAAAGTTAAGGGCACACCAAATCTAGATTGAAAAATCCCTTTCTCTGGGCTTCAGTTTAGATATATTATTCAATACAATAATATTTTTGAGAAATATTTTTCACAGACTGTGTTATTCTAAACCCTCCAGCAGAAATCTTGGCTGCTGAAAATTTTCAAAGTTTTCAACAAAAAAATGGTGCATGATGAAAAGTTCTTCTAAGCAAAGTTCATCAATTCTAATGAGTCAGTAGAGCTTAAACATCCTTACTTATATTCTAGAAGTCTGGAGGGCTTTTAAGAAACTGCATCTTATTTCCCTTTTGTTTAATTTTCATGCCATCATATCAGACAAAGAAAGTTTTGGGCACACCATGCCAGATCTTATACAGGACATCTTCTTTTCTGATGACATTTCTTGAAGACAATAATATTTAAAACAGTGACACGCTTGTTTGATGTTGCGCTCATAGTTCAAGGTTATATAGTTGTGTTCTGATAGAGTCTGGACTTGCTGAATGGGGACCTAGACTGTACTAAGGTCTCATATTTGTACGCTATCATTGACCTAACACTAAACTAAAATTTAGTCTATGAAAAAATTTACTAATTTACTGTTCCTTCATCCATAATATTTCTTTGGGCTTCTTATTATTATTCAGTCAATCTAGACTTGCTGGATGTGGACCTAGACTGTATAAAAGGCTCCTTTATATACACAGTCATGCAGCAGGACTAACCTGACACAATAATTTTTTTTCTTTGGGCTCCTAATTTCATTCAGTCAATCTAGACTTGCTGGATGTGGACCTAGACTGTATAAAAGGCTCCTTTATGAACACAGTCATTAAGCAGGACTAACCTAACACTTCATTATCACCTTATCTTTGGACACATGGTGCTAGGTCATGTCCAGCCCATGTGTTTCCAGTAGGTAGGAGATCAGATAGAGACTATAAACAAACACCTCATCTTCACCCTGTCTGCCTGGTGTAACACTACGGGGGTCCCCCTTCCTAATTGGCTCCAATCTGCACCTCAGCTAGTTTCATTGCCTCTATCTGATGTACAACTGCTCTGACACCTCTCCTGTTATGAGTGAAAACATCTCAATACTCTTAAAGTGACTAGATTAACATTTTGCCTCTAAAACGTTTTAGTTTTTTAATAAAGAGTTTTTCCTATTAAGATGAAATAACTAGACTTGCTAAATGTAAAAATTAAATTTTTGAGATCACATTATCTGAAAAAAGAATTCTTGTAATTTTGTGGGTCAAGTCCTATGCAGGGATGGAACCCACACAATCAGAGGCAGGCAACATATTAAACAAATTAAGGAAAAAATCATACCAAAAAAATCAAAATTTAAGTAAGAAGGATTATAGAAGACGTGAAAGCAAAAGTTTGAGAAGACTGTAATAAAGTCATGTTGACAAGTTTGTTTATAGACATTTAACCTACTGAGGAGTTTGTTTATAAGCATCAGTCAGCCATGGGAAAACATGGCCGTGGAATTGACATTCATATTGTTTTGCTTATGCTGACATGATGACTTCTTATATACTTATGAACAATAAATGTCGAGAAAAGACAATTGGGATTTAAATAACTTTTATTTTTGGTTCTATGCCAGTGATAAATAATACAATAATAAACATTTTACCTTATTTTGAATAAATCTAATGACTTGTAGTGAGAACATGTCAATTGAAAATAATTATGACTTCAATTTCAATTTAAAAGTTTTAAGAAAAAGTTCTGTTAGTTTAATATCAGCTATCTAAGTTTTTGGAATAACAGAAGAAGTAATTCCGCGGCACCTTTTCTTATTTGAAAACACATAAAATATGAATTTTCAAATTAAAAATAAAAGATCAGCTTGCCATAGCATGGCTTTCAACATTCTTGCGCAGATAAATGGCTTTTTTCTCAATATCTACCTTTTTGAATGAAGGCACGCTTTTCCCTGTCAAATTCCATGTCAAGAATTGAACTTATTAACAAACAAACATTACCCTCCTGAAATATCTTTAAGTGAATTGTGAAATATGCATTTAATAATGACAAATGTATGAATACCAATGCCCCCTAAAACTAATGTTTCAACCAAAAAATACCTGAATGAAACTCTCTCTACAATATAGAAAACTGAATTGAAAAGATGTGTCAACCAAATTACCTTGATTTTCTAAATTACTCAAATTAGTTTGAATTCAATTAACGTTTATGACAATAAGTTGCAGTCAACCCCAGGACTAGGTATACCCAACAACATTTGTGCATTGATACCTTTATTACAAAGATGTTTTCATTAATTTTGTATTTCCCAATTTTGTTGTTATGTTTTGTATCAAGCTTTTCGATTTTTGTATTGGAGCAGCATCAAATTAAGCTAAATGACTTGTTCATCAATCCAATGTTCATATTAAATAAAAATATGCTTAAACCATAACATAACATAATTCTGTATATCATATCTAAATCCTGATTTTAAATGACAGTCCTTTTCCTTGACACACTACAACCCTTGAACAAAAACTTCATTGAAGTATATCAACATGACGACAATGTGCTTCCATTAATCTCTGTCTCTCTACTCACTGCTGTCAAATCAGGAAGTTGGAGCACAAAGGATTCTGCAATGACCCCTTACAAGGTGTAAGTGCTTTTCTACATGATAGCAAGCTTATTTATGCAGATATAACCTAAAGACCAACATTTGGGGTTTCAGCTTCACAGCCTCTACTGGAGAAAATTTAAATATAAATTTATACTTAACTAATATCATTTGTAACATAAGTGGATTAAAGATTAGAATATATAACAATGACTCAGTTGTGCGGTCAATCTAAGATTCTGCGTTTTTAATGTAAAAGTTTGTTTGAACTGAACATAATACTGAATACAAAAATTGATATTCAAATGAAAATCAAAATCATTAAGTCAGTTTTGAAAAATTTCATGTGTCAAATACTCAACATTAAATAGATAAAAAAAAAACGTTACAGAAGTTATCAATATTTTCTACTTGATGATTAACATTAGTATTACATCCTGTCTTCAGTTTATCATCAAATAAATATTAAGCTTTGAAACATTTTTCGAACTCTTCATTGCCAGGTAATTGCTGCCTTCTAGCAGTTGTATTCATTCCATAACAATCACCCACCTGGTTGCCATGGCAACAGTACTTCCTCCCTGGTCAATGAGGCGGAACAACCCAGTTGAATCATTATGTTATCAGCTTGATGCAAGATGGAGACTTTATGATGATAAGATTACGCAACCAAGTCTAAATCTTCCTAATTAGGTTTAACCCTTGATATTTCGTAACAATGGATGCGCAGAGGTGATGACTTTATTAAGAACGGTGGTTGCACAAGTCTGGTTTGGTCACTAATTATCTGCTGACCTAATTACAATGCTGGTTGTTTGAAATATCTGTTTGAACTTCATCATTATGTGCGAAACAATCGATAAATTGTTCCTACTATTCGAATGATATAAGCAACTTCTTCTGCATTGTATCGAGTATTACTCATAAACTTGAATAAAGCATACTTTGGACCATGGTCAGTTTAAATTACTCCTTGCGTGAGATTGCGATTTAGATTTAGTTTTATTGATTCATTGATATTTAAGAAAATGGAGACCAAAAAATCAATCTGAATGACACAAACAGCTCATCATGGATAAAACAAAACCATTTTCAGACAGAAGTTTAAGTATAAAATCTATGTGGGGGAAAAAAAAGCCAACTACAACAAAAAGTCAAAACGTCAAAACCCAAGTTGCTTCCACAAATTTGTGGGGAGAAAGCTTAAATTCAGAATTGTGACAATCAGCTACGTATCATAATTCCAAAACGTTTTAATTAATCAAAATTGTTCAAGGTTTGTTTCAAATACGATTAGAAAGTATTCTGAAAAAGATCCAGAAGAGTCATTTTTATGATTTATTAATGAGAAACAACTTGAAAATTTTCTATATGAGATGGTAGCCCTGCATTTCTGATTTCCTGATCATGAACCTTTACAAAACAAACAGGCAGTAGCAATACTCTTGCAGCACTGGTCTCGCTAAACATTGTGACAACGGTGTGACTGAAATTACAAATTTACCATGCAAATTAGCGGTCAACACTAGTGCGACTCAATATGCAAATAAGTGAACCACAACGGTTTCACTCCAACATGCAGCAACGGTTGCTCTCTAATATGCATCAACAATTGAACTCTAATATATAAGTTAACTTAATGTAACACTTAGTCAAACATCTGAAGTTAAAATTTTTAGGCACTTTCCTATCATCATCCAGAAAACCAACAGGAAATATTCTCAGATCAGTGAAGCATAAGTCCTATTGTGAAGACACTCCTAAACACTGTATTACTAAGGAATTGGGTCTGTTAACTTCTATTTAGGGGAGCATTTGCAAGAGGATGGGAGTGGCAATGACCCTTATTTCCTCCATTGACCTCAAAAGGGGTCACTTCCATTGTCACTGAAGATGTCCGGCCCTAAATATACAACATGTGAATCTTGGTCTTCTTCGTCCCCAGGCTATAACAGATGTTTTATAGGTTGTAGTAGTAACTCGCTTAAGCCATTTTTGACAGGGAAAAGTTTTTTGAATAAATTATCTTTTAAGCTGGAAATGGGTGAAATCATCGCGGAAATGTCCTTTAGACTGAAATTTTATTTCAATTTCATGAATGGGAATGGGTGTATGAATGAACTATTGTGTGAAATGGTGAGTAATATACATAGACTCACATCAAGTCCCCTAATTGTGTCTTGTAACACAGTTATATTTATTATATAGACTATTAGTAAAAATATTTCTGTAAAAAGTTTCTGTCTGGAAACAGAAAACAATGGACAGTCATGTCATGAATCCTAAATATCATTGACACTTGCTCCTGAACCTTACTGCATGTAAATGAGTTAATGATATAATCATATGAACAACAAAGGTGAGGTGATATGGGGTTTAACGCCACTTTCAAGAGTATTTCACTTATATCGTGGCTTCTAGTATTATTGCAGGGAGAAAGCCTGCAACACCATAGTGGCTATGCATTGCGGTGAAACCTGCAAGCATCGGTTGGAACTAGCGGACCATGGGTGGTACTGCACTGAAATACAGTGTAGAATTGCACCCAAACCTGGCTGCATTTAGAACAGTTCTCTACTGCAGACAAAGTTGCTGAGCCCCATACAACTAACAAATAGTACAAAATGATTATATCAAGAAATATCATAATGGATTTTTACCAGTTAATCACAGACAAAGGTAATTGACCAATCATTGCTCTTAAAGACAACCAGGAAGTTTCTGTCTGTCAGGCTTCTCAGATTCTGGCCAGTCCATTGGCGCCATGATTATCAAGAACCATTCTCTATATCACTCCAAGACCTGACAACCAATAGTACTGTTGATGAATGGCACAATGGAACAGGGATCCGTTTCACAGACTCCAAGAAGAACTATTGTGCTCCCAGCTTTGTTATATCTATGAACTGCTAAGAATAACATTTGGTCCATCACTCTAAGATAGACAAACATTACCAGTGCTGATGCCAATGGAAGATGTATCTATTTCACAGACCATAGAAACCAGAAGACCATTTGATGTAGAAATTCTTTTATCTATAAATTACAAAGGATACCTTACAAAAATATGAGTGTATTATCTTTGCTAAGAGGCACTTCAAGCAACATTTTTTGGTTTAGGACTCTAATGCTTTACAAACAATGGAATCATTGAGGAATACACTTACTTGCATATTGGTTATTACTTATACCAGGTCTCTCAATTTGCAGTACTGAATAGATACTTAATTGTTAAAGCACAGCGATTTCTTTAAGAAGCCAAATCCTAATATATTAATTCTCTTAAAGCAGTACATGGATTCTGATGCGACTTTCCACATTGAAACACATATATATGTATTCACTGTATAGTAAGATAATAGCTCCCTCAGGAGAACTGTTATAATAGTTTAGCATGGATGGTCATGTTAAGACTACACTCCTGAGAACTAATTATGTATAACAAGGTCTGGATAATGATTATTTGCCTCTGGTGAATACTTCTACAAAGTCTTTCACACTTTGACTTGCGGATTTGAAACTGGAAGAAAGTTCACAGAGTAAATAAAGCTAGGAGAAGTAGGAAGGTTTTGACCTCCGAGTTAAAAATATGACTAGGATATATCCAAATGAAACTAACGTAAGATTGAATTTAAATATGTCTATAGTATTTTACCACACTGAACTTTAATCCTATACATTAAAAGGATACTTTTAAGTTTTAAATCTAACTTATCACAAAAAGTCATTGTTTTAATAAAACTCAGATTTGACCTTAAGCAATTATGATGTCTGAAATATATTCTAACTTAAAAACATAGAAAATATACAAAACAAAATAAAAGTTCCATCCCATGAATATAATAATAACCAACTGCACTACAAACATCAAATTATTCACATGTCAAAATTATCAACCACTCAGAATATATTAAAACATTCAAATGTTTAAATTAATTTCTTTCAATGTTTCATTTCTAATTTCTCCAATAAAACTCATCAGCTATCAATAGAGCTATGTTATAACAGCTTCAAAGACATATTAACTTAATCAGGGCCTTATCAGCTTGAGATAAGTTTTGTGGATAACCTCACTGTAACACTTGCTTCTTGATAATATCTCCCTGCTACTAGTGTTATGTTTTGGGTACAATTTGAGGGTCATTAGGTCAATGAACCCATTCACCTTGAGATAACAGGTTATTATATGGGTCATGTATACTGATAATTTGTTTAACAGTATTTCAAAACATATTTCATCACAGTAAATAACTGTATGAGTAAACAATGTGCTTAAACAGAAACTGTTTTTGGTTGCAGTTTTTATTGATCTCTTGTTCCATTTAAGAACTGTAATAAAATTTGAATTAAAACGTAACAATGTAATTATTAACAGGGAAACATTTCTAGACAATATCTTACAGCATAGCTGTCCCAGTAAACAAATCATTTTAACCAACATATTTTCTAATTCTTATATTGTCTTGTTTTCAATTGAAAAACATAAACTTTTTTAACTATTTTCTTATCCCCGTGAACTTTTCATATTTTCACTTAAAATATACAAATCAACTGACAGATCAATAGAACCAAACCGATTTCTGTTACCAACAAATCCAAGGAATTCCAAGGAATTAACTTTTTTTTTTGGTTTTCCTTTTTCTTTTTGTCTCATGTACTTTCTTGAAAACACCTGTTATCATAAATACCAGTCTAGCCAGAATTGATTTTGAATATAAGATTGCCTATCCATTATATCTTGTATACATTAATGAAATATTACTTGTGTAAATTTGTTTATGTTGGGAACTGTTATTCTAATATGTGTTTTTTTGTATGGAGTTTTGGAAAATAAAAAATAAAAAAAATAAAATAAATACCAGTCTACATGCTTTACATGATGTATCAAAATGCAAGATATCAGGAATGAATAAAAAAAAAAGGAATTCTTTGACCAATAGTGAACTTTTAACAATTTTTTTTTATGAAACATAATTTCAAAGAATATGACTACTTTCAAACAACAATTTGACTATCAAAACTATATTGTAAATAACTATGATAGTAAACATGAGAGTTCAATTTGATTTTCCAACAGACCCCTACCATTTCAAATATCAGGAATAAATGGAAAAAAAAAATAATATAAAAAATCCAAGGAATTCTTTGACCAATAGTAAAATTTTAACGTCTTTTATTTCATGAAACATAATTTCAAAGAATTTGACTATCAAAAATAAATTGTAAATAACCACGATAGTAAACATGAGAGTTCAATTTGATTTTCCAACAGACCCCAACCATTTCAAACATGTACATGTCAAAAACATACCCATAAAAAAAACTAATTAATTTCATAATCTATCCACTTGACAATAGTGTTGGCTTAACCCTAGACTCTGACACCATTTTCCCCTCAACAGATTTTCTCAATGGGATTTCGACATGCCGTTACCAACCAAGTTATTTGCTACTATGTTGCTACACTACACTTATTTACTTTACGATTGCTTAAAAGATTATTACTACAAACAAAGCAATTGCCTCTTAAACACAATTCTGTAAAGACAGTAAAGGTTACTGATAGAAAAAGTTTAAAGAATTTCATTCATTGTCTTAATCATTTTGTGTTTTCATTGACAGATTTCTTTCGAATAAGTATACATTATACTTACTCTATAGCTGCTTTTACAATAATTACTATAAACATTCATTATCATAAATAAAAGCATTGACATTCAAACACCACACAAAAAAGATGTTAGAGCTTAAGAATGGCTTTTTTTCATTGATTGAGTTGAAAGGATTTAATCATTTACGAATAAGTTTCAATATTTTGACAACCATATCATAGTGTTAAACCCAAGCTCAAACCCTACCATAAAAGAGGAGATGAAAAATAACATTTAGAAACTCAAATATTTCTTTACTGAAAATAACCCAATGAAGAAACTTTCCATGTCTCAGGATTTTAAGTCAAATAACGGGATATTAAAAAATAAAAGAAAGCGCTTTGGAATTGAGTTTTTTCAGTAATAAAATTTTCATAGTAGAAGTGTTTTTATAGGAATATAGACAAATCAATGTACAAAATAAAAGGACAAAGGTGATCTCTATATCTAGAGGAAAAAACCTGTAAAAATGAATTTGACATTTTGTATAATCATTTTTAACTACCATCCTGCCATAGATATAAAATTTTCTGCAATTATCTCAGTGCGAAGTGTTATCAAACATTTAAGTTAATACATAAATGCTTGTCTATTTCCCACTTTGTCATATAAGTCATATAGTTCTGTACATTGCTCTGTCAACACTCTCAGTAAAGTTCAGCAACATTGGGGACTGCGGCTAAAAGAGTAGGTTACCCTAAAGACTGCCCCACATTGAGACACGAGTTCAGATACTTGTGGTGTTGCCTTAGACAAGTCTTTCCTCATAATTTGATCACCAAGCTATATATTGGTTACTTTGACAAGATTGTGTTTGTGGACCTTTAAGTAATGTAATTATCTGTTTTGTTAGATCAAGATTATGATAACCCTAATATACAAATAATTATTAATACTATACAAAAACTATAATCATAATACAAAAGTATGATGTTTTAAATAGTCGATATCAAAGGTAGATTGATTGATGGAGAAAATCTGAATACATCGGAATTCTACATTTTATCACTTTGCTTTTCTCTCTTTAAGTTCAGTTCAATTGATGACTAAACGAGTCAAAAGACAAAGTGAGTGTATGAATCACAACAGTTTTTTTTAGTGTCAGTTCCAGAGGGTACAGAATTTGTGTCTGTTGGCTAAAAACTTCCCCTCATTACAGCTCGGAGCGGAAGTTGGTGGTGAAACAAGGCAACAAACTGAATACAACGTCGTATTTTGACCTTTCAGTATAGCTTCAGGGTTCTACTGCTAACCTTTGACTGCATTAAATAGAACATGGAACGAGGCCTTTTTCGCAACTTTTGTCATCTTTAGCTTGTAAAGAGTTAAATATCTTGTTGAGGAAATTGCATTGATTTGTATGAATTTGTTAATCAGAAAAGTTTGAGACTTATTTGTGAACAACTTAAAATGCATACTCTCACGAGTTCTTGTGACCGTTGTTAAATTCATTTTAAAAAGGGCTTGCTGAAATCGATTGTATAATTTTATAAATCAGAATGTTAACACTAAATGGAAAATGTGAGACCGCTGATGAATCAATTAATATGAAGTGACAAAGGCCTTCTTTTATTTGTTGCCTCTTTCATAAAAACAGCATACACTTTTGAAAAACATGTCTTGTAAAGAGTTAGATTTCTTTACTAAATATGTTAAATATTATAAACATGAATATGAAATATCCTCTTTAGATTTCTCCTTTTATCATCATAAGATATTTTTCAGAATGTCACTGCAAATTGAATATGATTTACAAGTAAAATAATTATTTGAATTTAACAAAGTTCATATGAATCTGTAAAAATCAAGTTAATTTCCTTATGCAATATATTTTATATATATATTTATCTATTTTTTATCAATCTCTGAATAGGACATGATTTCATCAAAACTAATTTTGACATTTAAAGGATTTATAGTATTACAGAAAGCATCTACTTGTTGAAAACCAATCAATAATGATTCAGTTTGGAAATTACACAAAATAAATTTATAAGTAACATTAAAGCAAGGAAATTTCCAAGCAGAAAACTTTAATTTGATACTATATCAACCACACAGTAAATGATTGAAACTTTCTCATTACTACAATAACACATAATAAGACTCTTAAAAAGGTTCTTGAATTTCTTATGTCTCCAAATTATGATAATAAACAAAACCCAAAATTTCATTTTTTTCAAAAGATAAAAAAATTATAAAATTCTGCCTGCCAGTTTTGTACAAATGACTCTAGTTTACCACTAAATTTGAAATTAAAGACATCAACCACAAGCCAAGTTATATCTATATTTATCATTCACTATACTGCCTGAAATGCTTATGCAACAATCCAGAAATTACTCGGTTCAAAGGGTTTATGTTTCAATGGCAGCCATGACATTTTTTCCTCCCAAAACACAAGTTGCCTATGCATGATCATGTAACTGCTTACATGCTAACGAGGGAAACAATTACGAGAGTGCATTAAAGAATACATTATCTGACGACCTTTTTAATTATTCATCGACTCAATAAGCTTCTACAAAAACATATGTAGTCATTGGGAGCAAACAGTGCATGAACGAAATTTTGAATTCTGTTTAACACAAAAGCTTTCTAAAAAAAAAACAAGTCAATTTTTAATCAAGGCTTCAAGAATACTAACAAAGATTATGAATTCAAATAAGACAAAGGCTATTTTAAAGATACAGATTGATATAAATTAAAGCTTTAGAGTATAAACTTTGCTTGATCATTTGGTATGATGTTTGACAGAGAAACTCACCGGCATTTGAACTCAAAATTGTCAAAGAACTCTATCAAATACATTTAAATAAGTTTTGATTTGAAATTTGAAATTTCCATTAGTAAGCACTAATTGTAAAACAAAAATTCCAAATTTGCATTACCACAGGCAAAAATTGATAATCAAAAACCTGTTTTACAAAATTCTATCCAATCCTTAAAACATGTCACATCTTTTGAAATATCTCTCAATACTAGAAGACAAAAGTAATTTCAAACAGACTTAAAGTAGCTCAATCAGACACCTAGGGGTGATGGATAATACTTTCCTGAAGACAAATATTATCAGAAACCAATTGAGCACAGCTTCTGGCAGCCACTACAAATTAAGGCGTAAAGAGTTAGATTTCTTTACTAAATATGTTAAATATTATAAACATGAATATGAAATATCCTCTTTAGATTTCTCCTTTTATCATCATAAGATATTTTTCAGAATGTCACTGCAAATTGAATATGATTTACAAGTAAAATAATTATTTGAATTTAACAAAGTTCATATGAATCTGTAAAAATCAAGTTAATTTCCTTATGCAATATATTTTATATATATATTTATCTATTTTTTATCAATCTCTGAATAGGACATGATTTCATCAAAACTAATTTTGACATTTAAAGGATTTATAGTATTACAGAAAGCATCTACTTGTTGAAAACCAATCAATAATGATTCAGTTTGGAAATTACACAAAATAAATTTATAAGTAACATTAAAGCAAGGAAATTTCCAAGCAGAAAACTTTAATTTGATACTATATCAACCACACAGTAAATGATTGAAACTTTCTCATTATTACAATAACACATAATAAGACTCTTAAAAAGGTTCTTGAATTTCTTATGTCTCCAAATTATGATAATAAACAAAACCCAAAATTTCATTTTTTTCAAAAGATGAAAAAATTATAAAATTCTGCCTGCCAGTTTTTTTGTAAAATTTTGTACAAATGACTCTAGTTTACCACTAAATTTGAAATTAAAGACATCAACCACAAGCCAAGTTATATCTATATTTATCATTCACTATACTGCCTGAAATGCTTATGCAACAATCCAGAAATTACTCGGTTCAAAGGGTTTATGTTTCAATGGCAGCCATGACATTTTTTCCTCCCAAAACACAAGTTGCCTATGCATGATCATGTAACTGCTTACATGCTAACGAGGGAAACAATTACGAGAGTGCATTAAAGAATACATTATCTGACGACCTTTTTAATTATTCATCGACTCAATAAGCTTCTACAAAAACATATGTAGTCATTGGGAGCAAACAGTGCATGAACGAAATTTTGAATTCTGTTTAACACAAAAGCTTTCTAAAAAAAAAACAAGTCAATTTTTAATCAAGGCTTCAAGAATACTAACAAAGATTATGAATTCAAATAAGACAAAGGCTATTTTAAAGATACAGATTGATATAAATTAAAGCTTTAGAGTATAAACTTTGCTTGATCATTTGGTATGATGTTTGACACAGAAACTCACCGGCATTTGAACTCAAAATTGTCAAAGAACTCTATCAAATATATTTAAATAAGTTTTGATTTGAAATTTGAAATTTCCATTAGTAAGCACTAATTGTAAAACAAAAATTCCAAATTTGCATTACCACAGGCAAAAATTGATAATCAAAAACCTGTTTTACAAAATTCTATCCAATCCTTAAAACATGTCTCATCTTTTGAAATATCCCTCAATACTAGAAGACAAAAGTAATTTCAAACAGACTCAAAGTAGCTCAATCAGACACCCAGGGGTGATGGATAATACTTTCCTGAAGACAAATATTATCAGAAACCAATTGAGCACAGCTTCTGGCAGCCACTACAAATTAAGGCTCGGATTGTGTCATAAAGCAATCAACCTTTGATGCGGCAACCATAGATCAATGATTACATAATGCAGGAACAACACACATTCATCCCGTCACTTCAAATTGATCCTTGCCAGTCAATATCGAAGCTTGTTTACACTGTTATATTGATTCAGATCAAGTGAAATTACTGCAGATTCAAAAAGCTTGATCAAACATGAAATTATTTCATTTTTGCTAACGCTTTTTAATTGATTAGCCCTTACAAATAGACATTTTCCAAGAATGAACATTATTTTCATAAGATTTGTGATTAAATTGTGTGCATATTTATCTCTTTTATTATTATTTTGCTAAATACTGTACGGAAAATATTTGTATTTGTCAAAAATAAATAATGAATCTCATGTTCATTTCTCTTTGTAAGAAAGTAAAATATTACTGGGATTGCACGAGTCTATTTTCCCCTATTCTTGTACTTAAAACTGACCCTTGGCTCCTAACATTGACTTGTTAAGTCGTCGCAAATCTTCTCTGGACATTTTTTCACGTCAGATTAAGATGTGGTGAGCTCTACCTGATGTCCGTGAGTTCACTAGACATTGTTAGGTTCTTTCTTTTTTCTTTCAGTAAACCAATTTATTCATTCAGAAGTAAGATACCTTACATTCATTCGTAACTTCAAATTCATATTATAGTTTTTGCTTTCATTATTTTTAAGACTTTGCAAAATAATTAAAGTCATTATCATTATTCAAATGTCTGTTCATTTTCCATTTTTTTGGTAAGGTGTTTAATTGCTCATTTATTTGATTAATTAAAGTCATTATTATTCTTAAAATGACTGTTCATTTTCCATTTTTTGGAAAGGTGTTTCATTGCTCATTTATTTAATAAAACTCATTAATCTTCATTAATTTTGGGTTAATCTATTACCCTCGATTATAACAGTTTATGAAAATCATATTTAGACATGACGTTTATTATCAAATCATTATGTAATAACATTTGAATTTAATATCACCATAAATACGTTATTTAAAACATGTTCTTTTAATACACTATAAACAATATTGATTAACAATCATAAACGCCATTAACAATAATGTTACAAACTCACAACAGGAGACACTTAACAATGCAAGAACTTTATCAATAAAAGCGCTTTATCAATACAAAATTACTCCGGTCTTAGATTTTGCCTTCCAAACAGAGGAATACAATTGCCACTATTGCCAACAAACAGCCAGTTACTTGCAACATAACAATACAAGGTTCCACTGTAAATAGCTTCATTATATTAACGTGCTGCGTTAAACCACAACGGTGGAGTAATATGATAAAATAAATGTATGTTTTTTCTATGAGGAATTATAAAGAGAGCATTTATGGAAAAATACACTGATTTAATCATACCATACCAATAATTCATCATATTTCTGTGTTGTAATTTAAAAGATTTTTAGATTTATATTTGAATGTACAAAAGAGGGTTATTTGTTTTAATATTTGTTTAATGTTTGCAATCAACTTTTCACAATAAAAACAAGCATAAAATATTCAAACAGTTTAGTGTTTCAGTGTTTAAAACATATTTACTTTGTTTTTATGATGATTAACATTGTCATTATTTGCTGTTAAACACAGAAAATGACGCTTCAAAGCTGGATAGTTTTCAGGCTTGTTTCACACACAAAATGTAAATGTACATAGAAAAATTGTCTCATGATTTTGAAACATTATCTTTGAAACTCCAACTGGTACTTGACTGATATAATTAATTGTTTCTCCTTAAGATCTTATCCAACATTTACAGAAATATCCATAAACATTATTATTAAGAATAAAAAGATATTTTTCAGTTCTATATCATTTCACCGCCACCTGTTGCAAGAAACATAATCCTTGTGCATAGTTATTAGGTGTTTAGAGTCAGAAATTAAAATCCCTTTCTCATGGATAATTTTCTCAGGAAACATTTACATCTAGCTCAAGTGGGTCTTTTTTCAGAAAGAGGTGTGGTTGGAAATGAAATGGAGTAAAATGTTGGGGAACGAAAGGCATCTTAGAACTTCCCCCTCAACATATGATAAAATATTTATACACTGGAAGCTGGGTACGTTTTTAGCTTGTTGAGAGTTTGCGAGCACTGATAGGTCAAACACTGTGTTGCGACCAGCTGATAATAACATGTAATAGACAGTCAGCTGTGTGATATAGACAACCTGTTGTTCATTTCAGGGAAATAAATATCCTCACATCTACTAAACGATCGCGGTGTCCTAACTGTTATACAAAGAAATGTTGTATTTTCATGAACATTCTTGAATGAGTAAAAAGTTACAGCCAAGTTTTGAAACATGAAAGTTGATTTTGATATAAACTTTTCCCCAAAGCTATAAATATATTTCATTTTCGTTTTGCAACTGCCTGAGTTTGTTGTCTATTCATTGACAACAGACAAACATATTTCAACACGATGATCCGATCTGCAGGTGTTTACATGTTTCGGGGTTCAAATTTCGACCACCTGTTCCCCCAAATCCCCTTTGTTTTGAGGAGATGACTTAGATATCTTGTAAATCTTACAGGTGGTATGCTGTTGTGTACCCGCAGATTGATGTTTCGGATCAGCAGTTTAGCTCACCTGAGGAAACTAGTTGACGATCAATACTTGTATAGTAAAACAACTTACCGTTTAGATTATCCATCTTGCCACTCAAATCTAGTAAAATCCGTCACATGAAAAATCCACATAGTTGGTGATCAAACATATATACATATATTCCTTGAAGTTCTCACACTGGCGAATACTCCATTTCTCTCATAGTACGACAGTACAGTAGCGAACGTGCGCTACACACACACTGCGAGGAGTTAGCGACTATAGATTGAGGTCGCCCGCCGCATGACTGTGTTCGCTCGCTGCTTATGCGCTGTCTACCTTTGACACTAAAGTAGGATTCACGCTCGGGGTACGATGTCACCTGAAATCACCAAGAGTTATCTTTCTTTATTTTTATACTTTTTAAAAATGAATTTATCCTTGTCTATTTGTTAATTTTAAAATAAAATCATATCTTAGTTCAATGTTTCCGTGTATTCTATATTTCCAAACATTAAAGGTGAAAACTATGCATACTACTGAAAAAGGACATTTTAAAAAATAGGCCTAAGTATGAAACAATACTTTTATTATTTTTCAGTTTAAACATTTGTCTATGAAGTCACTTATTAATAACAGTTCATAATCTATTCTTAAATAACAAAAATCCCAACTCATTGCACCTTAAACTTAAAGAGCCACTCCGTGATTTTCATGACATATTATTTCCCTTTGATACGAACCTATAAATGTCATATGAGGTGATATAAAATCAAAACATCTTAATTTTTTATGTCCAAAAGACATATATATGACAAATACTGGTTTTCCATGAAAATATAAAGAAATCCTTATATATGCACAGAGGTGTAGATATCACGTCCAATATACGTGGATACTAGTTATATAACCTAATAAACACTATCAACTCCTAACTGCCCACCTAGCTATTTTAGATAAGTCTCCAAAATTACGTTTGACTATTTGACGCGCGCCACTGTCCGGTTTTCGATCATAATTGCGACGTTCTTCCTTCATATTGTCACTGTAAAAAAACAATAAGCTTTAAAATGTGTCTTTTTGGTAACAGTCGATACTTTGCGATAAAATGACACCACTTATTAAGTTTGGCATATATGACTCCAACAACTCTTGGAGTGGCTCTTTAAGTGATTTCTGTTTTCTAAAACCTACAAAATATAATAAATTAGTAACATATATACTACATTGACTATATTCGTCGCTTTATCCAGTGAATATGTTTGACACCGACTGAAATAATAAAGGGTTTTGCCTTCAACTTCGAATTTGTCGCCGTTTCGACCAACTTGTTATCGATTTCAGACTATCGACAATTTAAAGAGCCACTCCGTGAGTTGTTGGAGTCATATTTGCCAAACTTAATCAATGGTGTCATTTGATCGCGAAGTATCGACTGTTACCAAAAAGAAATTTTAAAGCTTATTGTTTTTTTACAGTGACAATACGAAGGTAGAACGTCGCATTTATGATCGAAAACCGGACAGTGGTGCGCGTCAAATAGTCAAACAGAATTTCGAAGACTTATCTAAAACAACCAGGAGGGCAGTTAGGAGTTGATAGGGATTGTTAGATTATATAACTAGTAATGGACGTGATATCTACACCTCTGTGCATTTATAAGGCTGTTTTTAGATTTTCATGGAAAACCAGTATTTGCCATATATATGTCTTTTGGACATGAAAAGTTAAGATGTTTTGATTTCATATCACCACATATGACATTTAGGTTCTTATCAAAGGTAAATAATATGTTATGAAAATCACGGAGAGCCTCTTTAACATACTATGATGGAATCTAAAATTTTAACATACGGTATTGTTAACGCAAGCGTCATAAAATATCAATTTTATATTTGAGACATAAAAAATGCTTATTTTAAACTATCATTAGTGTTGGTGAGTGCAGTTTTTTTTTTTTTTTTTTTTTTTTGAAAAAAGTTGGGAAGCAAATGTCAGATCATCCTGTCTCAGGGTAACACGTATAGCTGACGCTCCACTACATAAGTGGAGTGGAGCGTCAGCTATACGTCTTACCCTGAGACAGGATGATAATATGATATGAAAATCACGGAGTGGCTCTTTTGTTTCAGCCTGAAAACTGACCATGATCCAATCGAGAGGCTTTTTTAAAACTGATCTCTTGTCGAGTTGGTTACTAATGTTTGATCTATCTTTGCAAAAGGTGACTTATGGGAAATAGTTTCAAAACAAGTTTTTTAATCCTCAATGCAAGATAGAAAAAAGCGTACAAGCACTTCGAACAAAAGATTTAGCCATGTTGAACCAAAACCAATCTGATCTCTTACAAAATATCTGATCAAAATATAAGAAATCGCCATTTTAAAACCCCCCAGGTCAATTTGAATTCTCTAGATAATACACTCTATCAATATTATAGGAAATCAACGAAGTACAACATTATAACAAGAGTCTGCATTCAGTACAAATCCAAATCAACGCTGTCAAGTATATACAGAAATGATCACATCTTACCACAAGCTTCATTTATATAAGGAATAACATTTTCGAAGCAAAATACTATCTCATTTAAAAAATAAAGGCGTCACGTGATGAAAGACGATTTTTTAAACCCTTAAGAAGAGCAACAGACACCACTAAATAGAAAATGTGTAAGGATTTTATTTTGTAAACATCTAAGAATGTTTCCTGTCCAAGAACCTCTGCTCAAAGATCGTGAGATACAATGAAGCGTTCGTAAAATATTACGGTTTCGCTGGTTTTTTAAGAAAACGTAATGGCATTTTTCGTTTTGAATGAAACTGCAACATATTAGCTTGGTGAATCTCATATATTGAAAAGTTCAATATATGAAATCAAATCATCACCCACAACTTTACCTCACCAATAAATAGTAATTAATAGCTAATAAAATATTCAGTTTTACTTGAAAGAATTTGATCTGATTTTTTTTTGATTTTTCAAATTATTGGAATCACCCATAGAGCATAAAGTTAAATTGGTAATCCCCTTCATTCAATGGTATCATAACCATGATCACTGCCTTTCTTTGTAAAATCGTGGATTTTGAAATATTATTCTAGAAATAGTTTTTTGTAGGGCCTATTGTGTTCCCAGGGATTGATCAATGAGTCGAGAATGTGTTCCTGAAAGTGACACAGAGTATGTGTAATGAATTTTGTACGTGGCTAATAGAGTCAAAATATCATGTGATCTGAGTTAAGTTCAAATCGCCTAACTAAAGTTGCACATGTAGCTCTTAAATGCCAAAATTATGACATTTCTTGTTTTTGGTTGTATATTAAAAATGACCATACAAAAACGTAGAAGTCGAAATTCAACGTCCCATTTACAGGCATGTTAAATTGCCCACTAAGCAATACCAACCTATGTTTTTCGTTGTGTCTGCTATATAGGCCTAAATAAGTTTCAAAAATTACATTGGAGTCATTGGCGCGCACCAGTGACCGGTTTTCGATTATATATGTTAACTTTTCCCTCATTGTTTTCACTCTACTATCTAGTAAGCACTAATTAATATGTTAATTTCAGAAACAACCACTACTTGTCGATGAAATAACATTTATTTGGACATGTTTGACTTCAACAAAATACTCCGTGCCCCTTTAACAAAAATTTAGTTTATCAAAAGTGAAATGTATTTATTTTAAGACCTATCGATTTCCATAAGGTGCATATAATATTTTTTAGGCGGTAAAAAGGATTATAGGATTTCTTCAAATACAACACTTGGTTTATAATTTGTTGCGTCTCCCCTTACATTTTGGGTTTTATTAGAGGCCCGGGTTGTGATCGTAATCGATTTCTATATGTTGTATACACGGCTTGTGTTTACTGAGCATTCCATCTTATATCCCTCTTGCAGTCGAGATACTGGTTGTATTCAAGGAAATACGGTAACGGAAGTAGTTTTAGGGGAAAGAATCGTCATCTAACTTCCTGTGCAGACACTTGCGCAGAAGTCGGAAACTGCACATGTGGTAAAAGATGGCGGTACTTTGAAAACATTGCTGTTTGGATATGATTAATCGGCGATAAATATTAATACCCAAATTAATTAGGTAAATTTATTAGTTTATATGGCTTAACTTATGTGTGTTCTTTACGAATAGATAACAAGAAACCTTAATCATAGGCTAATCATTCGTGAAATGTGAAAATTATAACGTTTTTTGTAATTCTCAATTTTCCTGATTTTCAAGCATTACTTAAAACTATCATGATACTGCTTTCAAATATTTCAATAAGTCAAGCTGCTAGTAAATGTATTTAACTTGTTATGTGGGCAGTCAGCATGCTGGAGTAGAGAAGGTCCTCCGTCCAGATCAAGGATCCGAAGCCTATTTTATGTGAAACGGTTTCTTGAATGTTGTGACTTCTTAATCAATAAAAGAAAATTATTTAACTAAAATCGTCTGTGGGATGCAAAGATAAAGCCCCCCCCCCCCCCCCCCCCCCTGTGATTCTGCATGTTACCGTTGTTGCAGAATAAATCCTGGACATAAGCTTTAGTGCAGCAAATGTTAGTCCTTGGGGAAAAGGTATCTTAATGCAGAATAGCTGCTGAAATCACTATTTTCTGTTGCAAAATTTAAAATTTACTCATTTTTTAAGTCTGAAACCAATTGATAAAACATAAAATCGAAATCATGTACTGTCACACATAATTTAAGTGAGTTAACAGGTTATAAAATATATTTTTCACAACTCAAAATGTTACATTCAGCTCTAAAAGAAGTGAAAGAAAAGTGTTAAAAGAAGGTATTTACTATTTAGACATTTTTGTTGTTGCTTAAAGTTGAAGATTTGACTTAAATCTTAATATTCTTAATATTATATTGCAAAATCCAGGAGGGAATTACCTATAGCACCGCTGTCTCACTATAGAAATTTTTCATTTGATATTAGTATAATTGATTTTGTCAATGTCAAATTTAGAAATAGCTTCCTGAGATCTTAGATTAATCATCAAGTTAGGATACCGCTGGAGTGGGAATTGTTACAACATATTCATATTCAAGATCAAAGTTCAAAGTAGCAAGTTTTGAAATCGCTAAGAGATGTTCAGAATTGTGTGACATCACCCCAGTGAAGTCATGAAATCTAAATGCTACTAGTTGTAAGTGGAACCTAAGTTTCAGGGCTGCTCTGCTTTTGCGGTGTCTCGCAAACACTATTCTAGTTTATGGGCTTAGAGTGGGATACAGAATGTGTAATATGTCTGTTTGTCTTCCTGTCTGATTTGCCCCAACCAAAAAGTTCTTTGCAGATTTAATTGTGGTAGGATTGGCTTACATTACTACTATGTCAGAGGGTAGAACTTAACAGTGGTTATTAAATTTATATGTCCAAATTCACCTATAAAATATTACTTTCGTCTCATTTGAAAGTCCCAATAAAGTCAATAATAAAGTCAATGACTTAAAGCTTTTACAAAAAAAGTAAACTACTTAATTGTTTTTTTTCTCAATGCCCTGTGATTTCATTCAAATAAATTGCTCACATAGCCCAATGTTTTTGCAGGAAGAACTCCTGTAAAGCCATTCTTGATATGTTTCAATGAAATAAATGGGTGTTGGCTTAATTCCTAATATGTTTAGCAAATGATCACTTCCTGCTAAATATGCTTACTATTTTACTTAAAATTTATTCTTATTAACACTTGCAGGGGTTGGTCCTTGATTTGATGAAATGAAAAACCTCCTTACACCAAGAAATGTCTCCGCACTGCAGCCCTTTCAACCTGGAACTGTACAAGCTTTGGAGAAGGTGGAACTTGCTGGGGTTAGAGCTTCAACAACTAAAGGTTTGCAAAGAAGTGCAGTTCATTTACATACATCTGGTGGATTAAGAGGTGTTTGCAACAAAATTAGTTGAACCACAGCAATTTCCTATCTATTCACTGCGCAGTGCATCATAGGGTGTTTTAGTTTAGAGCACCTTGTTTGATTTGTTTTTGTTTTGTTTAAACCATATTTTAAATAAGCATTTTCCATGCTGAAATTTTGTACTGGGGAACACTTATTGAAGAGGATATTCTTGACAGCAACACAGACCAAGTGTTGAATTCTGAATTGCCTTAAATTGAAATAATAGACTAATGGGACATGTGACATTAAAACAAGATTTTAACTAGACTACCCCTTCTAGGAACATCACTGTAACAGTAATCAGTAAAGACTCAAAAAGAGAATATGTCAGGACTGTGATAGAAATTCTTACCCTACTAATGATACCCTAACTGTGCATGTTTTAGATGGGAAGGTGACATGGATATACCATGGGCCCTCCCTGGAGGTAATACTGACAAGCACAAGAGGCAGGCTGGCTTCCTGGCAGTTTGGGTCCGTCTTGAGAGACGAGGGCTCGGTCATCTCCAGTGTGAAGGAACTGAGTTACGAAGGAAGCCTGAAGCTGCTGGTCGGTCACAACACGTCCAGCGGTCAAGGCATGGTCAGTCTCTTGGATGTAGCCACCTCACAGGTTATCAAGACAGTCGAAATTCCTTATAAGGTGAGGAGCTACATGAGTTCTTAGATTATATGATAAGCTGTCAATATTTGTTTTTTAAATATTTGTTTCGAGGTGTAACTCGACCATTAGATTTTTAATTAATAAATGCTAAAGCATTTTAGAGTGGCCTTCTTCCTTGAAGGATAACAAAGAAGATGATGTTAGAAAAATGTAAGCCTGGGTGCAGTTTAAGTTTTGATCAGTCGAAGCCTTTCCTTTTAACCATGTGATATTTCAAATTGATCATCGCCTTATTGTCTTGTCTAAGTGTTGTTACAAACAGCACCCTCAAATATTACAGACTTGGCAAGTATTGGCTTAGATGTTATTTCACTGAAACATCTTATTCTATTTTTTGAATGATGATTGTCTGTTCTAAACTTTCAGCTTCTTTCAACTCATGTTGAAGAGAATGGATATAGCAAGCATTATTTGATTTTAGAACTTCAGTACAGTTTAGTCCTATCAGTGACGGCTTACCTTTCACTAATATCATTTATGCTCTCATGTATGTATTGAAACACATGTATGATGTTTATATTGCAGGTGTCGTGTGTAGAACCTGTGCTCTCTAGTGGCGGTGACTCTGTACCAGAGTGGGCCATCAGTGAACAGCTCCGCGTCTTCTACGGGATTGTTGCAGTGGGAACACATGGAGGATATGTGTACTTAATAGGTACACATTATAACTGTTTCATGATTAATTTTTAATTTTTTTAATTATTTCCATTAATTTACAGTGCATTTCCATATACATTCATATACATTCATAGGCATATAAGCAGGCGTTACATGGGCAGGTCTTTCAGGTCTAACAAACGTAACAATACAACATCACAGCATCATGAAAAGCAAATGGAGAGAAGACCAGGGCCTCCTTTCACAAAGCTACCTTAACTAAGGTTAACCTTAACTCCCATACTTTAACATTGCACTAAGGTTACCTTAAGGACTTACGATCACCTTAGGGCTTTGTGAAAGGAGGCCCGGAAGGTATAGAATCTTGTAGGGTTGCAATTTGAGAAAGCAATTGATTTTGTTACTTGGTAGTATTTTAATATTTCATGTTTTTAACGTTTGAAATTTGGTTTAATTTGTTTCATGATTAATCATTATCTTGGTTATCTGTAGATGGAAACAGATTATTATGCAAAGTTAATTCTGTATATTGGACAATTCATCGTAAATATGTCCTAGTCAGTTTCATGCTATTGCAATTTACATGTTCAATGTCATTGATGACTTGTATATAATTAATTATTGTTATTGAACAGTTTGCATGTCAGATTAAACATCTTAATCACCACAGCTGTTTTTTGTTCGATCAACCTTCAGTGAAACTGTTATTATTCCAGAAGGGTCATACTCTTCTTTGTAGTTATGAGTTGCTTTTCTATCATTATGCATTACTCTTTCTGTAGATATGAACCTGGACGATTTTGATGAGACATCAGACGAAGTATCTCCCAGCAGCCTTCACTTCATCACTCCGCGATGTCGCAACGTGAAGGAGGCACGTGAACAGGCACTCTCTCACAGTCAACACTTGTGTCTGGCTCTTGATGGTGAGTGAAGGTCCTATCTAAATGTACAGCTGGACTCTCGCATGTCTGTGAAAGACTTGGTGAAATTGAAGTTAGAATTTGTAAAATAGATACTCAAGAACAAAGGAATTAAAGAAGTAGTAGGTTAAACCTGTTTTGAATATGTCTAAAGGATGGAGAAATTAATGGTATCAAAAGCTCTGATTTTTGTTGCCAAATGCAAAGAACTCATAATATAAATCAATTTGTCTTGTTTTTCAGAAAACTCCCATTCTAAATCTGAATATGTCTTCCGGCGCCCTGATGATACCCCAGTAAAAATCTTTGAATTAGGTATGAAAATCAACTATATTTGTGTTTAAACTTAAAGCTGTGTCTTGATATTTCATTATCTTTGATCAATTATATTTGCTGCAATTAATTGAATGTTGAAAATTTCTTTTGATGAATAAAGTCTAAATCTATTAAAATTTTTTTTGTTGGTCATTTTATTTTCATTTTGATGTTATTATAGTTAATTCAGTCAAGTTGAGAGAAGAAAAAAATTAAGTTGACATTTTTTATTTCAAATATTGCGACAATTTTTTACTTTCAGATCTTGTCAGCATTACATGTTTAAAGTATATTCCACAAGATGGTAATTTAGCTGTTGGATTCAGCTTTGGGGGCTTCCAGCTTTGGAAGTTATATGCTCCAGTTTTAGAGTGAGTAGATATTCTTTGTATTTGCATTAAGCGTCACATTTGAATTTACCTCCTATATATAGTTAACTTATTTCTATATTTTAAATGTTTCTTAAATGAATCCATTTGGTAGTAAAAGCAAATGATTTGTAATAAAAGCAATGGGTTAAGTTTTGTTTTATTTGTTCCGGGAAAGGTTAAAGGATTCTCCTGTCTGGTATTTCAGATACACAAGTCGACTTGAAGCTGAACCTGCGGCTGTATCACATTTCCTGTATCAGGAACCCGAGAACGACCCCAAGAACTTCTGTTACATCTGGGTAGCCAGGGACAACTCCATCATTCATGTAGGGTGAGTTGATCTTCAGCTTTCATGTTTATTCCAATTATTCACTTATGATTCTCAGAGAGAGCAACTGGCCTAATGGGCAGTCAGATTGTTTTTCAGAGAGCTCATGCACAGCCAATTACTTCATGCAAATTCAACAGGAATACTCAATCTAGCTTTGTTTCACCTATCTTTTATTTAGTAATAAAGTAGTGGTGTTTTAGTAAAATTACAACACAATTGACAATGACAAAATTAATCATATATGACGACAATAACAGTGGTTTAAGTCAAGGATTTTCACAACCAACTTTGATCCACCAATTCACTGACAATATTATAGAAAAACTCAGCGTAATCTCAACCGTCATGTGTTTTTGACATTAAGTTCAGTTTTACGTTGAACTATTTTTACTGTCAAACCACCCAACCATCACCCTAATGCTATAAATATGATAGCTAAGCAGTCACCCATTCATACACTCTATATCACATGAGTTTCTGATAACTTTCACTATTATTTGCATTTGATTGAGTTTGTACCTGGCCTTCTTGTAACTAGCTAATGCTGTTTGACATGATGCATGTTTGTTCTACAGACAGGAGAGTATTAGCACCATTTGTCTGTACCAGCTGAGTTACGGCAAGAAGACCTTCTATGCTGGATATGGTGTCTTCTATGAGGTATGGCTCTTACGGTTCTTTCTGATGTTCTGTGTCAAATTGCATATGTTACTGCGGTATTGTAAGGAGGCTTGAAACTAGCCAGCGAAGGGTGTCAGTTTGACAATTAAAATGGAAAATAATGTTAAGTAACAAGCCTAATAAAAATATTTTTAGCTGTTTGACAGGTTGTATATTATACATTGATATTTTGTTAAAGGTTTTTGCTTGTCTTTGACCCTATTTAAAGCTGTATGATTAAATTAATTTTATGAAGGTCAATATTTTCTCTCCTTATCTCTGTCAGCTTATCTGCATATCTTTACACTATGTCCTTTGTGGGCATTCTGTAAATTATGATGAAGAAGAAAATTTAAGTGAATATTTGGACCAACAGAGTAAAGAAGTTGTTTATCCATAAAGTCGTCATCCTCAGTCTTCAACAAATGAATTTTGATAAACTCAATAATGTCTCTCTTTGTATAAAGGAGCTACACTCCGTGTGTTTGCGTATCGAGCACAGTCTGGCGGCGGACCCATACAGCAGCTCGACGCGGTCCACATGGATGAGTCAAATCGTCTCCTGCTACACCCTCGCAGACCACCGCTACTCTCCACCCGCTCTCCTGCATGAGAACGAGTCCTTTGAGGAAAGTAAGTAATGGCTTGATTTGTCAGTATTATTATATATAGTTCAACAATAAAAAAACAATGCCTGAAGGACCTTTGAGGAGAATATTATCCTCTAGATCACGCCGTTTGATAGTTATCATTTCAAATTGCACACTTATCATTTCAGTTGCACAGTTTACAAATTCACATGTGTAATATTCCCAAATGCCTGTTCAAAGTTGCAACTAACACTCTAATGGCCCCAATATAATTTTCTTTAACGGAAGCCATGTATCAATAAGTGTTTGCTTTACTGATGATCCCTTGTTATCTTCTGAATCAGAAATATTCTGGATAACCTCTATCTCCACTCAGGTAGTGTTTGCCAGTAAGTATATATGCATGCTAAGTATATTCAACAAGTCTACGATGCCTTTTCTTATTGCCAGGTGTGCACGGCCCGGACCTGAGTTTGTGTGTGTTCGTGTGGGAGGTACAGGATAACTCCCCTGGAGACAAGTCGCTCTTCTACCTCGCAATCTTCGACATGAACCGCTGGTACCACGCTCAGATGCCAACCACCATCAGGTATTTAGGGACACTGCTTCATTATATGTCACTCATCAGGGCTACATGCACCTTTACCTTATTTGGTTGAGAAACTTCTATTTGGTTACCAACTTGCGTCGTCCAATAACAAAATTTCAAAACTAGATGTTTGTGTGATTTAGATTTATGAGAGATAATGTGAATTACTTGTGTCTTTCCTTCTGCAGGGTACGTGAATCTACAATGGACTTGTGCTCATTCTTTGCTGTCCATCAGCTCAGTGATCTCTGTGACATCGCGAACCCAGACAGCTTGGTGGTGAGTAGAAATGGGCAAGAACTAATTGACTTAAAATCCTTTTCTTCAAAATTTTTTATATTGGAATTCCTGTCTGTTACAATAAAAAGGGCTCCAACATTTTATAAAGTTGTGAGATGTCATGTTAAACAAATCTTTGCAATGATCAATGGTTTCCTATGATAGACATTTTTTTTAACTTACTCATGAAATGGCTCTCACAAATCTAATGAATGGAGTTTAAGAGACTTGACCTTATTTCATGTTTTAATGTTTGTAGATGGTAGTAGTGCAAGTAATATGTATAATTTATATATATAGTAAAGCCATTGTGAATTGATAGTTAACAGTCATATGGATAAAGGAGAACTTTGTGGACAAGACTGATTTGCTTGAAAGCCTCCAATTGCGCTATTGTGAATATTTTTGACTGTTTGAATTTGTTGTGCATTGCTAAGTTTTATTTGCCAGCATGTGGAAGTGAAGGTGAACACATTGAAGAGATACATCAACAACTCGCCTCTCACTCCCGAGCAACACTTCTACCCCTCCGCCCTCGCTTTTGGTGAGTTATCTTTCAAAGTAGTCATTAATCGCTGATATGATTACAACTATAAAGCCTCATAAGGGATAACTTTTGATAAGTTGTTAAAAAGACAGTTTACCTTGAATGTATTTTTTTAGTAACGCCTGTTTCATTTATGAAATCAATTTTATTTGTTTTGAAGATTTAAAGATTTTATGTGAATTTGACTGTTTGCTGCTCCATTTGAAAGTTTTCTTATGTTGCTTCTGTTTTGAATCTACCTATAAATACATCCCATTTGGCCATCAATACACCTCCTCCATAAGTTGGTGTTAAATTGAATATGATTTGTTATGATTTAGCATTTTGCAGTATCTGTTGTCACATTCTCAGGGTCTTTTTGTATGTTGGTACAGATGCAGTGTGTATATTTGAGACTGGAACTATAGCAGCAAGTTTTCATGGACGTCAGAGACAGGTCAGGGTCAATGTAGTCCTTCCAAGTAGAAGCAAAAGATTACTGTTTATACCCTCTTAACATAATTATGATTCGTCTAAACCAAGCTATGTTTGTTTGCAACTATTTGTGCTGGGAAGTCTGGAACATTTTGA
Source organism: Phorcus lineatus (assembly GCA_921293015.1). Taxonomy (NCBI): domain Eukaryota; kingdom Metazoa; phylum Mollusca; class Gastropoda; order Trochida; family Trochidae; genus Phorcus; species Phorcus lineatus. The sequence goes on from OV121094.1 coordinate 33,807,382, forward strand.
ATCAATTGATTTACTGTTATTACTTTCAGTTGCCTAGAGTGAAATGTCTAAGAAAAGCAAGATTATATATTCTTTTCCCTTCATCGAGGATGCTTAGAAACTAATGCAGTGAAATACTTGTCTTTATAACTGAGTATATCTGGTGCTCGAGCATTGATACAAGTTCCTCCAAGTTATATTGTACCCTTCGCCGCCCCTCCTGTACAGGTGCTGTATGACATGGAGACGAAGGGAGCGGCGACGCTACTCCAGCCTCAGGACCTCTACAACCTCTGTCTCATCACTGGCCTCCTGCCTCGTGATCTCACCGCTCACACGACCTCGATGGTGAGTTGAGGTGATATAAATCCTGTGTATATAATCATACTGCTTTGAGGGAACAATGAAAGTTGCTTGACTGTACCTTTTGTTTCCTTGCTAGAGACCTTACTGCTCTGTGGATTACAATTCTGCGTTGAGGAAACAGTGATACAAACTAGTTTTTATTTTAACCTCCTGATGCTTTATGAGAATGTGTATGCGTTGGATAGTACAATTTGTCTATCTTCATGATTTGACTTTTCCAACCTGTTTCTGGCAAGAGCAAACAGTTCATGTAATGTAGTTGTTTTCAGTAATGATATTTGCCCCAGCTTATTCTGATGGTTCATGTGTGTGTTCTATGTAAACCCTCTGTATATGTGTATACTGCTTTGGCCTTAAAGGGTTGTAAAACTGACTTCAAAACCTGTTCAGAATGTTGGTGTGTATTGTGCAGGTACAACAGCGACACTCGCTCCTAAACATGGCCCTGGAACACTCCATGCTCAAGTTCATCAACAGCTGTGTCTCATCCTGGGCTTCAGGAGGTAAGAGTTACCTCCCTTATGTCAAATGTCTCTTTGATTAAACCTGGCTCTCTTGTTTGCTTGTGACTTTGCCTCTTCGTGTGATGTTCAGTTCATGTTTGGAAGAGAAAGGTTAACATGTATCGATTTGCCCATTACATGCCTTTTTCAGAGAGGATGTCAAGTGTCTCTTGATACTAAGTTATGTTTTCTTCTTTTGTCCCCAGAGTTTGTACAGCAAGGATGTACACTGAAGTTCCTCCTAGACTGGGCCTGGGACAAGGTGGCCTCCACCAAACAGACCATCGATACTGTCTGTAAGTAAAATCTCAGGCGTCTTTGTTTGATGGCTGGATTTCTGTGGTTTGTTTGTTACGTCTGCTGCTTGCATGTCTAGATACAATATATGATTTCAAGGTATTTTTTGCTGCAATTATATGCGGCCATTAATATGTGTATTACCAAAATAACAGAAATTGTCATTGAAAGCCAAAATCCTGATCCGAAATCTACCAAGAATTTCACTTTTCCAACCCTTTGTACTGATGTGACAACATTCACTATCAGTCTTTTGTTAATACCTTATAATAATTTAAAATGTCCTTATAAAGCCTAGAGAAATTGTTATAAAGGCTGATGTTCCCTCTTGCAGGTACTCCATTGTATGATTGGTCAGGGAACCAGGTAGATCATAGGATGTTGCAGGTGCTTCACAGGTCAAAGGTCACCTTGAACCACCTGAGGTCAATTGTGCTGACTCTCCTAACCCAATCAGCTCCCACCACTGAGCAAGGTAAGGGCAATAAGACTTTGCTAGTAGAGTAGATCATTTTAAAGTAGAAGCAGTAAGTGCTTGGCCTATTTGACACTCCCTCCTGGATTCCGCGGAGGAATATTATGAATTCTGCGGCAGATTTAGCTCAATTCTGCATCCAATTTTACCAAATTCTGCATAAGTTTCTGCAACTTCAAATACTTCATTTTTATACAAATTCCTTACATTTATTTTAGAACTGGTTGATTTCAAAGGATAAACTTGTGAATGTAACATCTTGAGTTGTGAAAAATATACTTTGTAACCAGTATTTTAGTTTGTTTTTGTGAAACCATACATACTTTTGTCCTAAAGCAAACTTTTCCATGTATTTGTTTATTTACAAAATTTTCAACTTACAAAATGAGTCAATTCTGCGGCGGAAAATGATTAATTCTGCAGGCATTCTGCATTAAAGTAACTTTTCCGCGGATCATACCATTTTCTGCATTGGAAGCCTATTTCCGCGATTTTTTCTGCAACCGCGGAATTGCAGAATCCAGGAGGGACTGATTTGAGAATGTGAGCAGATATGTCACTTTAGCTTTAAATTCATTAAAATTTTACATTGTCTAGCTTTTAAATACAAAAACTTACCCACACAGGCGTAGAAGAACTGGAGACGAGGCTGAATGTGATCCACTTCCTGTCTCAACATCTGCAGCTGGTTCTGTGGTTTATTGACACTGGACTTCTACCCGAGAGTGATGGTATGAAGACTTTGTGATCTTTACCATCTGATGTAATAATGTAGGATAATGAGACTTTTTTTATGGTCCATACAGAATAAATAAGTTCTTTACCCATTAAAAAAGGATCATTATTATTCATGAAGAATTCCATTTAAGTTTTATTACTATTTATTATTAGATTGAATGCTAGTTTAAAAAATTCTATTTTCAAATTCTGTGAATTTTTTTTTATATTGACACATGTTGCTCCTTCACTTTATTAATCTTTTAAAGAAATATTTCAAAGATGATTTGATTATTCCAAGTTAATGTGCAGGCAATGATAGGGTTCATGTATTTCACGTAGTTGTGTTTTGTTTACCAAAATAGAGGTTGGAGACGAGGTAGAGGGTTTGTACAGATACCCAGCCGGCAACCTGATCCAGGCCTTCAACTCCAGAAGATCAGAGCTCCACAAGCTGCACAAGTTCGTATCCAATATTCCTAAGGTGTTTTCTCATGTGCTGGAAATAAATAATCGCTTTTCTGGAAATGATAAATCTAGACAGTGATTTCTTTTAATTCCACTCATAATTTTCCAATGTTTTGAGGTCATAATGTTTTGTCAATTCACTTCCTGCATTCATCATGTTTTGAAATGTTACACTAAAGTCTCAAACTGCTTGTTATCAGAATGAAAATGTAACGGAAAATAAAAATCCATAACCGTAGCATTATTACCATGCATAAGCAGTCTAAAAGTGCTCAAATTCTAATTTTACTGTGAAGGAATAGTTCTTAAGTGCAGCCTATAATTCTTTACCATGTTACCATTTGCCAAAAATATGTTGGTCTGAAATCAGAATAGCAAGAACTAACTTGTCTTTGTAGCTCATTAGATCCTTAGTTCAACAATGTTTTTTTCCTCAATACCCCACACGCATAACTTTTGTAATTAGACTTATTTGAAATGCATTCTAGATAACTGTGTTCTTTCCTATCATCAGTCTTCGGTGATTTCATGTCACATAATATTTGTGAGCCCTAGCTATCTTATTGGGAGACCGTCGTGTTGCAGTGAGATCCAGCCGACCGACCTGTTGCTGATAGACGGGTTGGTGTCGTGTTGTGGGGACGCTATCTCCACTCTGTGGGAGCAGGACGGGGGAAGCGGTCTCTACCCTCCCCCTAGTCTACACGTGAGTAATGATAGCAAGATTTAACAGGAGACTGAAATCTATAGTTAGAAAGAAGTCAAAAATCATAAAGATGTTCAGACAAACTTTAATATATGAAATTTATTGAGTCTGAATGTGTTACTATACAAGTAATGGTACTTCGATGTACTCGTTACTTTCTCAATTCACCTCATGCAAGTATTTCTTTTGTAAATTCCAAAACTAATACTAGGATGCCAATGAATAGGCTGTCTTTGGGTTTCACTTGGAGTTTTGCTAAACTATAAAACCTGAGTGGTGTCAGGCAAACCTATTAGAAGAAACTCACTAAGATTAAGAGTATTGTTTTCCGTGTGTGTCTGCAGGCGCTGCTTAATGTGTACCTGCTGGAGGAAGTGAGTATCGGTGTGAAGCACTCCATCGTCTTCTACCTGCTCCTCGATCTTGCCTCCCTCGTACAGGAGGATAAACATGAACAGGTATGATGAATTAATGTCAGCAATCATTTTTCCTGAGTATTCTTCGTCTACTTTGCTTGACTGATGAATTTCTTTTACAAAAATAAACTTTTGTTTGTTCTTCAGTTTGCAGACAAGATCGCCAAATTTGCGAAATCTTTCTCCCTACCGTTGTCCGTTGTTAAACAAATCCAAGCATTCTGGTTGTTGGATCATAAGGACTTCGAGGTAAGATTTACTTCCAAGTCCTCCAGATCAATCATCTTATTCTATTCTATTCTATTGTGCAGATGGTAGTATTTGTTACGTTACTTGCCTTTCTTTCTTTTGCTTACCAGAAAATTTTCTATTTAGTACACATATGATATGACGGGTTGACAGGAAACAAGGGTTTAGCAGTTCATTGTCTGTCTTGCTTGATGTTTAAAAAGGCTTGCATTTTGAGCAACTTGTGTTTCTTTGTCAGTTTTCATGGATACATGGATAGGAAATTCTGATAAACAAGCTAACACCACCTTTATTTATATATCCGTCATCACAAGTTTCCATCTTATGAGATTAAAACATTGCCTTTGTTACCATTTCTTCATGTCTGTTTTTCCTCCCAGGAAGCGTTCCTGCACCTACTGCACCCGATGACAACCCTCCAGTTGGGTGCGTGGCAGCAGAGCCGCATCATCAAGTCACTGCTGTACCAGGGGGAGAGCAAGATGGCGCTGCGCTACATCAACCTGCGCACCGTCTCCATCCCCTCACAGGAGGACATCAAACTCAAACTCACTGTGCTACTCGCCAACGGGTATGTTTCTCTCCATGCATTGGTTTATTGTAGGAAATATATATATACAGAGGAACACAATCTCAGATGGCAATCAGACTGAAGGGAATTTTCAATAACAGTAGATTAGGGATTAGATAAGTCTTTACTGTGCTTGTCTTTGGACGGCAGAGATTAGTTGGTTCAGTTAAGATGAAGAGACATATGGTAGGGCGTTTTCTGTTCTACATGCAGAATGGTGGGCATCATGTTTCTAGTTCCTCCAGTGGGTTCTTGGCTGCCTTTTTAATCAGACTTTAAGTCCTGTACAACTTTCAGGCCCGTCGTTTCAGTGCTACCATGTGAGTTAAGGTTACCTTAGTCTTTGTGTAAGAGGAACCAAAGTGTGCTAATGATATATCAACATTTGGTAAAAAGAGCATAATATCTTTAAAAATCCTGAAAGCTTCTCAAATGTCATTAAAAAATGCTAGTTTTACTGCTGATTCTGATGACAGGTTGATCACGGAAGCGTTTGAGTACCAGCGGTTGTGTAGGGACAGAAGCAACATGGCCGACCTCCTGCAGCATCTCTTCCTCGGCTGTCAGCAGAGTGAGTTGTTGGCAGTTTTGATAACCATCCAAAGTTTCATGTTTCTTGTAATGTCACACAGTTTTCTTCTTGGTAACTCATCTGGGTATTGAAAATAATTAAACAGAAAACCCCAAAAATCCGGGTATATGCTTGCAAAATGTTTTGTATTATTTGCTATGCTTAGCCTAAAAGCTAAGGACTACCCTTATATTAAGAATTTTTTATGGACAATTACTTTTCTTTATAATGGTCCTAAATTAGGTTCTCCTTAACATTTGTGTTGACTATACGTCTAGTAATAATCCTTCCAGCACGCACAGTGGACCAGCTTCTGCAACTACCGCTGACAGAGGTAGAGGAGCGCCATCTGGTGGACTATCTGCAGGAGAGCTCTGAGCCACACAGTGCGGAGCTACTGGTGATGCACTTCCTGCAGAGAGCCCGGTACATCGATGCCATCCGCCTCAACGAGAAGATCAAACACAGGGTTATGGTATGTTGTACGAGACTACTTTAGTAAAGTACTACATGTTAACATCGTGAAACAGTTGTTAATGATATCATCCACCAAGTTGATCTGGATTGAAATGTAAAACAAATTCAAATTGAGATTATTAAAAAACGGGTTTTTTGCCAAAAAAGTATAGTTTTGCATTGAAATATTTAAAACATCTCGCCCCAATGCTTTTGGCCCATTTCTATGAATAAAACAGTTCACAAACAGTTCAAAAACACATGATTCATGTTGGCTTGTTTTCAATCCATAATTTACCCAGAAAACACCTGTATTTCCTTTGATTGCCTTATATATTTTGTTTGCTTTATACACTTCAACATGCAAAGAGATTAAGCTTAGAAATATTTGCATTAAGTTGATATTTCCTTGTATACAAACACATTTCTACTTATGTTAATAAATTACTTTGATAAAGTTTTATTGTTTGTTCAGACTGAGACAAGCGCCAAGGCTAGAGAAAGAGCAGCTGCCAGGAACTCAATCGTTGACGGATTTTTCCGAACTCTCCCAGCACCGCAGAGGAAGTTGGTAGGAGAACATCCCAGCATGCCCCGCAAATCTGCAGGACGTAAATTTGATGGTGTGTACTAACTTGGCACTCTTTTGTATAGCATCCTCATGTACACATGTTTATCAGTAATCTGTGGAGATTCAAATCACGTTGCTATATCATTACTATCACAAGTTTAATACTGTAAAATCATAATATTTCGCGGGGGTTTAATTTTCGCGCTTTTCGCGCAAAGCCATAATGCGCGAATAATAAAACATCGCGAAATATTATGGTTATGAACGTGAAGAAAACCAATAACAGACAAATAATTTGGTTGACACATTTTATTACTCACAGGAATGTTTGGTTTGTTCATTAATGACGAGTCACTAATTAGAGCTCTCACAAGCGTGTACGCCGATATGCACGTTGTTTGTTGTGCAAACACAATCATCACAATAATCCGGCCTGGCGAAATCCACTCTTGATCGCCAATATGCTTGTCCTGATGTTTTGATTTCGGTACGCTTGAGCTTCGATTCGGTGCGTATTGCGTTACAGGACCCTCGGTTCAAATATATTTTCGGTTCGGTATGATATTTCTTTGAACGAGATCTCGAGGAGTCACATCATTCAAACACTATTGTTTGGGTTTAAAGATCAAACTAAATCGTTCCGAATGTTTACTTCCGGGAAAACTTGGCGACAGGTATCGTTACCACTTCAAAACTTGAAGACGTTTAATGACAATAAATAAATAAAATATTGATCTTTGACTTTTTGAATAAATATTATTGTTTTTATTGTTAATAACTACTAGTTTCAGTGTAATCTTTGCTGCACGGTGCATGTAGTTTTGCTCACCAAATTTTTGCTATTGCTTAGTCGATAAGCGCGAAAATTAAACCCCGCGAATCAGTCATTTTTTATGTTTGCGCGAAAATAACACCCCGCGAAAATAAATGATTTTACAGTATATTATTAAAGTAGTGAAAGATTATAACATGACTAATATTGTTCAATTATGATTTGCAGTGAAGCGACCAAAGCCTCTGTCGACAGTCGTTACTCAGTCTGACAGGTCAAAGGTCATCTCTCATTCAGGCCTCATTCTTGCAATGATGGAAAAGGTCAACGAGGTTAAACGGGAGGATCAAGATGTTCCTATGGAGTGTGTAACAATTTTTTCTTTTATTCTTTTTGTCATTCCAATCCAATTTCAAAGACAAATTAAGAAAGATGAAAAGTTCATTAAATCTATACAGTATCTAGAGAATATGAAAAGATATTGAAGAAACTAGAACGTTAGGTATTTAAGCATAAACATGCAAAACAGTAAGTAGCAGTAATGGCCATTATAGATGACGTTTTTATTTGATCCTTGATAATTAAATGAGATGTTTGTATGTCCACAGCGAGGAGAAAGACTTGGGACCATTTTTGTGCACACCTGTCACTCCCAGGAAAAAGATGAAGATGAGGTGATACTATCCGACTTTCAAATTAAGACTTTGTTTTTGAAAAGAGGTTTCTTCATGGTCATATGAATTTCACATGAATTATATAACTCTGTAGTTTTTATTAGTCCTTTATGAAATGTAAGAGCAACTTCCTGGAACTACTAGTCATTTACCCAGTGAGTTATAAAAGATTGACCACTTGCTTGAGATGTATGGTAATGTTATGAGACCTTGGATAACGGGTGAAAATCAATCAACACAGTGTCTCATAATTCAAAATGGATTATCTTTTTATAGCGCTAAACTTAAATGCAACACGTTCATGCTCAACGCCCTTAATGTTTGCTTTGTGAATGCATGCACATTAATTCTTGATTTATTTTGTTTCTTTCTTTCATTCATGGAAACATTAGTCAATAACAAGCTAAACGACTCATTTAGTTTGTGTTTTTCCTTGTCATTGGATGTACTTCATTTCTTAGCCTTAAGATAACCTTTCTAACATTGTAATTGATCGCCTGAAGAAAATTCCTAGTACTCTTTGGTTTCAGAGATTCTGATGAAATATTCTTCACCATGTTACTCCCATGTTTTGAAACAAATCTTTCCCTCTCTCTCAGTGAAACCCAGGATGTTGTATACCCATCACGGAAGTCTACCGAGGGTCCACTAGAGAGACTGAGCATGTCAGCGTTTCAGATGACGAGAGATCCCGCTGTGCTCAACTCGCCCCTCTCCGTCACCAAGTCTCTACAGCGCTCACATGATCTCAGTAAAAGGTAAAAATTACCAGCTGGCCAAAATAGATATAGAAAATTATTCTTTTGTTTTTCATAAGATTATATAACCAAATATTTGTCTTCTTCATTGCCTACATATCTCTTGTATTGTGATGTCTGATTGTGCCAATATGTTAATGTGAAGTCTTTCCAGTTCTTTCTCTTGTGTAATTATTTATCGTTTCAAATGTAGCAATCCATTGAAAACATCACCATTAACTCATCATAGCTTTAGTATAATTCATCAATGATTTGTTGATTGAATTTATATATGTATATATATGATCTGCTGGAAAATTTATACACAAACGACTTTTATGGTCCCAACATCCCATACTTTAACTCTATACTCTATTTACTTTTATGTAACTTCTAGCAAGAAGAAAGGCCGATACTCGACAGCAGACACAATGTCGCTGCTGACCACCCCAAAAGTGCGGAGGAAGTCCCCATCACGCCCCTCCCTGAAAATTCCAACTGTGCTGCGCACCCCCCAGTCTATACTCAAAGTGAGGCGACTCATCACCAAGTCTCCCAGTCCAGCATCTCCTACCCTGGGTAAGCCTTCGCTTAGTGTAACATTGTCACATAATTTATCACACAACCTGTTATTGTACAAGTTGGTGTACTTTTCAGGTCTCTTACTAGATTTAAATCCTCATCCTCGTATCGAGCAGCAATTGCCAGTACTGACACTACCTCCAGCTTATCCACTTGACTGACAGGCTTCTTTCTCAGTGGTTGTTGGAACTGTGTTACATGCAGTTAGGTTCAGGTTCAGATTCAGTTTTACTCTATAAGACAATGCATGACGAACACATGTTCCGCTAATATCATTTGATGCTTTGCGTGTTGCATCAGAATACAGAGCCTCAAATTAAGAGAGAGAAAAGTGATGTATTCTTAAGATTTGTATTGAACCCCAATTCCCCTCAATCCACGTCCATGACTTCTGGTTGGTCAGGAATAGACTCTTTCTATTCTATATTCTTTTGAATCAGATATTTACAATCACATTTAGTCGAGTTTTGTATAATCTTATAACCAGACAAATAAAATTAAAACTTTTATTACAAATGTTTTTATGTACATGCCTAACCATTTATTTATTTCCGTATCCTTCATCAAGATCATTCAGACAAAACTCCAACCACTCATCGACCGAAGCGTCTGGGCTTTGCAGAGAAGTTATCAAACAAACTGCAGGCTGAGAAGACACCAACATCAAAGACACCATCATCAATAAAGAAAACTTCAGCATTGAAGACAACTTCATCATCAAAGCAGATTTCCTTCTCAGAAACTGCATCCACATCTGCATCTGGCAGACTTTCAGCGTCGGGGTCCGTACCCACGACACCGAAACATCTTCGTTTTGTGGAGCCAGTTATCATTGAAGATCTTTCTCCAACAAAGAAGAGTCCACCCTCCCCTGGGTCCCCATCCATCAGAAATAGGAGTCCCACACCAGAGAGGTGTGCCATGTTTATACTATTTGTAGGCAAAGTCCTGTAAAAGCTGTATCAGCCCAATCTTCTGCTATTTTCATTATCTCATGAAGGAAAGTCAATGGCTTAGTCAATAATTATTTGAGAAAGCTGATTTAACAACCTAAGCACTCTGGTATATCAGGCATCTTCACGATTTGTCATTGAAATGTATTTGGCCACCAACATTTTAATTCCTATAACCCCAAATTTTGCCTAATAGTAATATGTGTGTCGCCACCTTTTGACAGTTTGTCACCCAAGATGGCTGCCCGGATGGACAGTTTGATGAGGCAGCCAATCAGAGCGGAGAGACAGCGCGGAGCTGACGACCTGCCCGACCCTGAGGCAGCAGATGAGGAGGAGGAGGAAATCACCTTTAACTTTAACCCGAATGAGTCAGGTAGTTATTAGAGTCATTAGGGTCTGTGTTGAGATCCTTGCAAATTAGAAAGCTTTTGCATATTCTTTAAATGTATTCGCTTTGAACTACATTTATAAGTCATATCTTTACTTGATATCACTGCATAGTTCCTCTTAGAGGGAAAGGCATCTTCATCATCATCATCATCATCATCATCATCATCATCATCATCATCTTGTGACCTATTTTTTGAAAACAAAAGAATAATATTCTAAAATTTTATATACTTACTAATTAAATATAGGATGGTACAATGAAAGTAAAATCTGTCTTGAAACAATAGCGGTCATGTCATATTTTCACTGCAGTCAGAAAAGTAGGTAGGGAACCTGTTACCTCTTTTTGTAACACAATTATCTCCCTTGGCGCATTAATTAGGACAGATGATTAACGACTTGTTTTATTATGAAAAAATTAAGGAGGTGAGCTGTCTGTCACAGGCATTGCAGCTTCTCTGACCGTATGAATTTTGCATTAAAACTGATTGTTCTAAAACCATAGTTTATATTTCTCAAGTATATCCCAAAATATATTTTTGATTTGTAAACATTCTCAACAGATATATTTTTCAAAAACAATTGCCAAATTTCTTATGATTTATTTGATCATATCTATTTCCTGATCGCATTAACTATTCAACAGTGAAGGGGGTTGTAAGGCTGTACCAACCATCATTTAACAGCAAATTTTTGCTGACATGGCTAGCCTTTAGATGTCAGTCTACAGCATTTATAAAATGTTTTATTAAGATAAAGAGTATGTAATGAATAGGCTATTTAATTTTTTTGGTAAAATATCATTTAATCTCATCTTTTGTAGTGAGAAAGTGACATTTTTACCTGGGCAGCCTCACTCGTAAAAAGTGTCACTTTCTCACCTACTCAACGTGATAGATATGATATTGGACAAAAACAATGAAATAGTCTCTTTATATTACTGTTTCAGCCCTCAAATATGTTTCATGAACATATTGTCCTGAATAAATATGGTTTTAGACATTTCTACTTATTAACAAGTCAACATCCTCATGGGTATATTATGTCTGTCTTTCTTTCAGATGAGATGGAAGTAGTTCATGACGCTCCAACTCCACCAAACCTCTCCCCAAGCATTAAAACATGGGATTCAGACCAGCAGCCTATCTCCCAGCCGGCCGACACCAAGTCTGTTGAGCAAGAAGAGATGGAAGAAGACGTTGTGGACCTTACAGAGGATGAAGTGACTGGGGGAGTCAGAGAGAGGGCCGACAGCACTCAGGGACTGGTGTCTGGTGCAGCTGAACACTCTCAAGCTCCCGGACAGGGTGAAGCAGATGTTACATCCACACAGCCTGAAGATGTATTCTGCCCTGACTCATCTGGGGAGATTGAAATAAGGGCTTCCCTAGTAAGGGCAAGGTCCTCACCATCAAGGTCGGTGAGAGAATCCCCCAGTAGGGAGATGAGATCCAGCAGAGACTCATCGTCAAGGTCTTCGAGACACTCGCCAAGTAGGTCAGTTAGGGAGTCTCCATCTAGAGAAACAAGGTCATCACCTGCAAGAGAGACAAGGTCATCACCTGCTAGAGAGACAAGGTCATCACCCGCTCGAGAGACAAGGTCATCACCCGCTAGAGAGACTAGGTCATCACCTGCTCGAGAGACAAGGTCATCACCTGCTCGAGAGACTAGGTCATCACCTGCTAGAGAGACTAGGTCATCACCTGCTAGAGAGACTAGGATATCGCCTGCAAGATCATTAAGGGAATCTCCAGCAAGATCGTTAAGGGAGTCGCCAGCAGGGTCACCAAGAGGGTCACCAAGAGGGTCACCTGAACCTTCTTCCTCCGTAGCTGTTGATGAGGAGAAACTATCCACATCTAGGAAACATTCTCCATCAAAACATCGGGAGCAGTCCTGGCTGAAAATGGAGTCTCCAGTAAAAGTATTTGATGAATTGTTCGGCGAATCCCCTGGAAAATCAACCCGGAGTGTCACCAAGAGGATTGTTGATGATGTGACAACTTCACCTTCTAGATCCAGAAGAAATGAGGCAGAAGAGACGTCCCCAGGGAGACCAAAATCTGCATCTCCTAATGGATCTGTGGGTAAGCAAAAGGCAAAAGCATCACCATCTAGAAGGAAACCAAAGAAGGATGCTTCGCCTGAACCGGCAGTTGCTGAACCACAAGAGGTTTCACCTGAGCGTCCCAAGTCAGCCTCACCAAGACAAAATACTAAGGCATCACCTGCAAGAAGAAACTCGAGAAAGGTTAAAGATATTTCTCCTGAAACTGCCATGTCAACATCACCAAATAGAGAGACAGTTAAGCCATCACCTTCAAGAAGGAAATCCAAGAAGGCTGATGATGTTTCTGTTGAAAGAGAAATGTCAACTTCACCAAGTCGGGAACAGGTTAAGCCATCGACCTCACGGAGAAAGTCCCGCAAAGCTGAAGAGACTTCTCCAGACAGAGCCATGTCAACATCTCCATCAAGAACAGAGCCTGCAGCCAAGGCCTCCCCGGGAAGAAGATCAAAGAAACAAGACACCCTTTCGCCAGCCAGAGCTGAATCAGCCTCCCCAACCAGAGCTGGAAAATCTGCTGTAAAGAAATCTCCTGGCAGGAGACCCAAGAAACAGGAAGTTGAAACATCGCCCCAAAGAACAAGCTCTGCATCACCTGCTAGACAAACCACACCACAACAGTCTCCTGTCAGACAGCAGTCCAAGTCTCCTGGACGCCGTTCATCCCGAGCTGCTGCTCAGAAGTCTCCAGCAAGAGGAAGAAAGAAGGTGACCAAGGAAGAATCTTCACCTGAACAAGTGACCTCCACATCTCCTGGGCGTAAGTCATCTCAGTCTCCTGCCAAGACAGAGTCACAAGACCTCAACGAAAAGTCCCCCGATGCCAAACCTTCACCTGGGCGACGATCAACTCGGAAGACAACAGATCCTTCAAAATCTCCTGGAAGAGGAGGCTCACGGTCAAAGAAAACTTCTGAGATGTCGCCTGAGAGGGAAGAGGCAGCTTCTCCAGTGAAGACCACAAGGTCAAAAGCATCTCCAGCTAGAAGTGCCAAGTCTCCGGGACGGGGTGCCAAGAAGACCCAGATGACCAAGTTGAAGAGTGCGGAAGAGAAGGATGTCACACAGCCTCTCTTCATCAACACTGACGGTGAGTCTTGAGCAGATACCAGATCATGTTAAAAAATGTCACCGTGTTAATGGGGATGGGAATGTAGCTAGCAAACAGTCCTTCTCATCAATAAAATTGAAATTACATGTAAATTTTACCAAAAATCTGCTATTGTTATAGAGAATGGCTCTACTATTCCCCTGACTAGCTGAACATCAATATTTTAAAGTTTAAACATTGCATGATAATTTTGCGGCCAATAAAAGTATACATTGATGAGGTTCTCAAGGAAATTTATATTCTTAAACTACATTCTTCTTGGATAAGAAAATAATAAATCATTCATTCAGATCAGAACAATAGTTTGATTCATTGAGACTCTTTGTTAAAGTAAATGTCACACCCATATTGTCAGGTTTCTCATCTCTTAACTTCAAACCAATCTTTACAGATGTCGAGTCTGAAGTTGGTCCTGTGTCCCCAATCCGCCGCTCCCCACGCCTGATGATTAAGACTCTGGACAAGCAACAGACTGACAGCGAGGACGAGGGGGAGATAGTCCAGATAGAATCTGTGTCTAGTTCCAGCAGGCGCAGGAGGAGACCGGTCAGTTTTCAATTGATTAAGACTTTCATTCTGATGTTGAGACATAAATAGAAATATTTGCTGTCACACTATCTGCATTGTACAAAGTCTTGTACTTTTTCTGCATGTATATAACACCCTCAGATTCCATAATGTTGTTACAAGAGTGGTAATTGTCAAACTTCATTCCCTGGTTATTCATTGTTAAGTGCTGTTGTTGCAGATTCCGAGTACAGAGTTTAAGACCCCACCGCGACCCAGCAGAGTTAGCGTTCCCCTCACACCCCCGGAGTCTGGCAAGGACTCACCAGGAGCTTCAGCTACAGAAGAGGTACTTTCAAGTTGTGGCCAGGATTTCATTATCATGTCAAACATCTATATTAACTTTAAAACCATTTGGGACTTTGATTTACATGTACAAGAGCAAATATCAATAAACAAACACTTAGACAAGAGATAAGATAGTTAAACTGTTCAGCTCTGTTCATGTGCATTGCTACTGAGCACCACAAACACATCAGGTGGTTAGATACAATAGTATTAAAAGCTTTGTCATTACAATGTAATCTGCCTTTAGGAAACTAACATTTTTTAATGTGGTATTAACTTCAACTCAATGAACTTATGGATTTGTTAAGAAAACCATTGAAAGCAGCTAAGTTATATAGAAGTGTTTAGAGACCAGAAATAGAAACCAAAAGACACATTTAAATCATTTTTCACTTTGTGTAGTTGAAGTCGAAGAAGAAGTCTCCAGGCCGGAAACCTGCAGCAGGACGACACTCGACTCGTACACGAGGCAAGGATACAAGTCTTATAGAACATTCAGGTGAGGCATTAACAGAGATCTGGGCCTATATCTTTAAAGCTCTTTTAGTGCTAAGATAGTCGTAAGCCAATGTTAATGTATGGTACTTACGACTATCTTAGTGCTAAGAGAGCTTCGAAAATCTAGGCCCTGGTGTGCATATAGGCCTGTATGATCTTATTTGAATAGTTCCATTTTTATGAATTATGAATTTTAATATTCATTTTGTTACAATGCTTTGTTTGTTGTAGCTTCAAGTTCAGGTGATGCATCTTTAACAAGCTTCCACTTCTCTGAACCAATGGCCATAGAGCCAGAGATACAAGGTGAGTTGAACAGCTGTCATCTGAAGAAGAATTGTTTGGTAGTTTTTCAACTCTTGTCAGTCTCATAGTGGTATTGTAGACCTTCAGTCATAGAAACGGAAATCTCGATAAAGGTTTGCAATGGGCTTAGTTGTTCGTAGTTTGAAAATGAACTTGCAGAACATGTAGTAGTGATGGTTATAGTCGACATATTTCACCGCTTTTATCACACAGCATGATGTACATTTCACTATTTTGCAATCTATTATCAACCATTTATAACTGATATTTCAGCACAAAACCAAACCAGAATGTTCTTGCTATCGTTCACTTTAGACAAATGAAAAAAGAGAGTCAGGGAAACAGTCTGAACAGCAGGATTCCATCTTGCATCTGAATCATTGAATTGTATACATTATTCCAGCACGACTAGCAGACCCAGGAACCCCCATCAAGTCCTTCATTTTCTCTCCCCCTATTACGAGGAAGAGAACAGCCCCAGCCCCTGTGAGTGATGACCCTCCAACACCAGTTACCTCCCTTCTCCCATCCACCTCTACACAGGAGAGTGAGCCTACGCCTCCACCGGCACAGAAACCTAAAGCTCGCAAAGCTGTCAAGAAGGAAACGTAAGTCTTTATATGATGCCTGAATGTGACAAAATAAAATTTGCATATCTCACGATTATGTTGCATTTATCCTCAACTTGTAGCTAAATATTACCAATGTGCCACTAAACAACTCACTAAGGCAAAAGGTTTTTTTTGTGTGAGAATATGCCTGTGGTCATTATTTTCAAAGCTCTTATAAAACATTAAAAATATCTTCTGTTCTTCAGTAAGCATTCTTTTGCCTGACCTATAACACACAAAAAAACATCATGTAAAGAGTTATTTAAGGTACAAACACCAAGGAAAAAAGAAAAGTATTATATATCCTAAAATATCATTTATTAACTAAGCGATTCATTTAATTTCAGGACTAAAAAGAAGAAAACTGTAGAGCCGCCTATAGCATCACCAAGTGATAGCCCAATAAACTTTGTGAGCCCAGCCCCTGAGAGACGACGCACTCGAGCCATGGACCGCGGAGCAGCTGGGACAAGTAGTGGAGATACAGCCGCAGCTGTAGTGCCTCCAAAGAAGGGCAAGACCCGCAAGAAGGTCGCCAGATTATATTAAACCTTCGTCTTCCAGAACTAGTAACAGGGTTAGGCAGATTGAAAAAGCACTGATTGCTCAAAAGAATATGAAACCCTTAGAAAGCTTATAGACTGCCAGACTGAATAACAATGAGAGGGGTGAACAAGACAATGAAACTGGCTTATAATTGAACACATGTATCTGAGGAAGTGAAAGTTTGAATGGAAGTCTACAAGGATCAACAAATGTACACCAGGAAATGTAATTGATAAAAATCTCAAGATCCATGTACTAGGAATGGATGAATCTTTTCAGAATTTATTTGATCTTCTTCAGAAGGAATGTAGAAAACAGTATTGAAGATGTACTGACGTCTGTTAAGTAAGTAGCTTTTCACAAGGATCAGTCAAAGCAAAGAAATGGCAGACAAAACATTCACTTGGCGATGAAACATTTGTATGCTTTGAATTTCAGAATGAAAAGAAAACAATTGGAAGATTTCTAGACCTTATTGAATACACTTTGAGCTCAGGGGGTTAAGTCATATGACCAGTTTCAAAGAAAGTATTGGTGGACAGATTCCATTTAGTTATGGATAGATGGTTTCAGTCGATTTAAGGTCAGGACAGTTACATCCAGGAGAGAGTATCAACAAGATTAGCTAGACATGTTAAAAAATTGGAATATTTCATATTTGTTTTATTTTCAGGAGAAAGATCTGTATTTTGACTGATAATGTGAGATTTTGTGAAAACTTCGACTCCATGGCAGTAGAAAATAATGACAACCATGATTTGGAGACAAAACTTTCTTAGTTTACTGAATTGAAGTCTAACAAAGTAAAGCTGCATGTTCTATCAAGATCTTAAGGAAGATTTAAAGGAAATGATTTGTTAGAGAAGTCCTTTCAAAAGAGCAGAAACATAATAATTATGGTCAGTTATATTTTAAAGTAATGTCAAGAGTGATCATTTTGAAAGTATTTTTTCGATATTTGAAGTTTAAGTGTTGAGAAAAGACGTTTCTACATATGCTTGTGAATGAACTTTGATAAGTGATATAGTGAAATAGGAAGGAGATAGAACAAAACAAAATTTATAATTAGAGAATGTTTCAAAACATGATTTATTCACCAAGAGCTAGAATGTTTTTTGGTAAGGGTGAAAAATAATCAGATGTAAGCAGCTTTTGTATGGTAATAATGCATTTTTAATTATTTTTTTTCATGACCAGTGTATTTTTTTAAGTTAAGGTGAATGACATGTATTTGCAAGATATTTAAAAAGACTATTTTCTTTTTCATTGCAATTTACTTTTGATGTAGCAAAAGTTTACTATCTTGTTTCAAATATAAATGTGAGCCAATATTTAGAGTGCTATTGTTTTTATTTAAGAAAGGTTTTTCAATCCAAATATAAGAAGCGAGTATGTAGGTTGAGTAAAGTCATCTCAATATTAAGAAGATATAGTGTTTGATGTTTAGAAGCGATAATTGTTTCTGATGCACATTCTTAAACCAGCCAATGCATTTTGTTGTCAAGGTGTTATGTTATGTAATTTTGAATTATTGAATTAACCGAAGACTATGTGAGTATTCAATAAGTTTACATTGTCAAGGCTATTTCAGTTGAATTCAGATATTGATTATAATCAATGTTATGTAAGAAGGAATTTAATTGGCAAAGCTAATTATTTTAAATAATTGAATTTGGGAATGAAAGTATGCTTCAGATGAGTGTCTTTGTAAGAAGACTTAGAATTATCATTACTGTGTAAATGCTTGTATTTGAGATGAAATGTCAAAATGGTTTTCTGTAATGTTTGAAATGTACGGTAAATGCTGGTGTATGTTATTGTCAGATAGTGAACGTGTCATGTTGAACTTGTGTACAGTAAACTGAGTACAGTAAATGTTTGTCAAAGATACTTTGAGATGTTGAATAATTAATGTGAATCGAATGTACAAATGAAGTGTAAAGAACGGAATAAAACAAGATTCAATATTTTCAAATCAGAGTATCTGGTTAAAATGTTTATTGATTATCAAACTTTCTCAACATTTTTTATATTGAGCAGTCCTGGCTTTGATGAAATTATATTGGGTTAGACCTGTAAACCTAAAATCATGTCACTCCCAACTGTCCCTTAGTGACCAGAGGATTCTTTCATATTGGGAAAAATTGTGTTACAGCAAATGAAAGACCAATTCATATACTTGTTGAATGTGATGAATAAAATCGGGATAATCTGCTGAGGGAATCAAGATGGTCAATCGGTTTGAAAATATAACTATTCAAATTTGACAAAAATAATTTTATTCTGTCATGTAGAAAGGAAGCACAAGTCATTATTGCATGTAAAATACACTGTAAAACATCTTTCATATATACATAGAAACTGTAATAAAGAAACACTGAACTTGCTCAATTTAGAATATGATGTCTCGGACGGATATAACCAATCACAATAATAGACGTTGCATCTAAGAATACAAAATAAACATCAGTCAGATAACTCTTGAGAATACTTTTTTCCTCAATTATTTTTTTCATCCCAATTTTTTGTTTACAAAACAAAGAATGATTGACTTCTCGATGCACTGTCTTTAACTCATTTCAACAATATTTTATTAACAAAATATCTGACCAACATCCATAAACTAAAACTCAATGTCATAGACTATTAATACCTGCTTGTTAAAAAAAATTATAAAAACACACACAACAAAATATCGAGATTAACATCGTATTGCACTTAATGCCCACCTTATATAGTTTGTAAAAGACAACATTGAAAGAACTAGAGAACTTATATACAAAGTATCACAATCACTGATGATGCCCTATAGTTCGGGAAGCAATTAGCCCGAAAACCGAAGAAAGACTTCCGGGTATGAAGCAAACTACTTATACCCAACTGAACTGGACTAATAGACTAAACTTTAGCTATGAAATATTTTAATAGTTTACTGCTACTTCATCCATTGTGTCCTTTTTTCAGGCTCTTCATTTTATATACGTATGCAGTCAAATCTAGACTTGTTGAATGAGGACCTAGACTGTATTAAGACTCTTATTATAATACACAGTCATGGAGCTGGCCATAAGACTTATATATATGGCACATTGAAAAATGTATTAATCATATTGAATCCGGATGTCAATTTTAAAAAATTTCTCAGTATTTCAAAACATTACAAACAGCCCTTCTTATTTTTGTCTATTACTTAAATGTTGCCAATGTATGAACAAAATTTCAAAAGATTTTCATTAACAGGAAAGATTAAAAAAATGTGAGAATGGATAAAAAAACATGTCACAAAACAGCCCTGTCAAACAGCACAAGGGTTGGACGGTTAGAAAAAACATGAAAACGAAAAAAAAGACATTCAATAAACATAAGAACCTCGGTTTTTTTAAATTATGTGAAGACACATAGAATCACCACATTACAATTTCTTGATCATTTCATTCTTATAGTTATATAAGTAAACAAAAAACGACCTTAAAACAATTTTTTGAACTGGCGCAATGCACTCTTCTTGAAGGCTGATCGCTGGCGTAACGTAGGGAAATAAAATGTGGCATACGCACTTAAACTATGTAAAGATTTTTAACAAATAAATTGAAATGTAAATTGCACTTAATTTTAAAAAGTAAATCATTAACACTTTGCAAATGGATAAAATATCGCACTACTGAAAATCGCACATCAACATGAGATCAGCTTGTTTAAAACGTGTCCAAAATCATACCGTTGATTGTATAGCAATTGTAACACATTTGACATCAATAGTGAACTTTGAAATAAATTGTGAAGAGATAAGTTAAAGACATGCGTATACATGCATTCTGTTTGAAAAGAAATCAAATGATTTGGATCATACATTGAGACATTAAAACCTCTTCGTATTTCATTACATTTCTATGTCAGCGTGGATATAAGAGGACATTATTCGATTTAGTTTCCCATAAAATAAGGTCATAAAAAACTTAGATCGCCACGATTCCCTTGGTATTCCTGTTCTGACGACCGAAGTAGATAAGGAATAAATTAAATATCGGCACAAAGTAAGAATGACTCTCACTTCTTGGGAAAGGTGACCATTGTGAATGGTACAACTGAGACCAACTGAGGATTGTAAAGTAGCCCTGAAAAACACATGTACAAATAGACTGTCTGAAGATCAATTTTTTAAAAATATATCAACAGGTATTTTTAAAACAAATATCATGTCATACTGTAATAACTGTCGATCTAAATTTATTGAGGTTGTCTGGAGATGTGACTGAAATAATAATGATTGTTAAGATTTAAAGTGAGTTGCCATTTTTCGGTCACTTGAAGAGAGAATTATGTCGACTGTCGGTCCGTCCTTTCGGTGTTTCTATGCAAAATGCTGTACTTTTTTACAATGAAAGCAAGTTATTTTTTATCAAAAAGTTGTAGAAACGTAAGCAATAAAAAATATCACATTCAGTAAAACGCGTGAAATGAATTTCGTTTCAACAAAGCCTACTCTCTCTTTAAGTAATTAAAACGTTACCAATAAAAATGTTCACTCGTCTTAGATGCAATGTTGCATTGATTCATATAAATTTTCAACATGGGCTCTGGAATTGCGTAATATTTGTCGAAACAACTGATGCGAATAAGCAAACTTTGTGACGGTCTAGGCTATCTATAGCGAAGCGCCACATCGTATGCAATCAAGACATATGCTACCCATTTGACTCTTTCTCCTTCGCTCAAACATTTATAGATAAGAATGAGTCAAACAAAAATTCATGAAGATAAGAAAACCACATAAAACGTTACAAATACTACGAACAAAAACTCGTAGTAGCACTTAATCATCTCCCCCTCCAAGCATTCCAAACTTCCGGTACCGATAGGGGGCTTCCGGGTGTTTGCGCATGTGCCAGTTCATTGCATTTCTTTGTCGACACCTGTAATCACAAAAATCACACTTCAAAGGCTTCTCGTCTTTGTGTATCAACAGGTGCACCTTGAGGTGTCTCTCTGCTGCGAACTCTTTATAACATCCGGGCCACGAACACCGATATGCCCGGATGTTGAAGTGC
The DNA here is from genome assembly GCA_921293015.1 of Phorcus lineatus. Taxonomy (NCBI): domain Eukaryota; kingdom Metazoa; phylum Mollusca; class Gastropoda; order Trochida; family Trochidae; genus Phorcus; species Phorcus lineatus. The sequence goes on from OV121094.1 coordinate 33,828,884, forward strand.
TTCACCCTAATATGTTCTTGTAAATGAAATTTCTTCATGAATTTCTTCTTACAGTCATCATAAACACAGGGATACTCCTTCTTGTTGTGGCATTCCTTGACGTGAGTCTCCAGCTCCGCCTCGTCAGCACTGAGCACAGGACAGTCGTCAAGCACACACCTCAGAGAGTTCTTGTGCTTCTCCTTATGGCTGAGGTAGGTCTTCTCGGACAGAAACAGTTTGTCACACTCATCACAGGAGAAACTTTTCAACTCAGTCTCTGCCTCTCCATGAACCTCACGTCTGTGTTCCCTGAAATCCGAGAAACACTTGAACTCTTCATCACAATCTTCACATCTGTTCTCACTTGATTGGAGGTCTAAAGAAGACTCCAATGACTCACTTGATTCGTTGAAATTCTCACTGCAGCGTTCGCACTGGAAGCTCTGAGGCGCTTCAGGGTCGTCGCCATCTTTGCCCTGAAGGAAGCTGTAGTACTCTTGACCACATGTCAGACAGAAGAACTTGACCGGGACGTGTTGTTGTTTGTGAGTCTGTTTGTCCTCAGCTGGTACAATCTCGTTACACACTTTGCAGTGGTAGAGTTCGTGGAACATGTTCTTAGAGAGAGGCGAGTCGTCCACCGTGGATGTTGGGGAGAGGTTGTTTGTATCTGCTGACGATTCTACTGGGGCTGCAGATGAGGGAGAGTCAGTATTTCCTGTACTGGGAAGGTTGTTTACATTTGAAACCATCTGTACAGGAGTAGCCTGGACGGGTAGTTGGGTATCTGCTAATACTGGAGGTTTAGGCTGTGCTTTGTGTCTCGATGCCCTCGGGCGGATCCTGAAGGATGTACATATGAAGTTTTCACCGGATTTAATGATATTACTGGACTGGCGTTTCCTAGGTTTGATGTTGATAAGCGACTTGGACGACAGAAGCATCTCCTGAAACATGGAACCATTTGCCTCTTTGGCTGAGCCGTTTGGTTCTGTTCTTTGGAGTTCAGGAACCGACGCCTGGTAGGATAGTACTTGCTGATCAGAATTATTCAAAAGTTGAAGTTTTTTTAATTTCTCATCATCCGGCAAAGCATCAGCACCAATACTGTGGGTACTGAGGATGGACAACATAGATCCATCTGCCGATATTGAAGCAGACTGACTCGACAAAGACGTTGCCACTGTGGTTTGCGCATTGTCTCTTTTCGGCTTCTTCTCAGCCAGAAGATGGGAGAGAACTGGAAGCTTGGGTGGCCTTCCTCTTTTCCTCACTGGTTTTCCCAGAGCAGAGATTGTTGCATTAGGGTAGACCATCATCACAGACTGTGTGGTTGCAGGTTGAGAGGTCGCTGCGGTCGTCGCTGCTGAAGCCTCAGGTATCTCTTGAGACGTGACAGGGAGGATCGTCATGGAAGGTTGTGGAGGAGTTGGTGGAGGCGGAGGCTGTGGCTGAGCCTTAGTTCGGGATCGTCTGCTCCAGGGTAGCTTCAAGATGCTGGTGTAAACTCCTGGGAACATGGTGTTCTCCGCCACTATCTTCATCTCTGTTGATTTCGCTGGCTTTGGAACTTTGTTGCCTTTGTTTAGACTCCCTGGCTTTCTTCCCCTTCTCGCTGGTACGTGCGGTTGGACAGGAGCTGGTTGTTGTTGTTGTTGTTGTTGCTGCTGCTGCATCTGAAGTTGTGGCTGACTCAGTGCGGGAGAAGAAGTCTGGGGTTGAGCTGAAACTGAAGTAACCTGCATCGGTACTGAAGTCATTGGACCTGCGACAGCTTGTAAGATTGGGATTGCAACAATGTTTCCTTGCTGATTTCCATTGGCATCCACACTGAAGTTACCAGTCAGGAACTTTTGTCCGCCTTCAACAGCGGTAACAGTTGGCAACTGCATAGACATTTGCATCGGCATCATGATACATTCGTTCTTGTTCCCACTCACAGTGAAAGATCCGGAGGAAGGAACAGCAGACGACATGACGACTTTACACTGATTTGGCATTGTTGAGGCCATAACGAGGCCCCCTTGACTCAAATGTGACCCAGCTGCGTCTGTTGTCATCATGGCAGACGATAACATCGCAGACGGCACGAGGACTCCAGGTGAAGCCCGTGGACTATCAGCACAAGCAAGGGACCTCTGTAGAAGAGTTTTCTGGTGATACGTTGCCTCTGTCCTCTCACTCTGCAAGCATTGAGAATCGGTCCCACGCTCTTCTGATTTGACTACCAGAGATAGATCCAAAGGCTGATCTCCAGATTCCACTTCCGGTGCCACTGGGCTGTCACGTGACACGTATCCAGTGTCAATAGCTGGAGATCGTCTGACAATACCAACATCAAATAGTCTCGTCCCAAAAGTCTCACTCATGACCTGTTTGTCATCGACCAATGGCGGTGTTGAGGAATTTATCTCGGACTCCTCGCTGACTGGGCGATGCCAGGTCGTATGGGGTGATACCCTGGAAGTAATGAAGAAAGAAATTTTAGAAAAGTCTGAAATGACGGATAATGTATTGCTTTGTTTATTATTTGATAACAAGAAATGCATTTCTTTTATGTTACCTAAATTTAGCATAATAAAATCATAACTTTCATACTATACATGTATAGACAACGTCAGTCCACCCTTTTGCGAATTAGTTTGATTTTTGTTTAACCAGATGACGTGTTGTTCGGCGTCCATAGTTCAATTTACTGCTTCGGTGAAGTTCAGCAAGAATTACAGTTTACGATTGGATAGGTACCTCGCTTACTCGGTGGAAATAATCTGCGAGAATTTAATTGTGACTTTCTGCCCAGTCACTGTGTGTGAATCGACTTGAACATTTTTTATTTTATTTATTTATTTATTTATTTTGTTTTACGTCTATGTATATACTGTAACATCATTGCATTAAGAAGATTATTGTTTTCCCCTTCATTCCGAAAATAATCATTTTGTTTGAAAATTCAAATTTATATTGGACTGAATTCAAGGACTTGATACTTGTGTTGACATCGTGGATACTTTAATAATTTGTTCCTCTGACCACCTCGCGGTATGTAATGGTTATATGACGAGTATTGTTGGTGTAATCCACGAAATGGTTGGTTATACGACGAGCCGCGTAGCGGCGAGTCGTATAACCAACCATTTCGTGGATTACACCAACAATACGAGTCGTATAACTTACTTAAACCATGACTACGATAAAATGTCACCTTTTCAGTTCCAAAGCATGTAGAATTTGTTAAACAATTTAGTTAGTGTTCAGCACTATTTTGATATGATGCATCACAAACTAGTGAAGCGGCTTTAAAAATACCGTATTTCCTATATTTGTTGTAATACAATATCTATTGTCTATCCGAAACTAAAACACGACTTTATAATAGAGGGTTTACGGTATCATGTTTACGTCTGCGATCGAGTCCTGCTTTTCACGTGCAGAGCGGAAACCACGTGTGTTAAAGAGCTCGGTAGGACTCAGTCATTTGCGACGCGGCGTTGTGTTGACAGCTTGTGCTCTACAGACAGAATGGAGGGGAATTTCAGCGATGATGATTTAATACCGTCTAGTCAATCACAAACACAAGAAAACGACAACATTTCTTCAGAAGATGAAGACCTTCTTGTCGCGTCTTGCCAACAGGCCGAGGAAAGTGTTGAAGGGATGAGGCCATTGAGGGTTGAAAGGGAGTCCTTTGGTATGTAACTGTCTTTCATTTTGATTTAGTGTACTTTGAGGACGAGTGTTTATCGGTAGAGTCAGTGAGTTGTTGTACAAATATATTTTGCTAATTTGAGAATTGTAGGCTATCGATGTGCAATGACTGTTCATGAACAGTATTGTGTTACAATTACCAATTTGTTCTGTATAGTGTATCTACTCCGCGATTGTGATCGAAAACCGGACAATTACGTCATCAATTAGTCGAACGTGTTCTTCAATGTACAAATTGGATTTGTTAGTACCGGTATACTATTTCATAGGTTCACATTAGTCGTTAGCACCTATAGAGCTCCTGTTATCGCAGCTGCGAACATTTTAAAAGCAATTTCGTTGAAATAATCCAAATACCTTCACTCGTACCTCACTGCGGTTGTTCATGACGGTGACCTTCATGTGGCCTTAACGGTGGGTGACCTTTCACCTTGCAACACGCTACAATATAAAATCGGCCTGATAGTTTCCCAGTCATGTCGCTGATTGGGTTGATTGGACGTTCACCTGATATGACCCATATATGACGTGGTACTCAGATAAACAAAGAAAAAGCGAGCAAACCTCACATACCCCCACTGGATGTTTGTAAATCATGACCGGTAGCAATGTTGACACAGATTTTGAAAAAAATTAAAACAGATTATCTTGTCACAAATCACACCATGAACCTTTTATGAATATATTCCATGAAAATCAAAAGTCTCTAACAAAATTTGGAGATATGCAATGTTGACTTCGTAGGTGGGGGTATAACAAATGCAGCAAGGTACGAGTCAAAACGTTTAATTTGATTTGAATGAGATTGCAAAAACTTCTTATAATCTACTTTCATCAATGACAGTTTGGTAGAATAACTTACAGATGATTCTTTTTATTTGCAGAACGTTTTCCAGAACCGAAAACGGACAAGGAAATCGAGGATCTTTCGAAGAAAACTATGCCGGAGAATACGGAGAAAACAATCAAATGGGCATGTCGTGTTTTTGAAGACTGGCGTGAAAGTCGCAACTCCAGAATCAGAAATGGTGGTTGTGTTGGCCAGAAATTAAGTATAATTGACATTAAACTCGAAGACCTCCACGACGATGAGCTCAGCTTTTGTTTATGTAGGTTCCTTTGCGAGACCAGGAAAAGTGATGGAAGCGAGTACCCCCCTAAAACACTGAGGCAACTGATACTGTTAATTCAAATGCATTTGAACAATCAAGGGCGGCAAGTTAACTTCTTGTCCGATGTCATCTTTAACGAATTGAGAAATACACTCGACAACATGATGAAAGCCGGTGCAAGGTCTGGTCATGGTCTGCAGAAACGTCAAGCTGACGTCATCAGCGTTGAAGAGGAAGAGAAGCTGTGGGAACTCGGATTGCTGGGGGACAGATCTCCTCAAAGTCTTTTGGACACTATGGTGTTCCTGATGGGGTTGAACTTTGCGTTACGCAGCGGCGAAGAACACAGGAATTTAAGTACTGATCAGCTGCGTCTTGAGAGGAATGCTTCTGTAGAGTTACTGAGGTACACGGAGAAAACCAGCAAGAATAATCAAGGAGGCCTTAAGACTTTTCGGGTGACACCCAAAAGTGTCTGTTCCTATGCTGCACCTAGGAAAGAGCGATGCATCGTGTATCTTTACAAGAAATACATGGATCTGCGCCCAAAGGAACCGACGTCGTTCTACCTCCGCCCACTGACGAAGCCGAGAGCAGACATGTGGTACTCGGTTGCCCCAATTGGTCAAAACACCTTATCGACAACTGTCAGGAGACTCTGTCAGGCTGCTGGCATGAAAGGTAACTTATTTTGAAACTGGTAAAACTAAATTGTATTGAAAAAAATTAATAAAGTTTCTTTGAGATCAATACCGTATAATGTATATTAAGTTTCCTACTCTGTGAACCAAAACGGTTATCTTTTGACACTTGTATGTATTTTCAATTCAATATTTTATTAGAAAAATCCCATTGGTAGTATATGAATAATACAAATATTACAACAAAATTAAATAGATTTTAGTGGCCACAAAAGTATACTGTTAATTTTGTTTTATGTGACGTGAACTTTCTTTGCAGGGCATTATACAAATCACTCCTTGCGGGCAACATGTGCAACTCGACTTTTTCAAAGTGGAGTTGACGAGCAACTGATCTGCAAGACGACGGGCCACCGAAGTAATGCAGTGCGGGAGTACAAGCGTGTGAATGATGACCAGGAGGAAATGATTAGCAGCATCATCCAACGTGGTGCCAAGCGAGCTGCAACTTCTACCCCAGCAGCAACATCTACCGGTCCGATAGAATTCACAGTTACCGTTAAGATCCCCAAAAGTTCTTAAGTCCTGCACAATCGTCCAGACTGTAACAATTATTACGTGAATAAATGTCTTATACCAAAACTTGTTTTCTTTGAAAGTAGTTCCGGATACCCAAGACCATCGAATAACTAACAATTTGGTTGGTTATACCATGGGCGCCAACAAGGGAGTCATGGTTTAAAGTTGGGTTATAGGGATGAATCATTGTTTTTACGTATCCAGCTTAGTCACCTTGAGTTAATATTAATCTTAAATGTAATGTTTAACTTGTTCCTTAAATCAAATATCACATTTACAAAACGCACTCTTTCGATTACTATACAGATATTCACAATAGTCTCGACTAAGTTATATGCTGGAATAACCACTCTCATTGAAATAAGTTCTAAAATTCGCTCGTTTTCTTAATAATTAATATAACAAGCTAGATCGCTCTCTCAGGCACTCAGCTTAAAGCAGATGTCCCGCTAACATATTGCCCGGAAATGACTCTAAATTACACCACACAGCGTTAAATCATCCGACACAGTGCGTTCGCGATGTTGAGAGTTTCAAAGTGGACCCGATCGGAGTCACGTGACGAGCTACGTCAGAGGTCTCTTTAACCAAGAAAAAATACTTTGTTCGGCTTTGTAAGATTTACTTTTGGCTATCAAAAATTGATCTAAAATATCACCTCTAAATTGCTATTACGGTATAATAACGGTCTGTATAATCGATAGCCCCGCCCACCTGTGGTAGTCATTGAGCAGATTCCTCATTAGGGTGGATGTGTCCAGGTTTGTAGCGTGCTTCAGCTGCTCGAAGTCCTGGAAGATGTCAGGGGGGATCTCTATAGCCTGGTCTCCCCCGGCGTCTCCAGACTCCCCCTCCCGTCCTCCCTCCTCTTCCTCCTCAACATCATCCACGTCCTGAAATACAGTTATCATTGTAGGGGGTTTCTCATGAATTTGCATACATCCATAAATGTTATATAACACGATCCTTTTTTACTTATTACATTCAATATTGAAGATGTTCCGTAGAATACCCAAAGACGTATATGCGTCTATATACGTCTTTGGGATACCATATATTAAGAACGAAGCATTATTGTCAACTTGAGCACCATTTCTGATCGAACCCAGGCTCGATACACAGAAGTACGTAACAACGCTATGAGGCGTTTGCATTTTCATCTTTATTGTTGCAATACGGATTTTCGTACATTTAATGACGTTAGCGTCTTGTGGTTATCTTAAGTCTTAAATTTTTTTTTCATTGCATATTTGCAAGATTATCTAAATTACCAAAACTGCAGTTGACAGAAAACAACTGTTCATAGAGCATCAGACCTCGTTTTAATAAAGTAACTTTAAACGCACTAGTGCACACCAATATTTCTTTAACACAACGAATGCATATCTCTCGATATTATTCAAGATCCTCACTCAAGTAATCTACCTCGTAAGTTATTTAACGAATATTTACGTATTCATGTAGTAAAGTTGATTTCTAAAGACCGGAAGTATTTAATGTTACGTTACAATAAATCCGCATGAACTACGATATCGGAAATATTATGATTTTGCTTATAACCAAAAAAGCGGAAACCGCAGCCGCTTTTTTCAATCTAATAGCAATGATAATGCTGTGTTATTAAATCGGTTTATTTACAACATTGCTTTCATAAAACATAATTCATTATTTGTTCTCAGTTCAGAGTTTAGGTAAATTCAACAGCTGCACATAATAATAGTTCAGCCGCTTTCAACTGTCTATAATTTATCCGTTTTGTGCACAGCTAACCTTAGATTTGTTATATGTCCAAGCCGACAGCGGCTGTCAAAATTTTTTCATTGTTGATTGCAGGTCAATTGTAAAGAATTTTAAGTATTTCATTGCATCGATAGAAAGCTTAAGTGAATGCATAAGTCCTCTTAAACCTTAAAATAGCCAATTTAAACTGTAAAAGCGTGCACTGGTGCCTTTAAGCTGAGAACTTGTTCTTTCCTGTCTTAACTTTTCTTTTTTTAAATTTGAAAACATATAAGAGTAGTTAATCTATCTTCTTCTTTAAGCTGTTAGAAAAATGATTCAATCAGGTACAGATATATGTTAACTAGATCTCAGTAGCTACAATTTCTTTCACATTTATCCATTCTTATCCGACAAGTTTGGGTGTTGCAAGATTTTTTTTACTATGTATATAATTCTTATGATTAAGAATTATCTGGCTTTTTGATATACAAATTCAGTTCAGTCAGGGATTGACAAGCTTTGCTATGTTTTTGATATATTGCCCATAAAGAAAGGTATTGTATTTATAAAGTTATTTAATTAATTAAGTTTATTGTTGTTCTTAAAAACGTCCAGATGACATTCGGGGTCATATAGGAATTATTAATCATCCACCTGAGCAAATGAGTTCATATATATTTAATGGAATTGCATAAAGCCTAAGTTCCGAATGAGAAATAAAGTAGTACATATCATTAGCGACACCTTTGCGGTACAATTTATTTTGATTCATAGACAGAGTAACAGAAGAGAATATTGCTGAAGATCGTTTATCTAACAAATTCGTCACAAGAAAGAGACAATTAACCCGTGAAATTGGACTTCAACATAATGTCAAGCGATTGTGTTCACAACTTTTGATTTTTTTTAACCGAACTTCACACAACATTTCCCCCTCATTGATTGAAAATTGCATTACCGAGTTCCACAAGATATCTAAACTCAACATCTATCCGACTAAAATAAATATTTTGATCATCCTTCAAAAAACTTTCTATAGATAACCTTGTAACTTACTTTCCAAACGACTTTTTCTTTGTTAACGTGGATTAAGACAATGCGATGAGCTATTCCCACATCTATTTACATGTATAACACACGCTACACCCGGTGCGTAGCGATTAACATCTTTGATTAAATACTACCAAAATGTTTTTAATAAGAGCCTTTATAGGGTAAATGATATTAGTAAAATGACGTTATAAGAATCATTCTTAAATTTCATAAAATATCGTTGATATATGGTTATATATCATCCGCATGTGTCAGAGATTATTAAATGGTTTGCGTTTAAAGAGATACAACTTCTCTAGCTCTCCGCTGATACCGATTGATAACACCAGCACTTGAGGCACTTTACAGCTGTAACCAGCTGGTGACCAGCATGACGTCAAAGCACGTGCTTAAATTCACCAGAAGCGATGCACATTTTGCTCTACAAACTATAGACAAAGCCAGGAATTGTGTAGCTAGCGTACATCTAGGAATATAAGAGCTTGGAAGGTGTAATATATCAAAATTTGCATTAAAAATAGTATGACACCTGGCTATTGTATTTTCGACCCTTACCTACTTTCAGCCTGGATGATAATGTTCAGTGTTTTTTTTAGGTTGTTGAGGTCAAACGGTTCATTACTGAAGTTGGTTTAAGTAGTTAATATGGATCAGAGGATAGACTGTCACAAATAGGCATTCCCATCCTATGAAGTCCTGATTCTGAATCAGTTTTAAAATAATTCAATTTCCTATCTGAAATTTATAAAACCATCGTAAGTTTATTTTATGAGATATATTCTATTTATTCATTAATCTTATATCAATGTATGATAAATAAAATACAATTTCTAATTTTTGTTGAAAGAATAAAAACATTTCCTGTTATACTCACTATCGTAATGCATTTGTACATTTTGTACACATCTTTGATATCAATTCCTAATTATAACCGGTATAAACTGTGCCAAAACTTTCCATGCCAACATGACTTTGTGCATTTTTTATAACAAATTCTTCATCAGCGACAGCGATACCAGAAAACCCCCAAATTCGAAGAAATAGATGTATGCATAAATGTGCGAATAAAAATAGCACAGAAGTGGAAATCTGTGGCAGGCAGCATTCCTGTTTTATAAGATGAAACGAAGGGAAGGGTTTGGCCGTTCCGTTTTCCATATATGGCATCGCAAAATCTCGCGTTATCTCATTCCAATTCTATTATGGACCGTGCAATCCCAGATGCTCGATCGTCCACCCCGTTATAACACGTGCTATCTGCTTATATCGGGAGTGTTTTACCTTACTAATGGATTTCCAGTGATTCCAGTGCAACGCAATTACAAAACATGCACTTGAAATGCACGCCTATAGTCTGCAATGTGCATATCACGTGTTGCGAGACTATAGGTTTCGGAGATGAAGTAACTGCGTTATGATTATGAAATGATTTATAAAATGTACAATTCAATTCTTGTTAGACCCGTGAGTTGATGCAAGGACCTGTATCTATAATACAGGTCCTTGGTTGATGTAAGCTCTGCATTGGACATACCACCGGGGGTTATTAGGCACATATGTAGGAACATGGCGGACTGGTAAACAATGACTGGCATTTAGCACGAGGCCATGTGTTTACTTTCCTAGAGATTACAACCTCACAAAAGCGACACAACATCAAATATTGCTTTCTATTTCTTAGTCATGAATATGTGTTCATTGCCAATAAACCATAATTAATTACTATGTATATTTCATTTCAACTTGAATGATAAGCCTATAGGTAGACCTTTTTAAAATTGATTTGTTTATGGGGAATATTAAAAAACATATAGTTTAGAATTACCAATAACTAAATCAACTTGAGAAAATCAAATTAATGTTTTATGTATTGTTGTTGTCACGTGTGGAAGATATAAGTATGTGACTTAAAAAGTTTTAAACATTGCAAAGAAATCGAAACACTGGTGAACAACGTTTACAATTATATATTAATATCAAATATGAGAGTTAATAGTTAATAGAATACAAAGCCTCCCCATTATTTGTTTTGAGTGGTAGAACGAAACCTTTATAGTTCTAATATATACGATACATTCCAATTGAATTAATATGTCCAAGCACTGTCCAAGAATTAATGCTATATATATGTATATTTCTATATTTACACACATATATATATAGTTCTATAACTCTAATTGTCACCAACAACAATGCATATACACTTTATTAGATATTGAAATTAATTGGTTTATATGTATATTTTTCATTATTATCTAATCAATCATCGATAAATACACTGCACAAGAATTATTGATAATTCTTTGTAACCAGACAACTCTGGGTGAATAATGACAACAGCGACGTCACCGTCAACAACAGATTGACAACCTACCGTCAACTGGTCGTACGTGTAGGGTCCATTCCGCCAGTGTTTGTTTGTTGGCCGTGCACTTTTCCTTCTGTGTGACATGTTTGAATCCTTAAAGTACTTTAACACACCATGTTTCTTCAAAACACAGTCATCTTGTGACTTTGAATTCAGGAATTTCGTCGGAAATACAGAATTTGAACAATCAACACATTATCCTTCTCTCACTGTTCCCCCTTCTCCTGAGAATAGTAAACTTCGTCTCAAGTAATGTGCCCGAAAACTCTTGCCATTTCCTTGGCAACGCCAGCATTATTTTCTCCTTTCTTCGCGTGCATTTCCAAATTGGTGAGAAATGGGCCAAACCAGAGTACGATGCCCATATATGGTGGTGTTAAAGGGGAAGAGATCCCCTTTCAACGAACGCTACCTTTTCAGCCATCCAACTTTACCGTCTGGTGGAACGGTAACTTGTTCCTCATTATAAAGCGAAACTTTGGTATAGCCTGCCAGACAAGGGAAGTAGATATTCACCTGCTTTCTTATGCCTGGGATAGCCATAGATGTGCCCCGATATAAGGCGGAATTGGTTTTCTTCGCTTGAAGGTATAAGCTAGACTTTCTTAGCTTGTCATAATAAAATTTCTTTCGTTAACTTAGCAGGTATAGTTTACTATTTAAGGTTCCGATGTCATACTTATATAAGTGGTGAACTATAGTTGCATCTTCTGAAGGAATTCCTCATGGTTAAAAACTTTGAGGGTAATGAAAATATGTTTCAGTTGACTGTGCTAAAGCCTAGGATAAACTAACTGTGGCACCATCCCCAAGTGTATATTTGGAGAAACGAGATTAATGAAACGCGTTTTAAGTTACATATCAGCGTATATGTGGATTTCGCACTCATTTTCACCGTGAACTATTTTTTAAAGTTTCCAAAGGCATCGGTATTCGTATAATTTATTGAAATGAGAGGCACATGCACCTTGTTTGTTTACATATCTTTTATCTGCATGATGATTATGAAAAGTAAACATTTTGAATGAATTAGCGAGCCCACTCTCCCAAAGCCTGGACATTGCGTGAAAGGTTTTCCATTGTCGGTTACAAATACTAAGTGTTTTAAAAGTAACTTTTTTCTTCGACGATTCGAGAACGATTTTGATCATCCTTTCATTGGTTATAACTAAAATTACATTTTCTGAGAAACCTTATCAGTTTAGAATGATGAGTATTGAAAAGAATATTATGCTCGCATTATCTGTTAAATTCTTATATTTATTATAGAGTACGTAATTAGTATTGAAAAGAATACTATGATCGCATTATCTGTTGAATTCTTATATTTATTACAGAGTATGTACTTAGGTTTAAAAGTTTTATCCGTACCTCACTCCAACAGCATCCTATCAATTAAAGCAAAAATGAAAGTTGACCCAATATGGAATCATGTCGATAAAGAGATTGAATATCTATATATAGTTTATTTATCGCATGGATATTATGGATTCAAAGGCTATACACTCAAAATACTAATTTGAAAAATCTTGTTCAGTCAAAAAGTGTTATTTAACACTTTTGGAATGGGATCAGCCTCTCTGTAAAACAGCATTATACCACGCATTAGCAATTGCACCCGGGTTCCCTTCAACGCATGGGCGACCCTACAAAGCAAAATAATTGTTGAAAGTGTCACGACTATTGATTTAAAGTAATCTACAGAAACCTAACTATACAATATACTTTAGAAAACCATTTAAAAAGCGAAAGTAAATCTGGAAATGCCACACCATTAGGTCAAATATAAGTGAAGGACACTAGGATGATAATTATACACCCTTATTCCTGTTCGAAGAACTGTTATTTTCAAGTAAAGAGAGTTTCAATATCAAATAATTCATTGTATACTAATAAAAAACAGACACGATTTTATCTACAAGTTTCTTTCACACTATGTGCATTTTGCAATGATGCAAATACAACTACATAACATTTTGTTTGGCTATGTACATATCATTGTAGCACCACATGTTCAAATGGATTAAATAAAAACTTACTCTGACGTTAGATATGTTTTATTGATGATATTATTGCTGTAAAAATGCTGAAAGGGTTCTTCTTTTATTCCTATAAAGCAGTTGTATGCAATACAGATGTAAATAGAATTTGATACGTCATAAGAAAATGTTATTTATGTTTTATTTTTGACGTACAAATTGTCATATCTTTATTGTATAAAACTACTTCACAAAAGCTCGTCACAGTCAATTAAATACTCTTATGTCCATAGTTATAAATGGTGCTCAACATGTTATTGAAAGCCCATGATGTGACCCCAAAGTCTTCAATGATCATACCCGATTTGTTACCCGCCCGGTTCTGGAGATAAAACTCTAAATTACCAAATGATACTGATGTATGTGAGCGTAATTCAAAGTTATATAGTTTCAACAGTGTTTTGGATCATGTTCCGAAGGGTTTTTACTATGTCCGTTACTCTTTATATGAATTCTTGGACCAGTTAAGGACTTCGACGCCATTAAAACATACGTGCAAGTTAAGTAGATGATTAACAGAAACCGGTAACAGTTATGTTTGTTAGCATCTGCATTGTTCAGAATGAGTAAAATGTATACCCATTCGTTACTAAAACTTCCAACAAGGAGTTTCAATCATTTTGCATTGGCTTGCTCAGAATGATAAAAAAAGGATTCGGCAGATTCTTTCATGTCATACTTGTATTTTTTCCAGAAAAAAAGAATCTTGTTCTGCCAAATTTGAATGGTCTTCCACTTAGTTATACCTTGAACTTAAACATTGCAAAAAAAATAATTTCTGGTCATGTATTTAAATACAACCCCTAGTGTCACTAAACCATTACATATATCTACACTAAAAAGAAACCTTTTAACTTTAAACACATCAGCTGTGTATCATGAGAATCCTACTGCTAAGAAAAAAATGTCAATTGCATCATCGTTATGCCATATGTGCCGTCAAAACCTTATGAAAGATATCTTACTGCGAATTCTTGCGGCGAAGAGACGGTGACTTGCTCTAGGCTTTTAGTTGCTTTTTATCTTGAGTGCAAGGCGAAACTCTCAAAAACCCTTCCTTTGCATATGCTTAAATTTCAGAAGGGTTACACATTGTATTACAACAGTTTGGGGATGATTCAAAGCACAAATCTCTTGGTTGTAACTCAAAACCTACACGCCTCATGATGCCAAAATCGAGATCATTAACTCATCAGTTACTGTTTTGCCATCTTTGCGAGCTGTTCATTTGCCAGTTATTTATGTAACACCGTCATGATCGCTGGAAACTAAGAACCTCTGCTTTGATTGCGTGCTTGTTATACCGCCCGAGGGCAAAAGGCAAATAGTTCTACTGGTGGAGAAAGACTGTGTTTTCATTCACCCCCATTCTCTCCAAACAGAAATCCGTCATAAATTTCTATACAACCTCTGAGTCGGTATTCCGGCACTCTCCCCTAGCGGGACAATATTGCAACTTAAACTACCTGGCTATAATTCAGCCAATGAAAACAACGAATCATGAATAACAGATTTGTTGTCACACAGGCCTGTGCAAAGAAACAGTTGCAAAATGAGGCGTTTGTGTTCTGTAAAGACGACTCAAAGTGCAAGGTGCATATTCGAGTAAAGTTTAGCTTTTGGGAAGCTTACGGAAATAACTTAGGCGATTTGAATGATAACTTTTAAAAAACGGCGTTACTGATTGCACAACTTACTTTGATTGCATCCAATCAGCGTTATACTTTTCGTGTACAAGAAACCTTCGAATTAAGACAGAAGTTTTATAGAAATTTATGACGGAGCTACCTCTGTTGGGAGAGAATGATTCACCCCGTGACTTTGAATATTCCTGTTGCTGCTCGTACCCCCTGTCTCTTCACTGAAACTAAGAAAGAGTCTTGAATGTTGACGTCATCTATGTAGAATTCCTAGATCGTATCCTTGAAATATTAACCTTGGTTCGGAGTGTTTTCATTCTAAACCAAACGTAAACTCCATCAAACTCTCAATTTCCAAGTTATACTTCCATTGAAACCAATGAAACCCAATTTAGTCTTTAACTCTCCAAAATGGACAATTACATGCTTTATGGTTATCGGTTATTGAAATTTAGAGAAACATTAGCATAGGTCATACAGCTGTATAAGTGTGTATATACACATAGAGTAATATAGGAAACACCTGATGCGACTTTGTGAATATGATAAAATATTGTGATGTTTATTCGTGTACACGTTGCAGATGGTTTGTCCTTTTACAATGTCCTGTTATTGATTACACTTAACATACGAACACAACAGGAAAAATGAACGAAATATATCCAAATGCACCTCAAAAACACTTTCAATCGAGTTTGACAAATGTGTCAACGTTTTCTAAAAAACATATAATATTGCATAGCAATTATATTCACATGTGAATTGTTGTTTTTCCCAACCTAAATGAACTTTGACGTCGTTGAAGTACATAAGTCGGATGAGGACCGATTCATTTTAAACATTACTGATCGCCGTCAGTCATGTGAAGAAGACCAAACACACTATATAAGTACGGGAAGCATCCAGGCTTGAATTTCCATAGGAGTCACACGTGGTCTTGGGATGCCTTCATAACGTAGTGCTGGATCTCGTCATGGAATGAAGAGGTTTTCAATGGCTATTGCAACAGCCGGGAGATGCTTAAAGAGCCACTCCATGAGTTGTAGGAGTCATATATGCCAAATTTAATAAATGGTGTCATTTGATCGCGAAGTATCGACTGTTACCAAAAAGACACATTTTAAAGCTTATTGGTTTTTTACAGTGACAATATGAAGGTAGACCGTCGCAATTATGATCGAAAACCGGACAGTGAAGCGCGTCAAATAGTCAAACGTAATTTTGGAGACTTATCTAAAACAGCAAGAGGGCAGTTAGGAGTTGATAGTGTTTGTTAGGTTACATAACTAGTATCCATGTTTATCTCGACTTGGACAGCAATGTCGGCTACTCATTGGCTAAAGCCGTTGTTGCTGTCACAGACATCATCCACACAGTTGCCGCTGCATGATCTACAGCAGTCAGCCGTGAACCATTTGGGCATTCAGTGAGACACTGACCTGTTGATTGGCTGCAAGCACCTGGACAGTTTTCTGGACATGCTTTGTTACATGCTGGACCATGAAAGCCTCCAGTGCAGCCTCGAGGACACATACCTGACTCGTCCGATTTGCCAAAGCAATGCGACATATTTCTCTCTTTTTCAGAATTTCCTTTACATAACTCTGCAAGAAAAACAAACCTACTGAGATGATGGCACTTAATCCTTGAAGGTCATACATAACCGAGACCGTGGTGCTAAATTGTGACAACACTATTTTACAATATTGACATGTAGATTTTGTGATCTTTGAAGGAAGAGTTCACAGTTAATCCGTAACACAGTTGTCACACTTCTGCGTATGAAGTTATGTTAAAGGTATATCCTGGAAAATTATTGTTAGAATTTAAAGTTGCGGCACATTCAATTTAGAGAAAGTTAAATATTAAGCATTGCCTTTTTTCCTAATTAATATCGAGCAACTCCCAGTTCAAAAAGTCAAGTGCAGTAGAATTCCATGCCACTTAGAATGATGGAAATGTAATATTATCACTCATTTTTTTAGTTCTCCGTTCAGTGTTATTAAACATCATTTCATATTATTTTTTTAGCCATGTTTCGTTAGTATCGAAGAAGAGCCAGTAATCAAAGCGTTTGGTAGAAATAAGTATAGTGAGTGAGTGAGTTGGGATTTTAACGCCGCTTTCAAGATTATTTCACTTATATCGCGGCTGCCAGTATTATTACAGGGAGAAAACCCGCAACACCATTGTGGCTATGCATTGCGGTGAAACCTGCGAGCATCGGTTGGAACTAGCGAACCATGGAGAAATAAGTATACGTAGTAAATCAAGTTTACCTAAAGTGTCAGGAGATGTAGATTTAGTTGTATTCGCGAGAGAGAACGTGATCGGAGAAGGAGTTTGTGTTGCATTTGACACTTCAGAGGACATTTCTAAGATTGAAGTGGTTGTTACGACAGAGGACGTTGTAAGGTTGGGACCAGATGTTTCAGTTGAGTACGTGGTCTGGTAAGGAGATGGTGCAGTAGACGCCGTTATTCCAGGGGATATTTCTGGGATTGACGTAGTTGTCACAACAGAGGTCGTCGTAAGATTTCAAGCCAGTGTTTCGATAGAGGACGTGGTCTGGATAGTAGTCGGTGCCTCAGATATCTCAACAGATGAATTTCTCGGAATTGGGACAGAGGATATGGCACGGTAGGGAGCAGTTATTTCCGTGTCTCGGCTAACAGTCGGCGAAGTAATTGTCAGTGCTGAATTTGTGAATGACGGTGCTGAAACTGAAACAATCAAACTGAAAATTTACTTTGTCTTCATACAATACCTTTGTTAAATCGCTATATTAAGTTAAGTTCATATCCTTTTTATCAATGCAGTGTTAATATCATTGGTTCATTATAAATAGGTGAAACTGCAAATATTATTTTAATATCATTTTTATACATCCAAAATTATGATATGTTGTTTTTAATTGCAGTGAATACATTTGACATAACGAACAATTAACTTTTGATGTGTATAACAACTTCATAAAAGTCGAGAGAAACTAAAGGTGAAATTGTCAATTTATTTTGCAATTTTTTCCAAGATTCGGGAAGCAATTCTGTGCAATTTTAAAATTTTCAGGTACAAAACTGTTTCGAAAATTTATCACGTGACTTACTAAGCAATAGACACTTAATTGCACAGTGAAAATAATGTATCGTAATGATTTCTGTTACTTGAATCACAGCTTCGGTTCAATTGAAAAAACGCATTCTGTTTTAACTGCAAATGAGGCTTATCCTTTTTTCGAGAGCTCTATTGAAAATGTGTTTGTAAAACAATGGACTAATAAAGTTAGGTGTCATGTTATAAAAAGGTCTCACACACACAGTCATAGAAGCATTCCCTGTCTTATTTGAAGGGATCCCAGTCAAATGCAAGTCAAGTCTTGAAGTCACGTCAGTACGAAGGTCTCAGGCTCATATATAGTGCAGTAGATTATGGTTTACACAATTGGTGTGCCATAAATTCTAAGCTGTAAAAGTATCATATATTTTTACGAAAAGGCGTAGACTAATTGAGCCCTATATTTTTCTCTCTCAATTTATATTCCTAGGTATTTATAACTGTTTACTACGGTAATCTTCTGGTCATTTAGAAACCATTGCTCATGCCTAGTTAACCTACCACCCCTCAGAAACACAACAATATTTGTTTTATCAAGATTCACCATTAGAAAAAAAGTTGGTTTTGTAAACCAGGATCTGTATCTGATACAAGTACAACATCGTCTGCAAACATAAGAAGTGAAATTTCTATTACATCAGGAAATAATTGTATTACGTATTTACCATGCTTTGCTATGACAGCACACTAATGAATTGAGAGAACAATATAGGACTGAGTACCCAACCTTGTTTTAAACCCACTAGACAATCGAAATAAGCGGTATATTCATTATCACATCTTACAGATGCTTTAACAGAATAATGAATACTCATAATTGAATTCAGCATTTTCTTTCCCATATCAGTTTTAAATAGACGCTTCCACAACTTTTAACAGTCAATCGAATCAAATGCTTCTTCTTCAAGAGACATTTTTCTATAAATCCATTTAGAGTGAAAATATGGTCAATCGTGAGTATCCCTGTCTAAGCCGTGCTCGGCTCTCTGGTATCTTATCTTTATATTAGACCACTTCGTAATACGAGTCTTCAGAACAGATGTATATAACCTACTTAAAATACATAAAAGGGATATTCCTCTATAATTATCTGGGTTGCGTCGGTTGCCCTTTTTATGGAGAGATGTTATAATGGCTTTGCTCCAGGCATCTTGGAAATTACTTTTATCAAACAAAATATTAAACAGTTTCACAAGGAAGGGCATTATCAAGCTTTCAGAGTATCTTAACAGTTCAACATAACTCCGTCGTGTCCAGCTGCTTTACCCCTTTTTAAATGTTCGAGGCATAAACTTATTTCAGATTCAGTAATAGGGTTTTCTAAAATGCATCATCGACTATAGAATCTTCAATTTTAAATTAAAATCACAGAATAAGTTCTTTAAATGGCTATGTAAAGTCTTTTTATCAATCGGACAACTTGATCGTTTGCCAGATATCCGTCCCTACCTCTTGTATTAGCCTTTAATGATATGAAAAAAATTGAAGAACATCCAAAGATGAATTAATTCTCAATAATTACATTCATCTAATTTAATATTTATGAGGAACATTTTTAAAATAAGGAAGCAAGTTTAGATAGAATTATCCTTTAAGTGCAAACTGATTTGATTTGCCAATTATTGAACTACTATACTATGCCTTTGCTTGTGTCACTTCCTTTCCCGTGTCAATCACCACAAGCAGAGTCTGTTTAAACCTGTCCTTTATAGCAAACTCTCATTTTGGGTATATAAGTGTGAAATGTATCGCGTTTGTTGTATGTTTGTAAAGGCTTGTTTAAGCCAAAACAAATCTAAAAAATCGACTTATTTAAATTAACAGCCATTTATACGTATTACCAAAAAATATCACGCCAAACATCAACGATGTTCACTTTATCATTTAGAAAAAAACATCGACAAACATTATAAAATCAAAAGACCATAAAAATTTCCACTTGCCCACGCAGTATTGCAGTGTCCCATGTTTAGCAAGGGACCTGAACATCTAAAGGGGTTTACAGTGATACTCTCTACAACGTAACTCTTCTAACAGCCTCATACACAGCTCGGCATATTATCCAATAAAAAAGGCGAAAATGTGTGCTCATTGGGGTTGGATATAACACTGACGTTCTTTCTTGTTTCTGTGTTTTTCGAATAATCAGTAGAAGTTAGTCAATGTAGAGTTTAACCTTTTCTAATCGAAAAAAATTGTTACAGTATTACCTTTTTTCTAATTATTTCCGCTCTACAATGGTTATGTCGATGACTATTTTTGAAATAATAGCCTTGGTGATCACTCATCACATCTTAAGATATTGTTCAACCTCAATCGCTCACTTTTTATATGAGGTAGATTCTTGTCAATCAGATATCAATACATCACAGAAGGAAAGACAAGTAAATACGTGAGCACAGCTCACATACCCCCGCTTCAAACTACATTCTGGTTTTCTTGAAAGAAAACAACGTGTCGGTCATGTTTCCATAGAAACCGCAACAAATAAAAATATTTTGTTGGTCTAAACCCCAAAACGCTCATCAAGGGATCATGGTTGATAAGTGTATAAAGTTTGTTGAAGCTAGCATGTATAGTTCAGGCAATATGCTCAGGAAAAAACACTTTGTCAAAGAGTCATTTTTTAAGTTATGTTGCAATGAAAACCGCAAAAAATAAAAATCATTTAATGATCTTACCCTCAAAAGGCACATCTTGGGATCATGGTTGTTTAGTGTATAAAGTTTGGTGAAGATAGCATTTATAGTTTAGGAGATATGCTCAGGAAAAAGCAATTTGTCTTATAGTAATTTTAAAAATATATGTTTCAATGAAAACCGCCAAGAATAAAGATCATTTATTGGTACTATCCTCCAAAAGCACATCTAGGGATCATGGTTTATAAGTGTATGAAGTTTGGTGAAGATAGCATGTATAGTTTAGGAGAAATGCTCCGGACAAAGAACTTGGTTATAGAGTCAAAGTTTTAGTCATATTTCCATGGAAACCGCAAAAAATAAAATTCATGTGTTGGTCTAGCCCTCAAAAGGCACATCTAGGGATCATGGTTGATAAGTGTATAAAAGTTGGTTGAAGCCAGCATGTATAGTTTAGGAGAAATGTTCAAGACAAAAAATTTTAACGGGCGGACAGACGGATGGACGGACGGACAGAATGGATGCTATATACTCCCGCTTACGCTGTAAGGCATATAAGGGCAATAATTTAAAGAGGAGTTGCTGAAATCTTTTTTCTATGTGTATAATTAAAAATGTCTTGGATGAGATTATATATATACATGGCAGAACCCCCAAGGGCCACTTGGAATGTACGGATTGTCAACAAGTTGTCATTTTTGCTATAGAAAGTAGAATTTTAGGACACAGGCAATGAAAAGGTCACATTGTACTATTATTATTTTCACCCAAACAATCAATGAAATGGAGTAATCTAAGTAACAATATTGGTATACTTACATGCTAGTAAAAACATCAACAGGAGTCGTATCTCGCAAACGTCCATCTCTAGTCTCTCCGATTCTGTCAAACAGATTGAAAATCATACTGTGTTTAACAAAGTCAAGCTGTTTAAACATAAAAAAGATTTAAATGTGTAAACATATGGACATATATCATTTGAGTTTTAAATCTGAACCAAAATATTAAAGGTTTTGCCTCTGTATACTAAGTACAGGAGGTCAAGTCCTCTGACGTGAAACATGACGTGATTAAACTCGTCACTCGACAAAAAATGTCACAGTTTCATTAATAAGTCATTTCTTAAAGTAAAGTTTTTAGAGAAACCAATCCAAGACCACACAAATCAATATGATCTTACTATTTAAAATTCAGGATGTCCTGCAAACACAGCTCTTTTTACTGTCATACACATAGCGTTCCACCTCCATACTTTTTGCATGGTACAGTGTTGTTAAAAGAGTTTTAATTAAAGAGAATGAATACTTGAACCAGGAGTTTGTGAATGGCAAAAAACAGTTCATTGGCTGTAACATAAACCTGCCGTGCCACTGTTTTCGGATACCTTTACAAGCCGGATTCATCTATCTCCTATCAAGACCCACTGACTGTTTTCTACATTCATCAGCTGTGTGATTCATAAGGACTGGTGAATATATTTAGTTAGCTAATTAGTGTGACTCATTTGATCTTGTATTACAGCCCTTAATAGCTTGATATTGTAACCTTAAACACTTTATTATTTGATTGATTAAATTGTAATTTAAATACAATTGTTTTGTAATATTTTGCTGGTTTGACTGGGGACATTTTCCTATTCAGGTAACAGGTGAAAACTCAAAATGTAATGTATATATTCAAAGGCATTTAGAAGTTGGTGTAGTGATAGACAATGTTATGGATTACAACTTCTTTATTTATTTTCACGACGTTTCTAGGCTGATTCTTTCCCCTTCATCTTGCACTTCATGAAGGGGCAAGAAGAAGCCCAGAGACGTCATGAAGGGGCAAGAAACGTCGTGAAAATAAATAAAGAAGTTGTCATCCATAGCTTTGTCTTGTATCAAAATCTAATGTAGGCAAAACTCAAACGGTTAAAAAGTGAAAAGAGGTTTAAGTCACCAATGGAGGATATTTAAACAACTGGATCGATCACTTCCTTGATGAAGCGAGCCCTTGTCATATTGAAACAATGTAGGCTTAAATTGAAAATTTTAGATTCGTGAGAAGAATGAAAAAAATCAATTCAGTTGGTTACAACGGATCAATTCTATTTTAACAATCGATAATATGATATTGTCAAACAAAACCTACCCTTCAGTTAATTACGTACAAACTCGCATAATGCACGCGGGAAACGGGTTTAGGTTGCTGCTAGTTTGAGACAGCTGCGAATAAAGCACAGGCAACTTCTTGCTATAAAATTACTCTGTTTCCTTTTTATCTTCCACATGCTTTTACTATTATATGATGTTTGGCATGCCCTAACAAACATGATTCAGATATGAATCTTTTTTTGTAATCAAAATGATCTTAATTGAAAAAATATGTTAATACATGTGTGATATTGATGTGAATTATTCGCTTGAACTTTTTGCGTGAGTTTATAATTAGGACCTGAGAGGATGAAATATCAAATGCCGTGACTTTATCAATACAAGGCTGTATTCATTTCAAGAAAATAGGACATTGATTAATGGACACTTATTGAGTGTTTCTATAGAGACACAGACAGTTATATAGGTAAAAATGTGAAAGGTCGCACGTGAAGTAAATGTATATTTGAAAATAAAATACTTCAGAAGACACTTGCTGTAGATATCATTTTAATGATGACTGGTTGCGTCGCAATTTCGACTTGATAACACGTCTTTTCAACAGTATGGAGTTTTCACTACATGGAAACATGGAATGAATGTATATCATAAAACGAATGAAAGTGTGTAATAGATGATTTGTGAATGTTTACAGTATGATAAATCAGTTAAACCTCGTAAGTGGTAAAGACTGATAACAAATTTCAGTTGTCGCGTTACCTAGGACAGGTAAAAGAGCAAACAAACATACACACTCTCTTATCAAAGTTCAAATACTGTCTATTAATCATCAGGTCGTATTGAGTCACCAATACTGTAAAGCTAATTTCGATCACTAGGGCAATAATTCAAAGATAAAGTAAGTTGACATCGTTGTGTCAACATCAAAATGTAGAGTTTATATTTTGTACATTTCAGCTAAATGCCATCTGCAAAGAGTATACCGCTTATTTATCAAAGTTTGAACGTCTATATGGTACATCCATGAATTGTTGATCTCGTTTGATTTTCATATAATCGCATTAACATATCGGCATTACAAAAAAATGTTATTTTAATCATGAACACTTTAAAGGACAGAGTAAAATTGATGTTGCTGATTTGATCAATATTCTTCTTTAATATTACTAATTCATATCGAACAGTTTATCTGTCTTTTCAAGAATAGCTTACTGATGGAAGATTGTATATATTGCTACTCATACTGAACAGTAATTTTTTTAGAGGTTTTCATTCGAGTGTGTCAATGTTTTAGGAGGGTAAATATCCAGCATTAGGAATAAACATTGTATTATGCGAGCCCTGGTGGACTATTGCAGAATGTTTATTGCAGGATATTAACCATCATACAAGCATGATTTTTTTGTCTTACAATGCCATGTTGCGATTATCATACAGATAAGGAACACTGAAGATTGATAACAAAAGTTGTTTGGACATGTGACTCTTACATCCACTGGGTACTGTGAATAAAATTGTTTTATTTCTTTCTTTCAACTCCGAACGAAGGTACAACTTGATTACAAATATGCCAAACGAGCAGCGTAGTTTTCTTGCAATGTATTAAATCAATGTTTTTGTATTGTATTTCTACAGGCGTTCAAAGTGTTAACGAGTGTGACATCATCGGAGTGTGGAAGAAGTAGTTCCGACCTTGACCATTGTAATTTGCATCACTATCAGTATATGACGTATGACCCCATTCCCCGTTGCCAGAGTTGAAAGCATAGATAACAAATGAGGAAGTGCCACATACCGGTTGCATTAGACGATTGACCAAACGGAATATCATTAACCGGCATACGGAAAGGAAAACGTGAAAATAAATCTTGATTATGAACCAAGGTGCAAACAGTTAATAACTTCCAAGACGGATCTCCTTTCACAGGACGCGGGTGCCGTAATTTTAAAAAGGGCATATTTTCATGTCAAACTTATGTGCATTAAAATCCCTCGGAATACACAAAACGAGAAAAGCGTGACTTTCTGGACTGTATCTTCTTTATTTTGAAATTACACTATATATAGCATATGCTTCTTAACCCATCAGTTCGACTGTAATATATTAACCAATCTTTAAAAAAACAGAGAAAAAATATATGCATTGCAAACAACAAACAAGAGTAAGTACGTATTTAAGAAGAAAGTCAACATAGAGATGAAAATCAAGACCCTAAGAATTATTTAAAAAACAATAAATATGAATAGTAATATATATCGGGATTCATGTATTCACTAGTTTGGCAAACAAGGGGTTGTCAGTCAGTTTCGTTGAAGTGTTTGAAACTTAGTTTCAATTTGGTAGGAAAACAGCTAGCAGGATGTATGGAGGTTGTTGTTTAGAGGTTAGTTTTCTCGCGCTCCGCTTATTGTTTAATATTCCACATGGCCGTGGATCCGCAGTAGATTTAGGCAGTAATTACTATGTTAGATAGTTTAAATCTCTGTTTACCATAAATCATTTTATTCAAGCCATATACCTGTCTACTTTAAAACATGAGTCAATATGCCGATATTCTTAAAAGAGCTAAATAAAATTGATGTATGTTAACTTGACCATAATTCTAAAGCGTTGAAAAAAACACAGTTTCATAAAATTGAATGTTAGATGAATTCCTTTTAGGGTTTGTACTGTTTTTTCTTCAATTTCCAAATTCTTGATATCATCTATTGCTTAGTCCTCTAAATTGTTCTGATGTCACAAAGGAATTTTGACTTATTTTAGGAGGATCTTTCAATCGCCTCTTTATGTAATTTTGTTCCAAGATATTCCGATGCATTAACATATATAGTACTCTCATATCGGATCATTATCAAAATCTTCATTCCCTTTTGTATGTGTCGTTTTCTTATTTTGCATTAAGGGTGAGTGTATGAATTATTGTGGAACGTAAGCTGGAACATCATAAGGGGATACTTAAAGATGTGTTGTTTTCCTTATCTCCATTAACCTTCAATGAAACATGGTCATCTTCATTTTGCTTTATTTGCGAGGTTGTTGCATCAGGTTGTCTGGAAAGACGGACTTGGTTTTCTGGATTAACTTCATTTTTGCCATCAAAGGTACATGCTGCAAGCTCGACTGATGTTTGCTTTATTTCAGACGGCACACGAGTATATGCCAATATGGTTGAAGGATGTGTTTGCGATTTGGTCGAACTGCATTGATTCTCTTCGTTTTCGTTTTCAGTTGCATGGTGGTCTGACACTTCCTCGATTTCAGACGTCACATTAGAACAAAATTCCTCAGAAGCGTATACAGACTTTTCTGCATTCACCGTTTCAATCCTTTCGTTAGCTGTTGTTACTTTGACAGGGATTCCATTGACATCCGACGTAACATTACGATGTTCACTATCATTTAACGCATTGCTTTGATGGACCTTTTCAAGTTCACGATTCTTCCGCGTCTCTGATGTTTGATTTGTATGGGAAAATTTAAACTTGTCTGGTGGATCCTTAGTACCGATTATTTCTTTGTCGTCATCATTTTTTTCCAATGTGACTTTATTTAATGTTTTTCTGGCTTCCGACGTTGGATGAGGATAATTTGAAGTGTCTTGTTGATTCTTTGTACTGGATTTGTCTTGGTCATCATACTCTGCTGATGAGGCTTTTTCAAGACTTTGCTTGCTGCCGGTAGTCGTAGTTAAATGTCTTGGAGTCTTTGGTGAGATATTTGGATTGTTTATTTCTTTCTCGCCTTCACTGGGTGCCAATTTGGTCAAAGACAATTGAGAAGATCTTTCAATAGCATATTTGTTGGTTGGGTCAAAGACAGCTTTGTTATGATCACCATTCTCAGGTTTGAAACTATCAGAGGTCTGCTTAATGCGCGATGCCTTTGGGATAAACTGTTGTTCTGGGTCAAGACATAGAGTAGCTGGACTCTCTCTCCACATGTCTTGTTCCGAATCTGTGCGATAAGATGACATAGGAAGGGGATCCGGTGTGCTGACCGGAGTTTTTGGTCTTTCGGTTCCTAAATTGCAATCAGTTTCAGGTTTTTGATTCATAGGTGATGGACATCCTGAGGTGGTTTGCTCATCGCTTGCTGTCACTGAATCACCAAGTTGTAGTCTATCATATGACTCATTGGTACTTGCCGAGGCGGTTAGGCTATCATCATTCAATCTCTCATACACATTTGGAAATTCTTCCAAAGGAACTTCTTCATTGTCTTGTTTGTTCATTTGTCTCTGAGGACATCCGTTCCTGCAAGAAATGGTTTTCCTATATTGCAATTCTAATGAGGTATTATATTCTTTTTATTCGTTGATTTATTCCTTGAATTTAAGTTTAAATGTAGTCAAAACCACTTCATGAAACATCATTAAGTAATTTTGGAAATTTTGTTAAAATTATTTTAAGAAGTTCAACCACTTTCATGGAGCTAAAAACGTATACAAATAATACCTGAAAATACAGAGTATCATCCCGGCAAAAATTGCAAGCACCACCAAAGTCACAATAACACTGAGGATTACAGTGAGATCTGTAATGGATTGTACATAGATAAGTGTCATGTCAAGAAAGCATTCATTATGTATGCATTGTGCGACGAATATGTCTTCATTAACTATGGTGAAGATAGAGACGTTTATTTAATATATTTTCACAATGAATTCATTCCATCATTATAATACAACTGACTATCAAACGGTATTTGCTACATCGAGAGTTTATTCTAACTCACCTAAACCTTGGCTAGTGTTTGCAATATGCTGTGATGGCCTATTAGTTGTACATCGGTCGCAATCGGAACCTGAAATAAATCATTTATTTAAAAACAAGAAGTTGAATTATTGTGGCTTTTGATTCCTTATATCAGTGTATCAATTAAGCCTGCAAATACCGCGACATGCAACATGACATATTTTTATTACAGCTACGCAATTATTAACACGGACTAATTAATTGCTTACTTGTCTTTTGCGTACTAGTAGAGGCCTGTTCAACTTGAGAAGATGTCCTGAATGTAACGGTCGTGTCTGTGATGCACGCCACCGAGTGAAGATCACACTCTTCCTGACATTCACCAGGATATGATTCAGTACATGCTGGTCCCCACCAGGACGACTTGCAACCCTCAACACACGATCTAGTTACTTTTTTAAAATGGATATATATATGATTAAAAAGTTTAAGATCCGGATTTTTAATGTACACCATCATACCTTCCATTTTAATCTTACAGCAAGTAATATTTCTTTCTGCCATGCTTCGTAGCTGATCGTCCTGGATAATGTTAAGGGGTGACACCACCAAGACAACTTCATCACCTGTTGACATGAAGTCAATCCGCCTGAAACAGTAGAATTTAATTTAATTTAATTTAATCCCAATTTCATACTAGGGTTTATTCATATTGTGTCACACATTATATATCTTTATCTTTGTTGTTTTTCAACAGTATTCAGTCAGAAAGCCAGTGCATATTTAATGTAAACTACAGTAAATTAGGCTATATTTTCTTTTATGATAGGCCTACTGTAGAAGTTGTTTTTGCTGTGCATAGCTATGAAATTATGAATATCAAAAGACAAAAGAGAAATTGGTTTTCTGATTGTGGGTTTTCTACATTAAATTCAAACTTAAATGAGTAATATAATTTGTTAATTCTCTATTGACATATTACCTCACAATTATTTAAGTGTGAATTTACTAAATCTAGTGTATAATATTTTTTAATCTGAACGTAAATAGCCTACTTACCTTATCAATGCTGGAATAACCTGATACAGAAGACTCTTGCCATATCCAACGGGCAGATTCACCAAAATGTCTTCTTGATGATGTCCTCGGAAATAAGTCTTTATCAACCGTAAAGCCTCAAACTGTTTAGGTTTTAATTCTATGAAATTTGACACGCATGAAGAAATCAAGTTATTCATAATTCCCGCCATTGCAGATTCTGTGTAGTAATCTGACCTCATTACGTCAAGCCGGAAAGGAGTCAATGCACAAAAAGTAGTTCACTCGTAATTTACAGATTTCATGAATATGAACCGGGTTTGATTGAATAAAGATAGACGATTTTATTCAAATTTTACAATTAGTTAATAAAGATCTAAAATGAATGAAGCAGGGGGTATAATAATTAGATAAGACATGGTCAGGAATCCTGACCACATCGGGCCCGTGAACCCAGGGATGATAGACGATCAGACCTGGGGACGAGGCTGACATTTGATAAAGAAACACATGAAAATAAACTACAACGGAAAACAAAAATCATTTAATTCATTTCATCTAAAGACTTGGTTTCAGCTACAAATCTGTAATTCATCATTAACACGCGAAAACTGTCAACATTTTGAACTGATAAACGTGACCTAAATCTCGGCTCAACGTCAATCGGCCGTCACTCAAGGCGAGTCGTGACGTGGAGACACTGTTCGGAAACAACGTTTAGAATGGCACACGTAACATTTGGCCTCTAAAGGAAACCACATTGTAATTTATGTCTCAAAAACTGTCAACTGGTAATGAAGCTTTTCAGTCAAATGCAACTTTTCTTCATCAGAGGACAAGTCACTGTAAACAATATACGGCGACGCTTGGCCATCTTTGTTTACATGAGTACCGATAGACCCAGCAGACGAATTTTGTTACTTATCTTGATTGTATCGTTTTTCTATTTATTTACGTACATTCAGTTATTAAAAGAAAGAAAAGCTTTGCATGTAACCACAATGAAAAAAAATAAATTTTATTCGATGATATTATGAAAATTCTCGTTTTTCGTGTGCTTAGGAACGAAAACTTATGAATGGAAATTATGAATGAAACAGCTGATGAAAGTAGTACCGGTAACTTCAAAACTCGTGTATCAGCCAATCAAATCACTCGAAGATGTTATGACACATATGTGTCATAACAGATTGTTATGAAACCCCTTTACGAAGTCCCACGTGGGTAATAATGATCGATATAACTTGTTAAAGTTTACATAACCACAAACATATGTAGCAGCGTTAGGATGGGTTTCTAAAGAGTAACCACAAAGCCACTGGGGGTGTTCGATCATGAGACTTTATTACAATGGTATGCAATATTTTCAGCCTGAAACATGGTAAAATAACAATATAAGTCTTCATCCAATATAATATATATGACATGTTAAAGCCATTGATACTTTAATCTAAACTCGCAATTATTGAATATGCAATATGGTAAATGTATACATATACCATCGACACAGTAAATACTCAAGTAGCTTGTCTCAAGTAAATGACATAATGAATAAATACACATATCCATATCTAACGTTAATGATAATGATAATAGCTACAAATAGATAACAATAATAACACTCAGTAGAGCATTAGTTATAATGATAAATATGCAAACACTACATCAATTAATATAAATCATGACGTCAGACATGTGATGGATAAACATAGCCAAACGTATTGATAAGCGATAATGACATAACGTACCAGGTGGGTTTAACCCGTGCTCCTGCATACAGTCGTAAATGCCACCGCCGTAGTCTACGCCATCTGCAGGATGAATGAATACCTTATGCAGATGTTGATTTATCTCGACTTGGACAGCAATGTCGACTACTCATTGGCTTAAAGCGGTCACGTGCCGTAGGTATATTTTTCTATGTTAAACTGGGTCACGCGCAACCCTAGTAACAGAGACGACGTGCTGCCAAGAGTTATCTCCCTTGTCCCACTGTTAGGTAAACAAAGGCTACGCTACGCTTGTTTGTTGAAACCTTATTATTAGCTCAGTGTATTTTCCACTAATAGAAGTCATTCGTATTTCATTAATGGAACAAGTAATTTTTGTACAAAGGAAATGTTCGTGCGAAAATGCCTTGACAAGTTACAAGACTTTCCATTGGCCTACCGGTTCATTAGCCCATATAGCGAGGTTGCCCAGTGAGCTGAAGATTGGAATCGTGAACTAGCAAACCAATCTCTATACACATATTAGTCGAGGACATCGCCGACTTTTCATTCATATCGAACATTAAAACCAACCTAAGCATTATTTGGTGATGCCTGCATGTTCTATGCGTCCGACACGTTCATACTCAATCTTATCTTTCACGACGGTCCGCCATGACAGTCAGGAATTTACGGCGATTTTAGCGCCGCTTCAAATCGAAAGGTGAAACGTATATATGAGGTCACGTGACCAAACAATCAAAACTTAAAAAGCCCCGCAATATTCTTTATATTTATTCAAGTTCATAAGTCTGTAATTTCTATACTTTTCGTGCTCTAAACGGTCATACAAAAATCATATTTGTAAATTCATAAATAAAAGAATAACATTGACAAGATAAGCCGCCATTTTGACCCATCCAATCTTTCAAGCCATATTTAAAGCATAAAATAAGAGTCCTCGTCGAGATAACTACGTTACCATGTGTCCACGAGTTTGATATGGAGATATATCATGTGTCCGAGTGAAATATCAAACTCGAACTTCGTTCTCGTTTGATATTTAACTCGGACACATGATATATCTCCATATCAAACTCGTGGACACATAAGTTCGAGTTTGATATTTAACTCGGACACATGATATATCTCCATATCAAACTCGTGGACACATGGTAACTTATGATATTGGACGTGATATCTACACCACTGTGCATTTATAATTTACAATTTATTCTTTATTTATGTTATGTTCTTGTTTACCAATATATGCTTACGAGGTTTTTCATGTTGACAGTTTCTTGTCATTCAAACCATTCATTAAATACGTCTTACTAAAATGAGAGAAGGAGGGAAATGGTTACGATATCTAGGACCTAATTGTTTCTAATATAGCTGATACTTTTATTCCACCTTTTTGATGCGTTTTTGTAATAAAAAAAATCCTTTGATTCTACCCATTCTATTCTGGTATGCCTTTCCAAATAATCATAAAACATGAAATTTGAAGATTCACTTTCGAGTCGGTTGTAATCAAGGCCCCGGTTCAAATCGAGGCCGGGTTCTATTTTTTCAGACCTGAAATGGCATTACAAAATCTATTGCAAGAGTGAGAAAGTGGCATTCCATATCTCAAAACTTTCCATCTGGAAATCATACGAAGATTATTTTAACATTGAGAACCCGGGTTATATTCGGGACTCGGGTTATATTCGAGGCCCGGGTTCTATTTCACACAACACCTACTTTACCCCCCGGGATATATTCGAGGCCCGGGTTGTATTCGAGACCCGGGTTATAATCGAGGAAATACGGTAAGTAGGTGAGTAAATGTTGGTAACCTAAAGTTTTTTCATACAGTTACTCTTCCAGAGAGCGATAGTTCTCTCAAAAACCTTTTTTTCATTGCTTCAGCGGTTTTCTTCAGAGTTTGTTTCTACCATTTCCGCTTGATTATTTCGAAATAAATTGCCTAATTGTACAACAGGCGATACTCTTTGCAATATTGCACACTTAAAATTGTTTTGAACCTATTCATCAACTTTAATTATGCTAAGTTTTACAGAATTTTACAAAAAAGGATATATATGTTTCAAGCATATGTAATGTTTCTCTAAATGAGCGTTCAGATCCGTCTTATAATAGATATGTGTCATCTACAAATTGTGTTTGTGTTACTGAATATTCTATGTCAACCATTGTTATACCCTTTTTTGTTTAGTTTGCCTCAGCCTATGTGCCAGAATCTTTGCTACAATAAGGAAAATAAGTCATGAGAGGGGATCGCCTTGTATGCAGCCACATGAATTGCGAAGAAACTGATGGAAACTCGTTTACAAGAACGCTTGAATTTACGTTATTGTAGAAAGTCTGAAACCACTGCCAGAGTTAGATAAATGGTCAAAATAAAAGAAATCAAAACATTTTTTGAAAAAAGACCATTCCACTGGATCAAATGCTTTTTCGAAATCGATCAGTATCGAAAGTCCTGGTTTATTCAAATATTCTAATACAATATGTTAGCATTTAATATATTTACCTTACATTCGCCATAACTAGAAAATAACCTTTTGAAAAGCAAGTCTTAAATACGCAGTTAATGATAAGCAGGCAGGAAATAGAGAGTTTACGAGGGGATATAAAAAAAATCAATTATCATAAAGAATGTACTGTGAATACGGACCAAATGGTCACTGTGGCATAAGTGATCCTTGTCTAGTTCCTTGGTCAACAATAATCTTTTTCACGACAGCCAGTTTTACATCTGTTGACCAAATAGCACAGTACCCCCTATTATGGAGAAAATTGAGGCGCGCAGTGTAACTAAGTTTTTTTTTACATTTGAAGGGCTATACTGCACGTCAAATTCATGATGAGATTAAATCTGTTTATGACAATGACAGCCCATCCTATGACACTGTTGTGAGATGGAAAGGGAATTTCCAAACAGCCCACATGTCCCTCGCAGATGAGCCAAGAAGTGGACCCTCCTCATTTACTGATGATGTGGATGTCATCAAGAAGGTTGAGACGCTGGTTCAAGAGGATCGCCACGTACTCTACAAATGATAATGCATGAAACAGGACTGAGTTATGGCAGTGCATGGAACATACTCCATAACCAGTTGCATATGTCCAAAGTGTCAGCACGCTGGGTTCCTCGCTTACTGACTCCATTTCAAAAACAGAATCGAAGGGACATGTAGCGGCAGGCATTGGACCTTCTGGAACAAAACGAAATGGATTTCCTCAAACGTCTTTTTACCATGGATGAATGTTGGGCCTATCCATATGATCCTGAGACAAAAGAGATGAGCAAAGAGTGGAAGCATGCTGCGTCACCACCTCCCAAAAAGGCCAAGGTGCAAAAGTCTGCAGGAAAGGTTATGGTGTCTGTATTTTGGGATTGTCGTGAAGTCGTCTTGACGGATTATCTAGCTAAGGGTCAGACCATTACTGGAGCTTATTACTGCAACCATCTGAGCAGGTTACGAGATGCCATTAAACAGAAACGCCGCGGTATGATCACCAAAGGTGTACGCCTGTTAGCTGACAATGCCCCAGCTCACACTTGTGATGATTGAAACTTTTTGATATCCCCTCGTATTCATTTTTATTCAAAGACTGTTTTCAAATCTTGTATGTCAGCATGCTTGTCATATGGTGTTTAAAAGAATTTCAAATGGTATGCCGTCATTGGTGTTGGATCAGGATCATCATACTTTACATAAAGCCACAGGGATACATTCTTGGTTTTTTAAATTATGAATAATGAATAATATATTCATTTAGATAACATATCAATCATGGTAATTAAAATATTTCTAAGTTTGTAGTTAATGTAAACCTACTTCCATGGATAAAGATCTTTTGGATATTTTTCATATCCATACATTTTGAAGTCTTCGTCAAATAGGTAAGCAATCTTTTCCATTGTGGCACGGGAGAGTGAGGCATACAGGGAAACCATATTATTCCGTCTCTGTTGTGCAACTCTGTCCTCAGGCGGTCCAGTATGGTCAATCGCATCTAGGATGTAATAAGCAACAAGATCCTTTGCATCTGATATATTGTAGAGGTCGCTGATTAAACTTTCAAACTCGTCACGTGGAAATTCGAATTTCAAAGGGAGATAACCGTTGTACTGAAATGCTAACCAGAGTCGAGCCGCAAGGTCTGTTGCATTAAAACAATGTCGGATGTGCTCGGCAGTTTCATACATATTGAACACGAAATCAACTAAATCCGTTACTTCTTCATAGAATGTCTGTGAATACTGCCTCATTAGGTGACCTAATCCAACACTGTTTAGCAGAAAATGTGCATCTTTCAGGAATGTTTCTTGTTTTCCTACAAAACGCGGAAGGATTTTGCACGGATCACAGGAAGTACGAACAGGCGTCCAATGAGGGTTGTTCGATCCAACACCAAACACGATCTTGTCCATGAAATCCGGAAACGATATCACTTTATTTAAACAGCGATAAGCGTTTGTCGATTGCTGCCCCCAAAACTTATCAATCATATCTTCTTGAAGATTCTGTGGAAGAACTATTTTGTCAACATACGCAGACATTAGTCTTGAGTAAGGATTTCGTACAAAAAAGAAGTCCACCGAGTCCTCAAGTTTATGCCGCATTTTGTGTTTAATTGATTTCGGATTGTGGACTTGAAATCGGGTAATTTCAAAAGGATTTCCGTTCTCATATGTTTCATGGGTGTTTAGAAAGATGAAAATCTTAGCCCAAAACGTACATCCAGTTTTTGGGACGATACAGTAACTCAGAGTGATATTGTTGGAAGGGTCCTTATAGACGTATCCGTAATGGTATGAGTGAACTTGGTTTTGTCTAGCAGAACAAACTTCTCTGTAACGTTCTAATCGCTCCTGATAGTAGCTCGCCTGTGAGTCGTCTTCCTTGAGTAACAGAAATAATAAAACATTCTAACAAAGGTTTCTAAAGAGAGAACAATACAATGTTTGTATGGATACATGGTATTTTGTTAGAGATGAAAATGTAAAACGTCATAAATGGTATCAAAAAGTGGTTCTTTCGGAAACAGTTCTGTATAGTGACAATTAATACGTGAAAGTCATGATTTGTGATCGAAAACCGGACAATTATACTCCATGAGTATAGATTACACAGAAAGGAATTTTGTTCTGTGAATGACGATTTTACCTTCAATACAAAGTTGACGATAGTTGGCGATACCCGTCGAGACTGATTGTCCAGTGATGCTAAAATGTACACGAAAATATCAGCAAAATAAATATTCAGCTATGTTGAGGTATTAGTATATATAACATAACAGAACTTCATCACTTTTACATCTATATTTCATAACATGAACTGTCAAAGCATTTATGGCGAGCATAAGTAAATCCTATGTAAATATGCGTGCCTAATTATATATAAGTAAATCCTATGTAAATATGCGTGCATCATTATATATAAGTAAATCATATGTAAATATGCGTGCACTAGTAAATCCTATGTAAATATGCGTGCCTGATTATATATAAGTAAATCCTATGTAAATATGCGTCTATAATTATATATAAGTAAATCATATGTAAATATGCGTGCACTAGTAAATCCTATGTAAATATGCGTGCAATAGTAAATCCTATGTAAATATGCGTGCATAATTATATATAAGTAAATCATATGTAAATATGCGTGCATAATTATGTATAAGTAAATCATATGTAAATATGCGTGCATAAGTAAATACTAAGTAAATATGCGTGCTTAAGTAAATCATATGTAAATATGCGTGCATAAGTAAATCCTAAGTAAATATGTGTGCATAATTATATGTAAGTAAATCATATGTAAATATGCGTGCATAGGTAAATCATATGTCAATATGCGTGCATAATTAAATCCTATGTAGATTTGCATGCATAAGTAAATCCTAAGTAAATATGCGTGCATAAGTAATTCCTATGTAAATATGCGTGCATAAGTAAATCATATGTAAATATGCGTGCATAAGTAAATCATATGTAAATATGCGTGCATAAGTAAATCCTATGTAAATATGCGTGCATAATTATATATAAGTAAATCATATGTAAATATGCGTGCATAATTATGTATAAGTAAATCATATGTAAATATGCGTGCATAAGTAAATACTAAGTAAATATGCGTGCTTAAGTAAATCATATGTAAATATGCGTGCATAAGTAAATCCTAAGTAAATATGCATGCATAATTATATATAAGTAAATTATATGTAAATATGCGTGGATAGGTAAATCATATGTCAATATGCGTGCATAATCAAATCCTATGTAGATTTGCGTGCATAAGTAAATCCTAAGTAAATATGCGTGCATAAGTAATTCCTATGTAAATATGCGTGCATAAGTAAATCCTATGTAAATATGCGTGCATAAGTAAATCATATGTAAATATGCGTGCATAAGTAAATCATATGTAAGTTACACTCATGACACTAATGACTCATTACACTAGGCTTTCGTGTACAGCAACTCTGCTCTGCGAGATCATACACATATTTATTTTAGAATAAACAATAAACAACTATGACGTATGTATACAATGTCATGTTCATTAACTTGGCCTTTGAAAACCTGTTCATGCGGTGAAACTAGTAGTAACTATAAAATGTTCTACTTAGCTGATCATCAGATTTGTAGCATCTTTCTGTAATCTGTAATCTGCTGATTGTTAGCATGTACTTATATATGCTCTTTTCTGACCACTTCGTTATCTTTACTTGAGAACGACACAAGAATCTGTGTCGAAACGTCACATACAATAAAAAAAAGGTTATATATATATTCCTTGTCATTATCGTCATTCCAATTTCTAAAATTTCTCTTAAAGAAACCAAAAAAACTTAAGTTTGAGAAACGTGTTTCTGAAAGCTCACTGTGATAATTTATCTTAAGAAAGTAGTTTACCGAAGGCTCATATCTTACACTGGTTAAGACCGAGACGCAAGCGACCATACCATACACAGCCCAAGACAAGACACATCCACAGAACACGTCTCCTTAACGCCGTCCTCATACCGTTCGTTATATACACAATCTGTACTTCCATAAGGAAACGAAGGTATACGTATGGAACTTGATATAACCGAGACAGACAGTAACTAGAATTACAATAAAGCAATAAAGTTCACCATATTGAACTGGGAAGGCTATAAATGAAGAACAACGAGATTTATATAGGAATGACAATACAACTAGTATTTTCAGTGAATGTTGTGTTTGCTCTTTGTATACCACAACAGTAATGTTTTATTGATAATGCTTTATAGAGGAAAATTGTGACTTGGGTATTATTTTGGAACGATAGTTGATAATAAAAAAAGATAATGATGATGATGATGATGATGATGATAATAATGATGATGACGATGATGACGACGACGATGATGAAGACGACGACGACGATGATAATAGGAATAATAATGATGATGACGACGACGACGACAACAACAGCACTAATAATTGGCTTTGACAAGCATATCACGACGACTAGTAGCGTTACAGGGACGAAGTCCGTAATGTGAAATCTACAAGCGACCGAACATTATGTGAAACTACGCTCTAATTCAGTATAAAACTACGTCAAAACTTTACTGGAGTATAATTCTAGTTGAAATGTTAAAGAATCGACAATGATAATACCATTCCATTTAAGTATAAAACATAAATCTGCCAAGTGAAAGTGAAAAACTGCTTGCGAGTCACGAATACGTATGGCTTGATATGAATTTGAGAAAACGTGGGTAATGTTTGATTTTATGAGCGCATCGTTTAACAAGTTGAACCTCTCATCTTCATACTCACATGACCTTTCAAAAATTCTTGAGCACACGAAAAATTATATGGAGGCGTTATGGTTTACATTTGACACCATCCTTCCATTAATGTTTCATACCATATGTGGTATTATTAGTACGAACCATAACCTCTAAATTTATGATACGAACGACAGACA
Source organism: Phorcus lineatus (assembly GCA_921293015.1). Classification (NCBI taxonomy): domain Eukaryota; kingdom Metazoa; phylum Mollusca; class Gastropoda; order Trochida; family Trochidae; genus Phorcus; species Phorcus lineatus. The sequence continues at coordinate 33,867,004 of OV121094.1, forward strand.
AGGAATAAAAGGACAAATACACTCTCAGGACAACTTTTACATAGTTATATAATTTATCATGGTTACAGAACCGGTTTGAACTCTTTCAAATGATTCCTATGGTAATGATAATAATAATAATAACAACAACAACAATAATGATAATGATAACAATGATCATTTGTATTGCCTTCTTTACACAATAAATTTGGCACACCCAGCAGCCACAGGGCAGCGCAAGTTCAAACGATGGTCCATCCTTTAATGCTTAGCGTCAAACAAGGAAGCAACATCTCCCATCTTTTATTGCTTTAGGTATGACCCACCCGGGAATCAAACCACGACCTCCCGGTGGATGAAGGGACGATGTATCAACTGAGCTACACCCCCTCTCTGCTCTCAATTACATTAAGTAGACGTGCAACTACTATTGCTTTTTTTCATTTGTTTGGTAAAACATACGCTATCGATGACTGAGTGACTCGGAGATACCCACTGTTCAGTTGCATACCGAAAGTTTGTTCACTACCCACTGAATCGTAGTGCAAATATCATGTAATTTGGGACGTTTGGACGTCAATAAAATAATTTCAACAAAACTGACAAAGGATCACCAATTGCCCATGTGTGAAATAGCCATTCTTGAACACATTGAGGGATTGTCTGGTCTCTCGTGCAAAAAAGTTAATTTTGGCATGTTGGAATAGAAAGAAGGGGTCATATTTTAGAAATTTTGATTTCGTTAAATTTCGAATAAAATGTTCCATATCGACTCTCTGAGAATAAAAACAGTACACCCACTTTAACTAAGTACAAAAAACAAACATGACTAATTTTTAAAGCAGTCGATAACTTATAATGGTTTTTGTAGAGAAAAATAAAAATTAGTGTTTTCGAAATTTTGACCCTTGTCACTTCAATGACATACCAAAATTGTTACCGTTAACTGTGAGGTATGATAAACATTTGCCTTATAGAAGAATGAATCTGCACATCTGTACTGAAAACTCAACATTACACGTTTCTTTTTCGCAATGCTAAGATACCTAAAAGGCATCCCAGATTATATTATATTTGCACTAGTATACCCAGGTATGTGAACAAACTTTTGGTATGCAGCTGTATATATTAAAATTGAGATAACTCCGTTAACTTCGTTTTATTGTCATCTTCATTTCCAAATCTTTTAAGAAATTCATAAATCGAACTCATAAAGACGTGGTGCTATATCTAAAAAGGAACATGACTAAAACAAATTAAGTGATTTATTCGTCATAAGCATTTTTCAAAAACACATTGATCGTGTAAATGAATCTTACCCGTATAACGTTAGCTGAAGGTCAAACATCGGTATATTCTTTAGCCGTAAATCAATTTTAAAAAAGCAATATAAGTTTTACAAACATAAGAAACGTTTTCAACATCGCTGACAACAATCACAATATCATGATCTGATGTTCATCATTCCAATATCTAATATTTCATTTATTATATTTGACATAAACTGATATGTAATGGGAACAAACAAAACACCGTATCCTAACACCCCTTAGGTATCAAACTTTCACTACATATTTATCAAAAACCCAGAGTATCAGAAGTTCTCAATATCATTCTTATTATCAGTGTTTAACATCGCAATATCAGTATCAAACATCTCGATATTAATATCACACATTATCATTATCATTATTATCAAACATTTCAATATCAGTATCAAACATTCCGATATCAGTATTAAATATTTTAATATCAGCATCAAACATTCACATAATGCTTATTAAACATCTCAATATACGTGTTAAATATCCCAATATCAGTATCAAACATCTCAACATGTTCAACACCTAAATTGTATGAAATTATTGTCAAAGATCTCTATATCAGTTTCAAATATAACAATATTAGTATCAAACATTTCTTTCCCTAGTATCAAACATTTGTATGTCAGTATCAAACATTCTCATTATCAGAATCAAACATTTCTTACTAACATCACAATATCTGCATCAACATCCCAATATCAGTATCAAACATTTCAATATCATTACCAAAAATTCTCATTATCATTATCAAACATTTCAATATCAGTATCAAACACATCTTCTTTATCAGTATCAAACACATCTTCTTTACCAGTATCAAACATCTTCATTATCAGTATCAGTATCAAACACATCTTCGTTATCAGTATCAAACATCTTCTTTATCAGTATCAGTATCAAACATCTTCTTTATCGGTATCAAACATCTTCTTTATCGGTATCAAACATCTTCTTTATCAGTATCAGTATCAAACATCTTCTTTATCGGTATCAAACATCTTCTTTATCAGTATCAGTATCAAACATCTTCTTTATCGGTATCAAACATCTTCTTTATCAGTATCAAACATCTTCTTTATCAGTATCAAACATCTTCTTTATCAGTATCAGTATCAAACATCTTCTTCATCGGTATCAAACATCTTCTTTATCAGTATCAGTATCAAACATCTTCTTTATCGGTATCAAACATCTTCTTTATCAGTATCAAACATCTTCTTTATCAGTATCAAACATCTTAATATCAGTTTCAAAATCTACATATCAGATTCAAAATCTCATTATCAGTGATAAATATTCTCATCATAAGTATCAAAAATCTTTTTTATCAGTATCAAACATCTCATTATCAGTATCAAACGTCTCAATATCATTATCAAACATCTCAATATGATTATCAAACATCTCAATATCAGTACCAAACGTCTCAATATCAGTATCAAACATCTCAATATCATTATCAAACATCTCAATAACGGTATCAAACATCTCAATAACAGTATCAAACATATCCATGGCAGTATCAAACATCTCAATATCATTATCAAAATTTAAATATCAGATTCAAACGTCCCAATATCAGTATCAAACATCTCAATAACAGTATCAAACATCTCAAAATCAGATTCAAACATCTCAATATCGGTTCCAAACATCTCAATAACAGTATCTAAATATTCTCATTATAAATATCTTTTTTATCAGTATCAAACATCTCAAGATGAGTATCAAACATCTCAATATGAGTATCAAACATCTCAATAACGGTATCAAACATTTCAATGGCAGTACAAACATGTCAATAGTAGTATCAAACATCTCAATAGTAGTATCAAACATGTCAATAGTAGTATCAAACATGTCAATAACAGTATCAAACATCTCAAAAGTAGTATCAAACATCTCAATAGTAGTATCGAACATCTCAATAGTAGTATCAAACATGTCAATAGTAGTATCAAACATGTCAATAGTAGTATCAAACATGTCAATAACAGTATCGAACATGTCAATAGTAGTATCAAACATCTCAATAGTAGTATCAAACATGTCAATAGTAGTATCAAACATCTCAATAGCAGTATCGAACATCTCAATAGTAGTATCAAACATGTCAATAGTAGTATCAAACATGTCAATAGTAGTATCAAACATGTCAATAACAGTCTCAAACATGTCAATAGTAGTATCGAACATCTCAATAGTAGTATCAACATCTCAATAGTAGTATCAAACATGTCAATAGTAGTATCAAACATGTCAATAGTAGTATCAAACATGTCAATAACAGTATCGAACATGTCAATAGTAGTATCGAACATCTCAATAGTAGTATCAAACATGTCAATAGTAGTATCAAACATCCCAATAGTAGTATCAAACATCCCAATAGTAGTATCAAACATGTCAATAGTAGTATCAAACATCCCAATAGTAGTATCAAACATCCCAATAGTAGTATTAAACATGTCAATATCAGTGTCAAACATGTCAATATCAGTATCAAACATCTCAAAAGCAGTATTAAAAAACTCAATATCAGTATCAGTCATTCTTAAATATCAATATCATCCACTCTTTGCATTCATATATTGAAAATATTAAGCTCACTTTTTTAAATTAAATATCGGTTACATACAAAATAAAATTTAATTCAATTCCCCTACTTTCTAATTTCACCCATCATACATAAGTCCATGGAAACAAAGCCTTTGGATAATTTTCATACCCAAACATTTTTAAGTCTACGTCATAATAATCTGCTAATTTCAGCCTGGTCTCCTTCTCTAAACTCGAATAATCCTTTGTCATCATTTCTTTCTTCTGTTTTGAATGTTGCTCACGTGACATAGCTGCGCGTGCATTTACCCGCAATATATAATCCGTCACTAACGTTGCCCCTTTTCCCTTAACTTGATTTTTCAACATGTTTGAGAATTCCAATTGAGGAAACGTTTCATTTGAGGGTATATATCCGTTCATTTGGAACGCCAACCACAACCTTGATGCAATCTCGACGTCATCGAAACACTTCCGCAAGTAAGTAATATTGTCACGGACAGTGAATGTAAAATCCACTAACTGCATTATTTCATCCTTCACGTAACTTTCGTGTGAAAACATCTTCGTCAAATGCCCCAGTCCCACTTTATCAAGAGTATATTTCACATCCTTCGAAAAGCTTTCTTGTTTGCCTATAATATTCGGAAACAATGAACATGGGCTGCATATAGTGTGGATTGGTCTCCAGTGAAGATTGGGATCTTCTTTAAGGACTATTTTTTCAACAAACTCTGAAAATGTGACCAAATCCTTCACACATGGTTTGTTATCCAAATATCTATATCCTCTCCATTTTGCGACTCTGGAACCATACAACTTCCAACTTAAGAACTGCGGAAGGACAAATTTGTCTATGTATGCTGAGTGAAGCCTTGTGTATGGATTTCTGACAAACATGACACGTTCCGCTAATGCTATTTTGTCTTCCTGGTAACGTGTCTTCGTTAATACTGCAAGAGGTTTGAAATAAGTCTGATACCGAGTTATTTGAAAGGGACTAGAAATGTTCCGATGTCGTTCAGTTCTGTTAAGGAATTGGTACACTCGGTTCCAGAACGTGATTCCCGCCTTAGCAACGCCGCACAAACCAAGACTTTGATTGGTAGTTGGGTTTTTATAGAACAGAATCTTGTTTGGTGCCCCTGTTTTAAACTTCTTTTTCTGCACTAAGCAAACGTCCATATATCTTTGAACTCGAGAGGCATATTCAGCCTGAAACGAAAAAAAGGTGGCCTTGAAGTAGACTTAAATAGGACATGGATCTATTATAAGGCAAACTCAAAATAAATGGCGAATGACAGGAAGCATTAAATGTGTATAATCTTCACCACTTGACAAATAAGAATGTCAGAATTGCCTGCAGGTTGTCTCGACTTTTTTTACACCTTCGGATAAAGGCAAAATGTAGTAGTAGTAGTAGTAGTAGTAGTAGTAGTAGTAGTAGTAGGAAAAGTTCTTTTCAAAGTAGTAGTAGTAGTAGTAGCAACAGGAGTAGCAGTAATAACAGAAAAGTAGAATAGTGGTAGCAAAAGAATTAGTAGCAAAATAGTAGTAGTAATAGCAAACGTAGAAGTAGTAGTAAAAGCAGTAGTAACAGTAGTAATGAAAGAAGTAAAAAAATAGTAGCAGTAATATTAGTTATAAAATCAGTAGTAGTAGTAGTAGTAGTAGTAGTAGTAGTAGTGCTGGTAGTAGTAGAAGTACTAGTACAAGTAGTAGTATATTGTAATAGTAGTAGTAGTATCAGCAGCAGTATTATTATTATTATTATTATTAGTAGTAGTAGTAGTAGTAGTAGTGTAGAAGTAGTAGTAGTAGTAGTGTAGAAGTAGTAGTAGTAGTAGTAGTAGTAGTAGTAGTAGTAGTAGTAGTAGTAGTAGTAGTAGTAAAAGTAGTTTTGATTGTTTTCAGTAAAAACATTGTCGTTGTTGTATTGTTAAATCATTGTTCCGCTGTAATCATTTTAGCTTACTACTCCTTTTACGACAAAGACAACACTTTGGAAACGCCTTGATAAGCCATTGTTTCCCTCCATGTTATAAAAAATACAACACCTCGTCTTTTCGTTCTCTGCATTCACTTCCCTGGCTGTTTGGCGTCCGACCACCGTCTGAAAAATATCAAGGATATGTGAAAACACATGAAATATTGTATTTCAAATGTCTCCTATGAATCATACAAAATGATGATCCTGATACATAATACTTTCAGTATAGCTACCTGAGACTTTATAAAATTCAAACCTCTGGAATCTTCAACCTGTCTTCAGCTACGATTTCATAGTATTTTGATGTCGTCATGTTTATGACGTCATGGCATTGTGATGTCATTACTTGACGATGTAAAACAGTTCTGATTTCATGTACATGATGAAAGCAAGACTTTGTTAAAATGTACTTTCAAAATGATATCTCCTAGGACGCTTTACCTACCAAAAGCGATATCTCCTCTGGAACACAGTTTTGTATGTTAAATGGATTTATTATGTGATCTTATTTTTCCGGCAATCCGATTGGTCGAGAAGCGGTCACGTGTCAGTCGACAGAAAAGCATATTGACTTCACTCCGAGTCCGACCAAAAGTGATATTGACTTGAAACAGACATAATGACGTCAAACCGTTGTTACATGACGTCATGCCATTGTTATCGTGACGTCATTTGACCGTCATGTTGAACAATTGATCCCTAGCTCCAGACAGCGAGTATCCGCTCCGTGACGTCACTAATATACTCGCTGCCATCAGAAGGCTTCAAGGTGAAAAAGCTCTAAGACAGCGCGTGCAACCAACGATTGATGACACGCTCTAAAAGTGAAGCTCCTAACTCATATGGTTCACAATGCAACTCCGAACAACGACTCAAGAAATGAGTACGGCAAACGAAACTTTTTGTTATTTTATTAAGTTGTCTTTGAATTTTTGAAACATAACAAAGTGTCCACCATATACTCATCAAATACAAAATTATATTTGAAGCAAATTACACCAACTTTTGTAATATTCATAGAATTTCATACGCCTAACGTTTAAAACATACTCTCGAACCAATTTATTTGTATGTAAAATAACAATTTGGTTCGAGATTATCGATAATAATAATAATAATAATAATTAGGGTATTTATATAGCGCAGATATCCACACAGATTGCATGCTCAATGCGCTCCCTGCATTATTACCCTGGTCTAACCCAAGCAGCCGATTAAGCGCTTAAAGGTCATCTCCAACACCATCTACACCAGGTACCCAATTAGTACTGCTGGGTGAACAGAAGCACATTTTGAATAAAGTCCCTTGCTTAAGGAGACACCACAAGTTTTTCAGCTCGTGTCTCAGTGTGGGGCAGGGAATAACCCTTGAACTCTCAGTTAATACAGCAACAATCGGGTAACCCACCCATCCGGCGAGCCACGCCAGATGTTGCTGAACTTCACTGATAGCGGTCAACTGAGCTACGCACAGGACCACGTGCCACCACGTCGATGACGTCAATTCCTATTGTTGTCAAGAATCCTGACAACAATGCCCCCGCAAGTGAAGGCAGGGCAACTACCGTAGAGGTACTCGAAGGGAAGGCGCCCTGACTTGGAGGTTGAATTGATCCAAAATGCTGTTCATGACTGTAGTTTTGTCTTTCCTTTTCGTATACATATCGAAACATAATAAAACAATTATGGACTGGTGAATTCGGTCAATACCTGTTTTTATAGACCCGAGGAAAGCAATATTGACCTCGGACTTCGTCCTCTGTCAATATTGCTTTCCTCGGGTCTATAAAAACAGGTATTCGTCCTCTGTCAATATTGCTTTCCTCGGGTCTATAAAAACAGGTATTGACCTCATCACCAGTCTATAATTGTATATTATTATGTAAGCTTATTTTTCCGGCGATCCGATTGGTCGAGAAGCGGTCACGTGTCAGTCGACAGAAAAGCATGTTGACTTCACTCCGAGTCCGACCAAAAGTGATATTGACTTGACATAGACATAATGACGTCAAACCGTTGTTACATGACGTCATGCTATTGTTATCGTGACGTCATTTTACCGTCGTGTTGAAAAATGATCCAAATTGCTGTTCTTGACTGAAGTTATTTTTTTTCTTTCCGTATCTAATTCGAAACATAATAAAACAGTTATGAACTGGTGAATTCGGTCAATACCTGTTTTTATAGACCCGAGGAAAGCAATATTGACCTCGGACTTCGTTCTCTGTAAATATTGCTTTCCTCGGGTCTATAAAAGACCTCATCACGAGTCTATAATTGCATAATAGCCTACCCTGGAAGTAAATTTTTTATCTGCTTTACATTTACAACTACCATTATGAATCATAAATTGAATTTATCAAACATTTTTTTTTAAATCATAGATTTTAAAAGACTCTTTTCTCTGATAACTGAAACGTTCTAACAAGTTGCTTTTTGGGTCAAGGGTATTTTATTTGGAAAATGAAAATTATCAATTACTGTTAAAGATTCAGTAAGAAAAGGGTTGTTAAATGACAGTATGGCAAGGAAAATGAATTAAGGAAGATGCGTAGTGTATAACTTCATGTTTGAGACATTTTCCTTGATGTGACAGTTTCGATGTGACAGTCTAGTTGGATCAAGGAGAAAGACCCAAAAATAAAAACAATGGCTACTCCCTATCTATGTCACCCTGCCTTAAGCATATGGTAATATTATGATCACTTCAGCACGAAGCTAGCAAACGCCTTATAACATCACATCAAAAGTTTTTTTTATAACAAAGGATCATTTACATACAACATAATTCTATAGCTAAGATTTATCATAATAAAGATGAAAGATGGACGTCAACTGAGTTAGATATGATGTCACGATATGGACCGGATCTTAAGATTATAATCCATCATTGGTATTGTTCATGAATGTTTATACTTTTTGCTTGGCTACTTAAGTGGATGTCATTTGAAGAACAACAACGTACTCAGAAACAAGTTTACTTTATCATTTTAGAGACTGTCATTTTGAAGAACAACAACGTACTCACAAACAAGTTTACTTATCATAAAATCATTGCTGAAAAATTACATGTATACATGTGAAATATATAAAAGGTATCGTCACATCTCACTTTATCGAAACAATATAGCATATAGCAACCAAAAATAATAGAATCAATGATTTCAATCACAAATGGAGCCTTCTGACCCCAACACTAGATGTGTAAAAACTACGCACATTTATACCAGACTCCTCAACTTGTGTCAATAACTAACTTGATTATAGTTTTTTACATAGCATATACTACACTGTGTATAAGTGACCATCAGAACTAATAAAAAAACTAAAAAAGATAACAGCGTATCCAAGTTTTTTGTTTGTTTTTTGTTGTTGTTGTTTTTTTAATTCAGTTAAAAAATCATTGTTATCATGTCTTTACATACATTCAACTAAACTTTAATCTGTCATGATTTTTAAATGGAATATTACTACTTGTCATTCATAATGTACACATTGTCTGGTATTTCAGATAATTGTCATTCATATTATCTATTAACGTATCCAAGTTTGTTAGACATCTCCCATTGTGTACTTTGACGAAGGTCAGTACTCAGTATTTTACAGTACTCGGATCACTCTTTTTACTCTTTTAGTTAGTTCTAATGTTAAATGAGTTTATGGTCACAACTGTATGTTAGAGTGAAAACACTTTCTTTAATGAGTAAATTTCCTTGGCAATATGACCTTATGCCTTCTCGGTAAGAATGATAAGTCAGCGACCATGCTATGTGTCGCATGTGTACCTACATCACGTTTTACGAGAGGAAGTCGAGAGATACAGGATAATATATGATGAGTTCAAGTCTTCTGCTATATTTATCACACGAGTACTTAGTTAAAGTTGTCCCGGAAATTCAGTATTAATTCAGTATGACCTGTCCATTTGTCAAATCTTATAAAGTAATCATTTTACTAGTTAAACAGTATATTTATAGATGCAGCTTTATTATTTTTGAACCCATGTCATAATATATATGTTAAAAACGAAAATGCACATTATTATGAGATTTCAAAATATATCTTTCAAGCAATGGAAACGGAATATATGTTTTCCCTATTGGTCAACAATAATTTCCTACCTGGAAAATATAGTGGCAACTAAAAATAACTGTATCAGCTAGTTATGTATAAATGCATCTGTATTCACGTGTTGCATGTTTCGCATCCATAAAACACATAAACGATAAATTAATTCTACCTACTTAAATGACTTTGAGGGACGTTCATTAAAGATTTCCCCTGACAAACCTGCAGTGAACTTAGTGGAAAAAACTTAATTAAAGAATGAATAAACAAATAATTATTAATATGAATAGATAAATGTTTTGTTGAAAAAATGCATTGGTAAATAAATAAACGACATAGTGTCTTTTTGATTTATAGTAGAAGTTGACTCTGCTATTTCACATTTAAGTCTTTATATGATAGACTGTTGGTGATTATATTAAAAAATTATTGTTTACTTAAACTCAGAAATTTCAAGATTAATTTAAAACAGTGAGTTGAATGTGCACCAACTTAACCTTTTCATTATTAAAACGTTGCTCTCAGTGACCCTAACGTCACGTGATTGACATTTGTACAAGTGCAGCTAAGGTATGTGCTTGATGTTTTGAAGAAAAGGCGACATGACATGACAGGTTCAAGAACAGAGTTTATGCTAGATTCACAGACTGGGAATTAATAAAGCACGGCTGAAGAAAGGAATATATATAATGAATATATATTGTTTTAAACGAGAAGATCTCATGGAAGCGGAGGAACGACGAGTTCGAAACCTTCCGTATTGCAGTATCACTATTGATAAGTATACATCGGTAGATAATAAATACACGTAATCAGGTTAGTTAGCAATTCAGGCGCACTATGAAGTCTTTAAGTACCTCATCAGCCATGGTTCAATTAAATAAGATAAACAGTTAATCATAGGTAATTGCATTATGTAATAGAAAAATACGTTTTTAAAACAATTGATGGACACAAGAAATTTGTGAAAAATGGGAACCAGAAATGTTTTAAGACGATATTCCTAATAGAAGATAAGCAAACTCTATAGAAATATGTCGTTGTAATTATTTGTAATGGGTAAAGGTAGATTTCATCTTATGAAGAATCATCATATATATATATATACATGTTACCTTATTTTTTAAAAGTAACCATTTTGATTCCATTTTGTATTGATTCTGTAGACTGACACCTCTTCTCCAAGGAACCAACGAAATGGATATTGATAAGGAATCGCAGGAAATGTCACTTTGATCTGCTTTACAGAACATGTTTCGGCACAGGTGAGTTATGAATGCTAGTCCTATTTATCCATCGCCCTGAAGAGGGACTGTACTTAATAATTTTTCTGATTATTTTGAATGTTCTTGATAATATTCTCACCAATCAGCTGGCTAGCTATCACAAAGGAGGCACTTGGAAGGGGTACAAGGAAAAAGCTTATAAAAATTACAAATTACATTCATGGAATGACAGACACAATGACGTCACAATAAATAAATGAACCACTGAGATGTTACATAACCCATCCTTCACTACACATGCTTCCATGCATCGATGTACTTGCCAACCTATGCTTAATTTTGCTTCACAAAGGTTTTCTGTCATTAATGTTGACGTGTCTTAATCTTTTTACCAAACTTTGTCAAATATCAAGGTAAAAAACAGTTGTTTAAGAGACATTAAGTGTGTCAACATGACATTTCATTTGGATTTCATATGATCTTTAGGTTTACAAAAAATTATTTCGAAATTCAAAACATCTCGATAGGCATTCAAATTTATCCTCAAATGCCAAACGTTGTGGCAATTAAACATCCCTTTTCGTTAGGGTTTGGACAAGTGCAGAAACCAACACATACGCCAAATTTATTTTAATTACATGTAAAATATTTCCGACCAAGTTATGTCTGTGTAATCTTTAGATTAGTTTAAAAAAACTAAGAGTACGTGACTACAAGAGAAATGATGTCACTTTAAGCAATATATAGATGTAAATTTAGAATACAGAAGCAATGTAAAAAGCAAATGTATTTCCTTGTAATTGTCGGTATGGGAGGTTAGGGTTGTTTGTTTGGCGTGACCTTGTCACCCACCTTATTTTACAATTTAGGCATAGTATCATTCGGCCTACGTCGCGGTTTCGCCTACAAAAAGTATACCAATGGCTGACATCAACTCCTATTCAGAAGAAGGTGAAGGTAGACCATAACGGAATCTTTTGATAATAGCAATGTCACTGTTTAAAAGTAACTCTACCTCGTAACCTTAACAAAACAAATCTGAAGAAGCTTCTGAAACAAAAAATATTTTCATTTAGACAAATGATGTTTCAAATTTAAACCATTTCGTAAATGGTGATGTGTAATTTCTTTTTTTTAAAATACAGAACAAAAACTGAATGTCACAGAAAATTCAACTCTTTCATGTTTCCTTTAAAAAAGTGAGTTTTACATTCAACGATATTTCACGTCAAGAAAATTATAAAAAAATAATGCGTTAAGATTAAGTTAAAATTGTTAATGGGATTCTCCTTTTAAAACTTGACATGAGAGAGTATCATTGTAGGTTAGGAAGTAAAACGTACCTGTCTTGTCTGTTATACGTAGATAAAAAAAACTTACACATTTGTCACAACGGACGTCTAAGCTAACATAAGTATCAACTCACAGCAGACAAAGCCTAACACGATTTACAGCATTTCGTTGTTTTATTTTTTCCATTAAAAAAAACGTTAGGGAAAAGTAAAATATTCAACGATGTTCTGATAGTGCCGGGATATTTCTTTTGTTACATGATTTAACAAATTAAACCAATTGGTTTAAAATTTTGGTATTGGCTTGCATCATTGCAAAATTGAGTTTTTAGTTATGAATGTTAGTCCTATCTTAGAAATTATTACTGAATGAAAGACGCATTCAAGGGAGACGAGGATAGGGTGATATATTGGGCAATTTTAATTGACAAGAAGGCTACCGGACGTTTTCATTGTTTTGTCAGACAGCCTGGAAGTCCCTTAGAGCTTGGAGGGCATCTGCAAACTGCATAAATATGGACTTAGTTTTTGCCGTAAAATTTGTTTTGGTTTTGAATCCAGTCGTGAACAGTGACAGTGCCGATCCCGGTATGCCTTTATGGTTACGGGGAAACGTGGATCCTGACACCAAGCAAGAACCCATGTAATGGAAGCACAAGCACTCTCCTGCACCCAAGTCGTTCCGAACTCATCCTTCTGCTGGCAAGATCATGGCGACCACTTATAGACTATAAACCACCTAACACTACTGTAACAAGAGCCTACTATGCAGATTTGTCGAAGCAAATGAGAGCGGTGATCAAGAAGAGGAGGCGCAGCATGTTGACTGTTGGAGTTATGCTTCTTCATGACAATTGTCCAGTACACAAGAGTCGTATTGCACAGGCTGCACTTTAACAATGTAGCTTTGAACAACTTATCACAACCATTGGCTTCTATATTATATCCACTTTTATGAACTTATTGACTTCCCCTCGTAGTCATCAAGATGAAGGGAAAGTCTACCATACAGACTGTGTTTCGGGATATTTCAAAAGGAAGGACACAGCGTATGATTTTGGGTCCAAATATGTCAATCTTCATATATAGTGACAAAAACAGGTTAAAGTCGAAATTTGTGATCGCGACTGACGAAATTTCGGAAACGTATTTTAGACAGCGACAAATATTCCCAGTAGATAATACACATGCAAACCGGACGCATAATTTCTCGATTACAATTGAAAACAAGCAAATATCCTAACTTTGGTGTTTTAGAATGAACGATGTGCTTTAGAAGGGCAATTTTAATTTAGGACATATGGTATTTTGGCAGTAATCTTTGCCAAATACAAACCTTATGAAACATACTCTCTTCCACTTTAACCGTTAGCTCATCGTACCCTTAACACAACCTCTTGGAGCGCAAGCGAATCTTATTTCTCTGAAGATCCTTACTTAAATGTAACAAAATTCCCTTTTACCATTAATATACTATTATAATAATATGACGATAACATATAATGTTTCAGAGACTGGTGTTAATCTAGGAGAGGGATTTAGGACCTGTGAAGTTGAATTAAAGTGAAAACTGCTGTATCACTTATTCAGCACTTAAAATGTTACGTTTAAGACGCCTTTGTTTCATTCAATGAAATGAAATTGCCTCATATGGAATTTTCCAACGATTTTCTCTCTAAAGTGATAAGAACAGGGTCCCCCCAGGGCTGTTATAATAAGGTGACAAGAGTGTTTAGTGTCGTTGAGGAGAAAATAGACCTGTGCTTATCACAGACAGACATCGGAGAAAAGTTGGAGCCAGTCTGAATGCATCAATAATAATAATAATAATATGGATATTTATATGGCGCCTTTTCTACGTCCTAAGACATGCTCAAAGCCCTACCTACATCATTACCCTGAGGGAAGTGTACTTTCAAAGCTGCTACTTAGCGCTAAGCGCGACCGTATAGGTCAGTACATCCGTATATTCAGGTACCCATTGTAACAGCTGGGTGGACTGAGGGCAATGTGGATGAAGAGCCTTGCCTAAGGACACAACACAGCTTTGGACCCAGGTCACAAATTTTTGTTGTCTCCACCGAGATTCGAACCCGAGTCGTCGGCGTGAGAGGTCAGCACGCTAACCAAAACACCACTGTGCTCGAAATAGCAGTTGTTTCAAGAAGACAAGATTTTCTGGATAACATCGTCTTTATTGTGAAATTCGCGACATTTCGGAGTATGTGCCTACTCCTTCATGAGGTGGGATGAGTCTATGTGTTTTTCTCCAACATCCCACCTGACGAAAGAGTAAGCATATACTCTGAAACGTCGTGAATCTCACAATAAATTTGTTATCAAGAAAATATTGTCTTACTTCTAAAAGCCCTTCAAAAACAACAAGCAGACAGAGTCAGCTTTATCCCCCGCCAAAGGGAAAGGGTAGTTAAGGATACTAGTTGTGGAATATTGAACAGTGATCATGTTGTTTTTCTACAAACAACCTTTAAGAAATCATGATGTTGTAGTGACTTGTTATTACCAATTTTAAATATTGGTGATGCATTTTTGTGATACATTTAACCCGACTGTCCTGCATATTATTGTATTTGAACAGTCACAAGTATCTTAGAAAAATAAATACAAGAAGTTGAAAACCCCAAAAGGCACATCTCCGCATGATGCCCTTTGCACATACCAAGTTTCGTCGAGATAGGTCTCACCATTTTGGAGTTGTGGTCCGGAAACGAAATCCTATGTTACGTTTCCATGGAAACGGGTAAAAATAAAAAATGCAAAGAAGTTGAAAACCCCAAAAGGCACATCTCCGCATGATGCCCGTTGCACATACCAAGTTTCGTCGAGATAGGTCTCACCATTTTGGAGTTGTGGTCCGGAAACGAAATCCTATGTTACGTTTCCATGGAAACGGGTAAAAATAAAAATGCAAAGAAGTTGAAAACCCCAAAAGGCACATCTCCGCATGATGCCTGTTGCACATACCAAGCTTCGTCGAGCTAGGTCTCACAGTTTTGGAGTTGTGGTCCGGAAACGAAATCCTATGTTACGTTTCCATGGAAACGGGTAAAAATAAAAAAGCAAAGAAGTTGAAAACCCCAAAAGGCACATCTCCGCATGATGCCTGTTGCACATACCAAGTTTCGTCGAGCTAGGTCTCACAGTTTTGGAGTTGTGCTCCGGAAACATTATCGGGACGGACGGACGAACGGACGGACGGACGAACGGAACGGACGGACGAACGGACGGACGGACGGAGACCATTTCAATATCCCCCGCCCAACGTAATTATTTCGATTTTAATAAGGTCGAATTCTTTCATTGATAAGAATCTGGTGTATTCAGTTCTCAGTTAATCTAATTAAGAGATGTTTCTCCTTTCCGCTCAAAACAAAATCCGAAGGAATCCTATAATAATCCAATGACATAATTGTATAAACGTGTTAATAATCATCTCGCTCCACACATCTGGAACCCCGAAACAAAACATCCCGGTTAATCTAGAATGTACAATAAAATTATCGAAATTGTAGCTATTTCTTGTTTCTATTTCTTGCTGTGTTTGTAAAATATATCTTCCCAGGAAGTACCCTCTACCAAACAATCCTTCGGTCGTTGGATTAAAATGTGTTAGCACATTACACCTGAAACAACATAAAGAGTATCAAAGGTAAATGATGCTAAATTAGTTATAGAAGTATGCAACATATCATCTTCACAACATCAAGGCCGAAACAAAAAGATTTCGAACTCTTTCCGCTTTCTCGATACATTTTCACCTTGCCGTGGGAAGATGGAAACATAGAAGTGTTCATCAATTCTTTTCTGCACTGTGTAGTTCAAAAATCTCATGAGTCACAGCCGATAATTCCGTAATCATGGAAAGGAAATACCTAATAACAATGTCTATTTTTCTTGGAAACAATGTATAAACATGGCTCTTCCTCATTCCAAGAGCTTGTGATGCTAACACAACGAGGCATTGTCTTCCTCTCTGTATTATGACACTCCATCCATATCCTTCCCTAACATTAGTGTTATCAATTTTAACTCCAAATGACAAGTGATTTACCGCATCAATAAGATCATTTCTGTACAAGTTAAAAAGGAGTGGTGACAGTAAACAGCCTTGTTTTAAACCACAATTAACATCAAACCAGGGTGTAAAGAGCCCATTTAAGCGAACACAACATTGAACATTTTTATACAGTGATATAAACATGACTCTTCCTCATTCTAAAAGCTTGTGATGCCAACACAACGAGGCATTGTCTTCCGCTCTTTATCATTATTATACTCCCTCCATATCCTTCCCGTGACGTTAAGAAGCTACGCCTTCTACACAACGCGTAATCTCACCAGAATCCGTAACTCATCAGAAAATATGTACGTATGCTATCGGTCACACCCTCACCAATTGAATAAAACAACTATTGTCTTTGAGGAGACAGTATGAATCATTTATAGTGGTTTTATGGTCGTGAAGATGTTTAGTTATGTTTTGATATATGTTTTGATTAATATACATTATAATGACTGTGTTATTTCTGGTGAATTTTGTCTTCGGTGGTTTTTATCCAGGTGAGTTTTGTCCAGGTGAATATTATCCTAGACCTATTACTTTGTAATTATGAAGTAAGACTTGAATAAAGGATTTGTCTGCCTGTGACTTGATATAGTCAATATTGATTTTGATCTAGTTAAAGTTACACAGGGTATGTTTAAGAGGTTTTTTAATGTCTCTTAGATAAGAGACAAATTACCATATGTCCTTAATTAAGTTCAGATCGCTTTTATATCCCAAATTCCCAAATTGTGCTATTTTTATGTTTCAATAATAAATGAAAAACGCCCATATAAATGTTAGGACCTCAAAATTCTGCTTACAGTTTACATGTTTATTACTTAAAATTAATACTACCAATCAATATGTGTCTGATGTAAATAAGTTTCCAAAATTACGTTTGAGTCATTGACGCGCGTCATTGTCCGGTTTTCGATGACAAATCGAGATTTTAACCTGTGTATTGTCACTATACTGAACTAATAAGCACTAAGATGATAATTTGTGGAAACAGCCATCATTTCTCGACAGAATAACACCATTTATGAAGTTTGGAATATTTGACTCTAACAACATACTCTGTGGCCCTTTAACCTCCTCGTGATATTCGTTTAAGATCAGAACACATTCCACGTGTAGTATATCGATCCAAACTAATTTGGTGAGTAAACAGCAAAAATGCACAGATCGACCCTATTTCCTCAAAATATCCTCACAGAACTGTCTCTCAATAAAGATATTTGATCAGACTAAAATCTGGTTGAATGTCAAATTCATAAATCACGATGAGATGCCCCTACAACATTCAGATATACCTCATAGATATAATCTGCATCTATATGTCATCGGAAAACAATCGGAATATTTTCTTCGTGTGTAAAATAACACAATTGGAGTCTATTCAATTGAATGTTGTCATAGATTTAAATAAGGGAACTAATTTTAGAATTGACACATTACGTCTCAGAATGTACTTAATTCAATATTCATTCGTTCTTGGGAACGTATTCACAGACATAATTCATCAAAAAACACGGAATGTCATTGTGATTTTAAAAATAAACATTCTTACCTTTATAGTTGTCATTCTCGAAGCTTAAGTACAATCCAAGTGTCAGCACGGTGACCAGCGTAATTGCGTAGGCTCCTGTTTTACGTCCAAAATACGCTGATACGCTAGACGACCATTTTGTCATCTTCATCTCAAGTTATACACGAGTTTCCTCGGGGCGTCAATGACAAATTGATCACATATGCTCCCAGTGTACATGTGTGTGGTTTTCTCTCTACCTAAATATACACTCTCCATATTCCCCCTGACATAGTCACGTGACTGGTGGCTATTTTAAAGAGCTCAGGGTGCTAGACTGGTCCTCGTTCCTGACTCATTGTTCTACTAAATCGTTGGGGGTCCTTCCATTTTGATTTTTGGGAATTACTTGTGTGAAAAACATTTTTTGATAGATTTACAAATTTGAAACAATGTAAGATGTATTTTAATAAAATATCAAAAAAGAGTAAAATAAATAAGTGATCATAAGTTTGAAAACCAGTGTCTTTTCATGCCCTAGCCGGTATTTTAATTTCTCTTAGCGTCGACGAATGACCTTTCTTTTGTTTTGTTTTGTTAATGATTGAGTGATTCTTTGTCAAATCGTAAAGTCAGAAACAAACAAATAATACCCTGAGTGATATGTTTCATTTGCATGATGTTTTTATCAAACATCAACATATGTGATAGACATAACTGCAATCTCGTATTCCGTTTCCAGAAAAAAAATCCCTCGAATCGTTCATTTAACAAAATCGAATTTTTTTTCTGAGGTTGAGTCTATGCCAATCCGGAAACAGAGACGGGAGATGAGTGACATGTTCCGACAGGAGACAGACAGACAGACAGATAGACAGACAGCTGTCTCAACAAAATTAATGACTGACGTGTAGGAAAGTCAATTTCAGCTACTCCATAAATTTGAATTCGTAATGAAGTTCTTAAATGTGTATTATGGTCAACTAGATAGATACCTACCCGAAGATGCGTTGAGAGACAGTACAAGTACAGAGACATAGGTGGCTCACAGTCTTATTTTGTACTGCATATGAATAGTTAGAGACGAATGTATATTTTGAAATTATGAATAGTGATCTAATTTTTTTAATTGACAAAATGATAAAATACCACTTATGAACAACAGTTATTGTCTATTGTGTCTAGTATAAAAATCCTATATAAAGCCTGTATTGACCATTGAGCAATCAGTGTTTTTTACGACAGGGAAGTACATTGAATGTCTAAAAACTATGTAAACATTCCTGCATTCCGGAAAAAGCAAAATGTAATCACTTTAAGTGAGTGCATTCAACCAAACCCGTGGTTGATATTCTCAGTCCAAAGTAAAAAAAAATAGCCCCATGGAAATTAACACTCTAGGAAATGAAAAGGTTTTTTTGGATTAGGTTCAAAATGATCAAATATGCTGAGTCGATGCAAAACGCCAGTTTAGTTTGCATATCCATCATCAGATGGCACATGAATGAATTTATAATATTGGGGAATGTAGTATTGGTCTGTCGGTGATGGTCTGGAAACGTGAGTGATGTGGGAATTAGACAAGCTCATTACAAAATAGTGGAGCTATTAACAATAAACTTTACATTCGAAATCACATGAATCATATCTAACCATCTGAACTTTAATCATTTCATCGTGCATGTATCTATGCATTAAGTGTGGGAACGAAAAAAAGAACAAAAAATGGACTGGGGAGGTTACACTGAATGGGTTTTTTGGCGAAGTCTGTCTAAAGCTAATGCAAGTTGGCGACAAATGATGTCTAAAGCTGGGTTAACTCGGTAAGGAATCTTGCCAAGTGCCAAGAAAGGTTTTTGGAGGCCGGCATAAGAATGGCTTTGATTTATGTAGTCGAACGTAAATGACATGGCCTATATACAATAAGCATTGATACTAACAATCCTGTAACTGACGTTTGTGAAGGAACAATTTAGCTCAGGTGATGGTTCATAAACAAATTCTGTAATTGAGTAAAAAGACGGGAAGCTTTATCTTCAACAATGCATATCAACTTCCTGAAATCAAAAACACCACTTCACCTCTGCCATCTGCCAGATTCCAAGTGGCAACAAATCCTTTCCTTCTTATATAGTGTCAATAATCAAATTGTTTGCAATATCAAAAATGAAAAAATATTAGATATGATTTTCAATGACTCAGGCTGTATGGTTTTCCAATGAAAAGCTGCATCATCATCTTTAGCGATGATTAAAAATGATAAATGATTTTTAGTTAATGCTATATCTTTCAATGATCAATTATTAAGAATTACAATATGCATATTTTAGTAGAGTAACTACAATTTCAAGAAAATGTGTATTGAATTGATGATAGCAGTTAACTTTTAGTTTAGCAAAAGCAGAGCCCCGTATGAGGACTACACGTCATGCGATTAAATGTCACAGATTATGTTGTTACAACTTTGTTAACAACAATTAAATAATCAGTTAAAAAATCCAAGAGTCACATCCGTTAATCCCGTAATCATGGTTTTATGAACGATGGAAAGGAAATAACAATGTCTATGGCGTGTTCTTGGAAACAATGTATAAACATGGCTCTTCCTCATTCCAAGAGCTTGTGATGCATTGTCTTCCTCTCTGTATTATGCCACTCCATCCATATCCTTCCCTTGACATAAGATGCTACGCCTTCTACACAACGCGTAATCTATCCAGAATCCGTAACTCATCAGAAAATATGTGCGTATGCTATCATTCCAAGTACTTTAAAAGAAATATATATATATATATATATATATATATATATATATATATATATATATATTTATGTATATAAATATATATTTATGTATATAAATATATATATATATATCGACGGGAAGTATCGTTTTAAAATTAATGACAAACACAATACGATAAGTTAATCTCACAATGGATTTATTCTTTTCAATAATTACTTTATCTATACATCAAATGTTGTTACACCATCCCATTAGCATAATTAAAACTGTTTTTTAAAGCCATATTTCATTTTAGACACTAAAGTAACAGGTTTTCCTATTCATCAGCGACCGAGGTATGGCACGTTTACTAATTATTGTCGCTAGTGTATATAAACACTAAATCTTTGTCACGGTTTGTCACCTGTCACTCATGCAACACAATTGGGTCACGGAGGCGTTGCCGAGGGCAGTTCATCACAATAACGAACAACTGTTGTTTGACCGATGATTCATCACGAGGGTCCTCTGAGGCTTGTCTGTCTTGAAAAGAGAGAGAGAGAGAGAGAGAGAGAGAGAGAGAGAGAGAGAGAGAGAGAGAGAGAGAGAGAGAGAGAGAGAGAGAGAGAGAGAGAGAGAGAGAGAGAGAGAGAGAGAGAGAGAGAGAGAGAGAGAGAGAGAGAGAGAGAGAGAGAGAGAGAGAGAGAGAGAATTTGTTTATTTTTGTCTCATCTTGTACATACTATATATTATAAAAAAAAAACATTTCACATATATAAACTTAAAAAGATGTACAAGTCACAAGGAGGCTATAAGAAACAAAACATTAATATTGGCTTATTTGTGTTTATAATCAGCCGGATGGATGATGATTCGTGTTCAACTGTGTATGCGAACAAATAGGAATATATGCAATTGATTACAAACAAAAATACATTAAAATCCACCCCGTTTCCTGTTTTCTTTTAAAGAACTCTGAAAATCAACTGTATTGATTAAAAATACATTACAAATCCATCCCGTTTCCTGTTTTCTTTTTAAGAACTCTGAAAATCAACTGTATACAAAATTTGAGTTTTTCTTGCATTAAATTGACGCCAATCAACAAATACTGTTTCAAACAAAAATACATTAAAAATCCACCCCGTTTCCTGTTTTCTTTTAAAGAACTCTGAAAATCAACTGTATTAAACAAAATACATTAAAAATCCATCCGGTTTCCTGTTTTCTTTTAAAAAAATCTGAAAATCAAATGTATTAAACAAAAACACATTAAAAATCCACCCCGTTTCCTGTTTTCTCTTAAAGAACTCTGAAAATCAACTGTATTAAAAATTTGAGTTTTTCTAGTATTAACATGACGCCAATAGGAATAATCTATATTTATTGATTGGCCGATGGCTTAATAATAAATGACTTTTGACCGATAATCAATCGCAACTGCGGATCTCTTCATTGTGAATATTTATATCTTAAATGCCCAAATTATGAAAACTTCTTGTTTACCATTCTAAATTTAAAACGGCTATATAAATGTTAAGAAGTCGCTATTCAGCGTCCCAGTTACATATATATTAATTTAATGACCTACTAGTACTTGGCAATACCAGCCTATATTTCACGTTTAAATGAGCTTCCAAAATAACGTTTGAGTAATTAGCTTTGGTCACTGTCCGGTTTTCGATCATAAATCACGACTTTTGTTCTGTTTATTGTCACTATGCTCACTGATAAGTATTGGGACGTAAACTTTCAGAAACAAACAATATTTTAAGATGAAATAACTCCATTTTTTAAGTTTGATATATTTAACCCCAACAACATACTCGTCACGGTTTCACAGTTTTACTGTTTTTATTACTAAAACAAAAACACCTATAACAGCACACATACAAAGATATATTTAGAAAATTATGTGCACGCGTCTGACAGACAATTGAATACATAGACAATTAAAAGTTGCAGCCTGTAAGTCATTCTCATTCAATATTTCAACATTCACTCCTTTACAACCATTTTTATATACTAGTAGGTGATTCTCAAGATCTTGAATAGACGCCGGGATACGACTGTATAGAGAAAAAGACGCCGGAAAATAAGATGACCTAATGATTTTTCAGTAATTTAAGTTACATTAGCGAATTTCCCTTTATCGATAATAATATGTAACATGCTATCAAGTATGCACGTCAAATAATGAATAAATATCCATCTAAAAACAATACATTTTCAAGTAAGTTTATCTTGATTGCATTCATCTGTTTTGAAATTTGGATGATTCATCTTGCAAAAAATATATAGACGCCGATCTCGAATTTACGCCGGGGCTAGAGGTAGTCTCTATCAGAGAGTATCTGGTATTCATTTTGCCACAGCATTCGACGGGATCAAAGACCAGATTCACTCCATGTCCTTTTTTAACTATGTTAAAGTGCTTATTTAATTGCGCTTTCAGTTTACTATTTGAGTAAATTAACAAATTAATAAGTATTTTCTATTTCATCATCGCTTTGCCATCCACATATTTCCCTCGTATTTGCCATTCATAATTCTAAGGTTTTTCTAAAGGAGGTTTGTAACCAAGAATGATAAGGCAAAACTGGTCTCATCATTTAGCGCAGCGCATATGTATTATTGGCCAGTTTAACCGACTATCCATTCGGAAAGGCTCGGAAAATGACTTCGCAGGTGCGATTCGAGATAAGACTGAATGTGCAATCATTCTGAACGACGTTCGGGCACATTTCCGGCCCAATAAGAAGCGGTAAACAATCGTAATAAATTGCCAATATCATCACCAATAGACAAATATTGAAAATTTAAAGCGATACAAGATATTTAAATGTGAGTAAACAAACCTTTCAGCATGTAAAATGTCTCATGTTTCTTTTTATCTCTTCGACACCAAAACTGCAAAAATAGGACCAAAAATAAATTCCACATAAACTTGCAAAAAGGTCAGTAAAGTCTGATGCCCCTTGTGAAATATATCAGATCATGTAAATCAAGTGTTGTATGATAATATTATCACCAAGGAAATTATGCATCATCTATGTCGGTTTTGATATCCGTATGATATTACAGGGAAATAACAATTTGAATATCTGACTAAGTGACTACACCATCAACCATCAACTGTACAATTTTGATAATTAAGACTATTCATAGTTTTCACATGACGTCACGAACCTCAGTCACGTGGTCCGTCAGCCATTTGTGTGGACAACCAGCGCAGGCCGGCCACAGCGGCCAGTGCATTCTCACTATATTCTCCGTAGAATTAACGGTCTATCTTATGGCCAAATTAGCTCCAAACGATGCGAATCTTGCACACATTATAAACTTACATGATTGCAAGACATGTTCATGTCGTATCTATGTGAATATTTGTACTAGCGGAGAAATAATTCAGACAATTTGAACTCGCTTCTGCCATCGATGTGACTTCGAACTTTCTCCAAAAAAACTTGAAATGAAAGGAATAATATCTATACAACCCCTTACATGCTTTGTTTGATGGCTTGTAGACTAAACACCATTTACGGTGGACATGCTATTTTTTATTTTCTTTGTTGAAATATTTTACATCGGGTGTTTAAAATATTATAGTTATTTTTCTCATTCTAATCACAGAAAATTGAATTTTAATGTAGATGATAAAATATCCCCTCCCAAACAGCAATAGACTATTGACAAAGGAGAGGAATATTATTATCTTGGTTTCATTTCTTTTGAAATTGCATGATTAATTTCACTTTCCCGTGATTATGATTTTGGGCTACCCAAAAACATCCCACTTGTCAGACACATGCGGTTTTTCTAAATGTCATTAAAAAAATCTTCTTCATAATTTTTTCCGTATTCATAAAATATTAGCAACATTTTAAATTAAATTCGACGTGCAGATCACAATGAACTTTATTTTTTGTTCTCTTTGTGAGCATGATCCAGCTATTGAAAAAATGTCTTGACGTACGCTTATTGATATGTGATAAGACTATTATTTGTATCTAGTACAAATGCCATGTACCGTCACTCATAAATGATTGTGCGATTCGTTATTTACAATTTCAATGCACTTGTATTGTATGTATTTGTTTAGGTATTTGTTTTATTCTTTACATTTAATTAATCCGTTTATAAATAAGTTAATTTTCTCTCTTTCTCACTATTCTTGTGTTGTTTCGTCATTAGGTATTGAAGGTGAGAAGATCAATATGATAATGTGTCAACTATGGCATATCAATGGCAAGAGGTAGAAAATTTAAGCTGATACACATAGATAAAGGTTTTACAGGTCAATTAAAAACTTAATTGAGATATGCGATGAAAGGAAACTATTTGTTTTCATATTAGAGAGTATCGTTGACGCAAAGTTTTCAGTTAGTTATTATGATAACAAAAAGTGCATGTGTCAGACTCAAACAGTTAAATGTTCAATTGATTCCTTTTGAAAACAATTATATACCATGTAGGAATTTACGTCTATGAATCATTGTTTTGATGGCAGGATTTGATGGCAGTTGAACGTCTTTAGAAACGAGTCTCTTACACAAGCACGGGAGACATCACACTTGTGATCTTTACTAAGAGAAAGAAAGATTATCGTAGGTTTGAGAATTCTTTCAAAGGGTCCAAATGTTCATATTTATTGATTCTACATAAAAATCGGTTTAGCGATCAAGCGTCCAGCGTCTGCACATCCACGACGAATGTCTAAGAATAACTAATACCATATGTATATACCTTCTACTTACTAATCATAACGTTCTTAACTAAATATGATATCTCGTATAAAGAAAATATTAAGTAGGTTTATCCTTTTTTCTCAGGAATTGTGCGGTAGTATGCTCACTGTCATCGAAAACTTTGGTCGATTCAGTCCGTGTTAAATGGAGTCAAAGTATAAACTGAAGTGGGAATTATTTAAAAAACCCGACCCCCTGTTTCTTTATTTTCCACCTCTGCATCTCCACCTGAAAGAAATAGCAAATATTCGACCCTTTATTGTGTTTAGAGAGTCAGTTACACACGATCATTACTGAGCCGAGTGGCTTGCTTGTCCATACAAATGGCTGACTTCCGGTGACAGTCTCGCAGTGAATGGTTTAGTGAAACCTATGAATAACATCACCAAGTATTTGAGATTGTGTTATAAAACTAGTGTATGATTTGGTAAATCTTTTAAGTATCTGTAAATGCTTTTATCAGCAATTACATAGAAATAGCTGCTGTATTAAATTAATATTACAATAATATGAAAATATGAAACCATCAAAATGACTATTAATAGAACTCTGTTTACATAATGGATATCACAGAAACGACAGGAAAGGTTGGTGTAAGTGATCAGCTTTTAGCTTATGAAGAATAATTAGTTCAGTTTAGTTCCCTTTCAAATGTGATCTTTAACTTTAATGTATGAGATTGTCAAATACCAATGTTTCCGCTCGCATTTTTGACAGCCGACATCATGTCCGACAGCTTTACAAAATACCAGACATTTATGTTTTTTCCCGCTCATCTCTTATAATCAATAAAACTTTGTTTCATACCATCACTTAGACTTACTGGTACTATTTCCCCCTCCAAAATATTGGTCTGCTTCTCCATTTCTATTGTAAGTTGAAACTTGTTTAAAAACAGAATTGATCAGATAAAAGTGAGACAGTTAAAAAAATCAGCTAAAGTTATCAGAATGAGTACGTTTTTTTATTCGGAAGTGGTCCTGGAAATATCCTTAGACAGTTGGTACCAAGACCAATAAATTCAGCTTTAAGAATCAGAATGATTCTATCTTGCGCAGCGCATGATAACATTCTATTTTAAGCAGACAAGGGTTTTCAAAACTCGACAGATTATCATCGAATCATTTTGTTTCTGTAGTTGAAAACATGATTTTTTTTATCATGTCCGACAGTCTTTTAAAAAACCAGGCAGTTATATTTTTCACCAGGCTATGATTGGTATTTATCAGAAAACAGAAACCCTAAATAGTTACATAGCCAGTACTGAGTTAAAACGATGTAACATTGGTTATTTAAGCAATCTTGTAACCTATTTAAAAAAATGTAGTGTCATTGGATTAAGGTAGCGACTGCCGCTTTCACTCTTTTGTCTGTAAGCAAAATTTAGATATCTCCGATAAAATAGTTGCATTAAGTACTTCAAGTCTTTTAGAACTAATTCTATAATCTGAATATGTATATATTTGTTAAATAACTTTCCAGTTCGAATACCTGAGAGTGGATTGTTAGTAACATCGAGCGATGGGTATTATCTGTGGATTTGTTGTTTATACAGAATATAGATGTGCACTGGTGCCTTTAACTAGTTCTCAAGACTACCAGTCATTTGCTTATACTAATTACACCAGCTTCTTTTCAACTAACGATTTGATTACTAGACAGGTGATTATTCCAAAACCTGTTTTTAGTATGTCTCAATATTCTTAATTTTCTCTGATGAAATGAAACATTTTTTTCATACCTTTTTCATTCAAATATAAGATATACCATCAACTGACCTACCCAATAATCCTTGGGTACCAACATTAGGTACCAGTGTTTCCTTTTTAAGAAGCTGCACTTCAATAAAACAAATAAACACTTTGAGTTGCTTCTGTCAGTTTTAGGGAAATTATCTTGTTTGAATAGTTTTCCACTATGGAACATTAACAGGACTTGTTAGTTGTAGCAAATGATAATAAATATAAGGTATTGTATAATTTTCCATCAAAATACAAATACTATTTTGATGATTTTACAATCTGTATTTTGTAATTTTCTGCCTTGCTTAAAACATTAAGATATATTTCATGTTATTAAAGGGACCATTCGAGCGGCTTTCATCCGTCATCTTGAAATGTTAGCATTGCTAGAAATCAAATGTGCTGTATTATGCTAATTCATCGACAAAATTAAGAAATAGTTAAAAGATTGATAGAAGAGGGGCATATTTACAAATAATTCATAATAAAAGTTGTCAGTTACGACAATGTTTTGTTGTAGTAATGCATTCCACATTCGTAGCTCCGATGATTGGCTTCATTTCACAAAGTTTTTCTTTTTTGATTGATACACTTTATTCTTTGTCAAATTGTTAAATCTTGAACAACTGAAATGTTAACCTCATGTACATATTTGAAATTAAGTGTGAAAAGAATCACGTAAAAATCATACATATTTGTTAACAGGAAAGTCCTCCTGAATTTCGTTTCCACAAAAAATACCCTGATCAAATGGTCCCTTAAATATATCAAAATTGAAAGAAGTATTTCAAATCTTATGTCTGACTTCTATTTTTCCTCTTTGGTTCCAGAATGAAAGGAAAAGGAATTTAGAAATAAATGATGAAACAAAAAGTCTCTATCCTGATGAATCATCACAACTTTTACTTGATTTGAAAAAAAAGCCAAAAGTGAATTTGTATGTGACAAAGTGAAAATCTCATGTTGAAAAATGGCTACAAAACAAGCAAACATGAATGCAAAAACTGGCAAATTCCTAGAAAAAGTGGAAATCAACATTATTGACATGAAGACTGAACCGGCAGATGGTTTCTCATACATCGGATATGTTGAAGACCAATATACAAAATATGGAGTTCTCTTTCCGCTAGTGGACAGTACTCCAAAAGAAATGGCCAAATCCTTAAAAAAGTATTTCCTAAACTATTTCGGCCCCCCTTTGAGCTTTTCAAGCGGATGTGGTGATTCTTTCCTATCCGAAGTTCTATGTGAAGTCCTTGAGTGCTGGAAAGGAGATTCTATCTCATTCACACTCAGCACCGGAGCACAAGCAAATCCTAATGAGGAAAAGTCCCAAATTGTGGCCAAGTTTATACTGGATAACCTTTCCCTGATGACTGCAGAGTCCAGTGATGAATCATGGGTGGATCTTCTGCCTCAGATCATGCTGCGACTGAATGTTGCACGACACACGTCCTACCACGAGAATCCCTTCTCCGCTGTGTTCAGACAGAGTACATCAGCGTATCTGGTTGCAGAGCAGGACGATTTACGACAGGACCTGGGCAAGGCAGATGACTCCGTAGAAGCTGACAAAGCTAGGTGGGTGGATGGTTGTCAGTTCCATAAAAGCCTGCATTTGTAACATACCCTACGCCTATATGATATAAAGAAACATGGCTATGACATGATTAATTGAATAAATGTATAAGCATTGTTGTTTCAGTGCTTGATCTGTTTCTGTACCTACTAATGTTCCTTCACTTGTGAGATTGTCTTCTGTCTTACAGGGCTCCAGATAATTATTTGGACTCATGGGTATTTCACTCCTCCAAATAAAAATTAAGGAGTAAAGTTACCAAATAAAAAAAAAAAGAAGTAATATTTCAAGGCTTATCGTTTTAGGATTCTCATTCCAAGTTAGCATCTTTTTCTATGTTAGTCGTTGATTATGTTTTCCACACGTTTAATCTGTAATTAAATGAGTAATATGAACTCGGTTATTATAATCTTTGTTTTCATACAGGTTGGCTTCTATTCGAGATGTTAAGATCAGATATGTAGAAATGAACTTTGTTAACAAATATCTGACTCGTATTCTGTGTAAATTGTGCATATGTGTCACTCATTGATTTTTTTTGTAATGTGTATATCTGTATTACTCGTGCGTATTTTTAGCAGATTTGCATCTTATATGGAGCCCTGTCTTATGAAAACAATCTTTCTTTACTGTGTGCCAATTTTGATTGTAAGAAATAAGGACTATGTCAGATTTTCCACAATTTCACTTCTGGGAGATTTGGTTTGAACTGAGGGATAATGTAAATGTGTTAAAGATGTGAATATGGGAAAAGATTATAATCTCTTTGCGAAGACAATGCTAAAAATAAGCTATCATGGAAAGATTTGTGACCGTTTTTCACTTTTTATTACAGATCCAATGATGTCAGCTCAATAAGTCAACACTCACCAACCATGAAGAAAAGACCTGTTGATGTAATGAACATTTTGGTTAGCCCAAAGAAAATGAAATTATCTCCTTCAAAGACATCAGGCGGAGAAAATGAGATCAAAGTCAAAGAAGAACCTGATCTTGACACAAGTCAAAACTTATCCACGAGCAGCATCACAAGCACCTCGGATTCAAAGAAGAACTCTCTAAGTGAAGCAGATGTAGAGTGTAAGGCTAATGTAAGCATTAAAGAAGAACCTAGAGATGATGAAGAAGAGGAGGAGGATGAGGAGGATGACCTGGATTTGACATGTGAACTAACAGAAGAAGAACTCCATGAAAAATTAAAAGAGGAAATTGAGGACTGGGCAGAGGATGACCTGGAGGGACCGCCAATGATAGAAATGGATTATGCTGAAGATGAAGAGCTAGATGATGAAAGTCTGACAAATGAGGGCAACCCTTCTTCAAACTCAGAGGAGGTCAAGAAAAGATTAGACACAGAAGATCTTGTTTTCATTGAAAGGTTGAAAGTACAGGTGCCAAATATCACACTTTCAGAAATTAGAAATCAGCTCCTTGAGACAAAGAATATTGATGTCCACATCTCAACCATTTGCAGAGCTATGAAGAGAAGAGAACGGTTTCTCACAAGAGAAGCAGCTCGGGCCAGAAAAGCAGAACCTTTTGATGAACCAGATGAAAATGAGCAAAAACAAGTTGTAATGTCAAAGAAGAACCCAGCAGCACCAATCATTATTATAAAGAAACCTCCTGTGAAGGCTCCAGTAGAACCCCCTCCTGTGAAGGAGACACTACAAAGCACTCCACAAAGGATGAAGTTCACTTCTGAAGATGAGATCCACTTGAAGATGCTTCTGAACATCAAACCTTTGCTTAGTGTGGATGAAATTAAACAGAGACTACACACAGAAAGAGGACTCAGTGTCACCTCATATAATCTCACAAAGAAGATTGCTTCCATGCCACTGAATGAACTCAACTTTGAGAAGGCAAAACAGAATCTTCTAAGACGGCCTGTTTCTGAAGTGTCCTCTGTGGAACTTGGGAAGTTGGTCAATAGGAACTTGTTGAGCAAGAGAAGGTCCTACATAGTGAAGGGTAAGTCTTCCACTCCTATTGATATGGAAGAAGTAGCGGAAGAAGTTTCTCCCTCAGATCTCTCCATGCTGATCCAGAGGAATATGCATTGCCAAAGGAGGTCCTATGTATTGAACAGTTCAGCAAATACAGACGAGCATTCCACTGGTGAATCAATAAGTCCTACAAGCATGGTAGCATTCATGGACCAGTCTGATGAATCCATTGATCTTAGTAGAGTTTCAGATCCAAGAGATATCGAGATTGAAGTAACCTCGTCAAAGACGAAAGGTTCCAAGTTGAAGAAGGTTGTGATCACAGGAAGAATTGCGCCTCACATCGCAACAGCTGAAACTTCTACTTCAAAATCTCAACCTGCAATACAAGAGGTTTCAGTACCTCTGGTTGTAACAACCGCAGATGCAGTTCCTCAGTATAAATCTGGACAAGACGTAAGTAAAGGAAAAAGGAAACGCAAAGAACCCACCATAAGAACTGGAAAACTTCTTGAAGATGATTTAGACTATTTGTTGAATCTAAAATGGAGGAATCCTTTGGTTACCTTGGGCGAAATGAAACACAAGCTGTTTGTTGATAGAAAGTTGGACATTCGTAAGAAAACCATAGCCAGAGCATTGAAAAGGATAGCTTATGCTCAGAACACTGGTACTATTGATACATCAGACCCAGCAAGAGTGACATTTTCAGATCTAACAGGGGACCTCAGTGAAGATGAAGATGAAGATTCAGACCCGGACATGGATGAAGGACAGCACCAGGGTACAGGGCATGAGACAGCAGATCCTTCTGAAGGAACTTCTGCATCAAGTTCTTCCCTACTTGGTTCTCAAGGAGTTTCTCCTGCTGCACCTGTTAAAGAAGTTGATGCACGCACCAAAGAGAAGGAGAAGCTTTTTGACATAATTGTTACAAACAAGCTCACATATGAAGATATTTATTTTGTGCAGCGACTGAAACAGGAGAACCCAAGACTTACTTTGCGGGAGATGAAGGACATTCTCTTGACAGAGAAACGCAAGGATGTCCATTTGTCCACTATTAGTCGAGGGCTCAAGAGAATGGGAACACCAATGATTTTATATGGAAGTAGTACAGACGAATTGGGAGATCCTCCAGAAAGAGTTATAGATTTGACGGAGTAAATTAGCTAGATTTTTTACATGAATGACAATCATTAAGGATGCTTAATTTGATGTTTAGATTTATCATGAAGGAATTCGGGGGTAAAACACTAAACAGTTTAATGTTAAGATTGGTAATTCAAAAGTCTTGATGCCACCACTAAAGCAAAAGCTGCTTGTCTGTTTGGCTTGTTTGAATAAGTGTCTTCATATTATCTTCTATTCTATTCTATCCTTTAGCACACTAAGGCATGGTCTACAATATTGACAATTTTCAAATTTTGCTTACAGCCTTAAAACAAAAATACAAAATCAATGTCATACTTTGTGCAAGAAATTGGCCAATTTAGAGGTATATTTAAAAAGCGAATGTTTCATCTTTTGTCATCCGTATAGTGATTAAAGTATTCAAAAGCTGAACATGTTCCTAGTTCAGCCATTTACAACAATCAATATTTACGAAATGTGTTCAACCAACACTTAAGATTTTTGAAATCCCTGCGTGACTTCAGCTGCCTTTACTTTTTCATTATTACTTACAGGGTTAATTGTAATGAAAAATATGTATTTTATTGCATCAATAGAAAGCTAGGAATTGCATATATTTTAATATGCCTTAAAAAAGCCAATCTGAGCCAAAAAAGGCACTAGTGCCTTGTAAGGTCTCACTACACATCCAAAGCCTCAATATGCAGTAAATATAAGGGCCAAATGTTACTTCATACACTGTACAGGTGTGGCATGTTATTATGTTTTCAATTGTGAAATATGCCATTTATCTGTGAAAATAAAATCCATATTTTCACTGAGTGAAATAAGAATAGTATTCTATTAAGCGAAATAGTGCAAAAATCATATGACTTCGTCTGTGACGTCAAGAAACAATTAAATGACGTCATGCAACGGCCTGGCTATAGTCAAGGTCATTTACGAGGTTATGGGAAACATAATAAATAGAATATTTGAGGAAGTATAGGTGACAGTCTGTTGTCATGTAAGATATATACGAATATGTTGTTCAATTTAATATTACTATTGATTGGTTTCCTTTCGTAGGGTCAACCCTCAATCTAATGAAACAATTGTTTAAGATGGTAAAGTAAGTTCAATTTCATGGACAATCAGTTGCTTAGTTTAGATTAAAGTCATTTTAGTTGGTGAAAATTTGCTGAATTTAATTAGAATTCTTAAGAATAGAATTTCTTAAATGATGCTACTTTTTTATATGAACTGCATTTTCCAGGATTATGTCAGAGAATTTAGTTCATTATTCAATAACTTAAGAAGATGTAACTATATACTGTTCAACTTTTATCAAAGACCATGGAATGTATTCTTTATATTATTGTTCATAATTAAGAGAACATGTTCATTTTTGACCAGGATTCATTTTATCATCTAGAAAATCTAATGAAAGATGTAAACATGTTTTTATTTATCAATTAAAGGTTTGGAAAAAAAGGGCTGTTTTGCAGTCTATCTGATGATTACTAAAATGTAAATTCTTAAAAATGTTTAAATCAGTATGATATATACACCCTTATGTAACATAGACTTCTTATCAAATTTTCTTTTCAAATAGATATTCTTTTTTGTTTAAGTTTATATGTTATCTGTCAATTATTTAAACCAAAAGCACCTATTCCTGCCCCTAATTCCACAATGTTTATTTTTTTGAGGATGTCTATATTGATTTTTTATAGTATATCAGGGTTGTCAACTGTTTGTGTTTAACATTGGACTTTGAATGACAGTCAATTTTAGGAACCCTATCCACATTGAAAGTGAGTTTAAAACCAATGTTGCAGCTAGGAGTAGTGACGTTCGCCTTTCAAGTAAGATTCATTTGTTGAAGAATTTATAATTTACAAAAATTGTTTTCAACAATATCCTATTTAGAGCTTTCAACTAGTCAATTATTTGTGACATAGTGACAAAAATATTGATATTGTAACCAGGGATACTTAAGCTTTGTATAGTTTGTTAATATGATTGCAAGTGGAAATTGCACGTTATCAGTGATATAGCCCAGCTCTCAGTCAACACTGTATATGAGGCCATTGGTCGTTCTTAGATCATTGTGCAGAGGAAATCCCTGATGGATAGAGTTTGTATCCCAGTATGAAATTGAATACCCACAACTAAACAACTATTTGTCCAATCTATAGTGTTTTTTTTACCATAATTAATTTTGTTAACAAACCATTAATTTATGGAATCTGTATTTACAGATCTATATTGAGGCATACTGGTATGTCCGTTGTTAATAACGTCATTAGAAGGTCTAGAAATGATGGAATTCATTTTCATGCAGCCATTTTGCCAATGTTTTATTTATTCATAGATATTTGCCTATCGAAGAATGAAATTACGTAGATTTTGAAGATTATTGTACAATGAATATTACTTAATTCACGATGTGCACAGTATTGGATTGACTGAGAAGACTGTTATCTGTTTGTGTTCATATGTACCTTGTTAGCGTCATGCTTTAATGATAGGCAATTATAAACCTGCCTGAACTATCATAATAAACATTATGACACGACATTGCTTCAAAGTTTTTACCTCTCAGAACACTTTAGATGAGAACCGTGGAATAGTATGAGTTATTGTGGGGCTGTATGTAAACTGTAGATCACATTACTCGGAATTAGATTGTATGCCAATGAGTCGCACAAAAATCTCAACAAACATTTTTGAGGATCACCCCAATATTGAATATTTAAGTATCATGTAGATCATTACATGAACTGTTCAATATCTGAAAATTGAAAACCTGGTTGTTCCATGATTTATTTTGTTGAGTATACAAGCTCACTTCACATCTTTGAAGGAAAGATAATTTGAATTCTGAAATCGTTCATTTAGAATTAAGTATTTTTAAAAAATGCTATTTAATCAACTAACAGTCATATTGATGAACCCTGTACAACAAAATGAATCAACCGAATATGAATTCAACGCCAGAGATGGTTTCATGTCCCCTGCTGGAAAACAAAGACGTTCATATAACTTGTAACTTTTAATAACCAATAACATTGAATAATTCTAATTCTTTTTGGGGGACTTGTATTTAAGAAATAAAGTTCGCTCTACCCCAATGTGTTTTGTAATAAAGTATAGTTTTGCCCTGAACTATTATAACGTTAAAGCACTCGGACGGTTTTGCCCTGAACTATTATAACGTTAAAGCACTCGGACGGTAGTCCGAGTGCTTTAACGTTATAATAGTTCAGGGCAAAATACCGTCCGAGTGCTTTAACGTTATAATAGTTCAGGGCAAAACTATATACCGTCCGAGTGCTTTAACGTTATAATAGTTCAGGGCAAAACTATACTTTATTACAAAACACATTGGGGTAGAGCGAACTTTATTTCTTTTCTAAGATGCTAAAATAATCTGTACGGGGAACACTCTGATTTTAATTATCTCGAAATAAAATATAGTGTTTACATTGCTCACATTAATAATCCATGAACAGGGCTAACTGTTCGCTATTCCAAGTATGGAACCCAACCCCTAGTTTAAAATGACATTTAGTTGGTTAAAGCTTTGATTACTGCTGTTTTGCACTTAAACTTTTTCATTTATTCAATTTTGAATTATATTTTCTTCTTATTTTTTTCTATACAAATTTAAACAAACAAATTAACACCCCTTTTTTTAAAAAAACAACTTTACTTTTACAAACTCGTGTCGTGCGATTATGCAGTGCCGACCACATTGCCCATATAAGGCTTATCACGTGGTAACATTCCACAAAGAATTATGGGTATTGATTGTTTTGGAAGCGTGATGGCGGACTGAATCCGAACATATATTTTTTTGCTGCTGTCATAAACGTTGAAGGTGATGCTTTAGTCTCTTATATTAGCAGACTGTTGGGGCTGTACACCTAGAATTACTAATTATTAGGTTGTCCATATCACATTGAACCTGGTAGAGACGGTTGACGTGAACCAACGTCACAGTCCCACGGGGCGCCGTGACCTGACGTGAAGCAATGCGGTCACTCGACGGTAGACAAGCATTTTCTGTAATTCTTCTTTACGGTAAATAGAAATAGATGTTTCGAAACTTGAACACTTGAAACTATAGATAATAGAAACATTAATACGATTAATTACGATTATGTTGTTAGACATCGATAGGGACATAAGCCATGTTGTTCGAAGAATCGAGATGAAAGGTTACCATGGACGCGTGATCACGAGGGGGCAGCGGGGAAGAGCGGATATAACATCATTCAATTGTTACGTCATGAAAAAACTATACCTTTATTGTCTCATAAAGTACTTTTTTTTCGATTGTTCTAACCGCTAGGCATCTTAGAATGGTGAGCAAATTTTTCATGACAATCGTATTAGGTTTAGCAGGCCTACCAATTTAAAACAGCCTATGTTGCTATTGTATTTCCACCCTAGCATTGACGTCTTGTTTTTTTCTGAACAGTGAGGCAGTTTAGTTTGTTAGCCCTAATGGAGGAATCCATATCTTCTTACTGACGCTACTAAAGACATAATGCACAAATAATATTGGCAAGAAATGAACAAAAATAGAGCCATTGGCTCTGTAGCTCATCGGGCTTCATTCAATATATTACATTACGTGAATCAGGAGCACAATTTGTAGGGTCACTGGTCCTCTAGGGGTCACTGGTTCTCCAAGGTCACTGGTCCTCCAGGGTCACTGGTTCTCCAAGGTCACTGGTCCTCTAGGGGTCACTGGTTCTCCAAGGTCACTGGTTCTCCAAGGTCACTGGTCCTCCAGGGTCACTGGTTCTCCAAGGTCACTGGTCCTCTAGGGTCTCGTTATACAGTTTTTTCATTGTAAACGGGGGCCAAAGAGTTCTCACTTGAGAGAGCAAATAGAAGTGAGATAGTGTTTTACCCCTACCAGAAAACTCATATGTGGTATAAGAATGTGTCTTTCTTTTAAAATCAGTCCATATACTTGGCTGTCAGCCTGTCACACTCATGTATTGCTACGCCAGTTGCGGAAGGTCAAGCGACCTACCTAAGAGAGGCTGTTTGGTGACTTCCGGCTCCAAAATCACATGGATTTCCATGTGTGAATTTCTTGAGGTGTGTTTTAGATAAGTTGTAGCTCCCAAACAGTAAGGTGAATGTATATTTTTTTCCTGATATTTTAGTCAGGAGATTGCATATCTTGCTGCTGGGAGTGGTTAAATGTGATGTGTTTCTCTCGTATAAGACTGACATGTCGATCAGAGGTGACAATTTTACATTGGAGTCAATGGGGGAAAAAACCATATAACGAGACCTAGGGTCACTGGTCCTCCAAGGTCACTGGTCCTCCAAGGTCACTGGTCCTCTAGGGCCACTGGTCTCATAAACAAAAAGTCGAAACACATGAAACACATGAAACGACCTTATTGGATCTTTTGAATCAGGAAAACAAAAGAAATTAGTTTTATTTGGGCGATGGCCATGTGGTTCTCTTTAGGGGTCAAATGGTCACAATGGCTCTGGATTATACTGGTTTGGGGTCTGATTTCTTCTTTCTCGGCTTTTATTTTTGATTCTTGAAAAAGGAGATGAAATAGGCACATTTGGTTCTCAATATAGACTATAGATGATGATCCTATGTTTGAAATGAGTTTGTTTAATTAGGGAAGACGCAAATAGAGAACAGGTTTTATGGATTTACAACTTCTTCATTGCAGGATTGAGACAATTCAGTGTAGATACTAAGACCGTCATCAAACAAGTTAATAACGGAACGGCAATCTTGCCATAATGAAATTGTAAATTCAAAGAAATTGTTCTCTATTAGTCACACCAACTTTTAAATGCCTCTCAAAGAAAAATAGACGAAAATTGGTTTTTAGAAAGGGGCAAAGGATCACCAAATCTGTAAAATATAAACCCAATAAACGCTAAGTGTGCATGTGATTTTGGCTTCAGCTTCTGTGAAAGAAGACGAGCATAGGTTCTAGGACGTCGCTCATGTGGCCCTTTAGTAAAAGTGACAGGGTCACCAAATCTATAAGTTTAATCCTTCTGGAGAATAAGAGAAAAACTTACGGGTGGACGGAAATCCGGTCTTTAAGCTACACAGATATAAAAAAAATTCAGCAAGCCCTGAAGGTATTTCAAAGAAAATTATAACTCAAGTTATATCTTTGAAGGTAAGAAATTAAAAGGAATTCATAGAAAGTTCATGTCATAAATGTACTTTTTTATGAGCATTTGCTCATTGAGTTTAAAGAGGAGACGTAACGCATAATTAATAATTACAAATTATATCGTGTTTAATTAATTCGTGTCACTTATCACAAGAATCAATAGAGCCAAAAAATGAGAAACTATAAGCTTTAATTCGACCACTAGGACACCTTTTATATCTCTGGATAATCGCCTTATCAGACATGCGAAAGCCTTTACAAAATAATTGAACCAAGATTCGAAGCCACGTCCAGTGTGTCACGTGTTAGTAGTCAGCTGAAACTCCAGCTCTTTGATTTCCCCAGTATTTTAAAGCTATTTCAACAGCCAAATAGGGGCAATAGCATGACCGAAAGAATTCATAACGGCGATATATTACAGGTTCATGATATCAACTTTCCTTCTCCTTCTCGCCATATCCACTTTGATTGGAGCGTGACAATCCCTTGACGCGGTTTTCTCTTGTGGGTTTATTCACTAAAATTCAATTCAATTAAAAGGTAATAACGTTTCACCTCTTTAATTGATGGATACATCTAATCTTATCAACTTCCATATGAAGAGACGTGAGCAGATTTCGTAAAAAAATACTAACAAACGCTTTAGCCCATTTAAAGAAACTTCGTATGATGTTCTGTGTACGTTTTTCATTTCTTAAATAATTGTTTATGAAAATATTAAAACATCTTCATAACTTGATAGTGATAATGAACTTCCTGATATAATAATGATTTCATAAAAGGTAGTTCATCCATCAAGTCATATTTATATTTGATAGGGCATCGCAAGCTGCGACCGCAGCACTTAGTGGATAGTGAAATTTACACCAGCACGAACTGCAGGAAGATAGAAATTCCACTTAGATACAAGATTGTTCAAAGTAAGATATGACAAAAATCATTTTTATAGAGTAAGACTTACTTATTTTGGAGGGAAGGTCAGATAATCGAACCATGTTCCCAAGTGAACAGACATTAGTGTGAATAGTGAATATGCAGAAGAAATTTAGTTTGAAGAACATGCTGCCGGGTCAAGGGTCAGGGTTCGTGTAAATAAAGAAATTGCTGAAACAGTTTACAGTGACGAAACAGAGCTTCAGAATATGCAAATGGGATTGGAAAGTGACTTTTGCAGAAGAACAGGAAACAAATAAGAACCTTGAAGAGAACTAGAGAAGCGTGCATGATAATGAGGAATATGAGGGCTTGCCTCCTGCAGCGGGAAGGGGGAGGGGGGGGGGGGGGGGTTTATTGGTGATATATGCGTTGTGAGCTCTGTTCTGGTCAAGCAGATATATTTCTTCAATACGTATTTTAATCTACGTGTATAAATTATACCATATTGTCGTTCTTCTAATAAAAAGCATGTATGCTTCATACGATTCAACCGGTTCCCTTATACCAATGAAGACTAGTGGAGTGTAACATTTTAATTAGAAAAATTATCTATTCATATTTTATACTTTTAAGTAGGTTAATATATGCTATGCTTGAACTAGATCTAGAATAAATGCAAATGTAAACATCAATGTTAAACATAAAGGAGAAATTCAGTTGAATTGAAGAGAAAGAGTAATGGGTCGATATGTTTAGTGTCTTTCTATTTGTGAACTTAATTTGGTATTAATTCAGTATGAACTGATTTTTTTAGTCTCAAACAACCATCTGTTAACCATTTTCTTTTACAATTCACTAAAAATCATATTAATTTTATTTCAGAAGAAATTTAGTATTTGCTTTTCATATCCTCATTTCATTTGATTTTCATGTTCAAATAAATGATTTGAAATGAAAGTTAATCGGCTGATCTCAAAAATCAATTTAGGGTCATTATTGTCTAGCCACAAACCATAATGTCAGGTCGCGTTGACATTGACCTAATTTGATGATAACGGCGCTTGCGCAGCCGGAAGTAGAGAGGGGATTCAATATGGCGGCGGAAGGGCAACTTTCGCCTGCCAAACCCGATGACAAAACGACAAATGCACCCGTAAATAAAGCAACAACGTGCATAGACGTAGGTGCACAGTATAAGCGATGGACGGACCTGAAAAATGACTTGCACTGTGGGAATGACACCCTGGCAAAGTTACTCCTTGACATTTGGTATGTCGCGCAAGGTGTCTGATCTAAAAATAAACTTGGATTGTTTGGGTTTCCATCGATCGAATGCAGTTCGTTTTTTGACAAAATAATGGCATGCAATTCACATGCCTTAACGTACATGTTACCAATTTACGTTCAAAAGCAAAAAGTGTTTCGAATTTTTTACAATGTTATACACAATGCAATGACTATGGACCATTTTGTCTAAAGGCTGCAGAGAAATCCAAAGGAAAACTAATGTATAGAACTATACATATTTCATTTGAAATTAGTTGTATCCAATATGCGATTAATTCAATTGTTATTCTATAGACAATACGAATTATTTCGAATCTCATGTTTACAAATTACTTTTTTTAACATTCCTGTTGTCTTAAAGAGCCACTCCGTGAGTTGTTTGAGTCATATATGCCAAACTTAATCAATGGTGTCATTTGATCGCGAAGTATCGACTCTTACCAAAAAGAGACATTTTAAAGCTAATTTGTTTTAAACAGTGACAATATGAAGGTAGAACGTTGCAATTATGATAGAAAACTGGACAGTGGCACGCATCAAATAGTCAAACATAATTTCGGAGACTTATCCAACACAACCAGGAGGGCAGTTAGGAGCTGATAGTGTTTGTTAGGTTATATAACTAGTATCCATGTATATTGGATGTGATATCTACACCTCTGTGCATTTATAAGGCAGATTTTAGATTTTCATGGAAAACCAGTATTTGTCACTTATATGTCTTTTTGGACATGAAAAGTTAAGATGTTTTGATTTTATATCACCACATATGACATTTAGGTTCGTATCAAAGGTAAATAATATGTTATGAAAATCTAGGAATGGCTCTTTAATCATTATTCATTGACACTTTAAATTAAACTGAATGATGGCAGCATTAATTCTGTGCAGGTATTGTTGGTGTAATATTAGTTTGTTGTTAATTAATTCATTTGCTCAAAAGTAGACAAATTAGGTCAGACAATCTCAAAATTAGTTTCGAGCCTCCTAATTCAAGCCTCACATGTTTCAATTACTCGCCTACAAAATAGTTTTTACAACATTTAAAGCGCTGAACACTGCCGCTCCAACCGTTCTTAAGGTCCATTACCGCCACAAGCTTTGATTAAAAGGTGGCAGTGCTGGCAGTGTTAGGCGCTTAAAATGTTGAATAAACTATTTTGATTTGGTGACAGTAACCAAGATGCAAAAGAAGCTTGACTTTGGTCGGTTCAAAGTTTGATATTGCCCTTTTGTTTCCTGAAAAGTTTTAGTTTATGTTTCCTGTAAACTTGGATTTTTGAAAAATATTTGAGAAGGAAGCATTACACATGGATCATTTAAAAATCAAATCCAAACGATTACCAAAAAGGAGTCTACGGTCAGTGGTTAATCAAGGAATTTTGAATAGGGAGGGGGGGGAGGGAGGGTCACCCTTGTGATATAACCATTTCATGGTCCCAATTGGGGGTTTGGTTTTACAATATAATA
The DNA here is from genome assembly GCA_921293015.1 of Phorcus lineatus. NCBI lineage: Eukaryota > Metazoa > Mollusca > Gastropoda > Trochida > Trochidae > Phorcus > Phorcus lineatus. The sequence continues at coordinate 33,908,711 of OV121094.1, forward strand.
AGTTCAATGATAACAGATTTTTATGCTTTCAATGATTATTTTCTTATCAAATTATTTTTCAATCAATAATTTTGTGTGTTGCAGGTTCCAGTTCAAAGAGGAAGATGATGATACTAAAAACCTTTTAAATAAACATAAACAAGAAAGAGTGTAAGTTAAAAAATTTTTTATTGCATAATGTAATTTGAAAACTGCATTTACACATTGGAGTCTATAATGTAAATTCTTCGGATTATTTTAGAAAACTGCCTATTATTTTTCTCCTTATATTTTACAGGAAACCTGAAGCGGCATCTGAACGAAGGTACAGTATCACTCCAAAGTCAGGGAGCTCCTCTTTCCAAAACTCACGAGATGGTTTTGACTCAAGTACCTGTTCATCTAACGAAGGTTTGTTTTTGACAAATGGGACAGATAAAAACAAAAGATTTGGAGAGCAGTTCAAGGGAAACGATTCATCATCACGAAGGAGGAAGCAGCCTAAATCTCGAGTTTCTCGTTATCTTGAAGAGGAGGAAGAAGCAGAGGAGGCCACTAACCTGGAAGATTATGAAGCCTGGAGGGGGAAATGGGAAGAGGAAGTAGAGGAAAAAGGAGAAGAGGATGATGGGAAGAGTCCTAAGGAATATGTGGCTGATGCCGATGATAGCAACGCTTGTGGGAAAGATGGGGAAGAAGAAGAGGAGGAAGAAGATTATGACCCAGAAAATGATTTTCTCTCAGAGGAGGAGCTGGAGAAGATTCTGAAGGGCAGCGAGTCAGAGTCAGATTGTAAACGCAAGAGGAAGAGAGACTCTGATAGTGACTGGATGCCAACAGCTGATGATAGCAAGTCGAGGAGAAGGCGGTCAAGGAGGATTTCAAAGCAAAGTGTCAGGATTGGAGCTGGTCGAAGGAGAAGGGCATCAAGAAAGAAAATGAGCTCTTCTGGAGAATCAAGTGAAGAAGAAGTTGTTGAAGAAAAACCAAAAAATCCCAGAGGAAGGCCACGAAAGGTCAGAAAAGATGCAGAGGAAGATGAAAGCAATTCAAGTCAGCTTTCACCAAAGCCAAAACTCATGAAGAGATCTGGAGTATTTACTTGTACAATCTGCAGTGAAAAGTTTGCTAAAAAAGAAGAAGGGAGGGAACATCTTGAGACCCATTACACAATAGACTGTAGCTCCTGTACTCAAAAGTTCTTTTCTCAGCAGACTTTGGCTTTTCATCAGAGCAAGAAGCACCCCAATCTCAAGTGCAAGCAGTGTTTTTACACAGGGCAGACACGCATGGATCTCAAGAGACACATGAGAAAGGAGCACTTAGAACCTGAAGCTGTTCCAGGCACCACACTTTGTCACATCTGTGGAGAGCAGTTCCGGTTTGTGGTCAATGTACAGAAGCACCTGATTGAGGTCCACGGCATTACAGAGACCAACATGAAGACCTACATGTGCGACCAGTGTGGAAATGAGTATTTCCTCAAACATTCCTTGAGGAAGCACATGCTCACTCATAAGGATAAAAACATAATTTGTGAGTTTGAAGGATGCTGCAGCAAGTTCTCCAGCGATGCCCAGTATAAGAGACATTACAACACTGTCCACTTGAAGATTAAGAGACATTCTTGTCCTTATGAGGACTGCGACATGAAGTTTGCATTTCGAAAGACTCTGGCTACGCATGTGAATATGGTTCATCTGAAACTGAGGCTGTTTCCCTGTACGTGGCCGGGTTGTGAGAGAAGTTTCTATGCCAAGAAGCATCTCACTGTTCATCTTCGGATCCACAATGATGAGAAACCCTTCAAATGTCAACAGTGTGATTACAGATGTCGCCAGAGGGCTGCTTTAAACTGGCATTTGAAGAAACATGGAATTGTTCCTGATCACCCTGAAAGTCTTGAGAATGAGAAAAGAAACAAAAAGGATGGCTTCCCTGTCAACTTCAAACGAGGTCGTAAAAGAACACGATTCAGAAAGGCAAAATCTCTGGACTACACAGATGATCAAATAGCAAGTATTAATCGAAGGTATAATGACATGATATCAGATGTAGACAATCAAATATATCATGTTTTCAGTAAAGAAAGTTCAGTGGCTCAAGAAGAGGAGGCAAGTCCACAAGGTTCTGATAATGTTAGGCAGATCAGTCCTGATGGAAGAGAGCTGGCCAGCAAGAGAGATGGACCTGGTTTGGAAAATCTGAAATATCTGGAGAGAAGAGATCCTCCTCCCTCTCTTTCCCCTCCTTCCCTCCAGTCCCCCCTCTCATCCCTCCCAGCCCCTCATCCTCACCCTCCCCCTCAAAGACCTACAGATCATGCTCAAGGCTTTGCTCGAAGAGATCTGCAGTCCCCAGCTCAAGAGACCTACCCTGTTGATTTACTGAAGCGGGAGGTTGATTACCCTCAAATAGATTATGATCCGCAGAAGCAGGTAAGGATGAATGACTTTCATCCTGTAAGAGAAACAGACTTTCAGACTCCTCGAGAGAATGAATATCATAGTGTCCGAGAGGCCGAGTTTCAGCATACTCGGGATAACAGCATGTCTTCGGCCAGAGACGAAGGATTTCAGTCCATTAGAGATAATTTTGCTTCCAGCCGTGAAGGCAATTATCAGCATGTTCGTGAAAGTGACTATCATCCAGTTCGCACTCCTACATCAGAGTATCAAGGTTACACAATGAAGGAAAACCTTGACTCTGATAGAGGTTTCCCAAGATTCCTCAGCAAAGATGTCTTCACCTCCAGTTCGCACAGAGAAAGCAATTTTTCACCGCGTCTGCCAATCAAAGATTCATACATGAGTGCTCAGCCAGTTACAGAGATAGACTATTCTCGATTTCCACCAAAGAATGAACTTTCTGCTTTACGCACACTGCCTCCGGGCTTTCAGAGTCAGATGGACATCCCACAGGAATATGACCCCAGGTCACCAGTTCATGCATTAATGGGAGGTAACTCTGTTGGTTACAGTCAAGACGTGCAGATGTATAGCAGAGAGTATAAATAGTACAACTTTGTTCAAACACAGTTAACCAGTGTTTTATTTTACACATTGTTTTCTGTCCTCAGCAGAGAGAAATATGTTTCAGTAGGAAGCAAAGTATATTTTGAAAATTTATGACATTTGTTCTGAAAAGATAAAGTAAATTGCATTGCAAAATAAATGTTTTGAAAAATATTAATGAATGTGGATAATTAGGAATTATTTGAAAAATCATCTGTCGATCACAAAAACGCCTGTTTTTGCTTTATTTTGCATACCATTCTTTTGTATTGCAGCACTAATATTTTTGAAAAAAATAAACTGCAGTCGGTGACATTTTTAAAAATAACTGCTATAATGGTTGGGACCATTTCTTAGCAACATTGTTTTCACTTTTGTGTATGCCTTTCAGAGGTCAGCTGAGATTGTGCTGACGTTTTAGTTTTTACTCTTGAGAGGTGTGTGATATAGGGCTGATAGGCTAATAAGAATGTTATCAAGACTTTTTGTAGTTGTAAATATTTGAAATGTTTACATCCACTCTCATATCTATTTCTCTGTTTCATTTATTCATCTTATTCTTGCTTTAGTCATGTTCCATTTCTTCTGTTGCATATTATACACACCTGTTTTCTCTCGACATACATAATTCTTTGTCAGTTTGAAGATTATAAGGTGAACCGTGACGGAAATGTTTGAAATTTCATGGAGAAATTGAGGTGTTATGGTCTTTGATGGCAACAATTACTTGGATTCTTTTGTTGATTTCCCTGCAGCTTGTTAAAATTAACAGATTGGCAATTGTTGTAATCATAAAACTTGTTAGTAATATATCATATTTGGTAGATGCGTTTTGTTTTCAACTTTTGCTTGTTATTCACATACTAATATATATATATCATGCCTTCATTTTGATGGTTGTCATTTTGATGTTTTCTTTAATCAGAGATGCTTTTTCTAATACACATGATTTTCCTGTTAATGAAACCAATCTGCATTTGTATTGTCCGCAATTTGTTACTTCTGCAGGAACATATATATTCATTGTTTTCCTTATTTTCTTCTACAGGGGCAGTGTTACAATAGTGTTCTTTGTGGAGACGAAATTGATTGATATATTCTTGTTTGTGGTTTCAAGAGAAAAATGTAATTTTGTCATGTTGATGAATCATTTGATGTAATATTATTAATATATATTAATAATGGTGTGTTTTTTCTATAAAGTCATACCCAAATTCTTTGTTTGGAAGTAAAGTTTTGTGTATCTTTCTCTATATGTTCATAAACAGTATGATTTGGACACTCATATAATATCCTCTGGTCATTCACAAAAAGTATGACTTGGACACTCATGATATCCACTGGACATTCACAAACTGTATGACATGGAAACTCATATGATATCGGCTGGACATTCACAAACAGTATGACATGGGAACTCATATGATATCCTTTGGATATGCACAAACAGTGTGACATGGGTCCTCATATGATATCCTTTGGATATGCACAAACAGTATGACATACACGCCATTTTAGTATCCTTTGGATATTCACAAAGAATATGACATACAGATCACAAACAAGAGTATTCAATTTCCTCTCCACAAAAAAGTTGACGCTGGCCCTTTTTTGATATATGTATTGGAAGTGTTTGTTGTTATTGATATATGTTCTGTCTCTGTGGTTAATGTTTACCGCTATGAAACCCAAAGAATGGAAAGATTCATTGTTGTGTAACATGGTTATGTTTGATATGATGATATTCTAAGGACTTTGCTGGAACATTACCTCTGCTTCAAAGTAGTTTGCTACATAGGTGCTGTCTCTTTGTCATAACCTATCCTCCCAGAGGCTTGGCAAATTTGTCTGCAGTAGAGAACTGTTCTACACCCAGTCAGGTTTGGGTGCAATGTTGCACTGAATTTCAGTGCAGTATCAACCATGGTTTCCTAGTTCCAGCCGATGCTTGCAGGTTTCACGGCAATGCATAGCCACAATGGTGTTGCGGGCTTTCTCCCTGCAATAAAACTAGAGCCGTGAAGTGAAATACTCTTGAAAGCGGCGTTAAACCCCTTACCACCTCACCTCACCTTTGTGAGAACATCTGTGTAGTTGTGGTGTGGTGTGTAGTGTGGGCTCATAGCTCACTCTTATTGTTTGAATAGTACCAAACTACAAATGTGGTCAGAGTAATAGGTAAATATGCCATCTGTATGATTTGGTTGCGTAACCTCACAGTTATGCAAATTTTCAAAATTTTTAACTTCTTTGTTATCACATAATGACCAACTCTATAAAAAAATCATACATCTGTTGATTAGTTGATTTAATCTCTTTTGGGTTGGTTCTCGCAGTAGTTTTATCATTTATTGATCACCATCCTGGAACCTTAATTCAATCCATTTGAGCTGCTTTTGAAAAATTCAATTGCCATTTCTGTCCCTTTTATCCTTTACTGCTCTTCTAGAAAATGACCTAGAATTAAATTCATTGTTACAGCATGTAGAAACCGACATGGTCGCGCTAAGCAGCTGCTTTGGAAGTACACTTCCTTCATGGTAATGATGTAGGTAGAACTTTGTGCAGATATTGCTATAACCTTGCTATCATTATTATGTATATAAGGCCTGATGAACTCAAGATCCTAATGCCTTTTTTAAAAGAATAGCAACCCAGAAAGTCCTTGTCTCAAATATAACCATGTTAAATTTGCTTTTATCTGTTTGATGTAAAGCACGAATAATAATCATGCTTATATCTATTTTTTGCATTTAAGACTATTATTGCTAATAGTTTAACCATTTTAAAGAGTATTTTTTTTGTTGATTTCATAATATTGTTATCCAAGTAGATGTAAATGAGATCCAGAATCAAAGACAGCATATTTTTTGTAAGATTTTATTGGAAAGCATAATGTCAAAGGTTGATTATAATGAATAATGCCAAAATATGCACCCTCTCTATTCTTGAAGCACTAAAGGAATACTATGCATATGAGCATATAGTTTTGTGAAGAGTCAGCAATTTTGAAACCAGTTAGAGATAATTAAAGAATTGGAGATTGGTTCATAACAAGCCTGACATTGCTAAACAGGTTAATTAATAGGGTACAAATCAAGATACAAGCTTTCAGTCTGCAAGGACAGTTTTGACAATGTCTGGATGAGTTTGCTATCTTTTTACTCTGTCTAGCGCTACTTTCACAAGGCTCTCTTTTAGTGTTAACCCTTCGTTACATCATCCAATTACCATTACCTTAGTCTTAAGGTAGGCGTGAAACGGATCACAACTACAATAATTAAATGCAGTGTTTTACCTTTGATTCGATGTACCTTACCAAAGTGAAAATATACTAAATACTATATTTTATGTAATCATTACAAATAAACATTATCTAAATATTTTGTTTTCAGTAATTTTCAGTTTTATAATCTTCAGGTTTTAATTTCAAGGAAAATTGTGTTCTGTAGCATTTTTCAGTTGCATGCTTAGTTTTCTATTGAACTGAAAATATACGGAACTGAAGCTTCTATTCTGCAATATGTATTGTATATATATATATATATATTTCTATATATGTAAGTAAGCTTAAGTTTACCGTTTCACCCCTACTTAGGAAGCTAGCTCTGTACAAGATGCTAATGGGAGTTCAAAGATTCCATCCTTTATGTTGTCAAAGTCTGCCAAGCTCTTTCATTGCTTGTAAGTCTCCTTAATACTTTTGTTAAAAAAACTTAACTTTTTTGCTTTGCTGTAATTGATTATTTTCAAAGGATCATTAAATGATATATAATACTTCATTTTTTTCGGGATAAGCATTTGAAGGGTGTATGTTTTAGTCTATTTCTTAATAAATTCATTCTTTGAAGTTTGCTATCAAACGTTAAAGAAATGTTTTTGTATGCTTCTTCATTTTTTTGTGTGATTAATGTTATTAGGGTGTAGGCTTTACTTTATTTCATGATATATGCAATGTTTTATAGTTAAGCAAACTGCTAATTGTGTGCTAGGGATCATATCTGGATACCATTCTTCAAACCTCAAACATTAAAGATAGCAAATGGTATGGTTTCAGTACATTCATTAATAAATGCTTATGAGTCAAGACAATCACTTATATTCAAATGTGGGAATCCTTCAATGTGGGAAGCTAAGGTAGTTCTAGAATAAAAGACAGCCTATTTTTTTGTAAGATTTTGTTACAATATTTGTGGAAAGCATAATGTCAAAGGTTGATATAATGAAAATGGGTTCTTGTTGAAGATTTTTCAATTCATTTCAAAATTCAGTGAACTTTTTTATCAACGTGCATTTAGATGCAATTGTGACCTTGAATTTGTTAAAATCTATATGTAAGAAATTTCTTCGGTAGTGTTAAGAATCATGTGTAATGCAATAAAGAACAGATTTGCCCTTTACTATGTGAATGGTGACGCATTGACCTTATTGCAGGCACATTGAAAAGACAAACTCCGTGAGTTGCTGGAGTCATATATGCCAAACTTAATCAATGGTGTCATTTGACAGCAAAATATCGACTGTTACCAAAAAGACACATTTTAAAGCTTATTGTTTTTTTTCAGTGACAAAATGAAGGTAGAATGTCGCAATTATGATTGAAAACAGGACAGTGGTGCGCGTAAAATAGTCAAACGTAATTTTGGAGACTTATCTAAAACAGCCAGTAGGGCATTTAGGAGTTGATAGTGTTTGTTAGGTTATATAACTAGTATCCATGTATATTGGAAGTGATATTTACACCACTGTGCATTTATAAGGCTGTTTTAAGATTTTCATGGAAAACCCGTATTTATGGACATGAAAAGTTAAGATGTTTTGATTTTATATCACCACATATGACATTTAGGTTCGTCTCAAAGGTAAATAATATGTTATGAAAATCCCGGAGTGGCTCTTTAAGGATGTTGCTTTATGTCTTAAGTAACTGCACTACAAATACCGTAGATGAACATTATAACTTTGATAATATTTTTAGTGGTAAAATAAAATATTTTTTTTCACTGAGTGAAATAACAATGTAATTCTCCTCAGTGAAATAACTCTACAATCACATGCGTCATTCGTGATGTCAAGAAATAAGCCAATGACATCATGAAATGGCCGATCTTACATAAAGATACATGTATTCGGAGAAAAATGTCAGATATCCTCTATGTATTAAATAAAAAGTTGCACCATATTGACCATTCCTCAGCCATAAGGAGAAACCAGGTACTAGATTTCTGAAGGTCTAATAGTGCTTAGTTATGAACCAATGCTAATGTATGGTCCTTCCAACTATTTAATGCTAAGAGGGCTTCTGAAATGTAGGCTGCGTTCTATAATCTTAAAAAATTGGTCTTTATCATTACCAGAATTATTTGAGTGAGGGAAGCCAGTGCTTTTCACCCTGAAAAGTTTCTCGTGCATAGCCTACATACCTTATGTTCCTTGCCAAAAAGTATTTTAGCAAAACAATTGACCACTATTTATCATTAGTCGCAGATCCTTGTAACAACATACACCAACTCAATTAGTTCTCATAACAAATAGCTAGAGGGCACCGTGAGTTGAGTTATATAGCTTTCTTGTCGCTGTTTATACCAATGTACCAAGAAGATAACTCCATAAAATATAGTCAGCATAATGTTCATTAATATCATGTTTATCATAACCAGGGCATACATTGTGTAGCATTATATTGTTGTATTATGATTTGTACAGTATTTTATGTTGGTGATTCAGAGTTGACTTTCTATGTGATTTTTACACTTTGCAGAATTGTGATATTGAATCAAGAACGATTATAGTGCTGATATATATAATTCCTGTTTGATTTCTGTAAACCTGAAATGTTGTTATGTTCATGAGTGATTTATAGTTTGTTTTAACTCTCTTATAAATAATAATCAATAACAATTGTGGAAATCCACAAAAATGAGTTGTTATTGAACTTTCTTTTCCCCAAATTGACAGAATTTTGGCCCCGCTTACTTGCAGTACAGCTGTTAGCAATTTACCTGGTACTTTCCACCAAGGTTTTTACAACTGTTTGATTTTTTAAATGTTTATGTGATTTCCTAAAGTGCTGAGGCTTAAAAAAGTTATTTAGAATGTTTGTTTGATTAAGATTTTGTTTTTTTAACAATGACTGATAATCTGAAAATACCTGTTTTGCTTCTGAGAAGTGTATTCTGATATCTCTATAATCTAAGTGTGACATGGTGCACTATATTAAATGGTTTTCAGCCATTTTTTAATTTTTTTTATTTTCCATATTTCATAATAAAGGCAAACAAAAGGTATTGACAATGACACGGTTATACAGATAAAATATTATACAATAGGTAATGACAAAAGTGTGCTTATGGTAATATATAATAGACTATTGTGTTTTCTTTCCAAGTAACAGATGTAGAGTTGACCAGTATTCAAAAAACATTTGTTCAGTGCCCGATGATAGGAACACGTATCTTGAGCTATCGTAATATCGAACAATTTCTTTCTTTAAGTAATCGATCTTTGGACTGAAGTTATTTATGCTACACTTATTAGATATACTGGTTTCGGCCTTGCTGCCTTGCTCACAACAATTCATAGGACAAGTGATTAAGAATGACCTCTCTTTCCCTATGTCTTTAATATAAGGGTATATTCTTCCTGCGCCTAAGATCATTATACTATGTATCACATTTAAATACCTCTTTAAAGACTTGTTTAAAAACTTTTCAGTAAATGAATTTTTATAGGTGCATAACAATCAATGATTGTAAATCAAAGATTGCATTAATGCAACAGTGTTTTATTTCTCTTACTTATTCATTTTTAAGTTTCATTTGTTAGAAGTATCAGATCGCAAATTCTCATAATTTTTCATAAGTTTTTCATAAGCGAAGTACCACAGTTCTGTACAGTGACAATATAAAGATATATGATTTTGTTGGTATGATTAAAACCGTATAATGTCCCACATCAATCATTATTGGAAACGTATCTAAAACAGAAGATATGAGTAAACAATTACAAATTTAGTGAAATGTACTTCATAGGTTACATAACTAGAATTCATGTCAACATAGAAGATGATTTTTTGCTTGACACATGAGGGTGTTGTTCGATTTTTATACAAAACTAATCATTTTCATGTATTTGTCATGGGATAAGTTTATGAGATATTATGAATGACTGTCATTTCTGTTTGTAAATCACAGAGTGTGTCTTTAGATGGAGCCTCAAGACAAGACAAGACACTCATCTTAAAGTCATAGAATCACTTTTGCAATGCAATGTTTAATGCACGCCAGAACAATAGTTCAACAGTCACATCAATCTTTCCCCTGACATTTGCAACAATTTTCAGAACTTTGCCTGCATTCTAGACCTCAATATTGAAATTCAAAGCACCCTACCCATAGATGTTGTTGAGCGACAGGGCTAACTATGTCATTTCGCAAACGCCATGACGTAAAACACCTGAAATTTGCAGCTGAATTTGCAATGAAAATAGCTTATGCTCACCTTTTTCAAATACAGAAAGAACATAAAAATGTGATAAACTCAATGAAGAGTGCTTCTGTCATAAGTATTGGCAATTCGATCTCTAGATTTCTTGTATAGCGCACTTGCAGTTGGGTGCACTTGAATTAACCATCCGAGTTGAAACTGCTGGCGCTGTCACCTTAAACTGTAAAACGGGCATAAGAATGAAAATCATGGCAGATGCGACAGGAAAGATTGAAGAATTATTATTTCAGTTTGGTTGCCTTGTAAAAGTGATTCTATGACTTTAAGTCATTGCCTGCCTGGAAAGATAATACTTCAATTGTCTTAGATACTTTTGGTTATAATGTTGTTTTTTGGTTTATTTTCTTGGAAAGTAAGTTTGATATACATGGGTAAATATTGTATATCTGATCTAAAGGAAAATATATTAATGTTATTGATTGTGAAGTAATTAAATATGTCATGTCAAGTTTGTTTTTGTTTACATTTATCTTTGTAGATAAATATCAAAGAGTTTCTCAGAATTGAGAGGTCATTTTCTATTCAGATTGTGTTCATCAATTTGATACTTTTGTAAATGTTTTTTAATCAATGCTTAATTCATATACCCGAGAATTTTCTATTTCTGCCGAAGCCATATGATTGTTGCATTTATCCTGGTACTGCCATAAACCGTATATTTTGTCATTTCCATGTATAATATGGGCTTTCAACATAATAAACATGCAAATGCTTGAATATGATTTTTTTTTGTTTCCTTACAACCATTCAGATATATATATCTTATTCTGCCCCTCATTAATTGTAAAGTCTTGAGCATCCAGTATATTACACTTGGCAACATTCCCCAAGTGTATTATGATATAATCATGTACATACAGTATTCTCCCTAATAAACAACCCTTACCTGTAAGAGCCCTACCACATTTGTAACTCACAAAATAATAAGCACTGGCCTACCACATTTGTAACTCACAAAATAATAAGCACTGCCCTACCACATTTGTAACTCACAAAATAATAAGTACTGCCCTACCACATTTGTAACTCACAAAATAATAAGCACTGCCCTACCACATTTGTAACTCACTAAATAATAAGCACTGCCCTACCACATTTGTAACTCACAAAATAATAAGCACTGCCCTACCACATTTGTAACTCACAAAATAATAAGCACTGGCCTACCACATTTGTAACTCACAAAATAATAAGCACTGCCCTACCACATTTGTAACTCACAAAATAATAAGTACTGCCCTACCACATTTGTAACTCACAAAATAATAAGCACTGCCCTACCACATTTGTAACTCACTAAATAATAAGCACTGCCCTACCACATTTGTAACTCACAAAATAATAAGCACTGCCCTACCACATTTGTAACTCACAAAATAATAAGCACTGCCCTACCACATTTGTAACTCACAAAATAATAAGTACTGCCCTACCACATTTGTAACTCACAAAATGATAAGCACTGCCCTACCACATTTGTAACTCACTAAATGATAAGCACTGCCCTACCACATCTGTAACTCACTAAATAATAAGCACTGCCCTACCACATGAGTCTTGCTTCTTTAGTCATTTGTCTGATTTTCAAGTTTAGTTACGCTTCTTTTGCATTTTTAAGGGTTTTTTTTATAATCTTTAGAGTCAAAATTCATACAAAGATACGACTGTTGTGGACGTACATGCTGCTTTATCATTGTTCTTTATACACAGGACAGGCAATTTATATACGACATAATCAGGTATTTATTGCGTTCTGATGTGTCTGTCCATGTGTCAGTGCCAATAAGAATACCTGGCATGGCCTGACATCTGTATTCCCTCTCTCGCCGGTCTACATACATCATTTTATCCTCCAGAACTTCATCTGGAAACTTGAAATGTTTGAAGTTTCTTTCACAAAGAGGAACAAAGTTTGTACATTTAGTCCTCAGTATTCTTATGAACTAGTTCAATCAATGTGTACCACTAAGGTGACACCTGATATTGAGGGATTACGCAGACACTAGTTAATTATTGGGACCAAGGTCTTGATGTGTTGATTATATACACTATTCCAATACTTTTGAATCTTATTCCTATTCATACTGATGTCACACACTATTTTAATTTTGGATCGTATTCACTGCCGTGGATAGCCGTCAAATGAGAATTGTGACAATATTGCAGCTGTCGGACCAGTAGTCCTCTTTGTATAGACAACAGTTCGGAAAAAGAGTTCACTGTGTTAAATAAATAAATAAATAAATAAATGAATAAATAAATAAATAAATAAATAAATGAATGAATGAATGAATGAATGAATGAATGAATAGAAGAGGTAAGTAGATAATTGAATCAAAAAGTAAATAAATAAAGTGTTCCAAATATGCTGAATCGCTTGAAACACTTTCTGACAGTAAGTGGAGAATGATAGGGTACCCATCATACAAACCCCTGGAACACGTGTCTTTTTAGCTAGTAATCAGTTTGATCTATTTGGTCTCGCTAAAGTGTTTCGTAAGCCCCTATGCTCAACATGTCATATCCCTTTCGATAGTTGTTGGAATCCAAATTATTTAAAACGTTATGTCTCAGTATCTGTCAAAAGATGAAATCAATTATTCGATAGCTTTTACTGATATTGTTTTGTAACCACTTATTTTTTAATAACTGTAACTGGCATTTTGTCCTTTTCATATATCGTATACTTAAACATAAACACTTTCAATATACATGTTTGCCAATCTTTTTACCCACGCTTAATAAGACAAACACACAATATATGTGTTTATGGTATGAAGAAACATTTGTTGATTAATGCAGCCTGATTTATGAAGTATACGTAATACTAAGTAAATAAAAATCTCTTTTATTAATATATTAATCAATATACCTTGTATGAATAAAGGCTTTGATACGAGTGTGTTTTGGGATGGTAAATATTCGAATTAAGAATAAACATTGTATTTTGCGAGCCTTGTCTAATAATTCATTTATTATATTTCTCTTGCTTTACTATGATTTATTCCCCTGTTAATTAACTAACCCAAATATAACTGATTGATTTGTTATTGTTTACATTTCCACCTTTTGATGTAGTAGATGCAATTTAAGGAATAGATATCTAACGTGGAAACATTCTAATAATTTTTCATCTTTGAATATTGTTGCAGTTTGAACATATACTGAACCACTTAACTAACCTCGCCATTATTCTACTTAAGCATATAAATGGCTTTATGTAAAAATGATAGACTGTCCGTGCAACGTATTTCAACAATTATACCCCCTCTGCAATGACTCTCTGTCATTCCGTCCGGCAAGTTAAAAAAAACCTGTTTGGTTTATATCAAACTTTGGACACTTGTTATCCACGACCCTCTACGGAAAACCTCTTAGAAAATCCAGTGGACTTAGATCCAAAGTGTCCGATGGGGTCAAATCTTCAAGGGACTATTTAATTTAGATGAATATAAATTTAGAATTAGATAAATTATGGTAATGGGTTAATCTGATGATACCTTTGGTCGAGTTATTACCTTTGAATCTGTAACTGAACTGGTCTTATATATGCTCCAATTGGGACACGTTTTTTCGGGAACTACTTCTTTTAATGAATACAACTCGGTAGCCTAATGTGTTAATCTGATCATACCCTACATCGATTTCAAAGCCCGATGCCGAAATATTGTTTGTTACAGTTAACCCTTGAAATATATATATAGTTTGTGAAAATTACGGGTCACGCTCCAATGGGGAAAAGCTTGCTCGGAAACAATGACCTATAAGTGGACGAAATTTGATAATAGTTATATAACCTAACAAACACTATCAACTCCTAACTGCCCTGCTGTCTGTTTAAAATAAGTTTCTAAAACTACGTTTGACTATTTCACGCGAGCTACTGTCCGGTTTTCGATCATAATTGCGACGCTCTGCCTTCATATTGTCACTGTAGAAAAACAATAAGCTTTAAAATGTGTCTTTTTGGTAACAGTCGATACCTGGCGATCAAATGACACCATTGATTAAGTTTGGCATATATGACTCCAACAGCTCTTTAAATAAGATTGGTTCACATGAGTTCAGATTCTACATGGCAGTTAGGGGAATGGACGTTTGAGATGTGTTAATCTGGAAGATATTCTTAATCGAGATCAAAAGTTGTTTCAGTATTTATATTAAGTCGTTTGGTCGGAGAGCAGATTATTACGAACTCACGATGTTTATTGAGTGTTACTTTTTATTCACACCAACAAACCAATTATTATAATAACGTGTTGCGAATAATACATGAAGCTCAAATCTGATACTATCTAGTGCATGAAAACATGGTCTTACATTTTAACAGATTTTTCAATGATATGAGCTGTCGCTTTTTTTCAATATTTAAATCTCTTCAATTATTCACAGCACTATTTTACAAATGATGTTCTAAGACGAATAGTTTAAAGAGACAATCCGTGTTATAATACAAATAATTAAAAAATCTGAAGTATTTCACATGTTAATTTCCATTATAGCAAATATGATAATCAGTTTTTTAATCACTAATTTTCAGTTTAATTGAAAAATAGCCTTATACATGCGCAGATGTCAAAATCACACGACGAATTAACATTGACACTAGTGAAAGCCTTTCCAACACTACAAACTAATAATCATCATTCCCTTTGCTTTAGATAAATTCTCCAAATTACGTTTCATATAAACGCGCGCCATTGTCCGGTTTTCTATCAAAAACGCAACATTAGACCTCAACATTTTAACTGTACTAAATTGATAAGCATTAAAATAATACTTTTTCCGCAATAGTCGATACTTCTGGATAAAATGAGAGCTTTACTAAATGTGGCATATATGACTCCAGCATTCTTTAACTTAACTATTTCTTTAACTTAAATCCTAGTCATTCACAAACCATACGCATAGCCTTCAGTGAATACCAACGGGCAGCCCCGGATTTGGATAGTCAGTCTCCTATTCAAACAAAACGAAAAGTGACAAATATTCAGATTTACAGTCAGTGCTCAGACAATCTAGGTCGTGCTTTTACCGACTAATCAACGACGGGACAGCTTTTGAAAAATATATCAGATCAGATTAACAAGGAAAGCGAAAAACAATTATAACAACTTTTTTATTGTGAATATAAAGGTAGTTTTTTAGTAAATGTGCACTTCATCATCATGTGGAATGTAGGTAATGATAAAATGGGCAAACTATGAGCATTAATGCAAAATAAAGAAAACTTGTTAAAACTTGTGAGAAATTGTGAGATTGAAATGCAGATTACAAAGATTTTGAATATTACCCATTGCTTGTGATCTTTTCCTCAATTGAACAAATATTTGCCTCATTCAAAATATATATTAGACAAAAAATAACTAGAGATATATGAAAATACTGTAATTGTTTATCATAAGATATTTTGACATTTAGCACCTGATGAAATATGAATCGTAAACTTGACAATATCCCTAACTTATTTTGTTCAGTATATGATGTTATCAACTTGAGAGTAATGTAGATCGAATCGTACACCACAAAGGCAATACAGAAATTTATATTTAACATCAAATAATTAAAAAGGCAGACTCGTGACATTCATTCAACTTCTAAGATATTCCCACGTTTTCTTAATTGTATGTTAGCACGAGATTCTCCAGAGATTAGTGACACATATATATCAATGAATGACAACTACGACTATTCTTCTGTAAAGATAAAAATATAATAACATCTATCTCCTCAAGTAAAAAGGGTAACATAGCACTCTGAAGGCAAATATTTGAAGACTCGGCGCTTGAATTGATAGTCAATATCATTAAAACCAAGTAACGCAAAGATCAATCTCATTAGAATGAAATCTAAAATGCTCCACTACATTACAATAATCTGCGTAACGTAGTGCAGAAATATTAGATTTCATTTTAATGAGATTGCGCAAACATCTTCGTGGAAAAGAAACGCCTTAAAATATTTCTTTATCACAACGTTGCTCGTAATGTAATGCTTAAATGAACCATACGAACAATTTTTTTATCACTATATCGATAGTAACACAATTCCATTGAGGATGAGGTATACACTGTTAAATTTTCCTGAATGCTGTACTATATAATAGAACAAAGTGAAGGTAACGCTACTTTAGCTCTAAATTACCCTAACGGTACTGTAGTGTCAACATTTCACCGAGTTTGCTAAACAAAAGATTTTCAATTACTTTATAAGAGACGGTTTCTTTACTTAATCATATATATAGACGACCATTATATGGAATGTTAGAAAACAGCCGTCTGAGAAATTGGAACTTTTCCCTTTAAATCTAAATGTATCCTTGCTTTGATATATAATATATTGGTTAAGGGTTAAGTAGATGTTAAAAACTGGTATAAAAGACAAATCTCTGAACCAGTCTGCTGCTGGGACAGTTCATGGAACCGTTTTCTACTCGGAGAGCGTTAAGCCACCAGGCAGTGTATATGAGTCTATAATCGACCTCGTGTCTGGTATAATACCATCAGATTTCCAAAATGTTCTGCCATCCAAGGAATTCGGAAATACTTGATATGGTAACTCAGTTTTGTCATCGCTGCACAGACCGGCACGCGGGAGAACAAAAATCGGAGGGACAGTGCCCTGATTTGCAGTTCGCGAGGCACCATTCCTTCATAAACAGATAGTTGCGCCCTCGTCCAACAGCTCTGCATTCGTTTGTGTGTATTTTTGTGTCTGTGGTTGTCATGCGTTCAGTGGTTGTTGAGGTTGTCGTCTGCTTGACTGGTGTTGTTGTCTGCTTGGCTGGTGTCGTCGTCTGCTGAACTGGTGTTGTCTTCTTGATTGAGGTTGTCGTCTGCTGAACTGGTGTTGTCTTCTTGATTGAGGTTGTCGTCTTCTTAGAATATTGTGTCGTCTGCTGGTCGCCAGTGCCTATGATGGCAATATCTGAGCAGCCGTAGAACTCTTCTTGCAGACCGCACCCAACACAGCATTCACCTCCGTCTCCACAGGCCCAGGAGTTACCTGGGTGTGACCAAAGTACACTCATTATGGGGATGAAATGTTGAGGCAGAGCCAGATTCAAGTAATGAAATACGGACGGAACAGGTTTAATCATTAAAGAAAATATCTCTGCATTCTAAAACAAAGCGCATCATAAGGCTTAACTTGATAGCCCAAAACATCAAGTCTTACTTTACCGATAGCTAATTGACAACAAAATGAAATTTACCTGTGTGATATTTCCACTGAAGGACACATTGGGTGCACGTGACGTCGGCAGGTAGTACCACCTCAAAAACATAAGCTCCAAGCTTGTCCGGGTCGACATAGTAGCGGACACTTCCGTCGGGTAGCTGTAGTAGATGTTCGTCAAGGCAGTCTTTTGTCACGGGCACCTTGGGGTTATTGTGGGGGCATAGTCGCATCTCGAAATAACCTGTTTGGAGAGACATTTTATTATGTTATTTTGAGGGCATAGTCTCATCTCGAAATAACTTGGTTTGGAGAGACATGTTATAGATGTTATTGTGAGGGCATAGTCGCATCTCGAAAAAACCTGGTTTGCAGAGACATTCTATAGATGTTATTGGAAGGGCATAGTCGCATCTCGAAATAACCTGGTTTGAAGAGATATTTTATTATGTTATTGTGAGGGCATAGTCTCATGTCGAAATAACCTGGTTTGGAGAGACATTTCATAAATGTTATTATGAGGGCGTAGTCGCATCTCGAAATGACCTGATTTGGAGAGACATTTTTAGATGTTACTGTAGGAAATTGAAACAAATTATTCGGTCAGAGTCACTAAAAAAATTAATTGAAAAACCTTCTTGTTCAAGTTGGTTGCATACCCTTGTGATTAGCGGTGATCTCGGCTTCAACTGTGATTATCTGCCTCTGCTGGTACTGACGTGTAATGATCCCATTGGCGTATACTCCACCAGCTTCGTTCTTACGTTCTCCATCAAAGGGGTCGCCGCACACGCCGCATTTCCCGCCATTTTGAATCAGTTTCTGTAAATAATAATTTAATAAATCAAAACCCAAACAAAACGAAAGATGAGTATTTTTTTAATTGAAAAAGACTTTAAATTGTACAGGAGGTAAACTATTTTTGTAGCTTGGCGATATTGATACTCAAGTTATAATACCGCCATATCCTGATTTTCGACAATATATAAACGACTTTGAAAACATTTCTTTGATTAATGCATCATTCCCTTGAAACAACTAGTTTAAAAAGTCATCAACTTCTTGGATTAATAATTCATATGTTTTAAAATATTTTCAAAATAATGTGCATCCATGTATATTTAATTCCATTCTAGAAAAATGCATTTCGAAGTGTCCAATTCAACAGTTTACTTCTTCCCCATCTATACATTCCAGCAATTTATTGAATACAGGATGAATGTCCTAGTTATTTTCTACGATATAAAAATGCCCGTACAAACCGAGAGTAACGGGCTACGCATTAACCGCAGTAAAATCACAGTTAATCTAGTAAACACATTGTTTGAAGGCGGATATCTGATTTTAAACTTAAACCGACACAGAGTATGTTTCATAATTTAATGTGGCTTAAATAACAGCAAAAATACATATGACCTGCGTTGAGTTAAAATCGACTTTCTAAAGTTGGATCTGTGTCTCTTATATGACTAAATTATGATATTTTCTTGTTTTAAATTTTAAATGAAAACGGCCTTATAAGTGTTAAGAAGTCAATATTCTGCCACCCATGTAGTTAAATGACCTATTAAGCACTACTGACCAATATTTTCCTTGTGTCTGCTTTAAATAATCTTCCGAAATTACGTTTGAATCATTGGCACGCGCCACTGTCCGGTTTTCGACCACAAATATCGACTTAAACCTTTTTATTGTCACTATATCGAATTGATAAGCACTGAGATGTTGATTTTTAGAAGAAAAAACCCCAGCACTTCTCTATCAAATAACACCATTTATGTAGTTTGGCATATGTGATCATGACAAGATAATCTGTGCCCCTTAAAAGTATTGAAACGTTAGGTGACAAATTTAACGCCAAGGGGATCCGCAGATTACCGGAAAACCGAGTAGGATGTAAAACGACTGTGCAGATAAAATACATCCTCGGTTACCCGGGGCTCAGTATTCCGAAACTCTATACTGCGTCATATTTGGGACTTAACATCAGAAACATTCGCACTTAAATAATCCATACATTGAAGTGACATATGAAGAACATCAGAATATTAGCCCTAGGTCACCGGGCACATCGATGAAAGAAGGCTATATATAAGTAACCAAATTCAGGGACTGAATGGTATCTTACATCAATACTAAAACAGAATTAGGTATTTCATTCCATAGTCATCATCAACGGAGTTAAATTCATAGAACAAGCACAAAGATATCATTATTGATAATATCAAATCAAAATTATCAAAACATCCTTACGGCAATCTAAAAATTTGAGATCAAAAGGATTTTTCGAGAAATCTGTCTAGCGTAATTAACAAATCAAATTCGAGAAAACAGCTTTTGCTTGATACATATTGTATATTGTATACATACATTCACGAAAGATATTTTTATGTTAGTCAAATATCATATAAAATAACCTCATCATCTACAGTCTGATAAAAGTTTAAAAATAATGACTGTATCGGGATTCCATCTAGGGCTTTCCTCTTCACACAAAAAATAACGAGTTCAAATCTCGAAGAAGTCAATTTTTGGAAACTTTTAATCCTCGGAACATTGTCGATTTTAATCAGATTGCATTATCTTCGTCTTGATGTAGATGTACATTTCAATGAATGTAAATAGATCTATTTTTATTACTCCTTATTGATGTTATGTATATATTTGCTGAAGAGTTTGGTATGTAGTCACAAGTAACGATACACTCCTGAATATCTAAATCAAAGTTACCAACTCTTCTGACCTTACTTTTTTGCTTCTTTATCCAAACAATCTCATTAAAAAAGTAGACCAATGGTATAAAACATTTGAACTGTCATTCAGAAGAGAGAAAAACGTTATGGAGCTTTGTTACGCGTTTATATTGCCTCAGCTCTTGGCTCCT
Organism: Phorcus lineatus; assembly: GCA_921293015.1. NCBI lineage: Eukaryota > Metazoa > Mollusca > Gastropoda > Trochida > Trochidae > Phorcus > Phorcus lineatus. The sequence goes on from OV121094.1 coordinate 33,929,270, forward strand.
GCTCATTTATGTCACATCAAATATCTAAGGTCAATTTCAGTATTTAATAATGCATCTTAGTATGAAAAAAACGCTGATTGGTTAAACTAAATCAGTGATGATCAACGTCAGCTGCTACTACAGATTAACTGTATTTTGTGGAGGAACTCTGCGGCTACTCTGATGGCTATTTACTTCATGTAGTAAGTAACTGTTGCGCAATGCATCTGCTTTCCTCATTCCGAATATCTAAGATATTGATCTATAGATTTTGTAAACAACAATCTAAATTTCTATTATATCTCCAACGCTGCAACCAAGATCAAACGCCTAGTTAAAATGAATTCAAAGGTTTTAGAACTAAAGGAAATAGAGACTTCTTTGATCGTATATTTACTTATAAAAGATATCAGAGACAAAGCCTACCGCATATCCTCCGCAGAAGAGCTCGTTGTCGTTGTAGTTGTGGGGGGTGTCGAATCCAAGCCTCCACATAGAGGAGCGTGAGGGGGGTTCCATCAAACGCCCGTGACCTCTGACGAAGGAGAGGGACGCCATCGAGCAGACGACATAAAGAATAAGACTGGCGAGCATTTTACGTGAAAAAGTTTTACTTTCGTCTGCGTTGGTGACTGGTGACTATGATCTTCTGATAAACAGACGATGTCGTTTGTTGAAATGGCACACGCCAGGAAGTAACACGTTAAGGGGGAAAAGCGGTTGGCCAGTTGGTCGTAGGTTCCCGTAAAGACCAATTTCTTCTGTAAGTGGTTTTCAAAAAAGATATGTATCTTCTAAGGCCTCTTGCGGAATATGGTCTGCGGTTCGAATCTCTGAGCTTAATATACCACTCACCCTTTACGTCACAGAGTATCGGGTATCGTTAAAGCACGACACCGGAAAGAATAATCATTCCATTTTCCTAATCAGCAATTGACTGAAGTGTGACGTCACAGAGCTCAAGTGCTCCACCCACCCCGATCACGACTAAGGGTGAACCTTATCCAAGTAAAGCAGACGACAGTACACTTCAGCCCTCTTATCATCAAGTGTCTTGACATTCGATTCTTGAAACGAGGGTAGCCACTCCGAATTCTTGTAAACAAAGATATACCATAAATTTGAAAATACAAGTCTGTGTTTGGCCAACTGAATATTGAAGCGTTTCAAGCGAGAAGGCTTAATGGTTTGACGAGCGCATAATATAGGTATATCAGCTGGCTGCATTCCATACACTATATCTTTTCTGTACCTAACTGGTATCCTGCTTGTCTATCGTTCACGCGTATCAGCAAGCGACCTTTGATACACACGAGTTCACTGTTGCCGTGATGCCACTTGGTGTACACTGAGGTTTTCTTAAATAGACCCCCCTCCCAAATTAATGGTTGTTTGAATTGTGATGTTATATGTCACAAACACTGAACTCTTTTAGGAAGCCAACGTTTATACCTGACTAAGTGGCGTTCGAATACGCCTTGTCAAATTCACAAGACATCGTTATGAATACAATGAAAATTGTTTCAATAAAACTGTGTTTTACATGGCACCAAACATCAACAAAACGCGTTAAATGATCTTATTAAGAAGACTTTTCATTGATATTAAAACAGGTAAACTGATACGAGTCGTTATTACCGTAGTTCACTGTAACAAGCAGCCAGCAAAGAGGCTACCATGCTGAAGGTTTCTGCAATACTTGAAGACACATTTTGATGAATTTCTTACGGTTCATCATCAATGAATGATGCCTAAGGACACAACACTGTGTAAGGTCTTGCCCAGGTCACAATTGTTTTGTTTCCCCAACTGGATTCGAACCCGGGCCGATTGCATGTAAGACCAGTACGCTACCCACTACACCTACATGGGGAGGGAAGGGACTACCATGCATATGGTTTCATCCATACTTGGAGGCACATTTAAAATATATCTTAAAGTCACCATGATGGATCTATAGGCATCGTTAACAACTTGGCAAACTGGCAGATGATAGTGACACAACTTAAATTTATTATGAAAAAAGATTTCAGAAGAGAATCACTGTTTTTTTCATTTTTTTTTTCATAATATCTATAAAATCAAAAGGCCATTTTCGAGGATGAACTTATACCATTCTTTTTGTTGAACTTGATATTTTTGTTTAAAAACTTTAAATACATTATGCATATGGTTTCTTCCATGCCATATTTGGAGGCACATTAAAAATATATCTTAAAGTCACCATGATCGATCTATAGGCATCGTTAACAACTTTGGTAAAAAAAACTGGTAGATGATAGTGACACAACTTAAATTTATCATGAAAAAAGATTTCAGAAGGAATCACTGGGTTTTTATTTTTATTTTTTCATAATATTATAAAATCAAAAGACCGTTTTCAAGGATGAAAGTATACCATTTTCTTGTTGAACTTAATATAAAATTAAAAACCTTTGAATACATTAAATCCGCTAGTATTTAATAATACACACCAAAGGCAGAGGAATCTGGTCCTTGATGGTGAAAGACTCAGAAGCAAGTGAACAACTGAACGATCAAAAAAACTTTAAATAATACCGTTATTAAGAATGTGGTAGCTCAAAAAAAGTCTTTATTTTATTTACTACATGTTTTATTCTTAATTGACCTGGTTTTATTACAATTAATTTCATCAATATATAGTATTGCACATTTAGACGAGCTTAAACGCATCTTTTAATGCTTTATCGTTACTATCACGGAGGGAAATGTCATTGTAGGGATAAATCTCACATCGCCAGTGATTGGTCTTTTGCGATTTCCTCTTTAAACAGATATGGTCATAAATGCACAAAAGGCTACAAATGACTAAATAGTACATGATGTTATTGAATAAGAGTCAGAAATATAGTATCAAATAGCATAGAACACTGCCTAACAGTTTACAGTATAGTTTTGATATGACCATCTTTGCGATAGGGTTTATACAACCAATTCTTTATCAGCCTTTACAACGGTTTTTTATTTTAATTTTTCATAATGATTTATAAAATCAAAAGGCCGTTTTCAAGGATGAAAGTATACAATTTTCTTGTTGAACTTGATATTTTTGTTTAAAATCTTGTATCCAAATACAAGTTGTCACCAAAATTATATTGAAATTAATAAACTAGACAACTAAATACTTTTTTGAACGGCTATGTGAAGATACTAACTTGATATATATATATATATATATATATATATATATATATATATATATATATATATCATTTATCACACAAAGGTGTTATATATCACCATGTTTATATATACGGTAAACATTAAACTTTTATTGTTTGTAAACAGAGTCGAACCTTTCCTTTCGGAAATATTAATCACAGCTAGGTAACTCATCAAGTCAGTGTGATATAGTCAACCCCTTTCCTGTTTATTTAGGTGAAATAGGTATAAGGTAATATGAGAGAAGTTTAACTGAAAAATTGAGGAGGAATTCAAACACGTTCAACAAAGGATAAAACATATAGATCCCTCACATACATGTGTTTTCCTTTTACCCGTCAAGTAACATCCGTATAATCTTAATTTCTTAAATTTGAATATAATGAGATTACACTGTCTGTATTCATTCATTCATTTATGTACTTGTGTTTTTTCATTTGAAGATCTTTTTCTTTCATTGACTGTTCTTAAAAATTATTCCAAATGAATACGACAAATTTACAAATTAAACGATAATGTAACAATACTATTAGCAGTGGCGGATCCCACCCTTCCTTTTGGAAAAAAAAGGTTTTTTTAAATCGACGTTAAATCGGTTTAACCCCCGACCCATGACCCGCTACGATAAGGTTGATGTAGGATGAAGTTGAGTCCATCCTATTTGTGTCTTCATAAAGCGTATTAAAGTGACTAGTGTTACTAACGCATGCATCTCAACGAAATGAATACTTCGTCGTATTGTTCTTTTGTGATAGATATAGTCTTGTCGTGAAGTTGAGAGGTCAGGGGGTACATCTTTAGAACAACCTATGCGCCACTTTATTAAAAAAATAGAAACAGCCTGGTAGAACAGCCACCTTATTAAAATGTAGAAATGGCCTGGTAGCACAGCCACTTTATTAAAAAATAGAAATGACCTGGTAGAACAGCCACTTTAATTAAAAAATAGAAATGACCTGGTAGAACAGCCACTTTAATTAAAAAATAGAAATGGCCTGGTAGAACAGCCACTTTATTAAAAAATAGAAATGACCTGGTAGAACAGCCACTTTAATTAAAAAATAGAAATGGCCTGGTAGAACAGCCACTTTATCAAAAAATAGAAATGACCTGGTAAAACAGCCATTTTATTAAAAAATAGAAATGGCCTGGTGGAATAGTTGTTTGAAGAGAAAAACATGATTGACAATTTATATATATATATATATTTAGATATCATGACTTTATTTTGGCGTTGACAACACAAACAGAAAGGTTTATCGATAAAGTTGATTTAAATATATATCTTGATCCCAAGTGACACTTGACATTGATATAAAAGGGGTCTCAGAGAATGTTGGTAGGGTATAAATGACAAACGTAGTAAATGCTATTATTTTAAAAAAAACAGAAAATATTGTTACTGAGTATAACCACGTTAGGGCTAAATGGCTCAGTATAAAAACAACAAAGCGTTTTAAGTTATGATTTTTTATCAAAGTCAAACGTTATTAAATTGAAATTAAAATTTTAAATTAAATCTTTATAAAGTAGACGAAAAGAAAACTACGGATTTGATTTCTTTAAGAGGCATTTAGAAGTTGTGAGATGAATAGAGAACACGTTCGATGGATTTACAACTTCTTTATTGCAGTATTCTCTATGTCATTTTAAGGTGACAACCTTAAAGACATTTACCGTTACTCATTTCCGAATAAGTTTCGTTATAGTGACATAGCAATTCTTGAAAAACTTGATTGTTGCAACAAAAATACAAACACAGTTTAGCAATGAAGACGAATGAAGAAAGGTAACGTTTGAATCAAGTTTTGCTTTTTCTGATTCCAGTAGTAGTTTACATATCTATAACAATCGCTCTCTGAGCCATGTACTGTACAGCTGCATACCGAAAGTTTGTTCACTTACCACTGAATCGTAGTGCAAATATCATGTAATTTGGGTTTCGTTTCAACGTCAATACAATAACTTCAGCAAAACTGACAATGGATCACCCACTGCCAATGTGTGAAATAGCCATTCTTGAACTCTTTTTGGGATCGTCTGGTGTCTGGTGCAAAAATTTGAATTTTGGCATAATGATAAAGACAGAGGTGGTCGCATTTTCGAAATTTCGGTTTCGTAAAATATCAAATAAAATGTTCCATGTCGACTCTCTGAGATTAAAACCAACATCATCACATTGACTTTGTGCGAAGTACAAACGTGACGTATTTTTAAAGAACATTATAACTTATAAAAGATTTTATGGAGAAAAACAAAAATTAGTGTTTTCGGAATTTCGACCCCTGGTCACTTCAATGACATGCCAAACTTTAACGAGTAATTGCGGGGTACGATAAGCATTTGCCTTAAAGAAGAATGGATCTGCATATGTGTATTGAAAATTCAATATTATACGGGTTTTTTTTCCGCAACGCTACAATACATCAAAGGCATCTCAAATTACATGATATTTGCACTATTATATGCAGTATGTGAACAAACTTTTGGCATGCAGTTGTATATGAAATAACTTAATTTACAGTCTTATGGTAAATGGTTACAGGGAAAGATATTCTTGTAGCAAAAATCTTCTTAAAAGGGTCGCTACACTGAAACATAAAAAAATGAACTTGGACAACTTCCTGGTTCGAAAACACGCGTCTGCAGGTCATGCGTGGTGGAGGATTTCATGGCACATTTAACTTTAAAACACATACACATGCCTTCCCAAATCAGACGTGAATACGCATTTTGTGAAAGAAATATACGTGACTAAGTTTTAAATTGATCCCTTTAGGCCGCAATCTTTCAATTACTGACTCTACCTTTCAATTATGAAATTTAAAAAGAATGTTGTTTTTTTAAATATTAACATAAACTTTCAAAAGGCGATTTTTTTTATCAATTACTGACTCTACCTTACAATTAGGAGATTAAAATAATCGTTTTCTTTTGAAATATGAACTTAACATTACAAAAGGCGAAATTGTATGCTATATTTACTCTCGGATTTTCTCTCAGTTGTAAATTATTTACAAGGTGAGACGATCGGATAACAGTTATTACAAGGCTTAGTTACCAATCATAAAGGATAGATAGCAATCTGTTCTCGGTCTCCTCTTTGTGTTTGATAAACATGTCATCATACAGTTGACAGATCATCATTGTTCTATTTGGGATCATACCATGTGCAATTGTTAAAATTCTTTTAATTTTCCGGATCGGGTTCCATGTGAGATTCGAACCCACGAACACACGCCCGCCGAATGTATATCTATCAGTTGTTTGTGTGTGTCACTTATGATTCTGGCCGCCCATGCACTCTCTCCGCATCACCAAACCCTCTCTTCACCCATCTCTCTCTCCTCCCCCATTCCCCAATCTCTCTCCCCCTCTCTTACTCCCCATCTCTCTCTCCACCCATCTCACTCTCTCCCCCATCTCTCTCTCTCTCTCTCTCTCTCTCTCTCTCTCTCTCTCTCTCTCTCTCTCTCTCTCTCTCTCTCTCTCTCTCTCTCTCTCTCTCTCTCTCTCTCTCTCTCTCTCTCTCTCTCTCTCTCTCTCTCTCTCTCTCTCTCTCTCTCATCAGCTGTCATAACTGGACATTACTAGATATTTGAAGCAGTGTGTTAGTACTATGTACGAGTGCACTGCAGTGACTTTCAAATGTATAAGCACTAATTTAAGAATGTTTGAATACATGTGCCGAAATTTGTAAAGATAAGTTGTGAGAGTTGTAAATAGTATTAGAATATAATTTTTTAATTATAATCTACCTTTTTAAAAAAACATTTTCGTTATCCAACAAAAAAGATATCTGTTAATGTTATATCTCTGTCTCTGTCTGTCTCTGTCTCTGTCTTTACATATGACTATAATATGGTAATATGCGGCTACGAATGTGACTTTAAGGACAAGAGTCTTTGCAAATAAATTGTTGTTCAAACAATTAAGATATTTTTATATACATTATCGTGATAAAATATACTGTTTAGTGGCTAGTAATAGACATTGAGTTCTGCCATGCATATAAGGTATGCTCTTATAAATTGGTTTTCTTTTGACTTACCAATCGCGTTCTTAAAGAATGCGGATACCAACATTTTAACGGCAAACCTGTCTTAAGGAACAGCATTTAAGAGTTAAATTCTCAAAAAGGTTAAGAATTGAATTCATAATGCCAACTTTATGCAACTCATAATGACACCCTCCTGCCCCCATTATATGCATTTATTGTTTGATAAAAATGTACATAAACTGAATGATCTTTCGAACGTTTCTTAAGGATATTAACAGTCACGTTCAATTCGTCATGCGCCATAGAAAAAGCAGCCAGTCCGCTCTATCCGCAAGACGAATTTTGGAGAAAAATATAACGTAATTTTACTTTCACGTAACGAGTAACATGATACAATGAAGAGAAAATCTATGTCTATGCATTAATTTCCACGAGTTCGTATAAACACTAGATGTATTATTTTCTGTAATGATATATACGTGTGTCAAGGTTCACGTTAAAGAGTGATTTTCAAAACATATTTTTTTACCTTTGATACGAACCTAAATGTCATTTTTGGTGATATGAAATCAAAACATCTTTTCATGTCCAAAATACATAGATATGACAAATACTGGTTTTCCCATGAAAATCTAAAAACAGCCTTATAAATGCACAAAGGTGTAGAAATAACGTCCAATGTACATGGATACTAGTCATAAAACCTAACAAACACTATGAACTCCTAACTGCCCTCCTGGCTGTTTTAGATAAGTTAAAAAAATTCGTTTGACTATTCGACGCGCGCCGTTCGGTTTTCGATCATAATTGCGACGTTCTACCTTCATATTGTCACTGTAAAATAACAATAAGCTTTAAAATGTGTCTTTTGGTAACAGTCGATACTTCGCGATCAAATGACACCATTGATTAAGTTTGGCATAAATATGACTCCAACAACTCACGGAGTGGCTCCTTAAGACATTGGTGTTCAATTACAGGACCATGTCAGGTTGTCTGTCTGTCTGTCTGTCTCTGTCCTTCTCTCTCTCTGACACTATTTTATTTATCTCCCTCTAATGGTCTGTGTTTCTCTCTCTCCCTATCTCTCATTTAGATATAAATCAAGAAGACTCATATTGTTTTATAGTACTCATATAGCTCAAAGTGTAGACGATAGAGAGACAGTACTCAAATCCCTTGATGGATCGGATTTCCTTTTTATCTGATTACCAATCTGAAGACGTCGTTGATACCTCGAAAACTCACAAAACATCGCCGCAAGACAGCGACCTTGTAACCTTGTCTGTCTGTCTGTCTATCTCAGTCCCTCTCTCTCTATCACCGTTTTATTTCCCTTTATGGTCTTGTGTGTTTTCTCTCTCCCTATCCCTCATATAGAAATAAATCAAGAAGACTCATATAGTTTTATAGTACTCATATAGCTCAAAGTGTAGACGATAGAGAGACAGTATTCCAATTCCTTGATGAATCAGATTTCCTCTTTATCTGATTACCAATCTGAAGACGTCGTTGATACCTCGAAAACCATTTCCGCACGTCAGCGACCTTGTAACCTCGAGATTGATGTCATTAATCTCCGTAATATTTCATCGAGGCTGATCAAATATAGTTAGCATAAATTTAAGATCCATAAGTATGAAGGTTAAATATTTGCTTATGATCTTAACTCGAGACCTGAGGTATGGATATCCAGTGACGTCAAATAAACAGGAAATATTAGTATGCTTTTGAATATGATATGTTTTATTCAGTTGTACATTTCACATTATAAGTTATCGGGTTACTGCTCCCCATGATATCGTATTGCATTAACTTTTAAGGGAGATTATTCAATCTCATTGAATGAAATCTAAATGCTCCACTACATTACGCATGTAGATCTATAATCTGCGTAACGTAGTGCAACAATGTTAGATTCTATTTTAATGAGATTGGAGTGTTATCAAATAGTCACCGACCTATACATTACTATACATAGTAGTGAAGGTGTATTACTTGAATATCACGAAGCTATGAGACTCAAAAGTTCAACAAAGTTGCGATTAGGGATAAACTGTCTATATTCAACTTCATACCAGTCAAATTTATTTTCAGGGCATGAGAAGTCCAATCGGTTATTGTCGTCAAAGTTACACAGTTGATGAACGGTATGTACAAGAAACAAACACTCCATAGATAGCCTGCAAGTATTTGTAGAAAACGTGGCTATGCCCCCCCCCCCGCTGCAATGACGCAATGAACTGAATCGATGGACACACATCAGAGTTTCTACAGAATAGTCAACTTTTCAAGTTTGATTCGATTTTTATGACCCTTATGAAAAGGTACTCATGAGTTGGCCACCAGCAAAAACTGAGAGTCCGAAGTTTGTGATCATTGTTATACTAAATGTTAAGTTTCAACGTGACCAGAAAGCTGTAAAATGTGTTTCCTTGTTTTTTAATTATTTCATTGATAAGTTGTAGGAAACATAAGTAAATAATACAGCAGTGTAACCTAAATATATCAAGGACAAGTAGACGCTGTTTGATACATAATGCACAAACAAACAGATACAATTTTAAAATTTAAATAATGGTCAGTCTAGTAGTCACCTTTAAGATAGGGAGGACGTCAAGTCATCAAAATCGACTGATGTCTGGAAAGTCCTCCATTGAAATATGATAACAAATATGAAAATTTTGGGTGCAGTGGTTCATGAGATATCAAGCCAACAACATTTTAAATACTGGTCATGTCTCATGGTGACCTTGAAAATGAGTTCAAAGTTCAAATCGACTGGTGTCTGCGTATTACCTATAAAAAGAGCGGTACCAAAGTTTGAAGACTAAAAGTGCAGCGGTTCATAAGATTTCGCGCTAACAAGAATGAGACGGAAGGACAGACGGACAGACGCGCGTAAGGACGTACGAAGATGAATACTATGTCCCCTACTCCGCGCAAAGCTTCGACGACGAGGAGACCAAACTGTTTATAGATGTACTGTTGATCCAACTGTGAATGAAAGCCATTTGAAGTTGTGTCGTCTTTAGTAAATTAAATATCATTATTAAGTAAGTAAGTGGTATCGTTATCTTACCGAAAAGAATGTTTGATTATAACATTAGATGTAGATATTGTTCCACATGACAGTTCTTTATGCAGTTGAATATTGTAATTTTCATTAATGATATGTGCTAAATATCTGTTTAGTTCCCAAAGGAAGGCCGCCATATGCCGGAGCCCGGCCGGTCTCATCTGCAGGCTTTTCTTCAGGGCCATTTCGCAATAGAGTAAAAAAGCGCAATACAAATGGACCTCTCCAAATAATCCCTTATAGTGTTTTATCAAAGTTGACTGATATTCTATTATGGATAAGCTCATGCTAAACATTTATTTTTTCCTAAATAAGGATATTCTTTACTTTGATAAAACAACCAGATAATTGGTCCGGATAACAAATATATGTTATCCATTAGATGAATCATTTCTGGTTTATTATTGCGATTATATAATGCTGTCGGATTTTATGTATATTCAGATGTATTCACATATGTATGTACACTTGTCTCCTAGGAGGGGGCCTGATATCATACGCATATTCAAGCCTGTGAGTGCCAACCCCCCTCCCCAACCACCGCTCCTGTCTCCAGCAGGTAATCCTGTATTCCTGCATTCTGACCACCCAACCCCCCCCCCCCCCCCCCCCCCCCCACGTTGCCCAAAACCCCTTCCCCCGCTTTCTTATGAGAATAATTGACCACCACGCCCCCCTCCCCCTACTACAAATTTTGAAGTGTCCCTTCGCTTATTATGTACAATTTTGATTGATATAATTCGTGGTGATGTTGCAGTATGAAAACGGAGAGACAACTATTGAATGTATATTGCTTAAGTTGAATCAACGACGCACTTACTTCCTGATGTGAAGGATGACAACCGTCACGCTTCCTTGACTGACTGCGTCACTCAACAGTGTGGGGAACTTAAACAATTCCTCATCTGATAAACAAGAGAATGAATAAGTGTTCAATAAAACGGCATATGAGTGTCTTAGATATATCCTAGTTGTTCGATCAACATAGATTAACGATATTCAGGAAACATCCACCTTTTCTGTACAGTGTGCCTCGCATTTAATTCATATATCCTGAATATCTCCATTTTCCACGACGTCCCTTGAACAGAACAGTGTAATAGGAGACAAGTACAGTGCCAGTCATTACACATATACCAAGAATACATCATGGGATTACCTTTGGTATACATTTACTTGATCTGGATCCAAGCTGGTTTTAAATATGCAGTCGGTAAGTTTATTTAGTCATTTTGTGTTTTAAGAAAAGTTTAATGGAGGATGTAAATGTGATTGTAGATATTCTTTTTAAAAAGCGTGTCGATATAAGTCTCATGATATTTCTGTTGTGTAATCGGTTCCACATTTAACATGTGTTTATAACTTTATTTACCAACGAGGATTGTATACAAATCCTTGGTGTTACATTCATAAACTGTTATCAAACACTGTACATTGTAACATTGTATAATCAACTACGGTTTGAATATTGTTATCAAACCGATGCTTATATTTTGGGAAATAAAAAGTTAAAAATAAATAATAATAATTAACTACGGTGTGGAGATTATCGTGTGCAGTGTGTTTGACCTCATGTTTGTATGTCAAAGTTCTTTAAAAGGTATTTTTCGATGAAACTAAATTCAAGGGGACATTTCTGTTTCTTCATGTCCATTAGTTGAAACATGTTATTTAAGGTAACAATTTGTTTGTTTAAGATTTGATAACTAAATAAATGACAGCGAACACTCAATAAGAAAACCCCACATCAATGAGAAGGAAACCATTTATCGGCACTACGAATATGAAAAGCCTGACTACGGCATTACAAGGCATAGGCGATTAATCTTATCATAAATAATTTATGTGTGCATATTCTATCCGTTCTAAAAGTTTAATGTTCTAATACTTTAAATAAGTAAAAGTAAAGCGCACCGATTGCCGATAGCACGGACCCTTTAACATATAAAAACACACATGGATTATAATCCCTCTGGTCGTTAAGTAGTATAGCATATGAAGTAAAATTTATAATAGTAATAATGAGAATACTTATAATACAGAGCGCCACACATATTATTTCCCTGATGTGAAGACAAAGTGGGATGAGTTCAAAAGAAAATCAACTTATTTAAAGCAATCAAACAACAGAGTAAAGTAGGACTTGATATTCTCATAAAGAAGCAATCTGTCTCCCAAAAGATTTCTTTGTCGAATAATCAGAAGGGACGTGTTTATGTTTGGATGTGTAGTTAATTGAGTTAGAAATAAGAGTTCATTTAATCTCTAGAACCCTCATATTGCTTTTCATTTGATTGCGTATCTTTGTCTAATTGAAATTTGCATAAATTTATTCATGTAAGAAAATGATAAAATAATCTGCTTAACTCGTCATGGTTGATATTACACATTAAGTAAATAAAACAGAAATTTGAACCATTCTAGTGTGGACATAGATGGGATAGATATATAAATTTTTCTATATCTAACTGAATTTTGTGTTAAATTGCTCACGATAATGGGTTTTACTCGTTATATATCATTCTATACACGGAAGTGTTTTCTCTTTCATCTCAGTACAGTTATAGCTCTCGGACATTTTATGTGCTTTTGTTTTATATGAATGAGTCATAACGTGCATTTTACATGAAAGATGCATTGAAATAATGAAAAATGCTCCTTAAATTTATGATAAAAGAATAATGAAAAAAACTTAAGGATCCTTAACCTTAAGATGAAAGAAAAGTTTTAAAATTAATTGTATACATCTTTACCCACCAAGAACGTTTTACTTGATTGCTTGATGTCGTTATGTCCCTAATAGTTTTTCCTATTTGAAAATAAAAACTGTGCAATGTTTGCAAATGTACATCATAATGAAAAAATTGATAGATTTTATTGCACAGCTTTATTTCTTCACGCCAAGGAAGTTGGAAGTTTAAAGTCAAGGAGCTGGCAATTAAACATTGTTGCGACTACTATATAAAACAATTAAAAAATATAATAGTAACACGATGCTTTATGTATATATACACCATTTTATGCTTACATTTGAATAATAAATCTATGTATGCTATGTTTAGGATTCACAAACGAAGCGTATATCCAGACGCGAAAACTAGACTGGTGGGAAGCAAGGAAGAAATGTGCGGAAGATGGAAATACCGACTTGTTTGTCCCTTCTGGAGATTTCTACGTCCCACCCGACTCTCGGGTAGACACATACTACTGGGTGGGAGGTGTGGAGACGTCAAAGTGGAGATGGGGAGGTTATTGCTTTAACCTTTTGGTAGAAATAATACAATTATAATTTTGATTATTTTAAAAATAGTTTTGGTTCAAGTATCAGCATACAGTTATTCTTTTTAATGGACATATTTCCGGTCTTTAAAAAAATCGCACAATTGATGATATCATTTTATTACTCGCCAGTGTGAGATACCGCAGTTTATTATATTTCGACTGGTGAAATATGCCATATATCGGTGAAAATAAACCCCATATTTTCACTGGGTGAAATAAAAATGGTATTCTACTAAGTGAGTAGAATACCATTTTTATTTGGTACTCAGTGAGTAGAATACCATTTTTACTTCTCGTGAAGTAGAAAATCATATATTTACACTCGTGGCTACGCCACTCGTGAAAATATAAATTTCTATTATTATATCAAATATTATATATATATGATATTAATGGTATTCGACAGGAAATGTCAAATATCCTCTATATATTTGTAGCTGAATTCAAATGTAGACTTGTTTTTCAAGGGGTTGTATTGAAGTCAAAATACTTATGTCTGTCTGTCTCTTAGTCTATCCAGTAAAGAGATGATATGTAAATCCTGGCAATTTTGGAGAGAGAGAAAAAAAGAGTAACATTTGTCATGTGCCTTTTTTCGTATCTACTTTTGAAATAATCTCTATAATTATCTCTTACTGTTAGAATCTCTTATTCAATAAATGATTTGTTAACCTTTAGTTATAAAATGATTTGGAAGGACGTGTTTTAGAGTCTAGTTTTGACATTTTTGAACACGTTGCAAGTGCCATGTATAATAGAATTATAAATACATTTTTGAAAATTACAAGGTTTCATACAAGTATGATTCATGACGAAACAAACATTTACATAGAAAGGGCAAAACGGAACGAAATTCTCAAATCCTCGAGTTCACAATTGAAAACGTTTTTCTCCATTTTCAACTTTTTGGTTTTGTATCAAAGGCATTTAATTAAAATGCAGGTTTTCTATAAATAAGGGCAATAGATCTGTTCGTCAGTATACGAATTTAAAAAAAATTTCTTCGATAGGTGTATGCTGATACTTGTTCAGATATACAGAAAGTATTTGATTTAATTCATTTTATATTCTTACCGCTTGGTCTCTAAAACTTTGTTGATGCTATATTATGTGATTAACGTGTTTCAGACAATTCACCTTTGTTTACTCCAATGGGGCTATATGGTATCCCAAATGTTGCTGAAAATCATACTATCCATGGGAATTCGGCGCTTAATTGTTACCTTCAGTGTCGCAACGCCCGATTTGGTCTGAGTGTAAGTACATGAGCATTAGAATTGGTCCCTTTGACAAGCTTGATCATTTATTATCTGTTACTAAAGGACGAACCACTCGACTCAGTTCCAGGGAGATGTCGACATAGATCCTATATGGTATGTATTGTAAATGATCAATGTCCATGTTTTACTTATTAATTATGACATTAAAATTGTTCATCTCTAGTGAAAGATAATTGTTAAAAAGAAGTGTTTCCCTTTTGTGTTCTTGTTATAACGCTCTTTTTATGTTTCCAGGGATCAAAGTGTTACTGCTTGGATGGAGTCAACCTTGGGAAGACAATCGATGGAACTGAAAACATTAGAAGTTGCCCTGGAAACAAAGAGGAATTTTGTGGCACCCAGTCCTTAATCTCTGTCTATAAAATAGGTGATTAAGATGTTTTATGGTAGAGATGTTTCAGAGTGTTGTGATGGTACTGTGTCCTATGTATCACTTTTCAAGTATTAAGTATGGAGTGATTCATCACAAAATGTAAGAATCAAGCACACTAGCACATTTGAGAATTTGAACAATTAGTTATAAGATTACCTCGGTAATAGAAGAATCATGTAATCATTTCAGAATGTACATGCACACACTTTGCCATTGTGTCATTTCTTTCTCACTCGTTAATATTTTGTTTTTATTTCTTTACAGATATCTACTTTTTTATCGATCAAGATGAGGAGTATCGCTGTGCTTACATGCAAAGAAAGAGATACAGAGGTGATAGATACATAGCTGTTTCACCAGGTGTTTGTGAATCATCGTTTTATGGCGTCTGTGTTGATGATGGTAAGCATGCTTCTATAAAGTGAGTTGTCGGAGTCATATGTGCCAAACTTAATCAACGGTGTCATTTGATCGCGAAGTATCGACTTTTACCAAAAAGACACATTGTAAAGCTAATTGATTTTTCTGCAGTGACAATATGAAGGTAGAACGTCGCAATTATGATCGAAAACCGGACAGTGGCGCGCGTCAAATAGTCAAACGTAATTTTAGAGACCTATCTAAAACAGCCAGGAGGGAGGTTAGCAGTTGATATCGTTTGTTAGGTTATATAACTAGTATCCGTGTATATTGGACGTGATATCTACACCTCTGTGCATTTGTAAGGCTGTTTTTAGATTTTCATGGAACCTCAGTAAAGTTAAGCAGTTTTTATTTTATATCGCCACATATGACATTTAGGTTAGTAGCAAAGGTAAATAATAAGGAACTTATGAGTATTTTTTATGTTATGTTTTGATACGTATAAGAATAAGAAGAAGGACAAGACATCTTCAATGATTTTGAATCACTGTAAAGGTGATTATCAAACCAAATATAGAACATTAATGTGAACCTTAGATGATAAGTACCATACATGGCTGTAACCATTCAAGGCGTCGCTATTATTCCAAAATTACAAATACGTGTTAATACTACTTACAAAATTAACAGTACATGTATGAATATCTTACATGCTGTGAATTTACTCGCTGATATAAGAATCAACATTCTATGATTATCAATTTATATTGACAGTTACCGATAGACCAAGCTGCAAAGGTGAGTTTTACATATGTAATATATAGACATAATGACTTTCTTGGTTAGTAATCTAGAACTAGGGGAGGGGGGCTGGTTGCTCGATGGCAATTAAAATGACCTGTGTCGACCCGTTAGTTTCAAATCAAAATTTGCTTAATTTTGTATTGACGTAATTTATATATACATATACAGAGAGATTTAAAACTATGAAAGTTTTTGCCAAATTATACCAACTAATATCGTATATTTTAAGTATATATAGCTCTAACATCTACAACGATTTTCTTTTTAAGATGATTCCCGGACATTTCTCAGGTGCAAAAATGATCTCTGTGTGACTTGTCAGGATACCATATGGTCCTCGTTAAACCAATCGTGTTCTCTTGTGAAATTAACATCTTCTCGGCAACGTGATTTGACATATTTCCTGAGTCGAGGGGTCAAATACTGGACTGGACTTCATAAACAAGTT
Organism: Phorcus lineatus; assembly: GCA_921293015.1. Lineage (NCBI taxonomy): Eukaryota > Metazoa > Mollusca > Gastropoda > Trochida > Trochidae > Phorcus > Phorcus lineatus. Next base: position 33,946,061 of record OV121094.1, read on the forward strand.
ACAAAAACATGGATAAGTGGTAAATTCTTATTTTATCGATATAAACCCTGTTAACCAACAGCAAAGGTTAGATCATTGGAGCCGGAAATAACGATGACGGTGCATGCAATTTTACTGCATGTCACATTTGATTAAAAAACTGAATCGTTTACCACTGACAGGGAAATGCCCCGTGTGTTTGTGCAGAGCTTAGTCACATTGAGTCAGGTGCATTTTGCTACATCAGCGTAATTGAATCGAGCTCCATCCATATACACTGATAACCTTTAGGCCAAAAGCCTCGTATCGCTCGCTATCTAACCAGCCAATGAGACGACTCGCATCCAGCAACAGCGGCACAACCCGGATGGAAAATTCAAAAGAGTAGCCTTGGTTAACGACATTTAATTGGCTGAATCAGTAACAGGTGAGCACAGCCACGAACATCAAGCCGCCCATCCGTACGAGGGATTTGGCACGAAAGAGATTTATGGAAGGAGCTGGATCAGTGGATTAAATTATGCTGATGTAACAGGATGTAGCAGGTATCGTTTTATTTCATCATGGAAAAGTACAAAGAAATTGATAGTGTATGCTTTCAGAGCACTTGATGGAATATATTGTACACTGTTGTATACCAACAGCAAGCTATCTGTACGTTTTCATGTGGTCAACTACTGGCCTTTAACCAACGGATTTGTGGGTCCTTTAAAGTATACAAGGTTTGAAACTGTACATTAGGGGTTGTGCCTGCACTAAAACTACAAGGTTACCCAAAATCAAAGGCAAGGTCGAACCTGGCACTTCAACATCCAGACGTCATTTCTTGTTCGGGTACAACACTAATCTCCGTAGCCAACGATGTAAACCTATTCACAAAAACTTAAACTACAGAACTCGCATATTCTTTTTCAGGGGAAGAAATTCATGATAACTTTGAAGTCTTAACGAACGGCACTGTTACCGGTCCACGATGCCTTGCTCTGACCCTGTCCCCAACTGAATGGACAGCTCACTGGATTCCTTGTCGTGTTCAGCTACAGTCACTTTGTGCAATAAGACAAAATAAATCTGGTAACAAATGTGATGAACGAATGAATGAAATTTTGAAAACGTCCGAGAGTACATTGATTATTACACTAACATGAAATGATTATTTATGTACAACTCAAGATAACAAATTACTCCCTTGCGAATAATGATAAAAGTTGTGAAGAGTTTAAATGTATTGACTTAAACAGTTTATATCATAAGTTCATAGAATGTTGGTCAGTAGGCGGTTTATACCCAATGTATTTAAGGACTCTAGGTGTGTTTTATGTTTATTCGGAGTATTGCATCTACATGTTCATCAAAACCGAAGTTTATTTGCTTATGAAATTGTCCAATGTTCGATATAAATTGTCCACGATTCACGAAATTCGTGGTATTTATTGCCATCCTACCATAACCACATTTTGTCCTCTTTCTTATTGTGGACGAAATTGCTAGACTTTTGGATTTTTTTCTCTACACGTTCTGGCTGATAGGTCTTTATTTTATCAAGGAAATGATGCCAGTGAAACCAGCATGCTCCCAGGACAATCAGCTGTAACTTCACCAGAGCCCAATAGAACATCAAGCGAACCCTCTCAGACAACAATCCAGACTTCTACAGTTACTAGAAAGACCGATGGAAACATTAGTACAGGAAAGAGAGTGAGTGGCGATGTCGAGATCCCAGTAAAAAAAGGTCGAAGCATAGGTAAGAACTTGTTTTTGGGTAAACTGAAAACAATATTACTTCATTTGATTGAAACTAGCTGCTACAGGATGTAACAGTTATGAATTTTATTTAAAATAATGTCGAACGAACAGAAGATATTGTATCTACTATAATATTTAAAAATGTTCATATTCTCAAAGATATGAAACTACTAAAGCTTTATCAGAGTGCTTTGATAATTCATTATATCTGTCAACAATCAAAGTTATTGTCAATTGAAAACACATACATTGTTCGTATCATATGCTGTCGAATTCATGATATTAAACGATTCAAAGGTATAATATTCCTTTCATTTTTTTCAGGAATCATAGTTGTGGGTGTAGTTATGGGAGTTATAATCCTTGTTGCAGTCATTATAGTTATAATCCTTTCAAAAAGGTAAACGTATATCGTCATTTTCCTCTGTGCAAATTCAAAGATATCTGACGAGGTGCCATTATTTGATGTTTAAATTATATCATATCCAAATGCAAATGCAATATTATAATATTTTGACATTGTATAACACATTTATCGGCAAGTACACAAGAACAGTCAACAACCATGCAGTTGTCCACAATGAAAATTTATCTACCTAACAAGTTCACTCGTTTGTTCTCGATGTTTAGTCCTCACATGTTTATTTGTTTCATTTCAGAAAAAGCAAATTCTGTTTCAAAAAGTCGGATGGAAATAAATACGGTCACACTACTGCTGTTGTTTACATGAGTCCCAATAATCTTCATAACAACGACATCATTTATGAAAATGGCCGACCAGGCTACGTAGGAACATCAGCCAATCAGAGTCCAGGAAATGATGTCAAGAGGATGAAGGTTGAAGACATCGATGATTACGACACCACAACAGCAGTCGTGAAGAAGACTGTGGATACAGATAGCCTCTACAACCACCTCGGGGTTGACGAGGATAACTACGACACCGCAGGTGTTCATAGATTTGGCAATGTGCAAGACAACCCGTACAACCATACAGACAATCGTGTTGGTGCTCAGATACAGGACACGTACAATCATACAGAAAAACACGTTGGTGTACAACAGTCCATGGATTATAGACAGGACACTTACAACCATACAGAGAGACATGTAGGTGTCCAAAAATCAAAGGCTGACAAAAAACAGGACACGTACAATGTTCTAGGAAATAATCACGCAGATACGAATGACTATTCACAAGATACCTACAATAATCTCGGTGTTGGTTCAGGGTCTGTTGGAAGCGCCCCGGATGTAGAACAATGTTACAACCATTTGATGGCAGAGGTTGACAATGATTATGATACAACTCGTCCTGTGGTTGACATTGTACAAAACGACACTTACAATCATACAACCTCGCTGGGTGAATCTCAGAGAACCGATGCTGATGTGAAGTTGTCAATGGAAGGCGGCACTGATGAAAATTCATCTGTCTACTATAATTTATAACGGCGACATTTTAATGATATTCTCAAATTTATGTAATAAATCGATGTGACATCTATTTTGTTTCACAAACATTATCTATGTCCTTTGGTACAAATAACAAAACCCTTTGTGAAAAATACTATTTCAGCTACCGTGATTTGAAGGACATGTAGCAACCTATTCATTTGATAAATCCATATAGGATGAAATACCAAAGATTACATTACTAGTTATATTAGAAATAATTGAAACGTTTTTAAACATACAAATGTACATGCAGTTTTGTTCCTTTAAAAAAACCGATCTAAATAAATTAAGATGCTTTCATAATTGTTTGCTATGCAGACTAAATAACACCTACAAATATAAGTCTATCATTACGAAATCACAGTTAGTCTGGAAGTTCCAGCATATTACTTTAGAGGAGATGATAAGCAAACTTTAGTTCACTTATTATTGGAGTGTTAATAAATTCTATCATTTTTATATGTTTATTTTCATTTTTCATGTCTTATTATGGCTCAACAAGCATTGTTCACATTTTCAAAACATGACACTTAGTTCAGAACTCGTTTTTACATCACACGCACACAGGTGAGATTCATGGTTCAGCCAATCTTCCTCTATTTAAAAATATTTTTTGGAAAATGTTATGGATATAGGGGTGTATTTCTTGATCCCTTTAGAACTCTGTAAAGAGCTAACTTCATCCACAACAACATAGTTGATACGTCTACCAACATGCATGTTTGTCGTCTTATTTTAAGTTGATATTTCAAATGACCGATGTTTGTTATTTCTGTAGTTATGGTTTAAGAACGAATAAAATAACTGTTTTTAACATATTCCACAGAGACACATGTTTAATCTTAACGTTTTGATATCTTATTTTATATACTTGACGTCAAATCAATTAATGTACATAGTTGATTTGATTCGGACGCAAGCTCGGGACTCGAATAGGCGCCCATGACGCATGCTCCCTGACTCAGTGCAGCTTACAAAAATTGGATTTCTAGCCAGACCCCACAGACCTTCTTCAGCCAGATTTAACCTTTGATTTACTGTCAAGTCACCCAACTTATGATTGAATAGAATTAACCAATCATTACACTCTTAATAAATTAACGCATAAACATATATTGAAAAATATTAAGTTAGAAGTTAAAATGGATTGTTTTTACTTCTAACTTCATATTTTCCAATATCTAATACCTGGGAGCTGAACATATTATATATATAATTTTGAACCTATGAATGTAATCAATTAAGAAGTTTATTTCAGTCTGTCGGCCTTCGGCCCATGAACAATAAAACAACAACTGATAACAGATCACAGTTTACATGGCAACATAAAGGCATTGAACTGCCAATGTATATAGTGAATCGACAATTCTTTTTAAAATGTCAGGGGGAAAAAAGACTTTATATCAGAAAGATGTATGGTATAATGTATACGCATATGATTTATGACGTAATTGATTACTCCGAATGTATGGAGATACCCGGCTTACTACTATTACTTAATTTTGAAAACCTTTTGACTCATTGATTTGTTATTTATTTTAAAAAATATGTTATTTCGGCTGTGGTCCATCTCTCCGAAGATCGATTGAATTATACTATAAAGGAGTTATAGTAAATGGCTTCTCATCTGATTTCTTTAAACTCACAAGAGGATGTAGTCAAGGTGGCCCATTATCTCCTTACAATTTCATAATTTTTGCAGAAGTATCATTACGTATAATGTTAGAAACAATAAGTTTATTAGGTGAAAGATAGGAAACACTGAATACCTCAAATCGCAGTTTGACGATGATACATCTGTTGATCTTGACGGAACCGAGAGATGTCTTCAAGAGGACCTGTACAAACCATAAATACGCCTCCTTTTCGGTCTTTGAATTAATACAAGCCAACCTCAAGTGATATGGATAGGAGCGTCAAAGCACTCGATCTACGTAAGTTTTTGTAGAAATCATAAATTAAACAGGAATCAACGAGATTTCACTAACTTTGGCATAAAATTCACACACAACTTGACAGAAATGGTCGAAAGAAATTACAAGCACAAACTATAAATGATAAAAACTATAATGAATAATTGATTAGGAAGAGAAATCACTCCTTTAGGAAGAAATAAAGTTTTAAAAGGCTTGAACCTTACGAAATTAAATCATCTATATTGCAAATATGTGCATATTAAAATTCAATCCACACTTATAGTTTATGTTCATAATGTTGCAAAATTATTACTGCGCACTTGTTCATGTCATTTCCACTAACAAGATGGCGCAACGGATGCCGAGAGGTTGGGCAGTTCAAGAACTAACTCAATAGATGTGCCCGATTCATTAAACGTAAAACACCATAAGGCAATTTCAGAAAGGTCAAAAATCAGGTCTAAGAATTACATTTTCACTATATTAAAATAGGACTTCGTTTTCATTAGTCATTAAAATCTTACAAACAATTTAAGAGCGTGTTTATAGTTACTTCCATACAGTGTTGATTATATCTTAATGAATTTTAGTAGCCAATAACAAAAACAAATATCTAATCAATCGGAAAAGATAATATAATTATTTTCAATTGTACATGCCAGTGTATAAAATATATTTAAGAGTAGTTAGTTCGAATTTATATTTTTTTTAAATTCAATAACAGCCAATATAAATAACTACAAAGGTTGTCGTTAGAGCTTTATCTATACACTATAGGTATACGCCTCATTATAATATAGAATGATTTCGTATTCAATAAAAGTTTTTCTCTATTGAATAGTTCATTCTTGCGTAACGTTATCCAAGCTCTTGAATTAGCTCCTTTTTCATTCTCGGCGTTCTTTAAGAAATTTTAGTTTAGCGGTATGCTGTTGAATAATGTGGATTTAGAATTACTTCCCTTTGATAAGCGAGCCATTATGTCTTGTTCTTCAAACAAATTAAAGTTGTAGTGAAAATATGATGAAAATACTTTAACAGCAGCAAACCTGAACGTCATACAGGTATGCATTTGATAGTAACCGACCTTTATCTCTATTATCTTAAATGAATGTAGCTCAATAATTGCCATTAATTGAGTATTTCAACTCATTTGATGGACCAGTTGATAAACGAAACGTTGTCGGATAATTCTGCGCGTATGTGGTATGTGTGATTGAGTTCATTTGTGTTTGCGACGAGTAGAGTGTTGTGTCATGTCAAGTAACAACTCTCAACCTCCCTGATTTTGTTATTTAAAGAATTTAATGAAACAACACTGATATTCTTGATAGCACGTGATTGATTTCCCACTTAGGACTATAAAGCCTTAATTTTGCATTTTTCTAATCCTGATATTTTAATCAGTCATTCATCTCACACTTGCAATTTTGGGCCCACAGTTTTTTAAACTCATGCCATCACTTCCTTAATCATCAACATGAAAAAAAGTAAATGGCCAATGCCCCTTAATACAAATTGCAGAAAACTTGATATGTGCATGATTTGGTCATATCAAAACCTTGTGACCTAAATTAATAACCTAATGTTGAATAAGTTGATCTTACATTGAATAAATATGTCCACATGCATTTTGAAATAATGATTTTTAGAAAGAACTGTCAGCATCATTATATAAACATTTTGTCTGTCGTAGCCATTAAGAAATGCTGTTATGACTTGTAATTTTTTTATCTTAGTATGTTTTAATTCACCAAAGTTTTAGATTTTCTTTAATAGAAATTCTTTTACTCATTTTGTATGTGCAACTGCATAATATGCCTATCTTATTAGTGTTATTTCTCACTGACAAGTTTACCCCCAAGTCCTGAAGTTCGTGATAACCAGACAAAACCTGGTTGGAAGTTCATGTTTTACAGTAAATATTAGTTCTGAGTGTTGAAAAAGGTCTTGTAAGTTTTGGTAGTTTAAACCGTGTTTAACAGCAAAATGTTCATTGGAAGATTAAAAATGAGATAAATATTTCATTGTGTAGTGATATTCTAAGGCGAGTGTTTTCGATGCTCTAAAGATGTGATGCTCGAAATTGAGTAACATGGGGATATTAGAACCATTACCTAAATATTTACAAAAAAGAAATTTGTTGCATTGTATGATGCACCAAGATTAAGTGCACAAATATAGAGGATATGATGAGTGTCCATGACATACTATGTTTATGACACTAGTGCCTTCGCGAAGGTTATAGTGATATTTAGGAAGAATGTCGTGAACATAGTATGTCATGGGCATTACCAAAGTTGCGAAATCAAAACAAATAAAAATTAACCTAACACTGTCAGATTACATATGGAATGCAATGTCATAGTCGAACTGTGACCTCAAAGCATTGTTTATGACATTATGTCAAAATAAAAAGTTACATATTGCCCAAAAATGAGAACTGAGAAAAAAAATCATTTTGATAAAGTCGGGGAATATTCATATTTATATTATTTTGTTTATAAAACTTTGAAGTGATTTGATGTCTCAAAGCAAAATAAATAAGAAGATATTTATTTAATTCAACTTGTTTGAAATGCCAAAACATTTACATTATACTAAAAGCAATAAATAACAATGACATCAAAGAAATAGGCAATAATTTATCCCTTTTAGTGTCTTGAGTGTCTTCTGTAATTCGTATGTTATTGCCCATAATAACAATAATGCTCTAGGTTTTGATCCTGTTCAATTACTTCATTGCTTAAAGTGACACATAGTATATGTCTCATAATTTTTTTATTTGGCTTAAATAAGAGCCAAAATGCCATCTGTCTTGAGTTCAATTCAAATTTCGGCCCCAAACTTGCATCTTTATCACCAAAGTGCAAAAATGAGGATAATTTCTCGTTTTCAATGATGAAAAAAAATGCTATATAGATGTTTATAAATCAAAATATTATATCTTATATGAGTTAATTGATCTACTTCACACCATCAACATATAGTTTTCTTTGTATCTGCTGTTAATAGGTTTCCAGAATTACATTTTAGTCATTGGCGCGTGTTATTGTCTGATTTTCGATCATTAATTAGAACTTAAACCTGTTTATTGTCTCCATACTGAACTTATCAGCAATATGACAGTGATTTTCAGACACAACCGCTATTTCCCGATCAAAGTTTAAGGTATTTGAATCAAACAACATACTTTGTGTCCCTTTAAATATTTTTTCCTTTGCTCTGTATTAAAATAGGATCGCCATGTAAGTCATATCACAGAACATGTGACATATGCAATAAGAAAACATTATTTTATCTACGTTTTGGTTAATTAGACATATGTGGAGACAACGTAAAAATTACCTTAGTGAAGGAATTTTGTTTGAATCATATAAATAGGAGTCACAAAGAAAATGAAATAACAAAATAGATAGAATTATAAGCTTTTTATTTATTTGGTTATCTAGTGCTACCTTGTTTTGATGGTTTGAAAATCTCTTAAGTGAGAATAGTTCATGTTTAAAGTGAGATAAAATCAGGCTATTTCCTGAAAGCATCATGTTCAGTTTGTTGTTTATAAGTTCAAATAATTCCAACAAGTAGAATTATAATAGATATTTTAGGTTTAGGGGTTATTGGGAATCAGATTTGCATAGTACCAAGACTATTCTCAACTTCCCAAGCAAGGCATGACTTGTACCAGTTTCAGTCATTTGCTAATTTGAGCCTTGCTGCAGCCCACAAAATTTGTTGTTACAATAAAAACTAACAGCCGTGAGAATTGTGATTAAACTTTTAAATCAGTGTGCAATAGGCTGAGGAACTGGCACAAAAGGTGACAAAACTCTGCAAAACTTTAGCCGTTTTTTTTTAATGTTACAAACATAGCTTGTGGGGAATTGAAACATTCTGCAATGAAGAAACTATGACAGCATGTGACCTTGTAATCATTATCAATTATAAAAGTGTCTCATCATCAGAAGTTAATAGGTCTTGCTTTGATCATCTTAAATCATGTATAGATTTACCATTTTGTTAGGTTGATGATTCTTGTGACTTCAATATTATTTATTTATTTATTTATTTAAGTCAATCTAGGATGTATGAAATAATCTATGTTGACCCTTTATCAATGCTTCCAATTCTGCGAAAAGACAATCTTTTCTTTGGTGACCAATCTGAGACTATTTTCTGTGGGAATCTTTTAAAAAGACAATCTTTTCTTTTGTGACCAATCTTAGACTATTTTCTGTGTGAATCTTTTAAAAAGACAATCTTTTCTTTGGTGACCTATCTAATACTATTTTCTGTGTGAATCTTTAAATAAGACAGTCTTTTCTTTGGTGACCAATCTTAGACTATTTTCTGTGTGAATCATTTAAATATGGAGCCTAGTATGGTTTTTTCTGCAATAGATTTCAACAGCTGATTTGTTGTAATGGACAACACTTAAAACACTTAAAAGAATGAAACTACTTCAAGATCAAATCAAATCCTTCTAGCAAAATAAATCTACACAATCTTACTATCTTTGAAATTGTCATTGCCTTTGGAACTACTGGTAATGAAACTTTGCAATCAAAGCATATTTTTCATAATAAATGGGCAAGTGGCCTAGTTCTAAACATGTTCTCTTTGTTAATGTTGAGTGATTCTTGTAAATTAACAATCAGGAATGATTGTCAACAGTTTATTACAGTAGTCTCATTGTTTTGTAATCTAATGTGATTAAAAAGCCCTTTGATAGTATATACACTATACTGAAATTGTTAGTTCGCTTTCTTTTAAGACAGTCAACGACAAAAGGAAAATAAAAAATTTAAAATTTTGCAGTAGTTGTGTTTTTCACTCTGGTCTTGTGCTGAAAAGGATTTTGTTCTATTTCAGGTCCTTTTTGTCACCAAAATCAGGACTAGTTGTGGGATGCGGATTTGTTTTACAAAGATTCTTGGAAAGGACGAAAAACCAAATACTGAGAATAAATTTATTCAAAAGGTGAGGGATCATTTTGACATGGAAAGTGCCAAGATTCAACCTTTCTTACGATGAAGAGTAATGGGAGAAGAAAGTTCTTGTATCTGACTCCAACTTCAATTGCTAGCTCAATAAAGGGAAGTTCTTGTCACTGGAAAACTGCAAGCTCAGCAAGAAATGAACCAGAGACTGTTTCTATTGTCAGTGGAAGCCAAGATGCCCCGAGTCAATCCACCAAGAGGTTATCCTCTAGACGTAATGGTGATTATCTCAATGGAACCCTTGGTAAAGAACCTCTAGAGTCCTTAACACATTGTTCTCCTAGAAACCTTTCTAACAGTGAAACAGATACAATGAAGTCCACTACAGAGGTAAGAAATCAAGATGAGGTTAAATATGTGCAATGTTCTTCAAGTTCCTCTTCTGAAGATGATCTTTCTGATGCTGTAACTGTCAGATTTAATTCAAATGGAGAAACAATGCCATCTCTTGGTGAAGGCAGTCGGTCCTTATCAGAAACAACTGATGCAAAGGATATTGCTGAGCCAGGTCCTTCAAGTGTGAAGAAGGTATCAACTACAATAGAAGGGTACAGAGTTTACACGAATTCATGTGAGGAGGAGGACAAAGAGGAGGGGGAGTTGGAGATAAAACAAGAACCAGAAGAATCTCGGGAAGATGAAACTGAACAAAGAGATTATTCCAGTGAAAGTTCTGGAGACAGTTTAAGGAATGATGGTGTTTCAAACCGGTCATCTGAAGTTGTTTCATATCTGACACCAAATCACACATCCAAGATTACCAGTAAAGACTCTCAAATGCTATTTTCAGCGCCACCTTCTAGATTTTTTTGTGATTATACGCTTGAAAAATCTGACCGTGATGTTGATGAAGTACCTGTTTTGAAAAGAAGATATGGGTTCCAGCAAACCAAGATTCAAGCACCATATATGAAGCTTGGATCTCCTGTTATTACCGGCAGCTTCGTAAACACAAGCCATGAAAGGAATACAGTCACTAGCAGTGAACATAAACAGGACATTCATATGTCTGCAAAGGCACAAATGTATCAAAATGAAAAATCAGGAGAGAGTTGTGAAGAAACGATGTTCTTCAGAACAAACATTTTCAAAACCCTGAAAAAGGAGATTCCAGAACCTGAGGAAGAAACATCTGGTCAGCTGCAAAAGAGGAGGAAAAAGATAAATCAGATTCTCACCTTGGACACTTGGGCCATGTACAATTATGTGATAGAGGAAAAGTCAGAGTCAGAGTTTCAGTGTCGAAACTGTAAAGAGATTTTCACAGAAAAGGACGAGGCAGTTGCTCACCTTGACCTCCATCATCCATATAAATGTGGCGTGTGCTTGGAGACATTCAAAACCTTTGGACTGTTGCTAGAACACAAGCGAACCATCCACGACGAGATCCAATACTGTAACAGATGTTTATACAAGACTTCTTATGTCTCCCATCTTGACAAACACATCCGAGAGAACCACAAGGAAACTCGTAAGAGGAAACCCTACGAGGAAATCTGTTACATATGTGGTGAGACTTGTTCCTCCCGCGAGCTCATGGACAGCCACATGATGGACCAGCACGGTGTGGAGAACTTAGCCCGTGAAGGGGAATTCAAGTGTCCTGTTTGTAACCATCAAACAATCTCCTTTGACCAGTTCAAGTTTCACATGTTGCACCACGCTGGGGTCTTTAACTACTGCCCGATGGAAGGGTGTGATTTCAAAAATGCCTGTATGAATAGGGTGCAAACGCATTACAAGATGGTTCATCTAGGAGTCAGGAAATATCCTTGTCCATTTTCAGAGTCAGAGGGATGCTCGTTTGTTGGAAAACGGCCACCATCTCTCAAGACTCATCTGAATGTTGTCCATTATAAAGTTCGAGACTTCATGTGTCCACAATGCCCAAAAGCTTTCATGGCCAAGAGACATCTTACTGTTCACATGCGTCTACATGGTGATGTTAAACCTATTGCATGTGAACATTGTGACTATCGCTGTTGCCAGAAAACTTCTTTGAATTGGCACATGAAGAAGCATCATCCAGGCCATGTTATGGCTGCAGTGAAAAGAGAGTGTCATAACTACAAACGCGGAAGGAAGGGAAAACAGAAGAAACTTAATAATCAACATGACAATGACTTTGAATAGGTTGCTTCTTGCTCTAATATTGATTTTGGTGGATTCCAAAGTGTAGAATACTTTCAATTCAAAATGACAATACCCTACATAGCTTTCCTGAAGAATTTCTATTTAGCAATAATTATAGCAGCAAACAGTGAATGTCAAAGAAAAAATTGAACAGTAAGGAAAAGCATATAAGAAATAGCATAACAGTTTAGCAGTATGCAACAAAAAGCTTCAAAATAGCATCATTCGTGATAAGCACATTAGAGACACAAGAATGCCAAAGATATGCTTGATCTGTTTCACTGTTACACTGTCTGATATTTTCTTTGCCAAGTCTGTTAAATTTTTTAAAAGGATTATGTAGTGACTTGTCATCAAATCGAATAAATTCATCCTCTCAATTATTAAATGTTCATATGTTATACACACAGAATTTTTATATTTAGCTCTTTCTTTTATAGTTTAAAAAGTGATATATATAGGGGATACTAAACGACTCTCCGTTAAATAACTTTTATGACGAGTGATTGGTTTGGTAGTTAATGAGCAAAAGTGAGTTAGATGCCAATACCATTCATGAGTTTCATAATTGTGTTTGTAAACAGGACGTCGTTTAATATTTTATTAATTACTCGCAGAATAATATCAAATAAAAAGCCTGAAAATCACTGAGATTACCACTGCTGCGGCACTGCTGACTTGTGACATCATACTTAAAGATTGTGACGTCATGTGACTTCAATCAGCATGCGTTGTTATGACACAATATTTAATAACATTATAGATTTATTAAACCGCGATATCTTCAATGGGAGAGAAATAAATACCTTTTGGGCAAGTTTATTTTTTAGATGACAAGCCCAGGCAGGCAAGGCTTTTTACATTTGTAGCGCTGGTAAAATGACTTCCCTTCTCATGTTTCGGAAATTTACCACCTCATCAGTTTAGTAAAGTGGAAGAGAAATTAGAGTGTGACTTGTCTTCAAAACCGGATAACATTGTGGGCAAATGTTATAAAAACATAAAGCTAGGAAACTTATTTACAAATAAAATCAAATATTGGTTGATAGTGTTTATTTGGCCATTTGATTACCGTAGATTACCGGTAATGTTTAACTTTAATGATAATTTGTGTATTAATTAATTCATTTCGTAAAAGCGCGCTTGTAAGCGTCACTGAGTGCCACGGTCTGTTATGCGAGCGCGCCTCAGTGCGTCACTGGGTTTGAGAAGCAACTTTTTCTTTGCGCTTATATGCACTTGAAGTATGTAAAGGGTTAATTAAACAAGTCATTTTCAAGTCACTTTTGAAATAAAACAAAACCACAAGAAATTTTTTTTATACTAATTAAACAAGTCGTTTTCCAGTTACTTTTGAAAAAACAAAAGCATAAGAAAACATAACTACATATTTCTTTTTTTCGCAGCCCACATAGTTCGAGTAAGCATTTTTATGCCTAATTTGGCAGATAATTGAACATATCATGTTATATTCACCTCTTGGTCTTTGTAGCCCTACTTTGACTCTTTTGTGAATACATATGTACAGTCAGACCCCGATAATCCGGACCCCGATAATCCGGATCTCGCAGTATCCGAACGGTAGCAAACTGTAACCAAACTAATCTCTATGTAAACTCATTAAATGTTGATTCATTAATCCGGTGATTCAGTCTCCGTATCCGAACGCTAATTAGCTGTAACGGATTAGTCAATTACAGCTATTTCTGCTTCATTAATCCGAACGTTTATCAAAGCGTTCGGTAATCCACTAGTCAAGCGAGCACCACACTGATTGAATCGGTAAACATCAATGACAGTGCAAGTTGAGTTGAGCGTGTCAGCAGTTTGTGACTGTAATAAATTGAGATGTCTCACTTTGTGTATCTGGGGTTTGTGATTTGTGTGATAGTTCTAGATATCGTGTCAGAATGAGTTAGTTGCATTTGACACTTGTCACGATGGCAAGTCCCGCCCCTTAGCGTAAACGATTCGAAATTACGGCCTCACAAAAAAGAGAAATTAGTAGATTTAAGCAGGAAAATGTAAAGGCCAGTTTTGATTTCATAAGCAAACATTTTGGACAGGAATTTGGACCGCGACGCCTGCCCCCACTGCCTCTCAAATGAGAGCACACATGGACTCCATGATCTTCTACTTTGAGTGTGTTGGGGACGAAAAGAATTAAGAAACTTTGATCAATATGCGTGGGTCCTTCAAGCCATTGACTACACAATCTGTAATCGGCAAATTTTTCAAACCTGAGTGAGTGTCCAGAAATGCTTTTGTGCAATGATTGTTTATTACTATATGTATCCCAGTTGTTATGTGTATATGAAATAAAACTCATTAGATATTCGTAATACGTTGTCGTCTGTCTGTAAATTTGGTTCGTTTCAGTAGTCCGAACGTTTCACTATCCGAACGTTTTTGATGAAAAACGGAAGTGTTCGGATTATCGAGGTCTGACTGTATATATATCATGTCCATACTGTATCACCTTGTTCAGATTTTAGAAGAATGCTGTTCAGTTTACTTGGGAAATATATGAGATGTGAAGTACATGTAAAAAGTTTTCAGACGTTGTTAAACAGCCAACAGACTTGTGAGCCAAAAATTTAACAAAATAGAGCTATTGGCTCATAAGGCTAGTGTAGAATTTATTTTGTCAATGGTCACAGGGTCACAATGTAAGCTGCCAAGGCCCAAGGGATCACCAAATCTGGTTTAAACTTCTCATTAATGTTTCCATGGAACTTTCAAAAGTGAATTAGGATAGAAACACCGAAGAACATGTACAAACAAAACATGAAATTGTTCCATATAAAAGTTTCAATGACTGGGCCTTATGGTTTTTGGAGTTCTCACCATTTAACAGAATTGTTAGCCGGAGAAGTTTTGAACCACTTTGTTTCATGATTTTTTCTTAATAATAGGACCGTTGAAGTTGAGCATAACATCTATTATCGTCAAGCTTTGTAACATGAGAGCTATGTCTCCTGGCAGGTGCCTACGTTGTTGTTTGAGGACAGGGAGCATTAATTGTTTATCAGTGACGTCACAGACTCCACATGATGATTGTTCGCTATGCAAAGTTTCAATAAGTTAGGTCTTATTATTATTATTAGATAGTTTCTGATTTCTGGTTAAGAATGCAAATATCAGTTGTGTTTCTATGATATGGAAACATCGATAAATAAATTTAGGAAGAAATTAAAAACACCTCAAGGCACCACTTCACATGATGACTGTTCGACATATTTAATGAGTTTAATGAGGCCTTCTAGTTTCTGGACAGGTGGAGGTCATTGTTTGGCGGTAATAATTAAGTAATAATAACTGCTGAGGCCTAATCTTTTAAAAAAAATAGGTTTTTGGGCATCCGCTACATCAGCGTATTTATCTCCGCCTAGCTCCATCATATACCCTGATATCCTTCGGCCTAAAATGCTTGTATCGCTAAATATAGCAAGCCAATGAAATGACTCGCATACAGCAATAGCGGCACAATCCGGATGAGAATTCAAACAAATGTCAATGAAGGCTATTGAAGGCCATGAGTAACCAGCCGTAAGCGATACGAGCGTTTTAGGCCGAAGGATATCGGGGTATGTGAAGGAGCTAGGCGGAGACAAATACGCTGATGTAGCAGGATGGTTTTTAGGGTGTAGCTCCCTAGGCCCTTATTAGAGGGCAAAGGTGCAACAAATCTATGAATTAAAAAACACATTAGTAAAGGAGTCTGCTCACAAGATTTCAGATTTCCTAAGTCAATAGTTCTGGAGAGGAAGATAAGAAGTGAAAAGTTTACAGACGGATGGACAGATGTCATGCCATAAACATAAATGTAAAAATTGGTAAAAATTGTAAAAATTTGGATGTGTTGAACTTTTAACTTTTCTTGACTTAATTCAGGCAAGGATTCCACTTACCTTAAAGTGCAGTTATGATTTATCATATGGCTTAAATTAGAGCAAAATTATCATGTGTGCTGAGATAAGTTCAAATCACCTCCCTATTCTTACATCTTAATCTATTAAATGCTAAATTCATGATATTTTCTTATTTTCAATCAAAAACGGCCATATGATAGTTAAAAAAAAAATTTGGCAACTTATTTACATGAATAATGGTTAAATGATCTACTTAACACTAATAACCAATGTTTTTCTTTGTGTCCTTTGTTTCCACAATTACGTTCGAGTCATTGGCACACACCATTGTTCGGTTTGCTCTGTGCCCCTTAAAACTAATATGACAATACCAACCACAACACGACTTGGTTTTTTATGGCACTGAGACTGAAAGATTTCCAACTGAAAATCCATGAGCTCTTGGTCTCATGAAATGTTGGTATTTTTTGGTTTATAATACCAGATTTCATGTGAAAACAAATTCCCATGAAGTTGTACATATTTTCCTCCCTTAGGGTATTTGGTTTATACAGTATATACAGTATAACTCTCTCACTAAAGTTGCTACTTTAGCACACTGATACAATATGAGCATGAGTTTGAATTATCTTCCCAACACATGAATTTCTCTGATGTTCTCTAACCTTGCCAGGAACAATTCATATTAACTTTTACTTTAGTCATAACGTTTCTTTAGACTTGACACCTGCATCATTTGATGTGCCTTTTCAGATGAGGCCAAATTTTTACCGTATCACTTTAACTTCGGTGGGAGAAGCAATCTCCTGAAACTTACAGTACAACTGTTTCCTTTTATTTGGCAGTCATTGATGTTTGATGATTAATCAGATTACCCATATTATCGATGAGAACAATGCTTTTTTAATATGGTTGTTGCAATACATGTACCACGAGCTACAATTTAACATTCTTGCTGAAAAATACCAATTTGATAGTCTTTATTCAATATTTCTAAAAAGAGAGAAATTTTAGTAACAGCTACAGCAATTTATCGTATAATAACTTCCTCTGTGCTTTGAGGCGATGTATTTTGTCTTTCTTTTGTACAACAAATTATATCTATTATGAATGTATCACATTGGATATTTTCTAAGTATTTAGGCTGTTAATCCTATTGTTTAATGTTTGTGATTTGACACAGGATACTCTGGCTTTGTAAACAACAAATGGAAATGATGGCGCACACTTGAATGAAACTGTCCAGTTGAATGGGATTTTCTTCTGCTTTCAGATGGATTTCCAGACAAAAACTGAAATAGTCTGTGATTGTTTGTGACTGGATATTGAAGACTGTCCCCCCTAAGAATTGTTGGAGTAGACGCCACCTGATGAGTGACTGAGAAGTAGAGGCCACCTGATGAGTGATTGAGGACTGTACCCACGAGGAATTGTTGGAGTAGACGCCACTTGATGAGCAACGCCAATAAAATTTAACTGTTCTTCCACAAGTCAGAAAAAGACAAAAATGGATGGAAATTCTCCTACACCACATGTTCAGGATACGGATGATTCGCTGGACACTATCCAGCCAAGGAACGACTCCTTCAAGAATGACAACCAACCTCCCTCTGAAGGGCAATCATCCTTATCTGGACGGATGTCTGCTCCAAAAGTGCATATTGTGTTAGATAAGGATACTTTTGAGAGGAAGAAAATAATTCTTGTTGTCCCTCGAGGGGCACCTAAATCAACTTTCCAAGATATCATAAAAAGACAGAAAGTTTTCACCTTAAAACAAGCATCAAATGATCAAATTGAATCCATTTTGCAACAATCTTTGAATGTGAAGACATTTGATCCTAATGGACAAGCAACAAATGCACAAACAACAGATGAAGTGAAACCTATGCCAATTGTTAAAACATCAACATTAGAACAAGTTTCAAAAGGGTTAGCCCCAACTCTTGTTGTTAAGAAAACAGGTGGTCAGATTGGATCAACATCTAAGTTGCATACCAATTTACAATCAATATCTGAAATGCAACCCCCTGGGCAACCAACATCTGAGGTGGAACCCCCTGCACAACCAGCATCTGAGGTGGAACTCCCTGCACAACCAGCATCTGAGGTGGAACCCCCTGCACAACCAGCATCTGAGGTGGAACCCCCTGCACAACCAGCATCTGAGGTGGAACCCCCTGCACAACCAGCATCTGAGATACAACTACCAGTGCCCTTGATATCTAGAGTGCAGCCTTTGCAATCAACATCCGAGATGCGGCCTTCTGGGCAACAAACATCTGAGGTGACACTGCCTGTGCAGTCGATATCGGGAGGAAAACTGCAATCAATATCTGAGGTACAACTCCCTGTGCAACATGCATCTGAAATGCAGCTGCCTGTGCAACCAACATCTGAGGTGCAATCACCTGTGCCCTTAATATCTGGATCGCATCAGCTTTTGCAATCAACATCTGAGGTGCAACCTTCTGGGCAACCAACATCTGAGATGCAACCTTCTGGGCAACCAACATCCGAGGTGGTACTGCCTGTGAAGTCGCCATCTGGAATAAAACTGCAATCAATATCTGAGTTGCAACTCCCTTTAAAACTAGCATCTGAGGTGCAACTGCCTGTGCAACAATCTTCTGGAGTGCAACCACTTTCTGGAATGCAACCACCCTTGCAATCATCATCTGGCATGTGTCTTCCTGTAAAAACTTCACCTCTGGTGCAACAGACTGTTATGAGACCTCCATGCCTGGTGCAACCACCCGGAGAATCATCTTCTTGGATGTTGTTGCCTCTGCAACCTACATCTCTCATTGATCCACCTGTGCAATCTAAGTCATGGGTGCAAATTCCAGCGGAACCTTCTTCTCAGATAAAACCGCCTTTGCAAGTTAAATCATGGTTGCACATACCTGTGCAACCTACATGTCGAGTACAACCACCTTTGCAATCTACATCAAGAGTGCAACAGCCTTTGGGTGTACAAAGTTCATCTCTGGCACTATCAAACCTGGAGAAACAACCTACTTCTCTGGAACTGCCAGCTAATCAGCAGAATGCATATCCAGTGCAAGAGGTTCCAAGAGGGGCAAGACATCTAACAGCTTTCACTGCTAAGCAAGGAAACCTTAAAGATTCACTGCATAAGAAGACAGGACATTTATCAACAAATGTGAAAAAAGCCTTGTGGAATAAACTGGTACAAAGTGATCAGAATAAGTCTCTGGATGAGCACCCTGTAAGTCTGCAACCTGTGTCTCTGATTCAAGTTGTAAGAAATGAATACACAGTTTCATTGGCAAAGTCAGTCAGTCAAACAGCCTCTAACGTTACTCAAAAGAAAAATGATGGGATGAAGTCTGACCATGTGCAACTGACATTTCCAGAGAACCAAACATCTAGCATCCAACCCCGTAGCCAATACATTATGACACCACAGTTGATAAAAACCAAAACAGTTTTTGCTAAAAAGCAAAAAAAGAACAAATCTGTGAGGAAAAAGAACAAACCTCCTCTCAACCTAGCTGACACTGCATATTTACCCACAGCAATAAACTCAAAAAGCTTAGGTATGAAAACTTTGTCCATAAAGGAAGAAGCAAATTCAAGTTCATTTACAGGCATTGAGGATTCTTCAATCATACAGGAAAATACTGCAGTTGGTGTTGAGGATGAAAGTCAATCAAATTGTCAAGTTGAGTTGGAGGAAATCAAAACTGAAAAAGATGATCCTTTTTACAACCTTTTATATGCTGAGCTGAGTGAATCTAGTGAAAGCATTGATGATGAAGAGTTAGATGAAGCAGATCTGTCTCAAACTGAAAAAAATGATCCTACCCTCATCTTTTCTGATACTGAGCTGGCTGAGGCATGCCTAAGTTCAGATGGTGGGTCATTTGATTATAGTAGTGAAGAAAGTACTGAGGAAACATCAAACAATAAGAGAAAAAAAAGTAGACGAAGAAAGAAAAACATGTCAGAAGAAGAATCAGAAGTAGAAACTAAGAAGAAAAGACAGAGTACAAAAAAAAGAAAGGAGAAGGTTTCAGACAGTGAATCAGATATTCCAAAACCTAGAAAAGAAAGGTCCAAGAGAAAGTTGAGAGTTATTCGTTTTGACACAGACTCACTGTATGCCTTTGTTATTGAGGAAAAGACGGAAAATGAGTTTGTATGTAGAAATTGTAAGAAGATCTTTGTCACAAAGGCAGAAGCAGTGAGTCACATGGACATCCATCACCCTTTCAGATGTTCCATCTGTTCAATGACCTTCAGTGACCACTTCATGATTCGAAAGCACCTCCAGAAGGTCCACAAAGTTGTCCAGCACTGCACCCAATGTACCTTCAACAGCAAGACCCTGCTGCAGCTTGAGAGGCACTTCAAGGAGGTCCATGGGGACAGGAGTCGGTTTGCCATGAAACATGAGGAAGTTTGCCACCTTTGTGGCGTGCTTGTCAAGTCAAGAGCTACCATGGACAAACACATGAAGAAAGTCCATGGAATAGAGGCCAGTTTGAGAGAAGGAGAGTTAGTGTGTCCTGTTTGTAACAATCCCTCTTCTTCCTTTACTGCTTTCATTGTTCATTGTTTGAAGCACATTGGCAGATACAAGTACTGCAAGTTTGAAGGTTGTAGTTTCAAGAGTGTTCTTCAGGCTATTGTTAATTCACACTATGATCAAATACATCGCGGGCTGCGTTCCTTTGACTGTAACCATGAGGGGTGTTCCTACAAAGCAAAAACAAGCAGTATGTTACATATGCACCAGATGAACACTCACAGCAAGGTCCGCAACTTCCACTGTCCATCCTGTCCTAAAGCATTTTTTAATTCATATCATCTTGCAGTTCACAAACGCATACATGATGATGTTAAGCCAATCGCATGCAAGCATTGTGAATACAGATGTAGACAAAAGGCTGCCTTGAACTGGCACATGGATAAGAAACATCCAGAGTTTGTAGAAGTGAAGGCAAAGGTTAACTATGAACAGGAGCCCGGGGTGGAGGCGGCGCAACATCGCTACAAGCCTGGCAGGAAGAAGAGAAAGTTTTCTAAAAGAAAAAAGAAACAAATTGACAAGGAAACTATGTCAGATGGTTCAGATTGAATGTTCCATGTTGTGGGAAATCTTTTGTACAAGTACTTAAATGCTGCATAGATGATGGTTAAACAGACAAGTTCTGACCAAGATATTGTTTTGTTGCATAGATAATAGTATTGAAGTGAAGTTATATTGATAAATCTGAAGAAGTGATATCATATTGACTTAAGCTTGAAACAGACAGAGAGAGACTGAACAGGAAATTGTGCTGTTGCATTGATGATGGTTATAACAGAAATTGTGCTATTGTTAAGATTAATTTGAAACGGAGATATATTGAATTGAACTGTTATAGAGATGTTGATTTGAAACAGACAAGCATGGAGCTGGAATTTCACTGATACATAGATTGTAGTTAGGCAAAGACTCATATTGAAATGAATTTCAGATGATTTGTAAAAATAGCTAAATAGTTTGCTGTTGAAACAGATAAGGACTTAGTTGAGTTTCTGACATTTTTTAGAATATGGTTTGATAAGGTGACATTTTTTGTCTCTTGATTCTGAGGTCATTTGATATGTAAGCTTTGCCTATTGTTAGCAACTTTGTTGTTTATGTGATATGCAAGGATAACACATTAATACATGACACATTCATATATTGAAGTGATAGATTTTCCATGAGTATACAATTTTCTTTCATCAGTGATATTTACATTTACATAGAATTACATGTTTAAAAACTTTCAAAGAGAAATTCTTCGAATTCCTATTTAGAAAATAATCATGCTAGTAAATACAGGTATGACAATACATACTTTGAATGGAGCAAAAGCCTATCTTTAAGTAAACATGGATGGATTGACAAACTTAATTTTTCAAATCTTTGTTTTTAAGTTTGTTATCTCAATGTACTTGGTAATAATACTTGAAATATGGTTATCTTTTGATAATATGATAATTAACGAAATTTTAAAAGAAAAGAAAATTTAAATATGTTGCAACATGTATTAAACCAAGACCTTGGAAAGTAATATAAACACAAATGCAAATGTATGGTAACAATGTTCCAGTTTATTACTTTATGTCTGTCATTATTAACAAGACTCAAGTCACAATGTAATTTTCCTATATGGTCATGATTTTGCCAGAGGAGGTAAAAATGATCTTGGTATAAGGTCAAAATTTTTCATACAAGCTAATAAAAATTCTTTTGTATTTATATGAATAATGTGCTGTTCGAAACGGAACTTCAAATCAAGAAATTTACCCCATTAACTTGATATGAAGAAGGTCCACGTATTTTCCCTTTATGAAACATTTTGCAACTGCTGGAAAAGTTTTGTCTGGTAGAATTCACAACAATGAACAAAATTGAATAAGCATTTGTTATTTTGTATTTTTTGTTTTGATCGAAGTAAGTTACTCTCCTGTTTTGTTTTTGTTATTGTTTCTTTTCAATGCTTCTTCTTTATTTCATTTGTTGATACCGTATTCGACTTAATAACCGCCCACTCCCCTATAAGCGCCCACCCACCATGTTTTTGACTGAACAATATGCGTCCTGATTTAGCGCCAACCTCTCAACATTGCTTACCTTGCATGCTGATTCATTGAAGAAGGTTTTTCAGTCTTGCAATAAGTCTTTTACTTCCACTAAAGTGAAGAATACAGGGTTTTTCAGGACCCCCAGCCACCACCAAAATGATAAAAGTTATAAAACCATATTTCAAAGACATGTGTATCGTAAGAAAACACTTTCAAGACTAAACTTGAGGACAATTTTTATCGTTTTAATTAGCGCCCCCTTTTACCAATTTTTTAAGCGCCCCGGGCGCTTATCACGTCGAATACGGTATTTTGTTCTTTGATGTTTTCATGATTTTATGATCATTAGTGCCTATACTGTGGACTAAGGCAATGACTTAGCCAAAACTTATGTACATGTATGTCCCATCTCAGGGCTCCAGATAATTATTTGGACTCAGGGGTGTTTCACTCCTCAAAATTAAAATTGAGTAAAATTACCACAAGAAAAAACTAGGAGTAATTTAAGGTTTATTGTTTTCAGATCCTCATTCCAAGTTAGCAGTTTTTTCGATATTAGTCGTTGATCATATTCACAACACGTTTAAGCTGTATATAATCGAGTAATTTATCTTTGATGAAACATAAACTTTGTTTTCATACAGGTTGGCATTAAGTTGGCTTCTACTCGAGATGTGATTGAGTGTGAAGATCAGACATGTGGATATGAAACTTTATTTTTGACAAGTCATGATCACTCCTGTAAACAATATCTGACTCGTATGCTGTGAAAGTTGTGCGTAGCTGTCACTCATTGATTTCATTTTTTTATGCGTATATATGAATTACTTATGCATATTTTACGCAGATGTGTATTTTACGCAGATACGCATCTTATCTGGAGCCCTGCATCTTTAAATATAGATATTAAGTAAAACATGTCAACTGTCCTTTACAATCAACTTCATATGATAATGTAATATTTGGGAAGTATTTCAAATCAAGTGCATTTCATAATTCCTTGCAATACATGAGCAGGGACATAAGAGGTCCCTTGTGGAAAGAAATTCAACTGTTACTCTGTCTCAGTATCAGTATTTGATGTGAAAGGGTCACAGAGTATGTTGTTTGGGTCAAATATGGTGGGGTTATTTGGTTGAAAAGTAGTGGTTATTACTGAAAATAGCATCTTAATGCTTAAGAGTTCAGTATAATGACAATAAACAGATTAAAGTTGAGATTTGTGATAAAAAAAAAACCCCAGACAATCGTGAGCATCAGTGACCAAAAGCTAATTTCAGAACAGATTATCAGCAGACACAACGACAAAAATAAGTTTGTACTGCTAACAAGGTCATTTAATTATTAAACATGTAAATAGGACACAGAATTTTGAGTTCTTAATATTTATATGGCCGTTTTACAATTAGAATTGCATACAAGAAAAGAACATAATTTTGGCTGTTTTGAGCTAAAGACGTAACTTTAGAAAGGTCATTTGAACTTGATTACCTGAAGAAATGATATTTTTGCTCTCATTCAAGCCAAATACAAAATTGATGTAATAAACTCTGTGTCACTTTATACATGCAACAACCCTTTTGAAATATATTCTTATAGCTGGTAGATGTCAAGATCATTTACAAAAAGCAGTCAATGTACAAATGGTTATGTGCCCTTGATAATTTCATGAGAATAAACCTCTTTGTTCTGTAACTTGAATGGTCAATTTCCCACAATGATCATGTTGATAGTCCTTCAGAATAAAGCATTTAGAATTCTTATGAGATATTTTGATTTTATTGAATATCTTTCAAGGCATAGTTATCATTAACAATTATTGATTTAACAAAATGAAGCTTAATTTTTTATATGTATAGCATTTATTACCTGAGCACAATTGTAAGAAACTATTGATAGTATTCTTTAAAGAGGTTAAAATCCTGACAGGTGCTCTTTAAACAAACTTTAAGGTGGAAAATCATAATCGATCTTAGAATAGAGGCAATGGAGTTCAATGGTAACTCAAGACTCGGTATAACAAAGGAGCATCTATCTGGTTCTTAATCACTAACAGGTCGCCCATGCGTAAGTTGTGGAGAGCTAATAAATGCAACATGAAACTAAACCTTTCAAATCTCAGTCTTAGAGAAGAAACTATCTTGATATGGTTATTTATATATTGCACACACTCATTTGAATACTCACATGATCCTACTGCTCAAACTATTACAATATATGGCAGTGGCGGAACCAGGTATCTTTAAGGGGGGGTTCGAGCCCTGGCTCATCTGTTTGGCTTTCTATTTTTGAAAAAAAATTCTACAAAAGTGGGGTTTGAGGAATGGAAGCCCTGAACCTTTCCCAACCCAAGGATCTGCCAGTGTATGGTGCTTGAAGTTGTAAAATTATTCAAAGTTATGGTCCTTGACTTGGAGCCAATGCTTTGCTGTTTCGAATTGAGCGTTAGATCATCTACTCCGACAGTATTTACTCAATCTCCCTGAAACTTTGAACATGCTTTTGGGTATACATCAGTGATAAATTGAAATAAAGGGGATTTGCAGTTAATTTTATATCATATGAACGAAGATCTTTGGCAAATCCTATTTTTATTGATAATTAGTAATGTTAACTTTTGGTTCAATGTTCTCAATGTATACAGGCATCCTTGATAATCCGAATATTCTTCACTATAGTATATACACAGGATCCATCACAGGACCGACCTGATAATTTTATGACCTCCCTCTGTGAGATTTTATCCATCTCTCGCTTCTGGCATGTCAATACTGTAATGATATGGTTTGATTGTTCTGGTTTTACCATAGATGATCTTACTATACTGTTCAGAAAAAGATATTGAAATAAATTTACTAATTATCTTAAATGCCGGGGCTTCCTGACTGAGCACTCCTCTGTTTGATCATTTTGTTTATGGTTATTCTTTAGAAATTACCAGGGTTGTTGCTGAGTGCTAAAAAACAACATGATATGTAAGTTAACACTTGTACTTAGTGCAGGCCCGATCATGATGTAGAAATAAATTTCAATTATGATTACGGCTCATTTGATTGGCTAATGAAAGTCAGCTGGGTCAGAAAGAGAAATAACAAAATGATTGGTTCTGGCCTGCAATGGAAACCGTTGTATATAGGGTAGAATTATTGGAACTTGTACCCTGAATTATTGAGGACAGAATATAGGTGAAGGTCAAACAAACCTGTTATCACCCATGATAGTAATTTGTCACAGTCTTCAAGCTCAACTAAGCCAATATTGGCCAATCTGGGTGGTTGATATGACTAATTTTAACAGATATGAAAATATGGATACAATATGTACAATGCTTTACCCTGAATTATTGAGGATGTATTACAGGTGAAGGTCAAAAAAACCTGTTATCGCCCATGATAGTAATTTGTCACAGTCTTCAAGCTCAACTAAGCCAATGTTGGCCAATCTTGGTGGTTGATATGACTAATTTTAAGAGATATGAAAATATGGATACAATATGTACAATGCTTTACCCTGAATTATTGAGGATGGGATACAGGTCAAGGTCAAAATTACTTTAATTAAGTTATCAAAATACTATTCTGTCTTATCGAATGATTTTCTGTTGATAATGAGACTGCATAAATTTATCTTCATTTGAAATGCTTCTTTAGAAGGTAAAGTGTGCTTCACAACAGTGTTGTTACTTGAGAGGGGAAATTAACCCACCCATTCAGTTTCTGCTTGGTATCCCCTAAAATTTTGTGAAGTAGGATTCTTGAAGGACATCTGGTGGATATCTGGTCCAAGATGTTGAAGGCCACCAATGGCTGAAATATTGCCCAAACAGCATTTAACAATAACTCACTCCTAGATGTTGTGCTCTCAGGGACAGCCATCAATTGGACTTTGTACATGCCCACTGGCCACCAAATCATTCTACACCTTATAACTTTTTATGACTATTCGCCAACTTGTTTTCTCCTCAAAATTTCTATTTGAAAACTCCTAAAAGCCTTAATCAGAAAATCAAGATAATCTGTTAATGGTTTTGATTTTTTAAAAGTGACATATATTCAAATATTTTTCAAACCATTATATTTGCTTTTAGAATTGAAAGAATTAAATAATTTCAATGTGAAAACTCATCTGCAAATGCCCAGTTACTTGTTTGCAAAAATAATAAAACAACAGATCTACTTAGTGCTGTTTAACTTTAAATTATGTGACCAGTTAAACACTGCTTATTTATGCTTATTGGGTATTTTTTTCGAGACTTTCACTTTCCAGGCGTCAAAATTAAGTAGTAAATTATGACCCAGTGTCGAGCAGTTATGGCAAATACACTCGCGAGGGTGTAGCCCTAGCAGAGTTTATTGCCATAACCTTTAGGCCATTGAGAAATAGTACTGCTTACTGGAACATTCCTACAAATATTGATAACTAAATAATTCATAAACAATTAATTTTTAAATGTTTTACTGTCACATTGCAGGTTGATGTGTCCTAATCATAGGAGTCCAATAGAACATTTCCAATACATGCCAGCTTGAGATTTTAAGGCTAGATACTTGATTATTTACATCAGGAATTGTCAAATCTTATTACCTATAAGTATATATACATGGGGAAAACAGTGCAGACAAGACACAACAGTATATAGGCCTACCTAAATTGACATGGATTTTTGTTAGCTCAAGTGGTAGAGGCTATGCTTGTCAACATAAAGGTCTTTGGCTCGAACACCATTTTTGCTGTTTGTTAATCTTACATTTCTAAATTGCTAAAAATCCCAATTTTACAAGTCCATTGTTTCCATAGGTTGAACTGACAATGGTAGTTGTGAGATAACCAACCTGCGCAGGTGGTTATGGTATTTAACCTTCAAATAAAATAGAGGAAATAATTGCCCCAGGGTTATAAGGTTTAATATGATTTAAATCACTAGCCATTTGGATTTACACATTTAAAACAGACTTTTCCTAAAAACCCATTTTCTCTTTTTAAAACCACTTTATGTACTCATATTCCTTTAGACTGCTGACTATTTGCCACTTCAAGCTGTAGGCATACAAAAGATCCATCAATTTCTTTCATTTTTTCTTCATTAAACAACCTGTTCCAAGCTCAGATAATGATCAGTAATAGTAACCTTTCCACATCAAACAAACTGGTGTAAATAACTTTTGATATATAATCAATAAGGGAATATTCTTTTGTGTCGTCTTTTTTAAATCTTTAAAAGCTTTGAAAGCTTCATATTTGGAAATCCATCCATCCTCAAACATTTTTACCACTCTACTACAGTAGCAATTGTTTTAAAATATCATCTTTGTTGGTTTGAGACTATGATAGGTTAATTTTATTGACATAATCTCCAAACTATGATAGTGGCAGGGTTGTAAAATTTACAATTATCAGTTTGTTAATCACAACATTTTTTCTTGCAGGTTGCAGACAGATGTGATCCTTCTGCTATATGCCAAAGATATGAACAGAAGACCTCTTTCAAATCTATCTGAAATCTGTACAGAATTCGGCTTGAATGAAGAAAGACTGTAATCTTCATTCAATCAGTTATGATGTCAAAGCTGCTGGTATAAAGTCCAAGAAAACGAAGATCCCCTGGATAGTCTTAGATTTGAACAATCAGTGTTTGTCTGATGTCAGCACAGTTATTTGACTCAAGTTTCAAAAAGAGAACACTTGCCTCCTAATGGATTTAGATTATCAGAGTTTTTCCAGTACCTACAAAATTACAAATGTCAGTCCAATATCAAAGCTTCTGATATTATGTTCAGTAAAGAAAGACATTTTGCTATTCCTACATTTGAAAGCAAAATTGTGTGCTCTATTTCTACACTCTCATTAAACATCCAATATCACCCTTAAGTCATGGATGTCACAGAGCCTCACAAGGCCTCAAAGATACCCAAGGATGACGATCATGATGATGGAAGTGATGCGGACAGTAGTTCAGGATCTGTTGATTGTGACTTCTCAATTTATAAAGCAAAAGAAAGTTCAGAAGAAGATAGTGATTCCTCAACAGGTACAGCATCAGATGGTTACCATTGGTCAAAGGTTAAAGGAAGTTTAGATAAATCTGTTGATGAAGATTTGTTAAGAGTTGGAGCTACAGACTCCGGTCACGGGCCTATGGTCAAATATAGTATAGATGCATCTGTTTATGAAGATAAAGATGAAGATCTCTCCACAGCATCAGATGATAGCCATGGGCCAATTGCTAGAGGAAGAGGAGATGCATTTATTGCTGAATATAGTAAAGATTTCACCACAGGTAGAGCATCAGATGATAGCAATTGCCAAATGACTATAAGAAGGGGAGATGCACCTCTTGATGAAGATAATGAAGATTTCCCCATAGGAAGAGCATCAGTTTGTATTCGGGAGTCTATGAGCAAGGGGAGATTGATTGAGTCTGAAGCTCATAGTGAAAATGTTCAAGATAAAGCATCATATTATGGTTGTCATCCAAAGATGCCAAAGACTGATTTTCTAATTAAGGAATCTTTTACTAACATGAAAAAGAAAGTAAAAAACACTCAAACTCTTGGAAATAGTTTATCTGCTGTAGATGCTTTGAATACATCAGCCTCTCCTGTTTTGTCACCATGTTTCAATAGTTTTCCCACTCACATAGATAAACCTCCTGCAATGGCTTCTTTCAAGTCTGAAACAAAGGCAACTCCTGTTACATATGTTTTTCCGAACTCATCCACTCAAGGAGATACAGGCACTCCAGACTCAAGGATGGTACAAACATCAGGGATGTTCAGAGAAGGCAGGAGAAGAAGGAAGAGATCTTATGTTATGAAAGTATGTAATACAGAATCTCAACATGTGATATCAGCAGCAAAAGATTCTGAAATGGTATTTTCTCAGTCAACAAATTCATCACTCAAAGAAAGTTGTCCTTTTGAAGTAAAATCTGCAAAGTCATCAAAGGTTCTTACTGAGGACTATGCATCTGAAAACTCTGATTTACAAGGTGGCTTTATAAAACAGGAGAGACAAGATGAGGAGGACATGTGTCTTGAGAATTGTGTGGTTTCTTTTGGAAATCAAGATAAGTATTCAAAGGATAATTGTTTGGGTTCATCTTCTCAAGAGGTACCAAAGGACTCTAACATTAAATCAAGAAAAGTTGAAATGGATCCTCGGTTGTTGTCATATCTTCAGTTGAATGCAAAGAAAAATACAAAGAAAAATGAAAGGAAGATTGAAAAAAGTAGGATTAAAAAGAAGATTTCAGATAAGATTGAAAAGAAGATTTCAGATAAGATTGAAAAGAGGATTGCGGATAAGATTGAAAAGAGGATTGCGGATAAGATTGAAAAGAGGATTGCGGATAAGATTGAAAAGAAAAATGCCAAGAAGGTAGAAAAGAAAAAAGACCCAAAGGAGAAAAACATAAAAACTGTAACGTCAGCTGAAGTTGAAAAGAATGATGCGGTTTTGTTTTCTTTCACTCCTCAGGAGCTGTTTGAGGTGATTATTGAAGAGAAATCAGAGGCAGAATTTGTGTGTAGGAACTGTAAGAAAAACTTTACAAAGAAAGATGAAGCTTTTGCTCATATGGACGACCACCATCCATTTAAATGTAAAATATGCACCTTGAAATTCATGACACTTAATCTTCTTGAGTCCCACAATAGTGCTGAACATAATGAAATATTTCGCTGCCCATATTGTGCAATGATCTCCACATCAAGCGGGGGCCTGCACAGGCACATTCTTGTTAAACACAAAGGCCAACCGGCAACTGCCCTCAGCCTTGCTATTTGTCATATATGTGGGAAGTCTTTCAATGAAAATATTGGCTTTAAGACTCATATGGAGCAAGTACATCAAGAAGATGCGCCTCTGAAAGTTGACCAATTTCACTGCCCTGTATGCAGCAAAGTTTTCCGAAGCAATAATGGATTAAGGAGACACATGGACTTTCATGCTGGAAGAGTACAAACTTGTCCTTTTCTGGGGTGTTCCTTCAGAGCTCAGTATAAAGCTCACATGGAGATCCATTGCAACCAAATTCATCTTGGTATAAACCTTCTTCCCTGTCCATTTGAAGGATGTCCCAAGAAGGCAAGACGCAAGGTAGAGCTAGAGGATCACCTCAACATGGTCCATTACAAGATAAAAAATTTCGAATGTGAAAGTTGTGGTAGAAAGTTTACTAGCAAAAAGTATTTGACTGTCCATGAACTTATCCACACAGACTCAAAGCCTCTTGCCTGTAATTTCTGTGATTACAGGTGTCGGCAGAGGTCAGCGTTGTCTTGGCACATGAAGAAAAAACATTCTGAAGAAACAGAGGACAAAAGGGAGCCACCACACAAGCTGTTTGGTAGTAGATTTAGACCTGCTCTCAAACCAGGAAGGAAGCCGAAGAATGATGAGGAAACGCCAAAACAGAAGAGGATAAAGTTGGTCACTGATTATAAAAATACAGAAGAACGTCTTGTGGATGAATTTCTCAAAAACGTCATTCAATCTAAAGAGTTTGCCAGTGCCATGGACTCTGGGCATATAGCTCTTCCATCCCAGAGGGAATCTCAAAATGTTTCTAATCCATCACACGTGGAGTCTGAATCTAATCCTTCACACAAAGAATCTGGAACAACCGCTAATCCTGAAGGTGGAAAATGAACTTTCTGGTAACGCTCTGTTGATTCAAGCTTTGGACTTTTGGAGTGATCACGATCTGAGAACAGCTCCCATGAATGTTTATCTTACTCACCAGGGCCTAGATTTTCGAAGCTCTCTGAGTGCTAAGATAATCGTAAGCCAATGATAATGTATGGTACTTATAGCTATCTTAGCACTAAGAGAGCTTCGAAATATAGGCTCAGGAATAGACACACTTGTAAGAATGCAAGGTCACTCCTTATAGATTTAATCCAACGTTAAGTTCTTTCCTCTCACCATGCATACGTGATGTGTATTCTACCACACTTGACAATGGTTTAAGAAGTTTTCTTGGCTTATTTTAGATACAGAAGATTTTCGAACCTAAGTATGCATTTGTGAAATTGATGTTTTTTTAAGAGTATATATTCCTGCAGTTATATGCTGGTTTTCCCCTTTGCTGTCAAGCCAAGAATACATCTAAGTGTGAATCGATAATTGAAATTGTTCATCATATTCTCTTCACACACAAAGTCTTATGTTATTATTGCAGTTATGAAACTCCATCATGTTAATACTGATCTTGTTTATTGTGTCCCTTTGAATGTTTGTTTGAGTCATCGTATCCAACACAGTAAAAGTACTTTTGATATTAATCAATCCATTCAGTCTATGAAACTGTTTCAGGTTTTGACATGATATGAACTATGTACATGTGGATGTCAAATAGATGTCCGTAGCAGTATAAGAAACGGCTTGCGGTGATCTCGTAGACACGGGAATTTCGTAAACAAAACAATGCCGTAGACATGGGAATTTCGTAGACAAAACAATCTCTAGACACGGGAATTTTGTAGACAAAACTGGTGTTGTTGATAAATATAGTGATATTTGCCTTAATTCATTCTATTAAAAGATCACACAAGAACTTAAAGAATTGAAAGTAGGACGTTGGTATTGGATTACTTTCATAGTTTTAAAACACAACATAATTTACTATTTATAGTTATTAATCACTTTATTTGTTTAATCGAATCTATTAGTGTTCGAATCCTTGAGTTTGATAAATAAAAAATCCTTATTATTACTTCTAGTACTATTTTAAAACCTGTCTACGAGCTCACTGCTCGATTTATCTACGACTCGACCGGATTTCGTGTCTACGAGATTTGTCTACGTCTTTACCGCATCCCATATGAACTACTTACATGTTAAGTTCAAATAAATATCCATACCGATAAATCATAAACTTTTCTAAGTTAAAGAGCCACTCTGTGAGATGTTGGAGTCATATATGCCAAACTTAATCAATGGTGTCATTTGATCGCGAAGTATCGACAGTTAGTAAAAATACATTTTAAAGCGAATTTGTATTTTACAGTGACAATATGAAGGTAGAATGTTGAATTTATGATCGAAAACCGGACAGTCAAACAGTCAAACGTAATTTTGGAGACTTATCTAAAATAGCCAAGAGGGCAGTAAGGTGTTGTTAGTGTTTGTTAGATCATATATCTAGTATCCATGTATGTTGGACGTGATATCTACACCTCTGTGCATTTATAAGGCTGTTTTTAGATTTTCATTGGATACCAGTATTTGTCATACATATATGTAAAGCTTATTGATTTTTTACAATATAAAGGTAGAACGTCGCAATTATGATCGAAAACCGGACAGTGGCGCGCGTCAAATAGTCAAAAGTAATTCTGGAGACCTATCTAAAACAGCCAGGAGGGAGGTTAGCAGTTGATAGCGTTTGTTAGGTTATATAATTAGTATCCATGTATGTTGGACGTGATATCTACACCTCTGTGCATTTATAAGGCTGTTTTTAGAGTTTCATTGGATACCAGTATTTGTCATATATATATGTCTTGTGGACATGAAAAGTTAAGATGTTTTGATTTCATATCACCACATGACATTTAGGTTTGTATCAAAGGTAAATAATATGTTATGAAATTCACGGAGTGGCTGTTTAAATCTCATTGTGAATTTGTGATGTGAAAGGAACACGGCTATCGGTTTTCTTAGTGGGAAATCTCTGTACGTCTAGAATGCACCAGTCTCAGCATACCTAGTCACAGTTAATCTTGCTACTACTCCGTATCATTTAGGAGTGTAACGAGTTATATTGAGGCTAGGTTTACTTCGACTGAGAATGGACATACGCCATGTAAATGCAGTGTGTTTGATAACCTCATATATTACCCATACGGGCGATGATACACAGGTGGATTTTTTTCTATTTCCGCACATGTGCTCTTTGGTGATTCTAGACATTGATTGGTCGGTAAACCACAGAATGAAATACGATTGGTTCACAGGACTAGTTTCACGTTTCACACTGTGTGTCGGGAAAGTAACTTGATTTGATTACGTAACAGATAGCATTCAAGTGTTCATGTTGATTCTTCTGCCACGCATAAAATAGGTCATATTTGATTTCCTATTCCATATTTCACTAAAATATCAAATTTGGAATATTGTGTTCTTATCAATAAAAATGGATTATCATGATTAACCGAAATCATACAACTTCAATGCGAAAGATGTCGTAGTGTAAATATTTAGACCACGTGTTCCTCTTTGTGTTTGCGGGATATTAACACGTCTACATGTTACCGTATATATATCTATATATCTTGCTAAATTCTTGAAATGTCGATATTATCAAATCCTAGTCATGACCTCAACTTAATTAAAGTCAATGACAAAATCCTCTACTAGGACAATGTCTCAGTAAAACGATCATAATATTCTTGATGCAATATTACCGCCCAAAGGGCTTTGAATATCGAATGAGACCTCTCAGAAATGGTGTTGTAAATGTTTATTAATGTTATTAGATCGTATGTGTCAGGTTCGTATATTGACTTTATTGGGAAATTATCTACCAGGTGTATTCTATTAAATTCTATTATTTATCGTGAATGGTTCAAAGATTGCTGAATCATGTAAATCTTATGATTATTTTGTTTTCTTTATGCATTTATCTTGAATAAAATTCAACATAAACATTTCGCCCATTTATTTGTTCTCATTAAAAGGTCGTAGTGGTTAACTTCCACCTGACAGTCAGGCAGCTGACAGACGGCCCATCTCGCAGATACTCGGTTGAAGAATAATTAGGTAATACCCTACAGAGGTAATCGGACAGTCCATATACAT
Organism: Phorcus lineatus; assembly: GCA_921293015.1. NCBI lineage: Eukaryota > Metazoa > Mollusca > Gastropoda > Trochida > Trochidae > Phorcus > Phorcus lineatus. The sequence continues at coordinate 33,980,555 of OV121094.1, forward strand.
AGCAGAGGGTGACGTCTCATTAATCTTCGTTAACGAAAAGTCAAAACAAGGTAGGATTTTCTTTCTTTTTTTAATTATTTATTAGTTTTTTTTTGTGGTACATGGACATTACAATTACATATATAAACAATACATCGTACAATACAGGTCGAGAACGATAAAATATGCTCGATTGTTACATGTATAATAAACGACACGATACTCCGAAAAGATACATTATCATACAATTTTCAATGGAAATGAAATTGTTACTTTGGATTGAAATGGCACAGAGTATGCCTCATGAATTTTGTATGTGGCTTAAATAGAACCAAAATATCACGTAAACCGGTTGAATTTCAAATCGCCTATATATGGTTGCATCAATATATATCTCTTAAATGTCAATGTTATGGCATGAATTATGTATCGAGAAGTGGTGGTTGTTTCAAAAACTTATCATCATAGTGCTTATGAGTTCGGTTTAGTGACAGTAAAAAACAGGTTAAAGTCTCGATTTGTGATCGGAAACCGTCAATGACTCGAACATAATTTTTTAAAAATATTTTCGACAGGCACAAATGTATATATAGATTGGAAACATCAAAACATTAGGAAACATAAGGACTTTTAACTAACATATATGTAAATGTAAGCAGAATTTTTGACGTTACGGACGTCCATAACATGTAAAAATAATAAAACATACTCTGGGTCACTTTAAGACTAACTATCTTGTACCCTCAGCTGTATGTAATTTATTTTTGTTCACTTATTCATCCTAAGGATTATTCCACTAGAATGCATCATATTAACATTTATGTAAAGATCTGCCGATTTAAATGGAATTCAATGATGAATACTTATGGGATTCGTTACGTACATACTTCGAATTCGAACATAAATTAAATTTTATGCTTTAGGGAAAAGTTATCATGAACAGTATCCCGATTTTATCATTTGTCCTTTTGAGTGCAATAACTATCCTAGTTAAAGTTTTGCTTTAGTGGTTAATTTTCGAAATCTGATTGGAGTTACCTCCCTTAAATAACAACCCTGGCTTGGTTTACGCAACAGTGAGCACCAAGTTGTCGCAAAAGAGTGCTTTCTGCACAATGCCAACACGTTTTGTTTAAACTGAAATCAAAATATGACAGTAAGTACACTAGCTGCTATTCAATATTCAGTATCAAATTGTCTATCATAAAGAAAAATGGGTTGTAATGTGACGAGTCGAAGAAGATCGTGAACGAAATTAAACAGCGACGAGATAAAGTGTTGCATTAAAGGTATCGAAAGCTTTCAGTGGAATCAACATTTTCCTTTGCCAGTTTCAAAAAGATAGCTGCTTAGTGTTTGATTAAAGTGCCATCGTCTAAATGCTTATATCCTTTTAAGACTGCATATATTGTTGTAATCAGACACTGTCGCCTGTGACGTCACACATGAGCCGCCATCTACGAAGGAAGTGCGTGACATAGGTTAGATCAAGTGCATAATTTTAGGGTGTGGAAGTCGTCATACTTTTGATGACTTCCTTGAATTAGAGTAAATAACATAGCTTAATAATCTAGTGTTCATTATCCTTGATTAATGTCATTGAAGATTTTTTTAGTCCTGAGATAAATCTAGTGTGTTTGTAAATCACACTCATGGTATACTGGATACAAATGAGTAAATTTAAAATTGAAACTGATCGCGCAGGGTGACCTATACTCTGTGTCTCTCTGCATCAAAAATAAAATAAAACACAGTTAAAATCCTTTTGAAAAGAGATTTATCTCACTTAAAAGCAGAATACCAGTCGAAAAGTTGTGACGTCTATGATATAGGTATAAATTTGATGTAAAATGATTTTGGTAAACAGAGCAACTTCAATCGTGAATTGATGTTTTAAGAAACGGACAAATCAACCAATCAGAATCGAGTATCCAGCACTTTCATGGTATGATGGTAGAATGTTTTTTTATTTTTAGAGCCCTTGTAGATCCCAGTTTCATATACCCACTGATCTTGATAATATATCTTGGTTGCCATATAATATCCAGTTTTGGATAACTCTTATGATATGCCAGTTCGGCTATAGTCATGTAGTAACTGATTTTAAATGGAGATGGTGCATTTCTGCTTTAGGAGAATAATTTGTTAAAATTGTTAATATTCTAACCAATTGATTTATATATGTATGCTTGAACAAAATTGGCAATGTTTAACAATATTAGCTGCAAAATAGTAATAGAAAAAAAGATTTCCATTAATATTTTCAAATTTATGGCGGTTTATTGAAAATACATCATTCTATTATCATTTTCCATAATTAGAAGAAGATTATGACAAAAAGTCTAAATTCTACTAAAGTGGCATATACTAGAGATGGTGGAATGTATGACACGGCATACGCTGGCCCTGCTAACATTGTGGATCCTGCCTATGTCAGAATAAAAGCCTCCTTTGCTAAGAAAACGTAATGTTAATAAAACTTGTATTTCCGGAGAAAGTGAAATCGAACGCTTGGTCGGCCGTTCCAAAAGGTGAGATGTCCTATGAACAATTTCTAACAAGCTCTCCCTGTCCATTCTATAATTAGAGAAAAGCTCTACGTCCGAAACGGTGTCCAATAAACACAGTCTATCTCTAAACACTCTCTGTCTCCTCAAGCTTTTCTGTTCAACGTGTTTTCTTAGAGCAATTATAGACGCCATGTTTGATGGAATATCTTGACTTACGACAATTTTGAAGAATTAAGTCAACAAAAACTTAAGATATCTTCGGCCTACCATACTTTCGTGAAACGCTCATAAAATCCTACGATAGGGCTAAGAGAAAAGTTACGATATCTTAGCCCTAAGAGACTTTCATGAAACGGGCTCCAGGACCACTGACTAACCCTTTTATTAAACTTTTATTAAACTGTTTTTTTGCTGAAATTTATAGTTTTTGAAATATCTAGAGAAGTGTATAAAGATGTTCTGATAGAATGATATCCAGAACGGGACGATCCAGTTTGATGGATGTAACCAACCTGTATTTGACTGTCTTCTTCATTCAAAAAGGGTATTTAGATATTTACATTGTTCCATCCTTTTAAAAGTTTAAATCCCTGAACTCATGGTAAGTTTGTTTACCACAGGGGTTGGTGATGTAATAAATTGCAACTGAAGGTTTATAGCTTCTAGGCAAGAGCAGTTCACTAAAACTGTTTCTACAATTATCTGAAATTATGAAAATAAATATTTTAGACATGAAATAAAGTGGTCATAAACAGTGGTTAACTTTCATTACAACAAAGAGGTACATTATATATGTTTTTATAAATCATTTGTTTCATTGCAACTTACAGGGATTGGGAATCACACCTTTGATAATGGGCCATTTATAGAGCGTTGAGTCATTTTCAGAATTTTGAATGAGCCATTCCCCTTAGTAGCAATGGTAAAATTTCTAACTTGAATGGGCCATTTTTTCTTCCAATGTGCAAAATGACCCATGGCCCCTGCCTTTCCCAATCCCTGAACTTATAAAAGATCTCTAAAAGACTTAGCGTTATAATAGCTTAGGCCTTTACCAAATAACAGAACAGAGTTTATCATGTTTATTAGGCCATGAAACCTAAAATAGTAGTGTAGTAAAGAAGTTTGTAATGATATAATATGTATATAAAGGAGCGTTTAGAGTTTAATAAAAATTGGTAACCCAAATATCTTTCCATAATAATGGGCTAGCTTTAATAATAATTCATTTCAAACATATGAATTTATTTAAAGCCTTTCTTATGTTTGAGGGGGCGGGCTGGTGCAGTGGTTAGGGCGTTCGGCTACGGATCAAGAGGTCCGTGGTTCCAATTCTGCCAGGGGCTCGGCAACTTTGTCTGCAGTAGAGAACTGTTCTACACGCAGTCAGGTTTGGGTGCAATGCTACACTGAATTTTTAGAAGAGTGAAATTCAGTGTAGCACCACACATTATTTTGCTAGTTCAAGCCAATGCTTTCAGGTTTCACCACTCTGCACATTCACAATGGTGTTGCAAGAATTCTCCCTGCAAAAATACCATAATAGAACACATTGTTTTCCTTCATTTTATTTAATTTAGGCCAAAAAAGGTTTCTTCAGAGAGTCGAACATATCATTACTCAACCCAATCTGTAATCATATTATTAGTACTGATAAGTATTAGAAATTATCAACTATCAAGCAAAATCACTGGCCCCCATTACTGTGTGAACAACCTTTAATCATTTTAGGTAGGGAAATGGTGTAAAATAGCTGAACTGAACATTAATTTAGAAGTGCTTCATTGGATTTACAAACATTATTACTCAGTTGGTAACATCTAGTTTTGTTTTATATTAAAAATTTTGCTAATGCCATTTTGACTATGTTAACTTCATGATAAGGGTGCGCGGTAATATCGGTATATTGAAATAGAGAGACAATACAATCCGTACCGGTACACTCTTCTAAAAATGTCCAACATAACAGAGGTTTGAAAATTTTCAAATTCGTTGTAAAATTGCAGAAAAACGTACCAAAAAGTGTGAACTCAAAAATTGAAAATAACTTAGACATGTTTAAAGTTCGAAACCAATCACTGAATGATCTCTCTCAAGAAAACGACGGCTAGTTAAACATTGATCACTGTTCTAATTGCTGTTATTTAGTCAAGAGAGCATGGACGAACTAAAATATGACAAGTACCAATACATTGCAAAATGTATTGCAATACGCTGTTCTGTATCGCAATTATTGCCGTTCCAAAAGGTGAGATGTCCTATGAACAATTTCTAACAAGCTCTCCCTGTCCATTCTATAATTAGAGAAAAGCTCTACGTCTGAAACGGTGTCCAATAAACACAGTCTATCTCTAAACACTCTCTGTCTCCTCAAGCTTTACTGTTCAACATGTTTTCTTAGAGCAATTATAGACGCCATGTTTGATGGAATATCTTGACTTACAACAATTTTGAAGAATTAAGTCAACAAAAACTTACCTTAAAATTCTATCGCAACTTAAGATATCTTAGGCCTACGATACTTTCGTGAAATGCTCATAAAATCCTACGATAGGGCTAAGAGAAAAGTTACGATATCTTAGCCCTAAGAGACTTTCATGAAATGGGCTCCAGGACCACTGACTTACCCTTTTATTAAACTTCTATTAAACCTTTTTTTTGCTGAAATTTATAGTTTTTGAAATATCTAGAGAAGTGTATAAAGATGTTCTCCAGAATGATATCCAGAACGGGACGATCCAGTTTGATGGATGTAACCAACCTGTATTTGACTGTCTTCTTCATTCAAAAAGGGTATTTAGATATTTACATTGTTCCATCCTTTTAAAAGTTTGAATCCCTGAACTCATGGTAAGTTTGTTTACCACATGGGTTGGTGATGTAATAAATTGCAACTGAAAGTTTATAGCTTCTAGGCAAGAGGCAGTTCACTAAAACTGTTTCTACAATTATCTGAAATTATGAAAATAAATATTTTAGACATGAAATAAAGTGGTCATAAACAGTGGTTAACTTTCATTACAACAAAGAGGTACATTATATATGTTTTTATAAATCATTTGTTTCATTGCAACTTACAGGGATTTGGAATCACACCTTTGGTAATGGGCCATTTATAGAGCGTTGAGTCATTTTCAGAATTTTGAATGAGCCATTCCCCTTAGTAGCAATAGTAAAATTTCTAATTTGAATGGGCCATTTTTTCTTCCAATGTGCAAAATGGCCCATGGCCCCTGCCTTTCCCAATCCCTGAACTTATAAAAGATCTCTTAAAGACTTAGCGTTATAATAGCTTAGGCCTTTACCAAATAACAGAACAAAGTTTATCATGTTTATTTGGCCATGAAACCTAAAATAGTAGTGTAGTAAAGAAGTTTGTAATGATATAATATGTATATAAAGGAGCGTTTAGAGTTTAATAAAAATTGGTAACCCAAATATCTTTCCATAATAATGGGCTAGCTTTAATAACAATTCATTTAAAACATATGAATTTATTTAAAGCCTTTCTTATGGGATAGTGCAGTGGTTAGGGCGCTCGGCTACGGATCAAGAGGTGGTTCCAATTCTGCCAGGGGCTCGGCAACTTTGTCTGCAGTAGAGAACTGTTCTACACGCAGTCAGGTTTGGGTGCAATGCTACACTGAATTTTTAGAAGAGTGAAATTCAGTGTAGCACCACACATTATTTTGCTAGTTCAAGCCAATGCTTTCAGGTTTCACCACTGTGCACATTCACAATGGTGTTGCAAGCTTTCTCCCTGCAAAAATACCATAATAGAACACATTGTTTTCCTTCATTTTATTAAGTGTAGGCCAAAAAAGGTTTCTTCAGAGAGTCAAACATATCATTACTCAACCCAATCTGTAATCATATTATTAGTACTGATAAGTATTAGAAATTATCAACTATCAAGCTAAATCACTGGCCCCCATTACTGTGTGAACAACCTTTAATCATTTTAGGTAGGGAAATGGTGTAAAATAGCTGAACTGAACATTAATTTAGAAGTGCTTCATTGGATTTACAAACATTATTACTCAGTTGGTAACATCTAGTTTCGTTTTATATTAAAAATTTTGCTAATGCCATTTTGACTATGTTAACTTCATGAGAAGGGTGCGCGGTAATATCGGTATATTGAAATAGAGAGACAATACAATCCGTACCGGTACACTCTTCTAAAAATGTCCAACATAACAGAGGTTTTAAAATTTTCAAATTCGTTGTACAATTGCAGAAAAATGTACCAAAAAGTGTGAACTCAAAAATTGAAAATAACTTAGACATGTTTAAAGTTCGAAACCAATCACTGAATGATCTCTCTCAAGAAAACGACGGCTAGTTAAACATTGATCACTGTTCTAATTGCTGTTATTTAGTCAAGAGAGCATGGGCGAACTAAAATATGACATGTACCAATACATTGTAATATGTATTGCAACTTTGCAATACACTGTTCTGTATTGCAATTATTGCGATACGGAAATGAGGAGCGATACCCATCCTTACTTCATAATATTTGGGTGTTACTATTAAGGTGGTATGACTTCTTTCTGTTTAAGCAGAGACAGGGGAGACACAAGCAGGGCTCAGCTTGTATTACTATGCCACAGAACATGTTAAACAAACACGCAACAATAATAATTTCTCTATACATTTTTACTTTCATGAACAAAAAAATTACATTTCTTATAGCATAGGTTGTAAACTTTTCTCTCACTGTTACCTGTATATGGGCCGGAGCCCACATGTTCTTCATAAAGAATCTGGATCTTGTAATCTTTTCACTCTTTGGGTTTGTTGTTATTAGGGGTGGGATAGCGCAATGGTTAGCGCGATTATGAGATCCGTGGTTCGAATCCCGCCAGGGACTCGGCAATTTTGTCTGCAGTAGAGAAGTGTTCTACACGCAGTCAGGTTTGGGTGCAATGCTACACTGAATTTCAGTGCGGAACGACCCATGGTTCGCTAGTTCCAGCTGATGCTAGCAGGTTTAACTGCAATGCATAGCCACATTGGTGAAGCGGGCTTTCTCCCCGTTATAATACTAGCAGTGGCGATGTAAGTGAAATACTCTTGAAAGCGGCGTTAAACCCCATATCACCTCATCTTGTTGCCTTTAAATGTTTTTATTTTCCACCTTTAACAAATATACCCTAAGGTTTTTTGCTTTGTTATATTGATCATTGTATTTCTTTCTTTTAAAATCTTTTTATCATACTTTTAATAGCATGTTATGGTTGCTTTGTGGTGAAAAGTCATTATTGAACAAAATTATTTGATGTGTAAGTTGTAAGATGATATGTGATGAAATGACTGATGCACTACAGAGCCAGTGTGTTATTTTACTAAATATTTTTTGAAAGCATTTTTTCTCTCTTGCAGGTTCTATGAAAGCTCCGGGTGAGGTGAAGTTCTGAAAGAAGCACAAAGTTTAATGACAAGACCCCGAGATGGAGCTTCTGAAAGAAGTGAAAAAAGAAGATGACATCTGCAATCTTAAGGATTGTTGTGTTATGCTGACTGATATTTTGAAGTCGAAGGAAAGCCTCAAAGCTGTTACTCAGTATTTCCCTTCAAATCAGGAAGTAAGAAGAAATGTAGAAGGGACTAAGGACTCTGCATCAAAGAGAGTAAAAGTAAAGAGTAATCATCCTAGAGGAAGAAGAAAATGTCCAAAAGCAGAAAGAAGTCCTCAAGTTGTTATCAGGGAACAGCAAGTCGCAAAAAGTAGTCATCAAATAGTTATAAGTGACAGGTCAGAAGGCAAAAGAAGTAGTCAAGTTATTTCTAGTGACGGACCAGAAAGAAGCTGTCACCTTCAGGGAGCCATGAATAAAGTGACAGAAATTGAACATGTACCAAAAGAGGCAAGAGGTGACTTGACAGAAGCATCACGTCAAAATGTTAAGGTTCCAAGTGAACATCATAACGCATCACATGAATCTTGTGAAGCTGATATTGACCTTACTAAGGTTAAATGTGAACCATCAGAGACCATAAGAGAACAAACAGAAGATGCTGAAAGTTTTCTAACCACAATTAATGAAGTTTCAGCAGCAGAGAATGAGATACCATTTGCAAGGCCTCCAACTCTACAACCAGCTGATGAACCTCCTGCAACACCTCCAGCCTGTATCAGTGCAAAAGTATCTGCTGTGAAGAGCGTTAACATTGCCTCTGGTCAGATGCCAGAGAATGTACCTGTCAAGAAATTCATTCCAGGCAGTAAACTTGTCCCCTACTTTCTTGTAATAGGAGGAAATGATCCTCAAAAAGCTTTGATCACTCCCAATGCTCAAGTTCCTGGAGCATCTACTACACCAACTGTTGCTCAAAATATGTTGCAGGCCGGGATTGATATTTCTGGAGTACAAAATCAATTCTATAATCTTCCAGCAGGATTAAAATCTCAAGGCCTGCCTTTAAACCTGACCACTGTGCCCGATATCCAAATTTCTGGAGATCAAACTCTTCCAAATGTTCTTCCACCTGGTAAATCAAATTTGCAGGGTGTTTTTTCAACAATGATGTCTGCTCCAAACATTTCAATTGCTGGAAAACAAAATCATCCAACTTTTCATGGAGAAGGAACCAATTTGCAGGGATTACCTCCTGCCACCAATGTTCCAGTTTCTGGAGTACAAAATGAAATTACTGTTCTTCCAGGAGGATCCAACCCTCCTGCAATGTTCCTTCCCGGAAATCCAAATATTCCAAATAACCCTTTGAATGCTGCCCAAAATGTTGCAAGCTACAGAACGCAAAGTCAAACAATTATCCTTCCAAGTACATCAAATTTGAAATCTCTGCCAACGGATCAAGACTCTACCAATTCACCTTCATCTAACCTACAAGACCAACCCACTTTTCTCCCAGGTAGATCAGATTTTGAGGGCCTTCCTTCAACATTGCTCACTGAAGCCAATGCTAAAGATTTTCATGAAATGCAAAATAAACCATTTGTTCCAACACTGATGTTAAATTTTGATGCTTCTACAGCTAGCATGCAAACTAAATCAGCAGTGACCAAAAAGTCACTTCTAATAATTCCACATTCTGAACAATCACCTAAGTCTACCTGCAGTCTTGTAACATCAAGTTGCAAAGAAAATACCCAAATTTTGTTGGAGAAAACAACAAGTGAAAAGCATTCCCACTATGAAACTGAACACACAAAAACATTACCCAGAAAGCCACCATCAATTGATCAAGAAGAGAATGAGTATTCACCTCTACCTTTAGATAGGTCCGATGTTCAGCAGCATCCCGAGCAAATCTTGTTAAAAACACACCCAAATAGTAGAACTTTGGACCAGCAAGTACAGGTGTCATCTTCAGCAGCAACCGGCCAATATTCAAGAAAACAAGCAACAAAACCTGCTCCAGAATGTTCTAAATGTGACCTGTCCTCAGCTATGACTGAAAATAACACTGTAGAGTCTGCAAGCACTGTTCCTAATGAAACAGGGACAACTAGCAATTTTCAAAACAAAACAACTGGGTCAACTAGCAATGTTCAAAACAAAACAACTGGGTCAAGTATCAATGTTCAAAACAAAACAACCGGGTCATCCAGCATTGTTGAAAACAAAACACCTGGGTCAACTATAAATGTTATAAATAAAAGAACTAGGTCATCTAGCAAAGTTAAACGCAATGCAAGGAAGGCATCACTTTCCAATCTCAAGAAGACCACTTCAAAAAAGCCTTCAGTGGAACCAAAAAGAAAAATGTCTGTGACTGAATTTCTGGCCAATATAACTAAATTATTCCCTAGACCTGACCCTGATAAGTTAACAGAAATGTTGAAAGAACCATTTCCAAAAGATTTGAAAGAACCATTTCCAAAAGATTTGAAAGAACCACCTCCAAAACCAAAAGAAAAGGAACATGTGCCAAAGACAAAAAGGTCTACTCAATGCTTTCGACCAATTATTCCAATACCTGGGAAATATATTTCCCTATTGCCAACAGATTTGTCTTCCATCAAGTCTTTTAATCAACAGGGAAATCCTTTGACTCAACAGGGAAATCCTTTGACTCAACAGGGAAATCCTTTGACTCAACATGAAAATCCTTTGACTCAACAGGGAAATCCTTCGACTCAACAGGGAAATCCTTTGACTCAACAGGGAAATCCTTTGACTCAACAGGGAAATCCTTTGACTCAACATGAAAATCCTTTGACTCAACAGGGAAATCCTTCGACTCAACACGAAAATCCTTTGACTCAACAGGGAAATCCTTTGACTCAACAGGGTAATCCTTTGACTCAACAGGGCAATCCTTTGACTCAACATGGCAATCCTTTGAAATATATTTCCCTGCTGCCAACAGATTTGTCTTCCATCAAGTCTTTTAATCAACAGGGAAATCCTTTGACTCAACAGGGAAATCCTTTGACTCAACAGGAAAATCCTTTGACTCAACATGGCAATCCTTTGAATCAACATGGCAATCCTTTGATTCGACATGGCAATCCTTTGACTCAACATGGCAATCCTTTAATTCAAAATGGCATTCCCATGACTCAACCTTGCAATCCTTTGATTCAACCTGGCAATCCTTTGATTCAACTTGGCAATCCTTTGATTCAACCTGCTAATCCTTTGATTCAACCTGGCAATCCTTTGATTCAACCTGCTAATCCTTTGATTCAACTTTGCAATCCTTTGATTCAACATGGCAATCCTTTGATTCAACATGGCAATCCTTTGATTGAAAAGGGAACTCCTGTAACTCATCAGAGCACTCCCGTAACTCATCAGATTACTCCTGTAACTCATCAGATCACTCCTGTAACTCATCAGATTACTCCTGTAACTCATCAGATCACTCCTGTAACTCATCAGATCACTCCTGTAACTCATCAGATTACTCCTGTAACTCATCAGATTACTCCTGTAACTCATCAGATTACTCCTGTAAATTATCAGATCACTCCTGTAACTCATCAGATTACTCCTGTAACTCATCAGATCACTCCTGTAACTCATCAGATCACTCCTGTAACTCATCAGATCACTCCTTCGACTGAAGAGAGCGCACCTGCCACTCAAAACGGCGAGTCTTTGAATGCACAGGGTACTTGCTTGAATCAACAGAGTAGTGCATTGAATCAACAGAGCAATGCATCGAATCATCAAGCAAATGCATTTAATCAACTGAGCAATACATTGAAACAACAGAATAACTGTGTATTAATTCATCAGAGGAATGTCTTGAACCAAGCAAGTAAGCCATTAAATGTACATAGCTGTGAAAGTCAAGCAATCACCCCTGTGATACGACAAGAAGTTCCAGTCACATATTCTCTTCCACCTAGATCCCAAGCCTTGTCTCCTTCTTTGCAAAGTCATATAAGGCACTCAGATTCTATGACTGCAAACAGAGGGAGTGGGAATAACATTCATGAAATTTCAGCAAGGTCTCCTTATTTTAACTTCAACAACAAAATCACAAAGACTGTTGAAAATTTGCCAGTGATTCCTAAACCAAAGCCCAAAAAGCCAAGAAAACCAAGAGCAAAGAAAGACAGAATTACTCCTCTGACAATTGCTGAAGTGGCTTCCCAAAATCAGGTTGATTCATGCGCAGAAAAAATAAGATTTCCTGCAGTGTCTGATAACCAGGTAGAAAACACAGATATTTTCCCAGTTACTCTTGTAAGAAGTTTTGAACCATTTGAAGGTACACCCAAGCCAACATCTGCAAGAGAGAAAAAAACATCAGGAGTTAAAAAACTTGGACAAACAAAGAAAGACCAGTCTAAAAAAAAAGCAAATCAAGGACCAAGTAAACAAAACATTCAAATTGGTCAAAACGTTTACAATTTAGATATGCCACAAGGGCCTGCAGAAACTCTTGGGGAACAGAGTGAGGTCAAGGAAGCAGTTGAAGACGATCAGGGGATTACAGGGTCCGTTCCTGGAGATCAAGAATTTACAGATAATCTTAATACTGAGTATAATCCTAGTCATGACATTGAAGCTGAGGTTGAGGAAACTTCTGAGGACTCTTGGGACAGCTCTGAAGATGAATATATTCAGAAACAGAAAAAGAAAGCAAACGATGATGATTCTGATTTTGATCCGGATTCTTTCAATAGATTTGACAGTAAGACAAAGACAGTTAAGGATCCAGATTTTGATCCAGTGAATGTCTCTGAGCCTAGTTCAGACTCCTTCATAGAATCAGAAGACGAAGTTGAAAAAGAAAAAATCTTTATGATTATGGGTTCTACTCAAATCTCTGTTGTTGACTTATATCCTTTGATGATAGAGGAAAAGGTTCTGGATGATGATGATGATGATGATGATGATGATGCTGACGCTGACGCTGATTGTGCTGAAAAAGATAATGAAGACAACATCAATAAAGAGACAAAAATAAGTAATAAAGATAAACAAAAGCTTGATGAAACCAATGAGCAAATAGAAAATGAAGGGACCACACAGAATTTTAAAAAGAAAGTGAGAGGAAAACATGATGAATACGAATGTGATAGTGGAGTTGATGATGAGGCTGATGGCAAAAAATGTGAGGGAAATGTTGAAGTTATAAATACAGATGATATTGATGTTGTAAATAGTGAAAAAGAAACAAAGCATGAAAACGTATCTGAAGCTATATATTTTGCAAAAGAACCTGATTGTTCAGCTGATGCAAAACTATCTGATGGTACAACTGATGCAAAACTATCTAATGCTACAACTGATGCAAAAGAACCTGAGGGTACAACTGATGCAGAAGAACCTGAGGGTACAACTGATGCAGAAGAACCTGAGGGTACAACTGATGCAAAAGAACCTGAGGGTACAACTGATGCAAAAGAATCTGAAGGAACAACTGATGCAAAAGAATCTGAAGGTACAACTGATGCAAAAGAATCTGAAGGTACAGCTGATGCAAAAGAACCTGAAGGAACAACTGATGCAAAAGAGTCTGATGATACAGCTGATGTAGGATATTACAACAAGAAAAGAAATCGGGTCAAAGAGAGGTCAAAGATAAATAGTAAGAGGCAGCTGTATGTGTGTAAGAACTGTGGCAAAACTATGAACATGAAAGCCAAGGCAGAGAGCCATATTTTGGATCATCGACCTTTTGAATGTGCAACGTGTGAAAAAACCTTCAAGTCAACATTAGAATTCAATCTGCACAAGACATCTCACATGGACAAATTCTTTTGTAGCTATTGCTCTTTTGTAACTGACAACTTAAATGAATTGAAAAAGCATAAGATGTCTGAGCATGGGGCTAAGAAAGATGTTATCCAAGTTGTCTGTCATCTCTGTGGCCTCTTCTTCAACAGCCATTTACTTCTTCAGAAGCACATGTTTGAGAAACATCAAACTCCAGAAGAATATGGAGATTTTGAGTGCCCAGTTTGCAAAAAGCAGTTCACAAAACACGGATGGCTGAGGTTTCACCTTATGGCTCATCTAGGTTGGTACCAGCATTGTCCACACGATGGCTGCTCCTATAAAAATACTAACAACAATTTTATGACAAGGCATATCGATACTGTTCATGTAAGAGATCGAAAGTGTCATATTTGTTCAAGTTCTTTTGGAACCAAAGCAGGTTTAAGAACACACATGAATGTGGTCCATTATAAAGAAAGAAAGTTCAAATGTCCAACATGTGATAAAGGGTTTTTGTCTAAAAGCCATCTGTCTGTTCACGAGCGAATACATTCTGATTTCAAACCATATGCATGTGAACACTGTGACTACCAGGGTAGACAGAAGACGGCTCTGAACTGGCATATGAAAAAACAACACCCAGAGAAAGAGGTCAAGCAGCCATCCAGACAAATCTGTTTTAAAATTACTCCTGGAAGAAAAGCAACAGGGAAAAGGAGAGTTAAAAAACAGACGGGTAAAGGGATTGAACTGGAAGATAAGCAGATGGAGAGTCAAGGCCAAAGATCAAAGAGAAAGAGGTCAAAGATTGTAAGTGATAGCCATGAATCGGAGGAGTTTGAGTCAAGCGATGAAGCACACTCTTCTGAGAAATCAAAGAAGATTAGAAGTTCAAAGAGAAAGAGGTCAAAGTCTCCATCAGATGAGTTTGAGTCAAGTAATAAGGCTCAGTCTTCTGAGAAATCAAAAAAGATTACAAGTTCATAGAGAAAGCGGTCAAAATTTCCAAGAGACAGCCATGAATCGGAGGAGTTTAGTTCAAACGATGAAGCTCAGTCTTCTGAGAAACCAAAGAAGATTAGTTGTTCAAAGAGAAAACGGTTAAAACAGGCCAACACAAGGTATAGAAATGCATTGAAGAAATGAGTGTCAAGGAAGAAAGTAAATAGGTCTAAAACTGATACTAGGTACTCCAAGGGCAGGTTTTGCATGAAAGTGGTGTGAAATGAAGAGAGAAAAACCGAAAGTGATGTCTCATCACAAAATTGCTGCGTCTGTAATTTTGAAAAAAACTTTATCAGGAAATTGAGATGACAGAAATCATGAATTGAGACACTGGGGCATGTAACTTAAGTGATCTTGCACAGAGGTGTAGATATCACATCCCATATACCTGGATACTAGTTATGTAACCCAACAAACACTATTAACTCCTAACTGCTCCCTGGCTATTTTAGATGAGTCTTTAAAATTACGTTTGACTTTTTGACACGCAACTGTCCGGTTTTCGATCATAATTGCTATGTTCTACCTTCATATTGTCACTGTAAAA
Source organism: Phorcus lineatus (assembly GCA_921293015.1). NCBI lineage: Eukaryota > Metazoa > Mollusca > Gastropoda > Trochida > Trochidae > Phorcus > Phorcus lineatus. Next base: position 33,995,749 of record OV121094.1, read on the forward strand.
ATCCAACAACCTTTGGAATGTGTCTTTTCGCGATCAAATGACACCATTGATTAAGTTTGTCATATATGACTCGAACAACTCACAGAGTGGCTCTTTAACTGGACTAGTACGTAGACAATTGATAACTTCTTCCGCAATGGATAACCAGGTTGAGTGATGATGTTTAAACCTCTTGATATTATACATTTGCATGAAAATATTTTTTTTGCACGGAATATTTGAAAGATTAAATTTCCCAAAAGGCGCTACATTGCTTCTAAAACTGATGTGATGATGCTACACTGCAGTTTGCTTTCCTGAGAAACTGATCAATGTAGAACTGTGAATTCCGAGACCATTTGTCTCTTTTACTGAAACGCAGAGATTTGGGTTTCAGGGGGATCAATTCCTCCACTCAAGGCCCTTCCTTGCATATTTTTATTCACTTTTTGTCAGAATTATTCAGAAAAAGAAAATTGGTGAACAACAAGGGGGTTTCATTTATTGAAAGTGGAGGGGGATTAATGGAAATTGTCACTGAGGGAACATTTAATAAATTTTAAGATGGAAGCTTAAGATTTATAATTCCGTAAGGCAATGATACACACTCTTAATAATCAAGTTTTAATTAATATCACTATATATATATATTGATTAATAGATTTCATCCTTGTGTAATCCTTCTTCCATTATTTAGTATGCTTTGTGATCTGAGCCAAGATTCATAAAAAATGAAGATTGAATATTTGCTAATATTTTGTCCATGTTATTTGAAAACGCAGAAGAATACTCATAATAATGCATGTGTAGAAGTGCTTTTTTCCCCTTGAAAAGTTTTTAGTTTATTTTGTGTACATCTTGTTAAAAAGGTTTTATGATGTCATTTTTTATATCATGTTGGTTTCATTATATAATTCACATTTTTACAAATAAACATTTCAAAGGTTAATATGCTGTTGTATTTGAAAAACTTATTTAGTGTGTAAAACTATTGCATTGCTTTACCAATCATGGTTAACACATTATAATTAAAAAGATTGTCTTGCAATTAGTAACATTATTTTTTGTGAGCTCACTTAATTTATCTGAAAAATGTGCTATTGCCCCTTTATTTTCATGAGATCATTTTATTTATGTAAAAAAAACTTGATGATGCCTCTTTCAGTAGCACATTGTTTTGGATATATAAAATGATCTTCACAAGTCTTATAGAAAAATCTAGCAAGAAAAAAATGTGTTTGCATCAAAAGAAGCAGTTTGAAAAAGAACCTACCGAGTTTTGTAAACCCTGCGAATCCACTCAGGCGTTCACACAAAATTAATGGCCAGTATTTTTGCTTATTGACTTAATTATTTCCCTCAAGACTACAGATGCTCGGGTTGTTAATGAGATGCATTAAGCCTCTGATGATGTTACATTTGGCATGAACTAATTCATATTTGGGAAGATTTGAAGAAATTAATCTTGAAGAGAATGCTACTGATCCCAAACTTAATGATTTTAGTTTATTATCAAATTATTTGCATTTATCTGAAGAAGAGTAGGTTTCATTTAGCTAAAATAAGAGGCAAATTCCATCTGTCGTGAGTTCAGTTCAAATATCGTCCCTAAAATGACATCTTTATCTCAAAATGGCTATATTAGAATATTTTCCTGTTTTGAGTGATAGAAACAGTGCCATGTGGATGTTAGTACTTAAGTAAAATTTTGCACCTAATTTACATAAATAGTAGTTGATTGATCTTCTCAACACTTTCAACATATATATTTTTCCTTACAACTGCTGTAAATAATTTTCCAGAATTATGTTTGAGTCAATGGCACGCGCCATTCTCCATTTATTACAACTTAAACATGTTCATTGTCTCTGTACTGAACTCATCTGCAAAAACATGATGATTTTCACAGACAATCACTACTTCTACATGAAATAACACCTTTCTTAACGTTTGACATATTAAAGGACATTTCATTTATATAAAGACAAAAATTGACTTTTTCTTTCTTTGATCTGACTGTAAAGGGTAAACAAGATGTCTTGCATTGGCCAAATTTGCTTGTTTTAAAAAAAAAATTAACAACTGTACATTTGGCACCTAAAAAGTCAATTTTGGAAATATTTTATCATCATTTTGTAATATTGATTTAAACAGGCATTTATTGATTTGAGATTGATACAGTTAATTGAACACAAATCTCATCCTGAAGAGATTTCTTTTAAACTTAAACCAGTGAAATGAGGTTAATTTCTCAGCAGTATGTTGTTTGACTTTGAAAGTCAAACCCCCATTAGCCGGAATTAGCAAGTTGCTACATCAGCATATTTGTATCCTCAATGGGCATACAGCACTCTGATATTTAACATTTCTAAACAGCCAATGCCAGGTGAGTGAGAGAGTGAGATATTGTTTAATGCTGCTTTATCAAAACTTCAGGGGGACGGGATAGCGCAGTTGTTAGCACATTTGGCTTCGCATCAGAAGGTCCGTGGTTCGAATCCAGCCAGGGGCTCTGCAACTTTGTCTGCAGTAGAGAACTGTTTTACAAGCAGTCAGGTTTGGGTGCAATGCTACACTGAAAATCAGCGCAGTACAACCCATGGTTCGCTAGTTCAAGCTGATGCATAGCCACAATGGTGTTGCAGGCTTTCTCCCTGCAATAATACTAGGAGCCGCGATATAAGTGAAATAATCTTAAAAAACCTCACCTTACCTCACCACAAAACGTCAGCCTATTAGCTGCCCAACGACAGGAGTAAATTCTCAATTGATAATGGCTGGATCACAGCACAGGCCCTTCGATCATTAAACAAATTTTTTTTTTAATTTAAAAAAAGAATTGATTTTTTTTAGAACACCCCCTGAATAGAATTGTTCCTCTGTTAATAGTATAATAGTATTAAATTTTTTTAAATTTTCATTTAAAAAAAAAATGTTTTTAATGATCCAAGGGCCTGTGGATCACTGTTGATGTTAGAGCGTGAAAGCAGGTCGAAACATTTTGCTTTGCGCCAGATGGATGTTTTAGCAACCTAATCTCAACACATGGGCATTATGTGTAAATGTTTGATCTTTACTTGAACTAGAATGAGTTGATACAGCATACAACAGAAGTCAAAAGAATATCATTTATAGTCGTTTAAGTAGTAGTTTAGTAAAGGTAAAGGTAAACAACAATAAATATCTCAAGTTCAACATGTAAAACGTGATAGAATTTGTAAGAAATATCTTATGTTATAAATATTTCTTTTAAATTAGAACAATCATTGATTTCATATATTTATATGTTAAAATTAGTATCCCTGAAAGCTAAGTGAATTAGTAAAAAAGGAAAACTTGCTACTAACTGTCTACAGCAAAGTTTTACTATTTTTGTAGGAAAATGAGCACTGAATTTGAGTATATACGTAACATCAATAAATATACGCAATTTATTTAGTTAGGGTCACAGCAAAACCAACAGAGACGGTTTTCTAATATATACACACACTGCTTCCCAGTTCGACGTTTGTTCTTCTCAAACACGGTCAAAGGGAAATAACTCTGTTTAGAGTGGTTTATTGTCAAGCGATCTTAAACGGTAAATGACACAAGCGTTGTGGTATTGTACCTGTATATAGCTAATAAATCTTAACATGACCACCGATAGTATTGTATTTAGTTAATCTTTACATATCGTTGTCCAGCAACCGGAGGTCAACAAATGTATGCTTCCGGGTTAAGAAAATCAACCTACTTTTACTTTCGGTTTGGAAAATCAAAAAGAAAAGATTATTTTGAATTCGCCAGGCGGTTGTCGAAGCGGGCGTTTCATCTCCTATTCATAATATCATCCTAGCACAATAGCAGAGCAGACGCCGTCACCAAGGTAGCTTCTTGTAAATACATTTTAACTGTACCTAGTTCTCCTACATATCTAGTTACCTGCTCCGAATGAAGGCCAAGTCTTGAACTATGCTGATAAGTATTTTACAAATTACTAGGTCTAAATATGTCCCAGTGTGTAAGAGGTGCACGACATCGCGTTCATTAGAAGAAGACATTGTCATAAAAATAACCAACTACATGTACAAGTTCGGGAGACATTGATAAAGGTCATATACCATTATATATTATGGGGTGCCAAGTGAGACTTTAATCCCTATTTAGCAAGCTTACTAATTCGATAATTAGAATTAGTAAGCTTACAAATTCTATAATTAAAGTTAGTAAGCTTACTAGCTAATTCAGCCGGCTATTTCGTAAGCTTACTAATTCGGTCTATTTAGTAAGCTTACTAAATGAATTAGTAAGCTCACTAAATCGGGCCGAATTAATAAGCTTACTAAATGTTTTTATAAATGTTACTCTTGGTTTAAAATAATGATTTCTCCCCACCATGTGGATCGCTGCCATATCAATGAGTATGATTTTCTAGTAGACCTACCACAAAGAATTTATCTTGACATATGGATTGTGGAATTATCTCCCTTTTCAAAAATCGCTTCTGTTTACTGCGAATTTTATAATTTTAATTCAAATGGATTTGCATTCTCTCCCAACAGAGGTAGCTCCCACAGGCCCTCGGATCATTAAAAAAAAATATTTTAAATTAATAAAAAAAAATGGAGAACACCCCCCAAATAGACTTTATATACTATGTAACAGAGGAACAATTCTATTCAGGGGATGTTCTCAAATTAAAAAAAAAAAAATAATATTTTTTTAATGATTATAGGGCCCGTGGTAGCTCCGCCATACATTTCTGTACAACCTCTGTCTTAATACGAAGGTTTCTCGGTCTTCCGGCACTTTCCCCTGGCGGAACAATATTATATTTCAGCCAATGAAAACAACGAATGCATAAATGACATATTTGTTGTCACACAGGCCTGTGCAATGAAACAGTCGGAAATGAGACGTTTGTGTTCTGTAAAGAGGACTCAAAGTACAAGGTGCATATTCAAAAAAAGCTTTTATGGGCTTAACATGCAAACTGTACACGTTCTGCTTCATATGTTCTCGGGAGGGGTCATTATTATCTAAGTTTACAAGAAACCGGATATGATTTAGTAAGCTTAGTAAGAATTATTTTAGTAAGCTTACTAAATCATTAAGTAACCTTACCAAATGAATTAGTAGTTGGTAATTAGTAAGCTTATTAATTCATTCAGTGAGCTTACTAACTCATTTCTATTTACTTTAAATGAAATAGTTAGCTTACTAAATAGCGATTAAAGTTTCATTTGGCACCCCATAATATATATTAACAGGCTGTAGGCCTATAAACTACATGACGCTTTATAACTCGCCCGGCCCGTGTAAGATACTGCAGTGTAATATTTATACGGCGATATTAAACTAGTGTAATACCCCTGCACGTATGACGTCAAAATATTTTTATGGTTTTTTTCGTTGTAATGTGAGCACCGCCCTCACAATGGGTGCCAAGTCGCGGAAATGTTTCGTTCAGTACACTTTCGGTAATCATGCTTGATTACTGAGGTCAAGTAATAAACAGAATACTAAACTTCCTTCAGTTTAATACAGTTTTTTTTCTTTATCGAACTCGTTAATGATTTGGTATCAAACTCGGTTTCGCTCGTTTCATACCTAATCATTAACTCAAAACTATATGTTAATTAAATGGTGCACATTAGTTATAACAATTAAGTCATTACAATTAAAGGGGCAGAGAGTATGCTAATGGAATCAAATATGTCTTAAAATGGTTTTATTTTTTTGAGAATTATTGGTTGTTTCAGAAAAACAGAATGCTAACTATATCCTTACCAGTTCAGTTACCTAGTGACAATAAACGAGTTAAAAGGTTTGTGACTTCCTAATACCCTGATTTCTTTGGACCAAACCCCTCGTATGGCTGGCAGCTTGATATTCGTGGCTATGCTCACCTGTTATTTTTCAGCCAATGAAATGTCCTTAATCAAGGAGCTTGAAGCTACTAGCTTGAATTCAACGGATTTTCCTATCCGGGTTGTGCCGCTGTTGCTGAATGAGATTCGTCTCATTGGCTAGTTATATAGCCAGTGATATGACGATTTTGGCTTGAAAGAGATAAGGGTATTTGAAAGGAGCGAGAGCGGATTCATATACTCTGATTTAGCCAGATGAACTCAACGTCATTTTGCAAACTTATCACGAGCAGACACAAAGACAAACAAAAAATGACAATGATAAGTAGGGCATTTAAATATTGTTCATGTTAATTGGACACAGAATTTCTACATTGTAACATTCATATGACGGTTTCCGATTGTCATTTCAGTTGAGAAAATATCCTAATTTTGGTATTTTAAGGATATATATATAACAATGCAAGGTAAGGCCGCTATTTTAACATAAATCACGTGAAAAGGTATTTTGGCTCTTACCAAGGCCACGTATTTCTATGAGTTATAATTAAGTTACCGTATTTCCTCGAATTGACGAAAGGAGTGTATTTTTTTGTAATATCCGAGCAAGAGCGAGGGTTATACACAAGTGCGCACGAGGTTCGTTAATCAAAATATTAACTTCTCTGACTACCTACGAGTAGCTAGTTACACCCCTGTATTATTTGATATGCATTTGATATACCTGCAATCAACAATGAAAACTTTAAGAGAGCCGCTGTCGCCTTGGACATCTATAGTAAGCTGTGCACAAAACGGATTAATTATTGACACTTGGAAACGGCTGAACTGGTACTCTGTGCAGCTATTGCATTTACCTAAACTCTGAACTCAGAACAAATCATGGAATATCTTTTATGAAATCAAGGCTGTAAATGTAAAGTATTAACATTGTTATTAGATTGAACATAACGACTGCCGTTTCCTCTTTTCTGGTTGTAAAAGTAAAGTATTAACATTGTTATCAGATTGACCAGAGCGACTGCCGTTTCCACTATTCTGGTTATGAGCAAAATTTTAATATTTCCGATATCGTAGCTCATGCGAATTTAATGTAACGTAACATTAAATACTTCCGGCCTTTAAAAATCAACTTTACTACCTGAATACGTCAATATTTGTTAAATAACTTACGAAGTAGATTACTTGAGTGAGGATAGCACTTAGTAAAATCGAGAGATATGCAGTATCTGTGCATTCGTTGTGTTTACGAAATATTGGCGTGCACTAGTGCGTTTAAAGTGACAGAGAGTATGTTTTATGTATTTTATTATGTGGTTTGAATACGTTCTACAATACCTTCAGTCCCGAGTTAAGTTCAATTAACATCCCTTAACTATATTTTCATCTCCAAAATGCCAAATTTTCTTGTTTTCAATGATAATCGAAAAAAGGCCATATATATTTTAGGAAATCGCCATTGTGCGTCCAATTTACATGTATATCAATTCAATGACATACTTAACACTACGAACCCAAATTTATCTTTGTCGGTTGTAGATAAATTCAAGAGTCACGTGTTCGAAATACGATGTCTAAGGTAAAATGTGATAAAATGTGCACATATGAGTAATATTAAATTTACACTGCGTTCACATGAGGTTATAATGTCAGGTTGAAAACACATTTACTTATAAAAGTACTTGAATTATTTAGTCTCTTGTTAGCATGCTAAAGATTGAAAGATGAAATCAATCGTTTTGCTAGCAAAATTATTACAAGATTGGTCCATTCTTTGGGCAGTGCTCTCCTTATGGGGTTGATAGATAGAGGACATTATGGATTGAGACCAAGATCACAGCATTGGTAGTTTATTGTTGTCAGGTAAAGATTCACAAATAAGGTTGGGTAGAGAACTTCAGAATGAAAGGACACCAATTGACGGTTAGGTTTAATTAGATTTCATCAACAGAACAAGCATTTAAAGTCTTGTCATCTACATATCTCTTTGAATTTTTTTCCAAAACTTATATTTTATGGCTCCTTTAAAATAGTGTAGAACAGATACTGTTACCTTTCAGAAACTTCTGAGCAGGGTTCTCGGTTAACCTTGCAGCTAACGAACAGTTTGCATTTTTATTGAGTGTAATGTTTAAAAAAGAATAATTCTTACAGGTTCATTAAAATCACATGATTAATTAGCCCAGTCCAAATGGTAATTGTGTAAATATAACAGTTTAATTTGTTTCCAGCATGGCTAGTGCTACAGCACAGGAATTATACTATGAATTCCAGTTCCCAAAAGGGCCTGCAATACAAACGTACGTAGGAGATATAACCCAGGCTAAAGCAGATATGCTAGTAGTTCCAGAGGGAGTCTCGTTTAGAGGTCTGGGCTTCATTGGAAGACAGATGATGGAACTTTCCCCAAAGTTCAGGAAAAATCGCGAAACATTGATGAAAGAAAAAAAGAACAAGTTTGCTGCCTGGGACACGTATACAAGTGTGCTTGGAGGCAAACGGTTTAAACACGTCATCCACGCTATAGTTGTACCCTGTCCTGATCACAACGTTGAGGAGTGGAGTAACAAGATGCATCTTCTCTACCAGAGAATATTCCAAACAGCAGACAGAAAGATCGCAACAGTGCTTGCAGTTCCTTTGCTTGGTACAGGTATGTCAGACTATTTTCATTAGCGTAATAACTTATCAAGGGATAAAGATTTGGTGTGAAAAAAGCAGATACTATATAATTGAATATATATGTTATTCTCGATAAAGAGGCAATGTCAGTGTAGAAATGTAATGATAAATGCAGTTGTGGTTTCTGCACAATACATTTATTGACATAACCACCTTAAGCAAATGAATATTCATATCCTACACTTGCTGTTGAGCGTAGATGTTCGTACTGGTCGGGAACACGAGTCCTTATTTCATTCAACAAGGAATATGATTATTGGTTCAGTTGCAAAAAGGAAATGCATATCTGAATACACCATTGTAGTTATATCATAGCCATGTCGAACAGCAATTTGTTGAATTTAATTACATTGTTAAATACTTCAAAATACAATATACAAGATTAGCCAATTGCTTAATGAAGTTTATTTAACATGGCAACATATTGCTATGTCATTACCTCAAAAATGTTCATGTTCTTCAAACTGTTGCCCCCTGTGTCGTTAAAAGAGGTTATTGTTCTTCCAGGGCGAGGAGGTGGACAACTAGATGACACAATAGAAGCAGCTATCAACTCGGTGGCTAGTTTCAAGAACTTACACCTTAAAAGGATCTTATTTGTTTCAAATGAAGCTGAAATCGTATGTCAGTTAGCCAGTAGATGTGAATGGGAACTTGCACATGGTGGAAAGGGAAAGAAATGGCGTGCTTTGACTAATGAAAGCGACGGAAGCTACACCAACAACAATTTGAATAAAGCACCTGAGGATAGTTCTAAATCAATGACAAAAGGAAAAAAAACCTCGCGTCCTAGTTCAGCTAGGGGCACACAGGTACCAACAAAAGGTTCCGCAGGCGACTGGGTACCTATGTCTCCTCCAGTTTCTGCTCCAATGAGGAATTCCAATCGTAAAGATACCAGATCGTTTCATGAAGATAAGAATATTTCTGTTCATGGCAATACTATGGTTTCAAGGAAAGACAGGTTTGAAGACCTGCAACAACATCATCAAATGCCACAACAATATGAACAACAACAAATATTAAGTGAATCAAACGAACTTGGTTTGGGAGAAAAGACAAAAGGATTAACTAAAACAACAAAAGGTCAAATTGGTTTAGTGGGACATTCGCGACAAAATGGCCAAACAAGGGTGAGCCAATCATACAAAGGTAAGCCAATCGTTGAAAAAAGCCAAACGGATCCATTTAATATGCTTAAGACTCATTACTACTCATTACCGGAATCTGAACTAAAGCTAAGAGAATTACAAAGATCCAACGCCAACCCTCTCCAATTTTTGCAGAAAGAATATTTTGAGGACATGTCATATAGAATTCCTGAACAAGATAGGAATGAAAGTCATCATCAATACAAACGTGAGAAATTAATTTTAAACACAAACACCGAACCAAGTTGGGATAGGATACAATATCAGTATTCTGACGATTCTGATGAGGATGAGAATGTTGTCGAAGAAGAATATGATGTGGATGAAAAGAATGAGACAACTGAGTTTGAAGAATCAAGGAAACCATACAAGGACAATAACATGTTGAGGAAATACGTCACAGAAGGGAGACCTAAGGGACATTATCAGAATAATTTTCTTTCAATATCCCAATATGGGCAGTCAGAATCCCAAGATTTCCCCAACAAGTCTGAGTCAGCAGTAGGTAGGAAACTACGTGAGGGTGATGTGCCTGTTCTAAGCGGTCACGGAGCAAGACCGAAAGAGAAGAAGATTTATCAGATAACTGAAGAGAGACCCAAAGGAAATTATGAGAATGCATTACATGAGAAAGTATCACCTGAAGAGCTTTCGGAAGCCCGCCATTTATCGCATATGATAGAAAGCAAATCAAGGTCAACTTTTCAAGAAAAGGATCTTAAGAAATCAGTTGGACCATTAAAGCTGTCCGAGACACCAGAAGATAAAACACTTCATGAGGGGAATATGCCTGTTCCAAAAGGTCATGAGGCAGGGCCTAAAGAGAACAAAAGAAAGGAACAGACAGTCAGTTCAGGAAAAGATATGTGTCCGATATGCATCAGCGAAATCACGGACCCTAAAATGCTGAAAAAATGCGGTCACGTGTTTTGCCGTGATTGTATTGACAACAGTTTCAAACAGTTCAAGCCAGTTTGTCCCAACTGCAACATGGTGTACGGAGAGATCAGAGGGAACCAGCCGGACGGACAGATGGACGTGGGTTTCAGTGGAGAGCACTTGCCAGGGTACGAGGGTCATGGAACCATTACCATCACATACTACTTTCCAAGTGGAACACAGGGGGTGAGTTTATCCATATAAAGTTAACTTAAAAGTCTAATAAGTCAAAACACTTGAAACTATATTGCCTTGTTCTTCATACCTTTGCAACCATAATGTCTCATTTTACTACTCAAAATCTGTTTCTTGATAAAGAAATCATGAACACAATTTTTTGACATAGATGGACCACCCAAATCCTGGACAGGCTTACAAGGGGACGACTCGTCGCGCCTATCTTCCTGACAACAAAGAAGGGAAATCTGTGCTGAAGTTGTTGAGGAAAGCGTTTGACAGAAAGTTGACCTTCACCATCGGTCGATCCACTACAACTGGACAGGAGAATGTGGTCACTTGGAACGATATTCATCACAAGACCAACAAAGATGGTGGACCAACTAGGTATGTGATTTATCATTTATACCAATACTCTCCCAATCCGCTTAGAACATAAACAAATCCTTCGATTACAATTTGCAAATTTGTTTTTGTATTGAAAATTAAAAAAAACAAATTTCTCGAAAGTTTGGAAAATCTGATTTGCTTTCGTTTCAGTGGACATTTTTGTAAGTAATATACGTATTTTTCCCTTTCCACAACTTATCAAAAAATTCTCTATCATTTATAACATATGTATATTATGGTAACCTATCGTTAATTTATATTGATTTTTGTATTTTTGTATTGTTTAATTTGGTTAATGTTGTATTATAGATACTCTTCACTGGTTTTGTCTAATATTACCATCTGATAACGTTAATACACATGTTTGTCAGCTTGAGTCTGTTTGTTCAGTATGTTTTGAAAATCAAGTAAATTTTTTTTAAATTTGGAAAACTATTCATTCATCTTTTTATGACGTTTTCATTATAGATTGGAACATTTGACCAACACTTTTCTGTTAAATTCATGTTCATATTTCAGATTTGGCTATCCAGATAAAACCTACCTTCAGCGTGTCCACGAGGAGTTGGAGAGCAAGGGGGTGGTGACTCACTGAGCCAAACTGAGATGTTGCCACACACATTTTCGTGACTGACTTATATCAAAATGGAATCTTAAAGCAAGAGAGTGACTTTATTTAACATACGTATATTTGCATAAAATCAATGGTCATACCCTCGGCTGGGCAGTCCTACAGTAAGGGGGTATTAAATTACCTTCGGCTGGACATTTTTACATAGGGGGGGGGGGGGGGGGGTTAATTACCCTCGATTGAGTAATGTTACAGCAAGTTTTGACTGCATTTGCGTACTTATGGTATATTTTCAGCGAGGGTATGTTTTCCAAAGGGTTATTTTATAGCAAAGTGTCTGAAACACCGCCGGGTGTGATTTGCTTTCATCGAGAGTGTTACATATTATGTGATGAGTTTTAGCCTTTTTTTGACAGAATTTCGATAGGACGGGACAATTTACAGCTAAAGGGTTACTGAAAGGGTTACAAATTGGGTGAACCACCATATGCATCCTTTCTTACAGGGATGTCAAGGCTGAACAAACTTATATTTGGCTATCATACAGCATAAGGGTGACTGAATTGTCATATTTTGCGACATTGATGGACTCCGTGAAGAGCTTTAATCATACTTGGACTTTGGTGTTGGTTACTGTACAGCTTAAACTGCGTTTAATTTTTGTTACATACTAGTGCACAGTTAAAACATCCATGTTGTTATCTAACCATAAGAAATCGATGAATGTATTAGTTTTCACTTTGGTACATGTATAAAAAATGAATTAGAGTGTATACCTGCTGATTTATTTATTTGTTGAAATCTGTAATCAAAATGTATCTTATATAGAACTTAGCCCTCTATTTAACGTTTTAGCTCATCTGGGCTGATATGCTGAATGGGCTTATGGATAGCATTGTGTCCGTCCATCCGTCTATTGCTCTTTCGACTTCTTCTCTGGAACCACTGACTCAAGAAATCTGAAATCTTGTGTACAGACTCCTTGACAAAAGCAGTTCATTGTTTATAGTTTTGTGAATCGGTCTCCCTATAAAAGGCCCTCAGAAGCAGCGCCCTAAAAGCATATTTTCATGTTCCCCTCGAGAAGGAAATTGCCTAGAAACCTGAAACCTCGTGTACAGACTCCTTATCTGACTGGGAACACAATGTATTAGATTTGGTGATCCTATTGCTCCAAATAAGGGCAAAAGAACCATTCCCTAAAATCCTATTTTCACCTTCTTCTCCTAAATAAAAGCCCTAAAAAGCTGATACCTTGTCCTTAGCTTATGGAGATATATTTTATAGATTTGATGACCTCGTGATCTGTTAAGTAGTGACTCTGTGACGATTTGTATACTAGTTTATTGACAATCTGATGAGCTACAGAGGTAATTTGCTCTATTTTTAGATATGTGTAAATGGTTATAGCAGAAAAAACGAGGAAGTTGAAGTTACAGTGAGCTCAGTCTATCCGTTAATCTGTCTTCCATATGAGCATTCTTGTAAGCTGTATAAATCCATCACGTGTGCATTGTCTTGTTGATACGTTTGTTACGTTTTCCATTTGTACTGTGACTCGGTATGCATTGTTTGTAGTCAAAGTGATCGAATTATGATTTTAGATAAACATTATTTCATTAGATTCAAAGATACTAAACGCTTTGAAAATTTTGTAAGTGGTCTTTTAGTTTTTCAGCCTTTTGTGCCCTAGTCAACATTTTAGTTTTTTAACCCTTTTAAAGTACTTCCAAATAGCTTTCTGATTGCTTAAAGATGCAAAGAGTACAATGTATTACTAGCTAACAGTTTTATAGGGCATAGGAGAGTATATCTTTCACTTTAGCTTTCTTTCGGTGCAGTAGAATAGTTATTATTATTCACAATAGACCTGCAAATAAAAATGAAAAAAAATATAAGACGCTGAAGTAACAATGGGTTTTAAAAAATTGCAATATTTTTAAGTTGGTTGTACACATAATGGGGGATATTGTTGAAAAGACTGAACTAGTAATGTATGCAGTTTTTAAAAAAAAATCTTGACAACTACACACCATTTACTCGCTTTAGTCATGGCTTATGGTGAGGAAGATCTTCTTCATTGCTCAAATATCCTAATTAACTGCAAATACTATGGCAACAATGAACAATTGGGGGTTCATGGTCTCAGCTCGCTTTTTATTCAGAGTTACTTCCGATGCTCCAGATTGATACTTATGTATTATGTGTAACCAAAATCTTATTAAAATAACAGTATATTCCTTCATGAATAAAGCATTGCTGTTAACTACATGCTTTTTTTTTTATCAGTCGATCATCATTGAAACAATTATATTAAAACCCTTCATAAATCTAAACGCTGTTGTCAAGTCAAAACGAGGCCATTTGGCGCCTCTCTTATTTACAGATAAGAATATACATTGGTTTTAACAAAAAGGCAATGTCATGACTTTAAGTTATCATTCAAATGTGAAAATGTTACCATTTGAAATTTAAAAGTGACCATTACAATTTTTTTTATACTTCTGCATTATCATTCTGAAATGATTGTCGATGAGTAAATACATATTAGCTTCATGTTTTATTGTATTATCTTATTGAACTATATAAGTTTCCATAATCAATGTTTACCCCCTCACTGTGAAAAAAAGGCTACAACCTTAAACGACGTAGAAAAAGTATCCTGACTAACATCTGAAAGTTAACTAATCTTGTTCATTAAACGAATCGCTAATGTTCTGGCATTTTAAATGGAAGGCCTCACTCGTTGTGACAATACATAGATATTGTTGGGACATGTGTCAAGCCGTGAGCACAAGAAACAGTTCTCCTCACGCTGCATGGTTTGTGATATCTGTTTACGTTGGACAACCGTCAATTCTGTCTCTAACTGACACAGCGAGGCTAGGATTACCGGAACATACATATTCACAGTAGACCTACTCACTGATTACCTGAAAATGGACATATGCCTAATGTCATCTGAGGTGACAACGTCGGTATTGGCATACAATATTGATTGTTAACAGTGATTGCTAAACTCTCAAGGCTGGTCACCGATTGCACAACTCTCGGACGTTTGAAACTGGTCTGTTAGACACTTCAGTTACTTCAGTTACATATGTACATCAGTACTTCAGTAACGTATGTACATCAGTACTTCAGTAACATATGTACATCAGTACTTCAGTAACATATGTACATCATTACTTCAGTAACATATGTACATCATTACTTCAGTAACATATGTACATCAGTACTTCAGTAACGTATGAACATCAGTACTTCAGTAACATATGTACATCATTACTTCAGTAACGTATGAACATCAGTACTTCAGTAACATATGTACATCAGTACTTCAGTAACATATGTACATCATTACTTCAGTAACGTATGAACATCAGTACTTCAGTAACATATGTACATCAGTACTTCAGTAACATATGGACATCAGTACTTCAGTAACGTATGAACATCAGTACTTCAGTAACATATGTACATCAGTACTTCAGTAACATATGTACATCATTACTTCAGTAACATATGTACATCAGTACTTCAGTAACATATGGACATCAGTACTTCAGTAACGTATGTACATCAGTACTTCAGTAACATATGGACATCAGTACTTCAGTAACATATGTACATCAGTACTTCAGTAACATATGTACATCATTACTTCAGTAACATATGTACATCAGTACTTCAGTAACATATGGACATCAGTACTTCAGTAACGTATGAACATCAGTACTTCAGTAACATATGTACATCATTACTTCAGTAACGTATGAACATCAGTACTTCAGTAACATATGTACATCAGTACTTCAGTAACATATGTACATCAGTACTTCAGTAACATATCCTTTTACTTTAAAGAAACTAGAAGGTAAAACATATTAATATGAATGTCAAGAGAACCGTTTAGTATTTTCAGGATTTATAAGATCTAAGCTATCTTTTTCACTAATGTTTGTAAAGATTTCAAAAATTTTTAAAAACTTCAAAATCCCTTACTTTGTTGAATATGAAAATGTTTTCTTCATGTCATTATCCATGTATGCACTCTTTAGATTAAAGTTGACTCAGTGAGTGAGTGAAGATACACAATGAAGTATATGAGTCCTATATTCACCTGAAGTAGCACATTTAGAGTAAAGAGCCACTCCTTGAGTTGAAAATGTATAAGCAAGAAGGTAGAACGTCGCAATTATGATCGAAAACCGGACAGTGGCGCGCGTCAAATAGTCAAACGTTATTTTGGAATCTTATCTAAAACATCCAGGAGGGCAGTTATGAGTTGATAGCGTTTGTTAGGTTATATAACTAGTATTCATGTATATTTGACGTGATATCTACACTTCTATGTCTTTTGGACATAAAAAGTTAAGATGTTTTGATTTTATATAACCACATATGACATTTAGGTTCGTATCAAAGGTAAATATTATGTTATGGAATCACGGAGTGGCTCTTTAAAGCTGGGTGATGTATACACTCTTTAGATTAAAGTTGACTCAGTGAGTGAGTGAAGATACACAGAGGATTATATGAGTCCTATATTCAGCTGCAAATACTAAAATATATATGCTCCTTTGTCGGCAAAATCACATTGATGTCATACGTTATAATCCAAAACATCAACATTCAATTTAAAACTTAAATTAATAATAAATTTAAAGTTAAGATTGGACCCCCCAAGTCAATGGACTTGTTCTTGATTGAAATTGATTAGTATTTCTCAATTTCTGAAAGTGTTTTCTCTTTCTGTTTTCAAAGCCATTGATCGACAAATCGGGAGATTACTCCTGAAATTAGTCTTTCACAGTTAATAACTTTATCAAATGCACACAGCTCGTTCACTGATCTTTTCAAATACAGTCAAAGGGAAATAACTCTATTTAAGAAATTGTAGTACCAGTGCTGAAGAATAATAAATAATCATAAATCAGATAACTGAACTATAATAGGAACCTTATTGACATGCTTTCTTGTTTGATATGTTAGTCTTCAACCTTTGATAATAGGTATGGAATAGATAGAGATTCAGAGCCAGTTGCTCTAGGGTGTTGTTTTTAAATATCGGTGTATAGCAACGACAGATCACTAACTGAATACTTCCGGTAAAATCAACTTACTATTACTTTCGGTTTGGCATGTTTGAAAGTTTGAAAAAGTGTTATTAACTATTATTCGTCTACAATTTCCCAAAGCCTTTCCATCTTAGCAGAGGCACAGGACCTTTCAATAAGTAAGTATGTATGTTGGCTTCTATTTAATCCAAATATAAATTGTAAGACTAGTGTGAGTCACTTTCAGAACATTGCTGTATAGATCAATGAAATCTGTTTACCTATTTCTTATCAAGTACAAACCATATATACCATAGATTTCAAAATGGCGATCATCATTTCTTTAAGATACTAATGGATTTTGGTGTTTACAAATAGTATTTACTACCCAAGATCGGCTTTGGACAAAAATGTAGATTACATCATTATTTATTACAGTGATAACATTGTAATGACCGTAATGCTAAGAGGCTACACTACTGAGTATAATTTTTGTTGAATGGTAAATACGATTTGTGTGTTTCATCGTGTCAATCCAAGAGTGAGTGAATTTAGTAGAATATGAATAAGATCAAAGTTAGTAGTTTTGGCCTTGAGTGTTTACCTGAATTTTCCAAACTTTAGTAATGTTGAAATCGAATATTATTACCTCAAGCGACACAACATCTATTGTTTGTCTTGGATATGTTAGGTAGACGGGTGCTTCAACGTCAAAGGACTTCGACACCACTGTATAAACATGTCTTTGTCTTTTCAAAATACCATTCAGAGAATATTTTACAGAGAACATGGTGGTTTGAATGAAATTCATGGTGACAATTGACAAAACAGCATTAACATGCGCATATATAAATCAGTCACCTTCCATTGGGGTCACTTTAAACAACTAGTTATTATTATTGGTTCCTTTGAAATAGTGCATTACAGATACAGTTACCTTTCAGTACAAATTGCGCTATTTTCGGGAAGCCGCGTGATATACGAACATTTTGCATTTTTTTTGGTGTAATGTTTAAAAATGATTATTTTTTACAGTTTCATTAAAGTCACATGATTAATTAGCCATTTCTAACGGACAATGTTTAAATGTAGCGGTATAATTTGATTCCAGCATGGCTAGTGCTGCAGTACAGGGATTAAACTATGAATTCCAGTTCCCAAAAGGGCCTGCAATACAGACGTACGTAGGAGATATAACCCAGGCTGAAGCGTACTTTATGGCTCCTTTAAAATAGTTTATAACAGATACTGTTACCTTCTGAGCAGGGTTCTCGGTAAACCTTGCAGCTAACGAACATTTTGCATTTTTATTGAGTGTAATGTTTAAAAGAATAATTCTAACAGCTTCATTAAAATCACATGATTAATTAGCCCAGTCTAAATGGTAAATGTGTAAACATAGCAGTTAAATTTGTTTCCAGCATGGCTAGGGCTGCAGTGGAGGGATTAAACTACGAATGCCAGTTCCCAAAAGGGCCTGCAATACAGACGTACGTAGGAGACATAACCCAGGCTAAAGCAGATGTGCTAGTAGTTCCAGAGGGAGTCTCGTTTAGAGGTCTTGGATTCATTGGAAGACAGATGATGGAACTGTCCCCAAAGTTCGGGACAAATCGCCAGAAGTTGATGAAAGAAAAGAATCTTGCTTCCTGGGACACCTATACAAGTCCACTTGGAGGCAAACCCTTCAGACACGTCATCCACGCTATAGTTGTACCCTGTCCCAAAGACCATGTAGATGTGTGGAGTAGCAGAATGCATCTTCTCTACCAGAGAATATTCCAGGAAGCTGACAGAAAGGTCGCGGCAGTGCTTGCTGTCCCTTTACTCGGTACAGGTATGTGTTAATGGATATATATATATATATCCAGAAAAGTTGATAAGTGATAGTATATCAAAAGCTTTAAATATGGACCAGCAACAACTGAAGTGGAAAAGAATATCGATAACAACATTTTGTTATATTTATATTTTGTTATGTTTATAACAAAATTTTGATATAGAAAAATATGAAGTTAGAAGTAAAAACAATCCATTTTAATGGCTAGCGCTTTCAGCTCAACGAGCCTCTTCAGGCCATACATATAACGGATAATGCGTTGCCAAGCAACGTCATCGTGTACAACATGACGTCATTACATTATTACGTCACAATATAGGTTACAATAGGATATACATGTACAGCAAAACATTAAGTTCTAGAATTTAACCTTGGTGAAAACATTTTGATAAATCTGCTTTCTTTTGTTTCTAAAAGTTTATTGTTATCAAAATTTAATTTATACATTGGGAAAACTGAAAAATGCCCGTTTCCACACTCAGCTAAATGTTTACTCAATGGAATTGTACGGTTTTTTGGATGATTAATCTGAGATCTGTGTAAATTCATGCGTAATTTTAACTTCATTTCAGTTTTTCCAATGTATTTTTCATTGCACCCAGAGCATGTGATCACATAAACAACATTTTTACTGTTACAATTAAGATTTTGTCTTACAGAAAACACTTTACTTTCATTCATATGTACAGAAGAGCCTATTGTGATATTTTTACATGTAAGACAGCGTGAATCACCGCATTTAGATACAGTTGGTTCTAACTCACTTGAATCAAACTTGGATGAAGTTAATAACTTACGAAGATTTTTAGGTTGTTTAAGACTGTTCACAATTTTTGATTTACACAAAACTTTTTCCATTTCTTTACTTTGATGTAAAATAGGTAAGTTTTTGTCAATTATTGCAGCAGCGCTCTGATGGTTAGGGTTAAAGGTGGAAACCAACGGAACAATGTTTTTATCACACTGTTTATTAGATTTAGGATCTCTGAGGCGACTTTGATCTAACACAGCGGCTTTCTGTACACTGTCTTGTACTAGACTTTCAGGATAGTTTTGTATCAACAAAAATTCCTTGAGTTCTTTTAAACGTTCCCTCTTTTGTGTGTCATCTGTTACAATGGCACAAATTCTTCTAGCGAGACAGTACGGGATGTTACGCTCAGTATGACTTGGATGACATGATTGAAAGTCCAGATATTGATGTGTAGGCCTATCTGTAGCTTTATAGTACAAATCCGTCTCTAACCGACCGTCCTCTTTTACAACCACGGTCACGTCCAAAAAATTCAAATTAGAGTCACTTGTTTCCCTTTAAAGATAATATCCTCAATACACAAGGCAACAGTCTGAGGTAGATCTACTCACCGGTCCTATTGTACCATATTTATTCAGTATAGGTTTGTAGCATATGTTGACAACGTGGAATCTTATAAATAAGACGAGACTGAAATGTAAATGCAATTAGAGGCTAATGAAAAGGGCTTCAGCTGAATCCTTATTGTTATTGGCGTGTTTATTCTTTATATCATTATTATTCCACGGATTCACGTATCCATTCTACAGCAAAAACTAATTAGCCAAATGCAACGAAGGTTTACGAGCTTATAACCCTTACAGTGAACTGGTGTCACGAAACCTTTCAGCCAAATCGGATGTTGCATTAAAGGCCAAGTTCCACTCAAAGTTTTGAAAGTTGCCATTAGAAAAAATTTCAAATTGACTAAGCGATTTAAAACTTGTTTCAAAAGATGCAAAAAAAATTGCAATAAAATTGCAAGCAAAAAAGTAAACATGGCGAATCCGTAAGTTAAGTGATCTTGTTACGTCATCTTGAATTTTCACACTTTTTGCAAGTTAAAGACCCTATGAAAATTTTAGGGTTCAGTTCTCTGCTATATGAGATCCGATACTTGCATAATAAGTAGTTAAAGTATTGGCCTATAACAAGTTTGTCTCTGCGTTTAAAAATTCGCAACACCTTTTCCACAGCGACTATTCGAATTCACAGGAGTACGGTATAGGGACTTGATCCTACAGCCTTATGTGATTCCTCACGTCAACATCCATGGTGGTCTCTTTCAGCAGGACAATGCTCGACCACATGTTGCACGTGTTTGTCGAGACTTTTTACAGCGTAACAATGTCCAGACATTGCCATGGCCAGCCAGGTCACCAGATTTGTCACCAATTGAGCATCTCTTGGACGAACTGGATCGACGCGTGTGCAGTAGGAAACCACCACCCCAAACAATTCCAGGACTTCTTGCAGCACTTCAGCACGAATGGCAGAATATTCCATAGGCTGTGATTGACAACTTGATTGCATCCATGGGTCGTCGGTGCCAAGCAATAATCAATGCCAATTGTGGCCATACCTGACACTGACATTTGTGCACCCCTGTGATGTTGAAACACTTGTGCACCTGTGCATTTCGAGATCATGCTTATTCAGAATAAAATTTACTGAACAGAGATCTTCAAACAGCGTTTTAGTTTTCATTTCAATGTTTATCTTGCATCTGTGGTCTTTATATTGAACTTTGAAAGTCAGTGTCAAGTTTCTTTTTTTGAAGAGTTTATTAGCTGATACGAATTTAGTTTCTCTCAGGTTTTTGATTGGTAACATAAGAGGATTGTAATTGATTGAGTAGCATAGTTTTTTCACATTACCAACATCTTTGCAATAATAGCAGTTTGGTCAGAGGAAACTTGCTGTTGTAGCTAATGCGACGGCCAATTTTCATGAAACTTTCAGTGAAGATTTTCATCATCAATTTGTGCTTAATGGATGTGCCCTTAATGCGCTGAATCCGTTTGTCGTCGCTTGTGACTAAATAAATATTATTGAGATTTCATTTTAATGAAAATCATTTACCTATAACCTTTTATCGGTTTTTCACAAATACTGGACATTGTCATTCCAGGTCGAGGAGGGGGGAGAATTGAAGACACAATAGACGCAGCTGTAAACTCGGTGGCCAACTTTAAACAGACAAATCTAAAAAGAATTCTGTTTGTTTCAAATGAGGTAGAAATTGTATGTCAGATAGCCAGTAGGTGTGAATGGGAGCTTGCACATGGCGGAAAGGGACAGAAATGGCGACCTTTGAATGAAGCTGATGTCACCTACGGAAACGGCAAAGTGCATAGTCCCGCTCAGGATAAATCTAAGAAGAAATCAGAATCATCCAAACAGTGGGTGCCTCGTCCTGTTTCATCTCGGGGAGGAGGTGGATCCTCAAAAGGTACGATCCCAAGACCCACACCTTTACAACGACCAAGATCTGCTGCCAAGAGTTCCAACAGTACAGATAACAGTTCGGCCCATGGAGATAGGAAACTGTCAGTGAATGGCATTAGTAACTTTGCAAAGAATGGGACGCAACGAATGAAAAAATCCACAAACACAGGAACTAAACCAAATGCAATTGCACAAAGTGGACGTGCTCGACAAAATGGCGACTCCTTTATCGAAGATTGGTCAACATTTGATAAAAGTTATAACTATGACTTTGAAAATGATAACAAAAGATCAAAGAATCCATCCTATACGCCTAAATATCATTATTATGATTTTGGAAAGGAATTGGAATGTCAAATTCAACAACAAAGTCGGAGAGAAGTAGAGAGAGGAAATGCAAACGAAGATGAAACTGAAAATGATCATTTTGACAGAAGTTTTGATTGCCAAAACTATGATCAAAAAGACGTTTCAGAAATTCATCACAGAGAGAAACGTAATGAATTGAGACGGTTAAATGACAACATTGAACATACACGATTTCGACACAGGCAAGTTTTTACTGATGAGTTTGATGAGAATGCTGTTGGTGATGAAAGTGATGAGGATGAGTTGTCAACTGTTTCTGATGATGATGAAGAGAAGGATACTAGAACATCAACAGATCATCTCGTACCTCGTAGAGACACAAACATGGTGAATCAACACGAAAAAAGACCTGAAGGAAGTTATGACTCTGAGATACATAAAAAATTAATGTCAAAACGTGATCAGTCGGAACACCAACATGTTTTGCTTATGATGGAACTCAAATTGAAATCTCTCTCTCCAGAGAAGGATATTGGATGCTTACAACTGTCACAGACACCAAAAGGTAAAGAATTACGTGAGAATGATTTACCTGATGCAAAGGATCATGGAGCAAGACCTAAAGAGAATAAAGGACAGACAATGGTGATTCATAACGTCACAGAAGGAAGACCTGAAATCTTTAAGAATGATTTGCATAACAGATTCCAAACGAAACTGTCCAAGCCGTCGGACACCGAAAGTTTATCACATGGGATGGAAACCAAATCGAGATCTTATTTTCAAGAGCAGGATGTAAACAAGTTACTTGAACGTTTAACACTGTCATATACATCAAAAGGTGAAAAGATACGTGTGGATGATATGTCTGTATCAAAAGATCCTGGACAAAGACCTAAAGAGAAGGAAAAAAGGGAACAAACAGCAGGCAGTTCAGGAAAAGATATGTGTCCGATATGCATCAGCGAAATCACGGACCCTAAAAGACTGAATAAATGCGGTCACGTGTTTTGCCGTGATTGTATTGACAACAGTTTCAAA
This sequence comes from Phorcus lineatus, assembly GCA_921293015.1. Classification (NCBI taxonomy): domain Eukaryota; kingdom Metazoa; phylum Mollusca; class Gastropoda; order Trochida; family Trochidae; genus Phorcus; species Phorcus lineatus. Next base: position 34,018,981 of record OV121094.1, read on the forward strand.
CAGTTCAAGCCAGTTTGTCCCAACTGCAACATGGTGTACGGAGAGATCAGAGGGAACCAGCCGGACGGACAGATGGACGTAGGTTTCAGTGGAGAGCACTTGCCAGGGTACGAGGGTCATGGAACCATCATCATCACATACTACTTTCCTGATGGAACACAGGGGGTGAGTCAACTCTAAGGTGGTTTGAAAACAACCATATGGAATATTAGATTTAACATATTCAGCCAACCGTTCGACTTTTCTTGAATTGTTTACATGTTACAGATTTATTTGATTTATGTGATGCTAACTTTGTTTTATTTCAATCTCTTGTGTAAGGTGGATCACCCAAATCCTGGACAGCCTTACAAGGGGAGGACTTGTCGCGCCTATCTCCCTGACAACAAGGAGGGCAAGGTTGTGCTGAAGTTGTTGAGGATAGCGTTTGACAGAAAGTTGACCTTCACCATCGGTCAATCCACTGGACAGGAGAATGTCGTCACTTGTCACGATATCCTTCACAAAACTAACAAAGATGGTGGACCAACCAGGTAAATGATTACTTCATAGTATGTACAAGAAGATTCTGCAAGAAAAACGTTGAATGTTCTTGTCCTAAGTACCAGGGTATTATACATAATTACAACATTACCATGACATGCACATCATGCAATGGAAATACGTTTTGGATCATAACATAGGTCTCCCAAAATCATCTCCATCCTAGTGCCGCACAAATACTCTTCATGCACTTTAAATGTTTCACGATGGAACAGAAATACCAACATAAATCTGGGGTTTTATACATTTAGATTTGGTTACCCAGACTCAACCTATCTTCAGCGAGTTCGAGAGGAGTTGGCAAGCAAAGGGGTGACTGAAGAGAGTCGGCTAACAAGGTAAGTATTCATAAGTTATCTAAACATAAGAACTTAGTTAACGATTAATATCTAACGGGGTTAAAGCTTTACCTACTAACCTTTAATCCATTACTAGACACTTGTGTGCATCTTATGCGCCTTGACCTTTGATCGTACTTTATCGAAAAACTTTGTCTTCTGTAAGGCTGGGAAAATAACTGAAGGATTCTTGATAAACATACCTCATTGTGCTTAAGACATCTTATCAAAATAAACCTTTACAATGTCATCCCTAGTCAGAAACTAAGGTAGGGTGTCATCAACGTCTGTTCGTCTCCTCACAGTTGTAAAATACTTTCATATCAAACATCAGCAATAGCTTGTCTTCCTCAACTCATGAATACCGTTGTCTTATCGATAAATAGGAATACTTAGTGCATAAGTTATTGGTATTTGATGTATTGATTTATGGATATTGAATTCCTATTGAATGGACTTTCCCGTGATCGTCTCATATTACCGAGTTAAGTAGTGTAAGTTGTTTTATGTATATTGATTGATGAATGCATTTCAAATCATAATCTACTTCTTATCAATCAGTTGATGTATCAGTTGAACGCCTGCTATAATTAATCTAATTTTATATAAACAGATAATGATAAAAGTTTTTCCACTGTTCAGTCCTAGTGTTCACAGAGTGAATGAGACATCAATGATCCTAGGAAATCCTGGAGTGACGACCACCAAGGTACATTTATATAATGAAAGATACTTAACCAGACACGAAATGTGGCAAAAATTGGGAATTCCATTACAATTCCAACTCCAAACGTGCTAATAAGTATTAAAGGAACTCTTGATTCATCTAGACTTTTGATCTCCTATATTAAAATCTTGCTATTTTTTATCATATGTGTATCAGTTAATATTTGTTGTAGAATTCAAGGGTTGCAGGTTTTGAACAACTTTCTCGTTTCCCCGCCCTGACGAAAGAGGAAGAAAAACATAGAAGTAAGATTTCATGATCACTTAATCCTGGGTTGTGGAATATACGGCATTGATAAGTAAATGTCATTACAATTTCTGTTTTTAATCGAAATTTCCCAATTAGGTTGTACATTTTAATCTTATTCGTTCATAAACTTGTTGCTATAGCTTATGTTAAAATAAACACCGAAAATACAAAAATCAAACATAATATCATAGAAAGGCTAGAAAGGACCCAAGAAAAATCTTATGATCCATAAAAGTAATTATCAATCAACAACAATCATCAGGTCAAATGTATTTAGTTTTAAAAGGAAATGTGAAATGTTCGAGGATTTGCAGACGAAGTGAAGAAGCTAAAAAAAGTGGCCAGGAAGAAAGGCTTAAAGGTGAAAGAGACAGGGGGTGAACAAGATATATTCACGTCTCTCAGTGAGCAATTGACCCACGTACTGAATGAGAAGATAGAACCCAGGCACCTGCGGACTGAGGTAGTGCGGTACTTGAGGAGCCAGTCGGTAGGATCAACCATCATTATCTAACATTATTTGCTATTCTTAAGTATTTATTACGATGTTCACATTGCGTCTTCACATTGCAATGTTAGGGCGTATTTTCACTGCAGTGTTTGGGACTCTTCACACTGAAGTATATTTAAATTTTTTACATTGAAGTGTTGGGGAGTTTTCACATGGAAGTGTTAGGTAGTCATCACATTGAAGTGTTAGGGAGTCGTCACATTATAAGTGTTAGGGAGTCTTCACATCGAAGTGTTAGGGAGTCTTCACATCGAAGTGTCAGGGAGTCATCACATTGAAGTGTTAGGTAGTCTTCACATGGAAGTGTTAGGGAGTCATCACATGGAAGTGTTAAGGAGTCTTCACATGGAAGTGTTAAGGAGTCTTCACATGGAAGTGTTAAGGAGTCTTCACATGGAAGTGTCAGGGAGTCATCACATTGAAGTGTTAGGGAGTCTTCACATGGAAGTGTTAGGGAGTCTTCACATCGAAGTGTTAGGTTAGGTATTCTACACATTATAAATGTTAATGAGTCTTTACATGGAAGTGTGAGGGAGTCGTCACATTATAAGTGTTAGGGAGTCGTCACATTATAAGTGTGAGGGAGTCTTTACATGGAAGTGTTAGGGAGTCTTCACATTATAAGTGTTAGGGAGTCTTCACATGGAAGTGTTAGGGAGTCATCATATCGGAGTGTTAGGGAGTCTTCACATGGAAGTGTTAGGGAGTCTCCACATGGAAGTGTTAGGGAGTCTTCACATGGAAGTGTTAGGGAGTCATCATATCGGAGTGTTAGGGAGTCTTCACATGGAAGTGTTAGGGAGTCTCCACATGGAAGTGTTAGGGAGTCTTCACATGGAAGTGTTAGGGAGTCTTCACATGGAAGTGTTAGGGAGTCTTCACATGGAAGTGTTAGGGAGTCTTCACATGGAAGTGTTAGGGAGTCTTCACATGGAAGTGTTAGGGAGTCTTCACATGGAAGTGTTAGGGAGTCATCACATGGAAGTGTTAGGGAGTCTTCACATGGAAGTGTTAGGGAGTCTTCACATGGAAGTGTTAGGGAGTCTTCACATGGAAGTGTTAGGGAGTCTTCACATGGAAGTGTTAGGGAGTCTTCACATGGAAGTGTTAGGTAGTCTTCACATGGAAGTGTTAGGTAGTCTTCACATGGAAGTGTTAGGGAGTCTTCACATGGAAGTGTTAGGGAGTCTTCACATGGAAGTGTTAGGGAGTCTTCACATGGAAGTGTTAGGGAGTCTTCACATGGAAGTGTTAGGGAGTCTTCACATGGAAGTGTTAGGGAGTCTTCACATGGAAGTGTTAGGGAGTCATCATATCGGAGTGTTAGGTAGTCTTCACATGGAAGTGTTAGGGAGTCTTCACATGGAAGTGTTAGGGAGTCTCCACATGGAAGTGTTAGGTAGTCTTCACATGGAAGTGTTAGGGAGTCTTCACATGGAAGTGTTAGGGAGTCTTCACATGGAAGTGTTAGGGAGTCTTCACATGGAAGTGTTAGGGAGTCATCATATCGGAGTGTTAGGTAGTCTTCACATGGAAGTGTTAGGGAGTCTTCACATGGAAGTGTTAGGGAGTCTCCACATGGAAGTGTTAGGGAGTCTTCACATGGAAGTGTTAGGGAGTCTTCACATGGAAGTGTTAGGGAGTCATCACATGGAAGTGTTAGGGAGTCTTCACATGGAAGTGTTAGGGAGTCATCATATCGGAGTGCTAGGGAGTCTTCACATGGAAGTGTTAGGTAGTCTTCACATTGAAGTGTTAGGGAGTCTTCACATGGAAGTGTTAGGGAGTCTTCACATGGAAGTGTTAGGGAGTCTTCACATGGAAGTGTTAGGGAGTCTTCACATGGAAGTGTTAGGGAGTCTTCACATGGAAGTGTTAGGTAGTCTTCACATGGAAGTGTTAGGTAGTCTTCACATTGAAGTGTTAGGGAGTCTTCACATTGAAGTGTTAGGGAGTCTTCACATGGAAGTGTTAAGGAGTCTTCACATGGAAGTGTTAGGGAGTCATCACATTGAAGTGTTAGGTAGTCTTCACATGGAAGTGTTAAGGAGTCTTCACATGGAAGTGTTAAGGAGTCTTCACATTGAAGTGTTAGGTAGTCTTCACATGGAAGTGTTAGGGAGTCATCACATGGAAGTGTTAGGGAGTCTTCACATGGAAGTGTTAGGTAGTCTTCACATGGAAGTGTTAGGGAGTCTTCACATGGAAGTGTTAGGGAGTCTTCACATGGAAGTGTTAGGGAGTCTTCACATGGAAGTGTTCGGGGGTCTTCACATGGAAGTGTTAGGGAGTCTTCACATGGAAGTGTTAGGTAGTCATCACATGGAAGTGTTAGGTAGTCTTCACATGGAAGTGTTAGGTAGTCTTCACATGGAAGTGTTAGGGAGTCTTCACATGGAAGTGTTAGGGAGTCTTCACATGGAAGTGTTAGGGAGTCTTCACATGGAAGTGTTAGGGAGTCATCATATCGGAGTGTTAGGGAGTCTTCACATGGAAGTGTTAGGTAGTCTTCACATGGAAGTGTTAGGTAGTTTTCACATGGAAGTGTTAGGGAGTCTTCACATGGAAGTGTTAGGGAGTCTTCACATGGAAGTGTTAGGGAGTCTTCACATGGAAGTGTTAGGGAGTCATCATATCGGAGTGTTAGGGAGTCTTCACATGGAAGTGTTAGGGAGTCTTCACATGGAAGTGTTAGGGAGTCATCACATGGAAGTGTTAGGGAGTCTTCACATGGAAGTGTTAGGTAGTCTTCACATGGAAGTGTTAGGGAGTCTTCACATGGAAGTGTTAGGGAGTCTTCACATGGAAGTGTTAGGGAGTCTTCACATGGAAGTTTTCGGGGGTCTTCAGATGGAAGTGTTAGGGAGTCTTCACATGGAAGTGTTAGGTAGTCATCACATCGAAGTGTTAGGTAGTCTTCACATGGAAGTGTTAGGTAGTCTTCACATTGAAGTGTTAGGGAGTCTTCACATGGAAGTGTTAGGGAGTCTTCACATGGAAGTGTTAGGGAGTCTTCACATGGAAGTGTTAGGGAGTCTTCACATGGAAGTGTTAGGGAGTCTTCACATGGAAGTGTTAGGTAGTCTTCACATGGAAGTGTTAGGTAGTCTTCACATTGAAGTGTTAGGGAGTCTTCACATTGAAGTGTTAGGGAGTCTTCACATGGAAGTGTTAAGGAGTCTTCACATGGAAGTGTTAGGGAGTCATCACATTGAAGTGTTAGGTAGTCTTCACATGGAAGTGTTAAGGAGTCTTCACATGGAAGTGTTAAGGAGTCTTCACATTGAAGTGTTAGGTAGTCTTCACATGGAAGTGTTAGGGAGTCATCACATGGAAGTGTTAGGGAGTCTTCACATGGAAGTGTTAGGTAGTCTTCACATGGAAGTGTTAGGGAGTCTTCACATGGAAGTGTTAGGGAGTCTTCACATGGAAGTGTTAGGGAGTCTTCACATGGAAGTGTTCGGGGGTCTTCACATGGAAGTGTTAGGGAGTCTTCACATGGAAGTGTTAGGTAGTCATCACATCGAAGTGTTAGGTAGTCTTCACATGGAAGTGTTAGGTAGTCTTCACATTGAAGTGTTAGGGAGTCTTCACATGGAAGTGTTAGGGAGTCTTCACATGGAAGTGTTAGGGAGTCTTCACATGGAAGTGTTAGGGAGTCTTCACATGGAAGTGTTAGGTAGTCTTCACATGGAAGTGTTAGGTAGTCTTCACATTGAAGTGTTAGGGAGTCTTCACATTGAAGTGTTAGGGAGTCTTCACATGGAAGTGTTAAGGAGTCTTCACATGGAAGTGTTAGGGAGTCATCACATTGAAGTGTTAGGTAGTCTTCACATGGAAGTGTTAAGGAGTCTTCACATGGAAGTGTTAAGGAGTCTTCACATTGAAGTGTTAGGTAGTCTTCACATGGAAGTGTTAGGGAGTCATCATATCGGAGTGTTAGGTAGTCTTCACATGGAAGTGTTAGGGAGTCTTCACATGGAAGTGTTAGGTAGTCTTCACATGGAAGTGTTAAGGAGTCTTCACATGGAAGTGTTAGGGAGTCATCACATCGAAGTGTTAGGTAGTCTTCACATGGAAGTGTTAAGGAGTCTTCACATGGAAGTGTTAAGGAGTCTTCACATTGAAGTGTTAGGTAGTCTTCACATGGAAGTGTTAGGGAGTCATCATATCGGAGTGTTGGGTAGTCTTCACATGGAAGTGTTAGGGAGTCTTCACATGGAAGTGTTAGGTAGTCTTCACATGGAAGTGTTAAGGAGTCTTCACATGGAAGTGTTAGGGAGTCATCACATTGAAGTGTTAGGGAGTCTTCACATGGAAGTGTTAGGGAGTCTTCACATGGAAGTGTTAGGTAGTCTTCACATGGAAGTGTTAAGGAGTCTTCACATGGAAGTGTTAGGGAGTCATCACATCGAAGTGTTAGGTAGTCTTCACATGGAAGTGTTAGGTAGTCTTCACATTGAAGTGTTAGGGAGTCTTCACATTGAAGTGTTAGGGAGTCTTCACATGGAAGTGTTAAGGAGTCTTCACATGGAAGTGTTAAGGAGTCTTCACATTGAAGTGTTAGGTAGTCTTCACATTGAAGTGTTAGGTAGTCTTCACATTGAAGTGTTAGGTAGTCTTCACATTGAAGTGTTAGGTAGTCTTCACATGGAAGTGTTAGGGAGTCATCATATCGGAGTGTTAGGTAGTCTTCACATTGAAGTGTTAGGGAGTCTTCACATGGAAGTGTTAGGTAGTCTTCACATGGAAGTGTTAAGGAGTCTTCACATGGAAGTGTTAGGGAGTCATCACATCGAAGTGTTAGGTAGTCTTCACATGGAAGTGTTAGGTAGTCTTCACATTGAAGTGTTAGGGAGTCTTCACATTGAAGTGTTAGGGAGTCTTCACATGGAAGTGTTAGGGAGTCTTCACATGGAAGTGTTAAGGAGTCTTCACATTGAAGTGTTAGGGAGTCTTCACATGGAAGTGTTAAGGAGTCTTTACATGGAAGTGTTAAGGAGTCATCACATGGAAGTGTTAGGGAGTCTTCACATGGAAGTGTTAGGGAGTCTTAACATTATAAGTGTTAGGGAGTCATCACATGGAAGTGTTAGGGAGTCTTCACATGGAAGTGTTAGGGAGTCATCACATTATAAGTGTTAGGGAGTCTTCACATGGAAGTGTTAGGGAGTCTTCAGATGGAAGTGTTAGGGAGTCATCACATCGAAGTGTTAGGGAGTCTTCACATTATAAGTGTTAGGTAGTCTTCACATTGAAGTGTTAGGGAGTCTTCACATTGAAGTGTTAGGGAGTCTTCACATGGAAGTGTTAGGGAGTCTTCACATGGAAGTGTTAAGGAGTCTTCACATTGAAGTGTTAGGGAGTCTTCACATGGAAGTGTTAAGGAGTCTTTACATGGAAGTGTTAAGGAGTCATCACATGGAAGTGTTAGGGAGTCTTCACATGGAAGTGTTAGGGAGTCTTAACATTATAAGTGTTAGGGAGTCATCACATGGAAGTGTTAGGGAGTCTTCACATGGAAGTGTTAGGGAGTCATCACATTATAAGTGTTAGGGAGTCTTCACATGGAAGTGTTAGGGAGTCTTCAGATGGAAGTGTTAGGGAGTCATCACATTATAAGTGTTAGGGAGTCTTCACATTATAAGTGTTAGGGAGTCATCACATTGAAGTGTTAGGGAGTCATCACATGGAAGTGTTAGGGAGTCATCACATTATAAGTGTTATGGAGTCTTCACATTATAAGTGTTAGGGAGTCATCACATTGAAGTTTTAGGGAGTCGTCACATTATACGTGTTAGGGAGTCATCACATTATAAGTGTTAGGGAGTCATCACATTATAAGTGTTAGGGAGTCTTCACATGAAAGTGTTATTGAGTCATCACATTGATGTATAGATTTATTGCACAAGTCATCTTAATCCAATCGCATGAAGGAAGTTTTCAACTTTTCATGTTACAGGACAATGAGAAAAATCTAATCAGATTTTTGACTGGACCCAAGAAGGAAGATGTGATTACGTCAATTGAGGAAGGAGGGAATGTTGATTGTCAACTCCTTCTCAGTGCTGCATCCAACAGTTTTGGTGTGGACATTCTCCTCGTATCCGTGTCAGGGGATGAGATGTTATTCCAACCATTCAGAGACAAAGAGTTTCTGCCATCGCTCGCTCTTGGAATAATTTCCAATGCTGTTTTTTACAGCTTGGAAAGTGAAAAAGGTTTGAATATTTCAACTTTCTTCTGAAGAGTTATTGTCATACTCACATGTTGTTTCCTTAATGGGCATTTTAGAAGCTGGATTGATGAAGAAGAACGAATTCTTATGGACTAGAAGTTGACTATCCATAAGAATTCGTTCTTCTTCACATGTTATTACTTGAAAAAAATCATTCCACTTTTTTGGACGGTTTGTTTACATTGGATTCCTTACGTATTAATTCAACGGTACAACATGTACAATATCTTAACTGAAAAAAGTAAAACCTCAATTTTCCAAATCACTGTTAACTTGTCCCATGTTTTTTTATTAACAAATTAGATTTACAAATCAAAGGCAAGGACACCGAACTGGTTACTCTACGAACAGGCTCTGAGGAGTACAAAGAAGTTGAAAAGAATTTCTTCAGCAGTTTTGGGAAGTCAGAGAACTACAGTGTGATACAGGTTAAATCCGTTTTGTTGCCTACTCAGAACAAGCATAAAATACGCAAATCTTCACAGGTGACATTTGAAATGCTCTTTATAACTTGTAAATAGATATAATCTTATTATCCTTTTATTAATGCATCTGTAAATATCAAAGTAGATTTGGTTGTAACAGATACGCCTACCTTGGCATATGTAAATCACTTTTACTTAGCTCTATCGTTCAACGTTGGCAAAGGAAAACTATACCTTTCATACACTCACCTTTCAAAATATCATCTACGGTGGTTAACGTTACTGTGATATGCATTTTTTTAATTCATTTTATCTTTCTAAGCCTAATCAAGAAATTTTAGACCATTTTAGATGGATGTTTCGTACTGATTGCTATTAAATATCACTTTAATCTAACATGTTCTTGAATAAGAGAGCTTTCCCCCCTTGATTTGACAACTTTAAGAAGATTTTTATGATATATTTAGGAAATAAGTTTGTATTACAGATAAAACGAGTGCAGTCGATCACCCAGTGGAGATGTTATAAGATAACCCGGGACCAATTGGCACAGAGATATCCGGACATTACAACAGAGACACTACTTTGGCATGGAACATCAGAAACAGCCATCAAACCAATCTGCAAGGAAGGCTTCAACCGCAGCCATTGTGGCAAAAACGGTATTACACTTCAGAACATTTCAAATATTAATATTTTACAATGCTAAAATCAAGCTCAGTTCCGCAAATCCGATGGTTTCCTTCTGTCAGATGATGTTATTCTCGATGGCTCATCTGATGTCTCTCTTTTTCGCATATTTAGACGATATTTGTCTCTTCTCGACAATCATCACAGTTATGTAATCGAGTGAGGAAGAAAATTGTATATAATTCATAAAATGTGTGAATGGAGGGCCACAAGAGATGAGATCAACATGGTATTTGTCAAGAAAAAATCTATTTATTTCAACATTTTATTTGAAGCGAATTTACGTTGATTCGACATGACATTCCATGGGAGCATTGTTCATTGACAGATCCAGGTAATAGGGAGTCATATGATAAAAGGGCATGAGTAAAAGATGGAACGTGACCATCCTAACGAAGTGCAAATGTATTATCTTCGGAACATGTCTTTACTCAACCCGATCATATAAGTCATTCATAGTCGCATAGGAAATAATCAATTATCAAACAAAAATCACTGGCGGCCATTTTTGTATGAACACCTTATAATCATTGAGGGTAGGGAAATGTATTCACATAGCTTAACCGATCAGGGTATTAAAGACATTATATTGCAATTGGAAATATTTACTTCCGTCTTCGTGAGATCAATGTTTCTATCTTGAAAACTTGTTACTGCCATATCATAACTCGCCATGCTTGTGATTACCAAATCTGCTTAACGCAGATTTTTTCCAATTTGGTAATTTTTGCAGCTACACGGTTCGGACATGGAGTGTATTTCAGCAAGGCCTCAAGTTATGCAGCAAATGACACATACTCTGTACCAGATTCAGAAGGCTTCAAGCACGTGTTCAGAGCCCGAGTTCTGACTGGTCAGTTCACGAAGGGGGCAAGCGACATGAAGGTCCCTCCCTGGTATGACGAGAAAGAACTGGTGCGGTTTGATTCTCTTGTGGATGATGTCGAAAGGCCAAATTTGTTCGTGATCTTCCATGACAACAAAGCTTATCCAGAATATCTCATCAAATTTCGATCACTTTCATTCTGAAGCATAGTAACATATGGTAGATTTTTGACACCCGGAAGTAAATGGACACGTGTTGATGAATAGGGCACTACGCTCAAGCTCATATTCTGTGAATTGAAAAGGGATAAATGAGGTCAATACGTCTTGTCTGATTAGGATTCACGGCAAATTATGACATCATACTTGCTAAAGCAATAACCTGTTTAGTTTTCTAAAATACATTTTTTTAAATAAGCAAAATTCAAAATTGAATTCAAATTCATCGTGTTTTTAATGACAAATAGTTCGAATGAAAGATGTAACATTCATAAAGATATTTTAAATAATCTTATAACTGACCAATTATATAGACTATTCTTCAGTGTTTTTTGACTGACCTTTTCTTTGATTTATTTCGTTGTTTTAAAATACATACCAAATATCGGTTTATTGATCAGAGCATTTATCATATAAATGATAAAAAGGATCTGGAGAAACACATTGACAAAGTTTATGCTTGTTTTCTTAAAAAATGTTGATCTGTTAAGATTTTGTTATAAGATCCATGTTGAGAATCTCTATCCAAAAATTTTTAGTTTGTTTAAGACATTGTAATCAAGATATAACCCGCATTTTACAGCTTACCTATCGATATTCCTTAAAAAAACGCTGTAGCACGCTTCTTTTTTTTAAAAAGATGTTTTCTTAAAATTACCACATATAATAATTAGGCAAATGGTTTATCTTAATAGATATCTGCATACTAATGATATGTAGAACCTCTTGTTTGTCTCAAATAGAAGTAAGTTTTAGTTGAGTTATATTCTATCCCAGGGGTAGATAAGTGGAGCGTTAAGTTTTAGGATAGGATAGGATGGGCACTTACATGACTATTGTTTTTCCTTTCATTAAATAACCTCCATTTCATTTGTTTACTTTAGTATGCACAGTACATACTTAACAATGATTCTATTTCCCAAACCATATGGTTCATTGTTTCAATATATGTTTTAAAAAATGAATATAGTGATGATGAATATCTATTTGTGAAGAAATCGTCTAATTGAAAGTATATCATAAATAATTATAATTTTATATTGAAACAATTTAAGTATGCTTCTCAGCCATTTATTGGTAGCAATGTTTTACAAAATTCAGGTATTTTCATCTGGATCTCTTTGTAAAATTATTCCCAATTTTAAGTGCTTGTCAAGCGATATCATTTCTAGTTCAAAATATGATCATGTAATTTTTACTTTGAAGTATGGAATTCCTTTTGGAAAGTGCAATCGAACCTCATACGAAATTGGAAAAAACTCTTAGATGAAACCTCTTTAAGTTAGACACTGATTGGTAATTAATTATATGTAAATTCTCACCAGTGCTTCCATCCCGGAATCGATGTTTTCTTAAAATGATGGTGTTTATATTTCATGTTCTATTTGTAGTTTCTTTGAAACTTAGTTTAACACGACACTGAATATAATTTTTTTTTACCCTTTAGATAGTCCATATTATTGTCTCAATGTATACTGCATTCATTTCGACAAACAGATCAGTAAACAGATCAGTTTAGGTAATTTAAAGATGTCAGACGGTAAAAGAAAAACTGCTGTTGAAAAACTTTCTTTGATCTGAAAATAGTAAGGATGTGACCATTAACCATTGTGTATCAATTGTTTTTTGTTGTGTTTTCCGTACTGCATAAACGAATATTAAGTTTTTCCTACTTTATTTGAGAATATGTTTTATGGTTAAGTTAGTCCTTACCACCAACAGCAGATAACTAGAAATTAGGCTTGTACTGGATACAAATGTTGTCAGACCTTAAGCTAGATCACTTAAATAATATTGATATAGTTTATCATATCCCCTTTGTAGTGTCAAAAGTTACTGAGGCCATCTTTTATAATTTCGTATGTAAATGGAACCAGGATATTTTACAAGTTGATAGTATACATGGCAAGGGAGGTAATATGTTGCGCACATATTGTACTTTTAAATCGGATTTCGGGTGTGAATTTTATGTTTATTGCAATATGTCGCGTGAAATGAGAAAGGCACTAGCATTATTGTGATGTGGAGTAGCGCCGCTAAGAGTCAAGACTGGTCGGTATGTCGGTTGTCCTTTAAATGAAAGAACCTGCTTTTACTGTAAACGTTTTATTGAAAAGGAATGTCTTGTTTTATTGTATTGTCCTTTGTATGCCGATGAGCGACTACAACTTTTATCCGAATGTGCAAGTCTTTTAGATGGATTGTTAAATTTGGAGGATGGGGGAAAAGTTAGTTTTATTCTTAGTTGTCCAGATATGTTTCGTTTTTATCTGCCAAAACCTGTCTTAATATTCTAAAAAAGCGTACTGCAAACTTGTATGTATCTTAGTATTTTTAAATTCCTTTTGGATTTTCCCTTTTACCTGTATTCATGTATATATTTTAGACATAAGTGTCTCTCATAATTCCGTACGGAATGGCTCAACTTCTTACTGTGATTTGTTATTTATGTATTTATTCGTTTTTGTAATATGTTGAGGCGAGACTTAGGCACTTACATGACTATTGTTTTTCCTTTCATTAAATAACCTCCATTTCATTTGTTTATTTTAGTATGAACAGTACAGACTTAACAATGATTCTATTTCCCAAACCATATGGTTCATTGTTTCAATATATGTTTTAAAAAATGAATATAGTGATGATGAATATCTATTTATAAAGAAATCGTCTTATTGAAAGTATATCATAAATGATTTTATATTGAAACAATTTAAGTATGCTCCTCAGACATTTATTGGTAGCAATGTTTTACAAATCCTGGTATTTTCTTACGGATCTCTTTGTAAAAATTTTCTCAATTTTAAGTGCTTGTCAAGCGATATCATTTCTCGTTCAAAATATGAGCATATCATGTAATTTTTACTTTGAAGTATGGAATTCTTTTTGGAAAGTGCAATCGAACCTCATATGAATTGAAAAATAATTCTTAAATGAAACCTCTTTAAGTTAGACACTGATTGGTAATCAATGATATGTAAATTCCCACTAGTGCTTTCATCCCGGAATCGATGTTTTCATAAAATGATTGTGTTTATATTTCATGTTCTATATTTGTAGTTTCTTTGAAACTTCGTTTAACACGACACTGAATATAATTTTTGTTTACCCTTTAGATAGTCCATATTATTGTCTCAATGTATACTGCATTCATTTCGACAAACAAATCAGTAAACAGATCAGTTTAGCTAATTTAAAGATGTCAGACTGTAAAAGAAAAACTGCTGTTGAAAAACTTTTCTTTGATCTGAAAATAGTAAGGATGTGACTTAACCATGCATTAACCATTGTGTATCAATTGTTTTTTGTTGTGTTTTCCGTACTGCATAATCGAATATTAAGTTTTTCCTACTTCATTTGAGAATATGTTTTATTGTTAAGTTAGTCCTTACCACCAACAGCAGATAACTAGAAATTAGGCCTGTACTGGATACAAATGTTGTCAGACCTTAAGCTAGATCACTTAAATAATATTGATATAGTTTATCATATCCCCTTTGTAGTGTCAAAAGTTACTGAGGCCATCTTTGATAATTTCGTATGTAAATGGAAGCAGGATATTTTACGAGTTGATAGTATACCTGGCAAGGGAGGTAATATGTTGCGCACATATTGTACTTTTAAATCGGATTTCGGGTGTGAATTTTATGTTTTTTTGAAATATGTCGCGTGAAATGAGAAAGGCACTAGCATTACTTTGATGTGGAGTAGCGCCGCTAAGAGTCGAGACTGGTCGGTATGTCGGTTGTCCTTTAAATGAAAGAACCTGCTTTTACTGTAAACGTTTTATTGAAAAGGAATGTCTTGTTTTATTGTATTGTCCTTTGTATGCCGATGAGCGACTACAACTTTTATCCGAATGTGCAAGTCTTTTAGATGGATTGTTAAATTTGGAGGATGGGGGAAAAGTTAGTTTTATTCTTAGTTGTCCAGATGTTTCGCTTTTATCTGCCAAAACCTGTCTTAATATTCTAAAAAAGCGTACTGCAAACTTGTATATATCTTAGTATTTTTAAATTCCTTTTGGATTTTCCCTTTTACCTGTATTCATGTATATATTTTAGACATAAGTGTCTCTCATAATTCCGTACAGAATGGCTCAACTTCTTACTGTGATTTGTTATTTATGTATTTATTCGTTTTTGTAATATGTTGAGGCGAGACTTAGGCACTTACATGACTATTGTTTTTCCTTTCATTAAATAACCTCCATTTCATTTGTTTATTTTAGTATGAACAGTACAGACTTAACAATGATTCTATTTCCCAAACCATATGGTTCATTGTTTCAATATATGTTTTAAAAAATGAATATAGTGATGATGAATATCTATTTATAAAGAAATCGTCTTATTGAAAGTATATCATAAATAATTTTATATTGAAACAATTTAAGTATGCTCCTCAGACATTTATTGGTAGCAATGTTTTACAAATCCTGGTATTTTCTTACGGATCTCTTTGTAAAAATGTTCTCAATTTTAAGTGCTTGTCAAGCGATATCATTTCTCGTTCAAAATATGAGCATATCATGTAATTTTTACTTTGAAGTATGGAATTCTTTTTGGAAAGTGCAATCGAACCTCATATGAATTGAAAAATAATTCTTAAATGAAACCTCTTTAAGTTAGACACTGATTGGTAATCAATGATATGTAAATTCCCACCAGTGCTTTCATCCCGGAATCGATGTTTTCATAAAATGATTGTGTTTATATTTCATGTTCTATATTTGTAGTTTCTTTGAAACTTAGTTTAACACGACACTGAATATAATTTTTGTTTACCCTTTAGATAGTCCATATTATTGTCTCAATGTATACTGCATTCATTTCGACAAACAAATCAGTAAACAGATCAGTTTAGGTAATTTAAAGATGTCAGACTGTAAAAGAAAAACTGCTGTTGAAAAACTTTTCTTTGATCTGAAAATAGTAAGGATGTGACTTAACCATGCATTAACCATTGTGTATCAATTGTTTTTTGTTGTGTTTTCCGTACTGCATAATCGAATATTGAGTTTTTCCTACTTCATTTGAGAATATGTTTTATTGTTAAGTTAGTCCTTACCACCAACAGCAGATAACTAGAAATTAGGCTTGTACTGGATACAAATGTTGTCAGACCTTAAGCTAGATCACTTAAATAATATTGATATAGTTTATCATATCCCCTTTGTAGTGTCAAAAGTTACTGAGGCCATCTTTAATATTCTAAAAAAGCGTACTGCAAACTTGTATATATCTTAGTATTTTTAAATTCCTTTTGGATTTTCCCTTTTACCTGTATTCATGTATATATTTTAGACATAACTGTCTCTCATAATTCCGTACGGAATGGCTCAACTTCTTACTGTGATTTGTTATTTATGTATTTATTCGTTTTTGTAATATGTTGAGGCGAGACTTGAATAAAAAATCTGTCTGTCTGTCTGTCTGTGTAGCTATTTCCAAGTTTCGATGTTAAGCCCTCCATAAATACATTTCACTTTCAGATACGTTCACACAGTGAAAAACGTCTACTCACTTCAATGGGTAGAAATGATGTAATCTGTGATTGTAACGGTTTACTGAATAACCTCAATAACTGTAAGCCTATACAAGATGTGTAAGACACTTACATTATATAAAATAAATATATATAACATATTTATATCAAGTGTCTTAAAGATCTTGTTGTACAGGCTTACAGTTATTGAGATTATTCAATAAACCGTTACATTCACAGTTAAATGCCTTATGAAGAATCAAGGCGGAAATGTGTGCACATTATCATTTTCGAAATTTTGAACCCGTCACGATTTTTCAACTCAAACTATTATAATAAGTACCTTTGGATCAATTTGAAAAAGAATCCTTACGCTTTATTTGTAAGGAACAGATATTTGGTATGCCAGAATCTGTAAAGCATTTGAAAATGAGGCATGAGTCAAAATTCTGAGTTTCTTATTTCTGAAATAAACGCTTATTTAAATGCATTTTTGACAAATCTTATGTCAGGTTAAAAATTTGGTTAATATTATGATACTATCTCTTGTTAAGAAAAATAATTTCAAAATGACAATAAAATAAAAAAGTTCACTTTTTTTTTGACACTAGTGTTGCATAAAATCCTGTCAGATGTTCCTGTATGAATATGAGTATAATGTTTAGTACGCTATGTGATAGGAATATGATTTTGTCTTCATCATCTAAAAGATCATATCTTTTTGTTGCAGCTTTGTTGAAAAAGTTTAGTTTAAGTGACAACCATTTTAATGAATGATTGTGCACTTAGTTCAAAATTAATGAAACTTTGGATAAGCAGTTGTATATGTGCAATATATATATATATATATACCAGTAAAAAGTATATACTCAAAATCACAATATATATGTTTCATAATAAAGAAGCAATCATCAAAAAAAACTTGCAGTTCTAATGTATGACACATGTATTTTTCAAAGACTTCATATGTGTTTCATTTTGATTTAAGATATATGTTTGCGAAATATTAATGAATACTTTTTCTAAAAGTTGTGACAGTTTAGGGAAGAAGAAGAATGCTAATTTTCGTTTTTAGGTTAAGTAAACGTCATCAGAATAACATAGCGAAAGAAAAGTATGAAATGAAAAAGAACATACTTTTGCAAAGAAGTTATTAACTATGTAAGCATATTTCATAGTATCTGAGTATCAGATACTACAAAGGATGGGTTGAATTACGGGTGTAAAACTATCCGGGTTTCGGGTGTAACAAATATCAGGGTATTGGGTTTTAGCCAGGGTAGGGTGAGATACGGGTATGAAACCATCAGAGTCTAAAGTTCTACTCATGATTTGGTGAGTTACGGGTGTAAAGTGTCAGATATGAAAAGATTTTTATTTTCAGTGATCATAAAAAATGATACAGGGAAAACAAAAACATACTCAGGATTTCCTCTAACAAAGCCTAAAGGTAAACTTAACTCGGTAAGATGACTCTAGTTTTATACTGAAGGATTGAACTAAGCTTAGACTAAGTGTTAAGGTTGTTTTGTGCAACAGTCCCTATATAGGTAATATAACCAGTGAAGCCGGACAAGGAAGAAACCCGGCTTCACTACAACATGAGGGAAATACAAAATATTTAAAAATACAACATTTGTTATTTTCTTGTATCTCATGTCTCGAAGTATCAACCATATACTCATATTGCTCCGTCGCTCCCGGACGAAAATATTTTAATTAAAAAAAACAAGGTATTCGACGAGAACTGTCGATCTTCAATGTATTAGATGTGATATAGTGTATGGTCTCTGATTCTGATCACTTTCAATAATAAATATGTGTTTCTCGACTTTTATTTATAATGAAATACAAATCAGCTGATATAGTGAATTATATCTGACCGCAATGCATCGTGGTGTATCAAATCAATGAGTTATTTATTGTATTAATTCCGTATTGTCTCTAAAAACAGCTTTTGCAAACCTTCATACTCGAGCTCGATGCGTATTACACGACCGTCGCCAAATTGTTAACAGAATTATATTGCAATGTCGAGCCTTTAGATTTGTGAAATAAGAATTATAAACAACGCTTATTGGAACAACGCTTATTAGAGGAATTATGGTTTATATGATTGCAGTCATAATATTGTGGATATTTGTATGGCACCTTTTCCACGTACTAATACATACTCGAAGCGCTACCTACAATTAGCGCTGAGCGCGACCGTGTAGGTCCGTTCAACCCAGTTTTCAGGTACCCATTTAACAACTGGATTGACTGAGTGAAATGGGAATGAAGTGCACAAGGACCAGGACACAACACGGCATAGGACCCAGGTCACAAATTGTTTGGTTTCTTAACCGGGATTCAAACCGTGATAACCCAGTACGCTAACCAATACACCACTGTGCTCCACAGTCCTTACATATAAATTTATGTTAAACCTCCCACCTGTAGGAGGTACGGCTGTTGTTACCTGCGTGTTCCAGCTTAATCACTCACCTGTGTAAACAAAGGAATTTCTCACTAAGCAATACCTACATAGGGTATATTGTTCACCTGCCGCACACGAATGTAGATATAACTAACAATGGCATCGAGCAGATTATACAAAAGGAAAACAGTATGTTTCTTCGTGTCCAGTTGACCTGATCTTTAAACAAATTTGACAGAAGGAGGTTTAAGGACACTTGTGAATTGTTGAAATATACCCCCTGGTGGCCAATTCATATTTTCCGATAGGGGTAAGAATGAATTTGGCCTTTAATTCATGTTTTCGTTAAACGTTGAGTTACCCCTTAAACGACAATTTTCGGTTTGTCATTTAACTTGAACATTTGGCTGAATTATTACCTTTATTAAAGAATTTTATTCCGAAAAGTTCCAAAGTGGAAAATATGGTTTATTTACCATGAAAAACTTGGCCTTGTCCTGTTATTTTGTACTTCTTTAGAACATATATTCTCCTATTTCCTTTACTTTAAACGTACACATAGATCAGAGCATTCAGTTTTGACAAAGATATTTTCAGTGAGATCAATCAGTTTCTCTCTCAGTTTGTAAAATTTTCGCCGTTTGTAAAATAATTTATCTGATATGTTTTAACTGTTAACTGTTAACTGTTAACACAGAAAAGGTAAATGCCATTTTAAATAGTTCTGTTAAAGCTCCTTATTTGCCTATCTGAAAATCTATGACTTAGCCAACCGCAATTATCAGTCATTTACATGTTGTTGTTGTTTACTCCGTTTCTTTCAAAACGTGAATGTCTCCCGTATAACTACCAGCATAGCAGTGTAAATATATATCTTACGCAATTCTGATTAATTTACTATAAAACTTTTCTTTCTAAGTGGAACGCTGAACCGCTGGTAGGTATAGGTAAATGGACACATATACAAAAATAAATACCAAGGGTTGTGGATATTTACAGGAACTGGCGAGTTTTCATTTCTTTTGCAATATTTGTGTTGATTAGTGACTTTCCCATTTATCAACCTCGGCGAGGTGCTCTTGAGAAGTTGTTTCTGCTACGAATAATGTTACCTATCTCTCGTGGCCTTTGATAAGACACTCATCACCGCTACTGTTTACAGATTGGCTTTTTCATTTTCAACTGCTTATGTCCCAAACAGCCCAATGTGTATGTGATACATTATGTAGAACATAATGAAGTGAATGGAATAAGTTATAGCCCAAGTCTTTTAAATCTATGATATCAGGGGAAAAATCAAAGTGTGGGATCTCAATAATTAATAACAGTCACGTGGCAATGTTGCACGTGTCTTCCGCTTACCTGGCTGTTATCGCTTATATCTGTAATACCTTATTACAAAGTCTGAAAAATCTGATCAAAGCAATGATGTTTTCTTGAAGCCTTTTTCTATTTTTTTCGGCGCTGTTTTAAGTCACTTAGGCCATTTGGAATTTTCTATCTTTCCAAGAACCACTGAGCGGCAATGGTTAGACATCAAGGGTTTACATGTTGGTTTATCATTATTATCGCGAAACTCAGGCTTGCTCCCCACTGCAGGCCCATTTAAAAAGAAACGTCATAGCCGAAAGGCACGTCATAGCAATGTCGATGACGTCATAGAACAAAGTCAAAGTGATATCGTGTAGACTTCAATCAATCAATCAAATAATCTTTTTGCAGGCCACAGGTTCATAAACATCAACCTTTTACATGTAACAAATATACAATTCACATATATTGACTACATTATAAAGAAACATGTTGAACAAAGTCTGACATGTAGTTCAAAACACGAAATATTAACCTTAATGTAACAAACTTATTTCAAGATAAGGAAAAAATCTGATTATGTTTAATCGACACTGCAACATTCTGTAACACAATGACGTCAAGGATAATGTAGAAAAAACGTTGGCATTTTTATGTTCTCTTTTTAACGAATTGTCTTTGTAGTCAGATCTAATTCCATTGACTTCAAACACCATTATTTCGTATACCCTTGACATAATTTATATACTGATAGAATGAATTGCTTCTTGGCAGCATTCCACATAATAACCAAGATGTCAGTATCAAGAGTAAATTAATTAATGTCTTTACATTAAGTTTTTGTGTTAATTAAAATCTTTTCCGTATATTTATGAGTATATATCGCTTATTACACAGCTCAAAATTTCACAAAGAATAAATTCCAAATTACATTCATTTATAGATGTTCATCATACTATATACTGAATAACAGTTTCTAAATTACTTTGATGTTACTTTTCTCTTTTAAAAAGTCTTAATCAGGGTTCATTAGAACACGAAAAAACAATTAAACAATTTATAACTGTTGGTGAATTGTTAAGTGAAATTTTCGATTTGATCCCTTTATATTTAAATGCATTACACCAAAGACATTCAGCTTTTCTGTAAAGCCTTTGATGTTAAGGTCACAAAGGAATCAATGCATCAACTTACCTAAATTATGAAGAGACACGGAAGTAAATAACGTCTCATAACGTAGATTACAGCTAGCCAACAGTTTAATCACTTTGTATGTCGGAAACAGTTCATTGGCCTCTTAGCTCCTTTAAAGAAGTAAGCAATAAACCTTACTTGAAACTATGATATATGAGGCAAACCTTCTAAATGTATTTTCTTGGTGTATTATCTAAAATGTACCCTTTAATATAATGAATATAGCATATATAATTGATTAAATGAATCGCGTATGTATTGGTAGATCCTAAGAATTTCATCTTGAAAATTTAAGGTAGCATTCACTTTAGGCAAACAAGTTTTCAGCATATGTATTCTTAAATTGACCCACCGATTGTTTTCATCTACCAGGGCAGTCCTATCGGGGTATTTTTGTGGGAGCAAAGTTCAAGGGGACATTCCAGTTTATACATGTATGTAATAAGTGCATGATATTTACATAATCCATTTGAAACATGTTCTTGAAGGTTACATTTTGGTTAATTTATAGATTTGACAACTTGATAAATGAGAGCGCACACTCGGTTAAATTGAATAAGAATAAAAAGCGAAGCCAATTATCAGCGTTACGAGTGTGAAAAGCCTTGCTACGGCGTTACAAGGCATTGTTAATTAGTCTTATCAAAAAGCATTTGTTAATTTGTGGATATTCTATCAATATATATATTTTTTATGATGTTGTAAAATTTGTAAAAATGCATCGCCCTTTTTTACATATCATGTCAATGTTAATGATACTTGTCATAAAATCCTTTGTAAATGTGTGGATATTCTATCAATACATATCCACAGTTTATTTTCATAAGGTACTAAAATTAGTACACACCTTTTAACATTTAATAGGGAAAATTTAACTCAAGTAAATTGTCCAAAAGGTCCCAAACATTTATGTTTTGAAGTGGAAATTTGATCTCTGTATTAGCCGGCTAGCGAGTAAACCACTATACATTATCCTTACATCAAATAATTGACCTGAGAATGGTACATGCTTTTCAACCAACAATGGTTAGCTACGCCGATTTGAAGTGCATATGTTAACAAAGGCAGGTAAGTGAAATTTACCTATATAACCTGTGAGTAAATTACGTTTTATTTCTTCGAAGCTTTTTACCAAAGGGAGTTAATCACTTTCGGTTGAATTACTGCAGTTCTCTCTTGTATATGAAATAGCCCTTGGATGTATATGTTGGCATGTGCTCATGTTTTCGTGTTTGCGGTATCGAGATGTAATTGTAAATATACCAAATGGCATGCTTTTAAGTATGAAGTAATGAATTTGTATGGTGTTTGTGATTAATTCCATAAAGGGAACGAGTTTAGGAAGAGGGTTACATTCAATGAAAATTTTATTGAGAAGCATGTTCTGTGATACACGATACAGCGGATTTATTTCATATTGGACAAAAAACGGAAGACACCGATTGAACGACATCAAAGAACTGCTGCGTGAATTGAACGAATTGAGGGACAATTCTGCAGTGAATTGATGGATTTCAACAATATCAATCAAATTTATTGATGGTGGTTTGGTATTTATTACCTCCTAACACGAAGTTGCTCCTAACCAAATAGAGGGTCTCTAATCTAATTAACAAGGTATTTTCGCAGAGTTTGAATTCGGGGATACAACAATGTTTGTATCAATTCTCTTCATCTTCTCTGTTATCGAAACCAGTTTTGCAGCTAGTGAGCCCTATGGGTGTAAATTAAACAGTGGCGTCTTTACGTGTGGTTTTAAAATATCTCTACCCTTGAAATTATCGGATTTCGATCCACAACCCCAGAGACTTGAAATCAACGACGTCAACGGAATCATCAATTCCGCTTCCTTCCAGAACTTCAGAAAGGTGAACTCTACAAAATTTGACCCCAATTACTCGTCCTTCTTGACACTCATTTGTTTGGCCGGTGGGACAGGCCTAACTTTGGACAACTCTTCTTTTGATGGCATGTCTTACGTGAATGAAGTAAAAATTGTCAATTGTCAACTAAACAGCATTCCCGAAGGATCCTTTGCTAATCTAGGAACTCTGAATTACCTAAGTTTCGAAGGTGGAAATATTGATAACGTCCACGTCAACGCGTTTGTCGGACTCATCATCAGCAAAGATTTCAACCTTCCGAACCCGAGAGGGGAGTTTTCTCTTGTCAACGCTAAACTAATTCAAGGCGGTTTGAACCTTGGCGTCCTTGACCCTCTGAAGGACGCAAGCGCGATAACTCTGTCCAGTTGTCGAATCCAGGTGGTGAACGTGGCGCTATTTAGTAAGATGAAATACCTCAGTCGAATTGTCCTTGATAACAACCCTTTCACGTACATCCAGAATAACATCTTCAGTGGTCTGGAGTCCCTCCGAGTGGTCAGTCTGGACAATATCCCCTGGACATGCACGTGCGGTTCGCTATGGTTTCTCCAGTACGCATCGGACCAGGGGATTGATCTTCAAGGAGATATGGTGTGTAGGCGACCCGACAAGTACAATAGTGAGTATACAGAACTGGGTGCTCTCTGTGAGATGTAAAAGGACAAAAGAGGAAACACACTCATTGGAATAAAACTAGTTTAATGATTATTATTCTTATCAAAATAACATTTTGTCAATTGGCATCATCTATCGAAATTGAGTACACGTTCATGCTATCTGTATGGGAAAAGGAACAGCCGAAGATAATCTATTTGGACAATATGTTCATGTTAGTTATCATTTATTGAAATAAAGCGTAAACGGGTGACTATTGTTTTGTAAAAATGCACACAGTTATAAATGATACGAAGAGTTGTGTTTTGTGAGTGCGAAACATGTCTGTATACTATGTTTTGAAAATGCAAATGTGTCTTTGACAAACACCCGTCGTCTTTTTGCTGAAACAGGTGTGACATGCAGGTTCCCTAACGATATATTCGTTCCCCCCTACATGTTTTGTCTTATCACTTTTGAATAAAATACCTATCTCTATTATTTAACGAATATTCTATACCGTGTCTAAATAACGCTTAAAGGCACTAGTGCGCACTTTTACGGTTTAAATTGACTATATACAGGTTAACGAGGACTTATGCATTCACTTAAACTTTCTATCGATGCAATGAAATACTAAATTTTTTTTACAATTTACCTACAATAAACAATGAAAACGTTAAGACAGCATATAAAAATCTATGGTTAGCTGTGCACAAAACGGATAAATTATTGACACTTGGAAACGGCTGAACAAGTACTGTGTGCAGCTATTGAATTAACCTAAACTCTGAACTGAGAACAAATAATGAAATATGTTTTATGAAAGCGATGTTGTGAATTAACCGATTTAATAACACATTATTAGCATTGTTATTAGATTGACCATAGCGGCTGCCGTTTCCGCTTTTCTGGTTATGAGCAAAATCTTAATATTTCCGATATCTTAGTTCATGCGGATTTAATGTAACGTAACATTACAATACCTCCGGCCTTTAAAAATCCACTTTACTAGCTGAAAACGTAAATATTTGTTAAATAACTTACGAGGTAGATTACTTGAGTGAGGATAGTGAGTAATATCGAGAGATATGCAGTATCTGTGCATTCGTTGTGTTAACGAAATATTGGCGTGTACTAGTGCGTTTAACGCCATGTGAAACCTTAATAGCCTATATGTTGCCTTTTGGTTCCATTTTTCAGCTAATGGGTAATTTTACAATACCAATTCCGACCATCACTATACTTATAAAATCTTTGAATGGTATATAGAAGTGATGTTTCTTCAACATTCGCATGCTACTTTTGTTTAGGCAATATTGTTGTTACCAGCCTACCAAAGTTTTATGTGATTTAAGGTAATTTGATTCTCATTAAGGTAACTTTAACTTTACCACTGTTGCATTTGACATTCAGCGTTCAAGAATTTCATTTTGAAAAGAAAAGTCTTTAAAATTATTAAAAAATTGTGAATTACATACGAGACAACATTCATAGGGAAAATTCCGTAATAACTGGGTTCTGTTATACGCAGGGAAGCGCCTGACGAGTTTCCAGCGGGACGTGTGTGGTACTGTTGTCTTACCCCGGTGTCCTCCCAACACATACTCTTGTAAGTATACGCCCTTCATCTCATTGCTCCTATAACAACAAGGTGAATGATCTTTTAATTTATTTTACTTTTAGTCATTTATTCTAAAACTTGTTTCGTGTCTTGTAACCTTTAAAGGGACACTTTCATTAGTTAATTTGGAGGCCTGATTCAAATCATTTAATAAAGATACATTTTATTTACTGTTTGGGTTGAAATAATTGAAATCTTGTGAATTGTTTTGAATGACACTCAGCAGCTTATGAAATGGTAGTTTCCCCTTGAGAAATTTATATAAATTACGTTTACGTACAATGTTTTATTTTTGTATATATTATGCTTGAATTTTATTTTATAAATGCAATTTATCTGTTTCATTATCTTCTTTAATATAATCACAAATCACAAATCACAATAATCATCACCGTCATTTTCGAAACTAATGGCCCTTACCAAGTTCATAATCATCATTGTCAAAGGTCACTTGCAGCCATCACATTTCAACTTATAAGTTAACCTAGTGATGTAATCACTTTATCTTATAAACCGTCATCTTTGTCACTCATCAACGTGGTCGTCGTCATGGACATCTGCATCAGTCGACGTCATCATTCTAATTTGACACATCGAATTTATCGTTACATTTGCATTGCTTTCTGTCATCTCATCACGCATGTTATCCGCCTTGTGCCATACAATTTCTGTCAATCACCGTCTTTGTCATCATAATTTCCGTCATCAATGTCATGGTCTCCGTCATCATTGTAAACAAACACCTATATCATCATTAACAACGTCTTCTTCATAACCACAATCATTGATATCGAGCAAGAATCCCGACCAAACTCATCATCATAATCATCGGCAGTCATAATAAGAATTTTATCATCAACATCCGCGCTAAAGTCATTGTCAAATTCAATTACTCGCATATCCATATATCATCATCATATATCATCATTACTAACAACCACGACCAACTACATTAGCCAATGCAAATGTATCAAATCTTAAGTTCCACAAACTATATCCTCAATATCTTCATCGTTGTCGTTGTCAGTGTCATGATTATCATTTTCGCACCGTATTTAATATAGAAAGAAAGTATGTATTTACTCCTATTATACTTTTTCAGTGACTGGTGTGTGTCTCTCCTGGCTACAAATCCTCTCCTTCGCTATCACGTTCCTATCTTTCGTCGTTGTCGTCATCTGCGTCATCTTCACGCTCAAAAACCGGCGAGACATCTTCAAGAAGCCGACTAGTCGAGGTTTTGTCAGGTCAATCAATGGTCACAGGGCGGCTCCCAAGAAGGTTTCTCCAGCCATTTAGCACCGACGACCAGCAGCTTATAAACAGTATAGGACTCATAAGGAAATGTTCCCCGCGCATTAAGAATTTGGAGCACTTAAAGATAATCACGCAAAAGAAAGTATTCCCTGCAACTCATCATCAAAGATTCTTGCACAGCTTTATATTGGTTAAAATATGATAAAAACATTTGAAAGAAGATGTCTTCTACAAACTAAGCATTGAAAGGTACTTATCGGAGGCAAAATATTTTTTTTCAATTAATGTTTTTCAAATTGAACATCGACTTATGAGTTGCTTTTCATTTATAGAACTAGTTAGCCAGTCCTCAATAATATATTATTGAAAATATTACTTTTATAATTGTAGTAGGCAAAAGAGTCATTGGAAAATAGTAAATCGACTGATCAGTTTTAGAAAATAAAGAAATTAATTATGACAGTTTAAAATCAGGACTTGTTATCCTAAAATAATAGGATATTCATTTTGAAAGATGTTTTAGATGAGATGGCAAATTTGTTTCAACCAAAAAGAGCTAGGAGAATTACTGTAAATATCGAGATTACTTTGACGCAATATAACATAGCCTATATTGATTGTCAAAATTGCCTTTTTGAGTGTACCCTTACCTGAAAGAATTAAACAATATTTATTAAACATCTATACTTGTAATGCTCTTTTTAATATTACGGATTTTGATGACAAATACGACTAACAGAATTTCGTTTTCAGAGACATATCTCAACTATTGTTAGATAGTTACCCAACGTTTCCCTTGGAAGTTGGTTTTGGAAGTTGCCTGGTCGGCATGGAGAGAGAAAAAAGTCGAACCTATTACACGAAATGTTTTTCATACGTTTGTTATCTGGCAATCTCCAGACCCAAAAAGAGGTTTAATCTTATATATCAAGTATTTCTTATAATTCAGTAATGATATTGAATTACTAATAAATTCTTATGCTTTAAAGTTTTCTAAAAACATCAAGCTTGTAATGCAGTCGGGTCTATTGACGAGATGGAATGGGTGCTTGGAAAGGTGATATAAGTACTTATTATATGAATGGATTATTTCCGTCTTTCTGATTGGCCTACTTGGTCACATGACAGCAATGACGTCAAGCGATGTCAACCTGTGTGGATCGCGATAAGTTGATATAACAATCTAAATATCCGGTGGATAAAAATAGATATCGAAAATCCCGGTCGACCAGAAATAGCAGAAGAATGGTAATGTAAGACCTATTTCATATAATAAAACAATTATAGACTTAAGCTTCAGACTCGGTTGATCCAATGATTTATCGACCTTGGACATGTGATATTCACCTCGGCTTCGCCTCTGTGAATATCACATGTCCAAGGTTTATAAATCATTGGATCAACCTCACTTGAAGTCAATAATTGTTTAATACAATATTGATGTAAAAACTGCACAATGACGTTACATGCAAGACTTTTCGAGGGAGAAGGTTTACTAGGCCAAGGGCGTTCAAAATCGACCGATTTTCTCTCAAACTGGAATTTAAAACAGTGCATTGCTGTGATAAATACACTTATCAGATAAGTAACACTGATCATGAAAGATGTAACGATGATCTAACATATTCCTAACGCATAAATACTGCCAAAGCTGAAAGGTGAATAGATTCGCTGAAAACGCATAGACGTGTGTATGCATCCATCTGCTGTTTTCCACAAGGCATCCTAGCACGATAAATCCTAACCGACTCTGTTGTGTTTTGAGTTCAGAAGAAACGATTAAATGTTCCAAAGGAAAATCTAGTTTCATAACATAAGGTTGACTGTAATATTTTCAGCAGCTCGTTGGAGTGACCAGGGGGAAACATTTCGAAAATTTACGTTTTAATTTTAATCATAAAATTGGTAATAAAGATAGTCATATACTCTTTCTTATACTCATTCAGTATACGTATGATGCAATTCGTCTAATTTAGTCGATAAATATAATTTTATTTCAAAATTGCGAAAATACATTTATGATTTTATTTCTCTATTTCTTCTTGCAAAATTCCACTATCCACCTGTCACTACGATGTAAGATAGCGGATGTTTATGTTACAGAAGGACATGGGAGGTATATTGTAAGTGCAAAAGGTGTCAAACTTAATCCAAATTACATAATGTTTGCACTAAGATAGACAGGTAGGTGAACAAACCTTCGGTATGCAGCTGCAAACTGATCCTAACACATTTAGATCAAGATTTCGGGTTTCGAACCTGGTCAAAGTCTCAGTATCTTATCCATTAACCAGTGTGATCAGTTATCATTTCTTTGTGAACTTTCTTTGTGTCAGATTAATATCTTATCGTGATACTGGGCAAATAGGACAAGATTGTATCGCGACAGATCAACAACATAGCGTCACAGTGACCTTTGAATTATTACACCTTTTCCGCGATAGACAATAGAGGGCGTATGCAGTATGCAACAGGTACTCGTGTGTTATAAGGTCAAAATTTGCTTTTTTGTCGTGAAACGATTAACCATGATTTTTCGAAGCTTTCTCAGTGCTTACATAGCCTGAAGCAGTGACTGGAGTGTTTAGACCCCTTATTGATTTTTCAAATTGATTAAATTATTGAAGTTGTTAAGTACACCATCTATTTCCTCCTTCCGGTTTCAAGGTGACATTGTTATTGAAAGTATCGCCAACGTTTTGGTGTATATGTTTTTGTTGGAAACTCGTTTAGGAACTTAAAGATGTTAGTTATTGGTGTCTTCATTTATTCATTCATTTTATTATGCAAATGAATAAACACTGTCACTAAGAACAAATTCCCACATGTGCTTTATGTATTTTGATTAGCTACGGTCAAATCAAAATGTGCAAATGATAAATTACGAGTTATGTCAATGGTAGTTCATCAGACAAACACCGGTGTATGACGAACGTCTTCTTCATCCAAAGTTGCAATCAGCATGCTGGAGATCCAGCGATATCTCCGAGGAGATAATGTTTTTTTCACAGAAGATTTTGAACCTTTCCATTGACAAAAATGTGACATCACAATATTCCTACGTCATTACGTGATGACATCAGAAAGGAATTACGTCATAAACAAGAGGAGTACTCTATGGGCCTACCTTAGGTTGAGACCATCGCATTGGTACTTCGGTGGCAGTGTTGTGTTAAGAGACTTACATTTTCATCAACACGTTACTGTACTTGAACTTGAACTTTGCGAGTCTTTCAAATGATAACACGTTTGTAGTTTTACGGTCATGATTATATACTTGATTTGTTTGGGCGGGATCCTCTCTCTACCTACAGATACCAGTATGTGGGCTCCCCTCGCCTTTGCCGGATCCTTCAACGGGAACTCCTTCCGCTTGGTCACGTGGGACACCGTGTCTTGAGTCGGGAAAACCGGAAGAGGTTGGTCTTTGTTGATTTGGCTTTATGTAAAGATGTTAGTTCATTCAGCGCCTTATGAATATGTTTTGATTATTTTTGGAAGGAAACCTTGAATGGTCAGTTAAGGGTAATGAAATAAAGATAACATTCATGTAGTCCTTATGTTACGAACAATCTGGGGTATATCACAATCTGCAGATTGTTCGAACAATCTGCAGATTGTTCGCTCACAATCTAGGAATTCCTAGATAAACTGAGAGGGTATATAGGAGTCGATTCTCAGATTGTGAAGGGCTCAGTGCTCGCCTATATGTCACACTGACGGAGTATCGGGACCGATTCTCAGATTGTGAAGGGCTTACAGCTCACCTATATGTCAAACTTACGGAGTATAGGGATCGATTCTCGGATTGTGAAGGGCACCTTTATTTAAAATGGCAGAATATAGGGGTCAATTCTCAGATTGTTAATGGCTCACATCTTTAAATAAAGGTGAGCTATGAGCCTTCACAACCTGAGAATCGACCCTTTTACTCCGACAGTTTGAGTTAAAGGCGAGCATCGAGCCCTTCACAATCTAGGAATCGTCCCCTATACTCCCTCAGTTTGACATAAAAGCGAGCTGTGCGCCCTTCACAATCTGAGAACCGACCCCTATACTCCCTCAGTTTGACATATAGGCGAGTTTAGCCCTTCACAATCTGAGAATTGACCCCTATACCCTCTAAATTTTATATAATGACGATTTGTAGGCCCTTCACAATCTAGGAATCGATCCCTATACTCCGTCAGTTTGATATATAGGCGAGCGGTTAGCCCTTCACAATCTGAGAATTGACCCCTATGCTGCCTCAGTTTGACATAAAGCGATCTATGAGCTCCCTCAGTTTGAGTTAAAGGCGAGCACTGAGCCCATCACAATCTGAGATTCGGCTGCTTTACCCTCTCAGTTTAAATAAAGGTGAGCTATGAGCGTTCACAGCCTGAGAATCGACCCATTTACTCCCTCAGTTTGATTTATAGGCGGGCTATGAGCCCATCACAATCTGAGATTCGACTGCTATACCCTCTCAGTTTAAATAAAGGTGAGCTATGAGCCCATCACAATCTGAGAATAGATAACTATACTCCCTCAGTTTGACATATAGGCGCGCTGTGAGCCCTTCACAATCTATGAATCGGCCCCTATATTCCTTCAGTTTTACATAATGACGATATCTGAGCCCTTTGCAATCTGAGAATCGACTTATATACCTCTCAATTAGATATAATGACGATCTGTAAGCCCTCCAAAATCTAGGAAGCGATCCCTATACTGCGTCAGTTTGATATATGGGCGAGCCATGAACCTGTCACAATCTATGACTTGACAACTATTCTCCATCGTTTGGATGCATACACAAATAAAAACCTAAATAAACTAAACAACTCTCATTTTATAATGCAAGATGTACTAGAAACAAGCAAATTCCCAGATTGTGATCATTCCCAGATTGTTCAGGTTTTACAATCTGCAGATTGTTTAAACAATCTAGGAATGAAAAAAATTCCTTGATTGTTCGAACAATCTGCAGATTGTGATCATTCCCAGATTGCACGGAACACTTATACTTAACCGATTATTATTAAAAGAAGTATTTGCAGCAACATTCGGCACTTGTCGAATCGGTAAGGAAAAGCATATGTGAATTGAATAGCACCAGGAGTGTCATTTTAACACTAACGCCAGTTTATGATGCAAGCAAACCTATCATTGTGATATCATCTGTCCCAGGAACTTTTTAGTCAAGTGCGAAGTATCCTGAACAAGCTGACTCAACAGGAGTTCCAGACTTTGACCAAACAGGTTCAGGGTCTTGTCATAGACACAGAGACCAAACTCAAAGGTGTCACAGATATCATATATGAAAAGGTGAGACCTGATGCTGAATTTTTAATGGGTTTTTTTTCCAGTGATTTGTTAAAATAGGCTCAAACATTTTCTAAATCTGTTTTCTTTCAGGCAATAAGAGAACCGGCCTTCAGTGCAGTATACGCACAACTCTGCAGATATTTATCTACAGTAAGTAAGAGCTTTTAGAAATAATTTTTAACTGTTAGAAATGAAACCCTTTTGGATGAGTTTGTTTGCCTTATTTGAAAAGTACGCTACTAGTTGATGATAAATTACCATGCAGCTTCGAACCATTGTTCATCCAATCGAGGTGTCCGTATCTGTAAAATCAGGGATCAATGAAAAAAGTTTGGAACTGTTTTTACTCTACAGTTCGTCCATTTCAGATAAAAGTGCCGTCCGACACTAGACAAGATCAAAGTGTTACCTTCACTGTGATCTTGCTGACCAGGTGCCAACGAGAGTTTGAGAGGAATAAAGATGGACACCATGACCTCGACAGAAAGAAAAAGGACAAAGCGGAAGCTACGGTATAATGTGGTTCTTTTCTTTTGACTTTATGTAGGGAAAAAGGGAAATATCATTGTTCATGAGTTCATGTATGTAGCTCAAATAGCTCAATTGTTATACGTCCCGTACTTCTTACGTCTCTACATCTTTATATAGCTCACTAAGGCATCTTAGTAGCGTGGCATTTAGTCTATTGTTCCGGAAAAGACAAATTAGAAGGTATATGTAGTAAATCGAATAACTGAATAAATGAAATGTGTTTTTGTTTGTTCCTTTTGAAAAAGAAAATGAAAAAAGGAAAACACGTCAACAAGTATGTATAGATATTTGAATGAGTTCAGAAAAAGATGTGTAATTATCGAGATGTAAAACAGTATTCGTTATAGTTGAACCCCGATTGTCGATCATATTCAAAGGTGTATCATTGCATCACATATGCTCACAAATATATCGACTTTTGAATATGTCATTTAGGGATGATAAGGTAACTTTACTACAGCCATTTACATATTCGCCGGCAACAACAGTCAACTGTTGTTCATCTCCAGAATTGTTTTATAGGACCAGAACAAAGAAGACAGCGAATCAACAGCAATGAAGGAAAGGACGCGATCTCTTGGCAATATAAGGTAAACAGTAATAGAATTTTGTTTCAAATTTATTCCGTTCCAAATGTATCTAAAGAAAGACGTTTACAAATTCACCTTAATGCACTAACGCACACAGATAACCCGTAAACACAACGAATGCACGGATACCGCATATTCCTCGACAATACTTAGGTAATCTACCTGATACGTTATTTAGCAAATATAAACGTATTCAGGTAATAAAGTCGATTCTAAACGACAGAAGGTTAATTCGCATGAAATGTTATAAAGGAAATATTAAAATTTTTCTTACAACCAGAAAAGCTATAACAGCGAGCCCTTTTGTTAATCCAATAATAATACTTTGTTATCAAATCGGTTAACTCACAAGATTGTTATGTTAACACTATGTTATCCTTCATTCCCAACTCAGAAAGTAGGTTAATTCTAAATCTGCACATATTACTAGGTTAGCTGTTTTCAAATATTCATATTTTCCCCGTTGTGTGCACAGCTGACTATAGGCTTCTTTTTATATCTCTTAGACGACTGCAGCCGCCGTAACAATTTATTGTTGATTGCAGGAAAATTTTACAGAATCATAGTATTGCATTGCATTGATAGAAAGCTAAAGTGAATGCCTATGTCCTCATAAGCCTTGAGGTGAGGTGGGTTTGTGTCTAACACCACTTTCAAGATTATTCCACTTGTATCGCGGGTGCTAGTATTATTGCAGGGAGAAAGCCCGCAACACCATTGTGGCATTGCAGTGAAACCTGCATCCGCTGAAACTAGCGAACCATTGGTGGTACTACATTGAATTCCAGTGTAGCAATGCACCCTGACTTCGTGTAGAACAGTTCTCTACTGCAGACAAAGTTGTCGAACCTGGCGGGATTCGAGCCATGGACCTCCTGATCCGAAGCCGGACGCGCTGACTACTGCGCTACCCCGCCCCCATAAGCAATGAAATAGTAATTTTGAACCTATTTGAAAACGTGCTATAGTGCCTTTAACAAACACTCGTCACTAGTTATCTCCCTTACGATACATCTATGTCGATTGACAAGGACCAAGTGAGGACAAATATACGTGTGTGGTCAGACTATCGATTTCTCAGACTGAAAGGGACACATAGTATGTTATTGAGGAAAAATATGTCAAACTTCATAATGGGTGTTATTTTATCGAGGAGTAGTGGTTGTTTCAGAAAATCAGAATCCGAATATACTTACCAACCCAGTATAAGGACAAAAAACGGGTTAATGTCCTTAGTTGTGATCGAAATCCGGACAGTGGCGCGCGCCAAAGACTCAAACGTAATTTCGGAAAGTTATATACAGCAGATACAAAGACAAACTTGGTTTATAGTGCTAAGTGGGTCATTTAACCAATATATACGTTAATAAGACACATAATTTCCAATTCGTAACATTTCTAGAGCCGTTTTCCGATTATCAGTGACAACAAGAACATTTCAGAATTTTGGTATTAAAAAGATAAAGATGTAAGTTTAGGGGGCGATTTTAACTTACCTCAGGTCATAAGGTATTTTGTCTCTTACTAAAGCCAAATTAAAAATCATGAGACATACTCTGTGTCACTTTATGCTTCAAAGGTTCTATGATTTTTTTCAACAAAATTCATAAAGTTATCATTGGGGCTGTTTTATACCATTTTCATCGTATTTATGTGTTCTGACATGTTCTGGTAGAAACGGCATTTGAGAAACAATATTAACATTTTCGCCATCGTATCTGCATAATCAAGACATTAGACAAGACATAATCGGGCATGTAAGTTCAATAATTTATCTTTTTACGTTGTCAGGTTGATGGGTGAACTGTTTAAGTTGAAAATGATAAAGGAAACCATTATTCACGACTGCGTTTTTAAACTCCTGAGATCTCGTGATGAAGAGAATCTAGAGTGTCTATGTCAACTTCTAACAACAATTGGAAAAGAACTCGAAACAAAGAAAGCAAAGGTATGTTTATATGCTTCTTCAAATAAATATGTTTCGGTGAATATCATAATGGATAATTCTATAATGTAAATGTCGTAATATTATGTGATTATGATGTTGAATGATAAAAAACTTCTACATTGAGAAAACAATGACATGAAAACAAACTTCTATATCACTCCGCTATGTACAATCATTGCAGGCAAGAATGGACCAGTATTTCCAACAAATGAAGAAAAAGGTTTCAGACAAGAACTTATCATCCCGATGTCGTTCCATGCTACAGGATGTCTTAGACCTGCGAAATGTAAGTGGTTTACTAAGTCATTTGGAATGTAGCGATAGCTGAAACAATTGGTAGAATTATTTTTCAATTATAAACCAGAATTTGATACGGTAAAAGAGTAAAAACAGTTAGTATTTTCTTGATAATGCTTTCTTTATAGGAAATCACGACGTTTCCGGGATATATATTTACGATTAAGGAGTAAACACATACTCCAAAACGTCATAATTTTTCTAAGTTAAGAAGCGGTTATCCAGAAAATGTTGATGTCCGCTAATTCTATACGATATGCAAAGAAGTGAGTTGGATAAACTATTCTAATATAAGCAGTTACCAAGATCACGCATCGGTTGCCTTACACATAGCAAGAGAGTGAAGTTACGCGATCCAAAGAGAATTGCATAAGGAATACGTAAGAGGTAGATGTCAATCATTTTGAACAACTATAATGATTTCATTTTCAGAATAATTGGCAGCCACGTTGTGTTGACGAAAGCCCCAAAACCATGGACCATACACACAGAGGTGACAAGAAAGAGACACACGATAAATAACATACAAATCATGTGGCTGATTGAAAGAACTGTCTGACTATTCTAGTAACAACTTATGACAACTTATGTGATGTCTGCAAAATATTCTTGGATATAGCATCATCCCATAGTAAGTTACATGTTTTTGCCCTGAACGGTCCATGGTTTATACTATGACGCCGGATATGTAGACTATACTGCATCTTAAAATCCTTCTATGCATAATGGCTACAGCGAGTTGGAATCTTGTGAATTAATATACTAGTTATAGGGTTTTATTAACGGGTGATTTAATGACCTCGTATTCCTGAAGATGATAATTCAATAAAGAGGAAACTTTTGATAAAATCAAATTGGTCTTCTGACAGATAAACTAAGGAGACATTACGTGACCTATTGGCGTCACATATGCTAAACTTTATAAATGGTTTCTTTTTATCGAAGAAGTGACTGTTGTTGTTTTAATGCTTATCGTCTCTGTATATTTACAGTGACATATATATTTGCTGGTTTAACAGAATAATACACTAGTATCATAGCATATAATGTAGTGATTAATGTTATTTATTGAGACAAACTTAATTAGAAATGAGAAATAATCATCGTATGTCGCAGAAAAATAACCATGGGATGACAGAAAATTTCTTCTATAGTTGATTATGTTGATATACTGTATGAGCTTGTTCTCTATTGCAAAGGAGTCGCACAAATGTAATTGTTGTATGCAACAGATACATAACGATATGAACAAAATCAACATTATCAAACAATGACAACCATAAGTATTGTTGTCGATTATTTCTGCCGGTTAATTGAATTGGGTATTAATTCATGGATTTGCATGGTAATATGAAAGTGTTCAGGTACGGTTTGGAAAGACAGATATCATTTCGATATCTATTGATGAATATCCATCCAAAGTAACGTTTTTCGTCAGTCTCCATACCCGAATCCATCCAACAATGGATGTGTTAATTATTTCAAGCAATTAATTGTATTAAATCCTAAAATTATCAATCAAGTAATACAAAATAAAAAAAGACTCTGAATGTAAATGTCGTTAAAAAAAATAGGGACCCTAGTTAATCTCTTTCATTAGACTCAATATTGTTCATCCACTCATAACCATACGTAGTGTTTGCTTATGCTTGCCCTTCAATCAGCTAACAGGCAAATGTATGCAATACAAATATACGATTCATACGTGTATTTGTAATCTGGAGACATCTGGACACACCTGTGTAATTACCTGTCTAACTACCTGTTACAGATAAAGGGAAGTAACCCTTGCTAACTCAAACTCAAATTCTGGAAGTTATGTTTTACATTCAAGAGCCATCGTTCTTGTCAGATGTAGGTTTACGTGTTAAGATGTTTATTCATCATATATGTGTTCACCAGCGTAGAGGTAATTTTTTTAGTTTATTACAAGTACAAAAGGGATTGAAACTGAGTGACTTGAGTAATATTTTGACTGCTCACAAAACAAACGTGGTGTTTGTGTTATTATTTACACTAATGTAAATCAAATCAAAATTGAAAATTACTTTTCTATACATTATTCTACATTTATAACCAGAAATATATCTATAATTGTGCAGACAACATTTTAGTTCATTTTGATTTTAGGGAAGCATTTTTTAAAACTTAATCTATAGACGCAGCGAGCATAATCACCATGATAAACTGCCTCCGAAGTTTTAAATATCGCCTCTCAAGAAAAACGCTCGAAATTATGTACAAATCTTTTGTGACGCCGATCTTTGATTACTTTTGTCACATCTGGGATAATTGTACGCAAGAACAATCTTATCTTCTCGAACAGTTACATTTAGATGCACTTCGAACTATAAGTGGCGCAGTTCGTGGTACTAGCCATGAAAAATTATACCGAGAAACTCTGTTTAAACCACTATCTGAAAGAAGGCATAATATCAAATTGACTTATTTCTATAAAATGTATAACAATCTCTCCCCGGATTACTTATGCGACCTCGTGCCTAAACCTGTCTCTGACAATAGTCAATATCTTCTAAGGAACAGTTCTAAGTTACAAACTATACCCTGTAGAACCAAAATATATGAAAAATCGTTCCTTCCAGACACCATTAAATTGTGGAATTCGTTACCCGACGAAATAACCAATGCTGAAACAATTAGCAAATTCAAATCTCTTTTAACAAAGTCTGAATCAAAAAATTACCTCGATCTTAATTACGGCAGTCGATTTTGTCAAATTGTACACAGTCGTCTCAAGCTCGGATGCAGTGATCTTAACGCTGATAAGGTCAATAGACATATTTCAAGTAATGCCGAATGCGCTTGTGGATATCCCAATGAAAATGTTACCCATTATCTATTTATATGCAAGCTCTATTCGGATTCAAGAAATGATGCCTACTTCTATATAAATGGCCACAGCCTCCAAACTGTGTTATATGGAACACCACTTATGAACAAAAATGGAAATTTAATTATAATAAAATCCTTACATCAATTTATATGTAAGAGTAAGCGTTTTGAAAAAACAATGTAAATTATAAACAAAACATTACCTGTGAAAATAACTGCATGTGTTGTGTTACTTAGTCTGAATTTGTAGATACTCAATTGATGTAATGATATGCTGCGGTGTTCTGATTTTTGTTTCTTGTCTAGTTCGTGTGTACAATATTTATCATCTTTGTACTGGTGCGGTATTTATATAAGCAAAGCTTTGCTTGTTTACCAAACCAGATTCGTTTCTTGAATAAAAATATGTTGAAACCATAATCACCTTAAATCTTGCGCACTGACTCCTTGACTTAAGAGGATTATGAATCATAGAAATGATGACCACACCTTAAACACTTATGTTCGTCCTATTCACCAGGAACATAAAGATCTAGAAATCTAAAATGTTGCGTACAGACTCTTTTGAGTATTGAGGATTGTTATGACCCTGAATTTGATGACTCTGTGGCCACTCCCCTAAAAACTTAAACTGAAAACTACCTTAATCTTCTCTAGAAGCAAAAAACCTAGAAATTTCAATTGTTTTGTACAGATTCCTTGGTTATAGGGATTACAATTCATAGATTGTGTTTCACTAAATGAGGCAAAGAGGGAACGTGCCACGAAAACCTATTTAGGTCCTCTTCGAAAAAAGAAAAAGGCATAGAAAACTTTGGGGTATAATTTTTAGGTTTGGTAATCTTGGGACACTCAACAAGGGTCACATTGACCAGACCCAAAGTCCAAATTTCCCAGAAGGAAAAGGCTGAAATGTTATATATCGGCTCCTTTGCTAATTGGGCTTATGATTTAAAGATTTAACGCTTATCCACCCCTGCATAAGATCGCAGGGGTAACATACTAAGACCCATTTTTCTTTTTTGGAAAGAGACAGTTTAGAGAGCTGAAATGTGTAATTCATAAAATTGAGATTGTAATACCATGGTACCAGTGAAAAGATAGTGCATTTTACAACTTGGTTACAGAACCCATGGCTTAATTTTGTATTGATGTATGAATAATATGAATATAACCAGTTAGCTGTTAAATAGGGACACCTCGATAACTACGTTATAAAGGTAACTATATACTGAGAGTGTGTTGTATGTATATCTATTTACGACCCGCACTTACATAGCTGA
Source organism: Phorcus lineatus (assembly GCA_921293015.1). Taxonomy (NCBI): domain Eukaryota; kingdom Metazoa; phylum Mollusca; class Gastropoda; order Trochida; family Trochidae; genus Phorcus; species Phorcus lineatus. The sequence continues at coordinate 34,058,330 of OV121094.1, forward strand.
TAAACGTCGGCTTATCTGACACGCTGCTAGGTCAACAAAATCAATAGGTTGACAAACAAATATCGAGAAGAACGCCTTGCCGCAGGTAAAATATACATCGAGACAATCGTATATTATTATTTCTTATTTGTTTACAAGTTCACAATGTTCTAAACTTTCATGGTAGACATCATATCATTTAGGCGTTTGTAATAAAATATGAGGAGGACGTTTTAAACGAAACTGTTTCTCGAAATATACAAGGTTTTGTCGTCAAACGATCTGTGTCATGAGCGTTATTAAAGTAGATGAATGTTGTCGGTTATTACCTATAAGGGCAATCATATTGGGTTTAATATTTTTCATACGATGCTCTAGGGCAACATTTAACGTTTTCATTGTGACGTCACTTCACAAACAATGCTTTGACGTCAAAGTTCACAGTTCATCCATGACGTTGCGTTCCATGATTTTGATAATTTCGTTAGGTAGAAACATACTATAAAAAAATACTTTGTCCACGACACTCGTGCCTTAATACCAGTATATCCCTCGCTCTCGCTCGGGAAGTACTAATATTAAAGCACTCGTGTCGTAAACATAGTATGTCAGGGACACTACACCCGACTATATAGACTTTGTATACGCGAATTTGCGGTACCGATTAATCTCTTTAGCTTTCAGTTACAACAAACATGTTGGCATATAAGCAGCTATGACTCGTCTGTTTTCATCTACAGATGGAGATGTTTCCTATTTGCAATGTCTGCCGCTGGCCCTTTACTTTGAGAGGGTCCAGTCCATTCTTGTTGCCCTGTTTGCACGACGTGTGCGAGAAATGCGTAACTTTATCAACAGGTGGTATGATAACATGCAACACATGTAACTGTGACACCAACCTCAACGAGATCCAGTTGAAGAAAGCCGCAGCAACAGAGAGTCAAATTCTTCACCTCACAATCAAGAAACGACCAGAGGACCTTCTCTGTACACATGAAGATGACGGTAACCAGGCTTTTTATTGGTGTCAGGAGTGTGAGGAGATGCTGTGTGCATCCTGACAGAAAATGCACCAGAGTTTCAAAGCAATGGCGAATCATGATTTGCGGAAACTAACAGATATCAATGAAGATTTCCTACACAAGGAGAAGTACTGCGCTGTTCACTGGTTGTACCCATTGGATACCTGGGACAAAACGTGCCGTCTCATGCTGTGTAGCAGATGCAGTCAAATGCATCATGGAGATCATGAGTTGGAGGATATTGGACTTGCTGCCATGTCAAGGAAAAAGCGACTAAAATCTACAGAGAAAGAGGTGAAGTCAGCTTTGACAGCCCACATTGGACGTCATTCAGACATGTGTTCACACAAGAAACTTGTTATTCAGGAAACTGCTGTGGTGAAAAATGAAATCATGGAAACATTCTCCACTTTGAGGGCAAGGCTAGATTCAAAAGAAAAAACACTCTTGGGAACACTCGAACAACTTACTGGGAGAATGTTAAAAACTATTTCTCAGGACATTAAACGTTCTGAAGCGATGCAGTATAAGTGTAAAGCAACCGAGGAATACATTGGAAAATGTCTGAAATTTGCTTCCGAATATGAACTCGTCTCTTTGGATGACAGGACTACCGCTGCAGCTTTAGAATGTATCGTCTCTAGGCCTGTCGACAAACTGGATTTGAAAGTCCCTGTCTACAACAATGATGGTTTGAGTCATCTGATCGAATTGATCAACTGTTTCAGTGGTGTTAGTGAAGAGATGATATCGAACTCCAAACAATATGCTCGCAAGGTAAAAGAAGCGGTATCCTTTCTCTATCAAAGAAAATGACATTGGTATATCAACACAATCAATGGTAATCTTTGTAATTAGACTTTAAGGTTTTGGACAAAAACTACATGTTAGAAAATCTTGATAATTTTAATGTTCTTAAACCATCCATCTAGCTAAGAAGGCACTTTAATTTGCTTGAAAGTGACAGCGATATAAAGGAAAACCATTTGCCAAATGAAGTTGTTTTTTTTTTACACAGAATGTATTGTCAAAAATAGGCTAAAATTTAGTAGCAGTGTAAATATTACTGTTTGTCTAGATTTGGTCGTGTTACAAATATTCGTTTTGAACTCTTCTGTTCACAGTCTGTTCAAAGACAAAAGTCAGGTCAGGCACCGACAACGACGACAGATGAATCAAAGTTAAAGAAGCCTGTCTTCTCAAGAGATGAGAAAGCTTCAAGTCACGATTACACAAATGTACAAGGTGAGGTCGAAAAGGTTAATATGAGAGATAAATCCTGTAAACATTAAAAAGTTTTCAGTAGAAATTCTCAAAGTCTTTCAACAGAACATGGGTCAGTCACATATTTCGTTATCCACGGTAGATAGGCTATATTTAAAGTAGACTAAAGTGCTCCACTGTCCACAGAGCATGATATCTGGTTCAGGTTTGTTATGACAGATATATGCATTTAGACTATGAATAACCAAAGGGTTTGTTCACTTTAGAATGATCCCGGTAGAACGTTTTACGGATCTGGTGCTTTGAATGTAATGAATGATATCTAGTGAAAACATTCCGAAATTAGGTGGAGATAGGCGAGTGTAAACGGCGTTGAGAACTTGTGAACTTGTTTCCCTTGCAAGGCATAGCTTGCACTAGGCTAAGTCACTGCTTGATTTTATCCTTGCTGTATTTCATCATCTTTTCTGTGCAAGCTGTAGCTGACTGCAGCATATCTTGATTGGCCAATCAGAAAGGTAACCGGTGGTTACGTTGAAGATATCGCTGTCAAATCAAGAATTTGGACCAATGTTTTCAATTCTTACATTAGGCAATGTTCAATAGTGGAGCGACTTACGCCTTGAGGGAAAGTGTCAAGTTATCAAGTAGAAAGGTTGACTACCTATTACCTACGTGTCATGTATGGATCTGTCAATGAATACAAGTAACTGATACGTTGCAGACTCTGTTCATCCCAAGATACCACCATTAGTCCAAGAGGATGAGCGGCAGACAAGAACAGTAAGCAATCTTTCTTCATTCTTCCAATTAATAATTTATAAGGAAATGATGTTGCCACTTAAAAGTTGGTGACTGATACATGTGTGGTATTCGTTTGTAATTTAAGTCTTTGATTATTAAAGAGCTTGTCACCTGGCCATTCACAAGAAGCTCTACTTATCATATTGATTTAAAACATAATTATAGAAGGACAAAGGTACCCTTCACAAGAAGCTCTACTTATCATATTGATTTAAAACATAATTATAGAAGGACAAAGGTACCCTTCACAAGAAGCTCTACTTATCATATTGATTTAAAACATAATTATAGAAGGACAAAGGTACCCTTCACAAGAAGCTCTACTTATCATATTGATTTGAAACATAATTATAGAAGGACAAAGGTACCCTTCACAAGAAGCTCTACTTATCATATTGATTTAAAACATAATTACAATTCACAAGAAGCTCTACCTATCATATTGATTTAAAACATAATTATAGAAGGACAAAGGTACTCTTCACAAGAAGCTCTACTTATCATATTGATTTGAAACATAATTATAGAAGGACAAAGGTACCCTTCACAAGAAGCTCTACTTATCATATTGATTTAAAACATAATTATAGAAGGACAAAGGTACCCTTCACAAGAAGCTCTACTTATCATATTGATTTGAAACATAATTATAGAAGGACAAAGGTACCCTTCACAAGAAGCTCTACTTATCATATTGATTTGAAACATAATTATAGAAGGACAAAGGTACCCTTCACAAGAAGCTCTACTTATCATATTGATTTGAAACATAATTATAGAAGGACAAAGGTACCCTTCACAAGAAGCTCTACTTATCATATTGATTTGAAACATAATTATAGAAGGACAAAGGTACCCTTCACAAGAAGCTCTACTTATCATATTGATTTGAAACATAATTATAGAAGGACAAAGGTACCCTTCACAAGAAGCTCTACTTATCATATTGATTTGAAACATAATTATAGAAGGACAAAGGTACCCTTCACAAGAAGCTCTACTTATCATATTGATTTAAAACATAATTATAGAAGGACAAAGGTACCCTTCACAAGAAGCTCTACTTATCATATTGATTTGAAACATAATTATAGAAGGACAAAGGTACCCTTCACAAGAAGCTCTACTTATCATATTGATTTAAAACATAATTACAATTCACAAGAAGCTCTACCTATCATATTGATTTAAAACATAATTATAGAAGGACAAAGGTACTCTTCACAAGAAGCTCTACTTATCATATTGATTTGAAACATAATTATAGAAGGACAAAGGTACCCTTCACAAGAAGCTCTACTTATCATATTGATTTAAAACATAATTATAGAAGGACAAAGGTACCCTTCACAAGAAGCTCTACTTATCATATTGATTTGAAACATAATTATAGAAGGACAAAGGTACCCTTCACAAGAAGCTCTACTTATCATATTGATTTAAAACATAATTATAGAAGGACAAAGGTACCCTTCACAAGAAGCTCTACTTATCATATTGATTTAAAACATAATTATAGAAGGACAAAGGTACCCTTCACAAGAAGCTCTACTTATCATATTGATTTGAAACATAATTATAGAAGGACAAAGGTACCCTTCACAAGAAGCTCTACTTATCATATTGATTTGAAACATAATTATAGAAGGACAAAGGTACCCTTCACAAGAAGCTCTACTTATCATATTGATTTGAAACATAATTATAGAAGGACAAAGGTACCCTTCACAAGAAGCTCTACTTATCATATTGATTTGAAACATAATTATAGAAGGACAAAGATACCCCTGACTCTTCTGTAAAAATTGTGTTACCATTCGTCTTTAAGTAAATACAAAACCATAATAGATACGAGTAGTGACTAGCCTCAAGTATAAAACGATACACGTTCAGCTCTTTCAATGTTAGTCTGAATTTCTTTCAATCGATTCTGTTTTATGTCAGTGTCAGGATCCGCATTTGGTTTGATGTCTATTGTACCATCCAAAACGTTCAAATCAGCAAGCAATTAATAACAATGTTTTGGAAACAGAATATTCTTTTAACTATTGTATTGTATAAGCAAGATTAGAATTTCAATGGAATGAATTGTGGACGCTGATTTAGGAGAAACTACATCAATGTACAGAGCTTCTTACCGTTTTTATCGACCACTGACACTGTTAATCATTTTAATACTAATGTTTCTTAAGAACTTTACATATTGTATTGTTTTCACCCTCTGAAACCTGATGTCAAAGGCTCACAACTCTGACTGGTCTGATTGTTGTCAATTCTGAACATTGCAAAAAGTTGCGATAAAGATTATATTGGAGTATTTTTTTGCACAATGTTTACCGCAATATATCGGTGTTCCCTTACTAATGCACAGACCTATTTAAAAGAGATGAGATGTTATCGACTAATGGACACTATCGACACGTTGTTAGAGCGACGATTTAAGGAACACCAATCCTGATGTTGTAATTAGGAAAAACAGCGGGAAATATTTTTGACCCTGAGCTCGTTCTCAGATAAGTTTTATTTAAGATATTATTGTATAATTGTTACGCAGGTTCGAAATAATTCTATGAGTCAGCTGATTATCCAGCATCGTTTCAGATCCAACGCCGACTACCCCCACTGCCTGATCCAGCTACGGTCGCATCAGATCTGACCCGACTTGCGAATCCTAAATTTCGGATATACGAAACTCCAATGGCTTGGTTATGTAGTACACCGTTCTTGGAGTTCAGAGAACCGGAAGAGGTACGGTGGTGTGAGAGGGATTTGTTTCTTTGCCTAACGTATACATATATATATATATATATATATATATATATATATATATATATATATATATATATATATATATATAGTCCGAAGTATGGGTGAAATTGAATTACGCAACTCGTAAACTCGTAATGTATGGGGACAATGAAGTGTGTCAGGGACATTTTCTGTTTATTTTGGTAAACCTATCGTTGTCTCTGTTTTCAGTGTCACATTGCACCATACGTACTAAAGGCCTGGTCACACAGCCCAGAAGTTGCGATACATGCGCGATTTGCGCATTTCATCAGTTTGTCTGACGTGGAACCTCCGTAGTTGTCCATCGATGTTCGCCGGATCAGCGCTTTAAGCGATTCCGAGTTTTGAGCAGCCTATTAAGTTTACGCAGTACTGCGCTGTTGTACGTAAGTTTTGCGTAGTGTGCGTAGTTCTTACGCGACATATGCATGGAATGTCTGTGATCCTAAGCGAACATATTGCCAATATCGCGTTCATCGACGTCTTTCCATTGATGATTAGCAGACATACGACATATGGTTCGCGCATATGAACCCGTTGTGCGCAGTTCATACGTGAATCATGCGCGGTTCAAACGCAGTTCATTAGTGCAAGTGCGCAGAATTTGCGTGGTTTTTCAGCGGACCTTTCGTCGCTCACAACCACGTATTCGTCCTGTTTGCGCATTTATTCGCTGAAGTGCGTGGTTTGTTAGTGATTTATGCGTGTTTTTTTTTCCGTAGTTCTTGCGCAATTCATCGGTGATTTCTAATTGCATAAATCAGTGCAAATGGTCAAATTCTTGAAAGAGAGGCACGCATAAACAAACTTTGTGCGTGATTCGTGCGTTTACGCGACTTTTGGGGTGTGTGACCAGGCCTTAAGGTACACAGCCTAAAGTGAAAACTGGCTCTCTTTCTATTACATCACTATGATTGCAGAAGTTATTCATATACAACGTCATATATGTTGACAGGGCTTACTGCAGTCATTATTGCAAAAGAAAATATCTTTTCATAAGCGACATCTCCTGCAGGAAGTGTATCGTAAGGTGCGAAGTATCCTGAACAAGCTGACTCCACAGAAGTTCCAGACTTTGATCAAACAGGTTCAGGGTCTTGTCATAGACACAGAGACCAGGCTCAAGGGAGTTACAGATATTATATTTGAAAAGGTATCAGTCAATATTAAAACATCTTTTTATGCTAATCGGAATGTTTCGTTTTGGCCGCTTTATTGAAAATAAAATCATCAGTGCAAAATTGCATACGAAGTTATTATTGATATGATTTTTCTTCATCAGATTTTATTGTATCATTCTTGAGTTATGACATTGCATTAAATCTTTAAAAATTAGATAATACAGAAATATTTTGTTAATTTCGAATTTCAGTCATCCATATTCAATGGTCATTTCGTCATCTTTGGTAATTATACAAATCGTAGAGCATCCTCAAATGTTCATGGTTTCTTTTTCCTTCCAGGCAATCAGTGAACCAGCATACAGTGTAGCATATGCAAACATGTGCAGATATCTATTAACAGTAAGTTCGTTGTCTAATCCTTTTGTTTGAATCAGACTTTTACGATTTTCAGTAGTTTATAATGTTTGAAAACACTCTTTAAAATCTCGACACTCCAACGTTCACAGGAGATTGCAACTAATAGTACCTACAAATATTGTATGCTTTAAAAGAAATTAGATTGATAACGCATTTTTTTCACCATACCATTCAGCTGAAAGTGCCATCTGACACAAAACCAGGGGAGACTGTCAACTTCCGTGTGATCTTGTTAACCAGGTGCCAAAGAGAGTTTGAGAAGGATAAGGATACACAGCTTGATCTCGACAGAAGGAAAAAGGATATAGAGGAAGCTACGGTAATGAGCAGGTTTCTATTATCTTGAATGTCAAGGTCATACAGCTTGAATAAAATTTCAAATATTGTTTGTTCATATATATTTCTCTGAAAGAAAAAACACCCTCAAAGCTTAAGTTCTCCGAAACTGTGTTACGAGACTTTCGTGTACTTTCAGGATCAGAAAAACGCCGTAGAAATGAAAGAAGAATTAGATCAAGCAATTACAAACGCAAGGAGGCGGTCTTTAGGAAATATTAGGTATGTTTATTTGATTTTGTTAAATATATTTACTTTTCTCTAATTCAAATGTTACAAACAAATGGTCATGCTCGATAAAAAGGTCCGTAGTTCGAGTCCCGACAGGGGCTCTGTAACTTTGTCTGCAGTAGAGAACTGTTCTACACGCAGTTAGGTTTGAGTGCAATGCTACACTGAATTTCAGCGCTCGCAAGTTACACCGCAATGCATAGCCACATTGGTGCAATCTCCCAACAATAATACCAGCGGCCGCGAAACAAGTGAAATACTCTTGTAAGCGGCGCTAAACCCCATATCGTCTCACCTCACCGCTGAGTGAAGCCATTATCGGAGAATATTTGTTGCTTGATTTTGAACAAAGTGAATTTAAACCTTTTCAGATTTTATGGACTTTGTTCTAATAAACATATTGAACTTGTTTTCAGATTTATAGGCGAACTGTTTAAGTTGAAAATGTTAACGGAAACCATTATGCACGACTGCGTTTTTAAACTCCTGAGATCTCGTGACGAAGAGAATCTAGAGTGTCTATGTCAACTTCTAACTACAATTGGAAAAGAACTGGAGTCAGATAAGGCTAAGGTATGTGAGATACAATATAGCCGTACTTGTGATGGTTCATTGCTTTGACCCTAAGGTTAAAGATATTAAAGTTATTTTCTCAAATGTAAATGGTCAAATGTTGTCAATTGGTTTATTACTTTGCAAACAATATACTATTGCTAAAAAAAAAGGGAAAACCAAACCAAAAATTTTCCTTTGTATTTCTGATTTTGAATGGACAAGTAAAAGAATGGATAATTCTACTTTCAGCCAAGAATGGACCAGTATTTCCAACTAATGAAGAAAATAGTTTCAGAGAAGAAAGTTTCATCCCGATGTCGTTTCATGCTTCAAGATGTCATAGATCTGCGAGATGTAAGTATTTGCCTACAAGAGAACATTGCTCTAAGAATTGTATCAAAAGGCTTAATAAAAAAGCAAATAATTTTCTTTGTTTTTCATCTTTGCAATAAAATTGTTCATTGAATATGTTTGTTATTAAAAGCACATTCAAATTAAACTTTATCTGAACATGAAATAAATCCCTTTACAGAATAGTTGGAAGCCACTTCGTGACGAAAACAACCCTAAAACCATCGACCAGATCCACAAAGACGCTAAGCGCGAAGCTGTCGAACAAAACATGCTGACTGCTCTACACATGGCACAGCAACCGTCACAACCCCAGAACCATCAGTCCAGGCATAACAAACGTAAGAAAACTACGTCATTGTCGTGCTTCAAGCTGGTATGTCATATACCAGGTTGATGATAAAAAAAGTTCTTTAAGGTTCACTTCAGTCTTACAATGCCATGTCCTTTTGCAACTGCTGGTTTCGTCTCTGATCATTGTATGTTAGAATTGAGTTTATATTTAATTGAAACCACCCAACTCTTTCATTCATTGCCAGCTGTCCTTACTTTCAATTATTATCTGTCCTAACTTATGCAGAGTTTTTCATTAATGCTTTTTCATGTTTATTCCCTGTGACTTGGTAGATTATGAGATTATATGAACATACACTATGGTTGTGCGACTCCAGTTTCTCATCCCCTCTCTGGCAATTTTCAATTACTTACTCTTTCATGTTGGAGCTGCCCGAGGCAGACCCGGTGGTCAGGCACGCTGGAACACCGTCCTTAACATGGCCATCTGCAACTTTGGCAGGAACATTGATGTCTCCAAACTTAGGTTAGGATAGAGGAAGTATGCTCCCAGTGTCTTTTCAGGTTAAGGGCTCTGTTTCACGTCTCTGTACAGCTTAAACTAAGCTAATTTTCCTCAGATATGATATTAAATTTTACAATGTATTAATATTTAGCTCAATTCCTGGTTAAAATCCTTGTTGCAAAATTCTTCTCAACTTCCGCTTCGTGATAAATGATAGTAAATTTTACTGGGTATTAGAAAATAACTTTTCCAAAGCACACGGCAAAACTTTATTTAAAAGGCACTAGTACACGCTCACAGGTACTCTTTTATGGCATATATCGACATATCCATGAACTTTAGATTTCTATTGATGCAATGAAATACATTTTATTATTTACAAACATCCTGCATTCAATAACAAGAAAATGTAGACGGCTTAAGTCACGAAGGAATTTTAAAACTCTATAGCCTCGGTTGTGCAAAATTCACTTTTTATAGAATTAGGTATATTTTCAGCTTTTGAATATGCTCTAATCTCTATATTAAGGATAAAGGATTAAGTAATCAATATCAAGACATCTCTGTTAATTCCCCAATTTATTTTATATCAGTAGAAGCATTTTTTAATGTATAAACACCAGCTGTCGCCGTTTTGTCTTTTCATGGTGTATGCAAATTTTTAATATTGCCGATATTTTAGTTCTTGTATATTTACAGCAAAGTTGCAGCTGAATACATGCATATTTTCCAAATAACGTATATGGCAGATCATATCTGATCAGTATTCATGATTACGAAATAATGGTGTGCCTCTAAAGAAGTTGTTACTTACAAGGGGAAAATGTCTTGTGACCAATGATAAAGACACGTTACGATTTTTAAACCGTTAGTTTTTACTTAATAAAATTTTGAATTTGATATTGTAAGTCCCTGACAAAGATGTTTTCAATGCTTGAAGATCGACCCCATGCCCAAGACCTCCTTCCAACGAGCACCCGCTGGTAAACTTACATGAAGGACTCACTTGAAGCAGTAATCTTAGGCAGTCTGCATCTTCTTAAATCACGAGAACCACTAAAACTTACAAACACTTCCCTCTGTTGCAGAATGCTGACATCCAACTGGTGGAGGTTTCAACCGCTTCAACCCTCGTCCTCCTCAGGAACAAGAGCGGGAACGTCCTGTGACCAGTAACGTAAATTGTATGGGTTCTATGTCTAAGTAATGTGTTTTTACTTGAATCTATTCTATTCACATTTTTTAAAGTATTAATCTACAAGTTGAATATGTTTTCCCTTACGTTAGAACGAGGCTGAATGATGAGTCTCTGACATGTACTTGTACATGTACCTTAGCTCACATGCGAATCATCAATGAATTTTCTGTGTGTAGCTTTGTGAAATATATAGACTGACTGGTGTATATTTGTTTAAAGATAATAAATTCAAATATTAAAGTACCTAGTTTCCAAAATAGAATCTGACGAATTAATTATCATTATTTATGAATTTTGTTTTGTGTTATGAAAATCCTTTTTGATACAATTGATAGTTTTGTTATCTTACCTTCGTCTCCTTTGCGAGGAAAATCGTTTTTAGATATAAAACATTGATTTATTGTATATCATTTTTACAAATTTTCTATAATATGTTTTTGTACAATTCTTTATTACTGCTCAATTGTTAAATTTGACGTTGTCAACTGTTTCAAAATGATCTTTTTCATAAATATTGCTTTGAATTGATCCCCCTGTAACTGTATACCTCCACTCAAATCTAACAATGACCATGAAAACCCAACTTGTTTCTCTGATCATGAAAGGGCAGAAAGATTAAGTGAATATTTCCAATCGATTTCAACCATAGAGGATCATAAAAAATGTCTACCAAGCTTCAGGAATAGAACTTGTGCTGTTATGGATAGTCTTATAGTTACCGTTGGAGAAATTGAGGATATTATAAAATGTTTGCATGGTAAAAAGGCTTCAGGGCCCGATAGAATACACCATTAACTGTTAACAACAAAACATGTTGTCCATACAATAAGTCATGTTCCATGTTTATTATTTAATATGTCATTGCACTCATGTGTATATCCATCTGAGTGAAAACTGCAAATGTTATGCAACTTTTCAAAAAAGGAGATCCAACATTATCTTATCTTATCAGTTGGACATTCAACTGTACATCAATTAATTGAAATCTACCATCAGATTTGTGAATCATTAGACAAAAAAGAACACTTTTGTATGTTTTTTTGTGATGTTTCAAAAGCATTTGATAGAGTTTGGCACAAGGTTATATTGTTGAAACTTGAAAAATATGGTGTGAAAGGTCAATTACTTGGCTGGCTGGCAAGTAACATATGTAATCGCAGTCAAAGCTGTTTGTAAATGGAGCAAAATCCAAGCCAAAATTACTCAACGCCAGGGTTCCACAGGGCACAGTGCTTGGTCCATTTTTATTCATTGTTTATATAAATGACATAGAAGATGAATTAGATTGGTTAAGTAGGCTTTTTGCTGATGATTCGTCTTTGGGTTATTCTAGAGCCAATGATATACTTTTACAAGAAAAACTAAATGTTAACTTATGCAAATTAAATATACATGTATGGGGTAAAAAATGGCTAATTAAGTACAATCCGGATAAGACTGAAGCTGTTTTATTCTCCACACAAAACCATATTAAAAAAACCTAAGTAGTTTTTTGATGGGGTGGAAGTAAAAATGGTAGAGACAAATAAACATTTAGGAGTAACACTATCTAGTAATGGCAAATTGGCGGAAAATATTGAAGATATTTTAAAACGTGTTTCAAAAATGGTATCCTCACTGCGACTTTTGAAATATGTGTTATGTAAGGAAACGTTTAACAGAATTTATATGATGTTTATAAGACCACATCTTGAATACGCAAGCGAAGTTTGAGACGGGTGTTATCAAGAGCTAATAAACAAGTTAGAACAAATTCAGTTGCAAGCTACAAGAATAGTAACTGGCCTACCAAGGCAAACATCATGTAAATTCCTGTACTTTAAAACATTATAAGAACGTCGAAGGAAAAGAAAGTTAACATTGATAGACTATGATGTATAAGATTCAAAATGGATTCGCTCCACAATACCTTGCAGATCTAATTCCTAACAGTGTCGGCTCTAAATGTGACTATAATCTACGTAACTCTCAACATATATCTTCTCCGTACGCAAGACTCAAAAATTAAAACATTTTTTTTACTTTCCATCAACAATTAGTTCCTGGAATGTTCTTCCAACCAATCATCGGCAGTCAAATACAGTCTCAACATTGTTGCAATGTACATTGTATAGCAAACAGAGACTTATGTTTTCATCACGGCGCTTTACCGGACTTACAATATATCTTAAACTTTTGCTTGAGGGAAGTGCAGACCTGTCAATAAGTCAAAACAAAACTTTTTTATGTTGGTACAAACTTACATCATTGAAACAAATAGATTTCTTTGACATTAAATATTTGTCAACAATATTTTTTCTTCCTGATACTCTTACTCTACTCTTGTTCACTGTCTGCTGTCTGTGTTCACTATGTATTACGTAAATCAATTTTGTACATACTAGGAGAGGGCATTTTAAGTTGGATAACTTGTCCCCAATCCTTTTCTTGTGAATAAAATATGTTTAAACCAACCCTTTGTTGTTAATGTAAAGCTGACTTACAACACTATCAAATATCTATAAGATGAGTTTTCTTCATTTCATTTTTCAGAGAAAATAATTTTGATTAATCAAGATTAAGGTTTTTGATAGTACATAACGATGCCTGTTGCAAACAATAATTTGGCACTATACGTTTTCATAGAATAGAATTTAACGAGTAATTACAATCTCTATTAATTATTGGACAGATAGAAAAGTTTACCAAAATATCTTCCACGGCAGTCAGGACAGGAATAACGATGGAGATGGTTTATTACGTCATCACAGTACGTACGTGTCCAACTGCTGACCAGGGTCAGTGATGAGAGCACGGGGAGATTGTTCATTGGAACAGTGGTACTCGCTACAATATTCGGATGGAATGTTTTCTCTCCTTTTTCTTTAACGTACAACTGTATATAAGAAGAGCAGAACATTGGCTTGTTGTAATTAAACATAAAATGGACAGCTAAGTAAATGTTAGTATAGCAGAAGCCAATTAAAGACTAAAAAGAAGGTTTGCAGGTTAATCAGCGTGGCTGACACAAATATTGCATGAGGGGTGGAAACATTTAATTTAAAATAATGATTAAAAGTTGACATTGGACATTGCATATTCCCTCTGTGGTTGTCAAAGACAAATATATACATTCATGTTCCCATGAATCGAACAACGTCATAAACAACTTCCATATGTTGGTTAAAAGCCACTCCGTGAGTTGTTGGAGTCATATATGTCAAACTTAAACAATGATGTCATTTGATCGCGGAGTATCGAGTGTTACCCAAAAAAAATACACTTTAAAGCTTATTGGTTTTTACAGTGACAATATCAAGGTAGGACGTCGCAATCATGATCGAAAACTGGACAGTGGCGCGCGTTAAATAGTCAAACGTAATTTTGGAGGAGGGCAATGGGAGTTGATAGTGTTTGTTAGGTTATATAACTAGTATCCATGTGTATTGGACGTGATATCTACACCTCTGTGCATTTATAGGACTGTATTTAGATTTTCATGGAAAACCAGTATTTGTCATATATATGTCCTTTGGACATGAAAAGTTCAGATGTTTTGATTTTATATCACCACATATGACATTTAGGTTCGTATCAAAGGTAAATCATATGTTATGAAATCACGGAGTGGCTCTTCAAAGTAAATCATATAAAGTACCCTTATAACGTACCGTAAACACAGTATTTCTGCACGGCATAATGTAGTGTTACTAAAGTTTAATTCAGATTAACATAATTGCTCATTTTAAACAATTAAGTTGATCAAACGAATCTTTTTGTATATGTTATATTTCAAGTATACTTTGTCCATACCATGTCGACACTAAGAAAGACAACGTGAAGAAAACACTAAGAAACCTCTTCTTGTTGATATTGAATTGCACATATTAAAAGTACACACTGGATTCGACATTGAATATTTTGCAAATTTCTTCACTGTGTTCTTTGAGAAGGTAACGTGAGTAACATCAATTTCTTACCCGGTATTTTTGTATTCATAATGGTCATGGGAATAAAAAAATGTTTTTAAAATAATTCGAACTACTTTCCATTCATTTGCTCAGTGAGTCAAGCATACACATATCAACGAGACTTCATTTTGCAAATCGCATGAAATTATATGAAACGTATAAAGTTTATATGCTGTTTGTTAAGATTATCTTGTTTGATATTGTCACATTTCGACTGATTAATAACAAAACACATGTGTTCGACAAAATAAATCTATATATAAAATATATGAAACCAAAGAATATACAGTACTCAGTGTACAATATATATATATATATATATATATATATATATATCAGAACCCCTGCTGACAATATAGTAAACAATACTGTCCAAATAACTACACAAGTAATTTCTGCCCTTTAGGTGAGAACCTGAAACTTAGTGTAAATATTACAGCACAATTGTTTCCCCGAAATATCAATACCCGTTTAGTTTCAAGTCTCACCAGCTGATAATGTATAATACCATCAAATAAACTGTACCTATCAAACCATGGTTTGTACTAATTGAAATTCTGTTTACAACATACACTATGTTATAACCAACCAAACTCTTGACTGTCAACAATTTTTAACAGTAAATATCTTATTTATACACACACAGAACTATTACAATAATCTCCACTTCGACTCAGGCAGTTATGACATTAAAGATTTACTGCTACATATGACACTGCTGATACTTGCTAATCACCAGTCAATAAAGTTAGAATTTATTAACTCACATACACTCATAAAGACCCAACCTCTTCCACAGTGTAATACAATACAGAGTTATATGAAAATGATAAATGCCTGTGATATATTCCCTACTCATACAAGACAACGTTATTGTTATGATAGATACATCTATAATACAGTGGAATGTTATGCCACTTAAACAAGTGATATGGAATACTGTTTAATACAGTCAATAAATATAATATACTTCAAGACCAGTTCTTGATGGTTTACATCTCAAGCACAGAGTTGAGTGAATATGTGTGGAAGCCAAATCTCCCACATAGTGACCTAAAGTTCAAACAACCTCTTGGTTGACCTCATTGTCCAATATGTACAAGTCTGGCCACTGTTCACAACATCAGTAACACACGCGATGCACCCTGAACAGCGAAACACATCTCACACTCACAACAGGGCAGTAGGCGTCTCCTACCTCTTACCCAGTACTGAAACAATGTGTTAAAATTAATGTTCTAACTGCGTAAAAATAATCTTGACATTCTTTCAAACATACATGTCAAAATCATTACAAACCAGACTTAATGAGTGAGGTAATTCCCACTCTACAAAAACAACACTTTTACAGTTTACCATGTTCATACACTTCCCTTACATGGTTAAAGAAACATTTAGGAACATAATTACAGTTATATTTTCTCAAAATACTAATTAAAATAGCACTTACGGCTCAAAATTGTCCATGTCACACCGGTCTGCAACACCACATGTTTACATCTGTACATGCAACTGCTTCCGGTTTCGTTTTCGAGTACTGTTCCCACACACTTTTTCCCGACTTGGTTTGTGTGGGTGATGTTCCGGATTTACACTCAATTCTTGACAGATGAACTACATTTGTATTGGCAAATAACGACCATGACATCGTTGTAAGTCGCGCATGAATACAATGACCAAATTAACTTGCAACTCTCCTTCAGCAAGGTCTTTTCGAAAGGCAAATAATATTAAATCTGAACTGGATCATAACATGAATACCTTCAACCACTTAACAATAGACGCTGGCGGTCTAACTATAACATACTACCAACGGACTGAGCCATGTATTAATGTACGGACAGCTGTATATTCCATGTATCAAATTCGCCTACATAATCTTTATTTTAGGGAACTTTTTTTGGATTCCTTGATCAACATCATTTCTCAACATTCTTTCTATTTCATGCGATTAACCATTTAAGTTTTTCATCAGATATGTAGAGCAAATCGAATAAAGATATAACCAATCAGGTTTTAGCTATGTTATGATTTGAAAACAAAAGTGACGAACAACTCCCATTCCTTTATTATTCCGTTTCGTGGCTGAGGAGGTGGTAGTTCAATCTTTATATATATGAAAATATGAGTATGGCAATAAAACAATCTCCCAAAACACGTTTCAGGCATGTAAAATAAGCAGCGTGCGTTGAATAAGTTTTGCTTAAGGTAAGGCGAACAGCATAAATACAGCTATACAATACAAACTAAAAGATGTTTATCGTGACCGTAACTCCTCTCACGCGAGCATGTAAATTTCCCTCTACCCGGAAGTGATCAATAACTTCGTCAGGAAAGAATTGAGGTGTTTGTCCATGGCTCTTAAGCAGGTAGATGGCGTTGTTTTTACAAAGATATCACATTGTAAACATCTAAATTTCACAGCATTTTATTACTCATATGTTCGCTATCATAACATCATGTTGCTTCTTCAAAATGTAACGTATACTCTCACATGTCTGAAGCCTACTTCCTATTTTCGTTTTGAGATATGAAATGACTGCATGAGAGACTCATGTTGATGAACTGCCTGTACTTGATATGAGTGTCAAAAGTTTTAAGTATGAGTGTTAATGTTAGTGACAATGTCTTATGATTGCTAACATGTACTGTAGCAATAAGCGATGACTCCGTTTTACAAGAGAGACAAATGAATGAGTGGGTCGGCGTGTGTAATGTCGAGATAGATAGTTATATTGTACAACTGTATCTTTTATGGTTGTAATTAGAACTGTTATTTTAATGGAAACGTCTGACTGTAGCGAAAATCTT
This sequence comes from Phorcus lineatus, assembly GCA_921293015.1. Lineage (NCBI taxonomy): Eukaryota > Metazoa > Mollusca > Gastropoda > Trochida > Trochidae > Phorcus > Phorcus lineatus. The sequence goes on from OV121094.1 coordinate 34,075,921, forward strand.
CATCTAAATGGTCATCGGTTCAATATAGTGACAATAAAATGTCATTCATCTTGACTGTTGATCGAAAACCGGACAAAGTATCGTTCAAAGGTTATTTTGAAATAGTTTGCACACAGGAAGAATTTTCATTGTTGATATTTAGATTAATAGGCTGTACAAACAGAATAATGTGTTTTCTCTGCTGACATATATAGGCAATGGATACTGTTCGGTTTCATTTTTTGGCACGTTTGAAAGCCAATCTAGTTAAAACTAGATGTATTGATCCGTCAATACATCTAGAGACTTACTGATTGAGATCATGTTCAGCTGACCTTTGACTTATTTTGAACCGACCAATAAAATGAGGGCAGGAAGACAGCTTTCAACCAATCAAGGACGGGTTTCTTTTGCATCTTGGTTAATGCCACTTCCAAACGTTTACCGTACGTTTGTCTATATTTATCCTTTAAAAGCTTTTTTTGTCATTGTTTGACCAAACGGGTTGGTTTGCTTTGGCAGAAATTACCAAATAAACAACCCAAAAATATTCGTCAACATTATCAGCACAGAATGTATGCTGTCATAATATTTTTCAAGATAATTCATTTCGAAAAATCGGTAACATTCGGATTTTGTAATCGAGGTGCAAAGAACGGCAAAACAATCGCATTGACTCGCGATTCGAAGAGATGGGCCAGCACGTTTTTGATTGGCTGATGTTCGCGCCTGCTCGACACGGAATAGACCTGTAATTCGCTAGATGTAATAACGGACTTCGGGACGTATTATATTACATCTAGTTTTAACTAGATTGGTTTGAAAGCCAAATAAAAATTCATGAAAAGACGTTGCAGCTTCAATTTTCACTGACACCAAATTGCGACGCTAAGTTAAGAAATTTCTTTCTGACCAGCTTTAGATACAAGAGGTGCCATGCAATGAGTTTTCGGGGGTTTGATACGTGCTGAAATACAAAATGCGCTCGTTTATGCACAAGTCATTCCACCTAAATAGTTTTGTCATTAGAAGTGTAAAATCAGTTTTATAGACATATACTTGTTATCAATATAATCGGCAACAGGAAAAGGCCGTTTACATCTTAAATTAAAGTGCCAAATTTTAACGTATAATTGACGTTTATACAAGTTTTATAATCTATTAAAACACTTCTTACAATTAGTTGTCTTTTACCCTCCTTTCTGTATCTTTCCAGTGAAATGCATGTTCGATCAGGAAATCTTGACGTAAACTTATTTCTATTGTCTTCATACTATCCGATAAGCATATCAAAAGCATTTGTCAGCAACAATCAGTACGTTTTGAAATGATAACACTATCTCTTAAGATTGACTTATTGGCCTCCAACAACAACCGCTTTGTCCCTTACAATAACATTTAATAGCAATGGTGCACATCTAATGTTTTATTAAAACGTAATGTCGAAATGTAGTCCTTGTTTAATATGATGAAAAGTTAATAGAAATTGCATCCAAAGGACACTTTTAACTGTGTGTCTGTACAATACATATCTAACATCGCTAGTGAATATAATGTCAAACATTGTACTCACAGGGTGAATTAAAAATGTATGACAATATGAAGTTATTGAATTCCCACAATTTACTTTGTGTTATTTTGAAATAGAATCAATTATTCATGTATTCTATGAATGCAAGTTCGTGTCAAAGTAAGTCATGACCTACTGTAATGGATCGTTTAAATACAGACACCTTTTTTAATTTAAATAGTTTACATGTGAATTTCAATAAGAAATAATTATTCTTTGACTGAAGGAAAGAATAAAAACATGTGCTGAATTTCCTTTTTCTTCATCCATATAGACATCTATTCTAGAAAGATACCTACCTTAGATGTTGCTTATCAAGTATGTTACCATTAGGTTACATTTTTATCTCTTCAGGCCCAATATTTGACTAAGTTATAAAAGGTAACTAGAAACTATGAGTGTATATATTCATATACGACCTGCAGTGACAGCTGATATAAATCGGCTTATCTGACACGCTGCTAGGTCAACTGTTGACAAAATCAATACATCGAGAAATATGATTTCTTATTTGTTTACTTGTTTACAATGGTCTTAAATTTTATGATAGACGCCATGTTTTATTTATACCTTTTTATATGATATATGGAGGATGGTTATAGGTTCTTCTTAATCATGAAACTGTTTCATGAAATGGTAAAATAGTTGTGTTGTGAAATTTTGCAAAGCAAAATCTTGTATAAATTAACATTTTATTAACATTTCATGATTTGCAAAATAAATACAACGAAATAAATGTTAAATTAATATATATATATATATATATATATATATATATATAGTCAAAGACTTTGATTTGTATCTGCGAGTGTTTGCCTAATCTTTCGGTGACAACAAACATGTTGGCATACATGTAACCAGCTGTTACTTAACTGTTTTCATCAACAGATATGGAGATGTTTCCTATTTGCAATGTCTGCCGCCGGCACTTTCATCTCAGAGGGCCCAGTCCATTCTTGTTGCCCTGTTTGCACGACGTGTGCGAGAAATGCGTAACTGTTTCATCAGGTGGTATGATGACATGTAACACATGTAAATGTGTTACCAACCTCAGCGAGGTCCAGTTGAAGAAAGCCGGAGCAACAGAGAGTCAAATCCTTTACCTCACAATCAAGAAAAGGCCAGAGAACCTTCTCTGTACCCATGAAGATGACGGTAACCAGGCTGTTTATTGGTGTCAGGAGTGTGAGGAGATGCTGTGTGCATCCTGTCAGCAGATGCACCAGAGTTTCAAAGCAATGGCGAATCATGATCTGCGGAAACTAACAGATATCAATGAAGATATCCTACACGAGGAGAAGTACTGCGCTGTTCACAGGTTGTACCTATTAGATACCTGGGACAAAACGTGCCGTCTCATGCTATGTAGTAGATGCATTAAAATGCATCATGGAGATCATGAGTTGGAAGATATTGGACTTGCTGCCAAGGCAAGGAAACAACGACTCAAATCTACTGAGAAAGAGGTGAGGTCAGCTTTGACAGCCCACATTGGACGTCATTCAGACATGTGTTCACACAAGAAACTTGTGATTCAGGAAACTGCTGTGGTGAAAACTAAAATCATGAAAACATTCTCCACTTTGAGGGCAAGCCTAGATTCCAAAGAAAAAATACTTTTGGGAACACTTGAACAACTTACTGGGAGAATGTTAAAAACTATTTCTCATGGCATTATATGTTCTGAAGCAATGCAGCATAAGTGTAAAGCAACTGAGCAATATATTGAAAAATGCCTGAAATTTGCTTCCGAATCTGACATCGTATCTATCGATGACAGGACTACCGCAGTCTCTGGGCCTGTCGACAAACTTGATTTGAAAGTCCCTGTCTTCAACAATGATGGTCTGAATCATCTGATAGAATTGATCAACTGTTTCAGTGGTGTCAGTGAAGAGATGATATCAAACTCCAAACAATATGCTCGCAAGGTAAATGAAGTGGCATCCTTTTTCTATTAAAGAAAATGACATTGGTATATCAAAACAATCTTTGGTAATCTTTGTAATTGGAGATTTTTGTTTTGGACAAAAACTACATGTTAGCGAAGTTGGATAATTTTAATGTTATCAAACGATCTATCTAACTGAGAAGACACTTTGTTTGAAAGTGACAGCGATATAAAAGTAAACCATTTGCCAAGTTAAGTTTGTTATTACACAGAATGTTATGTAAAAAAGGCTCAAATTGAGTAGCATAGTAAATATTATTGTTAGTCTAGATTTGGTCGTGTTACAAATATTCGTTTTAAACTCTTTGTTCACAGGGGAAATCACAATCGGAGGCCAGCAAGGAGGTTGTCATGGAGGTTAAGGAGGCCTTCAAAGTGGAAGAAGTGAAGTCAGTGGCCACACCTCATCCTCAAGAGGAACTGGCGAACAATGTGGCCGCCCTCGTGCCCCGAAATGATATTGATACTGAACATTCAGAGCGAACGAAAGTGGGTACAAAAAAGGATGAAAAGTCAGGTCAGGCACCGACAACAGATAAATCAAATTTAAAGAAACCTGTTTTCTCAAGTGATGAGAAAGCTTCAAGTCTCGATTACACAAATGTACAAGGTGAGGTAAAAAAAGGTTAATATGATAATTTTGAGAAATAAATCCTGTAAATATATATAAAAAAAGAACAGAACATGGGTCAAGTCACATATTTCGTCATCAACCGTAGATTATAGACTATATTTATGATAGACTAAGTGTTCCACAGTCGACAGAGCCTGATATGTGGTTTAGGTTTGTTATGACAGTAATATTCATTTAGACTATGAATAACCAAAGGGTTGGTTCACTATAGAACGATCCATGGATAACGTTTAAAGGATATGGTGCTTTTGATGTAATGAATGATATATAGTGAAACCATTGCGAAATTAAATTGAGATAGGCGAATGTCAACGACGTGGTTCCTGAGAACTTGTGAATAACTTGTTTCCCTTGCAAGGCATAGCTTGCGCTAGTCTAAGTCACTGCTTCAATCAGAAGGTAAACTGCTGTCAAATCATGAAATTTGACCAACATTAGTAGGTCTTACATTAGGCAATGATCAATAGTGTCGCGATTTATGCCTTGAGGGAAAGTGTCAAGTTATCAAGTAGAAGGGTTGACTACCTATTAATTACGTGTCATGTATGGATCTGTCAAGTAACTGATACGTTGCAGAATCTGTTCAGCCCAAGATGCCACCATTAGTCCAAGAGGATGAGCGGCAGACAAGAACAGTATGCAATCTTTCTTCATTCTTCCTATTAATGATGTTGCCACTTTATAGTTGGCGATTGGTATATGTGTGGTATATTTTTGTAATTTAAGTCTTTTGATTATTAAAGAGCTTATCATCGGGCCATTAACAAGAAGCTCTACTTATCATATTGAGTTAAAAAATAATTATAGAAGGACAAAGATACACCTGGCTCTCCCTAACTGTAAAAAATGTGTTACCATTCGTCTTTAAGTAAATACAAAACCAAAATAAATTTAGATACGAGTAGTGACTGGTCTCAAGTATAAAACGATACACGTTCAGCTATTTCAATGTTAATCTGAATTTCTTTCAATCAATGTCAGTATCAGGATCCGCAGTTGGTTTGATGTCTTTTGTTTGTACCATCCAAAACGTTCAAATCAGAAAGCCATTAATAACAATGCTTTGGAAACAGAATATTCAAGTAACTATTGTATTGTATAAACAAGATTAGAATTTTACTTGAATCAATCGTGAACTCTGATTAACGAGAAACTAAATCAATGTTCTGAGCTTCGACCAAAACAGCGTCTGTTCGAGACACGGTCAATCATTTTAAGACTACTGTTTCGTAAGTACTTTACATATTGTATTGTATTCACCCTCTCAAACCTGATGTCAGAGGCTCACACTCGATACTAAATGTTCCCAATGGTGTCAGTTCTGAGCATTGCAAAAAAATGCGATAAAAATTATATTGCAGTATTTTTTGGCACAATGTTTTGTGCAATATATTGGTGTTCCCGTAATATTGCACAGACCTATTTAAAAGAGATGCGATTTTATCAACTAATGGAACAAAGGAACGTTGGTAGAGACACCCATCCTCGTGTGGTTATTAGGAAAAACTGCGGGACACTTTTTAGACCCTGAGCTCTTTCTCAGTTAACTTTTATTAAATACATTAATTTATAATTGTTAAGTAGATTCGAAATAAATTTATGAGTCAGCTGATTATCCAGCATCGTTTCAGATCCCACGTCGACTACCCCCACTGCCTGATCCAGCTACGGTCGCATCAGATCTTACCCGACTTGCGAATCCTAAATTTCGGATATACGAAACTCCTATGGCTTGGTTATGTAGAACACCGTACTTGGAGTTCAGAGAACCGGAGGAGGTACGGTGGTGTGAGAGGGATTTGTTTCTTTGCCTAACTTATACATATACATGTATATAGTCCGTAGTATGAGTGAAATTTAAATAGCAACTCGTAATACATGAGGACAATGAAGTGTGTCAGGGACATTTTCTGTTTATTTTGGTAAACCGATCACTGTCTCTGTTTTGAATGTCACATTGCACCATACGTACTAAGGGCTTGGTCACACAGCCATGAAGTCGCGATACATGCGCGATTTGCGCATATCATCAGTTTGTCTGACGTGGAACCTCCGTAGTTGTCCATCGATGTTCGCTTTACACAATTCAGAGTTTATCGTATTAAGTTTACGCAGTACTGCGCTGTTTTACATAAGTTTTGCGTAGTGTGCGTAGTTCTTACGTGGACAGTGCGCGACATGGCATGGAATATCTGTGGAATATCCTTTGCGGACATGTTGCCGCTATCGAGTTCATCGACGACTTTCCATTAACGATTAGTAGACATACGACATATGATTGGCGCATATGTGCCAGTTTTTTCCGTAGTTCTTGCGCAATTCATTGAATCAGTGAAAATGGTCAAATTCTTGACAGACAGGCACGAACAAAAAAACTTTGTGCGTGATTCGTGCGTATACGCGACTTTTTGGGTGTGTGACCAAGCCTGAAGGTACACAACCTAAAGTGAAAACTGGCTCTCTTTCTATAACATCACTATGATTGCAGAAGTTAGTCATTGACAACGTCATATATGTTGATAAGGCTTACTCCAGGTTTTATTGCAAATGAATATATTTTTACATGGCGGCTTCTCCTTCAGGACCTGTATCGTAAAGTTCGCAGAAATTACAGACTTTGATCAAACAGGTTCAGGGTCTTGTCATAGACACAGAGACAAAGCTCAAGGGAGTTACAGAGACTATATTTGAAAAGGTATCAGTCAGTATTAAAACTCCCTCCTATGCTATGATTATGATTAGGAACCATCAGCTATAGGGTTTGTGGTATACATTGCCTTCCGAATAACTTTTAGCGTTGGCCAGTTTATTAAAGCTAAAATCATCAGTGCAACATTGCATACAAAGTTATTATTCATATGAATATTCTTAATAAAATTTGATTTGTTATCTTTTTTTAAGTTTGGAAATTGCATTCAATCTTAAAAAATAGATAATACAGAAATATTCTGTTAATTTCGAATTTCAGTCATATATATGATCAGTATATAACTCGTAGAGCATCCTCAAATGTTCATGTTTTATTCTTTCCCTCCAGGCAACCAGTGAACCAGCATACAGTGTAGCATATGCAAACATGTCCAGATATCTATTAACAGTAAGTTCGTTCTCTAGTCCTTTTGCTTGAATAAGAATTTTACGATTTTCAGTAGTTTCTAATGTTTGAATTCACTCCTTAAAATCTCGACACTCCAACGTTCACAGGAGATTGCAACTAATTGTACTTATACACATTGTATGCTGTAAAATAATTATATTGATAACGCATTTTTTCACCATACCATTCAGCTAAAAGTGCCATCTGACACAAAATCAGGGGAGAGTGTCAACTTCCGTGTGATCTTATTAACCAGGTGCCAAAGAGAGTTTGAAAAGGATAAGGATACACAGCTTGATCTCGACAGAAGGAAAAAGGATATAGAGGAAGCTACGGTAGTGAGCAGGTTTCCATTATCTTGAATGTCAAGGTCAAACAGCTTGAATAAAATTTCAAATATTGTTTGTGCATATATATTTCTCTGAAAGAAAAAAACCCTAAAAAGCTTAAGTTCTCCGAAAATTTGATTAAGTACCAATTTCCATGTTGACGAGACTCTGTTGCGAGACTTTCGTTTACTTTCAGGATCAGAAAAAGGCCGCAGAAATGAAAGAAGAATTAGATGAAGCAATTACAAACGCAAGGAGGCGGTCTCTAGGTAATATTAGGTATGTTTATTTGATTTTGTTAAAAATATAAACTTTTCTCTAAATCAAATGTTAGAAACAAATGGTCATGCTAGATCAAAATTTCGAGTCCCGCCAGGGGCTCTGTAGCTTTGTCTGCAGTACAGAACTGTTCTACACGCAGTTAGATTTGGGTGCAAGTACACTGAATTTCAGCGCTCGCAAGATTCTTGCAAGTTTCACCGCAATACATAGCCACATTGGTGTTGCGGGCAATCTCCCAAAAATAATACTAGCGGCCGCGATACAAGTGAAATACTCTTGAAAGTGGCTCTAAACCCCATGTCTTCTCACCTCATATTTGAGTGAAGCCATTATCGGAGAATATTTGTTGCTTGATATTGAACAAAGTGAATTTAAACCTTTTCAGATTTTATGGACCTTGTTCTAATAAACTTATTGACCTTATTTTCAGATTTATAGGTGAACTGTTTAAGTTGAAAATGTTAACGGAAACCATTATGCATGACTGCGTTTTTAAACTCCTGAGATCTCGTGATGAAGAGAATGTAGAGTGTCTATGTCGACTACTCACAACAATTGGAAAAGAACTGGAGTCGGATAAGGCAAAGGTATGTGAGATACAATGTAGCGGTAGTTGTGATGGTTCATTGCTTTGACCCTAAGGTTAGAGATACTAAAGTTTTGTTACTCAAATGAAAATGGTCAAATGTTGTCAGTTGGTTTATTATTTTGCAAACAATAAACTATTGTTTAAAAAAAGGGGAAAACCAAAAGTTTCCTTTGTATTTCTGATTCTGAATGGATAATTCTGTTTTCAGCCAAGAATGGACCAGTATTTCCAACAAATGAAGAAAATAGTTTCAGAGAAGAAAGTTTCATCCCGATGTCGTTTCATACTTCAAGATGTCATAGATCTGCGAGATGTAAGTATTTGCTTACAAGAGTATTTTTTTCTCCACAGTAGAATATTACCTTGCTCTAAGAATGGTATTCAAAGGCTTAATAAAGAAGCAAATAATTTTTTTTGTTTTTCATCTTTGCAATACAATTATTCATAGAAACATGTATTTGTTACTTAAAGCACATTCAAATTAAGCTTTATCTGAACATCAAATAAATCCCTCTACAGAATAGTTGGAAGCCACGTCGTGAGGAAAACAACCCTAAAACCATCGACCAGATCCACAAAGACGCGAAGCGAGAAGCTTTTGAACAGAACATGCTGACTGGTCTTCACATGTCACAGCAACATTCACAACCCCAGCACCATCAGTCCAGGCATAACAAACGTAAGAAAACTAAGTCATTGTCGTGCTTCAAGCTGGTATGTCATATACCAGGTTAATAATCAAAGATTGAGTTCTTAAAGGTTCACTTCAGTCTTACAATGCCATGTCCTTTTGCAACTGCTGGTTTCGTCTCTGATCATTGTATGTTAAGATCGAGTTTATATTTTATGAGTTAGAAGTTGTTATTGAAGCCACCCAACTCTTTCATTCATTGCCAGCTGTCCTTACTTTGAATTATTAGATAATGTTTGTTGTGTCATGTCTACACTGATTTGATATGTATATATATATATATATATAGGTAATAGGTTTTGTATATTTTTAATGTAAGGGGGCTAGTTTTTAGCTTTAAAATCTAAAGCAAGTGTGTATTGTAAATATTCTATGTGACTCGTTCGGTCAGAAAACATAAAGCCGCAAAGTGTTAAAATATAACGTTTACAAGTGCAATATATATGCATAATTTAGTTTTAAATTATTTTACGAATCTTCCTCGGGAGTGTAAGCCAAATAATGACCTGATTGTCTATATAAATATAAATAATCACGTTATTTGCCATAACCGCTCAGCACCAGGTCATTATTTACTACATACACTATGGTTGTGCGAGTCCAGTTTCTTCTCCCCTCTCTGGCAATTTTCAATTACTTACTCTTTCATGTTGTAGCTGCCCGAGGCAGACCCGGTGGTCAGGCAGGAGGATCTACGGAGGAAGGCTGGAACATCCGCAACATTGACAGGAACATTGACAGGAACATTGATGTCTCTAAACTTAGGATAGAGGAAGTAAGCTCCCAGTGTCTTTACAGGTTAAGGGCTCTGTTTCACGTCCCTGTACAGCTTAAACTAAACTAATTTTCCAAGGATATATTAAATTTTACAATTTATTGATATTTAGCTCAATTCCTATTTAAAATCCTTGTTGCAAAATTCTTCTCAACTTCTGCTACGTGATAAATGATAGTAAATTTTACTGGGTATTAGAAAATAATTTTTCCAAAGCACACGGTAAAACTTCCGTATTTTAAAGGCACTAATACACGCTCACCGGTACTCTTTTATGGCATATATCGACATTTCCATGAACTTTAGATTTCTATTGATGCAATGAAATACATTTTATTTTTTACAAACAACCTGCATTCAATGATAAGAAAGTGAAGGCGGCTTAAGTCACGAAGGAATGGCAAAACTCTAAATCGTCGGTTGTGCAAAATTCACTTTTTATAGAATTAGGTATATTTCAGCTTTTGAAATTGCTCTAATCTCTATATTAAGGATAAAGGATTAAGTAGTCAAAATCAAGACATTTCTGTTAATTCCCCCATTTATTATATATCAGTAGAAGCATTTTTTAATGTATAAACACCAGCAGTCGCCGTTTTATCTTTTCATGGTGTATGCAAAATTTAAATATTGCCGATATTGTAGTTTTTGTATATTTACAGGAAAGTTGAAGCTGAATACATGCATATTTTCCAAATAACGTAAATGGCAGATCATATCTGATCATTATTCATGATTACGAAACAATGGTATGCGCTAGTGCCTCTAAAGAATTTGTTACTTACAAGGGGAAAATGTCTTGTGACCAATGATAAAGACACGTTACGATTTTTAAACCACTACTTTTTACTTAATGAAATTTTGAATTTGATATTGTATGTCCCTGACAAAGATGTTTTCAATCCTTGAAGATCGACCCCATGCCCAAGACCTCCTTTCAACGAGCACCCGCTGGTAAACTTACATGAAGGGCTCACTTGAAGTAGTAATCTTAGGCAGTCTGCATCTTCTTCAATCACGAGAACCACTAAAACTTACAAACACTTCCCTCTGTTGCAGAATGCTGACGAGAACATCCAACTAATCCAGCACGGAGTTTTGTCGGCTGGGACCGTGGAGACGAGATCTCGAGCATTCGGTCGAGGTGTGAGTCCAGCAAGGGGTGAAGGTCGCGTGCATGGCAACCAGCCTGATGGAGGCTTCAACGGCTTCAACCCTCGTTCTCCTCAGGAACAAGAGCGGGAACGTGCTGTGACCAGTAACTTAAATTGTTCCATGTCTTAGTAATATGTTTTTACTTGAATCTATTCGAAATATTCTCAACACATTTTTAAGTATTAATCTACAAGTTGAATATGTTTTCCCTTACTTTAGAACGAGGCTGAATGATGAGTTACTGACATGGATATGTGCCTTAGCTCACATGCGAGTGATCGAATCATCAATGAATTTTCTGTGTGAAGATTTGTGAAATATATAGACTGACTGGTGTATATTTGTTTGAAGATAATAAGTTCAAATATTAATGTACCTTGTTTCCAAAATAGAAGCTGACGAACTAATTTTCATTATTTAATAATTTTGTTTTGTGTTATGAAATTCCTTTTTGATACAGTTGATAGTTTTGTTATCTTATCTTCGTCTCCTTTGCTAGGAAAATCTTTTTTGAATATAAAACATTGATTTATTGTATATCATTTTTACAAATGTTCTATAATATGTTTATTGTACAATTCTTTATTACTGCTCAATTGTTAAATTTAATGTTGTCAACTGTTTCGAAATGATCTTTTTCATGAATATGGCTTTGAATTGATCCCTCTGTAACTGTATACCTCCACTTAAATATAACAATGATCATGAAAATCCAACGTGTTTCTCTGATCATGAAAGGGCAGAAAGTTTAAGTGTATATTTCCAATCGATTTCAACCATAGAGGATCATAAAATGTCTATCAAGCTTCAGAAATAGAACTGGTGCTGTTATGGGTAGTCTGATAGTTACCGTTGGAGAAATTGAGGATATTATGAAATGTTTGCATGTTAAAAAGGTCTCAGGGCCCGATAGAATAAACCATTAACTGTTAAAACATGTTATCCATACAATAGGTCATGTTCTATGTTTATTATTTAATATGTCATTGCAATCATGTGTATATCCATCTGAGTGAAAACTGCAAATCTTATGCAACTATTCAAAAAAGGAGATCCAACATTCAAACTATAGACCCATATCTCTTATCAGTTGGACATTCAACTGTACATCAATTAATTGAAATCTTCCATCAGATTTGTGAATCATTAGACAAAAAAGAACACTTTTGTACGTTTTTTCTGGTGATGTTTCAAAAGCATTTGATAGAGTTTAGCACAAGGTATTATTGTTGAAACTTGAAAAATATGGTGTGAAAGGTCAATTACTTGGCTGGCTGGCAAGTAACATATGTAATCGCAGTCAAAGCTGTTTGTAAATGGAGCAATATCCAAGCCAAAATTACTCAACGCCAGGGTTCCACAGGGCTCAGTGCTTGGTCCATTTTTATTCATTGTTTATATAAATGATATAGCAGATGAATTAGATTGGTTAAGTAGGCTTTTTGCTGATGATTCGTCTTTTGGTTATTCTGGAGCCAATGATATACTTTTACAAGAAAAACTAAATGTTAACTTATGCAAATTAAATATATGGGGTAAAAAATGGCTAATTAAGTACAATCCGGATAAGACTGATGCTGTTTTATTCTCCACACAAAAGCATATCAAGAAACCTAAGTTGTTTTTTGACGGGGTGGAAGTGGTAGAGACACAAACATTTAGGAGTAACACTATCTAGTAATGGCAAATGGGCGGACCATATTGAAGATATTTTAAAACGTGTTTCAAAAATGGTATTCTCACTGCGACTTTTGAAATATGTGTTATGTAAAGAAACACTTAACAGAATTTGTATGATGTTTATAAGACCACATCTTGAATACGCAAGCGAAGTTTGGAACGGGTGTAATCAAGAACTAATAAACAAATTAGAACAGATTCAGTTGCAAGTTGCAAGAATAGTAACTGGCCTACCAAGGTACTCATCACGTAAATTCCTGTACTTTGAAACTGGTTGGGAAACATTACAAAAACGTCGAAGGAAAAGAAAGTTAACAAAATTGATTCGCTCCACAATACCTTGCAGATCTAATTCCTAACAGTGTCGGCTCTAAATGTGACTATAATCTACGTAACTCTCAAAATATATCTTCTCCGTACGCAAGACTCAAACATTAAACAAATTCTTACTTTCCATCAACAATTAGTTCCTGGAATGTTCTTTCAACCAATCATCTGCAGTCAAATACAGTCTCAACATTTAAAAATGGGTTTGGTAATAGACATGTCCGTGCCCCACAATACTATTCATTTGTCAAAAGGAAATTGAATATCATCCATACAAAATTAAGATATGCTGTGAGTACATTGAATTATGATATATACAAAGTTGGAATTTCAACAATTGCTAGTTGTTCTTGTGGTTATAATGTTGAGAATGTATATCATTATTTGTTGCAATGTAGCAAACAGAGAGAAAAACTTATGTTTTCATTACGGCGCTTTACCTGACTTACGATAGATCTTAAACTTTTGCTTGAGGGAAGTGCAGACCTGTCAATAAGTCAAAACAAAACTTTATTTATGTTAGTACAAACTTACATCAATGAAACAAATAGATTTCTTTGACATCAAATATTTGTCAATAATATTTTTTCTTCCTGATACTCTTACTCTACTCTTGTTCACTGTCTGCTATCTGTGTTCACTATGTATTATGTAAATCAATTTTGTACATACTAGGAGAGGGCATTTTAAGTTGGATAACTTGTCCCCAATCCTTTTCTTGTGAATAAAATATGTTTAAACCAACCCTTTGTTGTTAATGTAAAGCTGACTTACAACACTATCAAATATCTATAAGATGAGTTTTCTTCATTTCATTTTTCAGAGAAAATAATTTTGATTAATTAAGATTAAGGTTTTTGATAGTACATAACGATGCCTGTTGCAAACAATAATTTGGCACTATACGTTTTCATAGAATAGAATTTAACGAGTAATTACAATCTCTATTAATTATTGGACAGATAGAAAAGTTTACCAAAATATCTTCCACGGCAGTCAGGACAGGAATAACGATGGAGATGGTTTATTACGTCATCACAGTACGTACGTGTCCAACTGCTGACCAGGGTCAGTGATGAGAGCACGGGGAGATTGTTCATTGGAACAGAGGTACTCGCTACAATATTCGGATGGAATGTTTTCTCTCCTTTTTCTTTAACGTACAACTGTATATAAGAAGAGCAGAACATTGGCTTGTTGTAATTAAACATAAAATGGACAGCTAAGTAAATGTTAGTATAGCAGAAGCCAATTAAAGACTAAAAAGAAGGTTTGCAGGTTAATCAGCGTGGCTGACACAAATATTGCATGAGGGGTGGAAACATTTAATTTAAAATAATGATTAAAAGTTGACATTGGACATTGCATATTCCCTCTGTGGTTGTCAAAGACAAATATATACATTCATGTTCCCATGAATCGAACAACGTCATAAACAACTTCCATATGTTGGTTAAAAGCCACTCCGTGAGTTGTTGGAGTCATATATGTCAAACTTAAACAATGATGTCATTTGATCGCGGAGTATCGAGTGTTACCCAAAAAAAATACACTTTAAAGCTTATTGGTTTTTACAGTGACAATATCAAGGTAGGACGTCGCAATCATGATCGAAAACTGGACAGTGGCGCGCGTTAAATAGTCAAACGTAATTTTGGAGGAGGGCAATGGGAGTTGATAGTGTTTGTTAGGTTATATAACTAGTATCCATGTGTATTGGACGTGATATCTACACCTCTGTGCATTTATAGGACTGTATTTAGATTTTCATGGAAAACCAGTATTTGTCATATATATGTCCTTTGGACATGAAAAGTTCAGATGTTTTGATTTTATATCACCACATATGACATTTAGGTTCGTATCAAAGGTAAATCATATGTTATGAAATCACGGAGTGGCTCTTCAAAGTAAATCATATAAAGTACCCTTATAACGTACCGTAAACACAGTATTTCTGCACGGCATAATGTAGTGTTACTAAAGTTTAATTCAGATTAACATAATTGCTCATTTTAAACAGTTAAGTTGATCAAACGAATCTTTTTGTATATGTTATATTTCAAGTATACTTTGTCCATACCATGTCGACACTAAGAAAGACAACGTGAAGAAAACACTAAGAAACCTCTTCTTGTTGATATTGAATTGCACATATTAAAAGTACACACTGGATTCGACATTGAATATTTTGCAAATTTCTTCACTGTGTTCTTTGAGAAGGTAACGTGAGTAACATCAATTTCTTACCCGGTATTATTGTATTCATAATGGTCATGGGAATAAAAAAATGTTTTAAAAATAATTCGAACTACTTTCCATTCATTTGCTCAGTGAGTCAAGCATACACATATCAACGAGACTTCATTTTGCAAATCGCATGAAATTATATGAAACGTATAAAGTTTATATGCTGTTTGTTAAGATTATCTTGTTTGATATTGTCACATTTCGACTGATTAATAACAAAACACATGTGTTCGACAAAATAAATCTATATATAAAATATATGAAACCAAAGAATATACAGTACTCAGTGTACAATATATATATATATATATCAGAACCCCTGCTGACAATATAGTAAACAATACTGTCCAAATAACTACACAAGTAATTTCTGCCCTTTAGGTGAGAACCTGAAACTTAGTGTAAATATTACAGCACAATTGTTTCCCCGAAATATCAATACCCGTTTAGTTTCAAGTCTCACCAGCTGATAATGTATAATACCATCAAATAAACTGTACCTATCAAACCATGGTTTGTACTAATTGAAATTCTGTTTACAACATACACTATGTTATAACCAACCAAACTCTTGACTGTCAACAATTTTTAACAGTAAATATCTTATTTATACACACACAGAACTATTACAATAATCTCCACTTCGACTCAGGCAGTTATGACATTAAAGATTTACTGCTACATATGACACTGCTGATACTTGCTAATCACCAGTCAATAAAGTTAGAATTTATTAACTCACATACACTCATAAAGACCCAACCTCTTCCACAGTGTAATACAATACAGAGTTATATGAAAATGATAAATGTCTGTGATATATTCCCTACTCATACAAGACAACGTTATTGTTATGATAGATACATCTATAATACAGTGGAATGTTATGCCACTTAAACAAGTGATATGGAATACTGTTTAATACAGTCAATAAATATAATATACTTCAAGACCAGTTCTTGATGGTTTACATCTCAAGCACAGAGTTGAGTGAATATGTGTGGAAGCCAAATCTCCCACATAGTGACCTAAAGTTCAAACAACCTCTTGGTTGACCTCATTGTCCAATATGTACAAGTCTGGCCACTGTTCACAACATCAGTAACATACGCGATGCACCCTGAACAGCGAAACACATCTCACACTCACAACAGGGCAGTAGGCGTCTCCTACCTCTTACCCAGTACTGAAACAATGTGTTAAAATTAATGTTCTAACTGCGTAAAAATAATCTTGACATTCTTTCAAACATACATGTCAAAATCATTACAAACCAGACTTAATGAGTGAGGTAATTCCCACTCTACAAAAACAACACTTTTACAGTTTACCATGTTCATACACTTCCCTTACATGGTTAAAGAAACATTTAGGAACATAATTACAGTTATATTTTCTCAAAATACTAATTAAAATAGCACTTACGGCTCAAAATTGTCCATGTCACACCGGTCTGCAACACCACATGTTTACATCTGTACATGCAACTGCTTCCGGTTTCGTTTTCGAGTACTGTTCCCACACACTTTTTCCCGACTTGGTTTGTGTGGGTGATGTTCCGGATTTACACTCAATTCTTGACAGATGAACTACATTTGTATTGGCAAATAACGACCATGACATCGTTGTAAGTCGCGCATGAATACAATGACCAAATTAACTTGCAACTCTCCTTCAGCAAGGTCTTTTCGAAAGGCAAATAATATTAAATCTGAACTGGATCATAACATGAATAACCATCTCGAAGCTCGGGATTACAGTTTATCTCGCTACAGCTCGAAATTTATCACAATAATACACTCAGGACAGATATTTCGTAATTCCTCGCATCTAGTTGATTTTTCTTAAAGTAATAATGGACGCATGTGTCTCTAAACAAACCCCCAAGAGATGTGCTTGTTTTACCGAAGACATCTGCTTCAGGCCAATTATATATAGAGGTTAAACCCGAGTCACAGATGAACCTGACTGCTTTAGAAATTGGGAATTGAGAGATCTACAACCCATATAACCTAGTGGAGCAAAATAATGGTATATATTTTTTATTAGATTGGAATATTGATGACGGAGCATATGTTTTCCCTTGGTGATGCCGACTTCGAAAAGGCCCCTTTAAAACAGTTATGTTGTTATAAAGACAGAATGTCAGAAACTTTGATATCAACTGTAAATACCTTCAACCACTTAACAATAGACGCTGGCGGTCTAACTATAACATACTACCAACGGACTGAGCCATGTATTAATGTACGGACAGCTGTATATTCCATGTATCAAATTCGCCTACATAATCTTTATTTTAGGGAACTTTTTTTGGATTCCTTGATCAACATCATTTCTCAACATTCTTTCTATTTCATGCGATTAACCATTTAAGTTTTTCATCAGATATGTAGAGCAAATCGAATAAAGATATAACCAATCAGGTTTTAGCTATGTTATGATTTGAAAACAAAAGTGACGAACAACTCCCATTCCTTTATTATTCCGTTTCGTGGCTGAGGAGGTGGTAGTTCAATCTTTATATATATGAAAATATGAGTATGGCAATAAAACAATCTCCCAAAACACGTTTCAGGCATGTAAAATAAGCAGCGTGCGTTGAATAAGTTTTGCTTAAGGTAAGGCGAACAGCATAAATACAGCTATACAATACACACTAAAAGATGTTTATCGTGACCGTAACTCCTCTCACGCGAGCATGTAAATTTCCCTCTACCCGGAAGTGATCAATAACTTCGTCAGGAAAGAATTGAGGTGTTTGTCCATGGCTCTTAAGCAGGTAGATGGCGTTGTTTTTACAAAGATATCACATTGTAAACATCTAAATTTCACAGCATTTTATTACTCATATGTTCGCTATCATAACATCATGTTGCTTCTTCAAAATGTAACGTATACTCTCACATGTCTGAAGCCTACTTCCTATTTTCGTTTTGAGATATGAAATGACTGCATGAGAGACTCATGTTGATGAACTGCCTGTACTTGATATGAGTGTCAAAAGTTTTAAGTATGAGTGTTAATGTTAGTGACAATGTCTTATGATTGCTAACATGTACTGTAGCAATAAGCGATGACTCCGTTTTACAAGAGAGACAAATGAATGAGTGGGTCGGCGTGTGTAATGTCGAGATAGATAGTTATATTGTACAACTGTATCTTTTATGGTTGTAATTAGAACTGTTATTTTAATGGAAACGTCTGACTGTAGCGAAAATCTTCATCTAAATGGTCATCGGTTCAATATAGTGACAATAAAATGTCATTCATCTTGACTGTTGATCGAAAACCGGACAAAGTATCGTTCAAAGGTTATTTTGAAATATTTTGCACACAGGAAGAATTTTCATTGTTGATATTTAGATTAATAGGCTGTACAAACAGAATAATGTGTTTTCTCTGCTGACATATATAGGCAATGGATACTGTTCGGTTTCATTTTTTGGCACGTTTGAAAGCCAATCTAGTTAAAACTAGATGTATTGATCCGTCAATACATCTAGAGACTTACTGATTGAGGTCATGTTCAGCTGACCTTTGACTTATTTTGAACCGACCAATAAAATGAGGGCAGGAAGACAGCTTTCAACCAATCAAGGACGGGTTTCTTTTGCATCTTGGTTAATGCCACTTCCAAACGTTTACCGTACGTTTGTCTATATTTATCCTTTAAAAGCTTTTTTTGTCATTGTTTGACCAAACGGGTTGGTTTGCTTTGGCAGAAATTACCAAATAAACAACCCAAAAATATTCGTCAACATTATCAGCACAGAATGTATGCTGTCATAATATTTTTCAAGATAATTCATTTCGAAAAATCGGTAACATTCGGATTTTGTAATCGAGGTGCAAAGAACGGCAAAACAATCGCATTGACTCGCGATTCGAAGAGATGGGCCAGCACGTTTTTGATTGGCTGATGTTCGCGCCTGCTCGACACGGAATAGACCTGTAATTCGCTAGATGTAATAACGGACTTCGGGACGTATTATATTACATCTAGTTTTAACTAGATTGGTTTGAAAGCCAAATAAAAATTCATGAAAAGACGTTGCAGCTTCAATTTTCACTGACACCAAATTGCGACGCTAAGTTAAGTAATTTCTTTCTGACCAGCTTTAGATACAAGAGTTGCCATGCAATGAGTTTTCGGGGGTTTGATACGTGCTGAAATACAAAATGCGCTCGTTTATGCACAAGTCATTCCACCTAAATAGTTTTGTCATTAGAAGTGTAAAATCAGTTTTATAGACATATACTTGTTATCAATATAATCGGCAACAGGAAAAGGCCGTTTACATCTTAAATTAAAGTGCCAAATTTTAACGTATAATTGACGTTTATAAAAGTTTTATAATCTATTAAAACACTTCTTACAATTAGTTGTCTTTTACCCTCCTTTCTGTATCTTTCCAGTGAAATGCATGTTCGATCAGGAAATCTTGACGTAAACTTATTTCTATTGTCTTCATACTATCCGATAAGCATATCAAAAGCATTTGTCAGCAACAATCAGTACGTTTTGAAATGATAACACTATCTCTTAAGATTGACTTATTGGCCTCCAACAACAACCGCTTTGTCCCTTACAATAACATTTAATAGCAATGGTGCACATCTAATGTTTTATTAAAATGTAATGTCGAAATGTAGTCCTTGTTTAATATGATGAAAAGTTAATAGAAATTGCATCCAAAGGACACTTTTAACTGTGTGTCTGTACAATACATATCTAACATCGCTAGTGAATATAATGTCAAACATTGTACTCACAGGGTGAATTAAAAATGTATGACAATATGAAGTTATTGAATTCCCACAATTTACTTTGTGTTATTTTGAAATAGAATCAATTATTCATGTATTCTATGAATGCAAGTTCGTGTCAAAGTAAGTCATGACCTACTGTAATGGATCGTTTAAATACAGACACCTTTTTTAATTTAAATAGTTTACATGTGAATTTCAATAAGAAATAATTATTCTTTGACTGAAGGAAAGAATAAAAACATGTGCTGAATTTCCTTTTTCTTCATCCATATAGACATCTATTCTAGAAAGATACCTACCTTAGATGTTGCTTATCAAGTATGTTACCATTAGGTTACATTTTTATCTCTTCAGGCCCAATATTTGACTAAGTTATAAAAGGTAACTAGAAACTATGAGTGTATATATTCATATACGACCTGCAGTGACAGCTGATATAAATCGGCTTATCTGACACGCTGCTAGGTCAACTGTTGACAAAATCAATACATCGAGAAATATGATTTCTTATTTGTTTACTTGTTTACAATGGTCTTAAATTTTATGATAGACGCCATGTTTTATTTATACCTTTTTATATGATATATGGAGGATGGTTATAGGTTCTTCTTAATCATGAAACTGTTTCATGAAATGGTAAAATAGTTGTGTTGTGAAATTTTGCAAAGCAAAATCTTGTATAAATTAACATTTTATTAACATTTCATGATTTGCAAAATAAATACAACGAAATAAATGTTAAATTAATATATATATATATATATATATATATATATAGTCAAAGACTTTGATTTGTATCTGCGAGTGTTTGCCTAATCTTTCGGTGACAACAAACATGTTGGCATACATGTAACCAGCTGTTACTTAACTGTTTTCATCAACAGATATGGAGATGTTTCCTATTTGCAATGTCTGCCGCCGGCACTTTCATCTCAGAGGGCCCAGTCCATTCTTGTTGCCCTGTTTGCACGACGTGTGCGAGAAATGCGTAACTGTTTCATCAGGTGGTATGATGACATGTAACACATGTAAATGTGTTACCAACCTCAGCGAGGTCCAGTTGAAGAAAGCCGGAGCAACAGAGAGTCAAATCCTTTGCCTCACAATCAAGAAAAGGCCAGAGAACCTTCTCTGTACCCATGAAGATGACGGTAACCAGGCTGTTTATTGGTGTCAGGAGTGTGAGGAGATGCTGTGTGCATCCTGTCAGCAGATGCACCAGAGTTTCAAAGCAATGGCGAATCATGATCTGCGGAAACTAACAGATATCAATGAAGATATCCTACACAAGGAGAAGTACTGCGCTGTTCACAGGTTGTACCTATTAGATACCTGGGACAAAACGTGCCGTCTCATGCTATGTAGTAGATGCATTAAAATGCATCATGGAGATCATGAGTTGGAAGATATTGGACTTGCTGCCAAGGCAAGGAAACAACGACTCAAATCTACTGAGAAAGAGGTGAGGTCAGCTTTGACAGCCCACATTGGACGTCATTCAGACATGTGTTCACACAAGAAACTTGTGATTCAGGAAACTGCTGTGGTGAAAACTAAAATCATGAAAACATTCTCCACTTTGAGGGCAAGCCTAGATTCCAAAGAAAAAATACTTTTGGGAACACTTGAACAACTTACTGGGAGAATGTTAAAAACTATTTCTCATGGCATTATATGTTCTGAAGCAATGCAGCATAAGTGTAAAGCAACTGAGCAATATATTGAAAAATGCCTGAAATTTGCTTCCGAATCTGACATCGTATCTATCGATGACAGGACTACCGCAGTCTCTGGGCCTGTCGACAAACTTGATTTGAAAGTCCCTGTCTTCAACAATGATGGTCTGAATCATCTGATAGAATTGATCAACTGTTTCAGTGGTGTCAGTGAAGAGATGATATCAAACTCCAAACAATATGCTCGCAAGGTAAATGAAGTGGCATCATTTTTCTATTAAAGAAAATGACATTGGTATATCAAAACAATCTTTGGTAATCTTTGTAATTGGAGATTTTTGTTTTGGACAAAAACTACATGTTAGCGAAGTTGGATAATTTTAATGTTATCAAACGATCTATCTAACTGAGAAGACACTTTGTTTGAAAGTGACAGCGATATAAAAGTAAACCATTTGCCAAGTTAAGTTTGTTATTACACAGAATGTTTTGTAAAAAAGGCTCAAATTGAGTAGCATAGTAAATATTATTGTTAGTCTAGATTTGGTCGTGTTACAAATATTCGTTTTAAACTCTTTGTTCACAGGGGAAATCACAATCGGAGGCCAGCAAGGAGGTTGTCATGGAGGTTAAGGAGGCCTTCAAAGTGGAAGAAGTGAAGTCAGTGGCCACACCTCATCCTCAAGAGGAACTGGCGAACAATGTGGCCGCCCTCGTGCCCCGAAATGATATTGATACTGAACATTCAGAGCGAACGAAAGTGGGTACAAAAAAGGATGAAAAGTCAGGTCAGGCACCGACAACAGATAAATCAAATTTAAAGAAACCTGTTTTCTCAAGTGATGAGAAAGCTTCAAGTCTCGATTACACAAATGTACAAGGTGAGGTAAAAAAAGGTTAATATGATAATTTTGAGAAATAAATCCTGTAAATATATATAAAAAAAGAACAGAACATGGGTCAAGTCACATATTTCGTCATCAACCGTAGATTATAGACTATATTTATGATAGACTAAGTGTTCCACAGTCCACAGAGCCTGATATGTGGTTTAGGTTTGTTATGACAGTAATATTCATTTAGACTATGAATAACCAAAGGGTTGGTTCACTATAGAACGATCCATGGATAACGTTTAAAGGATATTGTGCTTTTGATGTAATGAATGATATATAGTGAAACCATTGCGAAATTAAATTGAGATAGGCGAATGTCAACGACGTGGTTCCTGAGAACTTGTGAATAACTTGTTTCCCTTGCAAGGCATAGCTTGCGCTAGTCTAAGTCACTGATTCAATCAGAAGGTAAACTGCTGTCAAATCATGAAATTTGACCAACATTAGTAGGTCTTACATTAGGCAATGATCAATAGTGTCGCGATTTATGCCTTGAGGGAAAGGGTCAAGTTATCAAGTAGAAGGGTTGACTACCTATTACTTTCGTGTCATGTATGGATCTGTCAAGTAACTGATACGTTGCAGAATCTGTTCAGTCCAAGATACCACCATTAGTCCAAGAGGATGAGCGGCAGACAAGAACAGTATGCAATCTTTCTTCATTCTCCCTATTAATAATTCATAAAGAAATGATCTTGCCACTTAAAAGTTCGTGATTGATACATGTGCGGCATGCGTTTGTAACTTAAGTCTTTTGATTACTAAAGGGCGTGTCACCTGAATAGCACAAAGCTCCACTTTTGTCATATTGAGCTACAAAATAATGCAATTAGGACATAGATACTCTTTGAGTCTTCCTTACTGTAAATAATGCATTACCATACGTGTTTAAGTGAATGCATAAAAAAGATAGATGCGAGGGATGTCCCGTTAGTGCCTGGCCTTAAGTATCAAGTAAGTTACCATGTGTCCACGAGTTTGATATGGATATATATCATGTGTCCCAGTTTAGTATCAAACGAGAACGAAGTGTTCGGACACATTATATATCTCCATATCAAACTCGCGGACACATGGTAACGTATTTATCTCGACGAGGACCCTTATTTTATGCTTTAAGTATGGCTTGAAAGATTGGATGGGTCAAAATGGCGGCTTATCTTGTCAATGTTATTCTTTTATGTATGAATTTACAAATATGATTTTTGTATCACCGTTTAGAGCACGAAAAGTATGGTCTAGTACCGTGCAGCGGTATTAGACAGAAATTACAGACTAATGAACTTGAATAAATATAACGAATGTTGCGGGGCTTTTTAAGTTTTGATTGTTTGGTCACGTGACCTCATATATACGTTCCACCTTGTAAACGTTCGATTTGAAGCGGCGCTAAAATCGCCGTAAATTCCTGACTGTCATGGCGGACCGTCGTGAAAGATGCGATTGATTATGAACGTGTCGGACGTATAGAACATGCAGGCATCACCATCATGCTTAGGTTGGTTTGAATGTTAGATATGAATGAATAGTCGGCGATGTCCTCGACTGCTATGTGTATAGAGATTGGTTTTCTAGTTCACGATTCCAATCTTCAACTGACTGATGGACAACCTCGCTAAGGGCTAGTGAACCGGTAGGCTAATAAAAAGTCTTGTAACTTGTCAAGGTATTTTCGCACAAACATTTTCTTTGTACAAGAACTTACTTGTTCCAGAGCGAATGACTTCAATTAGTGGAAAGTACACTGAGCTTATAATATGTTTCAATAAACAAGCGTAGCGTAGCCTTTGTTTACCTAACAGTGGGATAAGGGAGATAACTCTTGGCAGCACGTCGTCTCTGTTACTAGGGTTGCGCGTGACCCAGTTTAACATAGAAAAATATACCTACGGCACGTGACCGCTTTTAGCCAATGAATGAGTAGCCGACATTGCTGTCCAAGTCGAGATAAACAGACTATATGTAGAGGATATTTGACATTTCTCGTCGAATACCATGGATATCTCATCGAGTGAAGTAGAAATTTATATTTTCACGAGTGGCGTGAGTGAGTGAGTTATTGCGTAACGCCGCTTGGGCAATATTTCAACCATTAGCGGCGAGACGAGTGGCGTAGCCGCGAGTGTAAATATATGATTTTCTACTTCACAAGATGAGATATTCATAGTATTCGATGACAAATGTCAAATGTTCTATTTATTATGTTTCCCAAAACCCCGTAAATGACCCTAAGTATATGAAATATGAATTCAATTGTTTCATGACGTCACAGACGACGACATATGATTGTTACATCATTTTACAGAGTAGAATACCATTTTTATTTCACTCGGTGAAAATACGGATTTTATTTTCACCGATAAATAGCATATTTCACCATTCGAAATATAATTAACATTCGGCTATTTCAATTTTAATCTGACTATTGTTCAGTCGATTCTGTTAAATGTCAGTGTATTTTGGTTTGAGCTCTTAATAATATAATAATAATATATTTATATAGCGCCTAACTTCCATCCAGTAGGTTGCTCAGTGGCGCTGTTTACAGGGAGAGGAGAAAAGAACTGACTAAAATTTATGTATCAAAAGCAAGCTGGAAGAGGTGGGTCTTTAAAAGTGTCTTAAAATGGGATTTGACAGGAACAGTTCTCAGAGAAAGAGGGAGTTCATTCCACAGTTGAGGGGCTGATGCAGAGAAGGATCGATCACCCATTGATGTCTTTGTGATGGGGACAGACAATCGAAGGTGGTCGACAGAACGAAGAGAGCGTGATGGTATATACAATGTGATAAGGCTTCTCAGATAGGGACATGATGTTTCGTCATACACACAGCTATGAGTAAGAAGGAGGATCTTGTAATGAATCCTGAAATTCACAGGCAGCCAGTGTAGGGTCTTCAGAATCGGAGTTATGTGATCAGTTCGCGGAGTGCGTGTAACAATCCTTGCCGCTGCATTCTGGATTCGTTGCAACTTAGCTATTAGAGATGATGGGATTCGGAAGAAGAGGGAATTGCAGTAATCCAATCTAGATGTGATCAGTGTCTGCATCAAAAGCTTTGTGGTCTCAGTATCAAGGAGATGCCGGATCTTACTGATGTTGTGAATGTGGAAGAAGCAAGTCTTGCATAGGTTCTTGACATACAGTTCTAGGGACATGTTTGATTGAAAGATAACTCCCAGATTTCTTGCAGATGGAGTAGTCATAACCCTGCTGTTGCCGATGTTAAGGGACAAACCTCCAGGCACTTTCAAAAGCTGTTGTCTTGAACCAAGCAGTAGAAATTCTGTTTTGCTGTCGTTTAGTTTGAGGAAGTTCAGTGTCATCCATGATCTAACTTCACCTACACAGGCTTCGTTTCGGTCGATTCCGGTATCCATATCAGATGGTTTGATGGATATATAGATCTGATTATCATCTGCGTAGAGGTGAAAGGTCAGACCATGTTTCCTGATGATATCACCGATTGGAAGGATATATATGCTAAAAAGCAGAGGTGTCAGCACAGAGCCTTGTGGTACACCGACATTGACTGATGTTGGAAGTGAGGTAGCAGTTCCAATCTTAACAACCTGAGTTCTGGCTGACAGATACGACTTGATCCACGAAAGAGCGTTTCCTGTGACACCAAGTCGAAATTCCAAGCGAGAGAATAGCACAGTGTGGTCGATAGTGTCGAAGGCAGAGGATAAATCTTTTGTTTGTACCATCAAAAACGTTCAAATCAGCAAGCAATTTATAACAATGGAAACAGGATTTTCAAGTAGCTATTGTACATGTAGTATAACAGAAAGATTCGAATTTCACTGGAATGAATTGTGGACACCGATTTATGAGAAACTATATCAATGTACAAAGCTTCTTACATTTTTCTAAGCTCTTCATTCTATGAACGCATTTTATAGATTGGGCAGATTGTAAATTGGGAATTTGAGTTAGCTGCGCATTTATCTATGTGCGCACTAAGGGGGATAGATCTATAATTTTGAGTTTTAATTTGTTGTTTATGTACCCGCACTCTTGTTATAAGTACATCTCCCATTGGCCAAAATATTCTTCTCCACAACCAGCGCGTTTTATAACATCATATATAGTAAATTTCCTGAGACGCAAGATACATTAACATTTTTTTTTGAATTCTGAGTTATTTCTAAAGGTGAATGAATTTCCTTCTAAAATGTGTTTGCATGTCCCCCAATTTGGCCTAAAACATATTGTGATTCTTCCACCTAACTAGATTTTGTGGTTAATAAAACATGCTTTTGAAAACAGTTGTTTCAGATTCTTTCTCTGTCGTATACTTTTAATTAGTTTAGTACCTTTTAGTGCATGTTTTAATTTTGGACATAAGTCTAACGCCTGAACATGGTTTCTTACTTTTGGGAAGATGTTTGGATTACAGGGGTTAAAAGTAGTGACAATAGGTTAGGTTTCCAAATTGTTTTCCTTTTGTCTTTGTTTTAAAAGATCTTCTCTGTTAAAATAACGGCCTTTTGATATAGCATCCACGATGATGTTTCCAGGGTAGCCTCTGGTTTTTAGTATTTCTTCTAGTTCTTTAAGGCGTAAGTCTAGAATAGTACGGTCTGATACTATGGAACATATCAAGATCTATAGTCTAGATACTTTTTGGAATCTGTAGAATCTGTTTCTATTCGTCACGCCTGAATGGAATTCATTACATCTACGATGGTAGCTTTTTACCATCGTAAACGATAGACTTAAATGTAAGTTTTGAAGGAAGTCATGTACCACTTTTAAGGATTCGTTATCTCGAGTCCATAGTATGAAGCAGTCATCCAAAAATCTTTTCCAGTTATATTTGAATTCGTTTTCGAAATCGTTTCCAAATTAATGACTTACCTTGTTATACAATGATTCTTCTAGGTATCCTAATACGAGTGTAGCGTATGTTGGCGCCATTTTTTTGCCCGTGGCTGTCCCCTTTATTTGTTTATGATAAGATTCATCAAAGGGGAAATTGTCATTTGAAAGAATAAATTTCACACTTTCTATATATATATATAGTCAATAGTGTGGGTGAAATGGACATACGCAACTCGTAAGGAATGAGGTCAGACTGCAGCGTGTCAGCGGCTTTAGCAACTATGGACATTTTCTGTTTATTTTGGTAAACAGATCATTGTCTCCGTTTTGAATGTGACATTGCACCACATTTACTTAGTACACAGCTTTAAGTGAAAGCTAAATCTCTTCCCATAACATCACCATGATTGCAGGAGTTAGTGATTTACAGCGTCATACAAGTTGATAAGGCTTATAAGGTTATAAGTCCTTACTTTCAATTGTTATCTGTCCTAACATATGTTGCAGAGTTTTTCAGTAATGCTTTCTCATGTTTATTCCCTGTGACTTGGTAGCTTATGAGTTATATGAACATACACTATGGCTGTACAACTCAAGTGTCTCATCCCCTCTCTGGCAATTTTCAATTACTTATTCATATCATGTTGTAGCTGCCGGAGGCAGACCCGGTGGTCAGGCAGGAGGATCTATGGAGGAAGGCTGGAACACCGTCAGTAGCAAGGCCATCCGCAACATTGACGTCTCAAAACTTAGGATAGAGAAGGTAAGCTCTTGGTCTGTCCTGGTTAAGGGCTCTGTTTCACAACTCTGTACAGCTTAAAACTAAGGTAATTTGCCTCGGATATGATAGTAAATTTTACAATGTATTCATAATGTAGAAGATTACTTATCTCTCTTTCAAAGCACAGTACTTAACTGCCTGAACTGTTACTAAGCAAAATAATTATAATTTCCCGACAAAAATGGCTTGAAACCTTAATTATCCCTATTTACGTCCAACCCTGTTCTCTAGACCTCCCATCAGCAAGCACCTGCAGGCTCTGTCAAGCAGGACTCACTTGAACTAGTGATCTTGTTTCTACCATTGTTCTGGTAAAGATCAAAGAAGCCGCCACTGCGTTATTATGCAATAATGTATTTTTAATGACGTCACAAAACGGTGGCAAATGACAGTGACAAGAATATCATTATGATTTTAATAGCTTAGTCATGGTCGAGGATTTTCTTTGCCCAGTCTTGTGCTTTAACTATGGTAGTTTAGGCTGTACTTAACTGCAATAAATGATGTTTTAGGTTTAAACATTGGTAATCTGCATCTGTTTAATTCAAGAAAACTTTCCCCTCTGTTGCAGAATGCTGACGAGAACATACAACTAGGTCCAGCAAGGAATTTTAGCGGCTGGGGCCGTGGTAGCAGTCGCGGCGGCAGTAGAGCCTCACAGGAGGGCGAGAAGCCCAAAGCCCCAGGCAACAGGTAGGCTAGTCTAAGATATGATGTCACTCTCACTTACCATTTTCCGACAAAGATTATAACACTCTCACTAACAATTCCAGGGATAATCTTGTGAGCAGATATCTGTTAAACTTGTACTGTACCTTAATACCTTAGTATCAATCAAAAAGGTTAACACAATCCTCTCCCTTCCCAGATTCTCTGCCCTGAGCAAGGAAGATGACCAAAGATCTCGAGCATTCGGTCGAGGTGTGAGCCCAGCAAGAGGTGAAGGTCGTATGCATGGCAACCAACCAGGTGGAGGCTTCAACCGCGGGAAAGTCATTCCTCGTTCTTCTCAGGAACAAGAGCGGGAACGAGCTCTGGCCAGTGCAAGGTGAAAACAGTATTACGTTAGTCATCTTTGCACTGAAGAATTTTGTACTGAAGGAATTCAAATTATTCTCAATAGATTTGTAGGCATTAACACTTTACATATTAAACAAGTTGGGCTGAAATTCCCTCTGAACTAAAATGCGGAATACGTGAATTCCTCGTTTCTGATGGCCTCAACGTCTTTGTGAATTGTCCAATTTGTTCTACGCTGACACAACTAATGCACCAAGATTTCAATAAGTATTATTTTTTGGAAGGAAAGGAATAGGTAACTGTCAAGAGATAGCAACATAACCTCATATTGGTTCTGATTTTAACTTAGCTTTCATCATTGGTGTGCAATCTTTTATTCATAAGTAAATACACCTTTCATTCTAACAAATGTGTCTACAACAAATTTTCAAAGTTGACAAGAATTTTCTATTTTAAAGCGAAGATGATAGGTATACCTTGAATGCAATATAAATTATGTTCATTTTGTCAAGCAGTAAAACCAGTAGCTGAGAATAAATACGTAGGATCCAAGGTTTTCTTTTTTTCCAAGAGAAGTAATACCAGCTCCTATTTTTGTTTTGGCTAGTCATGAATTACTAAAATAATGTCAATTTATCTGCAGAAGTCTGATGAGTGGTGGTCGCACTACGCCGCCGTCTGGCACTACCAGTCGAGAGGGCAGCAGGAACCGTGGAGGAGCCACACATGAGATGGAACGTCCTCCTGCTCCGGTTCGTGAACTGTCAGAGGACGAGATGGAAAAGAAGACTCTATCTATCGTCGATGAGTATCTGCATATACAGGACAGGAAGGTTAGTTGATCTGTAGAGCTCTTTTTTTATTTCATTAACTACGTTTCATTCTTCAAATCAAATAATCCTGATTGTTGGACTCAAAGCACTACAAATGTTGTCAGAAATCATCTAGCCTGTTGCACTCAGTTGATGGTTTAGATGTTGCCCAGGCGACCCTTAAGTCACTAAAGACTGTGAATCAAGTTGCATTTTTAATGACTAAAAGCTCTTGAGGCTGAATGATGATTAATTCCCTCTGAACTAATATGTTGAATATGTGATTTCCTCGTTTCTGATGGCCTCAAAAACATCAACTTGAAAAATCTCGACATTGTCAAGACTAGTTTACTTCATACCAATCCTCTCATGATGGATTAGATTTTTACATTTGAATGCCCTCATGTCATTTCAGGCAGCTATCCAGTGTGTACAGGAACTCAACTCGCCAAAGACTATTCACTTCTTTGTATATTTTGCTATCAACCATGTGCTGGAGAGGTCAAAACAGGCTCGTCAGCAAACTGGGCATCTCCTCCATGATCTCATCAACCAGAAGGTCATCTCAGTCGACACCTACTTGCAAGGGTACGTTTAAGTTGTAGCTTGCCGGCTTTTTTTATACTTAAAGGATATTCAGTGTTAGGTTTAACTCTACCATGAATCGATAACATACCTTATTCAGTAGAATGAGGCTCCAGACCAATTGCCTCGGTTGACATACAGCCTTGAAATCTGGGATAAAAAGACATGACGGTTTAGATAAATGCTAACGAATTTAGGATAATAATCTTGCATAATTACAGGCCACTTATACAATCATTTCTCGATAACAGGTTGACAGAGATTCTGCAGGCTGCTGAGGACATGGAGATCGATATTCCCAAGATCTGGCTGTACCTTGGCGAGCTCATCGGGCCCATGATTCAAGATGGCAGCGTTCCTCTCAGCTTCCTCACCAAGGCCTGTGAACCACTGAAGGCTTCTGGGAAAGCTGGCAATCTCATGGCTGAAGTGCTTCATGATGCCAGTCAGAGACTTGTGAGTTACCTCCCTTATTCTCCAATCTAATTTCCTGTATTAACGTCATTGATTAACCTTCAAAGTAACTGAAATATCTATGCTTGTTAAATTGCAGTACAGCCGTGTCGGGTAAAGATACGCGACGGATAAAGATACGCACTCGCACAAAACTTAACCTAGTAAAGCAGGATGAGTATTATCTTGTAATAAATTTATGTCTATGCATCTTTAGGCACTTTAGAAGATATCATGAACTTTTTGAAAAGGTAAAAAGACTTAATTGTTGATTATTGGCAAAACATGAGTAAAAACTGACAGAATTCCTAGAAAACATATCGTAATCAAGCAGTTTGCCTTCCCACATAACAAATGTTATTGGAAACCAAAGTATTGATCCGACTATCAGTCTGTCCTAACCTAGACTTCAGTAAACAGTTTAAAAATCTATCAAAAAAACATAATATTGGAAGTGTATGGTGCATTCAAACCCTGCGTGCGTATCTTTAGCCTACACGTGATCACCTACGGGAATAGGGGGTAGTTGTTGGAAAACTTTCAGTGTCACTGACAAACACATTTCAGCATGAATATTTTACATTAATATTATCGGTGAAGCTCTAAACTTTAACAATGAAGTGGTTTTTTTATCCCATAATGTATTTCTTCCCAAAGAATGAACATGTATCTCTTAGGTGCGTAGCTTTACCCGACAGCACTGTAACTCTTTAAGAAACCATGAACTCTGTCTAAAACTTTCTTAAAGCTTGTAAATGTTTTCTTTATTCCAGGGTCACAAGATTGTTGCACATCTTTGGCGAAACAACATGATGGACTGGACAGATTTTGTACCTCAGGAAAAGCTCAAACAGTTTTTGAAGGATAAGGTTTGTAAACTTAAACAAAAGAGAATGTTTCTATTTTAGTAGGCATTAAATCCTGTTCAAGACTCAATTGTATAGCTCTCATACTGATTACCATTAGGGCGGATGTATATAGCACTATGAAGGACTCGTGTAATTGGACCAGGGAATTATTATGTATTACTTTAGCGCGTTGGTGTTTGGACCTGCCAGGGGCACGGCAACTTTGTCTGCAGTAGAAAACTGTTCTACACGCAGTCAGGTTTTGGTGCAATGCTACAATGAATTTCCCATGGTTCGCTATTTCCAGCCGACGCTCGCAGGTTTCACCGCTATGCATAGCCACAATGGTGTTGCAGGCTTTCTCCCTGCAATAATACTAGCAGCCGCGATATAAGTGAAATAATCTTGAAAGCGGCATTAAACACCAACTCACCTCACCTAATATTGTAATTTACTTGGTATACGTACAGAAACTGTCATTGTTTTGATGATTAATAGCTTGGCACTTAATTGATGATCTGATCGTTATTTACCTAATTATCTAAACACGTTTCATTCCTTTTTAGAACCTGGAGTTCACAGTCGGCCCTGACTCAGCTCCAAGCACACCAACCAGTAAAGTTTCTCTAGAATGGATCACACAGAATCTCTCAGAACTACTGAATGACCCCAAATGTGATAATGAAAAAACCTTCGACTGGATTGAGGTGTGTTTTGTCGATTCGCAAAGTCCATGTAGAGTAAGAGCTATAGTTAAAATGTTAGCACCTTACAAGCTTATTTCAAATACTGTCAAGTACCAGTAACTGATATGTTGACATTGTGTTGCCATCTTTAGTTCAGATTTAAGAGAAAACATTGCGTGATTTTCATGTTTCAGGCAAATATACCAGATGAAATCACAAAAGAAAACAAGTTCCTCAGAGCCTTGATGTCGTCAGTTTGTTCCAGTGCTATCAGTGGTGAGTTGTAAATGTGGTTTTAAACTGATAAATTTTCATCTGTTGTCCGGCACACATTGGTTTTAAAAAATTTTCCGCATTGAAGGATGATATTTCATATAATTGGCTGTCCTGGGCTGGCATTGATTCAAACATATACAATGTGTGATGTCTGTTCACTGTCTTACCCATACCAACACTGTTTCAGGGTCCGGAAACGCAGCCCGAGTTGATCCTGAGGTTGTAAAGAAGTGGCGATCTCTCCTGATCAAGTACCTAGACCATTCGCCTGTGTTTGAGCTGCAGGCTCTTTATGCTCTCCAGGCTCTTGTCAACTCTCTAGAACATCCCTCGGGTAAGTGGCAGTGCCCTCCTAAATCTTTAAATTCATTTGGTCATAAACAGTTTACTTTCATTCTCCTTCAAACACTGAAACGTGTAAGATCTTGGATTGTTTACTGGAGTTTCTGGTTAGTCTAATGAAGAAGTGAACCGAATCCTGGCTTGTACTATAAGATCTTGAGGTGATCATAAATTTATACTCTTCATTACTCTAGCTACCATTGGTAAATTCGCTGTGACAGAGAGTGTCAATAACATTCCTACTGGCTTCAGCAAGCAAGTTACCCCTTCGCCCTTACCCCTGTTTGACTCTTACTTAAGGTTTATATCCCACTGTTGATTTCCTTACAATGACTTCTATTCCAGTTATAATTCATTTATCCTCTGCAAAAGACTCCTCCAAGTTACCTATGGGTTTTCTTCCAACAGGTGTGCTGCGCTCATTCTTTGACACGCTGTACGACGAGGAGATAATCTCTGAAGATACATTTAACCAATGGGAGACAAGCAAGGAGGAACCAGAGGGGAAGGGCGTGGCCCTGAAGCAAGTGGTGCAGTTCTTTGCCTGGCTCCGAGAGGGAGAGGAAGAGGAGGCCGATAGCTGAGAATAGGCTTTGCTTAGCTCTAGGATTGACTTGTTAAGGACTGCCTGATTACTGGTGACTGCAATATGAAATTAGGAATATATGATTGCCATTTCTGTAACACCGTGTGCACCCGTGGATGAAAGAAATTATTAATTTATCATGTACTTGACTTGCTGTATAAATGTGCTTTCTGATTTGTTCAAGAGAATTTCAAGGAGATTGAGATGATGATGATGATGGTGATGATTAACTTCAGACGGCCATATGTAACCATGGATGTGTTTAATTTTGTTGCCATGGTGTTTGCGATGCAGAGGGGGGGGGGGGGGTATAATAAGAGTTTAACGGCTCCAACTCAGTTAGCTCTATTCATTAGCAAATGTGTTGTATTTGGGATCACACTATCTGCAATAGCATAAATTCTTGTTCTTCTTGTCTCTTGCTGGATTCGAACCCACACCCACATATTAATAGAACTGCCGTGTGCACCAACCTTATCAATAGCTCAGTCACAATATCAATGTATAGCTTAACATGCTAACAAGTACACGAATCTTAAAATTAAGCGTTAATTCAATGAAGAGAAGACCTTTAGAACCATAATGTGAGATGCAAACATCTTAGCTTTATTACTCTCTAGGTGACATGTTAACATAAACATTTAGCGAAATGAGCATATCTTAGCCATTTTGATATCGAGCCTAGATGTGCAAGATATGTTAGTTGAGCCCATAAGTTTGATCTTGGTCCAATCACTTTTCATGGTAAAGGTAACAATAAATGTAATAATATATTTATTGACGGATTGATTTATATAGACTAGGCTATTTGGTTTTTGTTTTGTTTCCTTTTTATGTTCTTTTAATTTGTTTGATCCCAATTTTATAAACTGCATACACATTATTTGCAAAGTAGATACATATGTATTTTTAAGTTAATTATCAATATGCACGAGTATAAAATCATTCATTCTAGATAAGTAATTTTTTTAAACCAAGGCTCGGGCACCAACCACAATCGCTGACGCTACTTACAAGGAGATAAATCAATAAAAAGAACAATTCCTGCATTCCGTTTGTTTCAGAAGATCTCATTATTTATTCATTTAGATAAACATTTTATCGCCGGTTATATCTTAATGCGAACATGTTCGAATGTAACAATTACCAGAATCGTTAAAGAAATAGATGAAATATGTGTTTCATTGTTATTATGTACCCAAAATTCAGGCAATGTAGGAAGTTCCAAAATATTACATATCGTATTCATATTAAAAGAGAAAATGAAACTCTACTGGATATCAGTACTCTAAAAGAAAATTTGAAGTAAATTACGAGATTATCGTAATACATATTAAACACCTTAGTTCGGACACTTTTATCAAGTTTCGGACACTTATTTTCTTTATGACGCCCATCAAATACCCAGGGGACATATACAGAAACATAAAACCTACACATGAAATAAATATCAAACTTTGAAAACATTAGTCTTCATTACTAGCAATGTTTGCGAATTTGATTGTCGAGGACATCTTGCTCTGATGACACAACGCCGCTAATGGCTGTAATATTGCCCAAGCGGCGTTAAACAATAACTCACTCACTCACTCACTCACTCACTCTGATGACACATGTGGCAGTTACTGAGAGTTTATCGTTGGAAATCTTGCCGTATTTTTAATTCCAAATTGACTCATATTTGCGAAATGATGCAGTGTTATTGTGATTGGTATATATTATTTTTCATATGATAAATATATATTAAACCAGCGATAGATGCAAATCCAATGGGTGGCGCTGTCCAAGGTTAGGTCAAGGATGTTGAGAACACCACTCTAGCGTTTCGGGTGAACCTGTAAAAAGTTCAGGATGTGTATATATATCTAAATTACTCGAAATACTTTATTTGTAATTGTATGGTTTGCTGTAAAGAACTCATTTTTCAATTACACAGGTTTTCAGAAAATTTGGAAGGAATTACTGTCTGCCATATATTAATTTTAAAACTAAAATTATCTCTGAAATTAAGATATCACGTTTTTATTAGGAAATATTCTTTACTGGCCACACATATGTGTATTTTGGTTATTCAAATGATGTAAACATTTGTCCAGTTAGTTCTTACAAACCAATTAAGTAGTCTGTAAGTTACTTTTTTGTTTCCTCTTAAACTACTTCTTATAGTAACTTCGTCAGCGTCATCATAGACAGAGAACTAAAGTACTTTCCATTTTATACCATTTAATGAACAGGTTGGTATCTAACGAGCGAGAGCATATGGCAATTTAAAAAAAATATTATCAAACGCGATAGAGTTAACTATTATATCTGACTAGCTGCTTAAAAATTAAACGTATCACGCGCTTCTTATTCACATCGTAGTTTTAATTAACAACAAGATTTTCAACGGATTACAGATGAACGTAGGAGTACATTGTCATCAAGTTTAAAGTTCTTAAGATTGTTTTTTCTAATCTTTGTCGATGCTAAAACTTGTTCGTGTCTTTTATATGTATTGCTGTATGAACCTGTTTAGACAGGCTTTTCCGTTTTTTTATTTCTTGTAAATCATTCACTTTGATAATAAACCTTTGATTTTACTCATTGTTTCATCTGCTACTACTACAGTGCTCACAATAAAAACCTATGACATTTTAACTTATAAAAATAGATACGTCGATTAACTATGGTTAATATAAGTGTTGAATTTTCAGAAAACTCGTAGGTTGATTCAGACCCTTTGCATCACGGTACTTGAAATTATTTTCGGTTTGACAATCTCCTTAATAACTTTGATTTTGATGAAATTTAACTGTTTGTTGTTAACGTTGTTCTTGGTAAGATAAAAAAGAGATTAGTTACTAAAACTGTTATCAACTAAATATTTCCTTATTTGCCGAGTAACAGGCAAAAAGCTTCGTCTCATGCCAATACAGCGGACCTCGGACCTGTAACCAGGCCAATACGTAATACCTAACTAATAACATTATATTGATATGAGTAAATCAATCAGTAAGTATATATATGAGCACACGTAACGTGCGCTTTGAGTATATTTTGCTTTAGACAATCTCCCTACTGACATTAAATCTGCTCCTACTCTCTCAAGTTTCAGGTCTCATCTCAAGACATTCCTGTTTTTAAGACACTGACTTAAACATGTTTGCACTCATCCTCGATAATCAAGAGCTTTCGTTCCGATTGATCTACACTACCAAGTGTAGATTAATCTGAACGAAAGCACTGGATTGTCGAGGATGGTTTGCGCTTAGAGCATGGTCAAGTGTTGTGGAGTCAAGCGCATTATAAATGTCCTGTATTATTATTTTAGACAAGGAAAAGAAGGTATTCACTGTAGATCCATATATACGATACCCACTGTTGTGATATGACCTGCACTCATGATCTCAAGCTATTTTAGACACGGAAGTGATCGATAACGCTGACAGAAAGATAAACGAAGGTTTTATTGCTAGTCCTTTAGCAGGTATAGTGTTGTATTTATACAGGTTTTACTTTATGAATATTCGAATTTTATAGCATTTATTATTGATATTAGGAATTTATACACTACCATAACATCCTGTTCCTATTTCATTTTGTAACGTAGAAACTTATAAGTTTGTAACCTACATTCTACTTTCGTTTTGAGATCGAGAATAATATGACTACATGAAGTTCATTCATTTTTTATATTCTGAGGGTGGGTTTTAGTAAGTGCCATGTGAATATAGATATGTGCTGTAACATGTAATGAAGTAATGAAACAAACGATAAGTACAATATGCATACGAGGTAGGTACGATAAGTATAATATCCATACGATATAAGTGCGATAAGTACAATATTCATACGAGAGAGATAAGTTTGCAAGAGAGGGGTCTACTGATGTGTTTTATATTATTGATTAATTGGTTTTACACCCTTTGACTCCAAAACTACTTACTGTTGCTGATTATAATAATATTGATGTCATTAGTTCAGTTAAGTGACATTAACAAATCATTCGTCTTGACTGTTGATCGTACACTCGACAATAGCGCGGCCTTCGCTGATTACTCAAATGTAATTCTCAAAAGTTATATAAAGCATATAGATATATAGATTAGGGTTATAATTGTTGCATAGGTTATATAGTAAGTTTTTGTGTTAATTCATCGTAATTTCTGCAGCTGCAGTGAGATATGGCAGTAATTCTATGAAACAATAACTTCTCATTTTATTCTTCGTATTTTATTCATGAAAGCATAGATAGAAAACTTCTGACGACACACACGTCCAAACTCACTTCATTTAATAATAAATAGCGAATCGGAAGTAAAACTTTGAAATAATCATATTTCCTAGGATTAGGAAACTGGGCCTAGATTTTCGAAGATCTCTTAGTGCTAAGATAGTCGTAAGCCAATGTTAATGTATGGTACTTACGACTATCTTAGTGCTAAGAGAGCTTCGAAAATCTAGGCCCTGGTATATTCTTACTCACTTCAATTCTTACGCCAGTTATTCGAATAAAATGTAAGACAGTAACATAAAGAAATGTTATTATGTATATGAGAATATAACATGGTTGTATTAATTTGGATTGATGAAAAATCAAAGCATTGGATTAAATTTCAAGAACTAATGAGATATGATGTATATGCCATTCTTGGGAATATGATGAGTATTGTTGAAAATTTAACATTTTAATCAGTTCTAGTATCAAACCTATAACATATGTAAATGTGTCATTTTCCCGTAATTGTGGAATCCCAATCATGCATAGGTGGTTAGCTCAATCTCGCTGACTGGCCAGATGACCCGCATAAATTTACAGTGCTAGAGGGCTGAAATTACACAGTCCCCCTGAATTATGAAAGGAAATCGATTTGGAAGGAAACTTACTGTAATGAAAGAAACACTGGTTTATCGCAAAACAAACATAATCGATGGAAACCAGTCATGATTGGAACAGGTCAGTAAGAATGGATGAGCTTGGGTACAGTTTGGAAGTAACATTGGAAATTTCTGTGAATTCTCAAAACAAACCCAAAAAAACCATTTTTATTAATGCTGAAGGGTCATTGTTTGTTTATCCTGTTATACGAATTCTACATGCATCTACTTGTATAAACTCGCATCGATAGCCTACATGAAAAGGAAACTTTGCTACTAAATGTCATTGTTTTGAAAATTTGTCGTTGAGATGCTTATAAAAATGATAAACCTTTTTTTTCCAATAATAAGGCTTAATAAGAAAGCAAATAATTTTCTTTGTTTTTCATCTTTGCAATAAAATTGTTCATTGAATATGTTTGTTATTAAAAGCACATTCAAATTAAACTTTATCTGAACATGAAATAAATCCCTTTACAGAATAGTTGGAAGCCACGTCGTGACGAAAACAACCCTAAAACCATCGACCAGATCCACAAAGATGCTAAGCGCGAAGCTGTCGAACAAAACATGCTGACTGCTCTACACATGGCACAGCAACCGTCACAACCCCAGCACCATCAGTCCAGGCATAACAAACGTAAGAAAACTACGTCATTGTCGTGCTTCAAGCTGGTATGTCATATACCAGGTTGATGATAAAAAAAGTTCTTTAAGGTTCACTTCAGTCTTACAATGCCATGTCCTTTTGCAACTGCTGGTTTCGTCTCTGATCATTGTATGTTAGAATTGAGTTTATATTTAATTGAAACCACCCAACTCTTTCATTCATTGCCAGCTGTCCTTACTTTCAATTATTATCTGTCCTAACTTATGCAGAGTTTTTCATTAATGCTTTTTCATGTTTATTCCCTGTGACTTGGTAGATTATGAGATTATATGAACATACACTATGGTTGTGCGACTCCAGTTTCTCATCCCCTCTCTGGCAATTTTCAATTACTTACTCTTTCATGTTGGAGCTGCCCGAGGCAGACCCGGTGGTCAGGCACGATCTACGGAGGAACGCTGGAACACCGTCCTTAACATGGCCATCTGCAACTTTGACAGGAACATTGATGTCTCCAAACTTAGGTTAGGATAGAGGAAGTATGCTCCCAGTGTCTTTTCAGGTTAAGGGCTCTGTTTCACGTCTCTGTACAGCTTAAACTAAGCTAATTTTCCTCAGATATGATATTAAATTTTACAATGTATTAATATTTAGCTCAATTCCTGGTTAAAATCCTTGTTGCAAAATTCTTCTCAACTTC
Source organism: Phorcus lineatus (assembly GCA_921293015.1). Taxonomy (NCBI): domain Eukaryota; kingdom Metazoa; phylum Mollusca; class Gastropoda; order Trochida; family Trochidae; genus Phorcus; species Phorcus lineatus. The sequence goes on from OV121094.1 coordinate 34,115,963, forward strand.
CGCTTCGTGATAAATGATAGTAAATTTTACTGGGTATTAGAAAATAACTTTTCCAAAGCACACGGCAAAACTTTAGATTTCTATTGATGCAATGAAATACATTTTATTATTTACAAACATCCTGCATTCAATAACAAGAAAATGTAGACGGCTTAAGTCACGAAGGAATTTTAAAACTCTATAGCCTCGGTTGTGCAAAATTCACTTTTTATAGAATTAGGTATATTTTCAGCTTTTGAATATGCTCTAATCTCTATATTAAGGATAAAGGATTAAGTAATCAATATCAAGACATCTCTGTTAATTCCCCAATTTATTTTATATCAGTAGAAGCATTTTTTAATGTATAAACACCAGCTGTCGCCGTTTTGTCTTTTCATGGTGTATGCAAATTTTTAATATTGCCGATATTTTAGTTCTTGTATATTTACAGCAAAGTTGCAGCTGAATACATGCATATTTTCCAAATAACGTATATGGCAGATCATATCTGATCAGTATTCATGATTACGAAATAATGGTGTGCCTCTAAAGAAGTTGTTACTTACAAGGGGAAAATGTCTTGTGACCAATGATAAAGACACGTTACGATTTTTAAACCGTTAGTTTTTACTTAATAAAATTTTGAATTTGATATTGTAAGTCCCTGACAAAGATGTTTTCAATGCTTGAAGATCGACCCCATGCCCAAGACCTCCTTCCAACGAGCACCCGCTGGTAAACTTACATGAAGGACTCACTTGAAGCAGTAATCTTAGGCAGTCTGCATCTTCTTAAATCACGAGAACCACTAAAACTTACAAACACTTCCCTCTGTTGCAGAATGCTGACATCCAACTGGTGGAGGTTTCAACCGCTTCAACCCTCGTCCTCCTCAGGAACAAGAGCGGGAACGTCCTGTGACCAGTAACGTAAATTGTATGGGTTCTATGTCTAAGTAATGTGTTTTTACTTGAATCTATTCTATTCACATTTTTTAAAGTACTAATCTACAAGTTGAATATGTTTTCCCTTACGTTAGAACGAGGCTGAATGATGAGTCTCTGACATGTACTTGTACATGTACCTTAGCTCACATGCGAATCATCAATGAATTTTCTGCGTGTAGCTTTGTGAAATATATAGACTGACTGGTGTATATTTGTTTAAAGATAATAAATTCAAATATTAAAGTACCTAGTTTCCAAAATAGAATCTGACGAATTAATTATCATTATTTATGAATTTTGTTTTGTGTTATGAAAATCCTTTTTGATACAATTGATAGTTTTGTTATCTTATCTTCGTCTCCTTTGCGAGGAAAATCGTTTTTAGATATAAAACATTGATTTATTGTATATCATTTTTACAAATTTTCTATAATATGTTTTTGTACAATTCTTTATTACTGCTCAATTGTTAAATTTGACGTTGTCAACTGTTTCAAAATGATCTTTTTCATAAATATTGCTTTGAATTGATCCCCCTGTAACTGTATACCTCCACTCAAATCTAACAATGACCATGAAAACCCAACTTGTTTCTCTGATCATGAAAGGGCAGAAAGATTAAGTGAATATTTCCAATCGATTTCAACCATAGAGGATCATAAAAAATGTCTACCAAGCTTCAGGAATAGAACTTGTGCTGTTATGGATAGTCTTATAGTTACCGTTGGAGAAATTGAGGATATTATAAAATGTTTGCATGGTAAAAAGGCTTCAGGGCCCGATAGAATACACCATTAACTGTTAACAACAAAACATGTTGTCCATACAATAAGTCATGTTCCATGTTTATTATTTAATATGTCATTGCACTCATGTGTATATCCATCTGAGTGAAAACTGCAAATGTTATGCAACTTTTCAAAAAAGGAGATCCAACATTATCTTATCTTATCAGTTGGACATTCAACTGTACATCAATTAATTGAAATCTACCATCAGATTTGTGAATCATTAGACAAAAAAGAACACTTTTGTATGTTTTTTTGTGATGTTTCAAAAGCATTTGATAGAGTTTAGCACAAGGTATTATTGTTGAAACTTGAAAAATATGGTGTGAAAGGTCAATTACTTGGCTGGCTGGCAAGTTACATAAGTAATCGCAGTCAAAGCTTTTTGTAAATGGAGCAAAATCCAAGCCAAAATTACTCAACGCCAGGGTTCCACAGGGCACAGTGCTTGGTCCATTTGTTTATATAAATGATATAGAAGATGAATTAGATTTGTTAAGTAGGCTTTTTGCTGATGATTCGTCTTTTGGTTATTCTGGAGCCAATGATATACTTTTACAAGAAAAACTAAATGTTAACTTATGCAAATTAAATATATGGGGTAAAAAATGGCTAATTAAGTACAATCCGGATAAGACTGATGCTGTTTTATTCTCCACACAAAAGCATATCAAGAAACCTAAGTTGTTTTTTGACGGGGTGGAAGTGGTAGAGACACAAACATTTAGGAGTAACACTATCTAGTAATGGCAAATGGGCGGACCATATTGAAGATATTTTAAAACGTGTTTCAAAAATGGTATTCTCACTGCGACTTTTGAAATATGTGTTATGTAAAGAAACACTTAACAGAATTTGTATGATGTTTATAAGACCACATCTTGAATACGCAAGCGAAGTTTGGGACGGGTGTAATCAAGAACTAATAAACAAATTAGAACAGATTCAGTTGCAAGTTGCAAGAATAGTAACTGGCCTACCAAGGTACTCATCACGTAAATTCCTGTACTTTGAAACTGGTTGGGAAACATTACAAAAACGTCGAAGGAAAAGAAAGTTAACAAAATTGATTCGCTCCACAATACCTTGCAGATCTAATTCCTAACAGTGTCGGCTCTAAATGTGACTATAATCTACGTAACTCTCAAAATATATCTTCTCCGTACGCAAGACTCAAACATTAAACAAATTCTTACTTTCCATCAACAATTAGTTCCTGGAATGTTCTTTCAACCAATCATCTGCAGTCAAATACAGTCTCAACATTTAAAAATGGGTTTGGTAATAGACATGTCCGTGCCCCACAATACTATTCATTTGTCAAAAGGAAATTGAATATCATCCATACAAAATTAAGATATGCTGTGAGTACATTGAATTATGATATATACAAAGTTGGAATTTCAACAATTGCTAGTTGTTCTTGTGGTTATAATGTTGAGAATGTATATCATTATTTGTTGCAATGTACATTGTATAGCAAACAGAGAGAAAAACTTATGTTTTCATTACGGCGCTTTACCTGACTTACGATAGATCTTAAACTTTTGCTTGAGGGAAGTGCAGACCTGTCAATAAGTCAAAACAAAACTTTATTTATGTTAGTACAAACTTACATCAATGAAACAAATAGATTTCTTTGACATCAAATATTTGTCAATAATATTTTTTCTTCCTGATACTCTTACTCTACTCTTGTTCACTGTCTGCTATCTGTGTTCACTATGTATTATGTAAATCAATTTTGTACATACTAGGAGAGGGCATTTTAAGTTGGATAACTTGTCCCAAATCCTTTTCTTGTGAATAAAATATGTTTAAACCAACCCTTTGTTGTTAATGTAAAGCTGACTTACAACACTATGTTTTAATACATTATTAAATATCTATAAGATGAGTTTTCTTCATTTCATTTTTTCAGAGAAAATAAGTTTGATTAATTAAGATTAAGGTTTTTAATAGTACATAACGATGCCTGTTGCAAACAATAATTTGGCACTATGCGTTTTTATAGAATAGAATTTAATGAATAATTACAATATCTATTAATTATTGGACAGATAGAAAAGTTTACCAAAATATCTTCCACGGCAGTCAGGATAGGAATAACGACGGAGAAGGTTTATTACGTCATCACAGTACGTACGTGTCCAACTGCTGATTCCGACCGATGCATCACACACTGGGCCGGACGATGGTCTGGTGTGATGACCAAACCAGGGTCAGTGATGTGAGCACGGGGAGATTGTGCATTGGAACAGAGGTACTCGCTACAATGGTCGGATGGAATGATTTGTCTAATTTTTCTTTAACTTACAACTGTATATAAGGAGAGCAGAACAATGGATTGTTGTAATTAAACATAAAATGGACAGCTAAGTAAACGTAAGTATAGCAGACGCCAATTAAGGATTAAAAAGAAGGATTGCAGGTTAATCAGCGTGGCTGACACAAATATTGCATTAGGGATAGAAACATTAAATTGAAAATAATGATTAAAAGTTGACATTGGATTTAGAAGAATCGATAAATATTTGAATAAAAATAATGTTGACACTTAGGTATAAATGATAAGCTATGACACTTATGCATAAAAGACAAGCTTAATATATGCTACGTAGTAATTATTAAAGCTGTCATGTTAACCTTTTACGTAGTTCAAATAAGCAAATCGAACCTTCGACTGACATGCTTTGGTTATTGGCGACATGTATGATATGAGGTACTAGGAGTACGAGCATATTCCCTCTGTGGTTGTAAAGACAAATATATACATTCATGTTCCCATGAATCGAACAACGTCATGAACAACTTCCATATGTTGGTTAGAGAGCCACTCCGTGAGTTGCTGGAGTCATATATGTCAAACTTAAAAAATGATGTCATTTGATCGCGGAGTATCGAGTGTTACCCCAAAAAAATACACTTTAAAGCTAATTGGTTTTTACAGTGACAATATCAAGGTAGGACGTCGCAATCATGATCGAAAACTGGACAGTGGCGCGCGTTAAATAGTCAAACGTAATTTTGAAGGAGGGCAATGGGAGTTGATAGTGTTTGTTAGGTTATATAACTAGTATCCATGTGTATTGGACGTGATATCTACACCTCTGTGCATTTATGAGGCTGTTTTTAGATTTTCATGGAAAACCAGTATTTTTCACATATATGTCCTTTGGACATGAAGAGTTAAGCTGTTTTGATTTATATCACCACATATGAAATTTAGGTTCGTATCAAAGGTAAATCATATGTTATGAAATCACGGAGTGGCTCTTCAAAGTAAATCATACAACGTACCCTTATAACGTACCGTAAACAAAGTATTTCTGCACGGCATAATGTATTGTTACTAAAGTTTAATTCAGATTAACATAATTGCTCATTTTAAACAGTTACGTTGATCACAAGAATCTTTTTGTAAATGTTATATTTCAAGTATACTTTGTCCATACCATATCGACACTAAGAAAGACAACGTGAAGAAAACACTAAGAAACCTCTTCTTGTTGATATTGAATTGCACATATTAAAAGTACACACTGGATTCGACATTGAATATTTTGCAAATTTCTTCACTGTGTTCTTTGAGAAGGTAACGTGAGTAATATCAATTTCTTACCCAAGCGGGCACATCTGTACCCGGTATTTTTGTATTCATAATGGTCATGGGAATAACATTTTTTTAAAAAAATAATTCGAACTACTTTCCATTCATTTGCTCAGAGAGTCAAGCATACACATATTAACGAGACTCCATTTTGCAATTCGCATGAAATTACATGAAGCGTATAAAGCTTATATGTGGTTTGTTAAGATTGTCTTGTTTAATATTGTCACATTTCGACTGATTAATAACAAAACACATGTGTTCAACAAAATAAATTTATATATAAAATATATGAAACCAAAGAATATACAGTACTCAGTGTACAATATATATATATATATATATATATCAGAACCCCTGCTGACAATATAGTAAACAATACTGTCCAAATAAGTACACAAGTAATTTCTGCCCTTTAGGTGAGAACCTGAAACTTAGTGTAAATATTACAGCACAATTGTTTCCCCGAAATATCAATACCCGTTTAGTTTCAAGTCTCACCAGCTGATAATGTATAATACCATCAAATAAACTGTACGTATCAAACCATGGTTTGTACTAATTGAAATTCTGTTTACAACATACACTATGTTATAACCAACCAAACTCTTGACTGTCAACAAATTTTTAACAGTAAATATCTTATTTATACACACACAGAACTATTACAATAATCTCCACTTCGACTCAGGCGGTTATGACATTAAAGATTCACTGCTCAGTCAGTCAAATTCTTGATATGGAATACTGTTTAATACAGTCAATGAATATAATATACTTCAAGACCAGTTCTTGATGGTTTACATCTCAAGCACAGAGTTGAGTGAATATGTGTGGAAGCCAAATCTCCCACATAGTGACGTAAAGTTCAAACAACCTCTTGGTTGACTTCATTGTCCAATATGTACAAGTCTGGCCACTGTTCACAACATCAGTAACACACGCGATGCACCCTGAACAGCGAAACACATCTCACACTCACAACAGGGCAGTAGGCGTCTCCTACCTCATACCCAGTACTGAAACAATGTGTTAAAATTAATGTTATAACTGCGTAAAAATAATCTTGACATTCTTTCAAACATACATGTCAAAATCATTACAAACCAGACTTAATGAGTGAGGTAATTCCCACTCTACAAAAACAACACTTTTACAGTTTACCATGTTCATACACTTCCCTTACATGGTTAAAAAACATTTAGGAACATAATGACAGTTATATTTTCTCAAAATACTAATTAAAATAGCACTTACGGCTCAAAATTGTCCATGTCACACCGGTCTGCAACACCACATGTTTACATCTGTACATGCAACTGCCTCCGGTTTCGTTTTCGAGTACTGTTCCCACACACTTTTTCCCGACTTGGTTTGTGTGGGTGATGTTCCCGGATTTACACTCAATTCTTGACAGATGAATTACATTTGTATTGGCAAATAACGACCATGACATCGTTGTAAGTCGCGCATGAATACAATGACCAAATTAACTTGCAACTCTCCTTCAGCAAGGTCTTTTCGAAAGGTACTGCAAATAATATTAAATCTGAACTGGATCATAACATGAATAACCATCTCGAAGCTCGGGATTACAGTTTATCTCGCTACAGCTCGAAATTTATCACAATAATACACTCAGGACAGATATTTCGTAATTCCTCGCATCTAGTTGATTTTTCTTAAAGTAATAATGGACGCATGTGTCTCTAAACAAACCCCCAAGAGATGTGCTTGTTTTACCGAAGACATCTGCTTCAGGCCAATTATATATAGAGGTTAAACCCGAGTCACAGATGAACCTGACGGCTTTAGAAATTGGGAATTGAGAGATCTACAACCCATGTAACCTAGTGGAGCAAAATAATGATATATATTTTTTATTAGATTGGAATATTGATGACGGAGCATATGTTTTCCCTTGGTGATGCCGACTTCGAAAAGGCCCCTTTAAAACAGTTATGTTGTTATAAAGACAGAATGTCAGAAACTTTGATATCAACTGTAAATACCTTCAACCACTTAACATTAGACGCTGGCGGTCTAACTATAACATACTACCAACGGACTGAGCCATGTATTAATGTACGGACAGCTGTATATTCCATGTATCAAATTCGCCTACATAATCTTTATTTTAGGGAACTTTTTTTGGATTCCTTGATCAACATCATTTCTCAACATTCTTTCTATTTCATGCGATTAACCATTTAAGTTTTTCATCAGATATGTAGAGCAAATCGAATAAAGATATAACCAATCAGGTTTTAGCTATGTTATGATTTGAAAACAAAAGTGACGAACAACTCCCATTCCTTTATTATTCCGTTTCGTGGCTGAGGAGGTGGTAGTTCAATCTTTATATATATGAATATATGAGTATGGCAATAAAACAATCTCCCAAAAAACGTTTCAGCGTGCGTTGAATAAGTTTTGCTTAAGGTAAGGCGAACAGCATAAATACAGCTATACAATACACACTAAAAGATGTTTATCGTGACCTCTCCTCTCACGCGAGCATGTAAATTACCCTCTACCCGGAAGTGATCAATAACTTCGTCAGGAAAGAATTGAGGTGCTTGTCCATGGCACTTTAGCAGGTAGATGGCGTTGTTTTTACACAGATATCATATTGCAAACATCTAAATTTTACAGCATTTTATTACTCATATGTTCGCTATCATAACATCCTGTTGCTTCTTCAAAATGTAACGTACACTCTCACATGTCTGCAGACTACTTCCTATTTTCGTTTTGAGATATAAAATGACTGCACAAGAGACTCATGTTGATGAACTGCCTGTAGTTGATATGAGTGTCAAAAGTTTCAAGTGTTAGTGTTAATGTTAGTGACAATGTCTTATGATTGCTAACATGTACTGTAGCTATAAGCGATGAGTACGTTTTACAAGAGAGAGACAAATGAATGAGTGGGTCGTCGTGTGTAATGTCGAGATAGATAGTTATACTGTACAACTGTATCTTTTATGGTTGTAATTAGAACTGTTAATTTAAATTTTCATTTAAATGGTCATCGGTTCAGTATAGTGACAATAAAATGTCATTCATCTTGACTGTTGATCGAAAACCGGACAAAGTATCGTTCAAAGGTTATTTCAAAATACGTTGCACACAGGAAAATTTTTTCATTGTTGATATTTAGGTTAATAGGCTGTACAAACAGAATAATGTGTTTTCTCTGGTGACATATATAGGCAATGAATATTGTTCGGTTTCATTTGAAATTTAAAAAATGCCACATATTTGGCAAGTCCGGTGATGAACTTTTGTATTCATATTAGCAAATATGTTTTTTTTCACGTTTGAAAGCCAAATAAAAATTAATGAAAAGACGTTGCAGTTTCAAGTTTCACTGACACCAAATGGCGACGCAAAGTTAAGAAATTACTTTCTGACCAGCTTTAGATACAAGAGTTGCCATGCCATGCGTTTTCGGGGGGTTGATACGTGCTAAAATACAAAATGGGCTGGTTTATGCACAAGTCATTCCACCTGAATAGTTTTGTCATTAGAAGTGTAAAATCAGTTTTATAGACATATACTTGTTATCAATATAATCGGCAACACGCCAGAGACCCGGAGACCCGGGGACCCAGAGGGACGCCAGAGACCCGGGTTCGAATCCCGGTGGAGACACCAAAAATTTGTGACTTGGGTCTCATCCTGTGTTGTGTCCCTGGGCAAGACACTTCATCCACCTTGCACTCAGTTCACCCAGCTGTACAAATGGGTACCTGAACAAGGGGGAAGTATGGACCTATACGGTCGCGCGGAGCGCTTGTTAATCGGCAGCACCGAATGTACCATCCCTCCAGGGTAATAATACTCATGGCGCTTTGAGCATGCTTTGTCATGGATATATGCGCGGTATAAGAATGCTATTATGCTATTATAACAGGCAAAAGCCGTTAACATCTTAAGTGCCAAATTTTAACGTATAATGGACGTTTATACAAGTTTTGTAATCTATGAATACACTTCTTACAATTAGTTGTCTTTTACCCCCCTTTCTGTATCTTTCCAGTGAAATGAATGTTCGATCAGGAAATCTTGACGTAAACTTATTTCTATTGTCTTCTTACTATCCAATAAGCATATCAAAAGCATTTGTTAGTTTTGAAATGATAACACTATCTCTTAAGATTGACTATTGGCCTCCAACAACACACGCTTTGTCCCCTTACAATAACATTTAATAGCACTTGTGCACACCTAATTTTTTTATTAAAATGTAATGCTGTCGAAATGTAGACCTTGTTTAAAATGATGAAAATTTAATTTGATAGAAATTGCATCCAACGGACAGGTTTAACTGTGTGTCTGAACAATACATGTCTAGCATCGCTAGTGAGGAGGATTTAATGTCAAACATGTACTCACATTGTACTGAATTAAAGATGTATATAAATATAAAGTTATTGCATTCGCACAATTTACTTTGTGTTATTTTGAAATAGAATCAATTATGTATCTATTCTATGAATGCAGGTTCGTGTCAAAGTAAGTCATGACCTACTGGAATGGATCGTATAAATACAGACACCTTATTGAAATAAGAAATAATTATTCTTTGACTCAAGGAAAGAATAAAAACATGTGCTGAATTTGCTTTTTCTTCATCTATATACACATCTATTCTAGAAAGATATCTACCTCAGCAGATTTAAAACCTAATTTGACCATAATTATCACCTACAGTAATCAAATACTTACTCATAATGAAAGTATGACAACTTCGTCTCATTTGGGTCATCTTGCCACAACCTTTATTTTTATCTAAGTTGAATTTATCTGTATTTTTTTAATTTATGTATTTAACAAAGAAATTGCTGTTCCCTGTTCAAAGAGTAATAAAGTGATAAAAAGTATTTAAAAATTCATAAAAGAGGTAAGAAAGTATGCGTTTAGATACTGCATTTTACCCATATATTAATCATCCTAAAAAAAAGATTCAGATAGATATAATTGCTTATCAAGTATGTTACCATTAGGTTACATTTTTATCTCTTCAGGCCCAATGTTTGACTAAGTTATAAAAGGTAACTAGAAACTGTGAGTGTGTTGTATATATATTTATATACAATAAATCGATCAGGAGCGCAAAGTCATTTCAATTTAAATTCAGGGTCTAGATTTTGTCAGATAATCCACTGTCGCCTCAAGCTTGGTTGTAGCGATTTAAATGCACACAAATATAATAGACATATATCGGACACGTCTAGATGTTCATGCGGACACGAAAATGAAGACGTGATTCATTATCTCTTAATTTGTCGGAAGTATCAACAATTAAGAACAAATACGTATTTCTATATTCATGGATATGATGTAACGACAGTCTTATACGGAAGTAGCAATTTGAGCTACTTAACGAACAGTAATATCCTTAACTCCTTGCATGAGTTCATCAACAAAAGTAAACGATTTCCTGATTTCCTCAAGCACTAAAATTACTTTGAATTTAAATATCGTTTTATAATCATAAGCTGCATTTTACACAATGACTAGGCATATCCAACAACACTTGATAAGCTTCATAATCTTAGGATATTTATATCACAAAAATGTTTTCAGTAGTTTTATATTTCTTGATTTCGCTTTGTTCTGTATCCAGCTTGAAGATTTTTGTATTGGAGAGGCGTTAAAATAAGCGACATGGCTTGTTCGCCAATCCAAATTTCATACGAAATAAAAATATGGTTAAACCATATACGACCTGCAGTGACAGCTGGTATATATCTGCTTATCTGACACGCTGCTAGGTCAGCTGTTGACAAAATCAATACATCGAGAAATATGATATATTATATTTCTTATTTGCTTACTTGTTTACAATGGTCTTAAATTTTATGATAGATCCCATGTTTTATTTAGACCTTTTTATATGGTATATGGAGGATGTTTATAGGTTCTTCTTAATCATGAAACTCTTTCACGAAACGGTCAAATAGTTTTGTTGTGAAACTTTACAAAGCGAAATCTTGTATTAATTTACATTTTATGAACATTTCATGATTTGCCAAAATAAGTACAACGAAATAAAAGTTAAATTAAAATATATATATATAGTCAAAGATTTTGATTTGTATCCGCGAGTGTTTTCCTAAGCTTTCGGTGACAACAAACATGTGGGCATATAACCAGCTATTACTTAACTGTTTTCATCAACAGATATGGAGCTGTTTCCTATTTGCAATGTCTGCCGCCGGCCCTTCACTCTCAGAGGACCAAGTCCATTCTTGTTGCCCTGTTTGCACGACGTGTGCGAGAAATGCGTAACTATTTCATCAGGTGGTATGATAACATGCAACACTTGTAAATGTGACACCAACCTCAGCGAGGTCCAGTTGAGGAAAGCCGCAGCAACAGAGAGTCAAATCCTTTACCTCACAATCAAGAAAAGGCCAGAGGACCTTCTTTGTACCCATGAAGATGACGGTAACCAGGCTGATTATTGGTGTCAGGAGTGTCAGGAGATGCTGTGTGCATCCTGTCAGAAAATGCACCAGAGTTTCAAAGCACTGGCGAATCATGATCTGCGGAAACTAACAGACATCAATGAAGATATCCTTCACAAGAAGAAGTATTGCGCTGTTCACAGGTCGTACCCCTTGGATACCTGGGACAAAACGTGCCGTCTCATGCTGTGTAGTAGATGCAGTCAAATGCACCATAGAGATCATGAGTTGGAGGATATTGGACTTGCTGCCATGTCAAGAAAACAGCGACTAAAATATACAGAGAAAGAGGTCAGGTCAGCTTTGATAGCGCACATTGGACGTCATTCAGACATGTGTTCACACAAGAAGCTTGTGATTCAGAAAACTGCTGTGTTGAAAAATGAAATCATGGAAACATTCTCCACTTTGAGGGTAAGGCTGGATTCAAAAGAAAAAACACTTTTGGGAACACTCGATCAACTTACTGGGAGAATGTTAAAAACTATTTCTCAGGACATTAAATGTTCTGAAGCAAAGCAGCATAAGTGTAAAGCAACTGAGGAATACATTGGAAAATGTCTGAAATTTGCTTCCGAATATGAAATCGTCTCTTTGGATGACAGGACTACCGCAGCAGCTTTAGAATGTATAGTCGCTGGGCCTGTCGACAAACTGGATTTGAAAGTCCCTGTCTTCAACAATGATGGTCTGAATCATCTGATAGAATTGATCAACTGTTTCAGTGGAGTCAGTGAAGAGATGATATCGAACTCCAAACAATATGCTCGCAAGGTAAAAGAAGCGGTATCCTTTCTCTATTAACGAATATAAAAGACATTGGTATATCAACACAATCAAGGGCTATCCTTATAATTAGAGGTTTTTGTTTTGAAAAAAAACTACCTTGTTCAGTGTTATGTTATTGAACTATCCATCTACCTGAGAAGGGACTTTGCTTGAAAGTGACAGCGATATAAAACTAAACCATTTGCCAAATGAATTAAGGATGACAAAGAATGTATTATTAAAAAAATCAGGCTAAATTGTGTAGCAGCGTTAACATTACTGTTCGTCTAGATTTGGTCGTGCTACAAATATTCGTTTTGAACTCTTCAGGGGAGAGCTCAATCTGAGGCTAGCGAGGAGGTTGTGATGGAAAACTCAGAGCGAACTGAACTGAGTCGAAAAAAGGGTGAAAAATCAAGTCAGGCACCGACAACGACGACAGAAGAATCGAAGTCAAAGGAGGCTCTTCGATCAAGAGAGAAGAAAACTCCACTACTCAAAGTCAAAAATGGACAAGGTGAGGACGTTAAGGGCTCATCTGAGAACTTAAAGAGTTAAATTCTTAAAAAAATTAAAACACTTCAGTAGAAATTATCAAATCCCTCAACAGAATATGGGTTAGTTTACATATTTCGTAATCCAACGTAGATTATAGACTATATTTATGATAGACTAAAGTGTTCCACAGTCCACAGAGCATGATATCTGGTACAGGTTTGTTATGACAGTAATATGCAAAGGGTTGGTTCACTATACAATGTTCCCGGGAGAAATTTTTACGGATCTGGTGCTTTGAATGTAATGAATGATGTCTATCGAGAAACCATTGCGAAACTAGGTGGAGATAGGCGAATGTAAACGGCGTTGAGAATTTGTGAATAATTTGTTTCCCTTGCAAGGCATAACTTGCGCTCGAACAAGTCACTGTTTGATTTTATCCTTGCTGTACACCTTTTCTGTGCAAGCTATAGCTGACTGCGGCCTATCTTGATTGTTCAATCAGAAAGGTAACCCGTGGTTACGTTGACGATATCGCTGTAAAATTAAGAATTTGGACCAATGTTTTCAAGTCTTACATCAGGCACTGATCAATAGTGCCGCGACTTATGCCTTGTGGGAAAGTGTCAAGTTATCAAATAAAAGGTTTGACTACCTATTACTTTCGTGTCATTTATGGATCTGTCAATGAAAATAAGTAACTGATACGTTGCAGAATCTGTTCAGCCCAAGATACCTCCATTAGTCCAAGAGGATGAGCGGCAGACAAGAACAGTATGCAATTTTTCTTCATTCTTCCTATTAATGATGTTGCCACTTTAAAGTTGGCGATTGGTACATGGGTGGTATTCGTTTGTAATTCATGTCTTTTGATTATTAAAGAACTTGTCATCTGGCCATTAACAAAAAGCTCTACTTATCATATTGATCTAAAAAATAATTATAGAAGGACAAAGATACACCTGGCTCTCCCTAACTGTAAAACATGTGTTACCATTCGTCTTTAAGTAAATACAAAACCAAAATAAATTTAGATACGAGTAGTGACTGGTCTCAAGTATAAAACGATACACGTTCAGCTATTTCAATGTTAATCTGAATTTCTTTCAATCAATGTCAGTATCAGGATCCGCAGTTGGTTTGATGTCTTTTGTTTGTACCATCCAAAACGTTCAAATCAGCAAGCAATTAATAACAATGTTTTGGAAACAGAATATTTAAGTAACTATTGTATTGTATAAACAAGATTAGAATTTTACTTGAATCAATCGTGAACTCTGATTAACGAGAAACTAAATCAATGTTCTGAGTTTCTACCTTTTCATTGACCAAAACAGTGTCTGTTCGAGACACGGTCAATCATTTTAAAACTAATCTTTCTTAAGTACTTTACATATTGTATTGTATTCACCCTCTTAAACCTGATGTCAGAGGCTCATACTCGATACTAAATGGCCCCACTGGTGTCAGTTCTGAACATTGCAAAAAAATGCGATAAAAATTATATTGCAGTAATTTTTGGCGCAATGTTTACCGCAATATATTGGTGTTCCCATACTATAGCACAGACCTATTTAAAAGATATGAGATTTATCAACTTTTGGACAAAAGGAACGTTGCTAGAGCGACGATTTAAGGGACACCCATCCTCATGTCGTTATTAGGAAAAACTGCGGGAAACTTGTATGACCCTAAACTCTTTATCAGTTAAGTTTTATTGAAGATATTAATTCATAATTGTTAAGTAGATTCGAAATATTTTATGAGTCGGCTGATTATCCAGCATCGTTTCAGATCCCACGTCGGGTACCCCAACTGCCTGATCCAGCTACGGTCGCATCAGATCTTACCCGTCTTGCGAATCCTAAATTTCGGATATACGAAACTCCTATGGCTTGGTTATGTAGAACACCATACTTGGAGTTCAGAGAACCGGAGGAGGTACGGTGGTGTGAGAGGGATTTGTTTCTTTCCCTAACTTATACATATATATAGTCCGTAGTTTGGGTGAAATTTGAATAGCAACTCGTAATATATGAGGACAAGGAAGTGTGTCAGGGACATTTGCTGTTAATTTAGGTAAACCGATCATTGTCTCTGTTTTGAATGTCACATTGCAGCATACGTACTAAGGGTCTGGTCAAACAGCCGCGATTTGCGCATTTCGTCAGTTTGTCTGACGTGGAACCTCTGTAGTTGTGCAGCGATGTTCGCGGGATCGGCCCTTTACGCGATTCCGAGTTTTCAGTTTTGTGTAGTGTGCGTAGTTCTTACGTGGACAGTGCACGACATTGCGTGGAATATCTGTGGAATATCCTTTGCGGACATGTTGCCGCTATCGCGTTCATCGACGGCTTTTTGGGTGTGTGACCAGGCCTGAAGGTACACACCCTAAAGTGAAAACTGGCTCTCTTTCTATAACATCACTAAGATTGCAGAAGTTAGTCATTGACAACGTCATATACATTGTATGTTGATAAGGCTTACTGCAGTTTTTATTGCAAATGGATATATTTTTACATGGCGACTTCTCCTTCAGGAGCTGTATCGTAAAGTGCGAAGTATCCTGAACAAGCTGACTCCACAGAAATTTCAGACTTTGATCAAACAGGTTCAGGGTCTTGTCATAGACAAAGAGAAAGAGCTCAAGAGAATTACAGATACTATATTTGAAAAGGTAGCAGTCAATATTAAAACTCCCTCCTATTCTATGATTATGATTAGGAACTATCAGATATAGGGTTTGTGGTATACATTGCCTTCCGAATAACTTTTAGTGTTGGCCAGTTTATTAAAGCTAAAATCATCAGTGCAACATTGCATACGAAGTTATTATTCATATGAATATTCTTAATAAAATTTTATTTGTTATCTTTTTGTTTTGACATTGCATTCAATCTTAAAAAATAGAAAATACAGAAATATTCTGTTAATTTCGAATTTCAGTCATATATATGATCAGTATATAACTCGTAGAGCATCCTCAAATGTGTGGTTTCTTTTTCCTTCCAGGCAATCAGCGAACCAGCATACAGTGTAGTATATGCAAACATGTGCAGATATCTATTAACAGTAAGTTTGTTGTCTAGTCCTTTTGCTTGAATCAGACTTTTACGATTTAAGTAGTTTCTAATGTTTGAAATCACTCCTTAAAATCTCGACACTCCAACGTTCACAGGAGATTGCAACTAATAGCACTTATAAACACTGTATGCTTTAAAAGAAATTAGATTGATAACGCATTTTTTCACCATACCATTCAGCTGAAAGTGCCATCTGACACAAAACCAGGGGAGAGTGTCAACTTTCGTGTGATCATGTTAACCAGGTGCCAAAGAGAGTTTGAGAAGGATAAGGCTACACAGATTGATCTCGACAGAAGGAAAAAGGATATAGAGGAAGCTACGGTAATGAGCAGGTTTCTATTATCTTGAATGTCAAGGTCATACAGCTTGAATAAATTCTCAAATATTGTTTCTTCATATATATTTCTCTGAAAGGAAAAAAAACCCCTCAAAGCTTAAGTTCTCCGAAAATGTTATTAAGTACCAATTTCCATGTTGACAAGACTGTGTTACGAGACTTTTGTTTACTTTCAGGATCAGAAAAACGCCGCAGAAATGAAAGAAGAATTAGATCAAGCAATTACAAACGCAAGGAGGCGGTCTATAGGAAATATTAGGTATGTTAATTTGATTTTGTTAAATATAATTACTTTTCTCTAATTCAAATGTTACAAACAAATGGTCATGCTAGATCAAAAGGGGCTCTGTAACATTGTCTGCAGTAGAGAACTGTTGTACAAGCAGTTAGGTTTGAGTGCACTGCTACACTGAATTTCAGCGCTCGCAAGATGCTTGCAAGTTACACCGCAATGCATAGCCACATTGGTGTTGCGGGCAATCTCCCAACAATAATACTAGCGGCCGCGATACACGTGAAACATCTTGCAAGCGACGCTAAACCCAATGTCGTTTCACCTCATCTTTGAGTGCCATTATCGGAGAATATTTGTTGTTTGATAGTGAACAAAGTGAATTTAAACCTTTTCAGATTTTATGGACCTTGTTCTAATAAACTTATTGGACTTTTTTTCAGATTTATAGGTGAACTGTTTAAGTTGAAAATGTTAACGGAAACCCTTATGCACGACTGCGTTTTTAAACTCCTGAGATCTCGTGATGAAGAGAATCTAGAGTGTCTATGTCAACTTCTAACAACAATTGGAAAAGAACTGGAGTCAGATAAGGCAAAGGTATGTGAGATACAATATAGCGGTACTTGTGATGGTTCATTGCTTTGACCCTAAGGTTAAAGATATTAAAGTTATGTTACTCAAATGTAAATGGTCAAATGTTGTCAATTGGTTTATTACTTTGCAAACAATATACTATTGCTAAAAAAAGGGAAAACCAAACCAATGGACAAGTTAAAGAATGGATAATTCTACTTTCAGCCAAGAATGGACCAGTATTTCCAACAAATGAAGAAAATAGTTTCAGAGAAGAAAGTTTCATCCCGATGTCGTTTTATGCTTCAAGATGTCATAGATCTGCGAGATGTAAGTATTTGCCTACAAGAGAATATTGCTCTAAGAATTGTATCAAAAGGCTTAATAAAAAAGCAAATAATTTTCTTTGTTTCTCATCTTTGCAATACAATTGTTCATTGAATATGTTTGTTATTAAAAGCACATTCAAATTAAGCTTTATCTGAACATCAAATAAATCCTTTTACAGAATAGTTGGAAGCCACATCGTGAGGAAAACAACCCTAAAACCATCGACCAGATCCACAAAGACGCTAAGCGCGAACACTGGAGTAACGAGCGTTCATTCCAAAAGCTTAAAGGCGTCCTTTCCAAGAGGAAAGAGGCACCCTTCCACACCTTTCCATAAAGGAAAGAGGCACCCTTCCACACCTTTCCATAGGCTTAAAGAACGCCCTTTCCAAAGCCTCTTTGGAAAGAACGCACGGCAAGGTGACCTTTCCACAGCCTTTAAAACTAATTAGCACCTTACCTGTCTGACCAAGAGTTATGTCCCTTTATTCTGTTTGTCAAATTCGTCATGTTATTGAATACCTTTAGAAGTTTTTGATTAAGTTAACCTATAGTTATTTTTACATTTTGAAAATCTTTATTTTGTTTGAAAGATTGATTCTTAAAAGACATGAAATTTAATTTACCTTTGAAAAAAATTTAAAATGTTTTTCATCGCAACAAAAGAAGACTTTGTTTTTAAATGATGAATCAAATCCTGCAAATTAGTTTATTGCAGAAATTAAATAAATCATTTTACTATTTAAGGAGTGACTTAAACACATGAAATGAATAAGAGATATAGAGTTTGAAAATTGCATCCTTTAAAATTAAAAGATATTTAGAAAATTGTATGAATTTAATCATGGAAAATGTTAATAAACAATTTTTGGCAATGATTATCATTTGTTCGCAATAATTTGTTTGATTTCAAAGGTAAATGGTGACCTTTTTGAAAGTGAACTTTGAAATATTATCAATGACAAAGTACATACCCGTTTCAATCGTCAGAAAAAGTAATCCATGAATTGTTTGCAACTTGATCGACTTCCTGAATAATCCTATTAAATTTGGGTACCTTTCCAAATGATCTACTTTTTTCAAGTGACTGTAAGCATCGATAGCATTGCCGAACATTTTCTTCTCATTGGTTGAACGTATATTCTACAAGTTCATTGGTTTATAACGTTTGTCGTTGTTAAGATGTACTAATTAGCTGTGTAATGCCAAGAGTTATGTCAGTATGAACGGATGTTGACATAAGCCGCCATTTACCAAAGGGTCCAAAGCATAGGTGTGGGCCTGCTATTTGAGACAAATAATCTGACAATGAAATTTGACAGGAAATAGATTACATAATAGGCACCTGTTAATTATGACAACATTAGGACCCAACTATGGACAGTATGCATTGAATCTGTGCAGTGTCTTGTGATGTGCAATTGCGTCGCCACATTCTAAACTCAGCATGAAGTACATAATTGACAAAACCAGTTTCATAAATAAATATCAAAACTAAAAAAGTGTTTTTATTTTATTTTTAAATTCCAAGCTTCATAGGTTCAAAATTTAATTGGATCAGGTAAAAACTATTATGCATACAAGAATGTATGAATGAGTTTTTAAAAAGAATATAGAATGTTGATGTAATAAGAGCATTGTGAAGATGACAATATCCCTTGTCAATCGTTAAATTTTATATAAAACAACTAAATACAGGATCATATAACGAATATGTGTACTTAAATGTATGACTACATTGATCATGCATGTTTATGATTGTTCGATATGTATTTCGAAAAGATATATATGTCTCATAAATTATCATTACAGGAAAGTAAATTCTAAGGCAACAGCTAGTTCGCCGATCCGTTCGCTGTCCAAATTAAGGAAACATTTAGATATGTGTATGTAAATTGCAACTTACAATGTCATGTATAATTATGGTAAAACTTATGATATCAACAACAAAGCGTTGATCTAATATTAATTCATTGTTCATGAGCTTAACATAATAAAGAACATCTTAGAAATAGAATTTAGAAACATACAATCTAATGCTATTGTTTGATAATAACAAGCAAAACAGAAAAATCTTATAAAACAGATCCACAAAAATATTTTATTGAATCTTACATATCCCCTATTTCAAATAATGCACCTTAGGCTTTCTGTGAGAAGAATCGCTCATTATTAACAATATACATCTTGTTAATTTGTCTAGCCGACAATCAAGAGTGCCTCTTTGATCTCATAGTGGTAATTAACTGGATGCGTTTAGTGTAGAGGCTGGACCAGAAAGGGGGAGGGGGTGTGAGGGGTGGGGCGTCTGGAAGTGACACTCGCTTGGAAAGAGCGTCTGACAGGATTGCTTTCATTGCTATTTGGCGGTCTATGGTATAGTATTCCCGCTATGCCATTGCCGAGACCTGGACTAACGGATTATGAATTGAGTTTCACTTGAATGTCATATATAAAATATAGATTTAGCCAATGATCGAGTTTACAATTTATGATGAAAATATTAGGCTTTTCATTATTACATTAACAGGGCTTATTTCGGAGGTCACGTTTTAATATATCAAACCCAGTAACCACATACTTGAACCAAACCTCTATTGTCCACAAAAGATTTTATAGAAAGCTCAATCGGCTCATACATAGCTTAAAATATAGTTTTATGAACAATTCATTTCTGTTGATAGGTTTGCTCATTCATGAAACGGTATAAGATTGTTTTCTGACAATTCCTATGTTGTATCAATTCTTTTGAAATTAAGGAAATAATTTAAATTTCTGTATCAAGGTTAGAAACGCGGTGTAAAGTAAAATTATCAATACTATCAAGTCACAGAAACGGATGTATGAAAACATATTAATGGATATTTATAATCAACTGACGATACTTTATACATACTGATACTACAATATGTGCACATATCCATTAAAAGTGGTAAATATTGTAAATAAAAACTTCACCTTGCGTATTAACCTCTGTCTAATAAGTAAAATTTGGACTTGCTTCCATGGTGTGCTAACAGTGAAATAAATGGATGGTCCATATGATTCCATAAGATTTGATAAATTTTTCTACAAACATGGTTTTGAATTATATACCATTCTACATGGTAATCAATATTTAAGTAAATTACGTAACCAGAATATTCTTGAATCTGTTCATACTTTTATACAAGATTCTAAACGTTTCAGGTTATTATAAAATGCCACAAAACTCCTATTTTCAATATATTTAAATGATCTTGTACCGCTTATTACTGTCTGCTTTTTCTTTGTTGGCCTATGTGGAAATATTACTTTAATTACTTTGTAAATTTTGATTTGTATTATCAATGATTGTATTTTGTCATATTTAATGGAGCGGCACTTACATAAGCTCAAAGCTTGTTGTGCCAATCCATATTCATGTAATTTACTTTTCATGAATAAAATATGTTTAAATCATAAATGGATGGTTAAGACAATCAACAACGGGTTTCATATCATGTTATAAGATGTCTTACATTTCTTTTATCAACTCTCCATGCTCCAGATCTTGCTTTCTGTGAATGTTCTCTTTGCCGTTCAACAAACGGTTTCATACCATGTGATAATGTCGCATACATTTCACATTCAAGCTCTTGATTTTGTCAAATAATCAAGTGCGCCTCAAGCTCGATTGTAGTGAATGCAAAAAATTAATAGACAAATATCGGACACGTCCAGATGTTTTTGGGGAAATTGACAAAGTATGTTACATTTTCTCTTAATTTGTCTAAAATTTTAAGAGCAAATATATTTCTATATACATGGATATGAGTTCTATACGGTAGTGACATGTTGAGCTACTTAACGAATAGAAACATCCTTAATTCAACACGTTTTATACAAATAAGTAAACGATTTTCGTGATTTCTTCAATTACTAAGATTATTTTGAATTTAATTCACGTTTATAATCACGTGCTTCAGTTGAGCAACAATTTTGAAAATTTTCGCTATGCTTTGTTATTTATAGCACAAGTTCTCACAGGTTTTTTACTTCTCTAATTCGTTGTTATGTTCTGTATCCATGTATTGTTTAATTTTGTTATGTTCTGTATCCATGTATTGTTATGTTCTGTATCCATGTATTGTTTAATTTTGTATTGGTACGGCGTTGAAATTGGCCAAATGACTTGTTCGCCAGTCCAAATTTTGTACGAAATAAAAATATGGTTATTAAACAATCTCATACAAATTGATAATACGGCTTACCTTGCTAAGTAACTACACAGGTCTCTCTGTCAACTCAGAGAGAGGATGTTGCACAATTTTATTACATGGTAATTAACCGTTCGTTACCTTGTCTAGCCGACAATCAAGGATGTCTCTCTGAGGTAACATGACAATAAACTTGATGGGCGTGTGTGAGGGGTAGGGAGAGAGTCAGCAAAAGAAGTGACGTTGTTTGACAACAAAGATTAACGAGATCAAAATAAGAAATTAATTAATTAATAGGGCATATCCTCCCCCAAAGTATAAAGTATACCAATGGTTTCATAAAAATATAATGATATATATACTGTTGTTAGAATTAAAAAAATATGAAATCATAAAATTACACTGTATTCTCGAATGTTGAAAAGGTTGGTTGTTTCAATGAATGTCTTTATTCAACTAGAAAAATTCATGCTTTCGGGCATCCACATGACTACATGTATGTCATGTGAACATTATGTTGGAAAATATCTGCCTGTTAAATTTAAAAGCATGTGGACTGAATTTAGCAATTAACTTTTTTCAACTGAAAACAAGGTTTGATTACCAATAATATTGCTTTAAATCAAATCCTTTAGTATAGAAAAACATGTCTTGGCGAAAATCACAAAATAATATGAAATAATGAAGAGAGGCTTCATAATTAACGCCACAAGAACAGACTGATGTTGGATATATAAAACGTTCATTTTATATTCATTTAGGTCGCTGCATTCAAGTCGAAGAGAGCAATATATTATTTGACAAATTCTGATTCATTTGCAAGTCAAGGTGGCTGTAGATATATGTCTCGTTATTCATAATCTATGTTAGAATATCAGTGATCTATATTTGGTAGGCATTGATCTAACGAAGAGATGTACTTTATACAACAAAATTACCTTGATTTAGACATTATTTATGTCGATCACTTACCTCAGAATGAAGATGGTCTGGCTCATTCGGGTTAGTTCCCTTCAAACTTTCTATCCAACAAATTCATAAACACATTACACTCTTGCTTCTGGAGCGTCAAAATGTACACGCCCCATTTAAGAATACATAGTGTAATACTGATGTAGACATCCCCTACTCTTTTCTGGAATGTTCTTCTGTAAATTATTGACAAAGGGTCGTTCACAAGCATTTAGTTAACAGTAATCCTATTTAAAACAACATCAAGATTGACTTATTTATCTAGACCCAAGCTCAGTGCTACTCCGGGATTCTTCTAAAAGCTTTATTATCAAAACAGAAATAACAGATTACACTGCATACCCACTTTACATTAAATAAAGAAGGGTCCTTAACAAGCATTTAGTTAACAATAATCCTATCTAAAACAACATCAAGATCCATCTAAATCCAAGCTCCCTGCTTCTGCAGGGTTCTTAATTTCAAACTTGTTTTCTTATATTAATGGCTATATAGAGCATATGACAAAAGTTTATCATATCAACTGTTTATATATGAAAATAACTTTATGCCTTTTACTTAAAGTGGCTTTATTCTAAGTTAAATTGTTTATTTTATGAAAAGTGGTACCTCATCCAAATTCCTCTACCTTAAAACATAGGTTTCTATGTTCATTAATATGTTTTGACTTGATGCCTCAAGCAAAATATAGAAAAAACAGCATGTTGTTATAAACTCATGGTAAAATTCCGAATATCACTAAATATTTTAGTATCAGAGGAAATCATATGAGATGTGTGTGCTGGTCTTTTTGTTATTATTATTTATTTATTAAGATGTATGTTCATCCTTTTTCGTGCCTCTATGCAAAATGATTTTGTGTGGTCATTCTCTTTCATCTATGTCATCCAGCATTCAATGTTATTTTTTACAGTAAGTGCCTTGTTTTCTGAGATCCGCATGGGCAAATTTAGATTTTATTATTGTTATGTTGTTCTGATTTAAGAAAAATTAACAAATGTTACTAAAACAACGAGTTAGCGTCAGATAATACCATTTAGCTTCTCAGACCAATAAAACCTATCAGACTATGACCAGTTGTCAGCTTCAGGTATTGAGCAGGTGTCAAACGTGCTGTACAAACACATGCAGGTGGCTTGTAGACAAGTGACCATGTATCAGTCTGTTTTGTCAGGACGGTGTCTCTCGTGTCTTGAAACAACAGGATACACTGCTTTACCGCATCCTGTTATCCAATGAAATCTGAGAGGTTAGATAAGAAATTAAGAAAATCAAACTAATTTTGCATCGGCTTTCTTTTTCTCATCTGGTCGCCATTATTGTTTGAATGTGATAGCTGGATGTAGAGATTGTGTCGTTTATCTTTTTAGCCACTGATCAGTGATGGGTTTTTGTTCTGTTCTTAAGCTAAAAAGGACTTGGATATTTATGTTATTGTGGATACATTCATTGAAAAGGTACGTTCCACATGTTTAACTGATCAACTAACACATGCTTTATTGATTTATGAAAGAAGTATATGCGACAGCTTTTCATTTTTACCTAACTTAATTTAGCGCTTTGCAAATTCGTTACCTTCAGAGTAATGCACTTTAAGCATGTATTAGTGCGTGGAAAAGTGCCATATAACTATCCATAAAATTATTATAACAATCACGTTATACGTTAAATAACTATAAAGTAAATCCCTTTGATGACCTTTATAGATATGTGAACTATGTTATCCAATTAAATATGAAACTGTTTCCTTATATATGCCACTCAACCACTCGATTTAATACATGTTGAACTACTAACTTAATTCAAAATGACTTCTTAACAGCTTTTCATTTCACTTTTCTCCTAGTTATTAATTTTAAAATAATCGTTCCACGTCCATGATTAACACAGTTTCATGATCTCGTAATTTCATGAAATCAAATTCATGTTTCAAATAAGAAATAAAAAACCCTTTTCAACCATACTGCTTAGAATTGAGAAAAACATAAAGTGCGATTTTATGCGCGCTTCATTGACTTAATCGATTTGGAAAGATAGGCAACGGAAAGGCGACCTTTCCTTAGTGTGGAAAGGACGCCTTTCAGTTTTTGGCAAGACCGCCTTGCCAAATTTGGAAAGTTATGGAATGAACGCGCGTTACTCCAGTGGAAGCTGTGGAACAGAACATGGCACAGCAACCGTCACAACCCCAGCACCATCAGTCCAGGCATAACAAACGTAAGAAAACTAAGTCATTGTCGTCCTTCAAGCTAATATGTCATATGCCAGGTTGATGATAAAAAAATAAGTTCTTTAAGGTTCACTTCAGTCTTACAATGTCATGTCCTTTTGCAACTGCTGGTTTCGTCTCTGATCATTGTATGTCAGAATTGAGATTATATATTATGAGTTAGTAGTTTTTATTGAAGCCACCCAACTCTTTCATTCATTGCCAGCTGTCCTTACTTTGAATTATTAGATAATTTTTGTTGTGTCATGTCTACACTGATTTGATATGTATATATATATAGGTAATAGGTTTTGTATATCTTTAATGTAAGGGGGCTTGTTTTTAGCTTTAAAATCTAAAGCAAGCGTGTATTGTAAATATTCTATGTGACTCGTTCGGTCAGAAAACATAAAGCCGCAAAGTGTTAAAATATAATGTTTATAAGTGCAATATATATGCATAATTTAGTTTTAAATTATTTTACAAATCTTCCGCGGGAGTGTAAGCCAAATAATGACCTGATTGCCTCGCGTTATTTGCCATAACCGCTCGGCACCAGGTCATTATTTACTACATACACTATGGTTGTGCGACTCCAGTTTCTTATCCCCTCTCTGGCAATTTTCAATTACTTACTCTTTCATGTTGTAGCTGCCCGAGGCACACCCGGTGGTCAGGCAGGAGGATCTACGGAGGAAGGCTGGAACATCCGCAACATTGACAGGAACATTGATGTCTCCAAACTTAGGATAGAGGAAGTAAGCTCCCAGTGTCTTTACAGGTTAAGGGCTCTGTTTCACGTCTCTGTACAGCTTAAACTAAGATAATTTTCCACGGATATAATATTAAATTTTACAATTTATTGATATTTAGCTCAATTCCTGGTTAAAATCCTTGTTGCAAAATTCTTCTCAACTTCCGCTTCGTGATAAATGATAGTAAATTTTACTGGGTTTTAGAAAATAATTTTTCCAAAGCACACGGCAAAACTTCCGTATTTAAAAGGCACTAATACACGCTCACCGGTACTCTTTTATGGCATATATCGACATATCCATGAACTTTAGATTTCTATTGATGCAATGAAATACATTTTATTTTTTACAAACAACCTGCATTCAATGATAAGAAAGTGAAGGCGGCTTAAGTCACGAAGGAATGGCAAAACTCTAAATCGTCGGTTGTGCAAAATTCACTTTTTATAGAATTAGGTATATTTCAGCTTTTGAATATGCTCTAATCTCTATATTAAGGATAAAGGATTAAGTAGTCAAAATCAAGACATTTCTGTTAATTCCCCCATTTATTATATATCAGTAGAAGCATTTTTTAATGTATAAACACCAGCAGTCGCCGTTTTATCTTTTCATGGTGTATGCAAAATTTTAATATTGCCGATATTGTAGTTTTTGTATATTTACAAGAAAGTTGAAGCTGAATACATGCATATTTTCCAAATAACGTATATGGCAGATCATATCTGATCATTATTCATGATTACGAAACAATGGTGTGCGCTAGTGCCTCTAAAGAATTTGTTACTTACAAGGGGAAAATGTCTTGTGTCAATGATAAAGACACGTTACGATTTTTAAACCACTACTTTTTACTTAATGAAATTTTGAATTTGATATTGTAAGTCCCTGACAAAGATGTTTTCAATCCTTGAAGATCGACCCCATGCCCAAGACCTCCTTCAAACGAGCACCCGCTGGTAAACTTACATGAAGGACTCACTTGAAGTAGTAATCTTAGGCAGTCTGCATCTTCTTAAATCACGAGAACCACTAGAACTTACAAACACTTCCCTCTGTTGCAGAATGCTGACGAGAACATCCAACTAGTCCAGCACGGAGTTTTGTCGGCTTGGACCATGTTAGCAGTGGAGACGAGATCTCGAGCATTCGGTCGAGGTGTGAGTCCAGCAAGGGGTGAAGGTCGCGTGCATGGCAACCAGCCTGATGGAGGCTTCAATGGCTTCAACCCTCGTTCTCCTCAGGAACAAGAGCGGGAACGTGCTGTGACCAGTAACGTAAATTGTTCCATGTCTTAGTAATATGTTTTTACTTGAATCTATTCGAAATATTCTTAACACATTTTTAAGTATTAATCTACAAGTTGAATATGTTTTCCCTTACTTTAGAACGAGGCTGAATGATGAGTTACTGACATGGATATGTGCCTTAGCTCACATGCGAGTGATCGAATCATCAATGAATTTTCTGTGTGAAGATTTGTGAAATATATAGACGCAATGCATAGCCACTATAGTGTTGCGGGCTTTCTCCCTGCAATAATACTAGCAGCCCCGATATAAGTGAAATAATCTTGAAAGCGGCGTTAAACCCCAACTCACCTCACCTATATTTGTTTAAAGATAATAAATTCAAATATTAAAGTACCTTGTTTCCAAAATAGAAGCTGCCGAACTAATTTTCTATATTTGATAATTTTGATAGTTACCGTTGGAGAAATTGAGGATATTATAAAATGTTTGCATGTTAAAAAGGTCTCAGGGCCCGATAGAATAAACCATTAACTGTTAAAACATGTTATCCATACAATAGGTCATGTTCTATGTTTATTATTTAATATGTCATTGCAATCATGTGTATA
The DNA here is from genome assembly GCA_921293015.1 of Phorcus lineatus. Classification (NCBI taxonomy): domain Eukaryota; kingdom Metazoa; phylum Mollusca; class Gastropoda; order Trochida; family Trochidae; genus Phorcus; species Phorcus lineatus. The sequence goes on from OV121094.1 coordinate 34,143,571, forward strand.
TCCATCTGAGTGAAAACTGCAAATCTTATGCAACTATTCAAAAAAGGAGATCCAACATTCAAACTATAGACCCATATCCCTTATCAGTTGGACATTCAACTGTGCATCAATTAATTGAAATCTACCATCAGATTTGTGAATCATTAGACAAAAAAGAACACTTTTGTATGGTTATTTTTGTGATGTTTCAAAAGCATTTGATAGAGTTTAGCACAAGGTATTATTGTTGAAACTTGAAAAATATGGTGTGAAAGGTCAATTACTTGGCTGGCTGGCAAGTAACATAAGTAATCGCAGTCAAAGCTGTTTGTAAATGGAGCAAAATCCAAGCCAAAATTACTCAACGCCAGGGTTCCACAGGGCACAGTGCTTGGTCCATTTTTATTCATTGTTTATATAAATGATATAGAAGATGAATTAGATTGGTTAAGTAGGCTTTTTGCTGATGATTCGTCTTTGGGTTATTCTGGAGCCAATGATATACTTTTACAAGAAAAACTAAATGTTAACTTATGCAAATTAAATATATGGGGTAAAAAATGGCTAATTAAGTACAATCCGGATAAGACTGATGCTGTTTTATTCTCCACACAAAAGCATATCAAGAAACTTAAGTTGTTTTTTGATGGGGTGGAAGTGGTAGAGACACAAACATTTAGGAGTAACACTATCTAGTAATGGCAAATGGGCGGACCATATTGAAGATATTTTAAAACGTGTTTAATAAATGGTATCCTCACTGCGACTTTTGAAATATGTGTTATGTAAAGAAACACTTAACATAATTTATATGATGTTTATAAGACCACATCTTGAATACGCAAGCGAAGTTTGGGACGGGTGTAATCAAGAACTAATAAACAAGTTAGAACAGATTCAGTTGCAAGCTGCAAGAATAGTAACTGGCCTACCAAGGCAAACATCACGTAAATTCCTGTACCTTGAAACTGGTTGGGAAACATTACAAGAACGTCGAAGGAAAAAAAGTTAACATTGATGTATAAGATTCAAAATGGATTCGCTCCACAATACCTTGCAGATCTAATTCCTAACAGTGTCGGCTCTAAATGTGACTATGATCTACGTAACTCTCAAAATATATCTTCTCCGTGCGCAAGAGTCAAACATTCAAAATATTCTTACTTTCCACCAACAATTAGTTCCTTGAATGTTCTTTCAACCAATCATCGGCAGTCAAATACAGTCTCAACATTTAAAAATGGTTTTGGTAATAGACATGTCCATGCCCCACAATACTATTCATTTGGCAAAAGGAAATTGAATATCATCCATACAAAATTAAGATATGCTGTGAGTACATTAAATTATGATCTGTACAAAGTTGGAATTCCAACAATTGCTAGTTGTTCTTGTGGTTATAATGTTGAGAATGTATATCATTATTTGTTGCAATGTACATTGTATAGCAAACAGAGAGAAAAATTTATGTTTTCATTACGGCGCTTTACCTGACTTACAATAGATCTTAAACTTTTGCTTGAGGGAAGTGCAGACCTGTCAATAAGTCAAAACAAAACTTTATTTATGTTGGTACAAACTTACATCAATGAAACAAATAGATTTCTTTGACATCAAATATTTGTCAATAATATTTCTTTTCTTCCTGATACTCTTACTCTACTCTTGTTCACTGTCTGCTGTCTGTGTTCACTATGTATTACGTAAATCAATTTTGTACATACTAGGAGAGGGCAGTTTAAGTTGGATAACTTGTCCCCAATCCTTTTCTTGTGAATAAAATATGTTTAAACCAACCCTTTGTTGTTAATGTAAAGCTGACTTACAACACTATGTTTTAATACATTATTAAATATCTATAAGATGAGTTTTCTTCATTTCATTTTTCAGAGAAAATAATTTTGATTAATTAAGATTAAGGGTTTTAATAGTACATAACGATGCCTGTTGCAAACAATAATTTGGCACTATGCGTTTTCATAGAATAGAATTTAACGAATAATTACTATCTCTATTAATTATTGGACAGATAGAAAAGTTTACCAAAATATCTTCCACGGCAGTCAGGACAGGAATAACGACGGAGATGGTTTATAACGTCATCACAGTACGTACCTGTCCAACCGCTGATCCCGACCGATGCATCATGGACGATGGACGATGGTCGAGGTGATGACCAAACCAGTGTCAGTGATGTGAGCACGGGGAGATTGTGCATTGACACAGAGGTACTCGCTACAATAGTCGGATGGAATGATTTGTCTAATTTTTCTTTAACTTACAACTGTATATAAGGAGAGCAGAACAATGGATTGTTGTAATTAAACATAAAATGGACAGCTAAGTAAACGTAGGTATAGCAGACGCCAATTAAGGATTAAAAAGAAGGATTGCAGGTTAATCAGCGTGGCTGACACAAACATTGCATTAGGGATAGAAACATTAAATTGAAAATAATGACATGAAATATGAAAAGTTGACATTGGATATAAGTAGATTTAGAAGAATCGATAAATATTTGAATAAAAATACTGTTGACACTTAGGCATAAATGATAAGGTATGACACTTAGGTTCTTAATCTCTGCTACGTAGTAATTATTAAAGCTGTCATGTTAACCTTTTACGTAGTTCAAATAAGCAAATCGAACCTTCGACTGACATGCTTTGGTTATTGGCGACATGTATGATATGAGGTACTAAGAGTAGGAGCATATTCCCTCTGTGGTTGTCAAAGACAAATATATACATTCATGTTCCCATGAATCGAACAACGTCATGAACAGCTTCCATATGTTGGTTAAAGAGCCACTCCGTGAGTTGTTGGAGTCATATATGTCAAACTTAAACAATGATGTCATTTGATCGCGGAGTATCGAGTGTTACCCAAAAAAAATACACTTTAAAGCTTATTGGTTTTTACAGTGACAATATCAAGGTAGAACGTCGCAATTATGATCGAAAACCGGACAGTGGCGCGCGTTAAAGAGTCAAACGTAATTTTGGAGGAGGGCAATGGGAGTTGATAGTGTTTGTTAGGTTATATAACTAGTATCCATGTGTATTGGACGTGATATCTACACCTCTGTGCATTTATAGGACTGTATTTCGATTTTCATGGAAAACCAGTATTTGTCATATATATGTCCTTTGGACATGAAGAGTTAAGCTGTTTTGATTTTGTATCACCACATATGAAATTTAGGTTCGTATCAAAGGTAAATCATATGTTATGAAAATCACGGAGTGGCTCTTCAAAGTAAATCATATAACGTACCCTTATAACGTACCGTAAACAAAGTATTTCTGCACGGCATAATGTAGTGTTACTAAAGTTTAATTCAAATTAACATAATTGCTAATTTTAAACAGTTACGTTGATCACACGAATCTTTTTGTATATGTTATATTTCAAGTATACTTTGTCCATACCATGTCGACACTAAGAAAGACAACGTGAAGAAAACACTAAGAAACCTCTTCTTGTTGATATTGAATTGCACATATTAAAAGTACACACTGGATTCGACATTGAATCTTATGCAAATTTCTTCACTGTGTTCTTTGAGAAGGTAACGTGATTAATATCCATTTCTTACCCAAGCGGGCACAACTAGCGGGCACAACTATTATTGTATTCATAATGGTCATGGGAATAACATTTTTTTTTAAATAATTCGAACTACTTTCCATTCATTTGCTCAGTGAGTCAAGCATACACATATTAACGAGACTTCATTTTGCAAATCGCATGAAATTACATGAAACGTATAAAGTTTATAAGTGGTTTGTTAAGATTGTCTTGTTTGATATTGTCACATTTCGACTGATTAATAACAAAACACATGTGTTCAACAAAATACATTTATATATAAAATATATGAAACCAAAGAATATACAGTACTCAGTGTACAATATATATGTATATATATCAGAACGCCTGCTGACAATATAGTATACAATACTGTCCAAAACAACTACACAAGTAATTTCTGCCCTTTAGGTGAGAACCTGAAACTTAGTGTAAATATTACAGCACAATTGTTTCCCCGAAATATCAATAGCCGTTTAGTTTTAAGTCTCACCAGCTGATAATGTAAAATACCATCAAATAAACTGTACCTATAAAACCATGGTTTGTACTAATTGAAATTCTGTTTACAACATACACTATGTTATAACCAACCAAACTCTTGACTGTCAAAAACTTTTAACAGTAAATATCTAATTTATACACACAGAACTATTACAATAATCTCCACTTGGACTCATGCAGTTATGACATTGAAGATTCACTGCTACATATGACACTGCTGATACTTGCTAATCACGAGTCAATAAAGGTAGAATTTATTAACTCAGATACACTCATAAAGACCAAACCTCTTCCACAGTGTAATACAATACAGAGTTATATGAAAATGATAAATGTCTGTGATATATTCCCTACTCATACAAGACAACTTTATTGTTATGATAGATACATCTATAATACAGTGGAATGTTTTGCCACTTAAACAAGTCAAATTCTTGATATAGAATACTGTTTAATACAGTCAATAAATATAATATACTTCAAGACCAGTTCTTGATGGTTTACATCTCAAGCACAGAGTTGAGTGAATATGTGTGGAAGCCAAATCTCCCACAAAGTGACGTAAAGTTCAAACAACCTCTTGGTTGACTTCATTGTCCAATATGTACAAGTCTGGCCACTGTTCACAACATCAGTAACACACGCGATGCACCCTGAACAGCGAAACACATCTCACACTCACAACAGGGCAGTAGGCGTCTCCTACCTCATACCCAGCACTGAAACTGTTAAGATATAAACTTAAATGGTTGATTTTATGTATGCTTCGATCAGTTATTGGTCATCTAGTAACAGGAGAGTTATATCCCTTTTTAGTTATGAGCACATAAGTGTTAAACTGGCTGACATATATGGAGTTTGAGTTCTACAGTTGTAACAGTTCTGCATTAAATTACATTCATCTTGAAGAAGAGTTTGAGTGATAAAAGACCAGTCATGATGGCAACAGGTTATGGGCCCAGGGATCGCTTGGTTTTTGATGGAGATGAATCAAAATATGAACTTTGGGAGGTAAAATTTCTTGGACATTTGAGATTGAAAAAGTTGTTGAGTGTGATTGAACCTGGAGAAGATGCAGATCCTCCAGATGCTGGCAAGAATGCCAATGTGTTTGCAGAACTTGTGCAGTGCTTAGATGATAGAAGTTTGAGTCTGATCATTCGGGATGCTAAAGATGATGGGAGAAAAGCTTTCAAAATCTTGCGAAAACATTATTTGGGACAAGGAAAGCCTAGGATAATATCACTATATACAGAACTGACAATGTTGAAAATGGGATCAGATGAATGTGTGACTAATTATGTGATAAGGGCTGAGACAGCAGAAAATGCATTGAAGAGGGCTGATGAAGTGATCAGTGATAGTTTGTTGATTGCCATGGTTTTGAAGGGACTACCAGAAAATTACAAGACGTTTTCTACTGTTGTGACACAAAAAGACACAGCTATGACATCCTTGACTTTAAGACTGCTCTACGAAATTATGAAGAAAATGAAAAGGTTCAGGTCGCAAACAGAGATGACAGTGTTTTGAAAATAAGAGATGACAGTGTTTTGAAAATAAAGTGCTTCACTTGTGGAAAGGCAGGTCATAAATCATTTCAGTGTCAAAATGGAGACAGAAACTCTTCACAAACCGGTAATAGGTGGTGTAATATCTGTAGGAGTCACAAACATGACACAGGATTTTGTAGAAAGAGAGACAGCGCCAAAATTGCAAATGAGAGGACTGATAATGATAATTGTTACAATGGTAACCAACATGCGTTTGCGTTTAAAGTCAGTGTTAACTGCAGAAATGTTCAAAGTGAAAATCGTGACAGACTCCTTGTTGATTGTGGTGCTACGGCTCACATCATAACAGATAGAAGAAAGTTTATTGACTTTGATGAAAAATTCAAGCCTGAACGCCACTGCATAGAACTGGCCGATGGGACAAGAACAACTGGTATTGTGAAAGGAAAAGGGAGGGCAAGTGTGATCTTAACAGATCTGAGTGGGACATACCATAAGGTACTTTTGGAAAATGCTTTGTTTGTGCCTTCGTATCATCAAGACATTTTTTCTGTACAAGCTGCTACAACAAAGGGTTCATCTGTTCACTTTAATCCTTCATGTGCCAACCTTGAAGCTCAAGATGGTACAATGTTTGATATTGAGAAGCAAGGAAAACTGTATTTTCTGAATAGTGCAGCTTCAGTGAAGGAATCGTCACACTCTGCACATGATTGGCATTGCATCATGGGACATTGCAATAAACAAGACATTTCAAAATTGGAAACGGTGGCAACAGGTGTGAAAATTAGAGGTAAAGTTGACTTTCTATGTGACACTTGCATGAAAGGAAAAATGACACATTGGAGGAACAGAGAAACTGACACCAGAGCGTCTAGAGTGTTAGAACTTGTACACTGCGACCTTGCAGGCCCTATTGAACCGGTGGCAAAAGATTGGTTCAAATATGCACTCAGTTTTGTGGATGACTTTTCAGGTGTCAACTTCATCTATTTTTTGAGGCAGAAAAGTGATGCAGTCAGGGGATTGGAAAAATTCCTAGCTGATACGAGATATATTGGAACAGTGCGTACACTCAGGACTGACAATGGAACTGAATTCACGAATACCCAGTTCACAGCAATGCTTATCAAGAACAGAATCAGACATCAGAAATCAGCCCCATATTCTCCCCATCAAAATGGCACTGTTGAAAGAGGATGGCGCACACTGTTTGAGACTGCTAGATGTCTCCTGATTGAAACAAAACTACCAAAATATCTCTGGACTTACGCTGTCATGACTGCAGCTTACATTAGAAATCGCTGCTTCAATCAGAGACTGAACAAGACCCCTTTTGAAGCACTGACTGGAGAGAAGCCTGACCTGTCTCACATGTATGTGTTTGGAACAATATGCTATGCATTCATCCAGAACAAGAAGAAACTGGATGATAGAAGTGAACAAGGTGTATTTGTAAGCTATGACAAGGAGAGTCCGGCTTACTTGGTATATTTCCCCAGCAAGGAACAGGTGAAAAGAGTCAGGTGCGTGAAATTAACAGTGAAATTTGAAGAAACAAGATATCAAGGGGAAATCCAGCTTAACGAATGTGATGAGAACTGTCAAGAGAACAAAGAAGAAGATGTAGAAAACAGAGAGACAGAAGAAAAGGATGTTGAGGATAATGATAGAAAAAGATATCCTCGGAGACAGAGCAGAAGACCCCAGCATCTATTTGACTATGTGACAGACTCAACGTCCGACACTGAGGACAGTGCATTATCAACGTTTGTTGACTTTTGTTATTTCTTGCACGAAGTCCCTTCATCGTACATGGAAGCAGTGAAATCCCAAGATGCAGGCAAATGGCAAGAAGCAATGGAGGAGGAGATATGTGCACTTATAGACAATGAGACTTTTGAATTGACAACTCTCCCGGAAGGTAGAACGATAGTGGGGGGCAGATGGGTGTACACCATAAAGTCCAACCCACAGAAGTACAAGGCCAGGTATGTTGCAAAGGGCTATTCGCAGGTGAAGGATATAGACTACAAGGAGACATTTGCTCCCACGGCTAAAATGACTTCCATCCGGATGTTAATGCAACTGGCAGTAAGAAACAACATGACAATCAACCAAATGGATGTGAAAACTGCTTACTTAAATGCACCAATAGACTGTGAAATTTATATTGAACAACCTGAAGGATTTGAAAAAGTAGGAGAAAAGGGTGAAAAACTAGTGTGTAGACCCTTTATGGTTTAAAGCAGAGCGGCAGAAATTGGAACGCTTTATTACATGACTATCTCACAGATACTGGGTTCAGTCAGTCTCTGGCAGATCCATGTGTTTACTACAAAAGTGCTGATGGATGCCCTGTCATCATGATTGTTTGGGTTGACGACATCATTGTGGCATGTGAAAATTTTAAGACCCTCAATGGAGTCAAAGAGTCTTTATGTCAGAAATTCAAAATGAAAGATCTCGGAAAACTCTCATGCTTTATTGGAATTGAGTTCAAGTGTGAAGAAAGACCAATAAAAATGTATCAGAAAAATTACATGGAGAAAATGCTTACCAAGTTCAACATTACTAACTGTAAACCAAAAGCTGCATCAGTGGACCAGGGCGCTGATCAGGCAAAGCATGAAGATGATGTATTGTTGGAAAACCCTAAGTTGTACAGAGAAATTGTGGGGAGTTTGATATATGTGATGACTTGTACAAGACCAGATTTGTGCTATGTGGTGACAAAGTTGTCACAATATATGGCGAAGCCAATGAGATCACAGTTGGTGATGGCAAAACATGCTTTACGCTATGTCAAAGGTACGTTGAACAAAGGTTTAAAATTTGAAAACTCTGAAACCTCCCTAAAACTCAATGGGTTCTGTGATGCTGATTGGGGGACATCAGATGACAGACATAGTGTGATTGGGTATGGGTTCCAACTGTGTAATGAAGGACCACTCATATCCTGGAAGAGCAAGAAACAGCAAACAGTAGCACTGTCAACATGTGAAGCAGAATATATGGCTTTGTGTGCTGCTACCCAGGAGGGAAAGTTCCTCAGACAACTGTACAAGGACATTGGAAATCAAGATAAATATGAGACTGTGCTTCTGAAAGTTGACAACCAGGGGGCGATGTCACTTGCGAAAAACTCTGTTACTCAGCAAAGGTCAAAACATATTGACATTAAATACCATTTTGTTAGGGAGGAGGTTCAGTGTGGTTCGGTTGAGCTTGAGTATGTGCCAAGTGAGAACAACGTGGCAGATGTTTTCACTAAACCTGTGTCAAGTGTTTGAATGAAGCAGCTTATTAATTTGTGTGATGTGTAAATGAGAAACTTAAGTTTAAGTGGGGGTGTTAGGATATAAACTTGAGTTGTTGATTTTATGTATGCTTCGATCAGTTATTGGTCATCTAGTAACATCTGAGTGAATATGTGTGGAAGCCAAATCTCCCACAAAGTGACGTAAAGTTCAAACAACCTCTTGGTTGACTTCATTGTCCAATATGTACAAGTCTGGCCACTGTTCACAACATCAGTAACACACGCGATGCACCCTGAACAGCGAAACACATCTCACACTCACAACAGGGCAGTAGGCGTCTCCTACCTCATACCCAGCACTGAAACTGTTAAGATATAAACTTAAATGGTTGATTTTATGTATGCTTCGATCAGTTATTGGTCATCTAGTAACAGGAGAGTTATATCCCTTTTTAGTTATGAGCACATAAGTGTTAAACTGGCTGACATATATGGAGTTTGAGTTCTACAGTTGTAACAGTTCTGCATTAAATTACATTCATCTTGAAGAAGAGTTTGAGTGATAAAAGACCAGTCATGATGACAACAGAAACAATGTGTTAAAATTAATGTACTAACTGCATAAAAATAATCTTGACATTCTTTCAAACATACATGTCAAAATCATTATAAACCAGATTCAATGAGTGAGGCAATTCCCACTCTACAAAAACAACACTTTTACAGTTTACCATGCTAATACACTTCCCTTACATGGTTAAAGAAACATTTAGGAACATAATGACAGTTATATTTTCTCAAAATACTAATTAAAATAGCACTTACGGCTCAAAATTGCCCATGTCACACCGGTCTGCAACACCACATGTTTACATCTGTACATGCAACTGCTTCCGGTTTTGTTTTGGAGTACCGTTCCCGCACACTTTTTCCCGACTTGGTTTGCGTGGGTGATGTTCCCGGATTTACACTCAATTCTTGACAGATGAACTACATTTGTATTGGCAAATAACGACCATGACATCGTTGTTAGTCGCGCATGAATACAATGACCAAATTAACTTGCAACTCTCCTTCAGCAAGGTCTTTTCGAAAGGTACTGCAAATAATATTAAATCTGAATTGGATCATAACATGAATAACCATCTCGAAGCTCGGGATTACAGTTTATCTCGCTACAGCTCGAAATTTATCACTATAATACACAGGACAGATATTTCGTAATTCCTCGCATCTAGTTGATTTTTCTTAAAGTAATAATGGACGCATGTGTCTCTAAACAAACCCCCAAGAGATGTGCTTGTTTTACCGAAAACATCTGCTTCAGGCCAATTATATATAGAGGTTAAACCCGAGTCACAGATGAACCTGACGGCTTTAGAAATTGGGAATTGAGAGATCTACAACCCATGTAACGTAGTGGAGCAAAATAATGATATATTTTTTTTATTAGATTGGAATATTGATGACGGAGCATATGTTTTCCCTTGGTGATGCCGACTTCGAAAAGGCCCCTTTAAAACAGTTATGTTGTTATAAAGACAGAATGTCAGAAACTTTGATATCAACTGTCAATACCTTCAACCACTTAACATCAGACGCTGGCGGTCTAACTATAACATTCTACCAACGGACTGAGCCATGTATTAATGTACGGACAGCTGTATATTCCATGTATCAAATTCGACTACATAATCCTTATTTTAGGGAACTTTTTTTGGATTCCTTGATCAACACCATTTCTCAACATTCTTTCTATTTCATGCGATTGACGCTTTAAGTTTTTCATCAGATATGTAGAGCAAATCGAATAAAATTTAACCGAGCAGGTTTTAGTTATGTTATGATTTGAAAACAAAAGTGACGAACAAATCCCATTCCTTTATTATTCCGTTTCGTGGTTGAGGAGGTGGAAGTTCAATATTTATATATAGTAATATAAGAGTATGGCAATAAAAATCTCCCAAAACACGTTTCAGGCATGTAAAATAAGCAGCGTGCGTTGAATAAGTTTTGCTTAAGGTAAGGCGAACAGCATAAATACAGCTATACAATACACACTAAAATATGTTTATATTGATCGTTACTCCTCTCACGCGAGCATGTAAATTACCCTCTACCCGGAAGTGATCAATAACTTCGTCAGGAAAGAATCGAGGTGCTTGTCCATGGCTCTTTAGCAGGTAGATATCACATTGCAAAGTGTTGTTTTTACACAGATATCACATTGCAAACATCTAAATTTCACAGCATTTTATTACTCATATGTTCGCTATCATAACATCCTGTTGCTTCTTCAAAATGTAACGTACACTCTCACATGTCTGCAGCCTACTTCCTATTTTCGTTTTGAGATATAAAATGGCTGCATGAGAGACTCATGTTGATGAAGTGCCTATTGATATGATTGTTAAATTTTTTAAGTGTTAGTGTTAATGTTAGTGACAATTTCTTATGGTTGCTAACATGTACTGTAGCAATAAGCGATGACTCCGTTTTACAAGAGAGACAAATGAATGAGTGGGTCGGCGTGTGTAATGTCGAGATAGATAGTTATATTGTACAACTGTATCTTTTATGGTTGTAATTAGAACTGTTATTTTAATGGAAACATCTGACTGTAGCGGAAATCATCATTTAAATGGTCATCGGTTCAGTATAGTGACAATAATATGTCATTCATCTTGACTGTTGATCGAAAACCGGACAAAGTATCGTTCAAAGGTTATTTTAAAATACGTTGCACACAGGAAAATATTTCATTGTTGATATTTAGGTTAATAGGCTGTACAAACAGAATAATGTGTTTTCGCTGCTGACATATATAGGCAATGAATATTGTTCGGTTTCATTTGAAATTTAAAAAATGCCACATATTTGGCAAGTCCGGTGATGAACTTTTGTATTCATATTAGCAAATATGATTTTTTGGCACGTTTGAAAGCCAAATAAAAATTCATGAAAAGACTTTGCAGCTTCAAGTTTCACTGACACCAAATGGCGACGCAAAGTTAAGGAATTACTTTCTGACCAGCTTTATGTACAAGAGTTGCCCTAATGAGTTTTCGGGGGTTTCATACGTGCTAAAATACAAAATGAGCTGGTTTATGCACAAGTCATTCCACCTGAATAGTTTTTTCATTAGAAGTGTAAAATCAGTTTTATAGACATATACTTGTTATCAATATAATCGGCAACAGGCAAAAGCCGTTAACATCTTAAGTGCCAAAGTTTAACGTATAATGGACGTTTATACAAGTTTTGTAATCTATGAAAACACTTCTTACAATTAGTTGTCTTTTACGTATGTTTTACGTTTTATGTTTCTTTCCAGTGAAATGCATGTTCGATCAGGAAATCTTGACGTAAACTTATTTCTATTGTCTTCATACTATCCAATAAGCATATCAAAAGCATTTGTCAGCAACAGTCAGAACGTTTTGAAATGATAACACTATCTCTTAAGATTGACTATTGGCCTCCAACAACACACGCTTTGTCCCCTTACAATAACATTTAATATCACTGGTGCACACCTTATTTTCTTTATTAAAATGTAATGCTGTCGAAATGTAGACCTTGTTTAAAATGATGAAAATTTAATTTGATAGAAATTGCATCCAAATGACACGTTTAACTGTTTGTGTCTGTACAATACATGTCTAACATCGCTAGTGAAGAAGATTTAATGTCAAACATTGTACTCACATTGTACTGAATTAAAGATGTATATAAATATAAAGTTATTGCATTCGAACAATTTACTTTGTGTTATTTTGAAATAGAATAAATTATGCATCTATTCTATGAATACAAGTTCGTGTCAAAGTAAGTCATGACCTACTGGAATGGATCGTATAAATACAGACACCTTATTAAAATAAGAAATAATTATTCTTTGACTCAAGGAAAGAATAAAAACATGTGCTGAATTTCCTTTTTCTTCATCTATATAGACATCTATTCTAGAAAGATATCTACCTCAGCAGATTTAAAACCTAAATTTGACCATAATTATCACCTACAGTAATCAAATACTTACTCATAATGAAAGTATGACAACTTCGTCTCATTTGGGTCATCTTGCCACAACCTTTATTTTTATCTAAGTTGAATTTATCTGTATTTTTTTCATTTATGTATTTAACAAAGAAATTGCTGTTCCTTGTTCAAAGAGTAATAAAGTGATAAAAAGTATTTAAAAAATCATAAAAGAGGTAAGAAAGTATGCGTTTAGATAATGCATTTTACCCATATATTAATCATCCTAAAGAAAAGATTCAGATAGATATAATTGCTTATCAAGTATGTTACCATTAGGTTACATTTTTATCTCTTCAGGCCCAATGTTTGACTAAGTTATAAAAGGTAACTAGAAACTATGAGTGTGTTGTATATATATTTATATACGACCTGCAGTGACAGCTGATATAAATCGGCTTATCTGACACGCTGCTAGGTGATCAACTGTTGACAAAATCAATACATCGAGAAATATGATATATTATATTTCTTATTTGTTTACTTGTTTACAGTGGTCTTAAATTTATGATAGACGCCATGTTTCATTTAGACCTTTTTATATGATATACGGAGGATGTTTATAGGTTCTCCTTAATCATGAAACTGTTTCACGAAACGGTAAAATAGTTTTGTTGTGAAACTTTGCAAAGCGAAATCTTGTATTAATTTACATTTTATGAACATTTCATGATTTGCCAAAATAAATACAACGAAATAAACGTTAAATTAAAAAATATATATATATAGTCAAAGACTTTGATTTTGATATTTAAACTTTCGGTGACAACAAACATGTGGGCATATAACCAGCTATTACTTAACTGTTTTCATCAGCAGATATGGAGCTGTTTCCTATTTGCAATGTCTGCCGCCGGCCCTTCACTCTCAGAGGGCCAAGTCCATTCTTGTTGCCTTGTTTGCACGACGTGTGCGAGAAATGCGTACCTATTTCATCAGGTGGTATGATAACATGCAACACTTGTAAATGTGACACCAACCTCAGCAAGGTCCAGTTGAGGGAAGCCGCAGCAACAGAGAGTCAAATCCTTTTCCTCACAATCAAGAAAAGGCCAGAGGACCTTCTTTGTACCCATGAAGATGACGGTAACCAGGCTGTTTATTGGTGTCAGGAGTGTGAGGAGATGCTGTGTGCATCCTGTCAGAAGGTACACCAGAGTTTCAAAGCAATGACGAATCATGATCTGCGGAAACTAACAGATATCAATGAAGATTTCCTACACAAGGAGAAGTACTGCGCTGTTCATAGGTTGTACCCATTGGATACCTGGGACAAAACGTGCCGTCTCATGCTATGTAGTAGATGCAGTAAAATGCATCATGGAGATCATGAGTTGGAGGATATTGGACTTGCTGCCATGTCAAGGAAACAGCGACTAAAATCTACAGAGAAAGAGGTGAGGTCAGCTTTGACAGCCCACATTGGACGTCATTCAGACATGTGTTCACACAAAAAGCTTGTGATTCAGGAAACTGCTGTGGTGAAAAATGAAATCATGGAAACATTCTCCACTTTGAGGGCAAGGCTCGATTCCAAAGAAAAAATACTTTTGGGAACACTTGAACAACTTACTGGGACAATGTTAAAAACTATTTCTCAGGACATTAAATGTTCTGAAGCAAAGCAGCATAAGTGTAAAGCAACTGAGGAATACATTGGAAAATGTCTGAAATTTGCTTCCGAATATGACATCGTATCTTTGGATGACAGGACTACCGCAGCAGCTTTAGAATGTATCGTCTCTAGGCCTCTCGACAAACTGGATTTGAAAGTCCCTGTCTTCAACAATGATGGTCTGAATCATCTGATAGAATTGATCAACTGTTTCAGTGGTGTCAGTGAAGAGATGATATCGAACTCCAAACAATATGCTCGCAAGGTAAAAGAAGCAGTATCCTTTCTCTATTAACGAATATAAAAGACATCGGTATATCAACACAATCAAGGGCTATCCTTATAATTAGAGGTTTTTGTTTTGAAAAAAAACTACCTTGTTCAGTGTAATGTTATTGAACTATCCATCTACCTGAGAAGGGACTTTGCTTGAAAGTGACAGCGATATAAAACTGAACCATTTGCCAAATGAATTAAGGATGACAAAGAATGTATTATTAAAAAAATCAGGCTAAATTGTGTAGCAGCGTTAACATTACTGTTCGTCTAGATTTGGTCGTGCTACAAATATTCGTTTTTGACTCTTCAGGGGAGAGCTCAATCTGAGGCTAGCGAGGAGGTTGTGATGGAAAACTCAGAGCCAACTGAACTGAGTCGAAAAAAGGGTGAAAATTCAAGTCAGGCACCAACAACGACGACAAAAGAATCGAAGTCCAAGGAGGCTCTTCGATCAAGAGAGAAGAAAACTCCACTTCTCAAAGTCAAAAATGGACAAGGTGAGGACGTTAAGGGCTCATCTGAGAACTTTAAGAGATAAATTCTTTAAATAATTAAAAAATTTCAGTAGAAATTATCAAATCCCTCAACAGAATATGGGTCGAGTTACATATTTCGTCATCCACTGTACATGATCCATGAAAGATTGATATTTTCCTCTGTCCACAGACCAGAGTATTTAGTTCTGGTTTCTTATAATATTTCTCTGCATTTAGTCTATGAATAAGGGTTTGTTCACTACTGAATAATCATTGGATAAAGTTTTATTCATTTGTGCTTTTAATGTAATGAATGATAAATAGTTTGAAGATATTGCGGTTTTAGGTCGAGTTAAGAGAGAGTAAACGGCGTTGAGAACTTGTGAACAATTTATTTTGGTGTATGCACAATATTTAAAAACATTCACAACAAAATGTTCAACTCCCAGGCAAGGCTTAGCTTGATTTCATCCTTGCTGTAGTTCATCACCTTTTCTGAGCAAGCTACGTGATCATGTGACTGTGGCCTGTCTGAACGTTAGTAGGACTTAAATAAATTATTTCAGTGGCATTCTAGTAGTTGGTAGTATAAGGACGACAATGATATATGGATATACAACTTCTTTATTACACAGTGGCGACGTTTCGGTATAGATCCTAAAACCCTTATCAAGCATATTGGAAAATTATGGGTATAGTCATTATAACTATGATGTACATATAGGTAATTAAGGCAATAAAAAATACAAGGTGTAATAAAACAATGAGATCAAAGGGAATAAAATAACAGTTGAGATGATGTGTGGATACCAGTACTGAGTGGTAGGTGATATGTTAATTGGCTATTAGGCAGGGAGTAGCCTAGTTAGGAGGAGGAAGATGAAGCCGGGTGAGTTGATAGGATTAATTATGGGCGGATTAAATGGTTGTAAGCAGATGGGATGAAATAGCCTTGATCTCTGTTCATGGAGGGCTTAAATCGAAAAAGGTGTATGGATTTGGCTCAACGGCGTTGAGTGTAATCATGTTTGTTGTTTGTGCGTGTTTTGACTGTGTCCCAGTTGATGTTGTGTTGTGGAAACTTGCTGATGTGTTCCGAAATGGCTGATTTTGCGTCGGCTTTGATTGTGGATGTCTTGTGTTCTTTGATGCGAATGTTGAGTGGTCTTGATGTTTCCCCAATGTAGTTGCTGCTAATGTTGTACACCACGTCTTAGGGCTGTTGTTGTATAATTTAAACGACTATTAACCTGTAATTAACATGCAATGAACAATCAGTAAGTATCTGTTTTTTGATTAAATTAAATTTAATTCACTCATGTAAAATATTTGTAAAGGGAGGTAAAACTAATGTAGTTTCGTTATTGTTATGTACTTGGGAAGATCGTGATTCCGTTGACAATTAAAGTAAGTTACAGTAGAAACAAATCGTGTTATTTTCATTTCATCGTTTTCTTAATTGATTCAGATAAGAATTATCATCTAGTACGGTGTGAATTGTTTTTATTCACATATAAATTTGATATTGAACCGAATCGAAATTTGAACACCAAAGATCGAAGATCGATTCAGGACTGTTGGTGTAGGTAAACGGTGCACCGAACCGAATCATTGCAGCCCTAGCTCTATATTTGTTTCTTGTGGCTCCTCTGTCACACCGCAGGATGGAAAACATTCCAGATTCTTGTCACTGCCACATTTCCTGAACCATTTATCAATCCTTGTTCCAGACCAGTGGAGTCCCCTGAACCCCGAGGGTAAGATGCAGTACGACAGGGATTTCCTTCTCCAACTCCAGTTTTCCAAAGACTCCTTGAAGAAACCCGACACGCTTCCATATTTCCCAGAAATCATTCCTGATAAGGTGAGGTCTTGAGGACAAAATCAGAAGGATAGATCAGACACATAGTTAAAGCTATTTTGTAAGGATTTGGTATTCATGTGATAAGACAGCTGATTTTTTCAGCACTCACAAAACTTAATAAAGAAAATTACTAACATGTTCTGTAACAGCTTTGAACTAAAGGTTGATATTCATTCATAACAAAGCTTAACTTTATTTTGTTGTTTTCATTTTCATTCAGCCCACGACAAAGCCGGACAGTGGAATGAGGTCAGGTGGTGGCAACTACAGAGACTTGACCGACTTCTCTACAGGTTTCCTCAGACCTTCGAGAGGGGTAAGTGAATTCATACAGTTGATGGTGTCGGGAAACAACTAACTTCATTCATGAGCTTTGTGATGTTGTTCGGGTATTGGCAGTTACTAAAATTGCTTCAAACATTTTTGTTAATAAACTTTTCTAGCCAAAATTATATACATTATATTATACAACCGTAAATCATCAAAATTGTATCATATTAACCTGAGAGATTCATATCCCTAGACCTTTGTATTCACCCTGCTGCAAAAGTGATTTCCACATGTTTTATATGTGCAGATGAGTGAAAAGGGTAGCCAGGGTGGAGGTGGTGGCAGCATGAGCAAACGGGGCAGCGAGCAGCGAAACCGTGGCGACGTGCGTGTCATCAAGAACGTGTCGATTCAGCTTGATGTGAAGCTGCATCAATCGGAGAATGCCTGGAAACGCCAAGCAGTGTCTTCTATCACAAGGATTAAAAGCTGTTATCAGAGCCATACCTGAATTAATGGAGATAACTACTCATGTGATGGCAACTTTTTACTCAGAATCTTAACTGAATCAGAAGCAATCATTATTGCTTGGTTTAACTTTTGAATGCAGGTTATAGATTGCTTTTTTCATTATCACAGATTAAAGTTTGTGAAGGACAGAACATCATTATGTATAGAGAGAATTGAGTTATTTTTAGGCAATAGTACAAAGATAAATTTGAATTAGGTCCCAAAGAAATAAATTTAATTTAATTTCTTTCCTACAGGAACTATACCGTAAGGTGCGAAGTATCCTGAACATGCTGACTCCACAGACGTTCCAGACTTTGATCAAACAGGTTCAGGGTCTTGTCATAGACACAGAGGCCAGGCTCAAGGGTGTCACAGATATTATATTTGAAAAGGTATTAATTTTTTAAATATTAAAATCATCTCATTAGCCTTCCGTGGCCAGAGGAATTTATTATAAAGCAACAGTATATGATCTGGGATAACTTTTGGTCTAGACCAGTGTTTTCAGGATTTTGTTTTGCCAAAATTATTACCTTTTTCCGTTCATCATCTCTATGTAAATGCATTCCATTTTGATCTCTTATTTTAAAAAAACAACCTGCACTGCAAAACTGATGTTTGGCCTATAAAAAAAATCTTGGTCATAGGTATTTAAAAATTTATTATGTTGCCCTCAGAACTAAATGTTCTGCAATATTTCTGAAGAAATTAACGATTCATAAATCATGGATAATTGCATCAAAATTGCATGAAATATGAGTTGATATTATTTTCATAGTGAATGGTAAACGAAAAAAAATGTCAAGCATTCTCAATTTCACATGTTTTTTCTTTCCTTCCAGGCCATCAGTGAACCAGCCTTCAGTGTAGCATATGCAAACATGTGCAGATATTTATTAACAGTAAGTTCCTTTCAAAGATTAGTCTATTCTTATTGCTGTTTACAAGGACTTGTAACACTGAAACAATTTTTAAAATCCGAATGCTAATACATTCATATTTTCAGGGATGAAATTTTCAAGAGAAATTAAGTTCATGACATTTATTCTTTTCAGCTAAAAGTGCCATCTGACACAAAACCAGGGGAGAATGTCAACTTCCGTGTGATCTTGTTAACCAGGTGCCAAAGAGAGTTTGAAAAGGATAAGGATACACAGCTTGATCTCGACAGAAGGAAAAAGGATACAGAGAAAACTACGGTAATGAGCAGGTTTCTATTATCTTGAATGTCAAAGTCAAACAGCTTGAATAAAATTTCAAATATTGTTTGTGCATATATATTTCTCGGAAAAAAACCCCGAAAATTTTATTAAGTACAAATTTCCATGATGACAAGACTGTGTTACGAGACTTTCGTTTACTTTAAGGATCAGAAAAAGGCCGCAGAAATGAAAGAAGAGTTAGATCAAGCAATTACAAACGCAAGAAGGCGGTCTATAGGAAATATTAGGTATGCACCTTTGATTTTGTTAAATGTGTTTACTTTTCTCTTAATCAATTGTTACAAATGGTCATGCTCTAAGTGAAGCCATTATCGGAGTATATTTGTTGCTTGATTTTGAACAAAGTGAATTTAAGCATTTGCAGATTTTATGGACTTTGTTCTAATACATATATTGAACTTATTTTCAGATTTATAGGCGAACTGTTTAAGTTGAAAATGTCAACGGAAACCATTATGCACGACTGCGTTTTTAAACTCCTGAGATCTCGTGATGAAGAGAATCTAGAGTGTCTATGTCAACTTCTAACAACAATTGGAAAAGAACTGGAGTCAGATAAGGCAAAGGTATGTGAGATACAATGTAGCGGTACTTGTAATGGTTCATTGCTTTGACCCTAAGGTTAAAGATATTGAAGTTTTGTTATTCAAATGTAAATGGTCAAATGTTGTCAAATGTTATTTTGCAAACAATATACTATTGTTAAAAAAAAGGAAAAACCAAAAAGTTACCTTTGTATTTCTGATTTTGAATGGACAAGTTAAAGAATGGATAATTCTACTTTCAGCCAAGAATGGACCAGTATTTCCAACAAATGAAGAAAATAGTTTCAGAGAAGAAAGTTTCATCCCGATGTCGTTACATGCTTCAAGATGTCATAGATCTGCGAAACGTAAGTGTATTCAAAAATGAATTAGGTGTTAAACTATCACTATAGATAAAATAAAAAGAATTGCATACACAGAATATAATGAAAAGTATTTGATCAATCTATTTAGCGAATAAAACATGTTCTGTTGACTATTCGAAAAAATTAAACCGACAATCATCTAATTTAAGCTTTGACGAAATAAGTTGTCATTGCTGGTTGTAGACGGAAGATTAATCTCAACATCTGATTGTAAAGGGTCTTAGCTGCCTTTAAAGAGCCACTCCGTAATTATCATAACGTATTATTTACCTTTGATACGAACCTAAATGTTATATGAGGTGACATTAAATCAAAACATCTTAACTTTTCATGTCCAAAAGACATATATATGACAAATACTGGGTTTCCATGAAAATAAAAAAACCCAGCCTTATAAATGTACAGAGGTGTAAATATCACGTCCAATATACATGGATACTAGTTATATAACCTAACAAACGCAATCAACTCCTAACTGCAAAATTTCGATGTTATAACTTTATATTGTCACTGTAAAAAACCCCAACAAGCTTTAAAATGTGTTATTTTGGTAACAGTCGATACATCGCAAACAAAATGACACCATTGATTAAGTTTGGCATATATGACTCCAACAACTCACGGAGTGGCTCTGTAACATTGATTCCAGGCGTGACAATGCTGATCAAGGGAAGACAACTGTACATGTACTAATCTTCAAATCGTTCCTATCAAACTCACTTTCCAAGTGTATTCGAGCGGCAAAATAGTTATATTGGAAAGAAATATTAGTTCGAATTCCTTATTGGGAATCCAAGGTATTTTAGAAGTATCGACACTGTTTTTCAGGACAGCTGGAGGCCCGAAAACAATCGACCAGATCCACAAAGATACCAATGAAAAGGAAGATTAAAAGCTTCTTAATGCCCGTTCATTCTTCGGCTGTTCGAAAAGGAGCCTGGCGTGTGAAATACCAAAGTGATCATTCACGATAAAACTAAACTTTACTCTTTATGAAATAGCTTGTAAAGCTTTACTTTTTCACGGACACATATGGTACTTTAGCTTTAAGCACGTTCCTTGACTGTTTTAGGAAAACATAGCAGTGACTTTTTTATATCCATTTCGAGTTAAGAGCACGACTATTTTACAATTTCTAAAGATTAATTGAGCAGACGTAGCCACTTTCACACTTCCACGAACAGACAGACTCAAACCAACGTGAAGATCTACTGGAACCGTTGTCTGAGCCTCCTAACGATTGTATTTTATAAGACAGATCACCTGGAGGGTCTCTAAGTTGTACAAATGTTAACTGTTTACAGAAATGTGATATTCTGTTTCAGTAATTAATTTAATTATGAAGTTTAAAAAATGAAATGACTCGAATATACAGTTGATCTTTATTATTAGCTTATTAACTTTGAAAAAGATAGTGAGTCTTCCTAGCCTTAAGTTTTAAATCAAGGAAATATTTAGAAATAAGAAATTGATTATGGGGTTTCAAGATCTCTTAGCGGTAAAACAGTCAAAAAGCAATGTAAACATATGAAACTTACGACCTACTTCCATTAAATCTTAAAAAATCGGGTCAAAATGTACCTGTGAACTTTTAACCTGATCAATGTCCTGACTTATCAAGATGTTTTACAATATGTTTACATTTCCAATCTAATATTATTGTATTTAATAACGATACATGTCGTCATGGTTATTTGTAATCAGACCGGACATCAAATTGTAGATTTATTTTTTAATGATACAAATTTTTCGTTAGATATTAATATCAGATTTGTAATATTGTGTTTCATTAACCATATGGTTGATGATGAGCGAGTTAATATTTTCGATACCAGCACATGTGCACATATCACTTTTGGCGTATCTGATTGATTGAAATATGACCTTGACCTCTGTGAACGAGACGAGGGACTACTTTCTCCATTCATAAACGTTTACAACGTAGCGTGAACTTCATTCACGGTTTTCAATCACGATGAGACGAGATTACAAGTCGGGAATCATAACAACAATAAACGCTTTCTTTATTCATAAACTGTCACTAAATGGACCAACGTCAACAAATATTAACTTTGTATACGTTATTTTCCAGTTTTCCTGCAAAATTTGGTTGTAAAATTTTCATAAGTTTACGTAGCAGCTAGCCGACAATATGGGGACATTTTTGCCTGTCAACTCTCTTGTTGAATAGATATATTGTTCTTAAAATTATTGACATAATTCAGCCACTTGGATGTTTTAATGTGTTTGTGATTCGTAAGGAATCATGGTACATTCTAATAAATTCCTAGTTATCGTTTGAGATTTTTATTCAACATCCCTGTCGCGTCGGGTGCCGGTGTGACTGAGTGCATGTCGCCTACAAAGCTTCAAGCCAAATAACGGAGAATCTAACGTCCCCTCGACCTCTCGTCAGATGACGAATAATACCTTCGAACGTAAACACTCACGTTTCATCGATGATGCCATATTAATATTCAAAGTCATTAAAAATTTAACTTGAATTTCAATTCTTTCTGTCACATATCTTCAGCTGAATAACTCATTCTAGCGGTCATGCTTGAACGTCAATCAACACGTTAAAATGGCCGCGTCACTACTATAACTTTCGTCTTTCCACAGCGATGTAACAGTTTCGCTGTTTGTGAAAGTAGTGTGGATATATTACTTACTTAACGTAAATGAGTAAAGTAAATGGTCATATACTTCCGTTACTTTCCCAGTATGTTTCTCTCTATTAGACGACGCTAGAGACCTAACTGTGCACTATATTTCCTGTCACTAAACCCCGCCGTAAAGTATCAGTGCGCAATGACCTACTTACCACTTTAAAAAAAATTAAATGGACAATAAAGAAATCATTACACTCGCCAGTGTGTCATATGATATATACGAAACGAGTGCCAAATGTTGTATAACCCGAGCGAGATTAATACAACATTTGGCACTCTTTTCATATATATCATATGACACACTTGCAAGTGTAATAATCTCTATATTTTGATATCCAATTTGAGGTGTATTGAGTTATCATACGGTGCAACACATGTACATGTAATTTGTACAAATGTGATGATGACGATGATGATGATGATTTAGATGATGACGATGACGACAGTATGAAGAAATAGAAAGCATAAAAGAGTTAAGATGCACTATCACGAATAGAAGAAGTCCTTTGAGTTAAACGCATGATTTATAAAACAGATTGTATAATATCATAGCATCAATATTAATATCTTGGAGTTCAACAACAGTCAGGTTTTCTTTCACCTCTGTTGAACCTTTGCTTTCAATCATAGTTATTATCTTTCAAAAGGAAGAAATGTCAATATTTGATTCCAGGAAACTGATAAGGCACCTAGAAGTGTTTTTATTACATACAAGAATCCCAATTGTTTTACGCCTTTAAGTCAATAATCATTAAAAAAGAATGAAAATTAAGAATTCAGTTTCTTGATTTGCATGATAAAGATGTTTTTGTGTGTGAAATCCATCTTAGATTGAGTACCAACATTGTTTTTGTCACCTGAAATCTTCGTTGATCATGATGAGTAGGGAGAAGAAGCCAATCTCATTGAAATCAAGAAACGTAGCGAAGTACGAGCTGATTTCAATGAGATTGTAGAAGAAGCGTGTTTCTATGTAAATATTCTATGGCAACATAACTTGAGTTATTCAAACGTGTCATAC
The DNA here is from genome assembly GCA_921293015.1 of Phorcus lineatus. Classification (NCBI taxonomy): domain Eukaryota; kingdom Metazoa; phylum Mollusca; class Gastropoda; order Trochida; family Trochidae; genus Phorcus; species Phorcus lineatus. The sequence goes on from OV121094.1 coordinate 34,167,305, forward strand.
AATTTCTGACATAGTAATTGGCACAATATCAATATGAATGAATGAATGAATGAATGAATGCATTAATTCACTTGTTACAACATAAACCATCTTATATAGAGTAAATGATATGTGACGTATAGCAAAGAAACAAGATGTTAGCTGTGCCAGGACATTCATGCAGGAGTACCCGGTATTCAACGTTATATAATCGCTGACGATTTAATGAGCGAGAGGTCTATGATAAGTATTCGAGCAAAACATCGATATTCACTTTACACTCCGGTTAAAGTTAACATCATTCTAACGTGAATACTTCCGCATAATTTTTATGTACACTCGAAAGAAAAGAAGGGCCATATGACTGTTTGAAAGGGCATTTAAACCTGTTGCTTACCTGTACTGGATTTATTTTTTCCATTTTTATGAGTTGACTGGTGTTGTAAGTATCCTCGCGTCACGTAAGTTCGATCACCTAAGCAGTTATGCCCATAACTCACGAAAGTATCGTTTCAATGTAATTATTTCATGTCTTACCTTCAAAGACGTTTAATAAAGTTTGATATGTCCAAAATCCACTCCAATCCATCGATAATCACAATCGCGGCATGACCGCGCTCTCAGTCTCAACAGAAGTGACCTAGAAAGTTACGTCACATAAGTTCGATCACATGATTCGTCAGTTTGTAGCGCATTCGGAACGGCGTATTTGAAGTTCACACACTGTCATTCCGAATGTTCAGTCATTCACGATTATTTGTAAATATCACTTTTCTGTATTGTCAATACTTTAAAATCAATGCAGGAATTATTTCACAAAATGAACTTATTTACAAAAATTAAGCGAGTTACTCTTCTGGTTCATCGTGACATGGACACCAAAACTCTGCGTACAACACGAACTGGGGTACAAAAACGTAAATGTGTCCAATGCTGGCATGTCGGATGAGTGCATTGAGCCCAAGCTGTGATGATTAAAGAAACACTTCTTCGAACTTCATCGGGAACATACTTCTTGCATTTGCAGCACAATTCTTCATCAGTTATAACATCATCGCTGTCATACGAGTCAAAGCTGTCATTGTCATTTTCATGAACAAATCGAGATATTCCAGACGTACCGGGCTTTGGTGATGCATTTTTACAAACAAACATTTTTGACGATTTACTTTTCTTAGATATTTGTTTTCTTTTCTGTGGTGCCGGATGTTCTACTTGATGTGAACAAATATTCCTTAAAATGTTATCTTCAGTGATAGCTTTCCCTCCAACAACAGCACTCAAAACTTTCCTTTTTTTCGTCGGGACAGACTTCTTAATGAGCACAGACGCTTTTCCATCAAAGAATACGGCAACATCTGATTTGTCGGCAAGAGGCTCCGAAGCTTTTTCAACAGCTACATCCACGGAAACGTCGGCAACTGGATCCACATGTGTTTCAGCAGGCTTGAAAACAGAAGATGGTGCATAGTTCAAGTCGTTCTTAACGGACGCATTAAATGGGTAAATGCCGCATTTTCGAAAAGATGACTGTAAGTTGGAAGTTGTTAAAGACAAGTTGTAAGCTCTACATCCAAGTTGACAGACTGAATGCTTGTTGACCGAACTGGTAGCATTTTCCCTCATATATTTGTGACGCAAGTTGTTGTAAATCCGGGAAAAGGGTCCGAAGCAACCAACATCCATCGGCTGTAGAACGTGAGAGGTATGAGCCGGGAGAACAAACAATACGATGTGATGTTGTCTTGCCCAGTTGATCAGAGGTATGGAGACATGAGATTTGTGGCCATCATACATTATCAGAAGGGGACTGTCGGCAGACGCGGCAACTGAGTACTTGAGGAAATGTTCCTGAATATAACGTTGAAATATCTCAGAATTGGACCATCCCAAATCACTCACAGTGCCAGCTGTCCCAGGGGTGGATCCTTCTAAAAGTTCGTCCCTAATTCGTTTTCCTTTGAAGATGAAAAACGGCGGGATGGAGGCACCAGCTGCATTACCACATCCTATCACTGTGGTTGTAGTTGAACGTGATGTCGTCACAGAGATTGGAGTACCTTGACTTGAACTGACCACAGAAGGAGGGGTGTGATTTTCAACGAGTCCCTTTTCATCCACATTGTATATCCATTGAGGGTCAGATTTCAAGTTATACTTCGTGAAAATGGTATCAAGCTCATTGAAATACTTGGAAACTGTCTCCTCCGACGTAGCGCGCGCCCTCTGGATCTCTAGAGAACGAAGTCGTTTTACTGACAAATCAGGCCAACGTTTTAGGAAGCCATAAAACCATTGCAAAGAAAAACAGGGTTCTTCTTTTCCTTTTTTCCCAAGACATACGGCTAAGTCGGTAGCAATGGCAGTCACTTCAGCCCTGGTATATCCGTATCCAAAATTGGACATCGCCTGGATATGATTGACAAGCTCTCTCTCCTCCCCCATGGATAGCACTGTATCCCGTCCGGTTGTGATACATTCGACACCAACCTTACCACTGATTCTGTCATGCAAAGTTGCAAAAGGAATAGAGAATTTAGCAGAAGCTTTCCTTATAGACATTCCTTGCGTAACAGCATCATATGCTTTATCTAGGGCATCAAAGGAATATTTCCTGTATTGTCCTCTCCTTGGGGTCTTTCCATCAGTCAAAACCTATCAAAAATAAGAAAGACAAACTCTAGTTCACCACAACGAAATAATTCACATTTTCAGAACTAAGTAAGATTTTGATAAGAAATGGCCCTTCGAAGCTTCCATAGATTTTTTTTTGAGCGTGACGTCACTTATATGGTCTTGTGACCTTTGTAGAAGGGACCCTAACATAGCAGACGACAGAATTCCTGTCACTTTTCTGTGACGTATTAAAATTATATTAACATTTTTGTAACAGTGAAAAAGTAGCATTAGTGAGCACACACTTAAAATAGGTTGTTTGATCAGTATTAGCTGTTACTTACGTTTGATAACTTGATGCGAAGCATTTTGTGCTTCAGGCGATTGACAGCACTGTCAACAAAACATCGAAGCTGCCTGTGACGTCAAATCTCGTTTTTTATCGCGAGGGTAAGCATTCAAAATGGCCGATCGAAGTTATGTTACGATCGAACTTATGTGACGTGAACGCTACACGTTCGACTTTAAACTAAATTTAGAGCTATTATAATTCCGTTATATGCCTCTGATTTCCAAACACAGTATGTTTATCTCCTAAATAAAGGTATAGTTTTTTTCATGACGTAACAATTGAATGACGTTATATCCGCTCTTCCCCGCTGCCCCCTCGTGATCACACGTCCATGGTAACCTTTCATCTCGGTTCTTTCGGTCAACATGGCTTGTCCCTATCAATTGGCGCTTTTGCCCATAATGTTTCCTATAATGGTGACTAGTTTCGAATAATTTAGTTCTATCTACCGGAAATAAGAACGGAAAGCAAATGCTTGTCGACTGTCGAGTGACCGCGTTGTTTCGCGTCAGGTCACGGCGCCCCGTGGGACTGTGACGTTAGTTCACGTCAACGTTACCGTCTCTACCAGGTTGAATTTGACACGTTCAACCTAATAATTAAATAATTCTGCGTGTACAGCCCCAACAATCTGCTTATATAAGAGATTAAACCATCACCTTCAACGTTTATGACAGCAGCAAAAAAAAAAAAAAATAGATGTCAGGATTCAGTCCGCCATCACGCTTTCAAAACAAACATTACCCATAATTTTTTGTGGAATGTTCACCACGTGATAAGCCTTATATGGGCAATGTGGCCAGCACTGCATGATCGCACGGCAAGAGTTTGTAAAAGTAAAGGTTTTTTAAAAACCAAGAGGTGTTAATTTGTTTGTTTAAGTTTTTAAAACAAAACAAAAGCAGAAAATATAATTCAAAATTGAATAAATGAAAACGTTAAAGTGCAAAACTGCAGTAATCAGAGCTTTAACCAACCGTTTTAAAGTAGGGGTTGGGTTCTATACTTGGAATAGCCAACAGTTAGACCTGTGCATTGATTATTAATGTGAGCGATGTAAACACTATATCTTATTTCGAGATTATTAAAATCAGAGTGGTCCCTGTAAAGATCATTTTAGCATCTTAGAAAAGACTACCGTCCTCGTGCTTTAACTATAATAGTTCAGGGCAAAACTATACTTTATTACAAAACACACTGGGGTAGAGCGAACTTTATTTCTTAACTAAGGGTTTGTTTGGATATGGGGTTTGAGTTGCCTCTAGTTGTATGTTTTCATCAACATCTTCATCATCTTCTTTAAAGAATTATTCTTTAAATCTTACACAGACAACACAATACTTTGTAAATAAACATCTTTCTACTTGTACAAATGCTGATTTCAAAATATTTCCTTTCTATAAATCATTCCACAAATCTAACATGGGCAGTGTCTCAAATGCACTTTTACGAAGAGTCCTTGATTGACACCTATAGACCCTCACTGAATAAATAATGAGATTTAAAACCCTTATCTCAAAGTACAATGCAGCTATTTAAAAACATAACAGATTATGTCACATGAACATATTGCTCAAGGGGAAAACTCATAAGAGAGTGATTGTGTCAATCAAAAGACCAACAAGGAAGAACCATAAAATCACTGGATTGGCATAATTTACAATATATCCTTGTACATGTTTCATTTTGTTATAAATACGCTTGTAATGAGATGTTAACGGTCATATCGTTTCATCACTGATATCAATACTATTGACAAAATACTATAGCTAGTATCGGATTAAAATGATTGTGCAAACGGCTATGTGAAGTAATTTATGTTTAATCTATATGTGACCTTGCGTTTGAACCCATTCAGCTATATATATTGCATGCCATTTTAACATTATACAATTTGACGCAAACATGATTTCATATTATGTACAGTTGAGGTTAGTCTTCTTTGATTTTCCTCAGCTATTCATTATCTGTGCGCAATTTATAGACAAAATGGGAATCTACTTAGAACAAGAGTGTGGGTGTATAAACAACAAATCAAAACTCCAAATTGTTGCGCACATAGATAAACGCGCAACAAACTCAAATTCCAATCTTATAATCTGTCCAATCTATAAAATGCGCAGAGAGAAAAAAGAGTAATAAAGTAAAAAGGAAGTTGACTATCCATAAGAAGTTGTTCAGTGTTACTGCTGGTTACCAATGAATCATTTTAAACATGTTGTATCTAGACTGTCACGCTTACGCCTAGCACACACGGCTACAGGTGAACCTTGCCCTGGAAGTTATCGACAACACGACTCCAGAAATAGAATCAGGGTGTGAGGTGCGGGCTCTTTAGCAGGTACAGTCTTACAATTACAATTGTTCCCATTCCTTTAACATTGGTACATTCTCATATCAACCTCTTATGACGTAATCATCGGTTGTTTCTCCATATCGCCCTAGGGCACTATCACATATCATTCAAATCGGTTATTATGTCCTTTGGTTTTTAGTTGAAGGCTATATGCCATAACCACCAACTACGCAGGTGGGTTCAACCTACACAAACGATTAGAATTTTGATAGTTTTACAAATTAAGTATATAAGGCTTGACATTAGCGGTAGTGGGATTCGAACCCGGGACCTCTTTGCTGGCGAGTAACGCCTTTACCATTTGAGCTGACGAGGATCTCTGCCTCTAACTGTTCATTTTGTTGTGTCATGTCTGTACTGTTTTCCCCCTGGTATATATATATATAAATGTATATGTAAATATACATGAAAATATATAGGTGTAAGGTTATGTCAATTTCTAATCTTTAGAATCAAATATTTAGCCTCGCGTTATGGCAAAAGAAACTCAGCTCGGGCTAACGCCCTCGCGAGTTTTTTTTGCCATAATCGCTCGTCACCCGGTCATTATTTACTACGTATCACAACGGGAATAGGGAAACATTATAAAATGCTTTATTCGTCAACTGATAGCCTCCTCCTCCTTAATTATGTTTGTGGAAGTTGCTACCTTATATATTTATCGCCTCCCTACTACTTCCTACTTTCTGTTTGATATTGGAGAGAGATAATTTTCCTGTTCAGCGATTGGTCAACACACCGTCACGTGGTGGTTTACAAGACACGATATTGACTTAAGTTTTCTGATAAATTACGATATTGACTTGAGTTACTAAAAATAGAGTAGGAATCCCCACGGAACGGGCTTCCCCTGCCTTTCAACCAATCAAATCGCTTGGTTTGACGTCATCGTTCCTCGCGCTACGAGCGACATGTATGTTTACATGACCCGAAATGAACAAACCAAAAATCACCAGGAGGACGGCGATCGTGCCCAGGGGCGAACGTATGAAAAGAAAGGTATGTCATTTTTTCGTTTTATGATGATATGATTAAACAGGAGATATCAAACTAACTTACTATAAACATTCCCGAAAAGATACGTTCCCCAGGAAGCCATTACTTTGGTAGTATGTTGCTTAGTAACGGAAAGGGAGACAACTCTTGGGGTCAAATTGTTTGCAGCGTACTTTAGGTTGTTATTACGTCTCGAGTTCAAATCAAACAAAAACATTTTTTCACATTTAAAAAAAATTTTTTTTCTCGGTTTATATCTTCCAGACAATCCAAGATGCCCAGTGAGGACGTTCATCAAGTACATCCGACATCAAGACTTTGATGAGCTGTACACCTGCGATGACATTGTATTGGATTAAATGTTATTACTGTTAACCCGTGTTTGTCTTTTGTAAATTTGATAAAAGAATTATAGACTCTTGTAGAGGTCAATATCGGTTTCAATTGACCTGAGTAAAAAAATATCCACCTCGCAAGCTCGGTCTATTTTGTTTAACTCAGGTCAATAAAAACCGATATCGACCTCTATAAGAGTCTATAATTGTATAATATCAATTCATGGTTGTCAGTGTCCATGTCGACTAAGGCTGTATATGAAATGTAAGTAAAATCTTCTTATGTACCTCAAAATCCTCGTCACGTCTTTCGTTGTTATTCATAAAACGAAAGTAAAGTTTTTGAATTAATGTCATATCTCCTTGAATTGGGATCATAAAGAGTGTAGGTTAATTGAAACGAAGTTTCTGAAGATATCGGTTCAACATGCCCCTATATCTTGTGAGATATATTTTTAATATCGTATATTACATCCCTTAAATGTTATTTGGCTTTCATTACACTATTTAGGATCACTTTTGTATTCGGAGATTTGGAATAATTTATTTTGAATCTATGAGGCGAAAATTTATATATCATCTTTCAATTGTTAATTTGTTTATCTTAATGCAGTTACTATCTGTATGTGTTGCAGAACTTACAATTGTCACCTGGACTAGTTAGATAACGTTATCGGTTTACGTCTTTAAGAAATATGCAGTAAATTAGTTCATAGTTTATAAGAATGCTTATTCAACATTATACTATATGTCGCTGTTTTGAGTCTTATCAAATTATTTGACCAATATATCTAAATTTACAAATAACAGTAAATAAAAGTTGTTTGAGTTAAAATATATGGAGCATAAGTAAGTAAAATAAATATTTGTTTAATTATTTTGTTTTATGTGTACCCCTTTCTTATATTTTATCGTTCCCCTTCTCGGTCTCGCTACACAACCCTTTTAATTTTAACTCAAATTCTATTCATCTAAGTTTAAAACTATGACAAAGTATGATTTATGTCTCATGCTTATAAGTGATTTCCCTGAATGCAGGTCAACTTATTGCATCCGTCAACGAATTGACAAATATCACATGTACTAATTAGATATACACAACTAGCATATCACTAGAGCCACTTTTCCCAGATTTAAGTGTTTATTGATATTTGAAGTCTGAATATCTTTAAAAATACATTTTGTTTACACTTTACACATACATATTTTCAATTCAAAATCTTTTCGTTAAAATCCTACATGTTGGCATAATAAGGATTTAACGATAACATTTCAAAAATAACAATATCTTTAAAATTCAATATCTAAACGATGTCAGTATTTGGCTAAAGTAAACTTTCATCAAAGTCAATACAAATCAATTCTATTTTCCTTTATTATAAGTGAGATAGATCATTAAATTGCATGCAATGGAAACATGGTTATCAGTTGTTACCTGGCTATTTGGAAATGTTAATGCTACTTTTCGGATATGTGATTTTAGTATCAGATACAGTGGCGGGATTACAGAGACAAGTTAGCATTTTTGATGATTACAATAAAGAAATGGAAACTTTCAGTAAATCCTGATAAAACTAATGTCGTTACGTTACGTTTCGTAAGGGTGGTGCAATGTCTTAAAAGGAGAAGTGAATTTGAGGTAATCAACTTGTTAAAACAGTAGATGATTACAAATATCTTGGTGTTCGCTTTTATCAGACTTTTAACGTGAAGAGAACTGTTTGTGATCTTGCCTTGCGAGCTTAAAATCTCTTTTTCAATTGTTTCGAATGGAAAAATTGGAATGTTAACACCTGTGCTGTTCTTTTTGATGCCAAAATACAACCAAATTTGTCATACGGGTCAGAGATATTGGGGTTCCAACGTTTTTATTCTGTAGAAAAAGTTCTTTTATTAGCATGTAACATTTTTTGGGGAGTCGGACCTTCAACACCAAATTCCATGGTATATGGAGAGAATATTGTAAATACCCTCTCACAATTAACTCCTAAGAAAGGTGTCTAAAATACTGGTTGAAAAAAGTTGTCATATAATATGATGGTTTATTAAGATAATAATGGAACAGTAACTCTGGCATCATACGTTAGATCTTTATTGTTTTCCCATGACTTTGGTTTCGTCTGTTGAAACCAGACCGTTGGAAATAGTGATGCTTTCATCAGAGTTTTTCGTAATTGATCTTTAGATATGTTTAATCAGGAATGGAAATCGCGTATGAATGACGGCACACGCAATGATTGTTATAGGATTTAAAAGTCTACTTCAGCCAGAAACCTATCTAGCGATTCTCACAGCTAGAGAGATTGATTGTAGATAGATTTGGATTACTTGATTTGATTATAAAGATTGAAAGAAAGCAAAAGGATTTGTCCATTATGCAAAGACGTAGTTGAAGACGAAAGCCATTTTGTTTTTGTTTCTGTAAATCAAATGAGGGAAATATATGTACCTGATCAACACCTATCAAATCATTATTATCATGCTGATGAAAAGTATCAAGAATTTATCATTGTTTATAAAACATGCCATCAAATTAAGAGATGAATTGTTAAAATGACATATTAACACTAGTGTCACACGGATCGAGCGTGCGTCCTTTTACCGCCTGTCATCAAATGTTCATTTATCAAATGTCACCAAGTATTGTATATATCAAAAGTATGTATTATGTACTTTACATTCATGTATCATTGTTCATCATTCATGTCTTTATTCGCCGACTATGGCCAGTTCATGTTTTCAGATGTCATGTTCATGCCTCATCAATCAGCCATTTTACATGTAGCATTAATATGTCAATGCTCATGTTATATATATTTATATCTACTTGTAGTTTGTGCCCTTTGTATGTTTCAGTAACCCAAATATTTATGGAGCTAGGGCTGATTTAGTTTGGCAAAGAAACACAACTTCGTGATATCTTGAAGATAAGCTACCATCTTCGCTTGGAGCACGGCCCGGTTCCCTGCGACGTCAGCATCCAGTGTTTTTTAAGCGGAAAAAATCCTCGCTAACATTAGAACCTTCTTGACACTCGTTGTAAGTGGATTGGTAAAGTTGATATTCCTTCATTTCTCTGTACCTTTGTTTGGAGTATGTGATCACTTTCTTTAAAGACTAATAGTTTTAACCTTACCTTTCCCTCCCATTATTTCATAAGTTCTACTATACCCCAACCAGGGTTCTTATTTATTAACTCACTCAAGTAGTGATTAGTGATCATCTAAAGTACTGTGTGCTTGTTGTTTATTCATCCCTATTTTAGTCCACCCGTGTCCCGTCAGCCCCTTGTGAATTCAAGCAAGTTGTTGATTTGTCTGATTCGTTAAGATGGCCATTAGCTTATCTTGTTGTTACAATGTCTGGGGTTATGCTAGAGTGATTCCCTACAGTGCGACTATTTGTTTATTCACGGATCGTTGACTTCCTTTATTAATTGTTAACTCCCGTGGAGTTGACTACGGGTAGCTTGTTGTTGTTCCCGGTTATCGTCTTGCTTAGACTGCAAATAAATCTCTTGATTCACTCATTTGCTTCTCTCTTACTATCATTGGCTTGATTATTTTCTTTTCTTACCTTACTGCCGGATAAACGGGTCTACTCGGAGTTTAGATTTCGTTACACCGTACCGTGACAACTAGCAAATATTATTCTATCTGACTCTATAAACAGTATACGGGCCGGAGACTTACATATGAATACAATACATTTCTTCTTATTCTTCTATATCCAACAGCGAACATACATTTTTCTTTTTTGAATAACTCTATACCAATTCAAAGTATATTGTAACTCGAGATTCAAATTCAAAATTTCACGGAAGAAAACACACTTCAAAATGTTCAACAGTGAAACTATCTTTCAATTAAATATGCTCAAAATAAAAATTCTTACAAATTCAATATTTCACAAAATCAAAATATCTCTTAAAGTACACATTGCACCAAAATCATATATTTATAAAGTCGACAATTCGCCAAACCTCTCAAATGTTTTATCTAATTCTCACCAAAACGACATATCACATAAAGGCACTATTACATCGGTGAAAAGTAAATACTTAATCACCAATAAACAAGAAGTCTAAACTGATTTTAGAAACCGCACAAGCATGAGACACTCGTTTTAATTGAAGTTTCAAACTGGTAATGATCCACTGTTCAATCATATCATGAAATGTATTTCTAATGTAGTGATATTTTTATTACTGCGAAATGATTCATTAATTAAGTAATTCTAACTTTCACATGACCTTGTTGAGTCCAATCAGAAGAGAGCATTTTGTGTCACCTCCAAAACAATGCGTATTTACTTTGTAAACTTCAGTTTAGTGTTTATTGTAACACAAGCAAGCCACATGACCGTGTTAAGTAGAAGGGAGCATATTAAAGTCTGAATTTATAAAACTTAATTCTTCGTTTAATTACGAGGGACTACTTACTTCTTTATGTTCTATCATCACCCCATGTCACTTTCTTTTGCAGCATACAATTTGTAACGTTCTTTCTCTGTAACTGTATTTCCAATGATGCCGGAAGTCAGCTTGGTGCCATCTAGTGAGGGGAGATAATCTACTTTGGCGTCCTATTGATTGTTACTGATCCCATTTTTTAAGATTAGTCTATGCATGTCTTACATCAATGATTTTTCTTATCGATATGAAAAAAATTATATTTAATTTGCCTATTCTACTGCGCTAAAATAACTAAATGATTAAAATTTCAATTGTAAGTTAAAAAGAAAACATCGAAGCCCTTTATGCAAGTACCTAGTCGTGCTAGGATTGGCAACGAACTAGCACGACTCGACATAAAGGTACTGACTCTAACATACCAAAGCATTCACGGAACGACTCCAGTTTCCTTGAGTAAGTCAGACGGCCTCCTTCCAGGCACAAGGACTACCTCAATGTTCTACGTTGGCAGCGGAAATCTTATGGTTTTCCTTCCTTCCAGGTGGCTGCAGCCAAGAAGTAGATGAACTGCCTGATAATTAGCGAGCATGTCCAACATCTATATACTCACCTTTTCTCAGCATCTTACTACTGCTATTAGATTATCTATGAGCTATTGGCATGTTCCTGGCATGGAATTTAGCGTTGTAGAAGTGGACGTATTTTCTAAAAACTGAAACTTGGTATACTGACTTCCTGACACATACATTGTCATACATATTCCCTTTAGGAAACTGTAACCAAATGATTTTTTGTCATACTTGCATTTTGTTTGTTGACTTTCGGTGATTTTTTAGAATCATTTTATTACATTTTGTATCGATCTACCCAATACCTCATTCTATTTCTCACCAACAGGAGAAAGAGCTTGGAAACAACCTTCGAAATTGTTCTTGCCTTAGGAGTTTACTATTTTTTTCACTTTGAAATGAATGTCCAGAAAGGGAAACCATCCGTATCGCCTCCTGTACAGATAGCGGCACAACCCCAACATCTAGGTATTGCGTATCCTTTCCAAATCTGACGACCTGCCATATTTTGGGGTAACTTTGTGTTTTACTTCTCAACATACTTCAATCGTCGAGTGCAAACAGATGTCAGCATAACTGATTTTACATATTTTATTCATGAAAAAGTTATTTTATTACATGAATATGGATTGGCACAACAAGTATTGAGCTTATTTAAGTGCCGCTCCATTAGATATGACAAAATACAATCATTGTCAATTAATACAACTCAAAATTAACAAAGTAATTAATATTGATATTTCCACATATCTGAATGCATGGCTTAGTGGTTTCCGCGCACAGCAACGTGTTTCGACAGTTTTTAATCACACACGTGTGCATGAATCTTGCTTACAGTTATGGACACATATTTGCATCAGCATTATGACCACGAACCCTTTCTCCATGTTTATGTGCTGTATTGAATTCTAAAATGCGACTTGATTTCGTTCATCAGACATTTAGTGTCTGGTGGGAAGAGGAAACCAAGGCGAGGTAGGCGGGGTGACTTGATTTGTTCCTTTATTCAAGTATTCAAAGTCTTTCAAGCATTAATGATGAAACATACTCATTTGATACTATAATGCATTATATAGAAATACATTGCATGTTCCATGATATGTACTTATAAGTATCATTTTGGAACTTTCAAAATGATATAATAATGTCAACATGGTAAATTTAATTCTAACTGATTTGAAAAGTTCAAATAAAAGTGTGTAAGTCTGCCTAAATAAGTTTTCATGTAGCTTTATACACATATAGATGTGCTACAATCATTCAAAAGCGACATTTAGAATATGTCAACATGTATACCATACATACTCATTCATGTTTAACTAGCATTCCTTTGATTTACTTTGAGAAAATAAAGTTAGACCTGTATATCATGGCCTTAGTGGCGAGACAATACATCCTGATTTAAATTTTATGAAATGATTCAATATATATCATTGAGATATTGCCGAGATACGATTATAATCAGGATACCATGGTTGTGATTCATTTCTACAAACAGAATGATATCAGAATCGAAATTAGATGATGGAGTAGGATTAACTTAATATTTTTCAACGAATAAATTCAATGCAACAATGCAGCTCTAGAAACTACTATGTGATTCCCAAGTTTAATATTTCTGTATTTGCTAATTAGTTTAGGACAATTTAAAGTTTTTGATATTCGATATCAATGATGACCTTTATCATGTCTTTATCAAGTTCCAGTAGAGTCAAGTTTGCTGGATGACCTAACACTATTTCTCCAATAATCATTATAATTCAAACCATTTATATACTGTTTTACTCAAATCGGCAAGAATACCAAATTATTATACCTCTATTAAATTTGTAAGAATATCATTGGTCAGTTGACATCACGTGATTGAAAAATCCGTACACTGACCCCGGCTCTCAGTGAGGGCGTCAGTTTTGTGACAGAAATTTGTGACAATGACCTGAGGTATTGACTCGTCACGTGATTTGTCACATGATTGCATCTGTCAAGTGCTTGATTGCAAGATTGTGTTAGTAGACGAGATATTTTGACTCTCGAACCTCGGTCAGGTCAGACCACCTCGGGAGTCAGGTCTCGAGTCCTTGTATTTCCTTGACCTCACCATGAGTAATTAAGTGTATAGTAAGACCTGATGCTAAATGAACTGTTCCTCCTTAACCAGCCTTCAGATCTGTTCCATCAGCTGGCCACACACCTCCACTTCTGAGTAAGTATTTTCATCTACAATGCCTCTTTCTTTGTGTGTAGGGTTTGGACATTGGTCTTTGCATTATTTTCTTGTGCCAACCAATTAATGTTAAATTGAAGACAAGGCTAGTTACTCATTTGAACAGCAAGCTTACATAATTTCCATGTAAATAAATAATTTTGCTTATAAATACGAAAAATTATTGTTTAACATGCCTGACGTACTGCTCAACAGCCCTCAAGTCATTTAATGATCAAACATTTTATTATAAAGTTATTGTTATTGCAAAACTTTGACCATTTTGTACACATCGTCCAAGTGTTAAACAAGGAGAGTACGTATTCCATCACCTTTATGTTGCAGGAACGGAGGAAATCCAGATCTTCACTCCAGGCTACACACAGGTATGAAGCATTCTCAATATCCCAGTATCAGTAAACTCTCTCCTAACTTCAAGAAGACTTGTCCCTACTCTAAAATTAAAATAAAACCTTTGTATCCTGGTTGGTCTCAGTGTGAGATCTCTGTGGGTTTGATCATGTACCAATTAAAATGTAGGTAGCAGCCTCGCTATAAGCTTCACACTTATGTTAGAGAAGTTTTATCAACTAAAATTTTAACAAAGAGAGATTTTTTCCAGATGAAAACTTTTAGTTTCTAAATGATGAATGCTACATTATGTTGTGGTTGATATGAATATTAATATAAAAACAAATTTATATTTATTTGATTTTGTTTTATTATCTTTAAATGAATGAAATATTTTAATGAGTTCATGTAAACAAATAAAAGGGAATTTTAATCATTGTTTAACTGTTATATTTGATTTTATAAATCTAAACAGAATTTCATTGCTCACAATCATTAGATGTAGTCAATATTTCTTGTGGACCCAAAGATAAACAAATTGTTAAGATAATATTTTCGGTAACCAGTAAATTAGGCTCCAAGAAGAATATGATAATAACCCACAAAATACTTTACCATTTTCAGAATAGTTTTCATCAAATTAAGTTTAAGACCCTGGAGCATGGTTATGGTTATATGTTTGTTCAAAATTCCCCAATTTCTTAACTTATAGTACAACAAAACATATTTTCTTCAGAAGAAAAACATTACGTTACTATATCTAATAATTCATGTGGCCATTTCGATGTGCACACTTTTAAGTCATTCAAGAAGTAGAAATAGATTTATTTAGATTAACCGAACATAGTCCAAATGTTTTGAAAATTCTTAGAATGATTAATGAAGATCGTCTTGCAGTTGCCTTGTTGCCAGTTGTCTTGCAGTTGCTCTCCAGTTGAAACCTTTTTGCTTGAACAAAACGTGCTATGCCTTATCCGACACCGAGGTCCACAGTGGATGTTGCTAGTGACAGGTCAAGCAATATATCTTAGGAGATCTTTATCATTTTGACAGTAGATTTTGAATAGTGCCTTGTCGTCGTCTACGACATGAAGTCAAATATGTTTAATATCTCTATGCAATGACATCAGTATGCCATGACCAACATATCGTAACAATGTCGTGACATCATGACATATGATATTAGTGTATAGAAATGTACATGTGTCTTAATGACGCAATGACAAATAATTTCGGAAGATAAAAAGGAAAAAACCCTCATATCTTCTGATATCAAATATACCAGCACTCAAAATAATTCCTGGCCATAAATGATAGCAGAAAATCTATTTTCTATATTTCCTAAACACACTTCTTGTATTCTTGAATTTCAATGGCAAAAAAGTTCAATGACACTGCCAACCAACTCCTTAATTTCCCCATATAGTTGATCTATACCATCTTAGTACATGTTCTATTCCTTGATTGTCGTCTTTCTTGGTGCATGTAAGGCCTAGACAGAAGATAACCAAGATGGCGTTTTACTGTAGTTTTATTCATAGAATATTAATATGAAACCTTTGTTCTATGATTTTTTCAAAAGCTCCATTGCCATCCCTATACATTCTAAGATGATAAGTTTCTCCTCCCCAGGGCTATTCCACAGTGCCCCAGGCACAGGTCCCCCATGATATGAGCAAGCAGCAACCCGTGGCGGCGGCCCCCGGTCTAATGCCAGCCCCAAGCTTAGCTCCGCAGCAGCAGCCCGGAATCTTCCAGCAGCCGCAAGGGGGGGCACTCCGAACTCAAAGTGTAAGTACACTTAATGGGGTTTAAGAATTACTAATATTCATAGAAACAAGGATTATATTATTCATGATAGTAGGCATTTAAAGTCAGTTTAGTGTTGCCCAGTTTGAAAAGGAATTTCAGAATTTTTTGAGAAACGCAGGTTAGTTGAATCAAACCACTTTCATACTAATACACTTTTAATCATGTATCAAATGAATTGGCGTATCATGCCAGGTAAACCTTTCTGTAAACAAAAACAGCTTTGTTTTTACTGATGTAAAAGATTTCCTAGGCCTTTAAAAACACAGGTAAAATTATCTCATTATTGCAACTTGTCACAGTTCTGGCTGATACAAAGATTTGGGCCAGCTTAATGGTTAGAAAGCTGCGACCTTCTAAGACTCACTACAGATTAGTATTTGCTTACTCAAAAACTTGGATTGACGATGTAAACGGCCAGTGCTGGTGCCCCAGTAAAGTATTTCTGTTGACATCATGATCCAACAGAACCATTGTTTCTTTTCAAGTAAAACATGTACAGTAGTTACCATGTGAAAAGGGCAGGACAGCATCACTGCTGAAATTATGCAATAATTATTAATCAATTAAAAATCTAATCTCCTTGTTCCCCTTCAGTACTACGCGACGAGCCAGCCTCAAGGTATGCATCGCCCCCAGAGGTATATGACTCCTACACAGCCGAACCAGATGTACCCAGCGATGTATCAGTATATGGGACAAACCAAGGGCCAGGGTTACCCAACTACTGCTAACGTCATGGTGCAACAACAGGGGCAGATCATGGTGAGTCTTGAACCTACAAACAAGAGGGCTTGATTTATGGGGATTATGGAATCTGAATATGTTCAGAATTACCCAGTCGTGGTTCGCGAGATAGGATAAATCATTGCCCCCCCCCCCCCCCTGCCTTGTGTTCAGTAACATATTGTTTTTGTCGTGTATCCTTCTTATTACATTAAGTATTTGCAAGAGCTCATGAACATCCTGAGAAATTCTGTGTTCCCAAACATTTGGCGGGAAACTAAAAGAAGAGTCCTCTCGTGTATAGCACTGGAATAAAGTGTATTGTGTAGGTTTGCAAATAATTATGATCCAATATTTAGGTGCTCAGGATCACAAATGTTGTCAACTGAAAGACAATCTTTTTAATCAATAAATGAAGTGAAGAAAACAAAGGTACCTAGTTCTATTTTCCACTATTCTTTTCAGCACACCAAAGTCCAATGATGAGTTGTTCTTTAAAATCACCAAATTTTTTGGCTGTGTAGGTAAAATCATATGTGACTACAGACAGTCAGTTTGAGCAAGCAGATGTTTTACCCTTTTTAAGATATTGCTTTTTGCAAACACTTAGGTTAATTGCTTCATACTCTTAAATCCGTCGCCAGACGAAAGACAACCATGCCGCTTGAAAACAGGGAGTTAACTCTTGTCGTGTCCGACGTCGTTGTCACTGACGCTAATGCTATTGACACTGACATTCAGAGTGGTATAACCGCTTATTAATGAAAAACCAAACAAAAAGATCAATTGAAAGTCAAGATTTAGGTTTTGTTGTGATTGCTCGAATATGACAGTTTCGATCTATGTTAATTAACAAACAGATTGAGGAACAATCTGGGTTTTTTAATAGTACAGAAATCGCCAATAAAACAATAGAAAGGGATTTAAGAATTGATGGAATAAAATATTAGTTTAATTTGAAATTAGAATATGAGCACAAGGTTAATTAGCATTGTGAAATATTAGTTAACTCAGACATCAAATTTTAAAACACTTCATTGGCTCTTAAGGAAATTATTTGCTTCATACTGTAGCAAGAAACATTTGAATTAAAATATATGTAAATATAGAATGCAACTGACCTATTTGTAATAAGTAGCATTGGTCGTTATTCATAGAAACATGAAAATAAAACCAGGGATTTAAACTGAAGGATTAGATATTTTCTTGAGATCCAAAAGTGGTCAGTGACACAATATCTCCAAAGAAATAGTATTTTAAAATCTGCGTGATATATATGCAATGCTTAAAAATGTTAATGTTTAAAACCAAGATTGTTGTTAATTAACCTAGATTGAAACTCTCATATTGATCAAATTTATTTCTTATTTTAACTTTTAAAAACTTCAAAAACTCCCAATTTAGTTTATTTAGCCCAAGCTTTGTATGTTTTCCTCTCTATTCAAATAATTATAAGAAATACTTTTGAAATAAATGATATCTATAACTGTCAACAGCAACTAAAGATGGTATTTGATTTAACAGAATTTTTTTTTTCAAATGTGCACTTTGTTGCATGGCCGTGAAATGATTTAGCTGTAAAATCGAGCGTTGAATATAGCTATCTGATCCATTCAGAATATTTGCAAATAAATGACAATGGTTATCAAGACTTTCTTTAAAATTGTGTTATTTAACACAAAATAATAAAAATTTTCAAAGAATAAGAGAAGTTTTTCTTGTTCAGAACATTATGTGTAACTATTGTTAATTCAGTTCTGAAAAGAAAATAACGTCATTACACTAAATTGGAAACTATTAAACAATACATGTTATTGAGGTATTTTAGTTCATAATATTAAATTCCGACAACAAAAGGAAAGTCTTCAAATTTACAATGCTCATATTTAGGTGGGTTTTTTTAAGGTTTTTATAAGACTTCATTCATCTCCCTTTTTATTATCGTTATGTACGTTTTGTGGGGCAACGGGTTGTGTATGAAAAGTAGGAGATGTGAACAAAACACAATGTTTGCCTAAAAATAGTTACGATTGGTATGTCTGTCATTACCCATTTACGGTTCTTCCGCATTCGTTTTTCTGTGCAAAAATAATTATCCTTCGCCTAACTTTTTGGAAATGTATTCGAAGAATCATAACAAAACCTATACTTTGACTTTCAATTGATCTTTTTGTTTGGTTTTTCATTAATATGCGGTTATACCACTCTGAATGTCAGTGTCAGTATCATTAGCGACAGTGACAACATGCTTTTGTTTGTTGCACATAACAAGAGTTAACTCCCTTGATTTCAAGGGGCGTGGTTAACTCTCGTCTGGCTATAGGTTAATTGCAAGACAAGCACCAATCACTTTTCCAAGTACAGTTGTAATAAAGTATACTATATTATTTTTGGCTTGTCAGATGCAACAGAAGCGGAGTCGCTTCCCTTTGTATTTTCATACAGAATTCTTGTGCAGTGTCACCATAGTCTGTTGCGCAAGTTCAAATGAATTATTTTTTGCACAGATCAGAAGTTTTTTTATAACCATCATTGGGCTTATATCATTGCTTGTCATATGGATATAATTATTTTGCTCATAAAAACTTTGAAGAAACCTAAATTTGGTCTTGAATTTCTACAAGAAGAGGTTTACCAAACTTGAATTTGAGAATTGTTTCCCTTCCAGTTCCAACAGAGCCAGAGAATGCCGACCCCCCAATACATCCCAAACACCCAGCTCCCTCAACTCGCTGCTGCCGCGGCCACAGCACAGTACACAAGCCAACCTACACAACAGCATGGCAGCACCTCACAGTTCCAGTCTGTTTATTATCAGCCAGTGAGTATTTGCATTTGTATGAGTTCCTTATTACGCTTTTGTCGAAAGACATCAGAGACTAATTGTAGAATAGCAAGGGTACAAAGTTCCAGTTTGGAAAACAAAGAGACCTTGAACATCTTTCGTTTCGAACCACGATATCTCTATTGAATAATATGAAAATGGTTGTTTCATAATTTTAATATTTTTATTATAGCTTCAAATGGCTTCTAATGGCTTTATTAACCATTATAGAAAAATTCTTTTTTGCATGAAGCCTTTGCAAAAAATCATTATTTAATGTTATTTGTTACCAGGGAGGACAGGTTCCTACAGCTCAACCTTCAAGACCTCCTTCTGGATCTGACATGACTACCCCAACAGGAACATTACAAGAGCAGGAAGAGAAATCTATAGTTTCAACAGACCCAAATTCAGGACAACATGTACAAACAGAAATGGGAGAAACCATTACGACGCCCACTGGTGGTAGTGCAAGAAGTACACCAGTCGGAAGGCAAAGAGTCGAGGTAAGAGGATTGAAGAAAATATGAAAACCAAACTTCTTTTCCGAATCGGTGGAGTGGTGGTCCTTTTTGAAGTTTTGTCATAAAACAGTTGGTCCATATGTCTGTCCATCAGTTACAAAAACTACACCTACCTTATGAAATCAAATCATCTCACAGTTTATGTATACATTTGCCTTCATCGAATCATATGTATCACTTGCTTGATAACGGTGTTAGTATCTACACCTAAACGTCGCAATTCGTTCAATAAAACGTTGACTATCCATTAGAACTCGTTCTTCCTCATCCATCCAGCTTCTAAAATGCCCCATGAAGAAGTCACAATTTATTGTCAATGTTTCTTAGACTTATAACATGCTTTAGAAATATGTCAATACTGTAAATTATATTTATGGAGTTATGGCCCTTTATTAAACCTGCCTTGCGAAATCACCTCTTATAGTGTTTATCCTCCGACGGCAAAATTCTAAATTTCTCCTCCTAAGGGATATTCGGCAGTACCCCAGGAACAGGAACCCCATGATATGAGCAAGCAACAACCCGTAGCGCCGGTCTGCGGTCTAATGCCAGAACCCAGCGTAGTTTCGCAGCAGCAGCCCGGACTCTTCCAGCAGAAACCAGCACTTGAAATAAAGATGAGGTACAATTATTCAATAAATACTTATGTGAGGTTTAACAAGTCATTTACTTGTAAATATCATTTGACAGAGTTTGCACAGAAGAGTTCAGCTTTATAGGGCATAAAAACTTTGCAAAATTTACTGCCTTTCTCTCTTGAGCAAATATGATGATTTATAGTTGTCGAAGTGCGACCTACCAAACCAACAATTTACGATACATTCGGCCAAAGGGATATGTACGAAAGACTTCTACTTTCCATCTAGAGTTTCTGCATCTTGAGATCCATCTTGAGAACAAGACGAACATGTTTTGGTTTTAGGAGATTTTGATTAGGATGTGGCAGGGTAATCAGATTTAGGGCTTAAAATAATTTATACAGTGCATTTGAGCAAGATTGGAGAGAACAATGACAATACAGAAGCACATATGTTCAGTTTAACAGCAAATGTACTCAATTCCAAAGATACAAAGACGGAAGTGCCGTTGGTTTAACACCAAAAGACATGTGATATCATAATCTGTAGTTGCATTCGAATAAACAAGCTTGAATTCCTTGCAAAAATGTCATCATATTTTAAACTGATAGTGTGACAGCCATAGACGTTAATAAGCGCACAGAAACATTGGCAACGTGAGATGAAAGTTGACGTTATATGTTGCCATTATGGTAGAAGACGTTAACTTCTTGAGTGGTTACATTTGGCACTGATAGTTAAGTTTGTCAATAAAGGCATGCCAAAAGTGTTCATAAAGTGTCTTTGTTGTCGGTAGACTGTGTGTCGACTTTTAAGGTGTCCCAGTGCCATCGTTGCCATTGACGTCGCCATCACAAAACGCTTCCCCAGATGTAATGACCGAATTAGGTGACCATCAGCGGGCCTTAGCACAGTATGTTTTCTCGTCTGTATTTCTAAGTTGTTTCAAGAGTGGACTGAAATTTGGCAGAAAGTTATTAAATTGCAGCAGATGATTTTTGCAATGATGGTGTTTGTAGGTCCTTGCCTTTCCGATAGCTCTCTTTCTCTTATTTGTAGTCACACATGGTATAATTGTAATGTTAATTTTTCTACTATTTGTTTTAAACTGTCACTATATCAGATAAAAGATGTCGAATGTTATGTTAACGTTACTTCAGGATGGGTGGTTAGGTTTAGAATGGTTCTGAATTTTTTTGTAAGAATGTTTCAAGAATGTGTCTAATATCAAATTGGTAAAAGGTAATATCTATAATTACTTTTGAAACGGTTTTATGAATTATGATCGTTGTAAGCGACATTGGAAACCAAAGTTAAGCTTTCAAAAGTCATTGTTCTTTTTTAAAAATGTGCGTTGTTTTGCGTGCACACATCTTGGCAATAAAAATGTTCAATTCATCAACAAAAAACAATTTGTGCCACAGTGATGACTTTATTTGAAATGGAACTGTGTACCTACATGCTCTTAAAGCATTTTAACTGATACCTGGCCTCAAAGTGTTCGTTTAGCAAAATTAGCATACTCATAGGAATGCAAAGGCTAATAAGTACTTTGTAAACACTTTCAAATGCTTTCAAGCAAGGCTATTGATACTTCATTTTTCTGCTTATGATCTCTACAACACTTTGATATACTAGGGCCTTTATGTTGGACAATTAAGCATAGTAAACAATAGACGCTGATTTCATGTTGATCAAGTATTCAGTGTCAAATAAAGGTACATATCTTGAACCATACGCATTATGTATCCTGACCCATGCATTGTTGTATTGTGTTACATGTATTGCGTATCACGCAAGGCTGAAAGGGAACTTTGACCAGGTAGTTATCAATAACCTCAAGAGAGATATATGGATTTTGGTTGTGGGCTCTTAAGCAGGTACTGTTTTGTAGGTATACAAGTGTAGGATAGGTTAACATTTTTATCGATGTGTATATGTCTATATATATATATATATAAACAAGAGATAATATGCTTTCTTATTCGTGTATGTATTTTACTGATTTATATATGTGTATCGCCTCCTTAGTTTTTGTTTGATATCGAAAAAAGATATTTTGTTATGCACATTCATGGTTGTCTCTACGATGC
This sequence comes from Phorcus lineatus, assembly GCA_921293015.1. Taxonomy (NCBI): domain Eukaryota; kingdom Metazoa; phylum Mollusca; class Gastropoda; order Trochida; family Trochidae; genus Phorcus; species Phorcus lineatus. The sequence continues at coordinate 34,190,030 of OV121094.1, forward strand.
GTTTTTGTGAACCAAATATCTGCGTTATTAGATTTAGTGATCTAGTATAACTGCTTCTCAGCTGACATAAAGGTATATCATACTTCAGTAAACCGAAAGCTTCGTCCCTTACTATGCTTGTCAATGTCGAAAATGAAAGTAAGGTATAAGAATACGTTCCATATTTCTCTGAATTTGGAAACTGGATCAGCATGGTAATTTCAAATTCAACGGATTACTGATTGTAAATCCATACAAATATCAAGGCCAAATGAAAAGAAAACTAACAGGATATGTGCATTGTTCTCATTTACTTTCTGTATGCGAGTTGATGGGTGTTATTGTCTGCTTTTCCTCAGTACAGTTAGATAAGTCAGATAGGTAAAAGAACGAGACATGAATAGGGCAACTTCGTTTTTAAGCTCATTAAGAAAATTTAGACTATGATTCTCATTCTGCAAACATCTTATTTTGTAGTTATAACAGTTCTTTTCAAATTCGTATACATCGAGTATTATTTCAACAATTAATTCTTAAAATAGATCAAACATGATAAAACCAAATCATTTGTAACTGACAAGCAAAAGAAACACTTCCGTAGTTTTAATGCAATATTGTTTGACTGTTAGTATCAGTCCCCGTAAATAGAGAATCTCACCCAAGTGTCTTTTGATATCAAATATATCAACACGAGTTGATAAAAGTTACAATATCCGAGGCTTGCCGAGGATGTTTTTACTTTTATCAACGAGTGTTGATATATTTAATATCAGAAGACAAGAGGGTGAGATTCTATTTATCATCCAAAATCATTTTTCATTTCGATTCCGTTAAAAATGTATATTTCTGAACACTGCACTACTCTAAGACTCTCAGTGCAGTGATGTCATAGCATTGTGACATCGTCATGTTTATGACGTCATAGCATTGTAATGTCATTACCTTATGATGAAAAACAATTGTGATGTCATGAAATTGACTGTAAAAGGGCATTATTCAAAATCTACTGTTAAAACAATATCTCCTAGGAGATATCGCTTGATCTTCCACAATTTGAGTTAGTTGCGCATTTATCTATGTGCGCACTAACGAGAATACATCTATAGTTTGGAATCTTGATGTATTGCCTACGCACTCCTGCTTTAGGTACAACCCACGTTTGGCCATTATATTCTTCTCCACAACCGGCGCATTTTATAGAATATATTAAAATGTGTTGTGTTGTGTAAAATGTGTTGACTGGATCCCTAATTTGGACAATTACATTTTGTGATTCATTACCTAACTCGATTTTACAGTCAAATAAACACGCTTTTTATTGCACTTTTTATATTCTGACTCTGTTGTTTACTGTTTATCAGTTTGGTATCCTTAAGATAATTGATCTCATGCAAATTTAATAGTGAAATCTTACACTTTGTTTTCTGCAAGACTAAAACTGACGAACAAAAGATAGGATAAAAAGCGTTTTTGATTTTGTTATGATGTTGTAAGAATGAAATGTATAGAAAATAATCATTCTTTTTTCTCAAAGATGCTTATTACTTTACAACCACAATTTAAGGTGTAATGGTAAGGTATTCACTAGTGCCATTACAATTTCTGTAAATGCAAGTTTACTTTATCCTTATCTCTGAATAGAAAGAGATGGGGGATTTCATGGCGTTTGTTAAAGGTACACATCTTGAACTAATTATTGGTTGCAAGGTTTTTACAAGTTTGTAAACAAATAGGATTCCATTTGTGATTCACAAAGTTAAACATTTTCTAAGAAACTAGTCGCTTTGCTTTCAATCCAATGATCTGATGTGAAAATATTAACATAAAACATTATATAAACAGGATGAGCTCGTTTCCTGCCTGCATGGTCTGTTGTAAGGAATTTACTTTCAACGGCCCAGCTCCCTTTCTTCTGCCCTGTCTACACACCGTGTGTGAGGCGTGTGTGTCGTCCAAAAGCATTATCTACTGCACCTCTTGTAATGTCAGCGTTAATCCTAAAAAGACTAAGCTTTGCAAAGATCTTGTCCGAAAAAGGGAGATTCTGCAGCTGACAATCAAGAAACGGCCCGAGGACCTTCTCTGTACCCATGAAGATGATGGAAACAAGGCTATATGTTGGTGTCAGGACTGTGAAGAAATGTTGTGTGCGTCTTGCCAGAGTGTGCACCAGAGTTTCAAGGTCACACGAGGTCATACAGTCCTTGATGTTGAACACGCGTTGCCCAATCCAAATGCTGAGGTCAAATATTGTGGTATCCATAAGAGATACCCCCTGGATACATACGACAAGACATGCAAGACCTTTATTTGCTTGAGATGCCTCCGTGATGATCACGCTGATCATGAAACGATTGACATTGAAAAGGTTGAGAACATATACAAAACCACTTTCCAAAATCAGTTACAGGAGATTTCATCAGTTGAATCGCATGAAGAAAAGATGCTGAAGATAACAATGACCCATATGACATCCATTAAAGTGTTTGAATCTGAGATGAAAAACAAAGTTACAGCATATTTCCAAACTCTCCGGCATTTCTTAGATGAAAAGGAACAAAAGGTTCTTCACAAGCTTGAGGAACAGGCTCAGCAATGTCAGCTAGAGGCAAAACTGAAGAAAAAGAAGATAGTGTCAAACCAAGCCGAATGCAAAAGAGTCAGGGAGTATGTCACTTCGGTACTAGGTTATCCAAACCTGCGTGACGTTCTCCCAAGAAAAGCAGCAATTGAAGATAAGATGAGGGTTATGGTTTCCACAAAGTCCAAGGTTGAGAGGATGTGTTCACTGCCGAATTTTAACCCGTCTGGAGGAGATACCTTAAAATCATTTATCTCCCATTTTGGAGACGTTGAAATCATACAAAAGGATATTCCAGGAGGTTTGTGAGTTACGATGTTTTACGTCATTCAGACAAAAGAATACCTGGAACCTTATAAAAAGTAGTTATTATGTTTTAAGAAATTCTCGTCAATTGACATTGTTTTCATTTAAATTATTCTATGTAAACTATAACAGACGATCATATTGCTACAGTAACAAGAACGGTCAACCTTTTGTCAAAAACAGTTAACACAAATAATAGTTTAAATAAAATGCTTTATTCTAGAAACAGTGCCGGTCTCATTGAAGTTATCCTCCCCGGACTCAGAACCCGGACATCTTATAACATATAGCAGGACCTTCCTTCTACAACAGCAGTTCACCGGACTCTCAATCAAGAGACCAAGGTCACTCACCCGAGCCTTTCCAGAGATCATCCCCGACACGGTAGGGAGTCTTTTTGATAGTGAAGAATAATTGTAATAACGTCACAGTTCGTAAGAAGCGTTTTTGAATGAGTGGAGTCCAATTAAATGTTTAATACAGACAAAAAATGCTTTTCTGCGAATATCTAAGTGCCTAATAAGTGTCTATTCTTTGCTTTAATTACATGAATATCAATAACTATAGGAATTTAGAATGTTTAAATTTGAAAACTACCTGAATGAAACAAAAGATAATTCCCAAATATTGCATAATCCTATGCGTCACGCAGACCAATCGAATCTGTCTTTGCCCTTTACAATCAAGGCTATAACAGGCAACCAAAATTAATTCGTGATTGAAATGAAATCTATTTTAAGATACCCGGGGTAAATCCAGTTAATCAATTGTTTCTTTAACATGCATTTACCATATTCCCAAATTTCCAAAAAATTTGATATAAATATTGTATCATACACATACAGCCATTCTGTGTCCCTGAAGGCATATCCTCGGGTGGATCCGTGGTCCCAAAGCTTCCTGTTTTATCAAAGAACTTCCTGGTGCCAATGTATGGGGTTGGTATCTCTTTGATGATATCAACATAGAAATTAGCAGCAATGTATGAAAACGTTTGCGAAATATTCAAAACTATACAATTATGGAATGTGACAAAATAGAATAGAATCAAAAAGGCATTTTCTGCTGTCATCGACATCTAAACAATATTGTAGGCATTCTAAACATAATTTTGAAATTATTCACTGTTTAGACTCTAGTCGAGATATTAATTAGAGGTTAGTCTTTAGGTTTTGTAAAAGGTTCAGTGGCCTGATTGGCTGGAATGTATGTTCAGAGTTGTTCTATATGGGTAAACCTGATAAGATTAATATATATATATATATATATATATATATATATATATATATATATATATATGTAATGTTTTTATTTTGTAAATATTCAGATTTTAAAACCCCAGGAGGCTTGTAATACGCTTGAAACACAAAAGACAAGAGAGCTTCAACCACAGAAGGTAAACATTAATATCTAAACCATTGTGACGGCACTGCCAACATTGTGACGTCACAACCACACCACATCATGACGTCATATGTTCAGCAGTATCACACTAGTTGAATTTCGCCATAAAAATATTACACCGCAGTATATTACACGGGCGAGTAATATATATATATATATATATATATATATATATATATATATATATATATATATATATATATATATATATGTTGGACAAACGAACAACTTGCAAAACAGAGTAACAGTTCACAAACAACAAATAAGAGATGATAATTTAAGACACTTAAAAGTTAGTAAACATATATCTCAATGTAGTAATGGTGCTTTTAAAATATTTCCTTTTTACAAAATATTCAATAATGGAGGTGACATTACCTCACAATTACTAACCAAGGAACAGTACTTCATTAACAAATTTTCTCCTTCATTGAACAGCGTCATAAATCCCTAAACCTATCACTGCCAATTCAAACCTATTAGATTTAAGAGGGGATAACTCACCAGGACGACTGTTAATTATTTTGATGTTTGCGTTGCATTATGTTGTTACTTAGATACACTGAAGACTATTTAAGACTGCTACTATGCTTCAAGCATACAATCCCTGAAGAAGCTTCGAATCAAGAAACAGAAATATGCATATTGGAAAAAAGATAAAGTCATGATTGTGAAAGTTTACTTACATCTTCTCTGTATTTTTTTGATAATTTCATATATACGATTGATACTTCTTACATTTTCTATATATATATATATATATATATATATATATATATATATATATATATATATATATATATATATATATATATATATATATATATATATATATATCCCTCAGAACAAACCAGCAGAATCCGACGTTCTAATTAAAACAACACTAATGGACTCTTAGTATATATTTTCTTAACATTCATTTCTAGGTCTCAACATTTATTTCCTGACAAATGATTTCTAATATAAAATATGTTCAGGTCAATAGTTCCGGAGACCTCCGTAAGGAAGTAGAGGACGTGTTGTTACTGTTAAAGGTATGGTCAATGCAGTCCCAATATTTTTCAAATTACTGTTAATGACTTAATATCGTTATAATTTACAAATTGAGGGTGTGGCCTGATGATTCAATGGCTTCATTACTGACAAGTCAAGTTCAGATTCAGATTTTAAAAAGGTAACAATAAACTTTTCGCAAAAAGTGGTTATATAAACACATAGAAACAAGGGTTAGTACAAATAACACAACCAATCTGTGTTTTTATTGAAAAGTTTTAATTTTGATGATTGTCAGCTCGGAGATCACGCTAAACACCCCCACAATTAATCAGTTAGGGGACGTTTTGACATATATTCTAACGTCCTTTTCAGTTGATTATTCTCCTAATCATTCCTTTACAGAAATCGAGTAAACCAGAGATGGGGAAGACCAAAGTTGACAGCCGACCATGATAAAATTACAGAAAAAGAGTTGACCATGATAAAATTACAGAAATAGAGGTAAGTCGATCTGGTAGATGCATTTGTGTAGAATACATATATATTCAAACTTCTATCTTGTTTTAAACCCCATTTATTGTCCTTAACGCATCTCCAAACATACTAGTTTATAGTGAGTGACAAAGTAAATTGATATACAATAATATTTAGAGAGAAGCACTGAGTGAATCAAGTGATTTATTTGCGGTCTAAACAAGACGATAACTGGGTACAACAACAAGCTACCCGTAGTCAACTCAACAGGAGTTAACAACTAATTAATGAAGTCAACGACCCGTGAATATTAATATTAATACTTCATGGAAAAAGGCTGATAACTGGGGCATGAAAATGACATTTGAAAACATAAAAATAGCCAAAGTCGACGAATAAAGATATGAATGATGAAAAATGATACATTAATGTAAAGTACATCATACATAATTTAGATATATAATAATTGGTGACATTTGATAAATGTACATTAGATGAGAGGGGGGAAAAAGGACGCGCGCTGAAACCACGTGACAAATTTCCAAAAAATGTTTTAAAAAATAGATTTACTATTTGATAAAGTTCTAGTAGCGTAGTAGAGAGATTTAATACGAGCCACAGTCGAAACCATAAATTCATTTTCCAGTATAGATGTCACTCTGTAATAACCTGACCAAGTTAAGATGTATGAATACCTTTCTCCTACACCTTTGAAAGGAAATTACTTCTCTGTCTATATGCAAATTTGTATTCCGAAAGTATACCGCCTATACTATCAGTATAGAGATATTTGTCTATCACTGTATATAGATAGGTGTGAAATCGAAATGACATCTCTTTATGTAGTATATGGACATGCGTCCTAGCAAAGTTTTGATAAACCTTGACCACATTCTGGATTCTCGGCATTAAAACCAAAATTAATTTTACAAAAGCAGGAACTAGAACGCTAAGGCAGAACGACGCCACCTAGAGAAAGCGTGAGAAATTCACCTGATGGAATGACAAATCATTCACTTAATGGTTCTAGAATTATATCTGATATACAATTAACAAAATAACATAGCTTTTATCTGCCGAAGTGAAATCTAAAGTCAATGTATTGATTAATCCTCTGTCAGTAAAACAGAACCGAATCCAAGCTCATCTCATTTCTTTTCTGTTTACAGACCAGCCCTCCTGCCCCTGAAGCCCAGTCACAGCTGAATATGCAATAAAACATTGCTGCGCACTTTCCTCCCGCCTTCAAATGATTTTTCAATTTTAAATAAATACCTTAACATATAGTAGCTACATAGTCTATTGTCTATAAGAAATAGACTCTTAGTAAAACTCTGTTCATATACGAGATGTGTGTTTAAGTTTGGAATCTGTCGCCACACTTCCACAGGAAGCAGTAAGGACAGTGTATATTTATCTTATGAAATATGTTAGTGGCAACGTGAGTGGTTCTTCAAGTTTTCAAGTCGCTACAGCACCGTTTTAGGTAGTTTTCAAACATGTACAAAATGACATGAATAGTATTTATGCAGTCTGTGAGACAAGATATCGAAGTATGTACTGTAACCTTTATGAAACATAGCTCATGAAATCACATTGTTAGGATGATACCATCGACGCTCATGAGAAGTGTTTCACCTGTCTTTTTCGAGTCCAAGTTGCAAAAGGCTAAATTTGATTTTGTGTTCTTTTCAATATCCATATACATGTATATGAAGTTTAGTCCTTTGTTAACAGACAAGAATTGATGAATTACGAAACGATAGGCGATTCATTGAAAATGTTTGAAAAGTAAGTGCTTTTACACTCAGGCACTTTTTATTGTGTTCTCAATGGCAAGCATTCTCTCCCAACTACCTCTGTCCTAATACGAAGGTTTCTTGGGCATGAATTGTAGAAATCTGATTGGATGCAATCAAAGTTAATTGTGCAATCAGCGACGCCGTTTCAAAAGGTATCAGTTAAATCGTCTAAAATATTTCCGAAAGCTTTCCAAAAGCAAAACTTTATTCGAATGTGCACCTTGCACTTTGAGTCTTCCTTACAGAACCCATACGCCTTATTTTGCGACTGCATAATTGCATAGGCCTGAGTGTCAACAAATATGTTTTTCATGCATTCGGTGTTTTCATTGGGTGAAATATTGACAGGTAGCTTAAATGCAATATCGCGCTGGTAGGGGCAACCTTTCAACATTCAAAATGCTATCTCCAAACTCGAACTTTGCATCAAAAGCATTCAGTCATGGATGTCTTCCAATTTTCTGAAATTGAATAGTGACAAGACAGAGTTCATGATTCTTGGTTCACAATATCATTTTGCAAAAGTAGGTAATCCCCAGCTTGCCGTGGGAACATCATCTGTCACACCAACCAACAGAGTTCGGAATCTTGGAATTGAGATGGACAGACAACTATCTGACCGAGTACAGGCAAACAAAACAGCAAGATCAGCAAATCTCAAAATCTTTACGATTTGGAAGATAAGAAAGTATCTTGATTCCGATACATGTAAAACACTCGTCCATGCCTACGTAACCTCTAATCTAGACTATTGTAACTCCCTAATAGCTGGTTCTGGTTCAATTAGTATTCATCAGAGAGTCCAAAACAAAGCACCCCGTCTCATCACCCGTACTAAACTTCATGACCACATCACCCCAGTCCTGAGACAGCTCCACTGGCTTCCTGTCAAACATCGTATCAGCTTCAAGATCCTCTGCCTCACCTACACTGCTCTCCACAACGACTCAGCCCCTGCTTATCTTAAAGAACTCTTAACTCCCTATCTGCCGGGCCGTAGTCTTCGCTCTTCTCAACAGCAAAAACTCTCTGTTCCATTCACAAAAACTAAATTTGCTAGCAGCGCATTTTCTGTAGTTTCACCAAATCTTTGAAACAGCTTGCCACAGGAAATTAGATCTTCCGAAAACTATGACATTTTCCGCCAGAATTTAAAAACTTTCCTTTTTAACCATTAGCTATCATCCTCTCCCTTCAGTCACCCTATGTAAAGCACCATTGAGCAGCTTATGTTGGATGATAGGTGCAATATAAAATGCATTATTATTATTATTAACTGCCGGAAGCCCGAGAAATCTTCCTATAAGACAGAGGTTGTATTGGAATTTATGACGGAGCACCCCTGTTGGGAGAGAATGAATGGTAATAGACTTCCCAATTTGTAATAAAATCATACAACGCGAAAATATTGTTCCAATTTCTGTTCTTTTATGGTTTGTTTCCTTATAAACAGGAAAACAACAAAACATTGACAAACCAAAAAAGCACTATTGATTTCAACATATTGTTACACATTCTAAACTTCATTGACCTAGGTCTTATGGCTTGATATTGGGAATTGTGCTGAGAACTAGATTTAAAGAGAAGTTGAAAATTCTTGAGTTCACATCTTTACATAATCATTTTTCCAATAACCATGTACAGTTCGATTAGGGTTCGATAAGTTCAAAACTGGAATCAAATTTTATGGTTGGAACCGCAAAAGGGCACATCGGAAATACTACGATGTTACTATGAATCGTGTGTGCGATTTAGGTTTCTGTACATAAAACAAGCAATTTTTTCATTTTCTAATAATTCAAATCAATTATTTGACATAATGAGTTGATTAATTAATGTCATGTGTCCTAAAGTTTTTTCTATAGAGTTATGATTAAGGTCATAATAAAACACCCATCTTTAAGTGAAGGCCTCCGACAACAATTTAAGTTCTTGCATCACTTTTGCAAGGCATTATCATCTCGGCATGCCAGGCAAATAGTTTATCAATTACAGCAAAGTTTTTCTCTCATGTTTGGATTTGATATGTTTGCGTATATTTATCCTTTCCTAAATAGTGAATTTCAAACAATGTACCCTTGCGTCCTGCCTTAATACCAGATACAACATATGGCATTTCCAAGTTAATGTGAAATCAAAGTATCTACTGCAAAGTGTTTTGTAGATACGGGACGTTTGTCAGTTAATATCAGAAAAGTGGCCAAATATAGATAGAGGCTTTTCTTTTATTTGCTTTTCATCCAATAAGACATCATGTTTCGACTTGCTGAAACTAAAAACAGAAAGACCATCAGTCAGATTAAAACTTTCAGCCGTTGGGTTACGTAAGACATCTAAAAAGGGTTTCCCTGAAAAGGTTCTGGACGTACAGACGGGGAAACTATTCTACCAAAAATTAAAACCATTTTTGAAGGATGTAAGGGTGATGAATCAGCTAGGTACATGAGCGTAACGTATCAGGACTATAACATTATGTTAATCCAGGAAGTATGTAATAATGGAAAAGTGCGTGTCATTCTTCGCAACAGGAAATAAGCTTGTGTCGCCATTGGAGCATGAAATGAAAGGAGTATAACTCTTTCATTATTTGTTATCTAAAGGAAACTCTTTTTAATATGACGAATTATCCATGTTAGATAATCTTGTTTGTAAATAGAAGAAGAAAAGTATACAAATAATGGTGCTATAGCAACACCTTCTGGGAATATGTATATTGGTAATTTAAACAATTGTACTTCTTTAGATGTGTTTCATACTCTCGTTCTGGCACCTAGAAGAGTGACAAAACATCATTGATGTAAAAGCTACGGGGTATAAGAGTATTTCAGAAAGTAAACTGCTAAGGGCGTTATTAATAAAAAAAATCATTTGGCTTTGTGTGTGAAAAGAAGAATTACGTGCCTTTTTATTAAAGAAAAGAGTATTCTTATCTACTTAATCAGACTTGCAGACATCAGTTTCTTTAGGGATTCTGTTTCGCTCCAAATAAACCTTATCAATTAACTAAGCAAATATTTGTGAAAAAACTTTCAGATAATTCATATTGATTTTTCTTAAGCTTAAGCTTCTTGATATTAAAGCTTAAAACTAAGTAAAGATATGTACTAAAGAAATAATTTAGAGCTATTTATTTGCCTCGTGTTATCGATTCAAAGGTTTAAGCCTTGGGATTTTATACATTTAAGTGTGCCCAATCAGCAACGAAAGTTAGACAAAAATCGCTTTGGCAAACCTTCATCGGGAAAGGCTCCTCTAAGATATATCCTTCAAACACATCCAAGCTGGAATGGATCACGTTATCTTCATCTCCTTCGCTCTTCAACTGTTTCTTGGTGTCCAAGCTTGTATCGTCCTCTACAAGACATCCTCACTACCAGGATGCGAACAAGATTTCGTTCCATCGGTGCCAGAATACAACTCTAGCACTGTGACATATGGAATCGAATGTTTCCTTCTCTGTCGAAACGACAGGAAATGTCATGGAATCAGTATCTGTCCAGATTCTGAAGACCAAGGACTCTCCTCCTGCGGGTTGCATGGAAGAACCACAGATGGAACCTGCGGGAATCTGACGTTAGCAGCAGGCTGCAGGTACTTGGAGTTTGAAGTTGTAAGTTGAAAATAACATATTATCTTTTCTACAATTAACCTCTACAAGACTTAATGATTGCTAATATGTTTCATTGTAAGAGTAAAATATTATTTGGAAGACAAATTGACCCTCCTACTACAGCCAAAAAAAAACCTCATATGATGTTTGGGCCTAAAAGGTTAGGTTGTTATCAACTGAAGCCTCAAGGCAACCCCATACAAACGTGTGATATTTGATACATGTTTACACTTACTTGAGTGTTAGTAATGCCATAATGCCATAATGCCATAAAATCTTTCGTAAACATCTAATCATTTGAAAGCGACGCTTCGATTAAAATTTTGTATGTAGTTAGATATTTTATTTAGTGTTTTTACCACTGAAAAAATGTTGAGAAACGTTGAAATTAACCAATCCAATTTTTGCATTTTGACCTCAATACAAGGAATTCATATATCATTATCAAAACCTACTGAAAGGTAAACGCATTTTAATTTTTTTAGATAAAATCTATGTTATATACTCAACAGCGAAAGATGAGATGTGTGTAAACGTGATGACAACCATGAAAATTTAACACGACAGTAGATGCATCGTTCAGTAAAACATATATTGATTGCTGCACGTACAAAACGAGGATTTTTTGTGTCATTTCAATGAACATCCATTGTGACAAGTTCTCAATCTTCGAAGGAATTTTATCAGTGCACTACAATTTTTCTCTGGTAAAGATTCTAGGCCTTCTACTTGTGACGTAAAACATGTGCTTAAAACAGGATTATTTTTATAGGGAGGACAAAAAGCATTAATTAAATGTACTTAAGGAATACAGATTTAATTGTCAAAAGTTTAATCTTGTTTTTTTTTCAGTGAAAACCTGCAAATTATCCAACGGACTAAACTTTAATATCTTATTTTCGCTTGGTTCACTAGCTTCAGGTTAGCAGCGCTGCTAACCTGCAGCTAGTGAGGGTGTAACTCGTGATCACCTTAAGTATCGCTGCTTGGTTTCACAGGTTTTGTAAGCGATGAGGGCAAGGTAGAAAATGGATAGAGTCTTTCTCGATACATTTTCGTCTTGCAGTGGGAAAATGTTTAGCACAGTAGTTGCACATGTAAAGAATCGAGAGCTTTTCTAAGCCAATGAACGTTGTGGTAGAATGTTTGTACACAGACAGGTGAAAACAGACAAACATACAGAATTGGCGACTTTTAAAAACAAACCAATTTAAGAACCTTTATCTTAGAAAGAAATGTTTTACTTTGTATTCAAATTCTTGTTAAATCTTGTATTCAAGTACTTGTCAAATCAAATTCAGGTACCAAATGGTCCGCAGTGTGTTCCTCCGAGGATCTTTAATGAAGAGGAAGAGGAATGTCAATGTGAGCCATTCTGGATGACCGGTCCAAACTGTGACCAGTACTACATAGGTGATGTTACATCTTCCTTTACATATCTTAGTGTACAGAAACAATTGTACCTCTAAACTTCAAGTTCATTATCAATAATATTCGATTTTGAAGTAGTTTGTTGTTGTTTGATGTAAATGTTCATGAAGTAAACTGACTGGTTTAGCGACATATTATGTCATTTCTCTATTTTAAAAAAATGATAAAAAGGGTTGACAAATTGTAACAATATCACATACTTTGTAGGTAAATGAAACTAATCAAAATTTAGAAATAGAAAGTATCCTTTACCAATATAATATCGGATTTGTTATATCTGTATAAAGTCTTGTAATGTGCTCATGTGTGCCATTTTTAATCAAAGGTAATTGCAGGTAGGCGACCCTGGATGTGAAGCAGCAGAATTTGGAATTGTACATCAGTACACAAGTTTATTGTATTCACAAAAGTCGAAATGCAAACAATAACAAGCTATTTTTAGCTCATCAGGTCTGAAAGACCCGATGGGCTTATGGCATGGCATGGCGTCCGGCGTCCGTCCATCCGTCCGTCCATCCGTAAACTTTTCACTTTTTCGACTTCTTCTCCAGAACCAATGACTCTAGAGAGCTGAAATTTTATGTGCATTCTCCTTGGCAAATGGGGATTCTAAATTGTAGATTTCGTGACCCCATGACCCCAAATGGGGTCACAAGGGTCAAAACCTTAAAAATCTATTTTAATCTTCTTCTCCAGTTCCAAAAGGTCCAGAGAGCTGAAAAGTTGTGTGTAGACTTCTTGACCAATGGGGATTCTAAATTGTAGATTTTGTGACCCCATGACCCCAAATGAGGTCAGAGGGGTCAAAACATGAAAAACCTATTTTCATCTTCTTCTCCAGTTCCAAAAGGTCTAGAGAGCTGAAAAGGTGTATGTAGACTCCTTGGCCAACGGGGATTCTAAATTGTAGATTTCGTGACCCCATGACCCCAAATGGGGTCACAGGGGTCAAAACCTAAAAAACCTAATTTCATCTTTTTACCTAGTTCCAAAAGGTCTAGAGAGCTGAAAAATTGTGTGAAAACTCCTTGGACACTAGGGATTCTAAATTGTAGGTTTGGTGACCACTTGACCCCAAATGGGGTCACAGGGGTCAAAACCTAAAAAACCTAATTTCATCTTTTTCCCTAGTTCCAAAAGGTCTAGAGAGCTGAAAAATTGTGTGAAGACTCCTTGGACACTGGGGATTCTAAATTGTAGGTTTGGTGACCACTTGACCCCAAATGGGGTCACAGGGGTCAAATCCTTAAAATCCTACTTTCATCTTCTTTTTGTTAGCCCTTCAAACACTGTCTAAAGTCTTGTCACCCCGCACAATAATAGACCATCCCTCAAGCTTGGTGTGAGTGAGTTTGGGTTTAACGTGTCGGCAATCTTTCAGCTATTTCACTAGGTCGACCAAGACTTTGATTGACGTTTCAGTTGCCTGACTCAAGTAAACACGTTTGTCACTTGATTTGATTTACTTATATCTGAATTTTCTTATCCAAGAGAGCATTTTTTGAAAAAAAATATTATAGTTTTGCTGTAATTGAATTATTAATGAACAAAACCTGCTAAGTGCCCTTTAGTCCGTAATTTATGTGGCTATTTACTATTGTTTACTTTTTCTCTCGGGGTTATTAGATATAAATGCATTTATGGTTAGACAAAATTGGCCCGCCACAAGGACGGACTAAATAATTTTACAGCCCGTCCTCAACCAAAGTTACCCGTCTCGGACGTTGGGACAGGCTATCTTTCCTACACTGCCCATGACCCCATGGTCTAAACCCAAACACCTATTTCTATCAAAAGTCTGATGAGCTACAGAGCCCTTGGCTCTATTTTTTAGATTACAACTGGTATTTTGATCAATTCTGCTTTTGTTACTAAAATATTACAACAGATTCAAATTTGGGCTAATCGGAGTTACTTCCATCTAGGGCAACCCGGAGTTACTTCCATCTAGGGCAACCGTCTGGCGAGAATTTTGCCAAAGTAGTGCTTGTCAGTACTACAATAATTTGTACAGGAAAGGGGCTAATATTTTTTTCAATTTGATTGCGCATTTTCATTACCCTAAACAGTGGTAGGTAACCGTTTGCTTAGAGAATAAAGATGAACATTCGAGCTCAATTTGATAATCAGAAATTATTTGAAACTTCGTAAGGTGTCCTGTGCAAGTGTGCAAGCTTGAATCTTGTAGAACATTGAAGTACGAGTATCATCAAGCGAAAATCTCACAAAATATTAGTGAAAGTCAGTGTCAAAGTCTCAGGAGCATATCTTATTCACATGTTTACATAAAATTAAAATTTTTTGGTGTTCATGTATTGAAAAATATCTCTTTTGTATCAAATGTCTAACATAATTTCTCATATTCTCATCTTATAGGCATGTCTGTCCGACAACAAAATCACTAGCGGTAATTGTGTATTGAATAGTAAGTTTTCAGTCATCTAGTTAGGGTTTATTTTCTCATAACCAAAATAATAACTGAGTAGGCTGCACAAATCTGAAATTCATCAAGTGCATGTCATCTGATAAGCTGAAAAACTTGCCCTGATATATGATTTACTTCCACAGACTGTTCTGACGCCTTCTCGGCTGGTTTGCGAGTTCCGGGGGACATGATGACCACGTTCATCAAACCAAGGATATCACCAGCTCCGTTCAAGGTCGAATGTTGTTTGGATTGGGGTGGTTACACTTACATACAGAGGAGATACCCGTCATGCCCGGATGATCTGATGGGTCTCGACTGGGCTGACTTCATGGGTGGTTTTGGTGAACTGAACTGCTCCTATTATCTCGGTCTCGAGAAACTTCATCAGCTTTTGCAGAATGGGGTTTTCTTCTTGAATATTGAAATGGTTGGCGGTGCTTTCACTGAAAATGCTTACTACACTGGCTTCAATGTGGGCGATGAAAGTACAAACTACACCGTTGACTGGGACAGTTTTTCTGGGAAAGAAGCATTTGTAGGTAATGGTTTTGTTTACGGTGGCGCTGGCTTCACTGCTAAAGGATCCCGTTTTGCCACCTATGACAGAGATGTAAATGGATGTGCCACAGCACAGGGGACTGGTTGGTGGTACAACGAGAACTGTACATATGTGAATCTGAACTTGCCCTTAAACACACCACCGGCTCCTGGGTCCCTAGGGTCTGCAGCATGGCCTGCACATGGAACTCTGACAAATCTCGACTACTTTTATTTGTACCTAAAGAGAATAGGATAAACCTATTAAACCATAATAATTCTCAAAGAACTGTTAAAATTCCGTGGATTTCGAGGAAGGATGTTCTTAGGGATGTTTAAGTTTGGAAATACAATCGACCGCATCAAAATTGTCTCTCATTGTTATTTTTTTGAAAGTCAATCCTTCAGCCAAATGCCATTTTATATCTAAGTTTTTGCCTCGATGTACAAAGAACAGAACTTAGATTTCTAAAATCTAAATATCTTTCAGCAAACATTTGCAACAATAACTAAAATTTATTTGAGAAGACACTAACCCATACACTAACACAATGCCCTTAGAATGTAAGGGAGACTAGTCAAATAGAGACTAGTTTTATTTCATCGAGCCTCCACTCTGCTCAGTGATGTATGCTAAGCCTTAGGTCTTGTTACAACTGTTCATAGTTCTTATCTGAAAATGCTTACTACACTGGCTTCAATGTGGGCGATGAGAGTTCAAACTACACCGGGACTGGGACAGTAATTATGGGAAAGAACCATTTGTAGGTAATGGTTTTTGGATATGGCGGCCCTGGCTTTACTGCTAAAGGATCCCTCCACTCTGCTCAGTGATGTATGCTAAGCCTTAGGTCTTGTTACAATTGTTCATAGTTCTTATCTGAAGGGTCTTTGCATCTCTGTCATGGTAATATTGGTTAACATTGTTATCAAGGAATCACACAATTATTTCGTTTTGTTCAATGATGTATACTCCTGCATGAAAAGATCATGTCTTCCTTGATAAAGCTTTATTTTCGTTCGTAATTGTCGGCACTTTATCAGATTATATGTAGTTTAGCGGCCACATCAGATATATTAACATATATTTTCATATTTCATTTTATTCAACCTATGTAAAAAGGTTAAATTTTAAGATTGTCACCTTTGTGATTCATATTTTGCCTTTAACTAGCTAACATATAAAAGTACTTTATAAGCTATAAAACTCACTTTCGGCAACATTTGTATAACAACATTGTGTTGTGGTAGATAGGCCTATAATTAAATGCATAAAATGTTTTGGAGAAAACACAAATCTAAACACTAACTAGTCTACAAGATAAGTTGTATACACTAACGTTATGCTATATACTAATGTTATAGATTAAATGGGAGACAAGTCTAAAAAAAAGTTTTATCAAAATTAATAAAGCCTTCCTTTCGTTTGTAAGTGGCGGCTCTGCATAAGATATGTTACATCGTGTCGCAGACATTTTGGAAGCACATTGGTCCCTGTCTCGCATTAAGCCCAATACTGGCCAACATCATGACGGTAGGCCCTACCCATTGATCCCTTTCCACAACGTTTCTGTCAACAAAACGATCACCTCCACGACGCCAAATCCTGACTCGTCCATCTACATGGGAGAGACAAACACGACTTTCGTCAGAGAAAATTACACGTCTCCAATCACGATGACTCCAATTTCGATTTTGTGCCCACTGAAGTCGTGCTTGGCGATGTCGTTGGTGCAGAATAGCTGACCGGCCATATTGGAAGTTGTTAGAACACAGGCGCCTGATGACAGTGTCTTGTCTAATGCGTCGGTTATGTGTTCCAACAGTGTCCAGGGCAGCTTGTGTAGACGTGTAATGCGTCGATCCTGTCGAGGTGTGGTGACCCTTGGACACCCACTTCGAGGACGGTCGGCTGTGGTCAGCGTTATAACGCTGACGTATATAACGCTGACGCAGACGGTTTATTGTCATAATGTTAACATTAAAATGATGTGCAACATCTTGAAGCGACCCTCCAGCTTCCATACGCCCAACAGCCTGGTTACTCTCAATGTCAGTTAAACGTGGCATTGTTCAATCGTGATTGAAAAACTCACTTTCTAAGGCGCAGTTTTATACCCTTGAACACCCGTTACAAATCGTAATGAGATATCAGGAGAAACGCATGCATCATGCCCACATTTCTGATCACGTGTGCGTTTTAGCGAATTCTTTTTGTTTTGGATAACTATTGAAATCTTACGAAATGCGTCCAAAAAGCATCTGGACCCCCCCCCCCCCCTTTTTGGAAATCAATTATACTTTCAAGTCAATAAAAAATAATTGTACAATTTGAATGGACCCCCCCCCCCCCCCCCCCCCCCCCCGCATCCCTGCTTCAAACCAACAGGACAATCAAAGTAATTTGTACATCGACTATTGTTCAGTCTTACACATGCTTTTACTGATTTATATATTCCCTGGAGGGCATTTAAAGTAAATAAATGATCGACAGTGGAATATCCCTGTCTGAAACCAGCTTGCGTCATTGAAATCTTATCCTTCAAATTTGCCCAATTTGAAAGTATAGTATTAAGTACACTGGTATATACTTTACCTACACCACATAATAAAGAAATACCTCAGTAATTATCAGGGTTGTAGATGCTTCCTTGTTTATGTAGTGGGATGATGGTGGCTTTTGTCCAATCTTCAGGAAAAGATCCCGTATCAAAAAGTTTATTAAACAATGAGACCAAAAAAAGCATGATGTGTTTTTCACAACATTTAAGCATTTCACATAAAATAGCATCATTACCAGACGATTTACCATTCTTTAAGTGGTTAGGAGCTGCGTGAATTTCCCTGTCAGTAATAGTTGACTCCAACACTAATTCATCAATGTCATCTGATGTAATATTTTCATTAAGAATGACGTCATCATCTGTACGTGTTGTACTACTCTCTACCGAAGATGCATTAAAACATTACTAAGATGTTTAAACCAAACGTCTCCACTGATATCATTTGTTGCATTTCTCCTAGGAGAGATACTCCGGAGAACTTTACAGAACACACTGGACTTGGACAAACTTGATTTCAGGTTATTTTGAGTCTGTTCTTGGTAGGAAAATTTACTAGTCCTGCAAACAGACTTATAGTAATCTCTCAGATGACAATATTGATGAGTTTTATTTTTCTCGATAGATTCTCAAGCTCTTTTGTGCTGCCTTTTTACATACGGTAGTTTGCTCATCTCGAATTCTAACGACTTCATTTCGCATATCAGAGATTGATGATTCCAGGGTTCGCATTTGGTGGTCAGGTCGCTAAGTTGACTTTTAATAGATTGCATCTCTGTGGAAAACATCTCTTTAAGATCTCTGAAATCTGTCCGTATATCATTTTTGATATCTGTTTTAAAAGTATTAAAGTCTTTTATGGTTACAGCAGGACCTGGGTTTATCTCAACATCATTTGATTGTAGGATGTGTAGTTTGATTACATGCTCCAGTGACATACTTCTCATACTTGAACCATGAAAACAAAACAGACGACATGCATGACTGATCATGACGTCATGGGTGTAAACGCAGTCATTCTCCCGTGGCAATGTATATGAAGAAGAAGAAGAAGAAGAAGAAATATATTTTAATTAAGTGTCACACAATGTACATACATGGAGCGAGTTATATCAACGTGTTAAAAGTTCACTGTCCGGCCAGGAATGGCCTATGAGACACTAGATCACATTATAAGTCACATTAAAAATAGCTAAAAGCGCGTAAGCGCTAAAATAATTAAAATGTAAGTATATATGTATATTTATTAATTCATGAGCACCCTGTTTTAATTAGATGGTGGCATTTCTTCTTCGTCTAAACATAAGGCTTGTTGTAGCGGCAAGTGGTTGGGAGAGTTGGGGAGAATGCATAAAAAAAAGTACCTGGTCTGTTGGAGACATATTAATAAATTGACTATCAATAGCTTGGGCTTTAAACCATAAAGATAATCTGGCATCAGAATAAAAATTACATGTAGTTAGAAAGTGTATCTCATCCTCTACTTCAGAGGAAGTACAATATTTGCATATGCGTTGATTTAATGGGGTCTTCGGGCGAGAAAAGCGACCTAATTCTACTTCTAAAGGGAGAGATCCACATCTTAGTTTGGCTAGAATACTTCGCTGTGAGCGGTCAGAAACTAAGCGAACATAAGGTGAAAAGTGTTTTTAAACAATCTAAATGTTCTAAGCTTATTACCATTAGTCTGTCTATCATCATTCCATAGGCCACGTAACCAGTTTTCCTGATCTATGCTAATTACCTTCTCTCTAATTGTGAGAAACTCCCTGTGGGTAACAGAAAACACATTATGAATTGGAGAATTAACTTGTCTAATGAAACTTAAAACTAAATTATCCCAGGACTTTCTAAATTTTAACGACCAGGATTTAATACAACTTGTCAGTCTTGATGGTTCAGCCATATTTAGTTTCCTCCAAAAGCGGATAATTTCAATTTGTTGTTTGGAAATACAGGACAGCCATCCCATTTCGCCTCGAACTGCAAGATTAGCAGTCTTATTGCCCACACCAAGGAAGAAACGACTGGCCCTATTTTGAACAATGTTTATACATCTAAATTCTTTAACCCCCCAGATAGCTGAACCATAAGATAAAATAGGTTGAACAAGGTTATCATACAATGAGTTAAAAACATCATAAGGCATTCCTCCAACTACCTTAAACTTACTGATGATTACACTTAATGCTCTGCTTGCTGACTTAGCAATTTCCTTGGCTGTAAAATTTAAGTTCAGGTGTTCATGTAACCAAATACCCAAGTACTTATATGCATGTATTATTTCAATTGTTTCAGAGCCACATGTGAAATCGAACCGTGATTTGGCTGTGGAATTGGGTCTGTAGTGAACAACTTTAGTTTTGTTACTGTTAATTTTTAGGCGCCATTTTCTGCACCAAGAAGAAACACAGTTAAGCATACGCTGTAATGAATTTTCGTCACCAGCAAGCAGAGCAATGCCATAAACTAACCATCCGTCCGTCCAGGTCAATGCCACATCCTAAATTGTTAATTTCTTCAACCAAATCATTAATATATACAGAAAATAGAGTTGGTGACAACACGCAGCCTTGCTTTACACCACTACTGACTGAGAAAGTATCTGTAAAATACCCATTAATAGTAATACAAGACTTATTATTATCATACAAAGACCTTACTGCAAAATAAAACTTCCCGTTTACACCTAACTTTAAAAGTTTATACCATAGACAATTTCTATTAACTGTATCAAACGCCTTCATAGCATCAATGTAACAGACGAAAGTGGAACGATTCACAGCCTTCCTGTTATTAATAACATTATACAAACTATATATGTGTTCAACTGTACTACGCTTGCTACGAAAGCCGTTCTGCTCCTCTGCCAGAAGATCATTATATTCTAACCATTTAGTGAACCTCACGTTTAAGATATCAGAATAAACCTTACAGGGAATGGATAATAAAGATATGCCACGATAACCAAGAGGATCAGTTGGATCTGTATCCGCCTTTTTGACTGGGAAGATAATACTTTTACTCCACATTTCTGGGCATACATTATTTTCAAAACAAAAAGTAAACATTTTAAGGAGAGCTTCAACAGTAGCATTATTTTTCAGAGATTCCGCAGGTATTAAGTCAACACCAACAGCTTTACCACACTTAGCACGATTGACAGACTGAATTACCTCATCTCTTGAAATAGGAGCATCAAGGACAGATGTATCGAACTGACCAGAAGTAACCTCACCGCTTGCGATCTCCTCTGTAATCTCACGTAAATGATCATTATCACACTCCGATAAACTGTCAGCATTATACAATGACTCATAATCATCCTTCCACGCATTCAGAACACTATTCTTATCGGTTAGAGTTGTACCATTGCGAGTTACCTCCCATGGAATATTGTTACGTCTTTCACTCCCTATTCCTATTTCGCCGATAGCTTTCCAAAACTCCTTACTATTTTTATTACTATACTTATCCAGCAGCCTCCTCTGCTCTGACGCCTGATACAACCTTCTATATCTACGTAAAGATTTATCAAAAAATTTCCTTTCTGAGATATATTTCTGTCGTAAAACACCTTTCCTAAAAGGAGACTTACACTTTAACCATTCCTTCTCACAAGAGCGAACACAATGTACATGTATCAGTTAGTTGTATGCACGAATCGAATATAAAATGCTGGTTTCTGAGAACTGTGAGCACCAGAGACAAGTGTAGGGTGAGTAGGATTGCAAATACTGCTAATCTGAGCGGTGTGTCCTAGACCGATGTGTAAGGAGTTTACTCACTGTCTATGGTGACATGGCTTACTTGTCGTCCGATCTTGGCTCGCTATGTGTCAAAATCGATCATTTTGGCCTTCCAATGTGTTCTAGGATATATCAGTTCATCATTTCCTAACTTAACCAAGTCTGGATACTGTAGATTAGGATTTGTTCCCGATTTTGTTAAGAGCTCATGACAACGTATCTACACCTCATGGGGACGTAATTTTCTCGTCAAGGAGTCTAATATATATATATATATATATATATATATATATATATATATATATATATTTAAATAAATGATATAAATAAATAAATGAAAACCTATATGAATTATCTCGTTAGAATATATATATATATATATATATATATATATATATATATATATATATATATATATATATATATATATATATACTATATTCGACACCCTCTCGTTATGTAATCTCTATGTGTAATCATTATGCTATTTCTCTTTAACAATGGTATGAAACAGCATTTAAACCTAAATATCTGTATCTAAAACACGAAAAACGTTCAACTAAAGATGAAAAATGATAGCAAACAAACACAATTCAAATTGTAACAAGAACTCAAAATAACCAGTAAAAAAAACTAAAACACAAACTGAAAAATGAAACACTGCTTCATTGAATTTAAATCAAATACTCACTGTATCAATAGGGACATGAAAATAATCTGTAAAGGTTTTATTTTTCTGGTACTACTTCCACGAAAGGGCATTTTGAAACAGACAAAGAAGAAAATGTACGCAAGCTACTTGCATTGCACCCTTTAACACTTTTTAATGCATGGGCTTATATTCTGCATAAAAAAAGATGAATATGTTTAAATTCTGATTTGGGCCAGGCATTCAGCGCAAATGCTGGTATACAATTGAAGACTTAAAACATGGTGTATCATGCACAGGGGCGTGTATCGCTTAGAATAGCTTTAGAAAGATATATATACCAATAGACCCTAGTAACCCTACCTATATAGTAGTAGGTTAGAGTCTATATGTATATATGTCTTTCTAAAGCTATCTCTAAGCGATACACGCCCCTGTGGTATCATGACCGTCACGCTTTCACCAACACACGAGAAAGCAAGCGAACTATAACCAGGATGTTGCCAACAACACAACGACATAAATAGAAGCGAGGTGTCAGCTGCGTCTTTAGCAGGTACTGTGTTGTAGTAGTAAAAGTATCAAAAATGGACGAGGGTAAATCATAAATCACATATTCGTTAAAAAATAGTTTCCTCCTACTTATTTTTGTTATTAATTTACTGAATCACTGATATGTTGATCGCCTTCTTCCTACTTTCGGTTTGATTAACAAGACAGATTCATTACAAACATTCATTAGTGTAAGGTTGCAAACTGGTATGTGAATCAAATAATAATTTAATGATCTAGTATGATTTATATCAGTTGTCAATTGTCAATAACTCATAACAAACTCCATTGAAATCCTTGTCACTTATTTGCAAACCGAAAGTAAGATTCTTTATTTCGTACCTAATATCCATGAAAGGTTTATGTGAATACTCTCTGTATTCAAGTGGGTTGTTATATCAATATAGGCAAAATATATGCAGAACGATACACATGTTACACAGTTTGTAAAAAAAGTATTACATTGTATTGACATGTTACCATATACGCAATACTATCATTTATATTATTCTAATGTATTACTTTATGATTATATATAACAATACTATCAGTTCGTAGTGTGTATCTGAATGTCTGTATGTGTAAATATGAACGTATGTTTGTGGATGCGAATGTTCAGGTCACACAATCTGCAGGATGTTTAAACAATCTAGAAATGGAAAGAATACATTTTTGAGCGAACACTCTGCATGCCAAAAGTTTGTTCACATATATACCTGAATATACTAGTGCAAATATCATGTAATTGGCGATACCTTTTAGGTATCGTAGCGTTGCGAAAAGGAAACGTATGATATTGAATTTTCAGTACAGATATGCAGATTCATTCTTCTTTAAGGCAAATGTTCATCGTACCGACACAATTACCCGTAACAGTTTTGGCAGGTCATTGAAGTGACCAGGGGTCAAAATTCCGAAAACACTCATTTTTATATTTCTCCATGAAATCCTTCATAAGTTATCAACTTCTTAAAAAAATTAGTCACGTTTGTTCCTTAGCACAAATTCAATGTGATTAGGTTTGTTTTAATCTCAGGGAGTCGATATGGAACATTTCATTTGACATTTAACGAAATCGAAATTTCAAAATAAAAAAACCCTTTCTGTCTATATCAATTTGCCAAAATTCGAATTTTTGCACTAGAGACCAGACGATCCCAAAATGTGTGCAAGAATGGCTATTTCACTCATGGACAGTGGGTGATCCATTGTCAGTTTTGTTGAAAATATTCTATTGCCGTTGAAACGAAACCCAAATTACATGATATTTGCACTACGATTCAGTGGTAAGTGAACAAACTTTCGGTATGCAGATGTATATGTATGTATGTGAATGGGCATCTATGTAAAGGTATTTTTATGTTCGTA
Organism: Phorcus lineatus; assembly: GCA_921293015.1. NCBI lineage: Eukaryota > Metazoa > Mollusca > Gastropoda > Trochida > Trochidae > Phorcus > Phorcus lineatus. The sequence goes on from OV121094.1 coordinate 34,214,457, forward strand.
TATATCATGTTGATTACATTTATGTGAACTCACACTACCGGAAAGAATTGAATGGAATGGAAAGATAAGATGATAAACCAACATAGTACTTTCTCTCTACCAAACGATATTAACAGAACAATTGCTGAATTGAAAAAGCCAAAAACAGAGTGGAGTTAACAAAAAGTTAAATCAGATTACCAAAATCTTAACACAAATAAATAAACAACCCTCCTCCCTTTCGTTCTTAAAATCAATACAAGCAAGACTCAGTCAACATTGGTAGGTGGCGAGGTGAGGTAATTTTGGGTTTAATGCTGCTTTCAAGAGTATTTCACTCGCAAACTTGCTGCTAGTATTGATGCAGGGAGGATGTCTGCAACATCATTGTGGTTATTCATTGCAGTTAAACCTGCGAGCATCGGCTCGATCTAGCGAACCATTGGTGGTACTGCACTGAAATTCAGTGGAGCATTGCACCAAAACCTGACTGCGTGTAGAACGGTTCTCCACTGCTGACAAAGCTGCCGAGCCCCTGGCGGGATTCGAACCCCACATTGATAGGAGCGTAAGACATTTTGAGAACATCCTTTGACAAATTATAAACTAAACTTGAATCAATAAGATTTCACTATCCTTGGCATAACATTCTCAAACATCCTCGCAGAATTGGTCAAAATAACTTGGAAGGAAAAATTTAAAATGATAAAAAATTATAATGAATCAGTGGTTTAGAAATAAATACAATTTTAACAAGCCCGATCATTCCAAAGTTAAATCATTTATTTTCTGAACCCAAGTGGTCAGATCATAACGGGTTTAACTTCAATTTTGTGACACCAACCATACAAGATAAGCCGTATTGAAGGAAAAGAAAAGAAGGTTGAAACAGAGTACCTAATATAAAAAAACATGGTTGATCACAAAAAACACACACGGAAAACAATTATGATAAATTATAACAATTATTTAAACTAAATGTAACATAAAATGTGAACATTATTTATGAAGTCAACAATGTATATTTAGGAAGATACCCTGTCATCGCAGACAAAGACCCTTAATATATATTAAGATCAAAAGTTACCATACGCATTCTGCCATACTTCTTACAAGATATATAGCGTGAAAGCAGAGAGCAGGTTGCAGGTTTTTCTACGATGTCCTATACACACTATCAGTTTGAGTGCACCTAAATATAGTCAAAATGGGAAGCTGATTTAATAACTCGATACGAAAAAGCTACTGAAACAGAATAAATAATTCGCTCGTCACAACTTGATAAAAACCAATTTGGTTTCATTACTTAATAATGCATACAAAGTTCCCATTGAATGATCTCCTATATAATAGGAAACAAATGCACCTTTTGCAAAGTTTCTGCAGAAATTCAATATAGAATTAACTGTAATGATCTGTCATTACATCAATAGAATTACTCACTGAAGTCGTGTTCAACTGACCTTTGAAAAACTTTGAGAGGACCAATAAAACGAGAGCAGGAAGTCAGCTTTGAACATAAGTCGTGGTTCTTTTGAATTTTGGTTACTTTCACATGCTGTTGTCACCCAACTTTTGTCCTTATTTATCATTAGAAACTTGCTGTATGATTGTTTAACCTGACTTTATAATTATTAATTATGTTTTATCTGTCTATGTATGTTTTTAAAATTCAAAAACATATTTGGTGAAAAAGAAAACTGGATCAGCATGGTAGTTTCCAATTCAAGGATAACTATGTGTAAATCCATACATATGTTGAGGCGAAATGAAAGGAACGCTAACAGGCAATGTGCATTGTCTACATCTATTTTCTTTATTTCATAAGTAGGTTAGGGGTTGTTATGTATGTTTACCATCTATAAACACATCAGGATTTTGTGAGGTAATCTCTAGTGAAATTACAATGTTAGTGAATGCCAGTTTAGTTAATTTTAGTGTCAGAAACCGATTAAAAGGGATTTGGGATTCGAGGGCGTTACTTTGATGTACAAATTTTGAACTTATCATTTGTAGCAAGGTTTTGACGTTTTGACTTGTTTAAACAGGATGAGCTCGTTTCCTGCCTGCAAGGTCTGTAGGAAGGATTTTACGTCCAACGGCCCAGCTCCCTTTGTCCTGCCTTGTCTACACGCAGTGTGCGAGGCCTGTGTTTCGTCTAACAGCGTCATTTTCTGCACAAACTGCAATGTCAGTGTTAATCCTAAAAAGACTCGCCTTTGCAAAGATCTTGTACGCAAGAGGGATATTCTGCAGCTGACAATCAAGATACGGCCCGAGGACCTTCTCTGTACCCATGAAGATGATGGTAACCAGGCTGTATGCTGGTGTCAGGACTGTGAAGAGATGTTGTGTATGTCTTGCCAGAAGGTGCACCAGAGTTTCAAGGTCACACGAGGTCATACAGTCCTTGATGTTGACCACGCCTTGCTCAACACTGAGGAAGAGATTACATATTGCGGTATCCATAAGAGATACCCCCTGGATACATACGACAAGACATGCAAGATCTTTATTTGCTTGAGATGCCTCCGTGATGATCACGCTGGTCATGAAACGATTGACGCTGACAAGTTTGAGAACATATTTAGAACCACTCTCCAGAATCAGTTAAAAGAGATTTCATCAGTTGAATCGCATGAAGAAATGATGCTGGAGAAAACAATGACCCATATGACATCCATTAAAACGTTTGAATCTGAGATGAAAAGCAAAGTTGCTGCAACTTTCCATACTCTCCGGCATTTTTTAGATGAAAGGGAACAACAGATTCTTCACAAGCTTGAGGAACAGGCTCAGCAATGTCAGCTAGAGGCAAAACTGAAGAAAAAGAAGATAGTGTCTAACCAAACTGAGTGCACAAGAGTCAAGGAGTACGTAACTTCGGTACTAGGTTATCCAAACCTGCGTGACGTTTTCCCAGTAAAAGCAGCAATTGAAGATAAGATGAGAGGTACGGTTTCCACAAAGTCCAAGGTTGAGAGGATGTGTACACTGCCTAACTTTAACCCGTCTGGAGAAGATACCTTGAAATCATTTATCTCCTATTTTGGAGACGTTGAATTCATACAAAAGGATACTACAGGTAGTTTGTGAGTTTGGATCTGCTCTATGGCATTAATACAAAGGAAAAACTTGAAACTTAATAAAATCATCTTTAACATGAAAACTTCTTAAAAGTCCAATTTGTTTTCTAGATGTCTATAGATCTTACCAAGTCGGTAAAAACCATTTGTAGAAATACAGTTAAAGAGGAGACGTAACGCATAATTTTGATTACTCGCAGTATTGCAAATTTTATCTGTATTCGTATCACATATAAGATTCAATTGAGAGCCTAAAATTGAGAAAATGTACGTTTTAATTCGTCTTTTAAAAGACCCTCTATATCCCTGTTTTGGATAACCGCCTAATGAGAGTGGCGAACGGTTAGACAAAATCATCGAAGCATGACTCAAAGCCACGCCAGTATGTGACGTGCTAGTTGTCAGCTGACAGGACAGGACATGTGTTCTGCTTGGTGGGTCCAAGGCGTTAAAATCCAAAAGGTATAATTAGAGACGATTAAATCAAGAATTGAAATGGAATGCGATAGGAATACATAACTGCCACCTGTGTGTCATAAAATAATAAGACTAGTTAAACCAGTATGATTGTTGTGACAACATTTGACAGAGGTCGTAATTGATGTACACATGCTATTGGATAGTGCGCATAACATCGTATTAAAACACTGTCTTTCGCTTGGAACAATAAAATGATTAAAGATATATTTAACATCAAAGTTATCGACGGTTGGAGTTATTTTTATAACTTTAATTTTGTTTAAATAGTTGTAAAAACAGTGATATTTGCTGGGTTTGTTTTATTAAGGTAGTTATACTGGCGCCAACTAGCACGTCACGCAACAGGACAAGCTTCAGTCACCACGGGCCAGTTTAGTTCTGTTCACTGGTGCTTATTAGCTGGTGATTTGAAAAAAAACATATGAAAGTTGTTTATCGGCCGATTTCGAAAATTTAAATTCTAGTTTTAATCATTTTAATTAATCACGAAAGTTGCCATGGGTCATTTAAGTCGATCTTTACAACTAACAATTAATATAATATGCTCAATTCTAGTAACAGTACCGGTCCCATTGAGTATGAGCTCCCCGGACTCAGAACCCCGACATCTTATAACATACAGCAGGACCTTCCTTCTACAGCAACAGTTCACCGGACTCTCAATCCAGAGACCCAGGTCACTCACCCGAGCCTTTCCAGAGATCATCCCTGACACGGTAGGCAGTTTTTTTTATAGTGTAACGAATAATTGTAATAACGTGACAGTTCGTCAGAAACTTTTTCTCAACGAAGGGGTCCCTTTAATCTTTACTACAAACAAATGATTCCATTTGTAAGTGTAATGTAAGTGTCTATTACGTGTCTATTTGCGACTTAAATTATATGAATACCAATAACTATCGGAAGTTAGAAAACAAACTACCTAAGAGAAACTCAAAATAATTGCTATGAGTGACGCAGACCAACCAATTGGCTCAAACATATCTTTTTTGTCCTTTAAATTCAAAGCTCCAAATGAAACCAACTTTGTGATTGAATTGAAATCTATTTTTAGATACCAAGTTAATAAATTGCTTTTTTAACATGCATTTACAATATTACCAAATTACCAATACATTTGATTGAATATTGTGTCCTTCCTGTGGGTTGCAGCAATTCTCTGTCCCTGAAAGCATATCCTCGAGTGTATCTGTTGTTCAAAAGCTTCCTGTCTTATCAAAGAACTTCCTGAAGCCTTTGCATGGGGTAGGTGCCTCTTTGATGATAAGCAGAAGGTAAAAAAGTTCATACACTTCACCTATGATAATAAAGACTACGGAAGACATTTTAACACAGTATTAACAAGGGTATTAAATGTTATTTACTAAGACAAGTTGTTAATTAGAAACCATCAATAAGGTTTTGTAATATACTTAGGAGTCTGCTGTCAGACTTTATCTTTAGATTTACTTATACTTTATATATATACCCGAGAATATTAGAAATGATAATGTTTTATTGTAAAGGTTGTAGCACATAGTCTCAAACTCCAGGAGGCTGGTAAACGGGATGTGGCTGATGATCATGTCAAGAAAGAGCTGCAGCCTGCAAGACAACAGACAAGAGAGGTTCAACAACATTATTAGTTATACGGGGTTTTGAAAGGCTGTATGCGTCTATGTAAATATAAGGGCCCCGTACACCCATAAACACCATTTGACGAATTTAGTTCCCTTTGATAAAAAGAGAGAGAGAGAGAGAGGGAGAGAGCAATGTGCATTCCAAAATTAACTGTTTTTCACAAAAAATGTATTGGCCAAACAGAGTATCTAAGGTAAACGTTGAGGGTACACAAACAACATATTAGGGACCCAAACACCCGCTGTATGCCCCTAAGTGAACGCATAGGCTCGTTCGCAAAAGGACAGACAATCAAATTAACATTCTTTACCTTTTATCAACTGTCAACAGATGATCCTATGATGCACAAAATAAAGGAAGAATTGTTCATCAAAACATACTGTCCATCATTTAATAGGTATAGCGTAATCTTTACACAAGTTCATTGTACATATCCAGCATTGTGACGTCATAGACAATGTAGTCATTTTCCCTGGAGAGTAACTCGAGACATGTAGGAGATAATATGTACGTGAACCATGGACAGCCAGCAGTTTCGGTCTTTTGGACCTCATCAGCATGGTGCGTGTGGAACATGGTTGGACTCTCAGCAATGCAACGTCCTCAACGTAGCAAAGCTCATTTGCACAGAGTGCTCAAACCGTATTTCTACGGTTGGCTAGCGCAAAGCCGTAGCAAATAAGAACATCATGTCAGAGTGCTCAATTAATCAGGCCAAATTAATGGTTTGAGAGCTTACACATAAAGAGTGTATTTCATACATTCTATATATATTTATTGGAATGAATTAGAATGTGGCCCTACGGATTTACATAGTTTATGAAATAAATTGTGTGAATCAATTTGATTTGATTATGTTCTTTCCATTCAAAATATAGGGTATATGAATATAAATGATAGATATTTAAGAAAGCATATGAAATAGAAATATAAAATCCACATCTTATAATTACTTACGAGATAAATGTTATCTGCCAACTAATACTCTTTTTCAAAAATACTTTCCAGGACATAAAGTCTGATGATCTTCGGCAGGAAGTAGACGATGTGTTATCACTGTTAAAGGTATAAAGAAACAGATATATTTGCGAAAAAGTGGTTATATTAGTGTAGTAAAGTAGAATTTTTATCACTGACTACATTGAAAAACTCGCTTCGTTGTCATATCTTGACAAATATCATGATTTATTACATAAATGCCGGTGAATTACCGGGGTCTAACAGTGAAAACAAACCATATTATCAGTCACTAGTGAAAATAACATTAGAACACGTTCTCGGTCACAAGTGTTTGATAAAAACAATGACCTCATCACATTTTGTATTTGTATTCTTATTACGTCATGTTATTCATTAGGTGACGGGAATTTCAGAGTCAGACTCAACAAACATTGCTTCTATTTCAGTAAAAAATGCAACGTTCAAACTATAAAATAATTAGAAAATCAACTCCGGAATATATCACTTAGGCGGTATTTTGTCATAGATTCTAACTTTGTTTTTCATAATTTCGATAATAACAATAATATTATTATTTCGAATACTTTTCACACACATTAAATATTCTTTAACAGAAATCAAGTAAATCAGAGATTGGGAAGACCAACGTTGAAGACGTTTTAAATACGGACATCTTCGTCGACAGGGATGACTTAGTAGGAAAAGTGGTAAGACGTTTTTTGAAGCGAAAACAAATTAAAAATCAATTTTAAAAAATTTTCTTCAAACTTTCATATTATCTTAATTACGCCATAACGTACCAAAAACTATAATCCAAATGTAAAAGTTTCTTTTGAGTGAAAAACTAATATTGATATAGTATGAAAGCCTTGGACTATTTGACCATGTTTCTTTATTGAAATTGCAAACTGGCATATGTAACTGACAGCTTGTAATGGTTACATCTAAAAAACTGAAGAAGTTGAAGAAGAAGAAAGAATTCTTTTAGACACGCAACAATTTTGTTCCTCATCCACATTTTCAAGAGTCATGTTTGGTCATTTACGTATAATAGTCCATAGTCAGAGAGATTATTGTTTTGAGATTAAATTCCTACACAGAGGTATATGACTGCTACGCGAGTACTGAAACAGAAGTACTCGGCGATGTATCCGTCGCTTAAGGGACTAACCGAAGGCCAGGGACACCAAGCTACTGTCAGCATCATGGTATTGGCATATTGGTATAATGGAATCTGAAAGTGTTAAGAGTTACAAGTGGGTTAACAACTTGGGCAAAGCATGGCCAGGTAGCCAGTAGAATCCCCCCCCCCCCCCCAACACACACACCATGGTATTGGATTGAAGTGTATTGTAGTATTGTAGTATTGTTCTTGATTGCTGAGAGCTGAAAGCGTATCGGTGCATCAAGAGGTTAATTAAAATCGCCACATTTGTACGCTTGAAAAATATAATCTTGCAGTGGGACTAAATGATGTCATCAGTTTGAATGAGGAGATGTTTTAACTTCCTTTTTATTTAATTGATTTGTAAACACTGGTATTCAGTGGGAAAACTTTCTCAATTAAGATGTACAAAAACAAAGCGCTAGAGTGCTTCAAAGTATGATGAAGTGTACATGGTGACAGATGTAGCTGATAAGGGTTGTTTAGCCGCTGGCAGGAAATAGGTGCAAAAAGATATAAAAGGCCTAGGAAGATAATGGCAACTCCTGGAGTTTTAAAAAGACACATTCTTGTATCTTTCTAAATTGAAAGTATGATAAATGTAGGTTAACAAACTGATGGCAAAAAACAGTCTTATAAATTGATTTTAGCTTATGTCTCATGCAACAACAAAGTTACTTCCCTTTGTATTTCATAATTTTCTATTCTCATGCAATGTTTATCTATCTACTGTCTACAGTATTAATGTGCAACAACATAAAACGGGCAGGTAATGGCATTTCTTGGAATTTCAAAAAGACACACACCAAAATGAAAGTATGATGACAAAAAGTAGTCTAATTAATGATTTTAGCTTGTGTCTGATGCAACAGCATATTAACTTCCCTTTGTATTTCGTAATTGTTCATTCTCGGTGAATGTTTAGTAGTCCATTGCGCAATTTCAGATTCATTTTGGCAGTGATTAAGGACTTGTTACTACGTTCATTTGTTTTATGTCATTGTTTGTCATCAGTATTGACAATGCTGGACTTTATGATATTCCTATTATGCTCTTATCGAAAGACATCAGAGAGGAGTTGTAGAATAGCAAGGCTGACTTAAAGCTAATGTTCTTACATGAGTTCAGATATAAGATCACGTCTTAGGCAAAAGTGTGCAACATTTAAATTTGTATCGAATGACTAATATTCATCATTTGAACTTACGAAACCTTTCATGTTATCTTCCTATATACATTATTTCTGTAAGGGAAACCAACGCCACATAATATTCAATTAAATCATTAAGAACATAACCTATGACCTCATTGAAAGAACTTTTACTGTTCATATATTGGGTGATTGCGTAATTCCGAGATTTTCTACAATTAATTTCTGGAAACTGTTATGTCCTAACAACTCGAATTGGAACAGCAATTCTAATAGTGAAACCTCATATAACAAATGTCAAGGTCTTCGTTGATATTTGAATGTTTACCCCCGATCGTGTCATTAATTTGTCAAAAACATCGAACACAAATCTTAGACTGACACAGAGTATGCTTTATGTGGCCTTATGTGAGCCAAAGTTACGTAATCTGACTTAAATTCAAATCACCATGATAATCGAAAACCGACCATAAACATTTTTGAAAGTCGAAATCATGAGCCAAATATAATTGTATACTAGTTAAATGGCTTAGTATGCACTACTAAAACAAATTTGTCTTTGTGTCTGCTATTACAAAGTGTCCAAAATCACGTTTTAGTCATTGGCGCGCACATTTGTCTGGTTTTCGTCTACAAATAACGTCTTGAACCTATTTGTTGTCACCGTACTGAGCTGATAAGCATTTAGATGATTATTTTCAGATACAGCCACTATGACAAAACCAAAAAAACACCATTTATAAAGTGTTTTTTTACTCCACCAACATACCCTGTGAGTTTCTTTCATGTCAGATGAAAAGAAAACAAGAACCTACACCTTGAAAGTTGAATTGCAATAATTTATTTGCAATTATACATTAACAAATTCATTCATACCTGACTCAACTCCTTAATTTCATTTTAAATATCGCCTGCTCCCTCGCCGCAACAAAGTTCCAGTTTGAAAAACTAAGAGAGCCCGTGCATCTTTCGTTTAATAACACAATATACCCTTTTGAGTAATGTGAGAGTGATTGTTTCATTACTGTCAATTACATTTATTGTTGCTTCAAATGATTTTACTTTCCGGAGTGAGAACAGGTTCCTATTGCTCAACCTGTTAGTCCACATTCAACTTCATAGTCAACTCAATCCTTTATAAGCTGTGTAGAAAATTTCACTTTGTATGAAGCCTTTGCAAAAGTTCAATGTATGATGTTATGTTGCTGCCAGGGAGGACAGGTTCCTATAGCTCAACCTGCCAGTCCACATTCAACTTCATAGTCAACTCAATCCTTTATAAGCTGTGTAGAAAATTTAATTTTGTATGAAGCCTTTGCAAAAGTTCAATGTATGATGTTATGTTGCTGCAAGGGAGGACAGGTTCCTATAGCTCAACCTGCCAGACCTCCTTCTGGATCTGGCATGACTACCCCAACAGGAATATTACAGAAGAGGGAACGCAAACCCATACCTGTAATAGACCCGAATTCAGGCCAGCAAGTACAAACAGAATTGGGAGAAAACAAAACAACGCCCCCTGGCGATAGTGCAAGAAGCACCCAAGTCGAAAAGCAAAAAGCAAAAGTAAGAGGATTTTAGTAAACATGAAAACAAAGTTTTTTCTGTTCAGAAACCTTATTTGGTTCTCTCTGCTTTTAAAAGTTTTCGAGCGATACAGAGATGACCTTTGTCCGTCCAGTTCTTTCCGGGCCAGGAGTAAAAACATTTAGGCCTAGCTCATTGAAAATTGGTACATGAAATAATCATCATGTGACGTGGTGCCTTTTTGGATTTTCAACTTCTTGAAACAGTTTTGGCTGCTTCCAAAGAAAGAAGACATAGACTATTGTTTCTGAACCAGAATTCAATGGAGACACCAGTCATAGTCCTGATTAAAGGGGAGAACAGTAAACCTGAACGCTAAGGACATTGAAATTTTGGATCTTACACAATCATCTTATAAAGTATAAATCAATTACCAACCATCTGATAAGAGGTGAATTTTCAACTCAAAAAACTAGTTTTTAAGGGTCTATTTTGAATAGAATTTTACTATTGTTAAATACATTTAAAACTTTTGCAACTTGACGAGGGATAAAGCCGACTCTACCTGCATATTGGCATATAATATGCTACATAAACAGCTAATATGATATAGATTGATGGGAGCGCACGAAAGTAGACAATATCGTTGTTCATCGCGTATGGATACACTTGCATGAAGTTATTTTTTAAAGTTCGAAGTTATCACAATAATCCACTCGGGTCAGGTAATTCTTGATAATTTTAAAATCATACACAAGAAACGAACTCCAAAGCTGCCGACACAGTACTCGATGGTTTGCTATTTATGGTTACAAATATTAATGTTAGGTTGACCGCTGGGAAATGGAATCTTGTGACGACTTTTGATTTACTCTTCTAAATTTTCACCTCAATCCTCGCCTCAGTCGACAAGATACCTACCACATTTACCTCCTCAACTTGCTTCGAGAGCGGTGTTCTCATTTGTATAATAGATTTACTTGAATAAATTGGTTTTAATGAACTAAGTCAAACCTTAACATAACATAGCTGTTTAGTGGAAGTGCGAGTATACCAAATAAGAGGATAGCATTATAAAACACGAGGATATTCCTTTCAACCACACTATAAAGCATTCACTGACAAAATAGAATTTACTAAATAAACTGTTACTGCATTCATTTTGGTTTTGTTGTCCGTTGGTAAAGCTGAACTCAATGATAGCTCATATATTCACGTTTTCTGTTTACAGACCGGCCCTCCCACCCCACAAGCCCAGTCACATAATCAGCAGAACATTGCTGCACACTTTGCTGCTCAAGTCGCCGCCACCTTGAAGCTAGATCATGCACACGACCACTCAACATCTGACTCTGTCTAACTTGGTTGCTTGCTGCCAAAGTTCGTACCCGCGTTCGTATCTACCCTGCCCGTATCGACCGTGCCTTGACAAATAGACTTATCACATGGAAACACATTACCGACAAAGGTTATCTTCTTTGTCTATACACGTACAAATCTAATTGTGTTTGCCATTAGCTTATCAATTTATTTATGTAGACGAATAAGTTGCGTTCCATGTATTGACAGTCTACTTTTAGATAAAACTTCACTTTCATATTCAGAAAGAATGAAAGCTACAGAACAGACAACTAAGCAATAGCATTCATAATACTAAAAACAAAAATAAAAACATTTTTCAATCTCCCTTTGAAGCTACCGCCTCTAAATATCTTCGCTTTTTACACATTGTGTCACATTCTCCCACGCATATGGCCTCTACTTCCGCCTTTCCAAATGACATGCTAAGATGGACCTTGCCGCATTTTGCCCAACTTTTCTGTACTTGTCTTCGTGGCTGCTGCAACGGATCTCGATTGGCTAATGAGAAATCATAAGAACTGCAACCATAGCTTATGAACATGTTACTATGAATTGTGTGTGTGATTTAGGCTTCCGTACATTCAACAGGCCATGTTTTATTTTCTACTAAATAAACAGAAATGGGTTGATTATTCAGTGACATATTGTATCTTTCGACGAGGTGTGATAATAATTAAGGTCATAATAAAACACCCATTGCCTCTTGTTATTGCGTCCCCCATTAAATATATTGTCTCATTCTGCAAGGTTAATATCTGTGCATGACAGGCAATTGGTTCTTCAAAAAAACTTCTTTCTGTACACTTTGATTTGATATATTTGCGTTCTTAAAATTCTTAAATGATGAATTTCTAACAAGGTATCCCTGCGCCCTGCCTAGGAAAAAAATGAACTAAAACACCTGAAATTTCTCGGCCATAAATATGAGCTATAAACAATTTATTCAAAACCCACTGTAATGATCCGTCATTACATCTAGTGAATAACTGTTTGAATTCAGATGTATAACCAATCAATGGCAAGATTCCTTGGCAACCATCACAGCTGACATTTCGTCTACGTTTGTCTATATCTATTCTTGTAAACTCTTTATAAGATTGTTTGACCTCTTTGATTATTGAGGAAGCACTTCCGTCTTATGTATTTCAACCTTTAGTTTATTAGTTTTTCGATGATCAAGGCATTATGTGACAACTACATCTATAGAATTTCTTTTTAATGTTGGATATTCTTAAAAAGTGTAATTGATGCGATATTGTTGACACCCTTTTGAATAAATAACAAAATGTGCTCAATCACATTTTTTTAATTTTTCAACCATGGAAATATGTTACACAGGTAAATTGTATTAGGTACAAACTCTTAGAAACCACCTCTGACTCGATGTGAAATAAATCTCGTGTAAACAACTACAGCTGCATCCCAAATGTTTGTTCACCTATTATATCCCAGTGCAAAAAATAATTTCGTTTGGTCGTCAGTTTGGCTCATTGGCTGAATAATAAACAAATATCTAATTCATAACGTTGTGGATCAATAAATGGAGATTCGACTTATCCAGTTAAAGTAGACTAGAGTCTAGAAATTGTTAATAAACGATTTCAAATATTTTAAGGTTTAATATAACGTACGAACATAAGTTTATTTTGGTGAATTTGTAATCACTTTCTGAAGGAGGCTATATCATTGTCGGTTTCTTTTTGGTTTTGTTTTGGTGCCTCACAGATATCACAACTGACATAATATTCGCAGTTAGTTAAGCTGCTAAGTGAGAGAGCATTCAGTAGCAGCTATATTGTGTTTAATTCGACATGTATACGCTATTTAACTAAAAATACCCTACACATTGGATTTTCAATAAAAGTTTCCAATCTTAATTTCTACGAAAATTTAATTCTTGTTCAACATTATCAGTGTTAAGGACATAATTGTGTATATACATGAATATTTTACTTTTATCATATACACTTGGCAAAGGAAAACATGAAACATTAACAATAAGTTAGGTAAAGGAAAACACTTGCCGTGAATGAAATATGTTTCTGATATCAATATAAGCTTCATAAGCATATTTTTTCACCAAATCCCTGTTCTTCTCTCAAGCCCCCTGGATATAAAATACTGAATTACCTGGGTGTTTTCATAATTGAGTATTCAAATCTACTTCAAATCTTCAAATAAACCTTATCAATAAACTTTTTTATTTTTCTTAAAATCTGATGTGTACTTAAGCTGATGTGTACTTAAGAGTACATGAGAGCAATTTATTTGCCTCGTGTTATCGATTCAAAGATTAAGCCAAGGGATTTAAGTGTGCCCGACGAGCATCGAAAGCTAGACAAACGTCGTGTGGCAAACCTTCATCTTGAAAGGCTCCTCTACGATATATCCTTCGAAACATATCCAAGCTGGAATGGATCACGTTCTTTTCATCTCCTTCGCTCTACAACTGTTTCTTGGTATCCAAGCTTGTATCGTCCTCTACAAGACATCCGCACTGCCAGGATGCGAACAAGATCTTGTTCCTTTGGTGCCAGCCTACAACTCTAGCACTGTGACGTATGGAACCGAATGTTTCCTTCTCTGTCGGAATGACAAGAAATGTCATGGAATCAGTATATGTCCGGATTCTGAAGACCAAGGACTCTCCTCCTGCGGGTTGCATGGAAGAACCACAGATGGAACCTGCGGGAATCTGACGTTAGCAGCAGGCTGCAGGTACTTGGAGTTTGAAGTTGTAAGTTGAAAATAACATATTATCTTTTCTACAATTAACCTCTACAAGACTGAATGATTGCTAATACGTTTCATTGAAGGAGTAAAATATATATGTGGAATACTCTCCTATAACAGCCAAAAAACCTCAAATATGTGTGGGCCTAGAAGGTTAGGTTGTTATTAACTGGAGTCGCAAGGCAACCCCATGTGTATACGTGTGATAATTGATACACGTTTACCCTTACTTGAGGGTTGATTATGATAATGCAAAATCAGTTTCTGTTTCACAACCGTTTTGATGTCCATGTCAAAATTTCACAATAAGAAACGTTTATGTAGAAAATTTCAGCAAGGTGAATGTTTGTCGGCGTCTTGTCAATAATGGCTTTCTGTGTTGATGCTTGATTTTAAGAAGATAATTAAGAAAAAACTAAATAAAGAAGTTGTCATTCATAACATCGTCTTGTATCACTACACCAACTTCTAAATGCCTTTGAAGACGTTTAATAATAAAGATTGTTGAAACGTTTTATGTTATTGAAAATAAACAGGTGGGTTAAAAACAGGACCACATTTAAACTTGTGTAACATATAAAACATCAGTGTGATATTTTGTAAAAAGTAGTATTAGAGGGGAAATAACACGTTTTAAAAAAATATCTTCATATTCCCCTAGAAACATTAGTCTATGCCAAATGTATTATCTTCTTTCTTAACTTAAGCGATTAATCAGTAGTCGGGGATGATATCATCAAGTATCAAGCATAAATCAACGGTTCCCAATTTGTTTGATCCCCTTTCAATCATTGTAAGCAGAGAAATTATTGGTTCCCATGTCATAACAGAATATGTTATGCTCGTTTTAGAACTGCTTCTTTTGATCTATACCTATTGTCTTGTCTATTAATATTACTGACATTAAGCTATTTATCTAAAAATTGTGCTACTGCCCCTTTTAAGAAACTTAAATTAACCGAAAAAGCTAAAGTCGATGTAGAGAGAACTCAATACGAGGATTCACATACTTCTTATGGATAACAACTTCTTTATTTGATTACTCACGATGTTTCTGGGTTACTTCTTGCCTCTTCTTCAGGTGACTGTTGATATGATACAAAGTATGGTATAAATACATATATTAAATGAAGCCAGATAGGTAATTAGCTCTACACATTATGGGGAAGCAAGTGAATTAATTAGGCATGTACACACAAAGTAGTGAGATGAAAGAGCAATGACACTGGGCAGATGAATTGTATAAATAATAGATTGAGTCTATGATTGCTTTGTGATGCACCAGGCACTAGGGAGGTAAACCCCTTGATCCAGATTAATCTCGAGAGCTAATCATTTCAGGTTGATTTCTTCAAGAAGTTTCCTTTTGACGAGTCGGCAGGTTTCCTCAATATAGTTGCCACAGACACAAATGATCTTGTAAACACACCCTCTTTTATCTGAGTGAAAAGTGACATCAATGCTTGCTGTTTTCCTAGGAAGTCGGCTGATGTGGTTGCTGATTTGTCCTTGATAGGGGATGTTAACGAGGATTCACATGTCATTATCTAATCGTACTGAAAGGTAACGCATTTCTGATCCCTGTGCCAAGTTCACGATGATAAATATCATTACCTCATCTTAGCACAGTGCTTGAACATGCCAAGCTTCGAATGCCTTACTAAGCCAATGAACATTGTGGTAAAATGTTTTAGACAGACAGTTGAAAACAGACAAACCTACAGAATCGCCGACCAAAAAAAACAAAACTATTTTAAAAACGATTATTTTAGAAAGACAAATTTCGCTTTGTATTCAAATTCTCATAATACATGATTCAGGTACCAAATGGTCCGCAGTGTGTTCCTCCGAGGATCTTTGATGAAGAGGAAGAGGAATGTCAATGTGAACCATTCTGGATGACCGGTCCCAACTGTAACCAGTACTACATAGGTGATGTTACATCTTCCTTTACATATCTTAGTGTACGGAAACAATAGTACCTCTAAACTTCAAGTTCATTATCAATAATATTGGATTTTGAAGTAGTTTGTTGTTGTTGTTGTTGTTGTTGTAAATGTTCATGAAGTGACCTGACTGGTTTAGAGACATATTATGTTTTTTTCTCTATTTTGAAAAAATTATAAAAAGCGTTGACATATTGTAACAATATCACATAGTTAAATGAAAATAATCAAAATGTTAATAATAGAAATTATAGTTAATAATAGCCTTAACAAATATAATATCCGACTTGTTATATCGGTAAAAAGTATTGTAAATGTGCTCATGTTTGCCATGTTTAATCAAAGGTTATCGCAGGACGGCGACCCTGGACGTGAGACAGCAGAATTTGGAATTGTACATCAGTACACAAGTTGATTGTATTCACAAACGTCGAAAGCATACAATCACAAGCTAATTTTTGGATTACAACTGATCTTTTGAGAAATGTTATATAAATTCTTCTTTTATTACCTAAATGTTACATCAGATTCAAATTTGGCTAATCGGAATTATTTCCATTTGGAGCAACCGCCTGACGAGAATTTTGACAAAATAGTATGTCATCTGATTTCCAAAAAAACTTGCTCTTATATATGATTTACTTCCACAGACTGTTCTGAGGCCTTCTCGGCTGGTTTGCGAGTTCCGGGGGACATGTTGACCATGTTCATCAAGCCAAGGATATCACCAGCTCCATTCAAGGTCGAATGTTATTTTGATTGGGGTGGATACACTTACATACAGAGGAGATTCTCGTCATGCCCGGACGATCTGATGGGTCTCAACTGGGCTGACTTCATTGGTGGTTTTGGTGAACTGAACTGCTCCTATTATCTCGGTCTCGAGAAACTTCATCAGCTTCTGCAGAATGGGGTTTTCTTCTTGAATATTGAAATGGTTGGCGGTGCTTTCACTGAAAATGCTTACTACACTGGCTTCAATGTGGGCGATGAGAGTACAAACTACACAGTTGACTGGGACAGTTTTTCTGGGAAAGAACCATTTGTAGGTAATGGTTTTGTTTATGGCGGCGCTGGCTTCACTGCTAAAGGATCCCGTTTTGCCACCAATGACAGAGATGTAAATGGATGTGCCACAGCACAGGGGACTGGTTGGTGGTACAACGAGAACTGTACATATGTGAATCTGAACTTGCCCTTAAATACACCACCGGCTCCTGGGTCTCTAGGGTCTGCAGCATGGTCTGCACATGGAACTCTGACAAGTCTCGACCGCTTTTTATTTAAACATTTATTAACCTCCCGTTGAAGCTACCGCGGCTAAATAGCTGTGGTTATTGTACATTGTGTCACATCCTTTTACGCATTAAAAAATTTCCGCCTTCCAAGTGACTTGCTAAGATAGACCTTGCTGCATTTCCATAACTTGTCTGTACCGTTGTCATGGTTGCTGCGAGGGATCGTGATAGTCTAATTAGCAATCATATTAGAACTGCGACTGTAGCTTATAGACATTTTAATATGATTCGTCTTTCAAAAGACCAAATTGGATTTATACAAACCAAAATCATTTATTTGACAAAATTGGTTGATAATTCAATGACATATATTTTTTTCGATGAAGCCTTGTTATAATAAAGGTCATAATAAAACATCCATTGTCTCTTCAAGTGAATATGCCTCCTCCATTAAAAATATTGTCTCAATTTTTCAAGGTTTATATATGTGCATGTCGGGCAAATGGTTCATCAATTACATAATTTTTTTCTCTCATGTTTAGATTTAATATGTGTGCGTTCATCAAACGCTTAGATAGCGAATTTCAAACAAGGTATCCCTGCGCCCTGTTTCAGAAAGAAATGACATAAAACACCTGAGATGTGTAATGAGGTTACATCCTGCTAAATGTTTCTTTCAGATACAGGAAGCAAGCGGACGGTAGTCGCAAGGAAAATGCGGCAGCCATAAGTATTAGCGATAAACAAATTTATTTAAAACCAGCTGTAATGATCCGTCATTACATCAATGGCGAGATTCTTTGGCAACCATCACTGCTGACCTTTCGTCTACGTTTGTCTATATCCATTCTTGGAAACTCTTTATGTGATTGTTAGACCTCTTTGATTTAAGAAATAAAGTTCGCTCTACCCCAATGTGTTTTGTAATAAAGTATAGTTTTGCCCTGAACTATTATAGTTAAAGCACGAGGGCAGGGCTAACTGTTGGCTATTCCAAGTATAGAACACAACCCCTAGTTTAAAACTACATTTAGTTGGTTAAAGCTCTGATTATTGCAGTTTGGCACTTTAACTTTTTCATTTATTTAATTTTGAATTATATTTTCTGCTTATTTTTTTCTTTAAAAACTTAAACAAACAAATCAATACCTCTTGGTTTTTTAAAAAACCTTTACTTTTACAAACTCTTGTCGTGCGATTATGCAGTGCTGGCCACATTGCCCATATTAGGCTAATGACGTGGTCAACATTCCACAAAGAATTATGGGTAATGTTTGTTTTGGAATCGTGATGGTGGACTCAATCCTGACATCTTTTTTTTGCTGCTGTCATAAACGTTGAAGGTGATGCTTTAATCTCTTATATATTAAGCAGACTGTTCGGGCTGTACACTCAGAATTATGTAATCATTAGGTTGACCGTGTCACATTGAACCTGGTAGAGACGGTTGACGTGAACCAAAGTCACAGTCCCATGGGGCGCCGTGACCTGACGCGAAACAACGCGTTCACTCGACAGTCGACAGTCGACAAGCATTTGCTTTCCATTCTTATTACCGGTAGATAGAACTAAATGATTCGAAACTAGTCACCATTAAAAGTAACATTATCGGCAAAAGCGCCAATACGATAGACATTGATAGGGACAAGCCATGTTGATCGAAAGAACCTAGATGAAAGGTTACCATGGACGCGTGATCACGAGGGGGCAGCGGGGAAGAGCGGATATAACGTCATTCAATTGTTACGTCATGAAAAAACTATACCTTTATTGTCTGATAAAGTACTTTTTTTTCGATTGTTCTAACCGCTAGGCATCTTAGAATATTGAGTAAGCACTTTCATCTTGTATATTTCAACCTTTAGTTTGCTAGTTTCCATGATCAAGGCATTATGTGGCAACTACATCTTTAGAATTTCTTGTTAATTTTGGATATTCTCACAAACTGTAATTGATCCGATATTGTTAACACCCTTTTGAATAAATAACAAAATGTTCTCAATTACATTTTTACAATTTTTCAACCATGGAAATATGTAACAAATGGAAACTGCATTAGCTACAAACTGCTAGAAACCACCTCTGACTCGATGTGAAATAAATCTCGTGTAAACAACTACAGCTGCATCCCAAATGTTTGTTCACCTATTATATCCCAGTGCAAAAATCATGTAATATGTATTTCGTTTGGTCGTCAGTTTGGCTCATTGGCTGAATAATAAACAAATATCTAATTCATAACGTTGTGGATCAATAAATGGAGATTCGACTAATCCAGTGAAACTAGACTTGAGTCTAGAAGTTGTTTATAAACGATTTCCAATATTTTAAGGTTTACTATAACGTACGAACATAAGTTTATTTGGGAAAATTTGTAATCACTTTCTGAAGCAGACAATATCATTATCGGTTTCATTTTGGTTTTGTTATGGTGCCTCACAGATATCACAACTGACATAATATTCGCATTTAGTTAAGCTGCTAAGTGAGAAAACATTCAGTAGCAGCTATTTTGTGTTTGATTTGACATGTATACGCCACTTAACTAAAAATACCCTACACATTGGATTTTCGATAAAAGTTTCCAATCTTATTTTCACGAAAATTTAATTCTTGTTAAGCATTATCAGTGTTAAGGACATCAGTATGTATGTACATGAATATTTACTTTTATCATATGCACTAGGCAAAGGGAAACATGAAACATTAACGATTAGTTAGGTAAATGAAAACACTTGCCGTCAATGAATTATCACCTTCATAAGCATATTTTTTCACCAAATCCATGTTCTGCACCCAGGCCCCTGGATGTAACATGCTGAATTATATGGGTGTTTTCAAAGATGAGTATTCAAATCTACTTAACCTGCAGACTTTCATACATCAATATCATTACTGACTCTATTTTTCTTCAAATAAACCTTATCAATTAGCTTTTTTATTTTTCCTTAGCTTCCAACTGAATAAAGATGTGTACTTAAGGAGTACATGAGAGCTATTAATTTGCCTCGTGTTATCGATTCAAAGATTAAGCCTATGGATTTAAGAGTGCCCGACGCACAACGAAAGCTAGACAAACGTCGTGTGGCAAACTTTCATCTTGAAAGGCTCCTCTAAGATATATCCTTCAAACATATCCAAGCTGGAATGGATCACTTTATTTTCATCTCCTTCGCTCTACAACTGTTTCTTGGTGTCCAAGCTTGTATCGTCCTCTACAAGACATCCGCACTGCCAGGATGCGAACAAGATCTTGTTCCTTTGGTGCCAGCCTACAACTCTAGCACTGTGACGTATGGAACCGAATGTTTCCTTCTCTGTCGGAATGACAAGAAATGTCATGGAATCAGTATCTGTCCAGATTCTGAAGACCAAGGACTCTCCTCCTGCGGGTTGCATGGAAGAACCACAGATGGAACCTGCGGGAATCTGACGTTAGCAGCAGGCTGCAGGTACTTGGAGTTTGAAGTTGTAAGTTGAAAATAGCGCATTATCTTTTCTACAATTAGAAATCTCTTATAACAGCCAAAAAACCTCAAATATGTTTGGGCCTAGAAGGTTAGGTTGTTATTAACTGGAGTCGCAAGGCAACCCCATGTGTATACGTGTGATACTTGATACACGTTTACCCTTACTTGAGGGTTGATTATGATAATGCAAAATCAGTTTCTGTTTCACAACCGTTTTGATGTCCATGTCAAAATTTCACAATAAGAAACGTCTATGTAGAAAATTTCAGCAAGGTGAATAATGGCTATCTGTGTTGATGCTTGAATTTAACAAGATAATTAAGAAAAAACTAAATAAAGAAGTTGTCATTCATAACATCGTCTTATATCACTACACCAACTTCTAAATGCCTTTGAAGAAGTTTAATAATAAAGATTGTTGAGACGTTTTATTTTATTGAAAACAGGTGGGTTAAAAACAGGACCACATTTAAACTTGTGTAACATTTAAAACATCAGTGTGATATTTTGTAAAAAGTAGTATTAGAGGGGAAATAACACGTTTTAAAAAAATATCTTCATATTCCCCTAGAAACATTAGTCTATGCCAAATGTATTATCTTCTTTCTTAACTTTAGCGATTAATCAGTAGTCGGGGATGATATCATCAAGTATCAAGCATAAATCAACGGTTCCCAATTTGTTTGATCCCCTTTCAATCATTGTAAGCAGAGAAATTATTGGTTCCCATGTCATAACAGAATATGTTATGCTCGTTTTAGAACTGCTTCTTTTGATCTATACCTATTGTCTTGCAAATGCTAGCACTTAATTTAATATTACTGACATTAAGCTATTTATCTAAAAATTGTGCTACTGCCCCTTTTAAGAAACTTAAATCAACCGAAAAAGCCGATGTAGAGAGAACTCAATACGAGGATTCACATACTTCTTATGGATAACAACTTCTTTATTTGATTACTCACGACGTTTCTGGGCTACTTCTTGCCCCTTCTTCAGGTGACTGTTGATATGATACAAAGTATGGTATAAATACATATATTAAATAAAGCCAGATAGGTAATTAGCTATACGCATTATGGGGAATTAAGTGAATTAATTAGGCATGTACACACAAAGTAGTGAGATGAAAGAGCAATGACACTGGGCAGATGAATTGTATAAATAACAGAGTGAGTCTATGATTGCTTAGTGATGCACCAGGCACTAGGGAGGTAAACCCCTTGATCCAGATTAATCTCGAGAGCTAATCGTTTCAGGTTGATTACTTCAAGAAGTTTCCTTTTGACGGGTCGGCAGGTTTCCCCAATATAGTTGCCACAGTCACAAATGATCTTGTAAACACGCCCTCTTGGATTTAGTTTAGCCTGACCACTACCCCCTCTCCCATTCGCTCTCAGGATAGTTTTCAGAGTTTTGTCTGAGTGAAAAGTGACATCAATGCTTGCTGTTTCCCTAGGAAGTCGGCTGATGTGGTTGCTGATTTGTCCTTGATAGGGGATGTTAACGAGGATTCACATGTCATTATCTAAACGTACTGAAAGGTAACACATTTTTAAAACTGACCCCTGTGCCAAGTTCACGATGATAAATATCATTACCTCATCTTAGCGCAGTGCTTGAACATGCCAAGCTTCGAATGCCTTACTAGTAAAATGTTTTTAGACAGACAGTTGAAAACAGACAAACCTACAGAATCGCCGACCAAAAAAACCCAAACTATTTTTAAAACGATTTATTTTTAAATACAAATTTTGCTTTGTATTCAAATTCTCATGATACATGATTCAGGTACCAAATGGTCCGCAGTGTGTTCCTCCGAGGATCTTTGATGAAGAGGAAGAGGAATGTCAATGTGAGCCATTCTGGATGACCGGTCCCAACTGTGACCAGTACTACATAGGTGATGTTACATCTTCTTTTACATATCTTAGTGCACAGAAACACTTGTACCTCTAAACTTCAAGTTCATTATCAATAATATTGGATTTTGAAGTAGTTTGTTGTTGTTGTTGTTGTTGTTGCTGTTGTTGTAAATGTTCATAAAGTGACCTGACTGGTTTAGAGACATATTATGTTTTTTCTCTATTTTGAAAAAATTATAAAAAGCGTTGACAAATTGTAACAATATCACATAGTTAAATGAAAATAATCAAAATGTTAATAATAGAAATTATAGTTAATAATAGCCTTAACAAATATAATATCCGACTTGTTATATCGGTAAAAAGTATTGTAAATGTGCTCATGTTTGCCATGTTTAATCAAAGGTTATCGCAGGACGGCGACCCTGGACGTGAGACAGCAGAATTTGGAACTGTACATCAGTACACAAGTTGATTGTATTCACAAACGTCGAAAGCATACAATCACAAGCTAATTTTTGGATTACAACTGATCTTTTGAGAAATGTTATATAAATTCTTCTTTTATTACCTAAATGTTACATCAGATTCAAATTTGGCTAATCGGAATTATTTCCATTTGGAGCAACCGCCTGACGAGAATTTTGACAAAATAGTATGTCATCTGATTTCCAAAAAAACTTGCTCTTATATATGATTTACTTCCACAGACTGTTCTGAGGCCTTCTCGGCTGGTTTGCGAGTTCCGGGGGACATGTTGACCATGTTCATCAAGCCAAGGATATCACCAGCTCCATTCAAGGTCGAATGTTATTTGGATTGGGGCGGATACACTTACTTTCAGAGGAGATACCCGTCATGCCCGGACGATCTGATTGGTCTCAACTGGGCTGACTTCATTGGTGGTTTTGGTGAACTGAACTGCTCCTATTATCTCGGTCTCGAGAAACTTCATCAGCTTCTGCAGAATGGGGTTTTCTTCTTGAATATTGAAATGGTTGGCGGTGCTTTCACTGAAAATGCTTACTACACTGGCTTCAATGTGGGCGATGAGAGTACAAACTACACAGTTGACTGGGACAGTTTTTCTGGGAAAGAACCATTTGTAGGTAATGGTTTTGTTTATGGCGGCGCTGGTTTCACTGCTAAAGGATCCCATTTTGCCACCAATGACAGAGATGTAAATGGATGTGCCACAGCACAGGGGACTGGTTGGTGGTACAACGAGAACTGTACATATGTGAATCTGAACTTGCCCTTAAATACACCACCGGCTCCTGGGTCTCTAGGGTCTGCAGCATGGTCTGCACATGGAACTCTTACAAGTCTCGACCGCTTTTTATTTAAACATTTATTAACCTCCCGTTGAAGCTAACGCGGCTAAATAGCTGTGGTTATTGTACATTGTGTCACATCCTTTTACGCATTAAAAAATTTCCACCTTCCAAGTGACTTGCTAAGATAGACCTTGCTGCATTTCCATAACTTGTCTGTACCGTTGTCATGGTTGCTGCGAGGGATCGTGATAGTCTAATTAGCAATCATATTAGAACTGCGACTGTAGCTTATAGACATTTTAATATGATTCGTCTTTCAAAAGACCAAATTGGATTTATACAAACCAAAATCGTTTATTTGACAAAATTGGTTGATAATTCAATGACATATATTTTTTTCAATGAAGCCTTGTTATAATAAAGGTCATAATAAAACATCCATTGTCTCTTCAAGTGAATATGCCTCCTCCATTAAAAATATTGTCTCAATTTTTCAAGGTTTATATATGTGCATGTCGGGCAAAAGGTTCATCAATTACATAATTTTTTTCTCTCATGTTTAGATTTCATATGTGTGCGTCATCAAACGCTTAGATAGCGAATTTCAAACAAGGTATCCCTGCGCCCTGTTTCAGAAAGAAATGACATAAAACACCTGAGATGTGTAATGAGGTTACATCCTGCTAAATGTTTCTTTCAGATACAGGAAGCAAGCGGACGGTAGTCGCAAGGAAAATGCGGCAGCCATAAGTATTAGCGATAAACAAATTTATTTAAAACCAGCTGTAATGATCCGTCATTACATCAATGGCGAGATTCTTTGGCAACCATCACTGCTGACCTTTCGTCTACGTTTGTCTATATCCATTCTTGGAAACTCTTTATGTGATTGTTAGACCTCTTTGATTTAAGAAATAAAGTTCGCTCTACCCCAATGTGTTTTGTAATAAAGTATAGTTTTGCCCTGAACTATTATAGTTAAAGCACGAGGGCAGGGCTAACTGTTGGCTATTCCAAGTATAGAACACAACACCTAGTTTAAAACTACATTTAGTTGGTTAAAGCTCTGATTATTGCAGTTTGGCACTTTAACTTTTTCATTCATTTAATTTTGAATTATATTTTCTGCTTATTTTTTTCTTTAAAAACTTAAACAAACAAATCAATACCTCTTGGTTTTTTAAAAAACCTTTACTTTTACAAACTCTTGTCGTGCGATTATGCAGTGCTGGCCACATTGCCCATATTAGGCTAATGACGTGGTCAACATTCCACAAAGAATTATGGGTAATGTTTGTTTTGGAAGCGTGATGGTGGACTCAATCCTGACATCTTTTTTTTTGCTGCTGTCATAAACGGTGAAGGTGATGCTTTAATCTCTTATATATTAAGCAGACTGTTCGGGCTGTACACTCAGAATTATGTAATCATTAGGTTGACCGTGTCACATTGAACCTGGTAGAGACGGTTGACGTGAACCAAAGTCACAGTCCCATGGGGCGCCGTGACCTGACGCGAAACAACGCGGTCACTCGACAGTCGACAAGCATTTGCTTTCCATTCTTATTACCGGTAGATAGAACTAAATGATTCGAAACTAGTCACCATTAAAAGTAACATTATCGGCAAAAGCGCCAATATGATAGACATTGATAGGGACAAGCCATGTTGATCGAAAGAACCTAGATGAAAGGTTACCATGGACGCGTGATCACGAGGGGGCAGCGGGGAAGAGCGGATATAACGTCATTCAATTGTTACGTCATGAAAAAACTATACCTTTATTGTCTGATAAAGTACTTTTTTTTCGATTGTTCTAACCGCTAGGCATCTTAGAATATTGAGTAAGCACTTTCATCTTGTATATTTCAACCTTTAGTTTGCTAGTTTCCATGATCAAGGCATTATGTGGCAACTACATCTTTAGAATTTCTTGTTAATTTTGGATATTCTCACAAACTGTAATTGATCCGATATTGTTAACACCCTTTTGAATAAATAACAAAATGTTCTCAATTACATTTTTACAATTTTTCAACCATGGAAATATGTAACAAATGGAAACTGCATTAGCTACAAACTGCTAGAAACCACCTCTGACTCGATGTGAAATAAATCTCGTGTAAACAACTACAGCTGCATCCCAAATGTTTGTTCACCTATTATATCCCAGTGCAAAAATCATGTAATATGTATTTCGTTTGGTCGTCAGTTTGGCTCATTGGCTGAATAATAAACAAATATCTAATTCATAACGTTGTGGATCAATAAATGGAGATTCGACTAATCCAGTGAAACTAGACTTGAGTCTAGAAGTTGTTTATAAACGATTTCCAATATTTTAAGGTTTACTATAACGTACGAACATAAGTTTATTTGGGAAAATTTGTAATCACTTTCTGAAGCAGACAATATCATTATCGGTTTCATTTTGGTTTTGTTATGGTGCCTCACAGATATCACAACTGACATAATATTCGCATTTAGTTAAGCTGCTAAGTGAGAAAACATTCAGTAGCAGCTATTTTGTGTTTGATTTGACATGTATACGCCACTTAACTAAAAATACCCTACACATTGGATTTTCGATAAAAGTTTCCAATCTTATTTTCACGAAAATTTAATTCTTGTTAAGCATTATCAGTGTTAAGGACATCAGTATGTATGTACATGAATATTTACTTTTATCATATGCACTAGGCAAAGGGAAACATGAAACATTAACGATTAGTTAGGTAAATGAAAACACTTGCCGTCAATGAATTATCACCTTCATAAGCATATTTTTTCACCAAATCCATGTTCTGCACCCAGGCCCCTGGATGTAACATGCTAAATTAAATGGGTGTTTTCAAAGATGAGTATTCAAATCTACTTAACCTGCAGACTTTCATACATCAATATCATTACTGACTCTATTTTTCTTCAAATAAACCTTATCAATTAGCTTTTTTATTTTTCCTTAGCTTCCAACTGAATAAAGATGTGTACTTAAGGAGTACATGAGAGCTATTAATTTGCCTCGTGTTATCGATTCAAAGATTAAGCCGAGGGATTTAAGAGTGCCCGACGAGCAACGAAAGCTAGACAAACGTCGTGTGGCAAACTTTCATCTTGAAAGGCTCCTCTAAGATATATCCTTCAAACATATCCAAGCTGGAATGGATCACTTTATTTTCATCTCCTTCGCTCTACAACTGTTTCTTGGTGTCCAAGCTTGTATCGTCCTCTACAAGACATCCGCACTGCCAGGATGCGAACAAGATCTTGTTCCTTTGGTGCCAGCCTACAACTCTAGCACTGTGACGTATGGAACCGAATGTTTCCTTCTCTGTCGGAATGACAAGAAATGTCATGGAATCAGTATCTGTCCAGATTCTGAAGACCAAGG
Organism: Phorcus lineatus; assembly: GCA_921293015.1. NCBI lineage: Eukaryota > Metazoa > Mollusca > Gastropoda > Trochida > Trochidae > Phorcus > Phorcus lineatus. The sequence goes on from OV121094.1 coordinate 34,241,706, forward strand.
ACTCTCCTCCTGCGGGTTGCATGGAAGAACCACAGATGGAACCTGCGGGAATCTGACGTTAGCAGCAGGCTGCAGGTACTTGGAGTTTGAAGTTGTAAGTTGAAAATAACATATTATCTTTTCTACAATTAACCTCTACAAGACTGAATGATTGCTAATACGTTTCATTGAAGGAGTAAAATATATATGTGGAATACTCTCTTATAACAGCCAAAAAACCTCAAATATGTTTGGGCCTAGAAGGTTAGGTTGTTATTAACTGGAGTCGCAAGGCAACCCCATGTGTATACGTGTGATACTTGATACACGTTTACCCTTACTTGAGGGTTGATTATGATAATGCAAAATCAGTTTCTGTTTCACAACCGTTTTGATGTCCATGTCAAAATTTCACAATAAGAAACGTCTATGTAGAAAATTTCAGCAAGGTGAATAATGGCTATCTGTGTTGATGCTTGAATTTAACAAGATAATTAAGAAAAAACTAAATAAAGAAGTTGTCATTCATAACATCGTCTTATATCACTACACCAACTTCTAAATGCCTTTGAAGAAGTTTAATAATAAAGATTGTTGAGACGTTTTATTTTATTGAAAATAAACAGGTGGGTTAAAAACAGGACCAAATTTAAACTTGTGTAACATTTAAAACATCAGTGTGATATTTTGTAAAAAGTAGTATTAGAGGGGAAATAACACGTTTTCAAAAAAATATCTTCATATTCCCCTAGAAACATTAGTCTATGCCAAATGTATTATCTTCTTTCTTAACTTTAGCGATTAATCAGTAGTCGGGGATGATATCATCAAGTATCAAGCATAAATCAACGGTTCCCAATTTGTTTGATCCCCTTTCAATCATTGTAAGCAGAGAAATTATTGGTTCCCATGTCATAACAGAATATGTTATGCTCGTTTTAGAACTGCTTCTTTTGATCTATACCTATTGTCTTGCAAATGCTAGCACTTAATTTAATATTACTGACATTAAGCTATTTATCTAAAAATTGTGCTACTGCCCCTTTTAAGAAACTTAAATCAACCGAAAAAGCCGATGTAGAGAGAACTCAATACGAGGATTCACATACTTCTTATGGATAACAACTTCTTTATTTGATTACTCACGACGTTTCTGGGCTACTTCTTGCCCCTTCTTCAGGTGACTGTTGATATGATACAAAGTATGGTATAAATACATATATTAAATAAAGCCAGATAGGTAATTAGCTATACGCATTATGGGGAATTAAGTGAATTAATTAGGCATGTACACACAAAGTAGTGAGATGAAAGAGCAATGACACTGGGCAGATGAATTGTATAAATAACAGAGTGAGTCTATGATTGCTTAGTGATGCACCAGGCACTAGGGAGGTAAACCCCTTGATCCAGATTAATCTCGAGAGCTAATCGTTTCAGGTTGATTACTTCAAGAAGTTTCCTTTTGACGGGTCGGCAGGTTTCCCCAATATAGTTGCCACAGTCACAAATGATCTTGTAAACACACCCTCTTTTATCTGAGTGAAAAGTGACATCAATGCTTGCTGTTTTCCTAGGAAGTCGGCTGATGTGGTTGCTGATTTGTCCTTGATAGGGGATGTTAACGAGGATTCACATGTCATTATCTAAACGTACTGAAAGGTAACACATTTTTAAAACTGACCCCTGTGCCAAGTTCACGATGATAAATATCATTACCTCATCTTAACGCAGTGCTTGAACATGCCAAGCTTCGAATGCCTTACTAAGCTAATGAACATTGTGGTAAAATGTTTTTAGACAGACAGTTGAAAACAGACAAACCTACAGAATCGCCGACCAAAAAAACCCAAACTATTTTTAAAACGATTTATTTTTAAATACAAATTTTGCTTTGTATTCAAATTCTCATGATACATGATTCAGGTACCAAATGGTCCGCAGTGTGTTCCTCCGAGGATCTTTGATGAAGAGGAAGAGGAATGTCAATGTGAGCCATTCTGGATGACCGGTCCAAACTGTGACCAGTACTACATAGGTGATGTTACATCTTCCTTTACATATCTTAGTGCACAGAAACAATTGTACCTCTAAACTTCAAGTTCATTATCAATAATATTGGATTTTGAAGTAGTTTGTTGTTGTTGTTGTTGTTGCTGCTGTTGTTGTAAATGTTCATAAAGTGACCTGACTGGTTTAGAGACATATTATGTTTTTTCTCTATTTTGAAAAAATTATAAAAAGCGTTGACAAATTGTAACAATATCACATAGTTAAATGAAAATAATCAAAATGTTAATAATAGAAATTATAGTTAATAATAGCCTTAACAAATATAATATCCGACTTGTTATATCGGTAAAAAGTATTGTAAATGTGCTCATGTTTGCCATGTTTAATCAAAGGTTATCGCAGGACGGCGACCCTGGACGTGAGACAGCAGAATTTGGAACTGTACATCAGTACACAAGTTGATTGTATTCACAAACGTCGAAAGCATACAATCACAAGCTAATTTTTGGATTACAACTGATCTTTTGAGAAATGTTATATAAATTCTTCTTTTATTACCTAAATGTTGCATCAGATTCAAATTTGGCTAATCGGAATTATTTCCATTTGGAGCAACCGCCTGACGAGAATTTTGACAAAATAGTATGTCATCTGATTTCCAAAAAAACTTGCTCTTATATATGATTTACTTCCACAGACTGTTCTGAGGCCTTCTCGGCTGGTTTGCGAGTTCCGGGGGACATGTTGACCATGTTCATCAAGCCGAGGATATCACCAGCTCCATTCAAGGTCGAATGTTATTTTGATTGGGGTGGATACACTTACATACAGAGGAGATTCTCGTCATGCCCGGACGATCTGATGGGTCTCAACTGGGCTGACTTCATTGGTGGTTTTGGTGAACTGAACTGCTCCTATTATCTCGGTCTCGAGAAACTTCATCAGCTTCTGCAGAATGGGGTTTTCTTCTTGAATATTGAAATGGTTGGCGGTGCTTTCACTGAAAATGCTTACTACACTGGCTTCAATGTGGGCGATGAGAGTACAAACTACACAGTTGACTGGGACAGTTTTTCTGGGAAAGAACCATTTGTAGGTAATGGTTTTGTTTATGGCGGCGCTGGTTTCACTGCTAAAGGATCCCGTTTTGCCACCAATGACAGAGATGTAAATGGATGTGCCACAGCACAGGGGACTGGTTGGTGGTACAACGAGAACTGTACATATGTGAATCTGAACTTGCCCTTAAATACACCACCGGCTCCTGGGTCCCTAGGGTCTGCAGCATGGCCTGCACATGGAATTCTGACAAATCTCGACCTCTTTCATATGTACCTAAAGAGAATAGGATAAACCTAAGTCATAATAATTCTCAAAGAACTGTTGATTCCGTGGATTTCGAGGAAGGATTTTCTAAGGGATGTTTAAGACCGCATCAAAATCGTCTCTCATTGTTTGTTTTTTTGATAGTCTATCCTTCAACCAAATGCCATTTTATATCAAAGTTTTTGCCTCGATGTACAAAGAACATAACTTAGATTTCTAAAATCTAACTATCTTTCAGCAAACATTTGCAACAATAACTAAAATTCAATTGAGAAGACACTAACCTATACACCAACACAATGCCCTTTGATTGTAAGGGAGACTAGTCAAATAAAGAGTAGTTTTATTTTATCGAGCTTCCACTCTGCTCAGTGATGTATGCTATTCCTTAGGTCTTGTTACAACTGTTCATAGTTCTTATCTGAAGGGTCTTTGCATCTCTGTCATGGAAATATTTGTTAACATTGTTATCAAGGAATCATAAAATTTTTTCGTTTTGTTCAATGATGAAAAATCCTGCATGAAAAGATTATGTCTTCGTTAATAAAGCTTTCTTTTCGTTCTAAATTGTCGGCACTTTATCAGATTATATGTAGTTTAGCGTCCGCATCAGATATATCAACATATATTTTCATATTTTATTTTATTCAACCTATGTAAAAAAAGCTAAATTTGAAGATTGTCACCTTTGTGATTCATGTTTTGCCTTTAACTAGCTAACATATAAAAAACTATATAAGCTATATAACTCACTTTCGGCAACATTTTTATAACAACATTGTGTTGTGGTTGATAGGCCTATAATTAAATGCATAAAATGTTTTAAAGAAAACACAAATCTAAACACTAACAAGTCTACAAAAATAAGTTGTATACACTAACGTTATGCTATATACTAATGTTATAGATTAAAAGGGAGACAAGTCTAAAAAAAAGTTTTATCAAAATTAATAAAGCCTTCCTTTCGTTTGTAAGTGTCGGCTCTGCATAAGATATGTTTCATCATGTCCCAGACATTTTGGAAGCACATTTGTCCCAGTCTCACATTACGCCCAATACCGGCCCACATCATGACGGTAGGCCCACCCCATGGATCCCTTTCCACAACCTTTCTGTCACCAAAACGATCACCTCCACGACGTAAAATCCTGACTCGTCCATCTGCATGGGAGAGACAAAAACGACTTTCGTCAGAGAACATTACACGTCTCCAATCACGATGACTCCAATTTCGATGAGTCTGTGCCCACTGAAATCGTACTTGGCGATGTCGTTGCTGCAAAATAGGACGACGTGCTGGCCGGCCACATTGGAGGTTGTTAGAACGCAGGCGCCTGATGACAGTGTCTTGTCTAATGCGTCGGTTATGTGTTCCAACAGTGTCCAGGGCAGTTTGTGTAGACGTGTAATGCGTCGATCCTGTCGAGGTGTGGTGACCCTTAGACGCCCACTTAGAAGACGGTCAGCTGTGGTCAGCGTTATAACGCTGACGTATATAACGCTGACGGATATAACGCTGACACAGACGGTATTTTGTTGTAATGTTAGCATTAAAATGATTTGCAACATCTTGAAGCGACCCTCCAGCTTCCAAACGACCCACAGCCTGGTTTCTCTCAATGCCAGTTAAACGTGGCATTGTTAAATTGTGATTGAAAATCTCACTTTCTAAGGCGCAGTTTTATACCCTTGAACACCCGTTACAAATCGTCCATATGCGATATCAGGAGAAACGCATGCATCATGCCCACATTTCCAATGACGTGTGCGTTTTAGCCAATGCTTTTTGTTTTGGGTTACTATTCAAATCTTACGAAATGCGTCCAAAAAGTCATCACTACAGATCAATACTTCAAAAGATCCAGAGCTTTTTTCAATTTGAATGAAAAACTTGCGTTTCTTTTGCATGTGAGTGTACATTATAAATAGTTTTAGCAACAACTCAACCTTTAATAACGATACATGTAATCTTGATTATTTGTCATCAGATCAGACATCAACATGTTGTTTCTTTTTTTAAAGTAATAAAACCAGTTGAGATTATAAATTGAAAAGAAATTTCAAGCGAATTATTTTATTATATTGATATCATTTAAAGTGTACTGTGTCTTACTGTTTTAAGAGAGGAAGGTGATGATGATGATGATGATAATGATGATGATTGTGATCATTAAAAGAAGATATACAAAATACAACAGTATGATATGTAAATGTATGCTGCATGTCTGATAGTATCCATATCTTATAGTTCAACAAAGAAAAAACAATAAGAAGGTATTTCATTTCTGTTAATATCTTTGCATTCAATCAAAGTTATTATCTTTCAAAAGTTACCAAATGAAAAAATGTTGTCATTATTCGTTTTAAGGAAACCGCAAAAACTCACAAGAATCTCAATCGGTTTTATCCTTACGTCATAATTGTTTTAAAAATAATGACATTATAAAATTTAGTTGCTTAATTTGCATGATAAAAGATGTTTGATGTGTTAAATCAGTACCAACATTGTTTTTTATATTCATTCAGGTCGACCCGGTATTCAACATTTTATATACTTGTTTATGTTTGTTTAATCAGTGAGCATTGTGTGTAATGGAAGTGAGAATGAATATGTTTAAAAATGGTAAACATCCCGTGGATATTTAAGCTTTAGAATACGTGTTCTGAATATCTTTTTGAGAACCTTTTTGAAAAAGCTGCTGTGTAACCAAAACAAGTTATTTACACAAAGTGACGTCCTAATGCCGTAGTTCTTTTGCAATCAACTGTTCGAGTGCAACCTAACTGCTCGCCACGAATTTCACTTCATGGCCTTTTTATTTTTGTCATCTTATTCCCTGAATGAAAGATGAATACATTGATAAGAGAACGTTTTTGTTAAGGAAGGCAATTCAGAATGAACATGACCTTGATATTAACGTACACATTTCACATTATGAGGCTAGCCTCTGTAAAAGTTTAGCATGGAAGGTTGTGTGAGTATTTAACGGCATTTCAAGTCCTGAATATACATGGAGATCTTTATTGACCTAAACAGCCTCCGTTTTAAAACTTGAGATCATTTGACACCTTTGTTATGTTTAGGTTGGTCCACACAATACAAAATCCATGACTAAATAACAACATTCGCTTTTGTGAGACATAATTTGAGTATCCATAATTGTCTTAATTAACCAACATTTCATATGATTTTTTAGGTATTCTATTGTTCTGCATTTCAATTAACTTCAACCAATATCTAACAGCCCGACATAGCTATTCAATGGATATCGGCCACATTCGCCATAGGTTATAGCGTTGGGCGTTAGTTTACCGACATTAAGGAGTCTTTTACATGCCATGATATGAACTTTTTCAATTTTATCAAATTTGCTAAGTCCTCACGCCTCAGAGCCTTCCAATGTGTTCTAGGATATATCAGTTCATCATTTCCAAACTCGATACTGTAGATTAGGATTTGTTCCCGATTTTGTTAAGAGCACATGACAACGTATCTATACCTCATGGGGATGTAATTCTCTCGTCAAGGAATATATATATATATATATATATATATATATATATATATATATGTAAGATGTATCAATCGTTGAGAAGCATATGTGAAAGTTTTAAAGAATATTTCTGCTTCTTCGTTCGAAGCTTTTTCAGGGAAATCCGAGACCGATATATATCAATATTTAAATATGTAATATGAATAATTAAATGAAAACCTATATAAATTATCCCGTTAGAATATTTTCCGCATTTGACTTCCTCTCGTTATGTAATTGCTATGTATAATCATTATGCACAATCACTAATAAAGGAAGGCCAATATCTCAGGCCAATGGTGTGAAACAGCGTTATAACCTAAATATCTGTATCTAAAACACGAAACACGTTCAACTAAAGACGAAATAATGATAGCAAACAAACACAGTTCTAATTGCCAAAAAACCTCCAAATAACCAATAAAAAGACCTTCAACACAAACTGAAAATGAAACACTGCTTCATTGAATCTCAATCAAAGACTCACTGTATCAATAGGGACATGAACATAAACTGTAAAGGCTTTATTTTTCTGGTAATATTTCAACGAAATGGCATTTTGAAACAGACAAAGAAGAAAATGTAAGCAAGCTACTTGCAATGCACTCTTTAACACGTTTTGATGCATGGGCTTATATTCTGCATAAAAAAAAAGATGAATATGTTTAAATTCTGATTTGGGCCAGGCATTCAGCGTTATTGTTGGCATACAATTGAAGACATAAAACATGTTGTATCATGACCGTCACGCTTTCACCAACACACGAGATAACAAGCGAACTATAACCAGGATGTTGCCAACAACACAACGACAGAAATAGAGGCGAGGTGTCAGTTGCGTCTTTAGCAGGTACTGTGTTGTAGTAGTAAAAGTATCAAAAATGGACTAGGGTAAATCTTAAATCACTTTATTCGTCAAATAATAGTTTTCTCCTACTTATTTTTGTTATTAACTTACTGACTCACTGATATGTTGATCGCCAACTTCCTACTTTCCGTTTGATTACAAAGACAGACATTCATTAGTGTAAGGTTGCAAACTGGTATGTGAATCAAATAATAATTTAATGATCTAGTATGATTTATATCAGTTGTCAATTGTCAATAACTCATAACAAACTCCATTGAAATCCTTGTCACTTATTTTTCAAACCGAAAGTAAGATTCTTTATTCATTACCTAATATCTATGAAAGGTTTATGTGAATACTCTCTGTATTCAAGTGGGTTGTTATATTAATATAGGCAAAATATATGCAGAACGATACACATGTTACACAGTTTGTAAAAAAAGTATTACATTGTATTGACATGTTACCATATACGCAATACTATCATTTATATTATTCTAATGTATTACTTTATGATTATATATAACAATACTATCAGTTTGTAGTGTGTATCTGAATATCTGTATGTGTAAATATGAACGTATATTTGTGGAAGCGAATGTTCAGGTCTCACAATCTGCAGGATGTTTAAACAATCTAGAAATGGAAAGAATACATTTTGTGAGCGAACAATCTGCATATTGTGATCATTCCTAGATTGCAAGAAACATATATATGTACATGTATGTATGTAATGGACATCTATGTGAAGGTATGTTTATGTTCGTATATATCATGTTGATAACATTTATGTGAACTCACACGACCAGACATATCTACATTCAATGTGGTTTTATTTTATGCAATGTTCAATCTATCATACATCAAGAGCACGCGAAATTACCGAACATAACATTAATGGGTAGAATCTTGGTCCCTATTTCTTACTTTCAGCATCTACTTTGAAGCCAAACCACTTAATGTACATGGTTTATACGTATAAAACTACACAGATTGATAAAATAATTATATGACTCATCAGAAATATGTCTGAAAAATTAAAATCAAAACTTCATTAACACATTTATATTACAACACAATCAGAATCTAGATCCTTAAACCTTAATAAAATCTGAACAGATGATGACGAAAGTGTTTGAATTGAATTGAATGGAAAGATAAGGTGATTAACCAACATATTACTTTCTCTCTACCAAACGAAACAGAAGAATTGCTGAGTTAAAAAAGTAAAAAAACCAGTGGATATAACAAAAAATAAAATCAGATTACCAAAATCTTAACACAAATAAATAAACAGCCCTCCTCCCTTTCGTTCTTAAAATCAATACAAGCAAGACTCAGGCAATATTGGTAGGTGGCGAGGTGAGGTAATTTGGGGTTTAACGCTGCTTTCAAGAGTATTTCACTTTTATCGCGGCTGCTAGTATTGATGCAGGGGGGATGTCTGCAACATCATTGTGGCTATTCATTGCAGTTAAACCTGCGAGCATCGGCTCGATCTAGCGAACCATTGGTGGTACTGCACTGAAATTCAGTGGAGCATTGCATCAAAACCTGACTTCGTGTAGAACAGTTCTCTCCTGCAGACAAAGCTGTCGAACGCCCAGCGGGATTCGAATCCCACATTGATAGGATTGTAAAAACATTTTGAGAACATCCTTTGACAAATTATAAACTAAACTTGAATCAATAAGATTTCACTGTCCTTGGCATAACATTCTCAAACATCCTCGCAGAATTGGTCAAAATAACTTGGAAGGAAAACTTAGAAATGATAAGAAATTATAATGAATCAGCGGTTTAGAAAAAAAAAATAACAAGCCCGATCATTCCAAAGTTAAATCATCTATTTTCAATTCTTCTGTACCCAAGTGGTCAGATCATAACGGGTTTTACCTCCGTATTGAAGGAAAAGGAAAGAAGGTTGAAACAGAGTACCTTATATAAAAAAACACGGTTGATCACAAAAAACACACATTGATCACAAGATTTGGCACGGAAAATAATTATGATAAATCATAACAAGTTTTTTCACTAAATGTAACATAAAATGTGAACATTATCTATGAAGTCAACAATGTATATTTAGGAAAATACCCTGTCATCGCAGAAAGACCCTTAATATATATTAAGATTAAAAGTTACCATACGAATTCTGCCATACTTCTTAGAAGATAACGTACGCGTGAAAGCAGATGCAGGTTGCAGGCTTTTCTACGATGTCCTAAACACTATCAGTTTGAGTGCACCTAAATATAGTCAAAATGGGAAGCTGATTTAATACCTGGATAGGAAAAAGCTACTGAAACAGAATAAATAATACGCTCGTCACAACTTGATACAAACCAATTTGGATTCAATACTTAATAATGCTTACAAAGTTCCCATTGAATGCTCTCTTATTTAATAGGAAACAAATGCACATTTTGCAAAGTTTCTGCAGAAACTCAATATAGAACAATTAACTCATGATCTGTATGATACATATTTTGAGGTGAAATGAAAGGAAAGCTAAAAGGAAATGTGCATTGTCCACATTTATGTTCTTTATTTCATAATTAGGTTAGGGGTTGTTATGCATGTTTACCGCCCATAAACACATTATGATTTTGTGAGGTAATCTCTAGTGAAATTACAATGTTAGTGAATGCCAGTGTAGTTAATTTTTAGTGTCAGAAACCGATTAAAAGGGATTTGGGATTTGAGGGCGTTACTTTGATGTACAAATTTTTAACTAACTATTTGTAGCAAGGTTATGACGTTTTGACTTGTTTAAACAGGATGAGCTCGTTTCCTGCCTGCAAGGTCTGTAGGAAGGATTTTACGTCCAACGGCCCAGCTCCCTTTGTCCTGCCTTGTCTACACGCAGTGTGCGAGGCCTGTGTCTCGTCTAACAGCGTCATTTTCTGCACAAACTGCAATGTCAGTGTTAATCCTAAAAAGACTCACCTCTGCAAAGATCTTGTCCGTAAGAGGGATTTTCTGCAGCTGACAATCAAGAAACGGCCCGAGGACCTTCTCTGTACCCATGAAGATGATGGTAACCAGGCTGTATGTTGGTGTCAGGACTGTGAAGAGATGTTGTGTATGTCTTGCCAGAAGATGCACCAGAGTTTTAAGGTCACACGAGGTCATACAGTCCTTGATGTTGACCACGCCTTGCCCAATCCAGATGATGAGGTCAAATATTGCGGTATCCATAAGAGATACCCCCTGGATACATACGACAAGACATGCAAGATCTTTATTTGCTTGAGATGCCTCAGCGATGATCACGCTGGTCATGAACCGATTGACGTTGACAAGCTTGAGAACATATTTAGAACCACTCTTCAAAATCAGTTAAAAGAGATTTCATCAGTTGAATCGCATGAAGAAATGATGCTGAAGAAAACAATCACCCATATGACATCCATTAAAACTTATGAATCTGAGATGAAAAGCAAAGTTGCTGCATCTTTCAAAACTTTTCGGCAGCTGTTAGATCGAAGGGAACAGGAGGTTCTTAACAAGCTTGAGGAACAGACTAAGCATTGTCAGCAAGATGCCAAAGTAAAGAAAGTGAAGATAATGTCAAACCAAGCTGAGTGCAATAGAGTCAAGGAGTACGTCACTTCGGTGCTAGGTTATCCAAACCTGCGTGACGTTCTCCCAATAAAAGCAGCAATTGAAGATAAGATAAGGAAAATGGTTTCCACAAAGTCCAAGATTGAGAGGGTGTGTTCCCTGCCGAATTTTAACCCGTCTGGAGAAGATACTTTGAAATCATTTATCACCTATTTTGGAGACGTTGAAATCATACAAATGGATATTGCAGGTAGTTTGTGAATTTTGATCTGCTCTATGTTACTTGAAACTTAATAAACAAATCTTTAACATGTTTGAAAAAGATTCTTAACGGTTCAACTTGTTTTTACGTTAATAATTGATAGAGACTGTAATAGATGCTAATATGTCTACAGGTGCATACCAAAAATTTGTTCACATGCCTGTGTATCTTAGTGCAAATATCATGTAATTTGGCATGTCTTTGAGGCATGTTACGAAAAAGAAATGGAAGTGAAGATCCATTACGCCTTCACGAAATCGTATGCCATACCCAACAGTTAACTGTAATAGTTTTTGGCAGGTCATTGAACTCAGGGGTCAAAATTTCGAAAAGAGTAAACTTTATTTTTCTCTACAAAACCCTTATAAGTAAACAACAGTTTTAAATACTAGTCATGTTTGTTCGTTTGCATTAAGTCAATATAATTTCGTTGATTTTGTTCACATAGAGTCGAAATGGAATATTTAAATCGAACTTGAAGGAAATCGGAATTTCGAAAATGTGACCCCTTCTGTCTAATTAATCATGCCGAAATTCACAAATTTTCAAATTGAGAGAGACTTTGTCAGTTCTTCTGAAGGTTTGAAGTAAATTGACGTTGAAACTAAACCTAAATTACAAGATTTTCACTAAGATACAGTACTATGCGAACAAACTTTTGACATGAAGATGTATAGATCTGATCAAGTCTGTAAAACCGTTTGTAAACTAACCATTCATTTAAGATGTTCAATTCTAGAACCAACACAGGTCCAATTGAAGGTAACCTCCCCGAACTCAGAAGCCCGACATCTTATATCATACAGCAGGACCTTTCTTCTACAGCAACAGTTCACCGGACTCTCAATCCAGAGACCCGGGTCACTCACCCGAGCCTTTCCAGAGATCATCCCCGACACGGTAGGGAGTCTTTTTGACAGTGAAAAATAATCGAAATAACGTCACAGTTCGTCATAAGTTTTATCTAAACGAAGGTGTCCAATTAATTGTTTACTGCAAACAAAATATTGCTCTTGTAAGTGTTGTGCAAGTGTCTAATACGTGTCTATTCGCTTCTTTAGTTATATGAATACCAATAACTATAAGATTTAGAATGTTTAAATTTGAAAACTACGTGAATGAAACTCAAAATAATTCCCTAGATGCTGCTCATCCTGTGAGTGACGCAGAACAATAAGATGGCTAAAAATATCTTTACATTCAGGGCTTTAAATGAAACCAACTTTGTGATTGAATTGAACTCTATTCTAAGATACCCAGTTAGGTAATTGCTTTTTAACATGCATTTACCATATTACGAAATGACCAATACATTTGATTAAATATTGTGTCCTTACCATGGGTTGCAGCCGTTCTCTGTCCCTGAAAGCATATCATCGGGCGTATTCGTTGGTCAAAAGCTTCCTGTCTTATCTAAGAACTTCCTGAAGCCTTTGCATGGGGTAGGTGCCTCTTTGATGATATCGAACTTGATATTTGAAGCAAAAGGTGAAAACGTTCAGACGTTTTGTAAACAATGGAAATTTAACCTATGATAAGAAAGATCCTTACAATATCAAAAGTTGCTTTTCACTATCAAAAATTACATAAGACATTTTCCCACAACATTAACAAAGGAATTACAAAATATTCACATTAGAAACTATCATTAACGTTTTGTTATATACTCAGGAGTCTGCTGTCAGAATGTATGTTTAGATATACCTATATAGGTACATGAGAATATATCATTCAGTTAAAATGATATTGTTTTTTTGTTGTAAAGGCTGTAGTCCCAAATGCACAGAGTTTAAAACCCAAGGAGACTGGTAAACGGGATGAAGCTGATGCTCATGTCGAAAAACAGATGCAACCTGCAACACAACAGACAAAAGAGGTTCAACAACATTATTACTTACCCGGAGTTTTGAAAGCGTGTATGCGGCTGTGAGATTCTTGGTTAATTTCATATTTTTGAAGTCGTGAATACAAGGGTCGCGTACACCCTAAAACACCACATGGCGAATTTATTACCCTTTAAGAGAGTTTCAACTACAGAAGAAGGTAGTTAAGTATCAGTATATCAGTGTCAAATACTCTACAATACATATATCGCTCGCCAGTGAAGTAAATGTATATTTGAAAATGAAATACCCTAGACGACATTTTCTGTAGATATGTATGACTAATGAAAAGAATTGTTATCTAGTCGAAATGCGATGGATCCAGTCATCATTAAAGTAAGTGTCGTCTGAAGTATTTTATTTTCAAATATGAATATATACGCCGGCGTTGATATTCTTTTAAGAATCTTTTGAATATATGCTGACTGTACACTTGAAGCAACCGAATTTCAATGTGTTATATATATATGTATATATATATATATATATATATATATATATATATATATATATATATATATATATATATATATATATATGTGAAGTTAGAAGTAAATGTCGTAAATGTCGTCTGAAGTATTTTATTTTCAAATATGAATATATACGCCGGCGTTGATATTCTTTTAAGAATCTTTTGAATATATGCTGACTGTACACTTGAAGCAACCGAATTTCAATGTGTGATATATATATATATATATATATGAAGTTAGAAGTAAATACAATCCATTTTAATGGCTAGCGCTTTCAGCTCAACGAGCCTCTTCAGGCCATACATACAACGGATATATATATATATATATATAGGAATGTGGCCCTACGGATTTACATTTTACATAGTTTATGAAATAAATTAACAATTTGTGTGAAGTATGGACCATTAGATTTGATTAGGTTCTTTCCTTTCAAAATATAGAATATATAGATATATATTATCAAAATGTATAAAGCATATGGAATATAAATTCAATTCAAAATATAGAATATATAGATATGTAATATAAATATATATAAAGCATATGATATAGAAATAGACACTTTCCGCTTACGAGATATATGTTTTTTGACAACCAATAATCTTTTTCAAATATACTTTCCAGGACACAAATTCCGATGATCTTCGTAAGGAAGTAGACGATGTGTTGTCACTGTTAAAAGTATAAAGCAAACAATCATATTTACGAAAATAGTGGTTATATTAGTGTCGATAAGGATAATGTTTATCCCTGACTACATTGAAAAACTGGCCCCTTTTTCTTATCCTGATAAATATCATGATTTATTACATGATTACCAGTGAAATACCGGTAAATAAACCATATTATCAGTCACTAGTGTCTGATCACAACAATGACCTGACGTCATCAAACCATGCTCTGATGTAATGAAACCCTCGTGACGTCATGTTGTTGCTAAGGTGACGGGAACCTTCAGGGACAGACTCAACATACATGTGATTCGATTACAGTAAAAATGAAACACTCAAATAATAAAATACAATTTTGTCATAGATTCTTCCTTTGTTTACTTAATTTCGATTACTGTTCATTGAATTCTTCACCCTCACATATTCTTTAACAGAAATCAAGTAAATCAGAGATTGGGAAGACCAAAGTTGAAGACGTTTCAAATGACGACATCATCGTTGACAGGGATGGCGTGGCAGAAACATCGGTAGGACGTTTTTGAAGCGAAAACAAACTTATAATCAAGTAAAAAAGTTGTACTTCAAACTTCTATATTATCTGACTTATGCCATTACTTACCCAAACCTATACTCCAAATATATGTATATATACATATTTATTGAGTGAAAAACTAATATTGATATTGTATTAATGCCTTAGACTATATGACCATGTTTCTTTCTAGAAATGGCAATCTGTCGAAGGGGCAGTCACCACTTTGATGACGTTTTGACGTAGAGAAATACTACTTGTTCTTCATTCTCACACATTCTTTACCTTGATAACGTGAAAAAAGCGGTGATTCGATTTTTCAAAGATGACCATCAATACAAAAAGTCCCTTCAAACTTCTACCAAATCTTAGATCCCCAATCATTGATTGACTCAAGACTTAACTGCAAACGTAACAAATTGATATCCAATGAAAGTCTTAAAGTCTTTGACCATGTTTCTTTTAGCATGTTCTTTTCTTAATGTAGCAAATTGTAAGAAAACTAAAAGTGTTTAAGAATTACTGAATATCCATAGAAACAAGGATTTTATTTGTGGACTTCCAGAAAACTGTCACCATTCAGTCAATTCCCAGGTTTAAAAGGAATTTCAGAATTTTTTGAGAAAAGAAGGTTAGATAAATCAAACCCATTGCATACAATTATACTTTTTAATCATGTATCAATGAAATTTATTACCATGTTAGTTAAACCTTTCAATTAACAAAGCAGCTTTGTTTATGCCGATGTCAAAGATTTCCTCATTATTTCAACTTGTCGCAACTGATACATAGATTACAGCTAGCTAGAAGAGTATAGAAACCTGTGCCCTACTAAGAAAGCCTCTAATAGTATGACTAACTTCAGTTTAGTATTTGCCTACTCAAAAATTTGGATTGACAATGTAAACAGGGCCAGGGCTGGTGTCCCATTAAAGTATTGCTGTTGACATCATGTTCCCACAGAACCCTTGTTTCTATCACTTAAAACAGTACTTCCCATGTAAAAATGGCAGGACAGCATTGCTGCTAAGACTGCTATTTAAAGGGTAAAATCAATTGAAAATCTAATCTCCTTGTTCCCTTGCAGTACTACGCGACGAGCCAGCCTCAAGGTATGCATCGCCCCCAGAGGTTTATGACTCCTACACAGCCGAACCAGATGTACCCCGCGATGTATCAGTATATGGGACAGACCAAGGGCCAGGGTTACCCAGCTACTGCTAACGTCATGGTGCAACAACAGGGGCAGATCATGGTGAGTCTTGAACTTACAAACAAGAGGGCTTGATTTATGGGGATTATGGAATCTGAATGTGTTCAGAATTACCAAGTCGTGGTTCAGGGGAAAGGATGGATCATACCTGTCCCGCCTTGCGTTCAGTAATACATTGCTTGCGGCGTGTATCCTTTCTTTTAAGTGTTTGCAAGTGCTCACGAACATCCTCGGAAATTCTGTGTCCCTGAATATTGGGCTGGAAACTAAAAATAGAGCCCTCTCGTATAGCACTTGATTAAAGTGAAATGTGTAGGTTTGTAAATGCTTATGATAAAAAAATTAGGTGCTAAGGATCACACATGAAGTCAACTGTAAGACGTTCTTTTCAATCAATAAATGGAGTAGATAAAACAAAGGTACCAAGTTATTTTTACGCTATGCTTTAAGTTTCACAAAGTCAAATGAATGAAAGGTGTTCATTAAAATCTCCACCTGTTTTGCTACATAGATATATACATATGGGACTACATACAATCAGTTTGAGAAAGCAAATGTTTTAATCCTTTTTAAGAAATTGTTATTTGCAAACACTTAGATTTAAGAGTATGAAGAAAATCGTCCTGATGTACATGTATATAGGTGAGGTGTACTGATGTAGATTATGAGGGTTGCTTAGCTACCGCCAGAATGAATGTGCAACAACTTGAAACATGATCAGATAATTGCACGACAAGCACAGATAAAAGAAAAGAAAATTCATTATTCCTTTAGGTAGCTGTTGGAAAGTACAGTTGTAAAGTGTAATATATTATTTTATGCTTGTTAGATGCAACAGAAGCGGAGTTGCTTCCCTTTGTTTTTCATACAGAATTCTTGTGCAATGTCAACATAGTCTGTTGGGCAAGTTCAGGTGAATTATATTTGGCAGTGATCAGAAGTTTGTTATTACCTTCATTGATTTTGTATTATTGCTTGTCATTTTGGTATTAATATAGCTCAGAAAAGCTTTGAAGATATCTAAATGTTGGTCCTGAAATTATGCAAGGAGAGGTTTACAAAACTTGAATTTAAGCATTGTTTCCCTTCCAGTTCCAACAAAGCCAGAGAATGCCGACCCCCCAATACATCCCAAACACCCAGATCCCTCAACTCGCTGCTGCCGCGGCCACAGCACAGTACCCAAGCCAACCTACACAACAGTATGGCAGCACCTCGCAGTTCCAGCCTGTTTATTATCAGGCAGTGAGTATTTGTGTTATATCTTATCGCACACTTGTCTGAAGACATTGGTGATATTCTAAAATACCAAGGCCTGTGGTGTTCATAATTTACTGGCTGTAGGGGTCATTTTCATCAAATTTTAAAACTAAGGACCTGTTACAATGAAAGTTTATAAGTAAACGATGGCACCTGCAGTGTTCAAGCAAATCTAACCAGCAATTAGCTGACAGGTGCTTCTACAAACCCAATTTTAGACCACATGATGAATATTCCTGTCTTAAGCATCATGAAGATCATGTGAATTCCTCATTGCTGATGGTCTAACTAAGCTTTTGACCATTCTCTCACCACAGAGGTTCCCCCGCCCTAAATTCCTAAACAACCTCTGTTCGATTAAGAGCTTTACTCAAGCTTCAGGCAGTTTCCCCTAGCAGCAAAATATTTTATAGACTCACAATATTTCAGTGCATAAATTAATACGACTATCCAAAATTAGGAGGACTGAGGATTTTTTTAATGTTACAATTTTCAAATGGAAAGCTACATCTTACTTTCCATCATACGTTTCTTGGGATGTTAAATCAAACTTTTTATCTTTGAGCTGAATTCAACCTTTTTTATTTTGTCTATAGTGTATTTTTCACCATTACTTTCAACTATTCTTCTTCAAAGTCAACTCAAGTTTTGATTGCCATTCTCTGTGATTTCATTTTCTCAGAAACACTTTATATGTGTGTTTGCAGGGAGGACAGGTTCCTATAGCTCAACCGGCCAGACCTCCTTCTGGATATGGCATGACTACCCCAACAGGAACGTTACAAAAGGGGGAACGCAAACCCATACCTATAATAGACCCGAATTCAGGCCAGCAAGTACAAACAGAATTGGGAGAAAACAAAACAACGCCCCCTGGTGGTAGTGCAAGAAGTACACCAGTGGGAAGGCAAACAGCTGAGGTATGAGGGTTTGAGAATATATGAAAACCTTTCTTTTCAGATACCTAATTTGCTTATCTCTGCTTTTAAATTCTTAAATGCCATTATGATGTCCTACTCCTTACTACCATCTTACTACCATTCATATGTCAAGAATTATTTGAAAAACATTTTGGTATATTTTCTGTCAAATGCTTTCAGCCTTCCAGTATGTTAATTTCGTTAAACTGTATTAAGCTTGCACTAGGTCTCATTTATTATTGAATGCTGATCATTGGCCTGACACAATATCAGGTAATTCAGAAGAAGTTATCCAGACTCTCAGATTTATACATTATAGTTCTGTCTTTTGACTTCTCATTTCACACCACTCTTCTTCTTCATCTCAACCCATAACAACTTACCTTACCACTTCTCACCTCACATAGCCTTTCCTTGCCTTTCCTCTTCTTAACCTACCTCATCCATACTTACAAATTTGCACTAAGAAGTAAGAAGTGCTAGAAGTACTTCAAAACTGTGGTTTTTATCCTCTTGGATATAGAAATGATCTCCGTTAAGTGAATGAGTATTACCAATCTGCAGAAGTGGTGATATTTTCCTATTTCTGATTTATGTTTTGAGTTGTATTTATTTCTAAAGAAACGATTTGCATGTGGACTCTGTACACATATAGTTTCTTTCCAGTAGCCAAACTCAAAAAGCGTTTTCCATATCTTTCCTGAACATATCTGAAATGGTACCTTTTGATTTTTTAAGAATTTTTGAAATATTGTTTTATTGTTTTCTTAGCAGCATCCTGAATGTTGACTCTGTACAGGGGTCGTTACGTTCCACGACGGGAAAACAACTCCAAACTGCTTATCATACCTTTCTGACACACTACTTGATGATTTTATTAGAACATTTTATTTCAAGATTTCAAATATTCTTGTTGCTTATTATGGGGTGACGGTGAGATATGGTTTTTTTGATGACTTTAAAATTTGACTCTCCTAAATGTTCACCTCCTCAAACCTCGCTTCAGTTCCCAACCTGCCTCCCATCTTTACCTCACCTTAACTTGCCTCGACCGTTTTGGACAACGTTGGATTCACCACCTATCTCATTTTAAAAAATGAGAAAAAAAAGATATACTTCAAAACATTGATTTAAATGAAGTTAATCAAATCTTTATCGAATTATTGCTTCCTAGTAATAGTGCAAGTACACCAAATATGACGATAGAATTTTAAAACATGATGATATTTCTTACAACCACACTATAAATCATTCACTGAATGTTTAAGGAATTATATCTGTTTGTAATTGACAAAAAAGGATATACTAAATATACGCTTGTTGCAGTAAGTTTGTTTTGTTTTATTTCCATTGGTAAAGCTGAACTCAATCAAGGCTCATATATTCCCGTTTTCTGTTTACAGAACAGCCCTCCTCCCCCACTAGCCCAGTCACGTATGCAGCAGCAGAACATTGCTGCACAGTTTGCTGCTCAAGTTGCTGCCACCCTTGAAGCCATATCATGCGCATACACACGACCACCCAACATCTGACTCTCCTGCTCAGATGGACTACAGAGACTAAACAGGTGCTTTGCCACCAGCGTTCATACCCGCGGCTGTATCTAACGCGTCTGTACCAACCATGTCTGCGCCAGAAGAACCTGTAGCAGAAGTCACCAATACAGAACTAGAAAGTGCTGTAGATAAACCACAACCGGATAAATAGCTGCCCACTTGAAGCCAGATCGTACGCTTGCACATGACCGCTCACCATCTCACCAGAGTTCCTACCCACCAGAGTTCCTATCGACAGTGCCTTGACAGATGAACTTATCTTAAGACACCACATTTCCGAAGAAGGTTATCTTCTTTGTATTTACCTGTAAAAATGTAATTTTGTTTGCCATAATCTTATCAATTCATTTATTTTGATGAATAAGTTGCTTTCCATGTATTGACAGTTTTTTTTCAGATTTAACTCCACTTTCATATTCAGAATTCAGCTTAATATCTATGGTTATTACGCATTGTGTCACATTCTCTCACGCAGGACACACAAAAAATCGCAGCCATAATTCTAAAAATTATAGCTAAAACCATATATTAACCTCCCGTTGAAGCTACCGCCGCTAAATAGCTGTGGTTATTACAAATTGTGTCACATCCTTTTACGCATGACAAAAACCTCCGCCTTCCAAGTGACTTGCTAAGATAGACCTTGCTGCATTTCCATAACTTTTCTGTACCGTTGTCATAGTTGCTGCGAGGGATCGTGATAGTCTAATTAGCAATCATATTAGAACTGCAACTGTAGCTTATACACATGTTAACGTGAATCGTGTTTCAACAGGCCATATTTTATTTTCTACAAAATACAATCATTTATTTGACAAAATTGGTTGATAATTCAATGACATATATTTTTTTCGATGAAGCCTTGTTATGATAAAGGTAATAATAAAACATCCATTGTCTCTTCAAGTGAATATGCCTCCTCCATTAAAAATATTGTCTCAATTTTGCAAGGTTAATATATGTGCATGTCGGGCAAAAGGTTCATCAATTACATAATTTTTTTCTCTCATGTTTTGATTTCATATGTTTGCGTTCATCAAATGCTTAGATAGCGAATTTCAAACAAGGTATCCCTGCGCCCTGTTTCAGAAAGAAATGACATAAAACACCTGAAATGTGAAATGATGTTATTTCTTGCTAAATGTTTTTTTTCAGATACAGGAAGCAAAGGGACGGTAGTCGCAATGAAAACTGCGGCAGCCATAAGTATTAGCGATACACAATTTATTTTAAACCCGCTGTAATGACCGTTATAACATCTAGGGAATTACTATTTGAATTAAAATTTTAACTACTCAATGGCAAGATTCACTGGCAACCGTCACTGCTGACCTTTCGTCTAAGTTTGTCTATATCTATTCTTTTAAACTCTTTATGTGATTGTTTGACCTCTTTGATTATTTGCAAGATTATATAATAACACAACACATAGATATTTTGTTAACAATATATGCGTAGACTTTCAACATAATTCACTGCAAGACATTGGTTACAATCGGTTTTTGAAATCGAGGTGGTCAAGATGGGCGAAACAATTGCATTGACCAGCGACACAACATGTTAAAAAAACTACGGCCCGCCATGTTGCTTTGAGGGATAATGACGTGAAAAAAGGCTCTGTACTGTAACTGATTTTTAAAAAATCATGAAAATTTACTATTCACTTTATATATCACAAAGTTGTCCGCTGAGGGCGTTATAGATGAAAAAATATCATTTGGCTTTGTGTGTGAAAAGAAGCATGTGTGCGTACGTCCATCTTGTGTATTTCAACTTTGCTGTTAAACCTTTAGTTTGCTAGTTTTGATGATCAAGGCTTTATGTAACAATTACATCTGTAGAATTTCTTGTTAATGTTGAATATTCTTAAAAAGTGCAAGTGATGCGATATTGTTGACACCCTTTTGAATAAATAACAAAATGTGCTCAGTTACATTTTTTTTTCAATCATGAAAAGATATTGCACAGAGAAATTGTATAAGCTAAAAACTCCAAGAAACCACCACTGACTCGATGTGAAATAAATCTCGTGTAAACAACTACAGCTGCATCCCAAATGTTTGTTCACTTATCATATCCCAGTGCAAAAATCATGTAATATGTATTTCGTTTGGTCGTCAGTTTGGCTCATTGGCTGAATAATAAACAAATATCTAATTCATAACGTTGTGAAAAAAAATTAGAGATTCGACTAATACAGTTAAGCTAGACTAGAGTTTAGAAATTGTTAATACACGATTTCCAATATTTTAAGGTTTACTATAACGTACGAACATACGTTTATATTGGTGAATTTGTAATCACTTTCTTAAGCAGGCTATATCATTATCGGTTTCGTTTTGGTTATGTTATGGTGCCTCACAGATATCACAACTGACATAATATTCGCAGTTAGTTAAGCAGCTAGGTAAGAAAGCATTCAGTAGCAGCTATATTGTGTTTGATTTGACATGTATACGCTACTTAACTAAAAATACCCTACACATTGGATTTTCGATAAAAGTTTCCAATCTTATTTTCACGAAAATTTAATTCTTGTTAAGCATTATCAGTGTTAAGGACATCAGTATGTATGTACATGAATATTTACTTTTATCACATGCACTAGGCAAAGGGAAACATGAAACATTAACGATTAGTTAGGTAAATGAAAACACTATCAATATCAGCTTCGTAAGCATATTTTTTCACCAAATCCATGTTCTGCACCCAAGCCCCCTGGATATAACATGCTGAATTACCTGGGTGTTTTCAAAGATGAGTATTCAAATCTACTTAACCAAACTTTCATACATCAATCTCATTACGGACTCTGTTTTTCTTCAAATAAACCTTCTCAGTTAGCTTTTTTATTTTTCTTAAGCTTCCAACTGAATAAAGATGTGTACTTAAGGAGTACATGAGAGCAATTCTTTGCCTCGTGTTATCGATTTAAAGATTAAGCCTAGGGATTTAAGAGTGCCCGATGAGCAGCGAAAGCTAGACGAAAATCGTGTGACAAACCTTCATCTCGAAAAGCTCCTCTAAGATATATCCTTCAAACATATCCAAGCTGGAATGAATCACGTTATTTTTCTCTCCTTCGCTCTACAACTGTTTCTTAGTGTCCAAGCTTGTATCGTCCTCTACAAGACATCCGCACTGCCAGGATGCGAACAAGATCTTGTTCCATTGGTGCCAGCCTACAACTCCAGCACTGTGACATATGGAACCGAATGTTTCCTTCTCTGTCGGAATGACAGGAAATGTCATGGAATCAGTATCTGTCCAGATTCTGAAGACCAAGGACTCTCCTCCTGCGGGTTGCATGGAAGAACCACAGATGGAACCTGCGGGAATCTGACGTTAGCAGCAGGCTGCAGGTACTTGGAGTTTGAAGTTGTAAGTTGAAAATAACACATTATCTTTTCTACAATTAACCTCTACAAGACTTAATGATTGCTAATATGTTTCATTGTAGGAGTAAAATATATATGCATCTAACCAGATAATAATGATTGTTGAAACGTTTTATTTTATTGAAATTAAACAGGTGGGTAAAAAACAGGACCACATTTAAACTTGTGTAACATTTAAAACACCAGTATGATATTTTGTAAAAAGTAGTAGGAAGCGGGGAAGTAACACGTTTTTAAAAAATAAATATCTTCATATTCCCCTAGAAACATTAGTCTATGCCAAATGTATTATCTTCAGAGGGTCAAAATGTCATAACTTTACCAATTTATCAGTAGTTGTAGATGAAATTATCAAGTATCAAGCATAAATCAACGCTTCCCATTTTGTGTGATCCCCTTTCAATCATTGTAAGCAGAGAAATTGGTTCCCATCTATTTCACAGATTATGTTATGCTCGTTTTAGAACTGCTTCTTTTGATCTATACCTATTGTCTTGCAAATGCTAGCACTTAATTTAATATTCCTGACATTACCGTATTTATCTAAAAATTGTGCTACTTCCCCTTTTAGGAAACTTAACTTAACCGAAAAAGCCAAAGTCGATGTAGAGAGACCTCAATACGGGGAATTCACATTTCATTATCTGAACGTACTGAAAGGTAAACGCATATTAAAAACTGATCCCTGTGCCAAGTTCACGATGTCAAATATCATTACCTCATCTTAGCACAGTGGTTGCACATGCCAAGCATCGGTAGCCTTTCTAAGCCAATGAACATTGTGGTAAAATGTTTTTAGACAAACAGTTGAAAACAGACAAACCTACAGAATCGCCGACCTAAAAAAACAAACTATTTCAAAAACGATTATTTTAGAAAGAAAATTTTTACTTTGTATTCAAATTCTCATAATACATAATTCAGGTACCAAATGGTCCGCAGTGTGTTCCTCCGAGGATCTTTGATGAAAACAAAGAGGAATGTCAATGTGAACCATTCTGGATGACTGGTCCAAATTGTGACCAGTACTACATAGGTGATGTCACATCTTCCTTTACATATCTAAGTGTACAGAAACACTTGTACCTCTAAACTTCAAGTTCATTATCAATAATATTTGATTTTAAAGTAGTTTGTTGTTGTTGTTGTTGTTGTTGTTGTTATTGTAAATGTTCATGAAGTGAACTGACTGGTTTAGAGACATATTATGTTTTTTCTCTAAATTATAAAAAGCGGTGACAAATTGTAACAGTATCACATACTTAAATGAAAATAATCAAAATGTAAATAATAGAAAGTATTGTTAATAATAGCCTTTACAAATATAATTTCTGACTTTTTATATCGGTAAAATGTCTTGTAAATGTGCTCATGTTGTCTATGTTTAATTAAAGGTTATCGCAGGAAGGCGACTCTGGATGTGAGGCAGAATTTTTTGGATTACAACTGATCTTTTGAGAAATGTTATATAAATTATGTTTTTTATTACTTAGATGTTACATCAGATTCCAATTTGGCTAGTCGGAATTGTTTGACGAGAATATTGACAAAATAGCATGTCATCTGATTTGCTGAAAAACTTGCTCTTATGATATATATGATTTACTTCCACAGACTGTTCTGAGGCCTTCTCGGCTGGTTTGCGAGTTCCGGGGCGCATGTTGACCATGTTCATCAAGCCGAGGATATCACCAGCTCCGTTCAAGGTCGAATGTTATTTGGATTGGGGCGGATACACTTACTTTCAGAGGAGATACCCGTCATGCCCGGATGATATGATGGGTCTCGACTGGGCTGACTTCATGGGTGGTTTTGGCGAACTGAACTGCTCCTATTATCTCGGTCTCGAGAAACTGCATCACCTTCTGCAGAATGGGGTTTTCTTCTTGAATATTGAAATGGTTGGCGATACTTTCACTGAAAATGCTTACTACACTGGCTTCAATGTGGGCGATGAGAGTACAAACTACACCGTTGACTGGGACAGTTTTTCTGGGAAAGAACCATTTGTAGGTAATGGTTTTGTTTATGGCGGCGATGGCTTCACTGCTAAAGGATCCCGTTTTGCCACCTATGACAGAGATGTAAATGGATGTGCCACAGCACAGGGGACTGGTTGGTGGTACAACGAGAACTGTACATATGTGAATCTGAACTTGCCCTTAAATACACCACCGGCTCCTGGGTCTCTAGGGTCTGCAGCATGGCCTGCACATGGAACTCTGACAAATCTCAAGCTTTTTTATTGGTACTTAAAGAGAATAGGATAGATATTAATCCTAATCATTCTCAAAGGACTGTCAACCCAATGCATTTATATATCTAAGTTTTTGCCTAATGATGTACAAAGAATAGAACTTAGATGTGGTGCCCAAAAATCTAATTCTCTTTCGGCAACATTTTGCAACAATATTTTAAATAAGGTAAATAAGACTATAATTAAATGCACAAAATTTATTGAAGGAAATATATACACTAACATAATACACTTAGATTGTAAGGGAGACTAGTCTAAAAAAAACATTTATCAAACTTTTCGGACCTGAGCCAGCTGTAAAATTTCTGTTAGCCTCTACAGCTGCATATCAAAAGTTTGTTCACTTACTACTGTATCTTAGTGCATCATGTTATTTGGGTTTTGTTTGAACGTCAATAACATAATTTCAGCAGAACTAACAAAGGATCTCCAATTGTCAGTGTGTAAAATAGCCAGTTTTTAACTTATTTTAGGGTTGTTTAGTCTCTCCTGCTAAAATTCGAATTTTGGTATTATCAAATAAACAGAATGGGGCACATTTTCGAAATTCCGATTTCCTTAAATTTCGATTAAAATATTCCATTTCGACTCTCTGAGAACAATGTCAGCAAAATCATATAGACTTGATGCAAACGAACAAACATGACATTTTAAAAAGTGTTGGTCACTTATAAAGGATTTTGTAGGGAAAAACAGAATTTACTGTTTTCGAAATTTCGACCCCTGGTTTTGTACCTTATATGCCGAGGATTTCGGCCTGAGTGTAATAAAGTTCTGTTCTGTTCTGGTCACTTCAGTGACTTGCCAAAAACTATTACGGTTAATTGTTGGGTACTGCCTACGGTTGCGTTAAGGTGCAATGGTTCTTCACTTCTGTATTGATAATTCAAAATTATCCGTTTCTTTTTCGCAATGCTACGATGCCTCAAACACATGCCAAATTGCATGATATTTGCACTAATATACGAAGGTATGTGAACAAACTTTTGGTATGCAGGGTTACAGAAATGCTACTATTTCAAACAAGTTTGAGATAGTTCAACTAAACCATTTGTCAATAAAACATGTTGCACGTGGTATACAATGAATATGTTTTATCAAAACTTCTCACGAAAAGCATTTTGAATACCATTATCGATTCTACCACGGTTTTATCATCAAGATGAACATTGATAGCAAATCAAATAAATGCTTATTTAAATTTGACAATCAGAATATCGATATTGTTGATAATTATATTTACCTCGTATTAAATTTTCATAGAAATAGATGACTCATTTATGCTATTTAAAACCTTGCACAAAGTGCTATGAAGGTAATGTTCTGTCTTATAAAACGAGCTAGAAATATATTGTTGCCCCTCGATTGCCTCGATTACCTTTTGCTCATAACCAAAAAAGCGGAAACGACAGCCGCTATGGTCAATCTAATAATACTAATACTCTGTTATTAAATCGGTTAATTTACAACATTGCTTTCATAAAACATATTTCATGATTTGTTCTCAGTTCAGATTGTAGGTAAATTCAATAGCTGCACACAATACTAGTTCAGCCGTTTCCAAGTGTCAATAATTTATCCGTTTTGTGCACAGCTAACCATAGATTTGTATATCTCCAAGCCGACAGCGACTGTCTTTTTCATTGTTGATTGCAGGTAAATTGTAAAGAATGTTTAGTATGTCATTGCATCGATAGAAAGTTTAAGTGAATGCATAAGTCCTCGTTAACCTTAAAATAGGCAATTTAAACCGTAAAAGCGTGCACTAGTGCCTTTAATGTTGAAGAGCATGAGCGTACATCACTATCAATAAGGCTTTATTACTCTCCCGTTGAAGATACCGCCGTTTGATAAATCTACAAAGTTATTACACATTGTGTTGATTGACGTCACAATCGTTAAGCATGACGTCACAATGTTAGCGGCGCAGCGACATTGGCTATCCCAGCGATTTTCATGATTCTTCTTTGATATAATTCAGCGAGTTATAAATAAAATACTAAACTCAGTCCCATATAATTACATTTTTATGAAACTCGTGAATGGTATCGGTATGTAACTCGCTTTCGCTCGTTAAATAACAAACCACACACTCGTTTCATAAAAATGTTATTAAACGGGACGTCTATTAGTATTCTCTATATACTCAACAGTAAAGGCTTTGTCTTGTTCTCTTAAGAGAACACGAGTCCATTGAGGGTAAACATATTGATAGACGTCAGGACTTCAAGCATTTCTCCTTGTTATTTTACATCAGAAATGTTTAAACCAAATACGTACGTACCTGATAGATAAGATATACACAAGACAATACCCTGTAGAACGCTTGAAGCCAGAACATTAATTTAACATAACATTTCCTTAAAACACTTAGTTGTTGTATATCTACTTAAAAGTTAATGCAGTACATTTGGGGTAAAGGTTAATCAGTACACTGACTGGAATATTTTTATTTAACGATACGTTCTGTGATGTGATATAATCTAAATTCACTGTCAAGTACGTAATAATATTTGTCTTACGAAAATGACTGACAACTTCATATGACCGTTAGTATTAACTGATTGTTTTTGTTTGATTTCGTTAAAAGGAATTATTGCATAGCAGACCATAAATGTTTATCTCGATTTGTTTTTCAATAGTCCGGTAAAGGGTTTTTTAAGGGGACACGTCATATTACTATATTAAGATAAAAACGCGCCTTTACCCACGATATCATTATTGTTGTCATTAATTCTCAATTAAAATGTATGTCATATATCATATTTTCATAATGTATTCAACAGGTTTGAATTTAGTCATGAAAATCGTACAGTTAATTGAAGTGTACAAAATTGATTACAAATAGTGCATTTTTCTTTTAATTCAAGATTAATCATTATAACCCTTTATTTGAAAAATAAAATATTGTTTTGTTCAAACTCTCCTGTATGATTTAAGTTTAGCCCATGGGACGTACACGAGACTACACATAAGGCTTTAGGGTAATTACTTCAAGACTGTTTCTATACCTTATTTTTACTCGTTCTTCATCGTTTTCTTATTTAATTCCCATTTGTTTACAAGTCATAAACCCACAATTGGAGTGGCTGCAAACACTGATATGCATATGTATTTTGTAAACGTGCACTTTTTATAAATACTTTCAAAATAGCATTAGAAAAAACTGAAAGTCAAATCATGGAAAAGTTTTTTAAATTATGCAATGAATGAAACAAATGATAAAAACATTAACAATTTTATTTTGATTTCATTCCCTGACGTTACTTTGCCCTTTATTATTGATTCAAGATGCAAATTTACAGAATATATGTATTCTCACAAACCGATAGGACTTATAGACATTG
Source organism: Phorcus lineatus (assembly GCA_921293015.1). Taxonomy (NCBI): domain Eukaryota; kingdom Metazoa; phylum Mollusca; class Gastropoda; order Trochida; family Trochidae; genus Phorcus; species Phorcus lineatus. Next base: position 34,270,749 of record OV121094.1, read on the forward strand.
ATCAAAATAGCCTTAGTTGTTACAGTAAAATAGTTTTTAATGAGGCCAGACCCGTAAATAAGGTAGAAGCCAAAACAAGTCTAAATAGAGTTTAGAGTTCAGTATCTTTTCATTTCATTTAAGTTTTTTTAAATTTATCGATTGACTGATGAAATGTTCATTTCAGAGTCTAATTGTTAGACTAGACAGTTATCTTCGACGAACATTTCAAGACGAATTTTGTATCAAGAGATTTAGAATTTTTTCTCTCTATTTCATCACGGTTAATTTTCTCATGGCATCAAGGTAAATCATTTCTTTGAACGTTTGATCACCAAAACTCGGACAAGTTATACAAACTTCAAAATAAGATCATCCTGCGTACATGTCAAGTCTAGTCCTGTTAAAACCAAGAGTCCTTAGGTCTTACAAGTTCTAAAAGTTAAACCGATTGATTTTAATCAAGACAAGCTAAGTTCTTTACTCTAAAATAACCACCCAGGTAGTATGATATGAAAATGCACTTATCTCCTCTTAATAAATGAGTTATTATTGATTGTACTTTTTATCCCTTAAGGCAAGAACTAAGGGTTTCTGCTTTCTATTATTACTCAGAGTACAAATGTTTTAGAATTTTAAAATGGCTGTTTCCACAGCACGATATTGATTATGAAAATAACAAACAATAAAGAATATTTACCACCGTGAATTCAATCTCACATATAGCGTCATAAACTTATATTTTCAAGTGCAAAGCGTCTTTTACCTTTGTTATACACAATAACAAAGATTTAGTTCAGAATTAAATTAGTTTCGAATATGACACGTGCAACGCAAGACAGACGCGAATTAAGCAAACTAATCATCTGATGTTCACTCTATACAGTGGTTAATCCTTAACATTTATCTCTATTTATGCTTTCACATAAAAAGTATAAAATATTCACTTTAAATATAGCTTTCATTTCATTCATTACATAAACTTTGATGTGAAAGTGTATGCTTTTATTTCTAGGATTATAATCATGTGTATTATACGCACTTTACAAAACGACCTTTTTAAAGTTATATCCTGTAGATCAGTTCGCTTTTCTCAGGTGTAAGTAAAGTTCATTCCTCAATAATCTTTACATAAGGATAGAGGTTATTAATTCATCATTTCGAACATCTTCCGAAATACAGGCAAAAAACAGATATAAATATAGCATTTCTTAAATCAGACACCCACGAGTCTTTAACATTATCACATTACCATATAATAACATTCAACCAATGTTTTACCGATAATAACTGTGATGTAATAGAGAGGCTTATGGCCAGTTTCTCAAAAACAAACTTTGTTAGAGAAGAATTTACAAACTTCTAAGGAATGTTCAAAATACAATGTATTTGTTTTCAACTGAATCTATATATCTACCCATATCTCAGAACCATTTAAAAGAATTTGTGGAGTTTTTCTATCAAATTTATAGGAAACCAGTGCAAAATATACGAACGGTTGTAAGAATATTAATCCAAAAAACGTCGCTATTGTGAACTAGGTTACGGGTGATAATTTATATATAAGCTTTGTTGTATCTGGTTTATCGCATTCTCTGATCTAACTGTTTGAAATAAAAGGAGAATATGTTTCAAACTCTTGTTTTGTGAGTGTCTATTGGACATGTTTACATCTCAGACTCGTGAACATGTATTTCTTCCATAAATGGCAGTAAACCCTTTTTTCTACAAATGGATTGAAATAATTCGTTGAGAAACGTCATTTTGCAAATCTATTCAGTATTACTAAATTTACATAGCAGAGTTGATACTCAAACCAGATGGGTCAACATCATGTCCCTGGGTTTGCGATCTCATCTACTCGCTTAAGTGTATTCTCGACATAAAATATTTCAATCCAACAACTGCCAAAATATCATCATTTGCATAATTTAAAATGCAATATTACATTCAAATTAAAGATATTAATATAATCCTTATAGGGAATCATAAACATTAAATAGATGATATTTAAGGATGAAAGTCAAATACCATATAGGGATATTTTGCAAATCTTTCTTGGGATAGAGGAAATTAATAATTTCACGAGTGGTCCGGCAGGGCACAGGAGTTGAAATAACAAGTTTAACAATGTCACGTGATGTATAAACCTGGTATTTGACAACATTTTTGTTATCAGAAATTTGCCTGCACAGTAGAAAGTCGTTCCGGCAAATGTGCAAACCAGTGACTATACAGTGTACAATACAAAATATAACAACGCAATATAACACAATATAATACAATATAACACGGTATAATACATTGAAAGACATTTTACTTCAAACATAAATGATTCGAAGAGTTCTCATGATAAAGATGGATGGACAACGGTAGACACTGCATATCTAATGGCATAATGTGGTAATGGTTTGATTAGTCAAAATAGAGGAACGAAACTTTAGCCTGCAGCCCTGATCAACAGAGGCTGCGGCTTTACACCAACTAAACAGATTCACATAAGTTCTGAACTGTGGCACTTTTAATCTGTTAGAGGGATATTAGAGTTATCTAGCTATTTTTTCAAATATCTACAGCTGACTTGTGTGGAACTCGGCACTGAGACTGGTAGGTATTTGATCTCGTAATGGACTTGTTCCAAACAATCCGTTCAATCCAAACTGTCAAAGGTTTAAAGAATAACGGTGCATAGCAATACCACCTGAAAAAAGAGTCATGGTCAACCAAGAAAAAAGGCGTCACAATGCAGCAGAGGACATTGATATTTAGACAATTTTAAAGTTAATTTTCGGAAATATACACTTTATATATACTATACAGTTTATCTTTTATCTAAAATGCTTAAAACATATATTAACAAAATTTAATTTATATATTCTCAAACATGTATTAACTTGAAATAAAGTAACATATTTCAAGCAACGCAAAACAAAATATGTTGTAGCAACAAAAACACATAAAAGTATAAACATGTAAATACGATACTCTTTATTGAAAACAGGCTGATATTAAATAAATGATATTTAAATAACCAACAAACATGCATGCATTAATATAATCGCCGCTGACTCCAATTTTGTAATAACGAGAAACACCATTGACAGGACAAAGAAAATATCACCAGGACAGTACATTGCTTATATCTTGGCGGGTAAAAGGGCGGAGGGGAAACATGAGTATGAGCATATGCTATTGATTTGCCCCACACTTAGTCGGCCCTGCTAAATAACTTCAACCAAATAATGTCACAATGTTCACGCACATAAGCATGAGTGATGTATAGATACAAAATAAACACATGTTGGCAATCATGCAGGACTTAAGCAAAATAATTTAAAAAATAATAAACTTAAAATCATCCAAGGACGAAATAACTTATATATTGATTTACTATTGAAACACATACTGAACCTTTATTCCAGGATGTACACCAATATATCTGTCGGTAATATAGCAAAGCAATTAGAAACAAAGAGCAACATATCTGTAAGATATACTTAATTTTAAGAACAACTGTTTCGTTGCAGTGTGATTCCGCATACGTATACGAATAAGAATGAAGGTTGTTCGTAAGTCCTAATCAATTCAGCTACATCCTATGGTTAAACATTGAAGCTTGTCCCTCTCTTAATTATAGGATGTCTTCTGTTTAATCATTGACATCAACATTGCTAAACTAATACAAGTAAAAAAACTAAAAGGATATTTATAAATTTTGATATTAATAATAATCTTTTACTTAATCCTGGACAGATTGATAAATATCAATAACAAAACCCGGATTCATATAACGTTCATCTGTTGTCCTAAAAAATTCCATAAAAGAATTTTGACATTTTAATTTAACACAAAAAGCGTTTTCATTGAACCAGGCCCAGGAAATTTAAATTGAATATCATCATAGGTAATAAATATCCACTTTGATGTTTCCTTTTTCAGTACCTCTAGTATATCAATTCATTGACACCATCAATCACAAGCAGTTTTTGGCGACCGTTTTCAAGGACATTTCATACTAATAAGATGTTATCCACCTTACTTTACTTTTCGGGGGAAAAAAGTTATAGCAAACATTTAACGTGGCTGCGAATGGGGAAAAAATCATCGCCCGCGATACACCTACATTATCATTATGTTCCTTATATCAAATAACATTAATATGTCCATGAATCTATAAACATTCATGGATGTGTATACACATTATATGCAATGTTGTTCGCAACATATGGCATATTATTGTTTTAAATCATAGGACATTCTGGAAACGGGAGGATATTTGGTTTACTTTCCTCACGTTATGACTAAGTCATAACTTGTAAGGCATAGAAGTGTAGATGTTCATTATTAATCTTAAATCTAATAATCCACAATCGTAAGCAAATACGTGTTCTTTTTGCCACTTAAATGTATATTAGCTCTTCATTTTGCACAAAAAGCCGAAAGCGTTCTGGTAACAGATATCATGTTAACATTGGTACTGTAAAATAGATTGTTATGACTATCTTAATTGTTGAAATGACCTTCTCGCAAGTTTGCAAGAGGAAGAGTAAACAAATTAAATGAAAAGTCATTACATATCGTAGCTCTCTTTTCTTTCAAATTCTAGTTAATATATTTCAGTTATTTTTACTTTTAATCACCAACATTTCCCTTTGTTATTTTCAAATCATATACAAAAAATGCCATTTTCCTTCAAACACTTGACTTACATACTAATGTATAAAACATATATATGTATATATTACTTACAATTTTGACTTTGTTTCTTTGGCATGTTCTCTTTCTCTCTCCTGTCGTTCTCTACCACGTCCATATAAACCTCATCGATGGTTTTTGGTGAGTTGGAAAGCCGAATAGGTTTCCAGGCATTCTACAATGTTTATAAAACATCGTGTTCACCATTCTATGTTGTGATGATTTCTTGTTTAACTACGGTTAAACGGGTTGTTTAATGAAATGTTTGAACCCGCTGAAATATTATATTTTGCATTTTTAAAATTCGCAGTCTTGTTCCTGTAAACCTTTTGCACTGGACAAACAGGGGAATGCTTAGTTCAGGTAACGTCTCCGATTCTAAGATCAAATCCGTGATTCTCTTGACATATAACTATAAGGTACAAGGTCTTGATATGTTATAAGATATATTCTGTTTAGAAACATACAAATCCCTTATCAAAACTGTTCTTACTTTCCGTAACATCAGCACATCTTCAAGGAGAAAGTGACATCTTTTGGACAACTTCTTTTGGATGATCATCTGTTCGACTTCCTCGAAGCACTGGTCAAGTTTACCCTGTGTGAAAGAAAACCCTTAATACCCACGGGTCATGTTTTATCCTTGAAATATTTGATAGTGTCTAAACAGTTTTTAAAACCGTTTTTATTCCACTTGACCCATAAAGATCTCATTTAGACGACAGTATTGAATACATATATTTAATACATTGGATGATTTTGATATATTGTTTATCGATTGAATTACAGTACCTTTTGGTCTAGTGATTTCCCGACTACAAAAATGAGATGACAGAAACACTCAAGAAGGACTTCAATTTGTGGATGTAATAGTCTTCGTATGCAGTCCATGATAATTTTCTCGACTGTGAAGATGTTGTTGTTGAACATCTCGCCGATGAATCTCGTAAAAGAGATAGACAACATGCCTTTATCAACACTACAAGTTATGGGGGTGGGTGGGTGAGGGGGGGGGGGGGTGTAAACTGAGTCAACAAAGCAATTTTAAAACAAATAAAAACTCCACAGCAGTAATGCTGTTAGTCACAAAAGTTTCTGGTCGTATAATGCAATGAAGTTACAACACGATTTGGCGTTAAGCATGGGATAGAACGAAAGAAAATTCATCAGCTTTCTAACAAATAGTTTGGCTTCCGCTTATAGGGAACAATATCCATTTACTTCATTGTCTGGTAGCAACATTGTAAATTGCGTTGTTTACATCGAACTTCAGGTCAGATATGAAGAGAAAATTAGTTGCAATACTTTCGTCCACTTGTAGAACTTTTGGTCATGCTTCAGACTTTTCAGATAGATGGTTTGTGAGGTAGTAACGGTTGAGGCTTTTGAGAGCTCACTGACACTCATGACGACGTTATTGTGCATGTATTTATAACAATAATCACAACGCATTCTACTTACATTAGTAGTTTATTCGTCAATAATTGACCATGAGGCACTACTAAATATCATAAGTTAGCTCTTACCTCACAATGCCGACGAATTTTCTTCGATGTTTTGCAACATCTTCGAACTTCAGATCCGTCTGAGGAACAAGAGCAGGGTCAATTATAGGTCATTAACATAGAATTTTACTATATCTGTTATGGTTCAAAATAGTGTTTTACTCTAAACTAAACGTTGCTGAAGTAGATACAAACTACGGTGTAATATCAATATGAGTGACTGTCGAAGTTTACTTGATGCAAATGGTTCTTATATATTGTATCTTCACACCAAGAGGAAGGATATACTTGCAACCTTTATGTTGGTCACTGTTTGAGCATACGAGGTTATTTCTGTAAAGTTCTTCCGACTGAGAAGCAGCAACAACTTTCTAAAACACAAATTATATCCAGGTTTCCCATCCCTTGGCACTTCAACCTTAAAAGGAAAAGTTGGTATAACTGCTCACTTTATTGATAATCAATTATTAAATTACTATGGTTCAGTACTATTGTCAAAAGCAGAGAATACATTGTATATCTTTGAAGAGAGGACAGTCCTAAATTGAAAACGACATAGATTATTTGTTTTTGGTGTCAAATATTTCACACATGAAACATGGTGTCACTTTAACTGAAAATAACAAATTAATGTTTAACGCATTAACAGGTAGGTTGAGTCGGATTATTTCAAATGAAATTAGTACTTTTTGTAATTTTGCACGTCTTGAATTCAAATAAGAGTGATTGTATGTCAAAATCAAAGATCAAAAGTAAAGTAATGCTCAAAGGCATTATAACACGCCTTTTTGGTTATCAGAGCATATGAGGATAAAATCCCTCACTTAAGCTTTATATCGATTAAATAAAATACTTATTATTCTTGACAATTGACTTGCAATCAACAATGAAAACGTTACTTCCTGTGTCAGGTATACACAGATTTTAAGGTCATTTGAATAAAATGAATAAAACCTAGAAAGGTGTACAGCTTTTGAATTTACCTAAACTCGGAGCTGTGAATAAACGATGAAATATTGTATACTAAAGCAACCTTGCAACTTTACCGATTTTGAAATGTGGTGTAATCATTGTTATTGGATTATGATAGCGGCTGCCATTTTCTCTGTAATGAGATATGCATTATCTGTGCATTCGTAGTATATGGGAAATTTTGTTCACTAGTAAATTTAATAATACAATTGACTACCCGTCAAGAGGCGACTCCTCCATTTTAGCCTCAACGAATGTGATTCTTACGTTGATAATGCAAATCAGAATCATAGAATTTTAGAGGAAAGTAACATTGAATTACCAAACAGGTAATGATTAAACTGGCCTTCATTTCCAAAAATGATATTTACAAGGAAATCAGCAACCCTTTAAGTGAAGAACTTTAAAAAGGCATTTAAGAAGTTGGAGAGATGAGAGGAAACCAAGTTCTATTGATAGGAAACTATTTATTACAACAAACAGAAATTGACCATCCATTGATCTTGAAGCAAGTTTACCTGCAGAAGGTGTGTGCACAGAGAGGCGTACTCTCTAGCATATGCTGTGTCTCTGGTCGCCTGTAGAAAGAAAGGAAGCATTTATATTCACCTCAAATTGAAATAAAGACAAACAATAATTCAATAATATTCGGCAAGATGTTTTGCAATTTTTTCTCGATGGGACGCGAAGAAATTGATCCCAACAAATCATCTGCAAATAAATTGTAGAAAATTTGAAGAAAAATATATTTTTATGTTCTTTACCTATCTTTGACTGCTCGTCCTGAGAGAAATCGTTATTATAATTGAAGGGAAATGACTTGAATTAAAAATTACATTTTCATTGAATACTGATAGCATTTTACCTGTTCCCAAATGAGACCGGTAACTCCCTTTAGCTTGGTCTCTGAGTCTATGACAAGACCCTGAACCTGTTTGATCAAAGTCTGGAACTTCTGTGGAGTCAGTTTGTTCAGGATACTGCGCACCTTACGATACAGTTCCTGAAGGAGATGATACGTGAGAGTTCTTCAACGAGGGATTATAAACAACTGATTTAATATGACATTAACTTGAAAAGAAATCGATGAGATCAACATAGAATTTGTATTTCTACTGCGCACAACCAAGACATTTATACCTGTATACAAGAGAGCAGCATGACAGTGATTGTTACCCATAGGATGAAACATAAGCACTGATATGAGCACGTGTGCACATATCACTTTTGCCTAGCAACGATTATTTCAGCGCAAGTAACCGTATTACGTCGTCTGTGACGTCATTAAACAATTGTTCATGACGTCACTATTACACTCGGAAATATGTCATATGACTTTTACGAAACTCTCGCTCTCGCTCGGGTAATCCAAAAATTCACAATCGTTTCGTAAAAGTCATATGACACACTTCCTCGGGTAATAATCTCTATGTACAAGAAGGCGGCAAATATTACTAAGGTCATAATTACGATAGTTTATCATTGTTGTCGAAATGTCTACATTACTCGTTATTCAACAATCTCAAAAGCCGCTTGATATCTCGGTACGACCATGGATGATGTCCTTTTCTTCTTGTCCGTTCAAATGCTTTGCCTACTTTCACAGATCACACACTTGAATTGACAGTCGCGGAAGGTAATCTCGCCATGATGAGTGATGTTGTTTCATTAGTATAGTTCGATGTATTAGGGAATCTGATTTGATTTCTAGCTTTACAATTCAAAAATAAAATTTTAATTTATCAAACTGACAAAAAGAGACTGTCAGGTTATGTGCACGTTACGGCTGAATAATTTCTAAGAAAAATAATAACGATCTAATTATGTATGACTATTGCCATTTAGGTATCATGAAAAAAAGTGATAGTATACTCTTCTAAAAAAAAGTAGGGGATATTAAAATGCAAATGCATTTGCAGGTTATGATATTACTATCGGATCTTGCATATGGTTTATTGTTTAGCGTATCTTTGCTTCAGAATGTCACGTTTAATTTGCAATACGGGTTATTGGCATGCTTTAAATGGGTTCCACCAGCGAGCAGTAACCACCATGCTTAATGTGTCACAGTCTGTGGTCAGCATTGTCCATATGCTTTTGCCATCCGTGAGTCCTGACCTTTTCCCCACAGAGCATGTCTGAGACATGTTCGGGTGACGTGTTCGTCGACGCCAACGTCAACAATGAATTGGCCTTGGCGCTGCAAGAAGAGTGGGACAGATTGCCCAAAATCGTGAATTTGCCGGTTGAGCATGCCACGACGAATCGCTGAATGTCTGAGGATTTTCTGGGAAAGTAAACATTATTAAGACAAAAATGGAAAAAAAATTCCATTTTCACCTGTGTGACAGTGTATCTCTTTGAAATGGGGTCGTCATATAGAACGTCCATATGAACTGTGAACTGTTAATGTGTAGGCAATTGACATGTTATTAACATACACTGGTTACCTCTAATAAAAACAGTAGTGTATTCCCGCAGTTCTGTATTGTTTCTGAATATATATAAAGAGTATATTACAGAGACAATGGTTGACCAAGGTTCAGAAACATTAAAGATCCAAACTTATCTTTATGGTATTTTTGTTGGTGTTCATAGGAGTCAAAAGACCAATTATGATAATATTTATTAATAATAACATCTCACATATGCATCCAAAAAAGAAACATACTGTGTATGACACTTCTTAGTTTTCAATAGAAATACTTACGTTTGTGCCGTAGCCTATTTATCCTGTTTTATTTTCACTAGTAAAAGTTATTCAACCTATATTTTTTCAATTAAATGATTCAATTTATAAAATGTGGTATCTGTAACTTTATCAACACATGTATTGTCCCTTGAATATGTGAATTTAGATGAACTGTTTAAAATTTGACTTAAGTTTATTGTAGACATTTTGTTAGCATAAGTTGTCAAACAATCCTAAAAAAACACATAACTACTTTATTTTGGAAGTAATGGAGGAATGAGAAATTGTAATGATTGGGGGTATTTTAATGTTATTTAATAAAACAATGTGGGAATGGTGATTTATGCAATGTGATACATGCATGTATTTTACAGTACTTTGATTTATCAATTGATGAATTGGAAACAAAGACGAGTAAATCAACAATCAGCAGTTAATTGTGGTAACAAATTCTGATTATGGATGGTGACATCTTGATTATGATATCGATTGTTGTGTAAGGTATAAAATCTTTACCCGTTCATCTGGTGATATAGTCCAAGTTTTCCTTGGATCTTTCTGTTCTTTGATTTCTTCCTTACCAGCTTCAGTCATCGGCATTTGATCTGCAAACATCTTCTTTTCCAACATCTCCTTTTCTTTCATCGTCTCTTCACCAATGATTTCAAAACCTTTTCTTTCAGGGTCTCTTCACCCGATGATTTCAATGCAGGTTTCACCATCAGTATTTCAACATCACCACCCTCTGGATTCTTCAGACGAGACAAGACTTGGGTAACTTTCTCCGGATCAAGATCACACCATGGTAGAGGAGGAGCAGCCAGCTGTTGAAAACAAGTAGGAACGATACAGATACCCCCAATACAAGAGTTACTATTGGGGTAGGGTCTACACCAAATTTCTTTTTATTATTAGACTTAATGTATTCAAACATATAAACACATTCAAGATGTGCATGTTCTCCTACGGTTAATCTTTTATATACGATTTTGTTAAGATACACTTTAAAACATCCCTTAAAGAGATAGTTGATGCATTGTTTGAGTCACATGTACCTAACACCAGTGTGTGTCATTGTGTTCTGAACTACGTGAATCAAAGCATACCCGTTCAGTGAAACGATATTAAAAGGGCAGTAGCACGTTTATTTTTCAAATAAGTAAAGTGATCTCACTAAAAAAGGAAATCAAAAGAAACAGTTCTTAATATAACGAAATGTTAAGCCGTACGCACCCATGTTCCTACCGTAAATGATTTAAAGTTGTTCACACAAAAATGGCCGCAAGTGATTTTTGTATGATACTTTAAAACAAATTCTACGACAGATGATCAGGTTGAGTTTTGAGATTTTATGATGTTATTATGATGGAGATAACATATTTTATTCACAAGAAAAGGATTGGGGACAAGTTATCCAACTTAAAATGCTCTCTTTCTAGGAGATGATATATGTGGCAGTAACTATTGATTTGGGTAATTTTGAAGAAATAACCTTTTTAAAAAAACGTGCTGCTGTCCATTCAAACCAAGATCTTAAATCTATGTATTGATTTTTAGAATTAAAATCATCATTTATGGAACCAACGCTAGATTATGTATCATTAAAAAACGAAGTGTTTCTTTGAATAGGTTTTCTTTACGGCATAGGTAGTTCAAAAATATAAGTGAAAAAAAACCCAGATTACAATGTTTGGTTCTGGTTGCATAGGTTCCAGATGGAGTTGGTTCCTCTTCTTTTGAAAAGTGAAGTTCCAAGGTTGAGTTTCCGCATCACTTGCACGTAAAGTTTCATCATTTGGCTTCTCCACTTGAAGAGAGTCTTTGAACTGATGACATTTAGAACATGCACAGTGAATGGATTTTTTCCATCATTGTTGTTTGATAAGTTATAAGTGGTCTATGTTATGTATTGAAATAATTGACAATGATAATATCAATGCAACACAAAACGGTAAACAACAAAGATATATATCTTATGAGAGAAATTGAAACTAATACGAACCCCTTTTAAAGGTTTGAGGAAACCTGGACTGAAGTGTGGCAAGTCGCTGAAGTTCCCAGGACCTGACTTGGGGGGCAATGACAGCTTGGAAATTGGATGGGTAAAAACAAGTTATCAAAGATCTATTAAAGAAACTAAATTATATTTAGACTTAAGATGGTTTTTTTAAAAACCTTTCACTTTCATAAAAGTAATTAGTATTGTCCAGTCAGGATGAAAAGCTCCATGCCATAGTTTTTTGCATTGTAATGATCGGAATTTGCAATGGTGAAAAACTTTTAAAGCTAAAATTTACTTTGGATTTGTACAAACACATCACTGCATGAAGACAGTTGTGTACGACTGACAGAGATACCAAACAGCTGGTGTGGTTTGGACCAGAATATCTTGCACATGAAGGAATTTAAAGCATATGTTGACTCTAGCAAGCTGGAATGAAGACATTACCTCCGGCTTTTTATTCTTCGCATCTACCTTCTTTGGGATAATTTGTGGAATATTTGGAAGCGTGTCAGGTTTCACCATAGAGTGTTTGGAATACTGGAGTTTAAGAAGAAAGCCCCTGTCATACTTTATCCTTCCCTCGGTGCTCAGCGGACTTCTCTGGTCTGAAATATCAAAATAAAATAGTTAACTATGTGATCATGAGCTATGTCATTGAATAAAAGGCGACAACACTGAATTTTTCTTTTAGTCCTGATTATCTCAACATTTGAAAATTATTTTGAATATTTTGAATAAGTTTTGAATATTTTCATCGCTTTAAGCCGCTTTATTGAATGAATGTATGATGATTTTACAACAACATGAATTCTTTATGCAACTTTGATTTGGAGTTAACATATGTAGGTTTATCATCCAAAATTGTGTTCCACAGTAGATATCGCCTCTGGGAGATCAAGAGTTGTTAGGAGATAATGTTTTGATAGTAGATTTTGAACAATGTCATGCCGTCATTACTTCACAATGCTATGACGTCATAAATGTAACAAATGTCAAAAGGCTAGGACAACACTGTTTTGGAATTCAAAGCGTATTTCAATGTTGAGGGATGTACATTTTTCACAGAGACATATTGAAACATAGCTCCAAGTCAAGAACTATAACTCTCGAAAACTATATCGCAATCACATTCAATTTAGATAAGTGTGTGAGTGATGTATTCACGAGGCATGTTCAAATTCTCAGAATGATTGAGAAAATCTGCAGAAGGAGATGATTTTACCATTATTCTGAAATTAGAAAGTCTGTCACACTGACTCAAGGGCCATAACTGAAAAGATATTGATTGCATTATGTCTCAACGAGTTATGCGCATCACTGAGAGGAGTTGTTTAAGGACATGTCATTCGGAAATTGGAATAACAGATACCAAAAAGATATTAATTGCCTCATGCCGAAAACGCTATGGAGGAGTTCATTTCGCCATGCAGAAACACCTTGTCAAAACGGACCATCGGATCACGCCGGCGGGGGATAAAAAGGCATTTAAGACTGAACATGATACAACTTCAGTGCCTAATACAAAGTTTTTGAATTTTTTTTCTTACCTGATGACTTGTCTTCACAAGGGTCATTCGTCTGACCTCCTCCTTCTGGTACAGGAGGAGAATCGTAGGGCTGAATGTAAATAGATAATGATTTCCTTTAGGTACGTTTTTGACAGTAAGGAAACTAAATGAACAAGTTCTATGGACTTAAAACTTCTTTATTTAAGAGTTGCAAAGTTTCGATGTAGTTACTTCCTTGATAACATCACTTGCTTGATAACATCTCAACAACTTCTAAACGCCCCTCAAAGAAGTATGGACAACGTTTGATTCAAGATTTATACTTTATTATGACGTTCTTACGTGTTTGGATAAAATATAATTGGAACGAAAGTGTGAGGACAACATCATCAAAGGAGTTTTATGTATTTTTTAATTCACGACATACTTTGTATTCGCTTTTCTACTGGACAACAGTGATAAAATAGTTTATTGGTTTTGATTTATATAACTCAATTAGAGTTGGAACATGTTTTATTGCTATGGTTGCACTGAACAGTCATCAAAGTAAGGTAAATAATCAGTGACTATAAATTCACAAATGGTTGTGTTACCTGAAATGTATCACACCCTGGATGAAAGCTGAAGCTCATTGTGATGTTTCGCCTAATAACGACTTCACATTAAGCTGAAGCTCATTGTGAGGATAACATCATCAAAGGAGTTTTATGTATTTTTTAATTCACGACATACTTTATATTCGCTTCTCTACAGGACAACAGTGATCAAATAGTTTATTGGTTTTGATGAGAGTTGGAACATGTTATAATGCTATGTTTGCACTGAACAGTGATCAAAGTAAGGTAAATAATCTGTGACTATGAATTCACAAATGGTTGTGTTACCTGAAATGTATCACACCCTAGATCAAATTCTATGAAGCTCACTGATTGTGATGTTTCGCCAAATAACGACTTCACATTAAGCTTGAAAGACTATATAATAAATGAAAATAAATCAATTTGTTTCCAACACTTAGTACTCAAGTGATGACAAAAAAAGGTTGTAATTCACAATAACGTAATATTAATTTCCTCCAATTCTCTGATTTGTATGTTTTGTTTACAGTTATACACATGTCCCTTAATTAGAGTAAAGACGACTGTACTTATTAACATCAAAATGTTTATGATAACGTTCATCATGAATTTAAAAAAGTTCAATTTAAAGACAAAGAGTTCATTATATGTCTGTTTTGTAGCTAAGAATGGTTAAACGAACGTTATACATACATCTCTTGAAGGTCTGAGAAAAACTGGGGGAGTGAAGTCGGGCAAGTCTCTGCAGTTACTAGGACCTGTCCTCACAATCTGAAAAGGAAGAGTAACATAACATACATAGTTTCAAACTTAGATATACATAGTTTCAAATGTGAAGGCAAGAAATATCTATATATGCTTAGGTTTGTGAATAATCCAAATCCATTAAAGAGCCACTCCGTGATTTTCGTGATATATTATTTACCTTTGATATGAACCTAAATGTCATATGTGGGGATATGAAAACAAAACATCTGAACTTTTCATGTCCAAAAGGCATATATATGACAGATACTGGTTTTACATGAAAATCTAAAAACAGCCTTATAAATGCACAGAGGTGTAGATATCACATCAAATATACATGGATAGTAGTTATATATAACCTTACAAACGCTATCAACTCCTAACTGTCCTCCTGGCTGTTTTAGATAAAGTCGCCAAAATTACGTTTGACTATTTGACGCGTTTTCGATCATAACTGCGACGTTCTTTTTTTATATTGTCATTGTAAAAACCAATAACATTGAAAATGTGTCTTTTTGGTAACAGTCGAAACTTCGCGATCAAATGACACCATTGATTGAGTTTGGCACATATGACTCCAACAACTCACGGAGTGGCTCTTTAAAGAAACTTCAGTATTGTACATACCCCTCTCGAAGGTCTGAGGAAAGCTGGAGTGAAGTCGGGCAAGTCTCTGAAGTTGCCGGGACCTGAACTCATCCCAATCTCCGACTTGGAAACGGGCTTCATAGCAACAATTTCATGAGAAGTTAGGGTTATGATGATTTCATAATAGAGGTGCATGAACGGTTTAGATACAAAACAGCAAACTATTTGCGTAACCAAATTTATTTGTAGAAAATTATAGCCCGTTGCTAATAATGACATGAAAAATTACAACCGCTTCCGGTGAAGAAGTGTTTTTTCATTATTTACTCAATATAACGTTACCTTGAAATTGTCAACTAGAAGTTTTGAGTTTGCAATTTTCTGTAAACACATTTTAGAATTGAGAAGATTTAATGCCAAACAAAACCAAAGGAATTCAACTTCACTAGTTTTTGCACATGAACTAAATAGATATTTGATTGGAGCAAAGAAAGCTGAAACAGAGACATTGAATTATTTTACAAAGCTTTAGGAATCACCTCATCAGGTATGATTTCTGGAAAATTTGGAATCGTGTCGGGTTTCTTCATGGAGCCTTTGGAATACCGGAGTTTGAGAAGGAAATCCCTGTCGTACTGCATCTTACCCTCGGTGTTCATTGGACTCTGTAGATATGATTTGATAAAAGTAAACCAGAGTTAACCTCATGTATAAACGCTGCATTGGCAAAAACTCGGCGGAACATAAATTTTAGTTTTGAAGTATGATCAGTTAGAACTCCTAATCCCGTTTATGAATACCGGACCCTGTTAACACACTGTAAACAAATTTATCAAACTGTAAATCCCTGTATGACTTTAAGACCATACTTAAAGAGTGGGGTTAAACCCTTGGCGCCAATAAAGACTTTGAAAATCTTGCGGTTTATATTGAGAAACTTAATGAATAAAACTACAACCTTTCGCAACAGATTTCTAGCCGCGTATGGTATTATCACAAAACTTATAAGCTAAAACCAAAATATGGAAAATTAAAAAAATAAAATGAAATAAACCTTATAAGCATTGTGTAAAAGATCGTAAAATCCTTGGATGATGCATGAAATTGAAACTCAACATTTTGATAACAGCATAAAACAATCCGCGAAATATACTTCCTGGATTGGATGGAAGATTTACAAGTTATTCCAGATGCAGAAAAAACAACATGAATATATGTTATCATTTCTTTCAAAATATATAATTTTTAGCCGCAATTTTCAATGTGTTCATTTAATCATTTAAGCAACATAGATTTTGTAGTCAGCGTGTAGTTCATCTTTAAAATAGCTAGGATACAGTAATGTTGATAATTATATTAAACATGAGCAATTGATGAACATCTCTCAAGCCAACAACAGCTTGGATGTGATAAGTCTCGTCCTTGCCGTTGTCGATGACCCTGATCGATAGGACGATGCCAGATTTCATCAATGGCGGTCAAAGACATGAAGGTTTTTGAACACTTGTCAAGCAAGATCCGGGATCAAGTTGACCTGTTTGTCTTACCTGAATCGAAGGTGTTATCTCAATCAGTCAATCAATATTTATTTCTCGAAAACCACCCACGGTGGTAGAAGAGAATACAAATATACATATATTACATAAACATAAACAGAAAAGAGTGGTGATATCAGCAACACAATTCATATGAGCTTTTCGTAAACAATACGTAGATATTTCGACAGGTTTTTAATATCTTACATTCTCATAGTACAGATAAGGCTTTCGTATTTGTACATATTCGGCCATTTTAAGTAATAATCATTAATACCATATCAAAACCATATATCTGAAATGTATGGACAAATCAGCTTATATCAGACATCGAATAGATAAACATTCAATCAACTCATCTTATAATTAGAAATGACTTACAGACGATATATTGTTGTGTTTGATACTAACTATTATCTGTATACTCAATAGGCAGTGGTATTCTATGAATTTGGTGATCATATCATTCAATAGGAAGAAATAGTTTCATTACCAATGGCGAGACATTTGATGCTTTATCTGTAAACGCTTTAAGGTCTATTAACAACATTAACATCACTACTGTCCTTGTCCAATCATCAAAAGCTTTTCAACATGGTTTGATATGATTGCATAAAAGAGTTACAAATCTTTGCAAAAATTGAAACTTGAACATGAAATTTGATCATAGTGTAACAAATATACACTCACGAGTTGCCTTCTGTGAAAGAAATTTAGAAGTTGGTGAGCTTAATAGAGAACAAATTCTGTGGATTTACAACTTCTTTATTGCAGGATTGCGACGTTTCAGTCTAGTTACTTACACCGTAACTACTCCGAAACGTCCCAAACCTGCAATAAAGAAGTTGCAATTCCATACAAATTGTTCTCTTTTCTACTCACGAGTTATTTCTTAGGCACATGAACTGCCATAACAGTTCAGTGGATTGTTGTAGTAGATCAATAACATGCAGGTCCTACTCTCGCGCCATACTAAATAAACGTATCGATCTTTCCTTGAAAACATTCGCAGAAAAATAAATTATGTTGAAATGTAATCTATAAATGCACTTTTAGTATTTATCGAAAAAGTCTCTTAACTCTTGTTAAAGAATCCCATTCATAGTCCAACCATTGATGAAATCAATATGTTCTACCTAAAAGAGAAAGCAACGTGAGGATTACTGACCAATAACACAAATTTAAGTTTGTAAAGTCAGCTCAAGACTAAACATAACCATAGATGCATCTAAAATCAGTTATTACACCGTGTTACTCCCTAATTCTACACATTCTGATAAGATAAGTCTTGATAAAAGGAGATAAAGCCAATAACAATGTCAATGGTCAATGTACGGTTGTATCAATTAACGGTACAAGGTATTCTGATATCATAACCAGTTTTAGAAGAACCTTATCCCCAGTAACTCATTTTTTTACAAATGCTTTTGAAGATGGTTGAAATATTTTAGATAAACGAGTAACAAACATGGAGACACGGTGAAACGAAACCGAAACTAGAAACACGAACACTCATCTCGGTAGACCACACTACTGCCAGGTTATTGCATAATCAGAAAGCATGTCATTAAAGGCTGTTTTGATTGCTAAGTAACGTAACAAGTATCAAATATTACCTTTCATGGTGTTCCACTAGCATCGTTATACCACTGATAAAGTCAACATCTAATCGTTAGCAGAAAAAGTAGACTCATGTTAACAGATAGTTAAACCATAGTTAAAATCAACATTTACGAAAGAAGAATAAGAAACAGTTATGCTTAACAATTCAACACCGAAAATTATTCTTATAAATCTAAAAACTCAACGCAATCGTTGGTTCATTGGAAATGGTATGTAATTGTATATACACTTCCTTACTTCATCGAAAGTGGGAGTACCTTGCTTTCTGCTCCTCGCTCACAGCGGGAAATTCTTCATTTATTATGCTTAGCATTTTCAAAACTAGACCGGGTCACGTTGACATATGGTAATGGCGTGATAGAGATCCCCGATCGATCGGGTTTTTGATACATATTGCCTGCTGTAATATTCCCAGGGCGAGTAATGAGATTGTCAGTAAATTATGTAACTGCGAACCCGTTTGTGTTAAAATGTGCCAATTAATATGAGTTAACTTTTGAAACAACGTGGTTGTACATTTGATGTATCTTGGTTTGGTTTTTAGTCAGTCCTCAATTTGCAATGGATCTAATAGGTGATTCTATAAATACTGTAAACTTTGAATTGGAGTCTTATGGGATTAATAAATGTACGTTAAAAGCATATCATTCTCTATATAAACTCATGTCCAAAAGAAACGATACCAACTATTTTTTAAAAAACATTTAAATTTAGCGTTCCTTTATGGATGAAACCTAGCGGATACGATTCCCGGGATCCAAACCAAACATGTTCAATTAAAAAAAACGGCAACTTTAGTTGAAACGCGACCGAAACGCACCCATCGTGAAAATGAAGTTTTGTTGTTTGGCACGAATTGCACGTGCACATTCACTGTATAAAAGAGCCGACTCGACACGTTGGGACCACTGCAACAAAAAAAACCACAAAAGAAATGCCACGTCTCACAGCTATCCAGAGAGAAAGAGCGGTCGGAATGGTCCAGGAGGGAGCAACGCACACAGCTGTCGCGAGAAGGCTTGGCTGCGCGCGCATAACCGTTACCAGATTAATGCGGCGGTTGCGTCAGACAGGTCAACCTCCAAGAACTCGAACAATGCCTCCTGGACGAGTGGCAGCGCATCACTCCCTACGTCATCAGAGGTTTGACGTCATCAGTCCGGAGACGTGTCTTCGCATGCATGGTGGCAAATGGAGGGCATACACGATACTAATGTGACTTTTGGATGTGTTTTGGGAACTTCTCCCGCCGGTTTCATTATTTGTGCTGTTATGAAATTTCAATTATGGACCCACAGGTCTTTACACACCTGCCCTGGACATTGTTACTGCTTGATTGTTAGGGATTTATAAACACGTTTACAGAAATTATTTCTAAAAAAATATACAGATTTGAACTTTCTGTGTTGTTTAGTTTTTCTGCAATCTCATTTTAAACATTGGTATCGTTTCTTTTGGACATGAGTTTATATGCACCTACCAATTTGCAAATGCAAATGTGAGACACACCAAAAAGGAACATTTAATACGTGAAGATGCGATGTCTCCGAAATAAAAAAAAAAAGTAATTTAAGAATGTCTTATTTGGAAAAAAAACAGATAAACACATCAGAGCTTTGATATATTCTTTTCATTGAAAGCACATTTATAAAGATACAAAAAAATCCACTTTTCAGTTTATACAGTTTTCAAGATTTGCCTTGAATAAATGTAGATCCAATGTCTCTGTAGCTCATCATTTTAAAAGTTTTTAAGGGCACACATACATAAGATAACAGATTTTTTTTTGTGAAATACAGGACGTTTGTGAGTATACTTAACCTTATTGTAGGAGTAGCCGTTTACTTGAAGACGTCGTGAAATTTACAATAAAATAAGTTATTATCCTGAAAACCTTGTCTCCTTTTTTATCATCTGCAGATTAAGGCTTTCAAACTATGAGTGATAAAACATGAAACATCAACAAACATGCAATTATGAATTACTGCTAAAATTTTGTATTTTTGCTGGTTTTTATTTTGATATTTCTTCATGAAATTAATCTTTATTTGATGATATATGATTCTAACAATCCTATTCAATGAAAAGCATATCATTCTCTTCATTGCCAGCACACTTTGATGTAAAACATCGTATTGAGCAATGATTGAACCGTCTGCAGGACTTGTAACAGTCGGGAATGAAAGAAATAAAGAAGAAGAAGAGTTCATCATATGTATATTAAAGGAGCAGTCCAGCATATTTTGAGCTTTTTAACTAGGCGTTTGTTGTCAAAATGAAAATCATGGGTTTATTCATTTATGGGTTTTGGCAAATTTCACCAAAATCGTTCATTAATTTTCGAGAAAATCACCTCCAAAAATCGTCGTCTTAATTATGGTATGTATGCGGACCACTAAAGGACAAGAAAAATGCTTTTTTCAAAAATAACTTAAAACTTCGTAATTTCGGTTCTTATGATTTGAAACCATTTTGTAAGATATATTTTTAAGGATTTCAAACAGTCATTAGTGAAAAATCTCAAAAATATGCCGCACTGCTCCTTTAAGTAGCTTTTAAACGGTTTGGAAAGTTAAACTATGTTCAATACTAGAGCTTACGACTGTCATGATCAATATTTAACATTAAAGTTGCATATTTCTGTTGTGTTAAGTAGGATAAAATAAGGTTTTATGCCTCTGGCCTCTAATTTTCAATCAAAAGCCTATATATTCATTGAATATTATTGAAAGTCTTTATGTTTTAGTGCGAGTTAAGATGAAGTTGAAAAATGAATATGATCCAGTTAAAACAATTTTATGCAAAGTTGTGGTTGTTTACATAAACTATTTCATGGATATGATCCAGTTAAAAGAATTTATATGCAAGGGTGTGGTTGTTGACATAAACTATTTCTTTATCTCTCAAGAATGTTAGGTTTAACAAAATAAAAATCAGAATTTTGTATCCATGCAACTTAGATATGGTTCACTACGGCGAACATGTATGCAATGTATGATAAATTTATGAAATGGAAAGATGTATGCTGTTGTTCTAGCGTCATGTTAGAGATGAGTCTAACCAATTTCAACATATTCAATTAATCACAAGCTTTGGGATAACTTGTCTTTGACACCCTGGAAATTCGAAAAAAAACAAGAGTTTTCATAATGAAGCGCCCAACTTTCGTATATTAAAAGTAGAAAGACAAAATTAAATCAATGTTACCACAATTGACAGGTGTTTTTAGTCCCCTAATGTAGGCTATCACCAAAGTAAAAGACTTGGGGTAAAATGGTTTATGAGAAGGATGTCTAAGACACCCCTGAATACCAGCAGGGGACAGGATGAATGTAAGGATAAACAACAGTAAAAGCAAATTCCATAGTCTGTCAACGGACTGCTTTATTTACAATATCATGGCAAATTTTCATTACTTCCTGTAATGATGCTCATTATCAGCGAGCAGAAGGAGCACGACTTGATGAGTTAAAGAGGGTCGACAATATTTAGAGGAGGAGATGAAGAGGAGGAGCTTGGACATATAAACTGATGCCACTGAATACCATTTCCCCACAACTGACAACAAGGATAATGTAAGAATAAACAACACAAAGCAGATTTTAAAGCATGATTTATTTACACATTTCACGTTTTTTGTCGTTACTGCTGGTATAACTGTGCGGCATTAGCGCCAGCAGGCTCCTGTGCAGTAAGGTAAGGTTATCGTCATCACAGTCAGCAGAGGGGAGGAGGAGGAAGAAGAGGACCCAGCTCAACCAACTGGGCTTTTGGACTCCGAGAATGGAGACGCCAAGCTTTGCATTCGCAAGCTAAGATTTGCTCTATGCATGAGCTAAATGTACACTATATCTACTGAGCATTTCAACTCAGCATTTGCAAGGCTAAGACATATTTCAGGAATCTGTTCAGGAGGACACAGTTTCAATTCAATGTACATAATCAAAGTAATCCATTTTGTCACGTTATCCTTATTGAAAGCATATACGAAAAACCTGAAATACCTGAATTCGTATTCCCACAGTTCTGTGATTCCAGAAAATAATATCATCATCTTTGTGGACTTTGGAAGAACCAAGAAGTAGATAATTCGTTTGACTAACTTCACTAGACGATGTGATACCTGAATTGTTAAGATATTTGGCAGACATATTGATTCCATACCTAGAGTTATTTTTCAACTTGATACTTGAAACAGGTAATTTTCCGAAAGAATGGTCATTGGGAATAATAATTTCCTTGCACAAAAATAAAGAAAATAACTACAGAGGGATAACACTTCTCAGTGTTTTCAGCAAAATTTTCACTTCAATTATCAATAAGAGGTTGTTATTCTCAATGTTATTCTTG
The DNA here is from genome assembly GCA_921293015.1 of Phorcus lineatus. NCBI lineage: Eukaryota > Metazoa > Mollusca > Gastropoda > Trochida > Trochidae > Phorcus > Phorcus lineatus. Next base: position 34,293,526 of record OV121094.1, read on the forward strand.
AATGTCAATCAGGTTTTGTACGAGGATACACAACCATTGATAATATGTTCGTCTTACAAAGTATTATCCAGAGATACCTAAATGATAAAGGTGGTAAATTTTATGCTTTGTTCGTTGACTTTGCTAAAGCCTTTGACTCCATGAACAGAAATAAATTATGGAATATTCTAAACGTGCGTGGTCTTAACACAAAAATTTGCAACCTTTAAAGAAGTATGTAAGAAAATGTAAAAGCATGTGTCAGAAATAATAATATTTTATCAGAATCCTTTGAATCCTACAAATGGGTGTCAGACAGGGTTGTGTATTAAGTCCTGTATTATTTTCCTTCTTTATTAATGAGAAAGCCTGCCAGATCGAAAATAATTGTTCACATGGCATACAATTACATCCAGGCCCCCTATTCTCGAAACGTTCGTAGAGCTACGAATTCTTAAAATCGTTCGTAGCGCTTACGAATTTTTACTACCCTATTCTGAAATCCTTCTTAGCCTTACGAATTCTTAAATATACGAACAAAACTAAGAAAGGTACTGGGTTGTCGTAACTTGAGTCACGCAAATTAAAAATGGCAGCCAAGGTGCTCGTCAACCCCCGCTTGACTTTTGAAAGTCGGGATTCCCTTTGGAACTAGCTGACCTAGATATGAAAACGGGGGTTTTCCGTCCGATTGTATCTCGTTGGTCACGTCCTGACCCGTTTTGTTTGTGGAAACTATGCCTATATGAATGATTGTTTTGCAAAGCGATGATCAAGCATATTTGATGATTATTTACATTGTATGCCGAGATCATACACTCTTCACCGCCATCACCTGTCCTAATGGTTCTTCCAAGCGTTTGTTTACCGGGAAATACTTCACGCTCCTCACTAAGGCACACGCTCTCAGTTCGTTAATATGTATACATGTTCAACATTCAGGTAAGTAAAATAATTTAGCTTAGACCTAGGCTACATGTACATGTATATATCTTCGGTATTGCCATTATATTTTCTGTAGCAAATAATATCAACTAGCCTAGCTTACACAAGACCGATCGGCAAAAAAACATGAGAAATGCCGTTGACCTTCACCTTAAATCAATGGAAGGCCAACATAAGGTTAGACTACAATGGGGTTTGAGGGGCACTTCTAAGGTTATTTTAGACATGAAAAACATAGAAATTACACAGGGCCTAGTCAAATAATAATTCCATCTCAAAATGTCACATACACAAGACTTGATTGAATTTGATTTGATTAATGTATTAAGTTACTTTTTAAAAAATTATCAAAAAAACCAACATAACAACTTGTGTTTTATCATGATAATAAAAAATTTTTTTGGCCCTAATAACTTTCCATATGGTAATTTTTAAAATTAATTTATCTAACTTAAATGTCTTTTTTTTAGATATATGCTAACATGATTAATCTATTTTCTCTTACAATTCCAGTTTGCTGATTATGAGCTTAAATAAATAAATGGCCATCCATAGTAAGCAAGCTGTTTGAATTCTCTAATCATTATTCATTTACAAATGTATGTTCAGCATCAGAATTTAATCATCAATTTAATAAACATCATGCTTTGTTTCACATTATATAAAATCTGAGTTGAAATATATTTTACCTGCTATATATTTTTAAATCTCTGATATGAAATTAATTTTCAATTAAAACAAATCTGCTTAGCTTACATAGGTAACCCTACCAGCAAAAGCTTACAATATCAAGTATACAATGATTAAAATAATAACTTACATTATTAGTAAGCCAAATTTGGGTTCCATCAATTTTTCTACATATGTTAAAAAAACTTGCATTAAGTACCTCAAGGCTAAATGTGACAAAAGTACAAGCTGATAAATATTTTTTTTATTCAAAATTCTAGAATATTAAACATAATGTAAACATTCCTATATTTCTATGCTTTTATAAATTTCTTGACACAGGGCAAGTATTATCACTTTTTATACTTATTATTTGTCCTTGACCTAACCAAATAAGGTTAATAGAGACAATTCACATCTTATGATAAGACAAGGTATATATGACATTGTTTCCACAATACATGTACATGAAAGACTCTCAGAGAACACTTCAAGGAACACTTCAAGTCAGTGGCAATATGTTAAACAGGAGACTATAATACATCCAATTGCAATATTGCATTTGTTATCAAATAGTTCATTCTTTTCAGTGCATATGACCCCCAGGACCAGGGCTGTAGGGCAGTAGTATGATCCAAAAGAGACATTACAGAGCCTTGTCGATGCTGGTCACACTTATGGGCTTTGCAGATAATATCCAAAGATATCATATTGAACTGAAATTAGAAAAAATATATTCTTTGAGTTTAAATAAAAATCAATGTAAAGAAAACATGATGATATTAGGTATATATCTTATATCACTGCAGTTATTCACACCCATAGGGTAAACATTGAGTTTAAATTTTAAAAATATTGGCAAAAATCCACTTTCAAGTAGAGGCTAGTCAATTCAGAATTAATGTATTGTTCATTCTTTAAATAAAAGACTCAAATTATCTTCACATCAACCACATCTGAACTGCATTGCAGTTACCCTATAGTTTTATTGATCATATAACCAATTTATGTAGAAAAAATTGGAAGATTTACTATGTATAATTGTGCTTAATTTCTTCATTAAAACATATTTTTGGAAGAAAAATTTGAGGCCTGTGATGACCTAAACTATTGTTTATTTCTAAACTTAGTTTTAAAATTTATTCAGCTTTACAAACGCATCTTTTAAATATTTTTTATTGCCCCGGAGTTAAAAATAAAAAAAAATATTGAACCGACATAAAGGTATTTCCCTACACAACTGTAATATCTTTAATAGATAAATGGTTTGATTGAATTTTCTCATGGTGATATCTCTGTTTAAAAGAAATATCATGTAAACATTCACACAACAACAGGAACTTAAGATAATAAACAGTATGATGATTAAGGGGAGGGGGTATTTTGATTAACATTATTTAATTTTCTTCTAACATTAGTTCATCTCAGTTTCCTGTTATTGTGCCTCATTCTCAAGATCCTAGAAGCCCATGAATATAACTAGCAAAATAATCTTTCACAACCCTTTCTTTACCATTGCAGTCTATGGGTCTTTAAATTCTATGAACTAAATGTTAACAGGTTTCATTGACATATATTTACTTATCACAAATAAGAATATATTTGAAATTTGATTTATGTATTATCCTTGACTGTTTAAGTAGTCTGTTTTGCACATTAATTGTGAAAAACCTTTTCAAGAAAATATTTCTGTATCTTTATTAATAAACATCAATTAAGTCTGTTAATGAATGCTGAGATTTTTTTCTTCTTTGACCATTCATTTGATTAGTAATGATTTAAGTGTAATTTAAAGCAAACTCTTAAATTCAGAATATATGGTATATGTATTGAAGGCTATGAGAAACGTAATTATCCCTGCTTATGATTCTAATTGTGTTATTTTAATCAAAGTGATAATGCTTAGTATTTGCCACCATATGTTTTTACCGAGGAACATACCGTAAATCCTTGAATAATTTCCTGCGATTTTTAATATCAAACACCAATTTCACCCGGTGTTATTTAAGGCAGGCAAATTATTCAGGGTAAGTAGTTTTTCAAATCATTATTTGTGTATGTATACTTTAAGATATTTCAAGAAAAAACATCACCATCGGAAATTAAATATCACTCTCAATTCTGTCACGTCAATATACAAGGCAGGCGATTATTGATGGATTTACGGTATATGATTTCTCAAGCAGTTTGTATTGTTTCTGAATAAGTGATTTAGTTGGAAAGTTAATTGCTGCAGCAATGATACCTTCAAGAAAAAATTTAATTGCATAATTTGCGTTCACTTACGATATGTCAAGTGTTAGCCGCTCATGATCGCTTCCATGTAGCTCCCTGCGTACCGGAGATAGTATCAATAAAGTCATCGCAAGTAGGCTTGCCCATGGGCCCCGCTAACAGAGTCCCCTATGTATAGACTATTGACAGGGTACTTCACCCGCCATCTTCGAACTCTAGCGTGTGAAATGCTCTTTAAACGCAAATAAAAACTAAAAGTATATCACGAAATGATCGGACATATATCCTTTGATACTCCGCCGATAATCTTACCTAAATGTTTTTTTAATAATGCCTATTTCTGACTTAATTTTCGTGAAGCGAGCCTGGTTACATTTACCCCACCCGGAAGTTGTCAATGGCGGTCGACCAGTTATTGTTTATGACGAGTTATTGTAAAATTAATGTCTTTAAAAAAATATTACCACTGAGTTAAGTTGACTTCTGACATTGTTGTTATCTCTCACGTGTTAAAAATGTCATGCGAAAAATTTTTTAATTTCCCTCGCTTAATCAATTGTTTATGGCATGCTACTATTCAACCAATGAGGTTCAAGAAGCGTGTTGGCTGCGGCCATGTCGGCAGCCATTGTAAACATCCGGGTAAGGTAAATGTGACCTGACCGCTTCGCGAAAGAAAGATTAAAAGCAGGAATAAAACGATAAGTATGAAGGAAAGGTTAGCGGCGGAGTATCTCTGGGAATGTGTTCTATTACTACATAATGCAATTTGAGTCGACAATAGCATAAAATTAGATGTTTTAGATCGAAGATGGCGGGTGAAGTACCCTGTCAATAGTCTATACATAGGGGACTCCGTTAGCGGGGCCCATGGGCTTGCCATCGTCAAACTATATTTCACCCATGGACTCCAAGGAACATATCAGGAACGTTCTCTCTTCAGTCCTCTGTTAAGATAACCACTCGTACTAGTCGTGGGTGTCGATTTGCCCATGGATCGTATAGACAGTCGTACGTATGTCTATACGATCCCTGATTTGCCGAATGCCTGTCGTCGCACTGTGATTGTCAACAAGTCAGGGAATCCCCTAGTGGTCGTGACGTCATGGGGATACCCCGTTCTTAATCTCCCTTTGAGACAAAAGAGTTCTATTCTTAACTTAAGAAACCTTACTAAAACTTGACTAGTCTTATCTGGGTTACGAACGCGATAAGAACGTTTCGTGAATAGGTCGTAAACATTTTCTTAAGAATACTTTTATTTTGTCGTAAGTAGTTAAGAATTCGTAGCTCTACGAACGTTTCGAGAATAGGGGGCCAGATGTTTTCCAACTATTTCTTTTACTTTTTGCTGATGATATCACCTTGATATCAAGTACTGTGATTGGTTTACAAAAGCTAATATATGAACTTGGGAATTTTTGTAAACAGTCAAAATAAACAGTAAATCTAGAGAAAACAAAAGTAGGGTGTTTAAAAATGGTGGAAAACTAGCAAATAATGAAAGATGGTTCTACAATAATTGCAAACTTGAAACTACAGATTCTTATATATATCGGTGTATATTTCACAAGTCAAGCAAAAAAAGTATTGCTAGGAATTCTAAGACAACTACACATTCTAGATATCAATATGAACTCATTTTTCAAAATATTTGATGTAAAGATAAATCCCATTCTTTTATACGGGGCAGAAATATGGGGATTGAATACATTTGTTAACTTAGAAAAGGTACATCTGTATGCCTGTAAAAGATTTTTTGGTGTTAAACAGAACACTCCGAGTGTCATGATTTATGGAGAATGTGGCAGGTTCCTTTATAAGATTCCTATTGTAAAGTAATTCGGTACTGAACAAAACTATCATACGTGCCGTCATACCGCCTACCAAGAAATGTTATAATATGATGCTTTTATTAGATCGAAATGGACATAAAGACTGGATGTCAGATTGTGCTCATCTGGTTGTGGAAATATTTGGCACAACCAGGAAACTGGAATATATCCCGATTTCGTAAAATCATTCACTCAAAGGCTAAAAGATATGTATTTTCAAAATTGGCAAGAAAAGATATTAACTTTATGCAAATGTGGCACCTATGCCATGTTTAAAAGCAATATCCGTACCGAATACTACCTATCTTGTTTGAATGTTAAAAAGTATAGAATCAGCCTAGCACGTTTTAGAGAGAGAAAGAGAGAGAGATTCTTTATTTCCTCCAGCAATAACCGAAGATTACAAAATTACATTATAAGGTTATACACATTAAGCATTAATATGTACAATATTGACAAGCATACATACATATATATATATATATATATATATATGCAGCAATTCAGGAGATATGTTTTAAGTTCATAAACATACAAAGAAAAGCGTATAAGAATACTTTCATATAATGTTGAATCTAAGGAATGATAAAAGAGGTTTTGGGGTCCGAAGAGAAATAAAAGCATGTCTACTTCTTCTAACATTTCAAACATAGCATATGTTTCAACATCAAGTTTATCTATTAAGTATGTAAAAAATATATTTCTCTGTTGTATGAGATTTTCAAAGTGAAGCAGTATATGAAAGTCATAGTCAAATGTGTTGTTGTTACAAAGAACACACTCTTTTGATATTTTGCCTCTTGACGAGATTTTGACACATAATTGAAGTGAATATTTATATTGAGGATATTTATAGGCTAATTGCCATAAAACATGGTAAGACAATTTAGTATAAATCAATGTGTAAAATGACATATTCAAACGATATAAAGATTGCGATCGCCAAAGTTGTTCTTCATAGTGATGAATAGTATTATTTACAATTCTTCTCTAAACTTGTTTTGGAGGAAAAACACCTTGAGCAATGTAATTTTCAACATTGTGATAAAGGTTGTATTTTCAGATATTGATATGAGATATATCAGAAACGTTATTTGATTTTGTTTGAGTTGTTATAGAAGCACAAAATATATGTTTTGCAAAATTATTACATTCGATGTTACACAGACGTCCAAGAAAAAAAAGTTTACATTTATCTATATATCCAATCAGTCACCACAGACCCAAATTTGCATTGGTAGATATTGATGATGATCTTTTATCAAAACCTTGCACAAGTCTAGCAAAATACCTTTGCGTTTGTTCAAATAAATCTGCCTGTTGGCTTTTGATATTTGGTAATAATTCACAGCCATAGAGACTGGTAAATGACACATGTAGATGGACGAAGGCCAGAATCAGTCAGTCCAATAGACCGTAGCGAGTTGACGTTCTGTCTTGCTTTTTGACAATACTTTTCACCTCTGGTTTTTGTTGAAAGATTACTAGCGAAGAGAACACCTCCATATACAGTAGAGTCTGATTGGAAAATTGGAATATCGCCAAGCCTACATTTAAAGTTTACATGCTGGAATTTTCTTTTACAAAATACGACGATGTTACTTTTTGATGGATTATATGTTTATCGCCATTTAGAGGCGTATTCAAATACAGTGTCAAGTGATACCTGTAACTGTTTATTTAGAAAGGTAGACATCAAAATATAAGGAGAGAACATAGACTCTGCCAATTATACCAGTCAAATGAAATTGAAAATGAATACCATTTTTTACTTGTGTGTCCTATTTACAGTAACATTCGAAACAAATACATCCAAGAAAAATACAATGTACACCCATGTTTAAATTCTCCAAACTCTTAAACAATTTAAATAATGAAGAAATTGAAAACCATTCCATTTATATATTTTACTCATCTGTATACAGAAACCGAATTGTTTTATAAATGTGAAATATGTATCAACAAATGTAAATGTAATGTACTATTGGCCTGAAGCCTTCTGAGTACTGAATAAAGATTGATTGATTGACTAAATTCACGGTCGCTACATGCCTTCAGCAATATCACTAAACATATCAAAAGCTTGTACATCTGAAGCCAGCAAGCACAGAAGTTTGTTAGTGTGTTTCTCTAAAAGCATTCTTATAAGAATATTTGAAGCAATGATTGGCTTATTGCCATGTCAACATGTCACCATATATATAATAAAGTTAAAATCAAATGCTATAACATGGTGTCAGAATTTTATAATACTTAGAAGGTTGGTGCAGTCATCATAGATCTGTATGCAATGTAAAATGAATCACAGCATCACAGTTTTTCAAATGAAATAATGAGAATGATTGTCAAACAAATGATCCTTGAATTCACAAAGAAAGAAAAAAAGTTAATAACAACTGCAAGTAGAGCCATACAGCACACTCCTAGCAATCACTTGTGTGACCCCTGAAATTATTTCCAACAAAATTAGAGTCGCCTCTACTCTTTCTTCAATTCAATACCTAAAGGTCACAGGCCTATATAGTACAAATATGTTACAAATGTAAAATAGCTTTTTACATGTCAAAACACCTTTACAGGGAAAACATGAATCATTTCTTTCATTCAAAGGTACATACGGTATAACAAGTCAATCCTAAAGCTAAGCAAGGCCTATTCTCAGATGTCGGAATCGTCTTCCTCTCCCTCTCTGAGCCAGGCAAAGAACTGCACCACCTGCTTCAGGGCCACGCCCTTCCCCTCTGGTTCCTCCTTGCTTGTCTCCCATAGGTTAAATGCATCTTCAGAGATTATCTCCTCGTCGTACAGCGTGTCAAAGAATGAGCGCAGGACACCTGTGGATAGATAATATACACTACAAATCTCCTCTATATAATATTTAGCAATTGTCTCTTGGTTGATATGATCCCCCGCCGCAAATTAATATTTGAATATTAAAGAGAAAGTAAAACATCTTCAATATATACAGAACATCAATGTTTAAGATAAATTATCTTGATAATATGCGATGCGTTATGGTTGAAACTCCAAAATAGTTTCCTAATTCACTGTGACCTTGAAGACAGCCAAATACAAAGATATATATCTCTAAATAAATCTAGTGAGTGGTTTTTGAGAAATCACATTAACATGCAGGTTTCACTGCTGAAATACTCAATTTTTGCTGTGACCCTCAATATAACCAATATTTTTAACAATGCCTGCCACTTTATCCTTCGGTGGATAAGAATACAGAAGTTACAGTGACTGTGATATCAGCTCGACCAATTTCGACCGTAGGATCTTAAAGGTTGGAATCAGATTTAGACAAAAGGTTATTATTTTTGCCAAATGAAATGCTTCTGACATTACCCAGCCAGGCACTATAGGCACTGCACATTCTTCTGATATTGAAGTGTAAGAAAGTAGTGGAAGTGGATGTTTATATAGCTCATCAGTCTTTGCAAGATCGATCACCTTTTGATAAAGATTTACATTTTAGGTTTATGATAAAAAATGAATCATCACCAAATGGGCAATGATAATCTTCTGGTGTTTCAAAACAATCATACACATGCCTGTAATTAAAAAAACCTCATCTTTAAATATATTCTCTGCTGGTAACAGGCTACTACGCTCAGTTGTCTTTATTTAGTTAAAGTGGTTTCAAGGCTCTCGCTGTTTTCACTAATGGTGCAAGAGAGATGAAAGGCCTGTTTGAATGCTGATTTCCAGACGAATTAAGGTAATTGAACATTGCGACAGGCAAAACAATAAGCTTAATTTACTCTAGTGGTTTCAGACACTTAATGAATTTAAAGATTTAGGAGGGCACTGCCACTTACCTGAGGGATGTTCTAGAGAGTTGACAAGAGCCTGGAGAGCATACAGAGCCTGCAGCTCGAACACAGGCGAGTGGTCGAGGTACTTGATCAGCAGAGATCGCCACTTCTTTACGACCTCAGGATCAACTCGGGCTGCGTTTCCTGACCCTAAAAAAGGTTTGTTATAAGACAATGAACAATCTTCCTGGTTTCATAGGTCAACAAAAAAAATAAATAAATAAAATGGTTCTTGGAATGAATATATACTTCCCTTGCCAAAGCATTAAACTCAACTTACCACTAATGGCACTGGAACAAACTGACGACATCAAGGCTCTGATGAACTAGTTTTCTTTTGTGATTTCATCTGGTATATTTGCCTGAAACGAGAAAATGATATTCAATGTTTTCTCTTAAATCTGAACTTAAGATAGCAACACAATGTCATAATTCAGTTATTGGTACTTGACAGTATGTAAAATAAGCTTGTAAGGAGCTAACATTTCAAAAAGCAGCTATACATGGACTTTGTGAATCCACAAAACAAACCTCAATCCAGTCGAAGGTTTTTTCATTATCACATTTGGGGTCATTCAGTAGTTCTGTGAGGTTCTGTGTGATCCATTCTAGAGAAACTTTACTGGTTGGTGTGCTGGGAGCTGAGTCAGGGCCGACTGTGGACTCCAGGTTCTTAAAAAGAATGAAACTAGTTTTGATACTTAGTTCGGTAATTTGCAGATCATTAATTAACTGCCAAGAGATTTATCACCAAAACAATGACATTGTATGTACGTATTCCAAAGGTAATACATATCAGAATATAGAATATGGAATATTTCAGGGTCCATTTACTCGAGTCTTTCAAAGTGCAATATACATATATATATATATATATATATATATATATATATATATATATATATATATATATATACCTCCCCTCTCATGGTTATCAGTATGGGAGCTCTTTGCAATTGCCTCCTGAACAGAATGCCTTCTAAAAGAAAAATCTCCTCTTTTGTATAACTTTACAAACCTTATCATTCAAAAACTATTGGAGCTTTTCCTGAGGTACAAAATCTGTCCAGTCCATCATGTTGTTTCATGGTTACTAAATTAATGTTTTTGAGGCTTTCAGAAACGAAGAATTCACATTTTCCACCTTTTAGTTCAGAGAGAATTAATCATCATTCAGCCTGAAGTCCTCTTATACATTATACATGTTTCATTTCTTTTTTTTATACAAAATGTCGTATCCTGAGTGTGTGACTGTATCCTTAGGCCGCTTGGGCAATATCTAAACAACAATAAAGTGCAATAGATCCTTGAGGATTTCTGAAAATATTTGTAAACAATAGATAATTGATTTGAAGAACGAACCCTAGTTAATGACATAAAACGAAATAAGAGCTCTACAGATCAACAACCTTCCTGTCCTGTATATGCAGATACTCATCGACGATAGACAGAGTCTTCTTTTCCATCTCGTCCTCAGACAGTTCACGGACCGGTGCAGGAGGACGTTCCATCTCATGTGTGGCTCCTCCACGGTTCCTGCTGCCCTCTCGACTGGTAGTGCCAGACGGCGGCGTAGTGCGACCACCACTCATCAGACTTCTGCAGATAAATTGACATCATTTTAGTAACTCCAGAATAGCCCCCAAAAAAGGGCTGGTATCACTTCTCACTACTATAAAATTGAATTGCAGTTGGAAAAAACAACTTGCATCCTAACTTCTTAGTCTCAGTTACTGAATTATAGCAGCAATTTAAAAAAACTTGAAGACAAAATGAATATCACTTATAACTGTGTTCCACGTATTCCTACCATATTTACTCAAGGATAGAAAATTCTTGGGGTTTTGGAAAATTTGGTGTAGACAAATTTTGTTTAGAATACAAGGTGCGTTTGATAATACTGACTAACAGATCGCACAGCAATGATGAAAATTTAGGATCTTTGTTATTTGTCTCAGCTACTACTAGTACTTTGAAAAACTGCTGAACAAAATGCGCAACGCCAATCAGAACTATTATGAGGTTATGTTGCTATAACCTTTTGACAGTTACCTATCTCTTTCATTCCAAAAGAGAATACTTATCGATGTCTTGGAGCATAAGTTGTGACCTTAATATCGGAAGGATAGCACAGAATACGAGCGGCTCGCTGATTGGCAAAACATTAATTCTTCGTAACTTCACTACAGAAGAGTTAATGTTTAACCAATCAACGAGCCGCTCGTATTCAATGCGATCTGTCAAATATTGAGGACAAACATGGCAGACTCGAGCGATCGAAACCGTATTTAATGCAGTAAAAGCTCGCTTATAAGGTATGGATCACATAATATTTCATTTGAAAAGTCATGCTACGAAATCGGAATACATAGGGATTGCAATAAAGCTGTATTTGTCGTTTATAGTACGTTTTCGAGTGTTTAATTTGTATTTTATCAATTTGACAGCGATGTTTTTGTGAGGTAGGATTTTGGTTTTTTACCCCCAAGAGAACTTTTTTCGACTTCTAAACAGTGTAGCTCGGTCAAAAGTTAACCGATTCTCATTATTTTACATTCTATCGAAAGAGGATTCATCAGGCTTCATGTGTATTTATTGTTATATTAATCTATATTGAATTTCCAAGTTTATTTCGCCCCGGAACAAGACGAGGGGTCTGAGGGCGTTATAGCCCTTTAGTATTTATAAAGAAGAGATATCATTTTTTTAATATTAATTATATAATGATATTCTCATTTTCGGCGAGTCCCTGTGAACGAAGATACATACATGAATGAGATATCAACCTTCTCAACTTGGTGCCAAGATAACTTTCTTCACTTAAACGTTAAGAAAACAAAGGAACTGATTATTGACTTCCGAAAGAAGAAAACCGTAAAATCTTCGGTACAGATGGAAAATGAAGCAGTTGAGGCAGTAGAAGAGTACAAGTACTTGGGGACAGTGATTGACAACAACAAACTTTCATTCTCCGGAAATACTGACAGGATCTACAAGAAGTGTCAGAGCCGCCTCCACTGTCTCCGAAAACTGAGAAACTTTAACATAGACTCCACCATATTATCTCAGTTTTACAAAAGTTGTATTGAGTCAGTGCTAACATTCGGTATTCAAGGCTGGTATGGTGCTTTATCGCTGCAGAACAAAAACAGACTTCAGAAAATCGTTAAATTTGGCAGCAAAATAACAGGTACCCCATTTGATAACTTGGGACTTATCTATCAAAGAAAGACTGCTTCTCTTACTGAAAAGATTGTTAATGAACCCTCCCACTACTTACACCATTGTTATCAACTTTTACCATCTGGCCGTAGGTACGTTTTGCCGCTTTTTAAATCTAACCGTTCAAAGCTTTCTTTTATTCCAACAAGTATATCACTTTTAAATAATAGTGCTAGATTTTAGATGTTATCCTCCCCTACACTTGTTATATCTTATATCATGTTATCTTAATCTTATTTAGTTTACTCTAATGTTTTACATCCTTAGTTTTATGTGTTCTTTGCCCATTTCGTATTCTACTCTTAAAAACAAATTAATATATTTATGTACATCTATTTAATCATCTGTTATCATTGCCATGCATGTGTGCGAGCGTGTATGTGTTTGTGTAACCGTGTCAGACTGTTCCTATCTTGTATACTCTCATGTACAAAGAATTCCCTAAGGGGCAATAAAGAATTATCTATCTTATCTTATCAAACCTTTCTTATGTCATCGGAATTCTATAAGCCAATTGCACTTCGTTACTGTTATAATTAAGTCTCAAAATAAATGCATTACATTTGTTAGAGTAATGACTTTTTTGTTAGATTAATCACATGCCTTTCTAACGGTCATTTTCCAACATACCGTTTGAAGTGAAGGTCACTTATATTCGTTGTTAATATGTTCTAGTGACTATATCACATAAACATACGAAATAAATGAGGAATCAAAATTGTCTTTTATGACAAACTTACTTAAAAGCATTCATAGTTTGAAACAGTTGTCAACATCAATTACATTGTAGGGGTCAAAGTTATACTTTAAATGAGAAAAACTTATGTGACTTCGGGTTTTTAGGAAGGTATTTTTAAAGAATACATAAAAGTCTTTAAAAACATTCGGTGACCTATCATTATTATTCCTGAAATAGTATATTATTCATCTGTGCACTTCATATTTGTTATAGAAGAATAGAATGTATATGTCTTAGTGAAAATCTGACAAAAAAGGTTAACAAACTTTTGTAAAATCTGCTTTAATTAAATCTATTCTTCAACTACTATCATTAATTTTTTATATGTAGAAGAGCTGTACATCCCTGTATACAATATAAATGTACCTGGAAGGATTTGAATTCCTTCAAGGAAAGCGTACACTGCAAGAAAAGGTGGGGTTTCCTCATGCATTATACGGCATTAAACCCTAAGAGTTTAATGCAATTTCCTCTGGAGGAAACCCTAGGCGTTTAATGACATTTCATCAGCATTAACCAGGGAATTTCCTCAGCGAAGGAAATGCCATGAAACTTAATTAAACTAGAGGAAACTGCAGGAAATGTTTGTGTTTGTGTCAAGTTGAAAATTATTATTTGCATTGATTATGTGTTGAAGAAATGTTTAGTAGAGATAACATGACATAATAAGTTATGTCCTGTTAGAGAATTTTGGTGTATATTTGTTGTACAAATGAAAAAAAAGATACTTAAACACTCTGAATAAAATATTTATATATAAAAATGTTTATTAAATTACATAGATAGTGATAAGAAGCATTAATTGAATTTTATATTCTAACCATATGCTCTACTAAGTGAAATGGACATTAATAAAAAAATTAATGGGTTTGTACTGGTGTATTAAAGGGATAAATGGTACCTTTCATTCATAGGCATGATCTATACGTTACAACATAGAAATAGGATTTTAGTTTTTAGTCCAATTCATTGATGTGATCGTTATTGGAGACATTGCGTAGCGCGGGGACAAAGCTTAGTAAATGCTCATGGCTGTGACTGAAGACTACATTCAAAATATGTTCTACAAATGAAATGCAAATAAACCGTATATACATAATTTATACTATCAAAGCAAGTATACTGATAGTTCAGCTGCAAAACAAACGTATGAAACGTACCTTTTTCAGAGAATGTATCCATACAAACACAAATATCCAAATCCTGTTATAGGTAAGAATACATATTCAACTATTATGACTGATCATTGATAGCACAAGTTGACGGCAGAAAGTTTACCCTACCACGACCAAAGTTTTTTCACATTATGACAAATCATGAACAAATTCTATGACTGTCTAATGCTTACTAAAGTTCATTGGTTATTATTTAGCCCCTGAGATCTCATTGGACAACTTGTTAATGTTGAGTTACTTTTTGTTTTTATAAAGCAGTCACGTGACGCGCCATCCTAATGACATAGAGATTTAGAGGGGGTCACCTCTCTGCACCTGCATGTGTTTATACAGCGTCCTTGACATCTATCTAACGAGTGGTCACCGTATGGCACGTAATTGGTCTGAGTGACTTGTCTGAATGGAAACAGACACTAACAAAACAAATACCGTCTCTGTGAAAATAATGCTTTATTTCTGTAAAAAATATATGTAGTGAAAATAAAATTAATATTTACAGTTCATAGATGTATAATTGTTTTCAACGACATTTGATTGCAGTTTAATTTTGTACAGACTATTACAGTTTACCTATGATCCATGATCATTTGTGTGTATCATTGCTATCATTGATATTCTTTTGAATCACCTATCAGTGAAAGAAAGGGGTTTTGGCGCTGATTTAATAGGGACTGCGTCTGTGCATGTCTTCATTTTTGTCGGCATGACTGGTGTTTTCCGGTTTGCAGGAACCTATACAAATAATTGGTAAAGCTTGTTTTAAACAAGTAGACGCTTAAACCCCAACCCAACAACAACGAACAAATTTAGATGTAAACAGTTTGTCGTTTACGCGTAATAAATACAAGCAATAATCACCCTTAAAATAATAAAGTAATGAGGCAAAGAAACAAGGTGACGGTTATATTGAAAATGTATACCTAAGTATATTTCACTTTTTGTGAATGTTGTACAGATTCCTAAAGTGATTCGGTTCATTACCGGGAAAGCAACATTTGTGATGTTTAAACTAACAGACCAGGGGATTATACTGGCCAACTGCATCTTGCGAACAATAAAGGTAATTGGTGAGTTAAAATCGAAAAGTCAATCAGTGAGTAGTCAGTGCCTTCAGTCAGGGTGAGCGAAAATTCGTCTATATTCATTTTTGTATTATAACCAAACGTTTTAATCCATTAAAACAACGTAAGTCACCTTCGGTGAAACTTCAAAGGGTTTTGACTGTAATGACAAATGTTGCTTTCATTGTAAGACGCCAGAGATTCAAAGATCAATCAAATACTACTTTTGCTAGTAAAAATTGATATCTATCTGGAATCTAGATAAGATATCACAGACAGTGTATTTAAAGCAAATTAAAGCACTATTTCATAACAACCAGTAAGAAGGGATTAATGTAGATTTTTAAAGATAATTATGCTCTGTGTTTAGACTCAAATCTATCAAAAGTGTAGGGGAAATACGTCATTACAACTCTATACAGAAAATCAAAATTTCTTACTACGGACGCTTCTTAACTTGTGCTTGAAATGTGTCTTTCACGGCTAGCATTGAACTCACTACCTATAAGAAATTGATATGTATAGCGACAATGATTCCTTAATAACAATTCATAGATAATATCTACCGCTTCTATAATCATCTGTCAAAGTTTGGTGCCTAATGAAAATCTTAATTAGCAACACATTTTCCTATTCACAATAACAATGCATAATAAATTAGATAATAAAGTTAGGGATGTGATTCAAATGTAATTGTTTATAACATGAATTATGATAATTTCAATTATTTACATATTGATAAAATACTTATCAAAAGTTAAATATCCCTTACTTATTATTGTCCAAAATATAGATAGAAGATATATTTCATGTTATACGATATCATGGGAATAGGTTGCCAGAAATATGTCTATATTTTGAAAAAAGCATGTCACATGACATTTTTTTAGATTAAATTTTGAAACATGGCATAAACAAATAGAGGCAAAAAGAGCATTGAAGATTGTTATATAATTACTCTTACCTGACCGGGACAGTTTAACAAACGTCTTTCTCAGGTTGTTGCTATAAAGATTTTGATTATATGCTTCTGTAGATCACACATATTATTTTTTTCTTATTGGCATCTACATTTAAATGAAATATATACTACATACCTCTTCCTTTCCATATTCCCCACTCTTTTAGACAAAAGGAACACACTGTGGAAAACATAGTGGAATTTTATACTTGATAATTTATTTATTGTTTTTCGCAGAATATGTTGTAATGTTCAATAAATAATTCAATTTGCAGTTACAATTTACAAAGAATAAACTTTTTAGACCAGTTAATAAGTAAAAGTAACCGTTTTCATTAAATTTGTAACCACATTATTACTTACATCGTTCCAAAGCACAACTCATATCAATTAACTTTAAGCATCAGCCAGTCATAAGCATCCCCTACAACTTTATGGTAATGTTGATATCGCTCTTGCATTTGATTACAAAGACGTTGTTTTCTGTTCAATTTATGAAACAATAAATGTTTAAACCAAATCGAATAATCTGTGTCATTTCATGCTTACACCATGAGGTAATTTTGCTGACGTTGTTATGTTAATCTTTATGTGAATTGGTAAGTCAATTTAGAAAAGGAGTTAAATAACCAAAGGGATGTAAATAATCAAAATTTCACCGAATATTTCCGATCTCTTGGTAAAGCAAATGAATAGCGCCGATTATATAAATCGGCAGTGGTGATGGGCTCTGGCACTAAACAGGTTGAGATGCATACAGATTGGTCGCTGACACTAATTGGCATATCTCCTTTGATTAGGTGACCATAAAGCACCGAAAAAGTCAATTGTCGTAAACTAATTACCTTGGCGTCTCAATGTCTGAATGAAGGTAGGACTTGTTGTCTGTAAGAACTGTCGCTTTCCTATTGACTTTAATCATTATTATTACTAAAAGAAAAAATACTGCCTGATATTTCAAACTCTCAACTCAAGCAAGCAAATATTGTTGCCTTAGAATGATCTTTGATATGATTTGATGCAAACTTATTTTTATTCAACAAACTGACTATCGATTGATATAGAAGTGTTATATTAATACCTTTCCAGTTATGTATTCAATACATATATCATTGAAATAAATATAATCAGATAGCAAGAGAAAAAATCCTATGTATTCAACGAAATGAATTATTTGCGTGCAATAAGTTTTAATTTGATGTAAGTCCGATACAAGAGACAATTGAACATTCTTAATAAATGTAAATTTCATTTCTTATGTTTGAATCGTATGGACGAAACAATGTAATGTAATGACCCGATGCATTCATTTTTGAACACATTCATTGAAATAAGCTACCTTTTTAATATTCACGAATATTCAATATTGATTCCTTGAGTGACTTGGTAACATCAGTTTCTTAAGGTGGTACAGTATAAAGACTAATTAATACTTTTATTCTCACAACGTTCTTCATTTTTAATGAAATCATTGGCATACTATGGTGGGGAAAAGATGCTCTTTTGTATATTTAACTTCTGATTTTAATCTCGTTAATTTTTGTGTGCCAGGCACGTGTGCTTAGCCCCTGTCACTTCTATTGGTGACTCCCTCTCACATGCACCCGTATCCTGCCAAATAAGTTTATTGTCAAGTTGAGATCAGAGAGACATCCTTGATTGTCGGCTAGACTAGTTAACGAACTGTTAATTACCATGGAGCATAAATGTGCACCTGCTTTCTCACAGTTCAAACAGAGACCTGGAAAGCTTATCGGTAAAACCTCAACGAAAAGGTAAGCTGTAATATTAGATTATATATATAAGACCCTTTCACATGTGATGAAACATTTATGAATGTCTGACAGTCACCAATAACCATGGGATGCGACAGCGGAAGGAAAAAGGAATGATGACTTTTTCAAAGAAATATCAAATATCTTTGAAAACGTTATGAAATCTGTTGTTGAATTATCCAAACATTTACTTAGTTTACTGTTAGCACATCGTAGAGTTTAAGTATTTTTAATGAATTTGATATCATTTAATAATCCGAAGGTGACTCAGAAAAATAATAACTCCCTCATTTCAGTAAATATTTAAAAGAATTGATATACGTTAGTAAACAATTTGTTACCTTTACAAACCTATCATCTGTGAATATATTGTTCTACACACGGGAGAAGCGTCATCATCGTCGATTGAGGTTAACAAATAACAAATAAATATGTTTTTGGACATTTCAATTTAACCGTTTGGTTCAAGTATGATGTGCTTGTGGTTCTATGTCTAATAAATTGGCCTCCAAAATGAATGTTGTTAATAAAATAACGAATTGCTGAACATAATAAGCTTGTTAAATTGTAAACTCGTTTCATTGGCTATATCTATATTATAGTTCTCATGTGACTTCACAATGAAAATCGCATTCTTGATTAAACCAATATGGGTCACATGTTATAATCCGATATTACAGGGAAAATAGACATGGGCATAATTTCTGTGTCTCACAGACCGCTGAATAACAATAAAAGCATCCCGTCAGACGCTTCTGCCTAGTGAATGTCACCCTTACCCCGGCCCCTCCCCCCCCCCCCCCCCCCCACTCTCTCCTGCTCCACCATCCACACTAATTGCGTCTAGTTAATTACCAATTTGAGATCAAAGAGGCATCATTGATTGCCGGCTAGTCCGATTAACAAAATGTATATTGTATGGGCTATTCTATTCGCTGAAAGCAGAAAAGGATATTAGTACACGAAATTATTGAAGTAATTTTTTTTAAAACTGTGTAAATAAGGATAAAGTATACTTGTTTTTTAATGCAGGAGTAATATGGATGCAATGACTGTTAACAACAAAAACATTTTAATATTCATCTTACTATAATGTTATCTGATACATTACTTAACTTTTGATACGCATTTTCTTGACCAGTCTGCACAGTGCATTTGAGCGTCCTTTTTATAAACAATTGGCCAGCGAAGACTGGTATGTTTGAATCACAACAAATAGTTGAAGGCTTAAAATGAATTTTTGTAAGGAAAATTGCAAGACGCTTTCGGATGATACGCTATTATGTACTGAATCTAATCACATCTCTGGAACAGAAAATAAGTATTTGTACATAGTAAACGGGAGTATAGACAGACAGACAGACACATATTTTATTAAAGTCTCACCTCTTTGCATTAAAAACATATACAGGTAATAATACAGGTAAACAAACATAGATTAAGAGCCACCCATTGAGGGTTATGAGAGACTAAAACAAACAAAAAATAATCATGGGCTACATACGATAAAGTGATAAAGCGTAAAACACGTTGAAAGGTACCATATATTAAACTCTATACAAAACAAAGGATATACTGTGTCTTGACACATTACTGACTAAAAATACGTTTATGATAGGTACATGTATCTCGAGGTTGCAAAATATACTGTAAAAATTGTTTGGTCTTATTATCATATTTGTTTGGTTATTCTTAGTTATTTTGTGTATCTTTACATTATTATTAATCATTCCGCGATCATTTGACTCAAACTCATGGTGTAGTGGTATGCGTGCGTCAGACACCGAGAGTTATGCCATGCTATGCAAAATTAAAACTTATAAATAAATAACTATTAAAACTAGGTTTTTAAGGCTTCTGTCTTTTACTTAAAATCCCCTTTACATCTTATCTTTTTATCACCTTGTATTTTAAATCATCGCATATATTCTGCTATTTATTATCTATTTATCTATAACTTGTATACAGTATATATGTGTTATTTTTTCTAACAGTGTGTCATAAGCCAAAGTTTGGCTGGTTGTTAACAGACTTACGTTATATTGTTTTATCAAAGTGCTTGATTGACTTGTGACACTTAGTTAAACTATTTCTGTCTGTATGTCTATGCCAGCCTAAGTTAACATGCTCGTGGTTTAGGCCCGGCGGGGGAAAACTACTGTCTATCTCTCACTATGTCTCTATTTCCCTCTTTCCCTTATCCTTTCCGTTCTCCCTGATCAGTCCACTCTCTTTTGGATGGATGCTGTTTGTTCAAAACACGTTATACCCCAACCCACTCACTCTTTTCATCCACCAAACGACTGTAGTAATGAATCTGATAGTATTATTCAGATACAGTTATACATTTTGGCACTTGGTATATTTTCCTCGGCTTGTTTTGATTAACGTGCTATATGTCATTCAAAGGTCATGTTATGTATCTTAAATGTATCTTAAGTATGAGTTTTTGTATACAGTTCAACACAGTTTAGAGTAAGTATTATGTAAACATGTCTCACATAATTACGTCCCATACAACGCCCATACCAAAAAGTAAACTGAAACTAGACGTCTTGAGAATAGTTTCTGAGCTATTATACCATCTATACAATCGGTGATATACCGAAATCCAATGGCGAATAGATAATACTTATTTGTACTTGATCTGTAAAATAGAGATTCAGGTTCAAACTTTAATTTTCATTATGATAAATACGTCACATTATTTACGATGGCATGATACACGAGACAGTAGAGGTTTAGGATTGCTGTCAATTTGATGTCTTTATACATAATTAAAGGAGCCAGACTGAATATATCAATATGCCTCCTTAGAGGTATAGCAACAAGATAATATTGTGCCATGTCCTTCAGAATGCGTATCTGCATCAAAAGAAGACCCTTGCATATAAATAGCAGGGTAGTCATGTCACTTTATCATAATACACACCCTGATGTACATAACGACCACAAATACACACTGTAATTACTGGTAATTAAGTAAGAGAATCACTTGGGGCAAAATACAAAAACTTGTATTGAATTAAAGTGATATTCAATAAATGTCTTTATTCAATTTGCATGTAGTTTGTATATTGTCAGATATAATGTGTGTAAGAAAGGCTACTTTGAAAGATTATTCCCAAAGAAAAATGCAGGTAATGATAAGTCATATTTGATTAGTATTAAGAAAGAATATTATATTACGTGTTATTAGTGCATATTAGTTTAAATTTATTATTATTATTTGTTTACCTTTACATATTCCTTTTTGTAAACATGTTGTGACTGTAATAGTTGTATATTCAATGATCATGCATAAACAAGTTGCAACGTTTCAATCATCATTTTGTTATGATAAGCGGAATCAACACATGATTTTGTATCCAATATTTACTTTTGTAAACTATTGGACTGACTGATGTAACAGTTTTTGCAAGTCATGTCAAATAAATGTCTAAATACTAATTTTGACGCTCATGTCAGTGATTTAACTACAGTTGACAAAACATTTGATAAGACGTTTTTTGAAGATCTAATTGTATAATAAATCCAAAATAATATATAACTCGGCCAACTTGAAATATATTTTATATACACATTTTGATTTGTAGTTAACATTTTAGGTTATCGAGCAAATAAGTCAAAAAGTCAATAATCATATTTCGTTTAATCTGCAACATCAATGCTTTATGATAGTGTGGAGTCAGATTCACTACGTTATCTTAAATTTTCCAAAGTTCCCCCTTTCCTGACACGAGTTTGAGTAAGTTAAGACTTCTGTTGTTCTACATTTAACCTTTGAATTTTGTTCTTTTGTCATACTTGCACTAGTAATTGTGATGAAAATGTTTGACAATGCCATTCAAACTCATGATATTAAAGTCAAATTACCTATCTTTGAAGTTGTAAATCAATAATACCTTTTGCATATTGTTTTTGTAGAAGTAAAGAATGTTTTTAAGAATTTTCAATAATTTCCTCTAGTTTCATATAGTTTAATATAATTTCCAAGAGTATCCTTCGTTTGGAAACTAGGCGTATACTCTGCATGAAATTATAGGAAACTGCCAGTTTCCTCTCGTATACTGTAGCTGAAATTCGGCATTTCCTTCTCACGAAACCTCATTAAACTACTCTATTTTCTCCAGTGGTAGTATACGAAATTGGTACAAAGAGTGTTATTTGCCGACAGCATCAACAATTTTATAAATGCTGATAGATATCTAAATTGCTTGGTAACCCAATTTATCATACTTTTTCAGGTACAAAAACACACTCGACAATTAATTCAAAAATATTGTATTTGTTTGTCCAATATCACCTTAACTATCATAACATAGGCTTCTAGACTAGTCGTACCTGTTGCCTGGGGCTTTGGGCTTTTCGCCCTCCTGTGAGGCTCTACTGCCGCCTCCACTGGTACCACGGCCCCAGCCGCCAAAACTCCTTGCTGGACCTAGTTGTATGTTCTCGTCAGCATTCTGCAACAGAGGGAAGTGTTTGTAAGTTTTAGTAGTTCTCCTGAATTATATGGATCCAGACTCCCAATAGTTAACAAAAATAGTAGCCTTAAACATCATATGTTTTGCAATAAAGTCCAGTATAGTTGTGAACTGTAATAGTTACAACAAGAGGGTGTGGATTAAAAATCCTCTACCAGGGACATGGCCAGTGACATGACAACATTGTTGTCGACTTTATTGGCCATTGGTTCGTGGCATATTTTAAAAACAATACTTTAATGCAGAATACAAGATGGGCGGCACCTTTGATCTTTAACTAAACGATGCTAGAAACAACATTATTAGTTCAAGTGAGTTCTGTGTGTAAGGGTGCCTGCAGGTGCTTGCTGCTTTAAGGTTAAGAGCATCAGGTCGATTTTAACTAGTAAAAATTAAGGGTTCAAGACATCTTTGTCAGGCAATAACAAATACTTGGCTGCCATGTGGTTTAAAATTCAGGGAGTGAGGACTAATGGTTTAAAGAAAACAATAAAGTGTCTTAGTCATAAGCCTTAAACATCGTTTCCCGTCTAACTAAGTATTTAAGCTCAGGCAGTTTGGTGATGTGCTTTGAAACAATGCTGTGAATGTCTTTGCAGATTTTATTAATACCGTGTAAGAGTTACTATCAAATCAGAGTCATATTACCATACTTTATGTTGAACTGAGTCTTGAAACAAAGCCCTTAACCAGGACAGACCAAGAGCTTACCTTCTCTATCCTAAGTTTGGAGACATCAATGTTCCTGTCGATGTTGCGGATGGCTTTGCTACTGACGGGGTTCCTGCCTTCCTCCATAGATCCTCCTGCCTGACCACCGTGTCTCCCAAGGGCAGCTGTAACATTAGGTATAAGATGACTACAACACGAGAAAATGCTTAGTAATACAACATTAAGAATTTGTGTTGTGAGGATGAGACATTGTGTCACCATCAAATTGTACATTCAATTTATTTAATTGTTTATTTGTGTCTGTTCTGTTCCTCAAATGTGATCAACAGAGAATGCTAAAATTGTTCAATCAGTAACCGTAGAAAACTAACGATTTTAGGTATACTTTGTATCTAATGATACCAAATGTGGTACGTTTTATCGTTCATAGATGTATTTGATTTACTTTGATTTTTTCAATGTAAAAAAGGGGTAGTGGAAACGGTTCTGAAAACCAAAAACATTTCAATAAACGTGAATGCCGAATGATCGAAATAAAGTTGTTTATACTGCCCTCTGAATTGACTTTTCATGATGTTGCAATTTACCTGGAGACCTATGTATTGTAGTCTTCAACATCTAGCAATAAAAAGCCAAGTTATATGTATGATCCTCAGATCCTTCATATATTTCCGTCACGTTCCTTCGTAAATCATTTACATTTTCAACTTTTGTATCGTCCCACCAGGTAAATGAAGAAAGGATTTTCCCCATTTTACATTAATGGAAAGTATTCAATATTACATGCATAGAGATTCAACCGTCTTTGCCTCTTTTCTTGACAATGAAAAAGCTTTTGACAGAATTTGGCATGATGGGTTATTTTATAAATTATATAAACTTGGTATAAGAGGAAATACGTGGGACCTGCTATACCATTGCTACACTAATAGTGAATGTTTTGTCCTGTACCAGGGTGAAAGATCAGACAAGTATTGTGTCAAGCAAGGTGTAGGTCAAGGAAGAGTTATCTCATCTTGGTTCTTTCTTGTGTTTATCAATGACCTAATAACTTCCCTCAGAGAAGCCAACTGTGGTATATGTGTATATGGCATGCATGTTCCTGCAGTCTTGCTTGCTGACGATACCACTCTTGTTAGCGCATCACCTAAAGGTTTACAATCAGCACTTGACATCGTGTCCTCATATGCCTGTAAATGGCGCCTAACCTATAATCCCTCTAAAAGTGCAATAGTTATCTTTAGTAAAAGAAAATCCAGTAATTCCAAATTTCAATACTGCCTTGGAGATACAGTAATCCCTCAGTCTGAATCAACAACATATGGTGGTGTCTTCCTAACTTCCGACTTATCAACAAAAGCGCGAATCGAAAGGTACTGTCAGAAAGCAAGACAAAATGTCAATTCCCTTAGATCTGTAGGATTAAATGTTTCTCAACTCCATCCGTTTACATGTGTTAAAATCTGGCTGAGAATGGTGCTACCAACAAGTCTCTATGGCTGTGAAATTTTACCGAACATCGGGGGTCAGCAAGCTGATGCACTTGAAATTACGCAGAGATATTTTGCTCGTATTGTACAGGGGCTTGATAAAAGATCATCAACAGATTCCACTATTGCAAATTTAGGAC
This sequence comes from Phorcus lineatus, assembly GCA_921293015.1. Lineage (NCBI taxonomy): Eukaryota > Metazoa > Mollusca > Gastropoda > Trochida > Trochidae > Phorcus > Phorcus lineatus. The sequence goes on from OV121094.1 coordinate 34,318,732, forward strand.
TATGGTCACTTGTTGGCTACATTGATAAATGTAAGCTCATATTTCTTGGACGTCTATGCAAACTTTCTTGTAATAACTTTGCAAAAAGCATATTTTGTGCAAAAATAGCAACCTCTTCAAAATCCTCAATCTGCGATGATCTACTTTCAATACTCTCTAAATATAATTTGAATGTACATATCGAAAAATATATATCAGATGGTCTATTTCCTTCCAAACTTAAATGGCGTAAAATTGTAAATACATCCGTACATAACTATGAAGAACATCTATGGCAAATGCAAACATCTTTTAATGCAAACATGAGTCTTTATGTACATGTGCACAATAAACTAAAATGTCACATTCTTCGGCAATTATCTTACTTGCCCCCTTATTATAAATCTGCCTTACAATTATGCATTAAAGTCTCATCACGTGGAAAAATATCTAAAGAATGCAATCTATGTAATAATTATACTAACGACTATGATTTTCATATACTGCTACATTGTGAACACTTAAATCCTGACCGAAATGCATTCTTTGTTTTTATGATAGATCTTCTTGAAGTTGACGCTTATGTGGCCTTTGAACTACAAGATGAAATTAACATGTTAGCCTTTTTATTTGGAGGAATTACTGACTTCAATAAATATATTGAACACAGCACCTGGAAAACCATTATTTCACAATTTTCACTATATGTTTACGCCTTAAAACGTCATCTATTACAATGTTACCCGGAATAACCAACTGCCTGTGCATAAAACATTAGTAAATGACTACACTGTCTACTATTCTATAATACTGGTACTGTAGATATGTCCATCTACTTAATATAAATCCCTATATTTACTTAATGTCTTAACATGTATATTCAATCCTCTTATTTATTGTGTTTGTATATATAAATGTAACATTGTATTTGTATAAATTGATGTATTTGTATATATGTTTTTGATCTTCGGTTCAAACTGGAGGAAATAAAGAATCTCTCTCTCTCTCTGTAACTTATCATTTGCACCAAAAGAAACAATCATTTTGTCAAAAGTGTAATTCCCAAACTTTATATGCTAGCTTAATCTAAAAGGATACATTTATCAACTATGATCTTAATATTATGAATATAATTGTTTTGTGTTTCCATGGGACATCACGTCTCCCAAATATACATCATAGCTTCAACAATCTCATTTATCATCCAAATTTGTATATATCTGAGTTTGTATAGACCTTAGTTATGAAACTGAATCTACAACAGTATGCACCTTTCCTACACAACATGTTTGACCAATTACTGGCAATTTAACAGAGAACGTTTTCAACATTCTATTGGCTGATATATTCGATGAAGAAAAACGTTGAATAAAAAATAAAATATAAATCTAAAGAGGGCCAATTTCAAGATTTTTTAAAGATGTAATTTTCGGGGAGGGTCTTGAAAAAAATACATTTAAATGGGGAGGGCTACTTTAAAAAAAATACATATACATAGGGGGTTAAATGGGTTTACAGACCCTGTAAATTCATTATGTTAGTAAAATATGATAACAGCTAAGGATTTGGCCTTAAAGCTTCCTGGTGACTGAAGGAAATTCTCTTCCTCTGTATTTTAATTCTTTACATGGAAGCGCCTTTTCCTTTGATACAGACAGCGTTCAGATACGTCATCACCATGTCCCTAACGATAGCTCATTGATCACATCCCAACACCTTCTTCATAAATCATCAGTGATCTGCAACACAATCAACAAACACCTACCTTCCCTTGCTTCCTCCAGGTAAACCTGTCTGTGAATCTCGTCAATGGTTATTGGGATGTTCCGGTGGCGAAGTGGTTTCCAGTTGTTCTTGATGAGATATTAATTCAAGAACATTACAAAATACCTAAAAGGGTTAATGGTGTAGTTTTCACATTGCATATTAAAAACTTTATCATTCCAGTGTCGCTGAAGAACAGCCTTAGATATATTGAATTGGTTGTACTTACCAAAAGAAGACGTGCAAACGCAAAAATAAACTTTTAAAATCCAGAAAAAAATTGGTATTCACTTTGTCAGAAAAAGTCAAAGAAATGCTTACTATTTAGCAAGTATGTGAGGAAAAAGTGCCGCTCACATATAGTTACTAATTTGTTCTTACGATGCCTATGATGGTATCGTTTGTCAACATGAAAGGTGAGACCTTTCATCGTTTGCATAGCATTGTTCAAATAAAACAAATCTTCCTTATGCTAAAGTGACAAATGTAACTCATAAACTTTTTTAATTATTATATGTCTTAATGACCTTTATTCGAAGAGTTTTGACTATGGTTCGGGTACTTCTTATACTTCTTTATCAAATTAAACAACAAAACATCGGGAAACATGAATAATCATACGAATGACAAAAGGACAAAAAATTACAAATGTGAGACGTCATTATTTTGTGAAGTCGCATACGAGATTGGTGCAGATTATAACAGGACAGCATGTCCTGTATCAATGTCATATTAATTCATGTTTACGAAAAACTTATGGTATTGTATAAGGACTATTGAATTTGTGTTTTGGGAAGTTTAAAACTATTACTAGTAAGCACTAGTGCACGCTTTTACGGTTTAAATTGGCTATTTTAAGGTTTAAGAGGACTTATGCAATCACTTAAGCTTTCTATCGATGCAATGAAATACTTAAAATTCTTTACAACTGACCTTCAATCAACAATGAAAACATTTAGACAGCCGCTGTCGGCTTGGACATATAACAAATCTAAGGTTAGCTGTGCACAAAACGGATAAATCATAGACAGTTGAAAGCGGCTGAACACTTATTATGTGCAGCTGTTGAATTTACCTAAACTATGAACTGAGAACAAATAATGAATTATGTTTTATGAAAGCAATGTTGTAAATAAACCGACTTAATAACACATCATTAGCATTGCTATTAGATTGACCAAAGCAGCTGCCGTTTCCGATTTTTTGGTTATAAGCAAAATCTTGATATTTCCGATATCGTAGTTCATGCGGATTTATTGTAACGTAACATTAAATACTTCCGGTCTTAAAAAATCAACTTTACTACCTGAATACGTAAATATTCGTTAAATAACTTACGAGGTAGATTACTTGAGTTAGGATCTTAAATAATATCGAGAGATATGCAGTATCTGTGCATTCGTTGTGTTAAAGAAATATTGGTGTGCACTAGTGCGTTTAAGTCATTGATGCAAGCAAGATGGTTAGGTTAAACTGTCCGAATTGATATCAGTAAATGAAACCATTTTTGGGGGTTGACTTACAAATAATTCTGCATTTTATATTTAAATCAAATAAATATTTCTTATTTGACACTTAGGTTTTTGCTGTTTTCTTCAGATACTGATAAATTATACAGTCTTTCTCAATATTTGAATAGGTCTAATGTACGAACCTCGTTCAGTTTGCTCAAAATTTCAACATTACATGAGTTAAAAACAGAATACAGAAACATAAGCCATGCTTAGTTAAAGAAATGACACTTAAATTAAAAAAAAGTTCAGTATCACAAATACTTGGTGAACTTCGAATTATAACTTCAAATACGTCTCTTACTCAAAAAGCAAAAGATTAGTTTCAATTTTTGGCTAAGCTTCACAATGGGCTGTCCTCTACCCTTTACCTGGTTTAGAGTCAGTGTTTGCAACTCAAAACGCCAATATTTATGTTTTTTAAAAGACAACGTATGATATGAGTCTAAGATATATCTCACGAAGCACACACTATCTATATACCACTTGCGAATTTTACTGAGGTCAAAGTAAACCGCAGAAGCATACACAGATTATAAGACGTCTTATAAATCAAAGTGAATCTTCAACATACATGTCTCAAATCTATCACGTCTTGAAACATGAAAGAACATCTCGCTGAAACCTTCTTCTCGCTGAGGATTTCCTTAATCTGCTGAAAGTAGTCATCAAGCTTGTGCTGTAAACAAAACAAAATCTTATAACTGTACCGTTTAACATGAATAAGTATTAAAACAAATGCAAAAACTTATTCTTGTACAAACAGCTTTGTAATTACATTAACTAATCCAAAGCATGCATATAAAAATATCCTCACAAAATATCAATCACATCACAATATTCCATTGATAAATTTGATAGTTACCCTTTGATCCAAGGTTTCTCCAACTACAAACATTAGATGGCAGAAGCACTCCAGAAGAATTTCATTCCCAGATTGCAGTAGCTTGGAAAGGCAGTCTATGATGATCTTCTCTAGAAGCATCTCATGTTGAAACAATTCTCCCATGAATCTTTTTAAAAAATAAAGCAATTAATATTCAAATTAAGTTTTAATAAAGCAAGTAAACACCAAAAACTTTCAGTTACATCCTCATACATCCATTCATTAATCTATAACATTGTTTTTAACTTGAATGTTGAATTCCTACCTTACAATGCCCACATACTTTCTCCGTTGTTTCGTGATTTCATGCCATTTTCCTGTTGACTTGAAGGAAATAAAAAATGGACAAGTGTCATCTTTCAACATTTTTCAATGATGAGAAAAAATACGTTGTTGTGTCATAATGGTTAAACACAAACAGTAGGTTTATCGGAATAAAAGAAAATACAAAATTAGTGCTGTACTTCTAAAAAATTCAGATGTTCAATTCAGACAAATGAAAAAATTATACTTACACCCTTTTCTTCAATGCTATTCTCGGCATAGTCGATGATTTTAGTAAAACTTTTCCGACAGAGAATCAGTAACACCATTCGAAAACGAAGACATACTCCCTTTTTTAATTCCGAAGGCACTTCAATCTTAAAAGAGGATAGATAATTTCATTTAAAGATTATTAGAAACGACACGAGAGCCACAAAGCTTCATCACACCTACACTTTGTTCTTTGTGGTTATCTTGCAACAAGCGGCAGATTCCTATTGTCATTGGATTTCAGCCAAAGCTCTAATCCAGCACTCATTTAAACAGTGACAATTACCAATAATTACCTTCGTATCAAAGGTAAATAATATGTTATAAAAATTACGGAGTGGCACTTTAAGCTAAGATGAAAAAGACGAAATAACAGACATGAAGAAACTTGATTTACCTTCATAAGATGTGTGCACAGAGAGGCATACTCTTTAGCATAGGCTGTGTCTCTGGTCGACTGTAGAATGAAATGGAGGGTTATTTCAAAGCTTCTTCGCAATGAGGTAAAGTTAAAAAACAAAATCATTTCATCTTTAACATTTTTGTGTAATTTTTTTCTTCAAGTTACTTTTAAGATAAAGACAAAACATGATCTTCAAAATCGATAATTGAACAAGAATAATTAGAATAAAACATTCAATTCCACATATGAGAGACACCCGTCCATATTTATTCAATTGGCTGTGTACAACTACATCGAACACCTGATTCTATAATTAAGGTTTACATTTTCTAGGCAATTGATGTTCAAAAGACACCCTTTTTAATAAATACTTTATGGCATTTTACCTGTTCCCAGACGACAGTCGTAAAACCCTTGAGCTTTGTTTCTGTGTCTATGACAAGACCCTCAACCTGTTTGATCAAAGTCTGGAACTTTTGTGGAGTCAGCTTATTCAGGATACCTCGCGCCTTACGATATAGTTCCTGGAGAATACAATAAGATAGAGTTGAACAACAGAAGATCAATAATTTGATTTCTAAGATGCCTAGCGGTTAGAACAATCGAAAAAAAAGTACCTTTATGAGACAATAAAGGTATAGATTTTTCATGACGTAACAATTGAATGACGTTATATCCGCTCTTCCCAGCTGCCCCCTCGTGATCGCGCGTCCATGGTAACCTTTCATCTCGATTCTTCGAAAAACATGGTTTATCCCCCTATCAAGGTCTAACGACATAATCGTATTAATGTTTCTACTAATAGAGACAAGTTTCGAATCATCTATTTCTATTTACCATAAAGAAGAATGGACAGAAAATGCTTGTCTACCGTCAAGTGACCGCGTTGTTTCACGTCAGGTCACGGCGCCCCGTGGGACTGTGACGTTGGTTCACGTCAACCGTCTCTACCAGGTTCAATGTGATATGGACAACCTAATGATTAAGTAATTCTAGGTGTACAGCCCCAACAGTCTGCTTATATAAGAGACTAAAGCATCACCTTCAACGTTTATGACAGCAGCAAAAAAATAGATGTCCAGATCCAGTCCGCCGTCACGCTTCCAAAACAAACAATTCTTTTTGGAATGTTAACCACGTGATAAGCCCTGCATAATCGCACGACACGAGTTTGTAAAAGTAAAGGGTTTTTTTTAAAAACAAGAGGTGTTAATTTGTTTAAGTTTTTAAAGAAAAAAATAAGAAGAAAATATAATTCAAAATTGAATAAATGAAAAAGTTTAAGTGCAAACTGCAGTAATCAAAGCTTTAACCAACTAAATGTCGTCTTAAACTAGGGGTTGAGTTCCATACTTGGAATAGCGAACAGTTAGCCCTGTTCATGGATTATTAATGTGAGCAATGTAAACACTATTTTTTATTTCGAGATGATTAAAATCAGAGTGTTCCCCGTATAGATTATTTTAGCATCTTAGAAAAGAAATAAAGTTCGCTCTACCGCAATGTGTTTTGTAATAAAGTATAGTTTTCCTTGAACTATTATAGCGTTAAAGCACTCGGACTACCGTCCTCGTGCTTTAACTATAATAGTTCAGGGCAAAACTATAATTTATTACAAAACACATTGGGGTAGAGCGAACTTTATTTCTTAAATAAGAATGCCTGAAGAGACGATAAGGCATAACAGAAATAAAAGAGTATGGACTCTCTGCAGGAATCTAAGTAATGGGCTTTATTTACAGAACGACCACAAAGAAAGTGGATTTAAAAGGGTAGATTTTAGACACAGACATAAAATGCTGGATAATGATGTATTATGATGAAGCAAGATGGTTTAATCAACTGGAATCATAGATATAAAAATCATTAATTTAATTCAAACTGTTAAAAGGTGTTAATGGATACAAATTTCTAAAACTTAATATCCTATATATATTTTTTCATAAGATACCAAATAAGTACCCGTTCATCTGGTGGGATAGTCAATGTTTTCCTTGTTATTTCGTCCTTCTGTTCTTTGATTTCTTCCTTCTTGCTGACGGTTTCCATTCCTTGTTCTTCTACCACCTCTTCTCTCGTCCCTTCACCCAATGATTTCAATACCTTTTCTTTCAAGGAATCTTCACCTGATGATTTCAATGCAGGTATCTTCATCAGTATTTCAACAGCACCACCCATTGGATTCTTCAGACGAGACAAAACTTGGACAACTTTCTCCGGATCAAGGTCACACCATGGTAGAGGAGCGGCGGCAAGCTGTTGGAACAAAGAGTAAAGTTTCAGAAAGATTACAAAAATTGTCATATAACAAGTTTTATTTTGATGCAAGTTGTGCATATCTCTTAAAGAGCTTACATATGTTGAAATCAGTGAATAAACGCATTACAATGTTTGGTTCTTGTTTATGATGGTCTGGAAGGGGTTGGTTCCCGTCTCGGAAAGTGTTGTCCCCAACTAGTGTATCTGCAACATCTACAGGGACTGATTTGGCGTACAGCAACTCCTCTTCTTCTTGTATGGAGTCGGTGAGCTGAACACATAACAAGATCTGTGAGTTTCAAGGGAATTTACTTTGGAAAGAGTAGGTACAATTACAATGACATTGCCTTTAATGTGAAATCCTTTTTTCAATATATATCATAACATATCTACCGTTCACATCAAACGGGTTACAGATATCAAATAATATTACTTTTTGAGTGAACGTTCGAACACTTTTAGAAAAATTTGTTGCATTGAACATACGGTGGTATGAATATCCGCACATACACTATTCCATGGATTCCTTAGTAGTTTACAAATTTGTACTAAGAATTTACTTATATCAACTATAAAATACACTGTAAAGATGTTTAATTTTCATGATAATTTTTTTCAATAAAGAAAGACTGGTGAAAATAATTTGACAACAGATATCTTTCTGTACATATTTTATTAAACCTGGAGTGAAGTCGGGCAAGTCTCTGTAGCTACAAGGACCTAACCTCATCTCACTGTCCAGCTAAAAACCCTTTTAACCCTAACAATACACTGCCAAATGTCCAGCACCAAATACGATGAAGTCAATTGTGTGGGGGAAAACAATGAAAAATGATGTCTCTGTTTATTTAATGATAAGAAAGGTATTACTTATGTCGCACTTACATCAGTTGATACTTGCTCATCATTAGCCTTCTCTCCCTTCAAAGTGCCAAACTGAATCGATACGTTGACACCCAGGTCGCCACGGTTACGCTGCTGTCTGCCCCGTTTGCTCATGCTGCCACCACCTCCACCCTGGCTTCCCCTTTCACTCATCTGTGGGCATACAGCATTTGGTAAAATAATTTGCAGCAGTATGGACTCTTAATTGATAATACAAAATAAAAGATAGAATGTGACTCAAACAACATCACAAGCTCAAGAATATATTAGTTTGCCTGACACCAATAGCTGTATGATTTCACTTACCCCTCTTGAAGGTCTGAGGAAACCTGGAGTGAAGTCGGGCAAGTCTCTGTAGTTGCCACCACCTGACCTCATTCCACTGTCCGGCTTTGTCGTGGGCTGAATTAAAATGAAAACAGCAAAATAAAGTTAAGCTCTGCTATGAATAAAGATCAATCTTTTGTTCAAAGCTGTTAGAAGGCATGTCAGTATTTTACTGTAAGTTTTGTGATTGATCAATCCTTCCGAGTTTGTCTTTAAGATCTCACCCTGTCAGGAATGATTTCTGGGAAATTTGGAAGCATGTCGGGTTTTTTCAAGGAGACTTTGGAATACTGGAGTTGGAGAAGGAAATCCCTGTCGTACTGCATCTTACCCTCGGGGTTCAGGGGACTCCACTGGTCTGGAAGAAGGAAAGATAAATGGTCCGTGATATATAGCGTTTATAAGAATCTGGAATATGTTTTTCAGTATGCAAAACGCCAGGGCAGCGGCAAATAACTTTTATCACCATTCACTGCAGGGTGCCAGCCGATCCTTGTTATAAGAAAAGTATATCCTTGCCGCAGGAGGTAAGACTGTCAAGCTTCAGATATGACTCGAAACAAATTTCTACTGAGGTGCTCTAACAACTCCCTGACAAGTCCCTGTAAGGGACTCTTATTAATCATTCAGTTATATATGATCTCACTGAAAAGGCAAGTGAATTGCTCCACTGCAATTCTGCTCAATACATATTTGATATTGGTGATCAGCAGATCAGGCCAACTATCTCACCTTCTTTGTATTTGTATTTGAGAGCAGGAGCTTTCTCCTCATCAGTGTCATCAGATTCCTCTTCTTTTGCTTCTTCTGTGGCCACATTATTCACAGAATCCATTTGAGGCTGAGGTTTAACCTCTGACCTCGTATCTTCAACTGGGGAGGCTGCTTTAGCCTCCATCACAACCTCCTTGCTAGCCCCTGATTAAGCTCTCCCCTGTGGATAAAGGTGCAAACATAGATTTCAGGACTGATTAAATGCAAACTTTGGCACGTTCTTCAAAGTGATAATTTGCAATGTAAGTCGGTCTATTGACCTATTACCCTCTCTATCATACTGTCTTTTCTCACAGTGAATTCACTAATCCTGTTTCAGCAGGACAAAACATCCCTCTCACGCAATTGTTATCACAAGAGAATGATTTAACAACAACAACAACAACAACAACAACAAATTACGTCCTGCCTTTGCTAACCTCGCCTATAGATCAGTTACAAGAGTACCTAAGACGTTTGGAAAAAGAGTGTCAACCACTTCCACAATTTTTTCCGATTCTACTGTCTGATGAATGACAGCGTATAACAAACTACGTTTAGGTTACCAATACTTCATCGTACATATAGAATACAATGGACTTTCATTGAATATTTTAGGTTGTGTTGTGTCTGTATGAAATTTGGATTATCAAAACATGTTTTTAGAAATTGATATTTATAATAACAAATGCATTGTAGCAACCCATTTTAATCTATAACTTGAGGGAAAATCGAGAGACACGGCATAAGTCGTAACAGGAATGCTTTGTAATAAAGTATATTCTAGAATGTGAATGTCTGTATCAAAAATAACCATGAAAATTTAGATTCCTTTAGTTACAACTCAGGCAAGGTTTCATATTGAGCCTCTTCCTGTTTTCGATGATTATAAATAAATTTGCTTTAATTGTTCAAGGTTCTTTTCATTACAGTTACATCCCTAGCTGACGGAATTGTTCTTGTTGCTTTTTTGACTACAGGGACGTGTAATTGAATCAGATGTAATGTAATAAATTATTGTGATGTTGTAGGGTTATATATTAATATGGAGAAAACTAACGTTAAAATATGCAAAAACGATGGTGAGATGTCTTAAAAGGGAAAGTAGAATTATAATTGTCAGCCGTTTTTTGTGACAAAATCATATAATGGAGTTTACCTTACAAATCGCCTTTGTGTCATAGAATAGGCAAATTGTTCTCCAACAGGCGATAATAACACGTGCTAGTTGATGTTCTCAAAAGTATTCACAAATATGTTGATATTGATAGGTAGTCATTTTCCAGATATTTGACACAAAAATTCTTCCGATTTTATTGTTTGGGTAGTGGTATGGGATATAAATATTTTGAAATTATTAAGAAAATTAATCTATATGCTTGTAAAAAAATATGGATGTGAAGGCTGATACTTATTCAGAATTCTCTGATCTTCTTGCTCGCATGACGAAGTGCATGGAGGACATCAAAGTTTGGATGACGTCAAGCATGCTCAAAATGAATGACAACAAGACAGAAGCTTTGCTTGTTGGTCGCCCAAATGCTCGATCACAAATTGAAGATGACTCAATTCAAATCGGCGAATCCACCATTCGCTTCTCAAATTCTGTCAAGGACCTCGGATGTCACAATGACGCTGATCTGTCCATGGATATACACATAAGCAATGTGTGTAAAACCTGTTTCTTCCATCTGAGAAACATCAGTAACATGAGACACTCGCTATCAACAGAGGCAGCCCACGCACTTGTAAGATCGTTAGTCCTATCAAAACTGGATTACTGCAACGCTCTGTTCTACGGTTTACCAGCATCCTCACTTGACAAGCTCCAGCACGTGCAAAATACTGCAGCGAGAATAGTATGCCGAGTGTCCAAGAGATCCCACATCACTCCAGTCCTACAGTCACTACACTGGTTGTCGGTGCGGGCCAGGATCGAGTTCAAGATTCTGTGTCTTGCATACCAAATATATCACCAGCTTGCACCAGAGCAGGCCTACCAAAGAAAAAATCGAATCGCAACGTAAAGCAGCGAAACGACCACATTAACAGACGAAATCGCATTACAATATTGCGATCAGCATCGAAAAGTTACGAAATAGCATCTTTCAAGCGACGATCAGCACTTTAAACGTGCGATAGCGCAATATGAAACACTCGATACGCAACACGGTTACTGCGCAAGCGCAGATACTCAAGTAGGTCAAATCGTGCCGTCGCCTGCACATTTTCTGTCAATCTATCGTCTAACATGGAACTCAGTCATGAGTAACAGAATAATAGTGAATTTAAGAATTGATAATTAAAAACGAATAGCTATAAAGATAATTCGATTATGAGGTTTATAAATAATCGCATTTCGTGATCACAAAGGCGAGATATCGCCATGAGCTTCAAATCATGATTACTGCGCGTGCGCAGTGTCAGTGTTGCGTATCGAGTGTTTCATTTTGCGCTATCGCATGTTTAAATAGCTGATCGTCGCTTGAATGATGCTATTTCGTAACTTTTCGATGCGGATCGCAATATTGTGATGCGATTTCGTCTGTTAATGTGGTCGTTTCGCTGCTTTCCGTTGCGATTCGATTTTTTCTTTGGTAGGCCTGCAGAGTATCTTTGTGAACTTTTGACACCATACCAACCAGAGAGAGACTTAAGATCAGCCAATCAACATCTGTTCCAAATCCCGAAAAGGAAACTGAAGTCCTATGGCTATTTCAGTATTTCAGCTACGGAGCCCCACAACTGTGGAACCAGCTACCAACTCACCTCAAACTTTCATCATCAATAGCAGCTTTCAAAAAAGCACTAAAGACTCATCTCTTCAAAGCTTATTTCAACTGCTGATAATCAACTTCGTATACTTGTATATATGTATATATTGTAGCGCTTTGAGCATACTATATGTGTATGGCCTAGTAAGTGCTTAACAAGTACACTTATCATTATTATTATTATTATTATTATTATTATAATTATTATAGCATTATCGTATGTGGAGTAGACGGAAGGTGTCCAATTGATATCTTTGCTAAAACCAGAGTAACTATATTTTGGATACGCCTCTTGATTATGCCAACTAATAGATGCCCATTGCAATGTTACAATATGGTGATACGAGCAGAAAGACAAATCGGGTATCCATCATGCGTGAGTTAAATACCACTGGTTTGGGGGGATATAAGTCAGAATCAAAAAGTAGATGTTCATACTTTTTTAACGATGTGATACAGAGACTAAAAGACATATTAACATAAGAGTAGACAATGTTTTTATTACAGGTTGGTTGTTTAAATCACATATATACAAAGAGAACTCTTTAAGTACATTGCGCATAAGGAAATTCCGAAATGCATGTGCATGCTTCAGGTTCTCAACACACCATGAAGCAATAGAGCCAGGAGGATGTTAATACATAACAACAGCAAATAGAATTTGCAAGTTGTGAAGTCTTAATCTTGTGGAAGACGAGTGCCCTTTTCTCTCATTTTACAGTGGTATGCCGACCTGAGAACAAGCTACATTCCTAAATGATATTGTTTTAACAAGTACTTACAATGGTCTTCTTATTCGCCAGTTATCACTACCTATACAGAACAAAGCGTAAAATAGTATTATTTGATACAAATCTATCGTCCGATCAGTTTTGTCTATGATATGATGTGATATGCGAGAGAATGTTTATAATGTAAAATTATGATATTTGTTACCGTGTTATATGTTTGAAATATATTTTGTTTGAATAAGTAATGATAGTATTTTATTCTATAAATGAATTGTTGCAAAATGATGTATTGATTTGTAAAACGATGAAATTATTTATCTAAATATAGTAAACTTAATTAGGAAGGTATTTGATAAGAAGAGATAATAACGTTAACATTATCATGGGTCGTGGCGTGTACGTAAAGTTAAATCTATCAACGATAAACGGTCTTCTAACAACAGCTAATAACGTTTCCGTCAATAACCTGATATTGCCCAACACTTTATAAAGGGGTTTGATAAGATAAGCGAGCTACAAACCAAGAGACAGGGCGAAAAGATACTGAAAATAAAATAATAAAACCTGGTCTCAGTAGACCACACCACAGGCAGATATCAATGCATATTCACACAGAGTGTCAGTAAATACTAAGCATCAAAATTCATAATCATAAGTAAAACTAAGAACATAACACGTAAGTCGTTTCAAAATACTTCTAAATGATGTCTTTAAAGAAAAAATTCAGTCGCTCGATTGAAAACGAAAGTAGAAAAGAATTCTGTATTATCAACGGAAAATGTATAGTTAGCTCAATTGAAAACGAAAGTAGAAAAGAATTATGTTTTATCAACGGAAAATGTATAGTAAGTTATCAAGGAACCTATCGGAGAAAACAGACAAGCTGCTGATAAATTAAACACTGTCAAATAATCTTATTTTCACGATTTAATTAACTACAAGTGTATAGTAAAGAGGATCACGGGTATTATTCAACCATGGTTACAATCAATATCAACTTTCAACAGAACCGAAAGTAGAAGAAGAAACAGACAATTACTAAGGGATTTAACACTGCCATGAAATAGTTTAAACCTACTGACATAAACACAGCTATATGCATTTTAAATCAGTTGAATACACTCCCTTACCTCTCTTGGAGTCGAACTGCGGTGTTTGCCCCAGACTTACAGTGGGAAATTCCTTCTGTATTATGCTCAGCCTTTTCAAAACGAGACTAGATTTACGTTGACATATGTTCATGATAAATATCCCGAGGTGATTGAGTTTCTTGTCCTTTGTAGGGCGGGTTTATAAATAGTTAGCAAGTTGTGTAAGTGTGCACCCGTTGTGGTTATCATATCTTTTATGACAGGTATTACATTAACCAGGTAAACAAGACTATTCGGCTGTACTTGGGGGTTTTACATTCAGTTCCAACATTGCTAGGGATCGAATCGGTGATTAACACAACAAATAAAATAGTATTCATTCTCACAGGATTCATAACTACACGTTACAAGTTCATAACTACACGTTACAAGTTCATAACTACACGTTACAAGTTCATAACTACACGTTACAAGTTCATAACTACACGTTACAAGTTCATAACTACACGTTACAAGCACATATTTGTCGATATATCAATTACCAATTCGCAGTAAAATATATAAAAGCTACTATGTTTACTCCAACGACTCTTCTTTGAGACCAACTCTTGTATATTGGTAGGTTTTACTGAGGTTACCCAAAGACTCGCATCCTTTTGCTCAATTCTTTAATCTTGTTCTGCAGGTATTAATACGACCTAAGATAATCCTTCAAGATTCACTTCATTGGAAAAAGCAAAAACATAACTTTTGAAATGTAACTTCAATGACTCAATTGAGACTCAAATTCGTCCACTTTTCTGATTTTCTCAAAACACTTTTTAAAACACTAGAGAGAGATAAGAAATAGATACAATTCTTGAGATTACAAACTTATCATTTCTAACCCCAACTCCCATCTTCTTCCCCTATTCAAACCCCTATTTTCAAAGAAAAGTGATTTTAAAAACATGAATTATTATTCCTCTGTTACTACATAAAAAAGGTTTTTAGTAGAAGATTGAAAAATGTTTCTCCAACTATTTTGTTTAAAATCTTTGATGTTCAGATAAAGCCTATCATTTTGTATGCTTCAGAAATATGGGGTTTTCAGAAATGGCATGTTATTGAACAGTTTCACATAAGGTTTTGTAAGTTTGTGTTAGGTGTCAGTTATAAATGCTCTAACGCTGCTGTTTTAGCTGAATGTGGTAGAAATGATATCTTTGTTGATACTCTCTTACGTACTGTGAAGTATTGGTTCAAACTTTTACACTATCATAGAGATAGATACCCCAAGCAATGCTATTTTATGTTATATAAACTTGACAAAGTTGAAAGAAAAACATGGGTATTCTTTGTAAAAAATATTTTGTTTAATTATGGTTTTGGTTTTGTTTGGGAGGCACAAGGTGTTGGAGACGAGGAACGATTTTTAAAAGAATTTCATTTAAGAGTAAGTGACTGCCATAAGCAGCTTATATTTTCTGAAATGCATAAATGTTCTTCTCTTGATGTTTATTCAAAAATCAAAAATGTATTTTGTATTGAACCATATTTAACCTTTTTGAAACCCAAAGATGCAAGGCGTAGAATAACAATGTTGCGAATAGGTTCACTTCCATTATATAAGAATATTGGTAGATTTGATGGAATTCCAAGGCACCAAAAACTCTGCTATATTTGTAATGATAACTTTATAGAAAACGAGTTCCATTTCTTGTTTGAATGTAGAATTTATAATGATCTGCGCTGTAAATATTTTAAATCTTTACCATATCACATTGACCAGCAATGTTTTGTAAATACTTTAAAATGCAACAATCTTTCCACGACCATAAACTGTTCAAATTACATTAAGGAAGCATTTTTACTGCGTTCCCAGTACACGTGAGTGTAAATTGCCACAACTGTATAAATACACATATTTGTTTACTCTGTATTGTACGTGGGCCTAAGGCCTTTTACGAAATAAAATTGATTGATTGATAAAAAGCCATTGGCTCTGTAGCTCATCATTCACGTCGGCGACATCACACAATGGTGAAAGAGGACGTTAAACTCCAACCCAACAACAACAACGTTACTCATCAGCCTTTGAATTGTTGAAGACCAAATTGTCAATGGTCAGTGCATTATGTACATGTAATATGTCTCAACACAAAATTGGAATAAAATAAATAAAACCATATCATAAGTTCTAAACCAGGAACACTCTAACGACATCATTTCTTAGTCCCTGGTTTAAGCATAGATAATAAGACTCCTAATGAATTTACTTATCACCTTAATTCGCGGGACGTTCTGAGAGGGCACTCGGTCGTCTCTCTCAGTTGCTTAGACTAATTTCAACGTAAGCAAGCGCTAGAAAATATTTGGCGCTACAACTGCGTAGCTGTGATCTTATATCAATTAAAGGGGCATACAGTATGTTGTTGAAGTAAAAAATGTCAAACGTAATAAAAGGTGTTATTTCATCGAGAAGTCGTGATTGTTTCTGAAAATCAGCATCCAACTCAGTGCATTATAAACACAATAAATATATTTGAGTTGTGATTTGTGATCGAAAATCAGGCAGTGGCGCTCGTCAATGTTTCAAACGTAATTTTAAAATTAAATTTACTCAGACACAAAAACAAACATTAGTTTGATGTGTCAAGTAGGTCTTTCAACTCACGTGTGTGTAAATGGGACGCAGAATTCGACTTTTTAATAATGCTATGGCTGGTTTTCTCCTATCACTGAAAACTAGAAAATATCATAATTTGGGCATTTTGACGATTAATATGCAAGTTTAGAGAAGCGATTTGAACATGGTACATTGAATCTTATCTTAGCCGCACGAAACATCATAAAAAATACTCTGTCACTTTAATCAATGTACTAAGCGCTGGGCGGATCAGATTTGAGAGTCTGTCATCGGCATGATTTATTTACACATTTCACGTTTTCTGTCGTTACTGCAGGTATAACTGTGCGGTATTAGCGCCAGCAGACTCCTGTGTAGTAAGGTAAGGTTATCGTCATCACAGTCAGCAGAGGGGAGGAGGAGGAGGAAGAAGAGGACCCAGCTCAACCAACTGGGCTTTTGGACTCCGTGAATGGAGACTCCGAGTTTTGCATTCGCAAGCTAGGATTTGCTCTAAGCATGAGCTCAATGTACACTATATTTACTGAGCATCTCAACTCAGCATTTGCAAGGCTAAGACATGTTTCAGGAATCTGTTCAGGAGGACACAGTTTCAATTCAATGTACATAATCAAAGTAATCAATTTTGTCACGTTATCCTTATTGAAAGCATTAGTTAAACTTCATGGGTATAAATTAAGCATGTACGAAAACCTGAAATACCTGAATTTGTATTCCCACAGTTCTGTGATTACAGAAAATAATATCAACATCTTTGTGGACTTTGGAAGTTGATACTTCTTTTGACTAACTTCACTAGACAATGTGACACCTGGATTGTTAAGATATTCGGCTGACATATTGATTCAACAACTAGAGTTATTTTTCAACTTGATCCTTGAAACAGGTAATTTTCCGAAAGAATGGTCATTGGGAATAGTAATCAACTCGCAAAAAAATATGGATTTAAACAAAGAAAATAACAACAGAGGGATAACATTTATCAGTATTTTCAGCAAAATTTTCACTTAAATTATCAATAAGAGGTTGTTATTCTAAATGTTATTCTTGAATGTCAAGCAGGTTTTGGACAAGGGTACACAACCATTGATAAAATGTTCGTCTTACAAAGTATTGTCCAGAGATACCTAAATGATAAAGGTGGTAAATTTCATGCTTTGCTCGTTGACTTTGCTTAAAGCCTTTGACTCCGTGAACAGATATGAATTATGGAATTAAAGAAGTATGTAAGAAAATGTAAAAGCATGTGTCAGAAATAATAATATTTTATCAGAATCCTTTGAGATACAAATGGGTGTCAGACAGGGTTGTGTATTAAGTCCTGTCTTATTTTCCTTCTTTATTAATGAGATAGCCTGCCAGATCGAAAATAATTGTTCACATTACATCCAGTTGTTTTCCAACTATTTCTTTTACTTTTTGCTGATGATATCGTCTTGATATCAAGTACTGTGTCAGGTTT
Organism: Phorcus lineatus; assembly: GCA_921293015.1. NCBI lineage: Eukaryota > Metazoa > Mollusca > Gastropoda > Trochida > Trochidae > Phorcus > Phorcus lineatus. The sequence goes on from OV121094.1 coordinate 34,336,720, forward strand.
ACAAAAGCAAATATATGAACTGGAGAACAGTCAAAATATACAGTAAATCTAGAGAAAACAAAAGTAGTGGTGTTAAAAATGGTGGAAAACTAGCAAATAATGAAAGATGGTTCTACAATAATTGCAAATTTGAAACTACAGATTCTTATAAATATCTTGGTGTATATTTCACAAGTCATCTATCATGGTCATTACATGTAAAATATGCAGCTGGCAAGCTAAAAAAGTATATCTATGAATTCTAAGACAACTTCACATTCTAGATCTCAATATGAACTCATTTTCAAAATATTTGATGTAAAGATAAATCCAATTCTTTTTTACGGGGCTAAAATATGGGGATTAAATACATTTGTTAACTTAGAAAAGGTACATCTGTATGCCTGTAATAGATTTTTGGGTGTTAAACAGAACACTCCGAGTGTCATGATTTATGGAGAATGTGGCAGGTTTCCTTTATATATATCCATTCCTATTGTAAAGTAATTCGGTACTTGATAAAACTATTACACAAGCCGTCATACCGCCTACCAAAGAAATGCTATAATATGATTTTATTTGATCGAAATGGACATAAAAACTGGATGTCAGATTATGCTCAACTTGTTTTGGAAATATTTGAAAAACAACCAGGAAACTGGGATATATCCCGAATTCGTAAAACCAATCACTCAAATACTAAAAGATATGTATTTTCAAAATTGGCAAGAAAAGATATTAACTTCAAGCAAATGCGACACCTACAGTGTATGTCATGTTTAAAAGCAATATCCGTACCGAATACTACTTATTTTGTTTGAATGTTAAAAAGTATAGAATCAGCCTAGCACGTTTTAGATGTTTTTCGCATGAACTGTTTATTGAGAAAGCTAGATATCAAAGTATAAGGAGAGAACATAGACTCTGCCAATTATGCCAGTCAGATGTAATTGAAAATGAATACCATTTTTTACTTGTGTGTATTTAAAGTAACATTCGAAACAAATACATCAAATAAAAATACTAAGTACACCCAAATATGTTTTAAACTTTTAAACAGTTGGAATAATGAAGACATTGAAAACCTTTCCATTTACATATTTTACACATCTGTCTACAGAAACCGAATTGTTTTATAAATGTGACATATGTATCAACAAATGTAAATGTAATGTACTATAGGCCTGAGGCATTCTGAGTACTGAATAAAGATTGATTGATTGACTAACTTCACGGTCGCTACATGCCTTCAGCAATATAACTTAACATATCAAAAGCTTGTACATCTGAAGCCAGCAAGCACAGAAGTTTGTTACTGTGTTTCTCTAAAAGCATTCTTATTAGAATATTTAAAACAATGATTGGCTAATTGTCATGTCAACATGTCACCATATATATAACAAAGTTAAAATCAAATGCTATAACATGGTATCAGAATTTTATAATACTTAGAAGGTTGGTGCAATCATCATAGATCTGTATGCAACGTAAAATGAATCACAGCATCACAGTTTTGCATATGAAATTATGAGAATGGTTGTCAATCAAATGATCCTTGAATTCACAAAGAAAGAAAAAAAGTTAATAACAACTGCAAATCGAAACCAGGACTGTGTATCCTTCAAAACTTTAATCACTTGTGTGACCCCTGATATTCTTTCCGACAAATTAGAGTCAAGTACATGATATAATGACCATTTCTTTCATTCAAAGGTGCATACGGTGTAACAAGTTAATCCTAGAGCTAAGCAAGGCCTATTCTTAGATGTCGGAATCTTCTTCCTCTCCCTCTCGGAGCCAGGCAAAGAACTGCACCACTTGTTTCAGGGCCAGGCCCTTCCCCTCTGGTTCCTCCTTGCTTGTCTCCCATTGCTTAAATGCATCTTCAGAGATTATCTCCTCGTCAAACAGCGTGTCAAAGAATGAGCGCAGAACACCTGTGGATAGATAATATACACTAAAAATCTCCTCTTAAAAGACAAATATTTAGCAATTGTCTCTTGGTTAATATGATCCCCCGCCGCAAATTAATATTTGAATATTAAATGGAAAGTAAAACATCTTCAATATATGCAGAACATCTATGCTCAAGATAAATTATCTTGATAATAAGCCATGCGTTATGGTTGAAACTCCAAAATAGTTTCCTAATTCACTGTGACCTTGAAGACAGCCAAATACAAAGATATATATCTCTAAATAAATCTAGTGAGTGGTTTTTGAGAATCACATTAACATGCAGGTTTCACTGCTGAAATACTCAATTTTTGCTGTGACCCTCAAAATAGCCAATATTTTTAACAATGCCTGCTACTTTATCCTTCGGTGGATAAGAATACAGAAGTTACAGTGACTGTGATATCAGCTCGACCAATTTCGACCGTAGGATCTTAAAGGTGGGAATCAGATTTAGACAAAAAGTGATTATTTTTGCCAAATGAAATGCTTCTGACATCACCCAGCCAGGCACTATATGCACTCCACAATCTTCTGATGTTGAAATGTAAGAAAGTAGTGGAAGTTGGTGTTTATATAGCTCATCAGTCTTTGCAAGATCGATCACCTTTTGATAAAGATTTACATTTTAAGTTTATGATAAAAAATGAATCAACACCAAATGGGCAATGATAATCTAATTAAAAAAACCTCATCTTTAAATATTCTCTGCTGGTAACAGGCTACTACGCTCAGTTGTCTTTATTTAGTTAAAGTTGTTTCAAGGCTGTCGCTGTTTCCTGGTTCACATGAAATATATTTCACTAATGGTGCAAGAGAGATGAAAGGCTTGTTTGAATGCTGATTACCAGACGAATTAAGGTAATTGAACATTGCGACAGGCAAAACAACAAGCTTAATTTACTCTAGTGGTTTAAGACACTTAATGAATTTAAAGATTTAGGAGGGTACTGCCACTTACCTGAGGGATGTTCTAGAGAGTTGACAAGAGCCTGCAGAGCATAAAGAGCCTGCAGCTCAAACACAGGCGAGTGGTCAAGGTACTTGATCAGGAGAGATCGCCACTTCTTTACAACCTCAGGATCAACTCGGGCTGCGTGTCCTGACCCTGAAACAGTGTTGGTATCAATCCTCCTGGTTTCATAGGTCAACTCAAAAATCCAATTATCTAAACATTCCCCTCCTATTATATTGATAATTTCAAACTTCAGGCAAGGAAACTTATGTATTCAGGATCCTTGACAATAAATAAAATGGTTCTTTGAATTCATATACACTTACCTTCCCAAAGCATTAAACTCAACTTACCACTAATGGCACTCGAACAAACTGACGACATCAAGGCTCTGATGAACTTGTTTTCTTTTGTGATTTCATCTGGTATATTTGCCTGAAACGAGAAAATGATATTCAATGTTTCTTCCTAAATCTGAACTTAAGATAGCAACACAATGTCATAATAGTTATTGGTACTTGAGAGTATGTAAAATAAGCTTGTGAGGAGCTAACATTTTAAAAAGTAGCTATACACGGACTTAGTGAATCCTCAAAACACACCTCAATCCAGTCGAAGGTTTTTTCATTATCACATTTGGGGTCGTTCAGTAGGTCTGTGAGGTTTTGTTTGATCCATTCTAGAGAAACTTTACTGGTTGGTGTGCTCGGAGCTGAGTCAGGGCCGACTGTGAACTCCAGATTCTGAAAAGGAATGAAACTTGTTTTGATAATTAGGTAAATAATGAATAGATCAACAATTAACTGCCAAGAGAATTATCACCAAAACAATTACAGTGTCTGTACGTATTCCAAAGGTAATACATATTAGACCCATGGAATACTTCAGTGTCCATTTACTCGCGTCCTTCAAAGTGCAATATACATCCCCTCTAATGGTTATCAGTATGAGAGCTCTTTGCAATTGCCTCTTGAACAGAATGCCTTCTAAAAGAAAAATCTCCTCTTTTGTCAAACTTTACAAACCTTTTCCTTCAAAAACTGTTGGAGCTTTTCCTGAGGTACAAACTCTGTCCAGTCCATCATGTTGTTTCGCCAAAGATGTGCAACTATCTTGTGACCCTGGAATGAGGGAAAACATTTGCAAGCTTACAGAAAGCTTTAGACAGAGCTCATGGTTTCTTTAGAGTTACTGCACTTAAACAAGCATAGATATTTCAGTTACTTTGAAAGGTTAATCAATGACGTTAATACAAGGAAACTAGAGTGGAGAATAAGGGAGGTAACTCACAAGTCTCTGACTGGTATCATGAAGCACTTCAGCCATGAGGTTTCCAGCTTTCCCAGAAGCCTTCAGTGGTTCACAGGCCTTGGTGAGGATGCTGAGAGGAACGCTGCCATCTTGAATCATGGGCCCGATGAGCTCGCCAAGGTACAGCCAGATCTTGGGATTATCGATATCCATATCCTCAGCAGCCTGCAGAATCTCTGTCAACCTGTTACGGAGCAATGGTTGTATAAGCTCTCTGTAATAATGAAGGAATCTTATCCTAAATTTCTTAGCTTTTATCTAAACCGTCATGTCTTAAATTCCAGATTTAAAAGGCTGTATGACAACCGAGGCAATTGGTCTGGAGCCTCATTCTACTGACTAAGGCATGTTATTGATTCTTGTCAGAGTGAAACCTAACAATATCCTCTATGTATAAATGAAGCCGTCATGTTAAAACTTGAGCGTACCCTTGCAAGTAGGTGTCGACTGAGATGACCTTCTGGTTGATGAGATCGTGGAGGAGATGCCCAGTTTGCTGACGAGCCTGTTTCGACCTCTTGAGCACATGGTTGATGGCAAAATACACAAAGAAGTGAGTTGTCTTCGGCGAGTTGAATTCCTGCACACACTGGATAGTTTTCTGCAATGACACGAGTTTGTTCAACGTAAATTAACCTGCCTTGAAAGGATTTGTGTAAAAAAAGCATCGTTAAGATGTTGACATGTTGAGATGTATCATGGTTACTAAATTGATGTATTTAAGGCTTTCAGAAACGAGGAATTCACATTTTCCTCATTTTAGTTCAGAGAGAATTAATAATCGTTCAACCTCAAGTGCTCTTTTACATTATACATTTTTTGTTCCTTTTTTGTAGTCAATGTCATGTCCTGTGTGACTGTTTCGTTAGGCCGCTTTGGCAATATCTAAACATTCAACAGAGTGCAATAGATCCTTGAGGATTTCTGAAAATATCTGTAATTAATTGATAATTGATTTGAAGAATTAACCCTAGTTACTGACGTAAGAACCATAAGAGCTCTACAGATCAACAACCTTCCTGTCCTGTATATGCAGATACTCATCGACGATAGACAGAGTCTTCTTTTCCATCTCGTCCTCCGACAGTTCACGGACCGGTGCAGGAGGACGTTCCATCTCATGTGTGGCTCCTTCACGGTTCCTGCTGCCCTCTCGACTGGTAGTGCCAGACGGCGGTGTAGTGCGACCACCACTCATCAGACTTCTGCAGATAAATTGACATCATTTTAGTAATTCCAGAAAAAGAGCTGGTATCACTTCTCACTACTATCAGTTGAACTGCAGTTTGAAAAAACAACTTGCATCCTTATTTATTAGTCTCAGCTACTGAATTATAGCAGCAATTTAAAAATACTTGAAGACAAAATGAATATCACTTGTAACTGTGTCCCACGTATACCTATCATATTTACTCAATTCTTGGTGTTTTGGAAAATTTGGTGTAGACCAATTTTGTTTAGAACACAAGTGGCATTTGATAATTCTGACTAACAGATCGCACAGCAATGATTAAAATTTAGGATCTTTGTTATTTGTCTCAGCTTCTACTAATACTTTGAAAAACTGCTGAACAAAATGTGCAACGCCAATCAGAACTATTATGAGGTTATGTTAAAAATATTTGGACAATTCACAACAAAGACGTTGAGTCTATGAGAAACGAGGAATTCACATATTCAACATTTTAGTTCAGAGGGAATTAATCATCCAGCCAAGCTTGTTGAACATCTAACGTGTATACACCTCCAAACCTTTTGAGAATGATTTGAATGTATTCAAGACACAATTCATGTGTGCAAAGAACACAAAATAATTCTGTTTTTACCTTGCACTGGCCAGAGCTCGTTCCCGCTCTTGTTCCTGAGAAGAACGAGGAATGACTTTCCCGCGGTTGAAGCCTCCACCTGGCTGGTTTCCACGCATACGACCTTCACCTCTTACTGGACTCACACCTCGACCGAACGCTCGAGATCTTTGGTCGTCTTCCTTGCTCAGGGCAGAGAATCTGAGAAGGGAGAGGATTTTGTTAACCTTCTTGATAATAAGGTAATAAATTATAGGTACAAATATAATTTCAACGGACATCTGCTCACAAGATTATCATTGGAATTATAGAATTGCAGCCTGCTTATGTTTGCATGCATACTAGCTCATTTCAACCTGATGTCTTTGGCAGTATTCACCAATAAAGCTACATTAAACTTGCCAGTAGGTATGCACAGCTAAATGACCAACTAGAAGCAGATGTAGAAATTAACCACAGCAAAGAACTTGAACAAAGCTTCTTATAAACCTTTCCTATGTCATCAGAATTTTATAAGCCAATTGTAATTCGTTATTGTTATAATTAAGTCTCAAAATAAATGCATTACATTTGTTAGAGTAATGACTTCTTTGTTAGACATGCCTTTCTAACGGTCATTTTCCAACATGCCTTATGAAGTGAAGGTCACTTATATTCGTTGTTAATATGTTCTGGTGACCAATCACATAAACATACGAAATAAATGCGAAATCAAAATTGTCTTTTATGACAAACTTACTTAAAAGCACTCATAGTTTAAAACAGTTGTCAACATCAATTACATTGTAGGGGTCAAGGTTATACTTTAAATGAGAAAAACTTATGTGACTTTGGGTTTTTAGGAAGGTGTTTTTAAAAAATACATAAAAGTCTTTTAAAACATTCGGTGACCTATAATAATTAATCCCGAAATAGTATATCATTCATCTGTGTACTTCATATTTGTTATAGAAGAATGTATATGTCTTACTCAGTCTTAGTGAAAATCTGACAAAAAAGGTTAACAAACTTGACTTTTGTAAAATGTGCTTTAATTATTTCTATTCTTCAACCACTAGCATTAATTTTTTATAAGTAGAAGAGCTGTATATCCCCGTATGCAATAAAAATGTACCTCGAAGGATATGAATTCCTTCAAGGAAAACGTAGTATACGAAATTGGTACAAAGAGTTTTATTTGCCGACAGCATCAACAATTTTATAAATGCTGATAGATATCTAAAGTGCTTGGTAACCCAATTTATCATACTTTTTCAGGTACAAAAACACACTTAGAATGGATATTTTCGACAATTAATTCGAAATATATTATTTGTTTGTCAAATATCACCTTAACTATCATAACATAGGCTTCTAGACTAGCCGTACCTGTTGCCTGGGGCTTTGGGCTTCTCGCCCTCCTGTGAGGCTCTACTGCCGCCTCCACTGGTACCACGGCCCCAGCCGCCAAAACTCCTTGCTGGACCTAGTTGAATGTTCTCGTCAGCTTTCTGTAACAGAGGGAAGTGTTTGTGAGTTTTAGTAGTTCTCCTGAATTAACTGGATCCAGACTCCCAATATTTAGCAAAAATAGTAGCCTTAAACATCATATCTTTTGCAATAAAGTCCAGTATAGTTGTGAACTGTTATAGTTACAACAAGAGGGTGTGGATTAAAAATCCTCTACCATGGACATGGCTAGTGACATAACAAAATTGTTGGCCACTGGTTCGTTGCATATTTTAAAAACAATACTTTAATGCAGAATACAGGATGGGCGGCATAGATCTTTAACTTAACTATATTAGAAACAACATTATTAGTTCAAGTGAGTCCTGCGTGTAAGGGTGCCTGCAGGTGCTTGCTGCCAATTTTGACAGCTAACGCATTTTCTTTCAATGTAACGGTTTATGATGTATCTTGACAGTTTGGACATATAAACTGATGGCACTGAATACGATATATCCCTTACTTACAACAAGCTCAATGCAAGTACAAACAACGCAAAACAGATTTGAAAGTCTGTCATCGTCATGATTTATTTACACATTTCACGGTTTTCTGTCGTTACTGCAGGTACAACTGTGCGGTATTAGCGCCAGCAGGCTCCTGTAGAGTATGGTAAGGTTATCGTCATCACAGTCAGCAGAGAGGAGGAGGAGGAAGAGGAGGACCCAGCTCAACCAACTGGGCTCTTAGAGGAGTCAATGTACACTATATTTACTGAACATATCAACTCAACATTAGCTCAATGTACACTATATTTACTGAACATCTCAACTCAACATAAGCTCAATGTACACTTTATTTACTGAACGTGTCAGCTCAGCATTAGCTCAATTTACACCAATTTACTGAACATCTCAACTAAGCATTAGCTCTATGTACACTTTATTTACTGAACATCTCAACTCAGCTTTAGCTCAATGTACACTATATTTACTGAACATCTCAACTTAGCATTAGCTCAATGTACACTATATTTACTGAACATCTCAACCCAGCATAAGCTCAATGTACACTTTATTTACTGAACATGTCAACCCAGCATTAGCTCAATGTACACCTTATTTACTGAACATCTCAACTCAGCGTTAGCTCAATGTACACTGTATTTACTGAACATCTCAACTCAGCATTTACTCAATGTACATTATATTTACTGAATATCTCAACTAATCATTAACTCAATGTTCACTTATTTACTGAACATCTCAATTCATCATAAGCTCAGTGTACACTTTATTTCCTGCTGCCCTCTCCACAGGGACGGCGGCGTGGTGCGACCACCACTCATAAGACTTCTGCAGACAAATTGACATCATTTTACTAATTCAAGACTAACCACAAAAAACAAGGAGCAGGTAATGCTTCTCGCTCCTAAAATTTGAACAGCAGTGGAAAAATACAACAACTTAAGATCTAAGGTTTTAGTCTCAGCTATTAGAGCAGCGATTTAAAAAAACTGCTTGACAAAATGAACTCACTACATTTAAGTAAACATATTATATTCACAACAAAATAGAAAATTCTTGGCGTCTTATAAATATTGTTGTAGACAAAATGATTTTTTAGAATACAAGCAGAATTTGATACCGTTCACTAACATATTGCACAGCAATGATATAAAACCAACTTGGGATCTAAGTTATTAGTCTCAGCTATTGATTTAAACAACTGCTGAATAAATGAACAACAGAACTCAGAGGCTATGTTGCTATCTCTTTCATTCCAAAAAAAAAAGATTATATATGTCTCATATATATATGTCAATTCTGAACAAATATGTTGAGGTCATCAGAAACGAGGAATTCACATATTCCACATTTTAGTTCAGAGGAAACTAATCATTATTCAGCCCAACTTTGTTCACATGTTTATACCTACAAACCTTTTGAGAATGATTTGTTTACATTCGGGACACAATTCATTTGTGCAAAGAAAAACAACATAATTCTGTTTTCACCTTGCACTTTCCAGAGCTCAGTCCAGCTCTTGTTGCTGAGAGGAACGAGGGGTGACTTTGAAGTCTCCACCTGGCTGTTTGCCAAGCACACAACCTTCACCTCTTACTGGACTCATAACTCGTTGGAGTGCTCGAGATCTTTGGTCATCTTCCTTGCTTAGTGCAGTGAATCTGGGAAGAGAGATTATTGTGTAAACCCTTTAAATAATAATATATAGCTAACGAGCACAAACTCCTAAAATATCTGTCCATGCAAGAAATACTACAGCAAGGTAAATAACTTTGATATAGGGAACAAATGATAACTGAAGGTGTCCGAGATTATCTTTAGGATTTGATAAGTAGAAGCCAACATCTGTGTTGAAGAACTCTAATTTAACTAAGACAAAATTTGCAGTATTGACATCCAGCACTGTACTAAAATGCATGTCACTATGAATATTAACTATAACATATCCCTCCGAGAAAATGTAATGAAACGACTTTAGTTTCTACGTATGGATTAATAATTCATAAAAATATTTTTATAAGAATTGGAAGTAACGTAGATAATCCATATTAAAATTGTCTAAATAAGCCAAACATTAGTCAGTGAACAAGCTCAAGCTTTATCCTCTGAAATCAACCCAGACATTAATTCCAAAATAAAACGTGCATCGTGTTAAATGATCCTTAGTTCACATCGGAAATGTCTTTCAGTTGTAACTCTATATTGTTTCTTTCATTTAACATTTAATCGTTTCTGTCTGGTTAAACAACATGAAGTTCATAAACTCAAAGTAATTATGTAGAAGCCATGTTTTTGTGCTGGTGAAGATGTATATATGGGCATTGTCCTGTTGCATTACAAAAAGCAATTTCTTTTGTGCAATCCTTGAACCCAGCAGCCACTGACATAACACAGACAGTCTTTACTTGCAACCTGTAGTATATATATGTGAGGCGAGAACCATATTATCAATGTACACTCAGGACTAAAACAAAGATTTTCAATATAACAATGGTTACCAAAAAGTCGTATGCTATAGCGGTTTCACCTTAACTGACCCAAATACAGCTGAGACAATGCAAAGAAAGTCCATCCTCCGTCAGACGAACAAAAGGTTTACAAACCATATCCGAACTCACTGGGATGCCTCAAGATTTGTCTAACTTTTTTGCTGCTCGGAGATATAGTACTTCTTATAACCCATTGCTGTCAGCACAATACATGTACAAATTCATAATGTTATTAATTCTGTAACAAGTCCAATTTTCATTTGACAAAACATTTTTTCAATAGCCAGTAGCTACTTGACTAGCTCTATAATCATAATGTCTACCTCTTGCCTGGGGCTTTGGACATCGAACCCTCCTCGAACCTCGAACTACTGCTACCACGTCCAAATCCGCCGCGAAATGTGAATTCGATGTTCTTGTCAGCATTCTGTGGAAGTGTTTGTACGTTTTTGAACACCTACTGAATTATTCAGATACAGACTGTCCTTGTACGAAATAACTACTTCAAGTAAGTGTTGCATGTAGGAGCGCCTGCAGGTCCTTGCTTGGAGAAGATGAACGGCATGGGTTTGAACTTAAAATGGGAAAATCATTAATTGAGATTTAAAGGGATTTACAGTACATTTTCGTCCAGCTAATCAATATTGTATGGTTTATCAAAAAGGTTAAGCACTATGTCATTGTCCTGAAACTAAAATTTAACTGTTACAGTCTCTAATTTGCATTGAAAAAGATTATGAAGTATTTTTCAAGGTTTTCCAGAAAGTGATCTTGTCTGTAATGTTGTTTTTACAGTTTAAAAATGAAAACTGCCATATCATAGTCATATTTGCAAAACGTTTTTACTCAATATTCGGTGGCTTTGACCTCATTCAATATACATAGATTTCCACTCTGGTCAGATTTGTGAGACACAGCCCAAACCCAGAGAGCTTACTTTGATATCGATAGTCCTGTCGCGGATGGCCTTGATGTACTCGATAGATCCTCTTGTATGACCACTGGGGCTGCCTTGAGCAACTGCAACATGAGAGAACATTGGAAGAGAGGGCGTGAGACACTTGATTGGAACAACCAAACTGTATATTTACTCTTTGACGTGTCAGGGTGTTAACATGAGACAGTTACTAATAGACTACACAACAAACGTCACAGATGACGATTGACAGCAAAAATAGATGTCCAGGAATTAACACACTGTCTGTCACGTTCAACTATTAATGTTTTCTAATTCACTGTTTATGCTATTTGCTTTATTCTTGTGATTTGTAATAAACATTATCGTTTGGAGAAAATAAAGAGGAAGTACTAAGTATTCATCTCTCTCTATCACATTCAAAATACAAAATAAATGGGAGTATTTGTGTCTGGAGATCAGTAAAGATTAAATTTCAATCCAGTCACAGGTCAGAAAAGAAGAGAGCAAATGGAGAAGGACTTTGTGTTTTTAATTGCGGAACGTTACTTTTCTGTATTAGTTTTGTTTGTATATGTTTTTGTAATTTGTTGTCTAGTTCATAGTTTGTATTTTTCTAAATATTTCTCTTCTATATAACTAGGTGTGAACCGACGTAAGTATTTACTCTGGGTTTTTTTGAAAGATTCAAAATCAAATGCGTTCAACTCGTATTAATGTTTGTCCTGATCATGCTTGTGAGAAGCAGGAAAAAATAGATAATGCACAAGAAACAATCATAAGAAACTAGTTTTATTACTTTAGATTTATTCTAAGCACTTTATGTTGTAATTTTAATCTGGCTGTTTATTGAGTAAATATCAAAATAGCATTTTCTGTAATTTTACATTTTACAGTTAATCTGCTGGTGTTTACAGAAATTATAACTTTTAAGAAATGCAGAGGAGGTTACAACCTTTTTCATAATATAAAATCACAGACAAACTTGTAGTATTTTTTGCAATAAAACAGATTTTTCAGAAATGTAGAAACTCATTGTGTAGAAATGATTTTTTTTTTTAGACCTGAGATTTTCTAATCCCTGCTGAACCTTTTAATTTGAAAGACATTTGAAGAATGACTTCATTGATACTTAACTTTGTTTAAGGATAGATACAAGGGCTAATTTATTCTTCTGTGTAAATATATATTGTAATACTGAAACCAATGTTGTATGGGTACATGCTTAGAATGATTTTTGTGACCTTAAAATTTATTCATATTGAAGGACACTTTGAAATAAATGAAACGAGAATTAGAAGGTTTTTATATTTCAGACAAACATTATTGTGCGATTTATTACTTAACCGTAATATCAAGTTTTTAAATTTGGTTAATTATTGATATTGATAAGCATGAACGTTTGTTATTACTCCGGGACTGATGGTTCTGGGGTTGTGACGGTTGCTGTGACATGTGTAGAGCAGTCAGCATGTTCTGTTCGACAGCTTCGCGCTTAGCATCTTTGTGGATCTGGTCGATGGTTTTAGGGTTGTTTTCGTCACGACGTGGCTTCCAACTACTCTGTAAAGGGATTTATCTTATGTTCAGATATGGCCAAAATGGAATATGTTTTAATTATTACCAACATACATTGCTATGAATAGTCAGATCACAAAGCAATATGCTGCTATGGTGCTTTGCTGGTGCTTTGCTTCAGGAAATAACTAAAGGAGCCTTTCCATACAAATTATAATGCCAAAATGTCTAACCTATTGTGTCGAAAATATAACAACAAAGACCTTTTCTTATCAAATACTTACATCTCGCAGATCTATGACATCTTGAAGCATGAAACGACATCGGGATGATACTTTCTTCTCTGCAACTATTTTCTTCATTTGTTGGAAATACTGGTCCATTCTTGGCTGCAAGTAGAATTATCCATTCTTTAGCTTTAACCAGAGTTTAAAGGATGCTTGAAATTGTTTACATTTTTAATTTTCGACAGGGTTCTTCTAAAACTTCATACTGAAAATGTTTGACCCTTATGATGCGAGCATCATGTGACTTTAATCTTAGGGATTTAAACAAAAACCATCACAAGTACCGCTACATTGTATCACACATACCTTTGCCTTATCTGACTCCAGTTCTTTTCCAACTGTTGTGAGTAGTCGACATAGACACTCTAGATTATCTTCATCACGAGATCTCAGGAGTTTAAAAACGCAGTCGTGCATAATGGTTTCCGTTAACATTTTCAACTTAAACAGTTCACCTATAAATCTGAAAATAAGTTCAACATGTTTTTTAGAACAATGTCCATAAAATCTGAAAAGGTTTAAATTCACTTTGTTCAAAATCAAGCAACAAATATACTCCGATAATGGCTTCACGTAGAGCATGTCCATTTGTAACATTTGATTTAGAGAAAAGTAAACATATTTAACAAAATCAAAGGTACATACCTAATATTTCCTATAGACCGCCTTCTTGCTTTATTAATTGCTTGATCTAATTCTTCCTTCATTTCTGCGGCCTTTTTCTGATCCTGAAAGTAAACAAAATACTAAGCAATGCCATAACATTCTCGTCGACATGGAAATAGGTATTTAATAAAATTTTCAGAGAACTTGAGCTTTGAGGGGTTTTTTTCTTTCAGAGAAATATATATGCACAGACAATATTTGAGATTTTATTCAAGCTGTATGACCTTGACATTCAAGACAATAGAAACCAGCTGATTACCGTAGCTTCCTCTATATCCTTTTTCCTTCTGTCGAGATCAAGTTGTGTATCCTTATCCTTCTCAAACTCTCTTTGGCACCTGGTTAGCAGGATCACACGGAAGTTGACACTCTCCCCTGGTTTTTTGTCAGATGGCACTTTTAACTGTTTGTGTGGTGATAGAAATTGCGTCATAAATTATATTTCCTTTGAAGACATCATCTTTAAATTTCAGACAGTACTTGAGTTAAATATAAATATGTGAATAATGTTTCATCAAACCGGTAAATCATAAGGACAAAGAAAACTGCAATGAAAAAAACACGTATTCAATAGATACAGGTTTCGTCACATTAAGGCTCACAATATTGAGTTCGAGAAACGAAATCTAAAAAAGCATTTCCAAGGTAATTTTGAAAATTGAAAAAATTCGAAAAGTTTAAAAATCCCTAAGGCACAATTACATATGATGATTATTGCATGTACTATGTGTCAAATATATAGGCATTACTTTATTTTATTGCTTCTCTAGAAACAGACTTAAAAGTTTGCGGTTTCTTAAAACCGACACTGAAATTTTATTTTTCTAATATAAATTTAATGAAAAAATTGATAAATCAATAACAGACAACTACATAAGATTACTTCAGAATAAGAATAATTACTTAAGAATACCCAGGTTCGTAAAGGTTGGACCAACGGTTTTTGAGTTCTGTTCTGGAAACAATGTGATCATGGAGAAAAGGGGTGTTCTCCCTATGCATTGAAACAAACTTACGGTTAATAAATTGAATTCTTCCCTTAAAATGCATCTGTTAAAAATGAAAGTTATATTTGATATCTAATAAAGCTATATTGTTTTAATGACAAGTCGTTCAAAAAGTGTCTCCTTGTCAAGTTGAAGAATGCTTATTCACAAATAGACACAAAAACTGTCATTGACTATAACTGTTCCTTTATTATTACTTTTCCTAATGATGGTATATACTGTCAGAATGATCCTTCCTTATTCTACAATACAATCATCACTGTCAATCATTATCAAAATTGTGAAAATAAGGCAGTGCAATGAAATGCAACAAAACATTCTTGACTTTCTGTAAACTATTATTGATTTTCTTTTAAAGGCATCGATAACTCAAAGTTTTCCAGTCTACATGTCCTTTTTGTATGTGGTACCGGTCGTGCAAAAGTAATCTTTAAATAAAAATGTGAATTAAGCAACGCTACAAATATTCCATTTTTGGAATTGAATTAAAATGCCATCACAATATGTTCAGGAAACTTAATATTTTGGTACTTTTGGTCTTGTAGAATACCTTCAAAAGATTTGAAATTGGTTTTTGTGCAGAATAACAAAGTCAAAGTTGGAATAAGGGCAGACTTTGTACGACTAACATAAGATGGTATGGATATGGCTGGATGTAAAGAAATGCATTGTTAAAAATGACTATTATTACGTGCAACAAGAAAACCACACCTGTGGAATCCGTGGAAGACCATCTCGGGTTTGGCAGACAAAGATTCTTAATAGAGCAGAAATCTGATTTGACATAAAAGAAAGTAAGAGCTTAACGCTCTCTTGAGCGTTTCCTGCTAAAAGATTTCACTACTAACGGTCGTTAACAATAACAATAATTTTCTCCCAAAAATCAACACTTGAACACATCGAACAGGAAGTTGTGTTTCTCTAGTACAGTGGATCTTATAAGTTTTGTGTGCACAAGCTGTTGGGACCAATCAGTTTGCAAAGGTTATTGTTAATTGATAAGAATTGAGTCATGGTCAACAATACAGGTAGTGTCATAACTTTCTCAAGCAAACTGTAGTTCAGCTACAAGGTGACCTTGGGTTTTGTAGGTGTACCGAGGCTCTTCAACATTCATATATATCATTGAGATATCGTCGTTTCCATGAAAAAATATGGATGTTTCGTGAAAATAAATAAATAAAATTTAGATAACATCAATATTTAAGCATACATTTAAACCTTCATTCTTTTCGACCTGCATATTTCTATATGTTTGTTGTTTAATAGTTGTAAATTGTGCTAAGAGAATCATATTTGAATGTAATTGGTAATCATTTTCGCAGGAAATTTTCATTTGATAAACATTTAGGGCTGCCGTTTTCGCTTTTCAGACTGTAAGCAAATTAAATTTGAATATTTCCGATGTTGTCTGCGCATTCCTTGAAATTTGAAACAATTGGGTACGTAGGTCTCTAAGTAATCAAATGAATCAATTTTTCTTCAGTAACTGAATGAATACGGTGCATTCCGATCTTTCTTAAATTGAGTTATCCCTTTAAAAAATCTTTGAAAAGAACTTACTGTTAATAAATATCTGCACATGTTTGCATATGCTACACTGAAGGCTGGTTCATTG
This sequence comes from Phorcus lineatus, assembly GCA_921293015.1. Classification (NCBI taxonomy): domain Eukaryota; kingdom Metazoa; phylum Mollusca; class Gastropoda; order Trochida; family Trochidae; genus Phorcus; species Phorcus lineatus. The sequence goes on from OV121094.1 coordinate 34,353,182, forward strand.
ATGGCCTGGAATGAAAGAATAAAACATGACTTTGAGGATGCTTGACATTGTCTAGTATTCGTCAATGTAAATAAGGACGGTGAATTTAGTTATCTTCATTGAATATGCCGAAATTCCATTTTCGAACATCTTTAAAGCATTCCATTACGCATTTTCGTGCCAATATTGGCTATGTTATAAAAATACAATCGACCTGCAAACAATGATGAAAAGTTTTTGACGGGATATACAAAAAATTACGGTCAGTTGTTCGCATAAAAAAAAATAGGGATTGTTAAAATGGTGAACTTTAACTGATGTCTTTTACACAGTATTGGCACTGCTGATGCATTCTTCACAGGCAATGCTCCTTAGATTTCAGGGGTGAGAAAAAAAATCAATATTGTGGACATTGTTGTTCATTCAGATTTAAAGCAACATCGCATTCATTTTTATCGGTCTGTTCGCTTTAACTTTGTAACCTGAATAAGTAAATATTTTCAAATAAATTGGTACAGTATAGTGTCACTTAAAGCGTTTTATTAAAAATAATCTAGCTATGTAAATTGTCTTGCGCGTGCCAGTTAAGGTAAGTTTAGAAACTTGGCAGACAAAAAGGCTGATTTGGATTGAAAGGGTTTAATAGGTGATATAGAAATCTAGTCACTCATTAGATAAGAATGAGTTGGTGACACATGTGTGATACCATCTCATGCGAAAAAACGGAACTACTTTCAAACGTCACATGACATCGTCCAAGCACGTGACTTTTAAGTTAGAAAAAGGTTTGCTAGGGTATGGCCCATGTGGACCTTATGAGCTTTATAACCTTTTTCGTTTTCGACAGTAGAGTGACATGATTCGAACTTACATTAGTACATATGGTATTTTGGCTTTTATGAAAAAAATTCAAAAATTTCAAAGCCAAAATTTTTTTAATGAAGCATACTCTATTTGACTATGTCACACAAACATATCATACTTGTCAGTCTGGACAATAGGTTATATACATGGGTCTTACTTTGACATAAGCTCTTAAGGCCTTGAGGGATTATTGATAATGAAATACTTATACCTTTTCATATATAATATCTGTAACTCCCTTGAGTTTTGTCTCTGTGTCTATGACAAGACCCTGAACCTGTTTGATCAAAGTCTGGAACTTCTGTGGAGTCAGTTTGTTCAGGATACTTCGCACCTTACGATACAATTCCTGCAGGAGATACATTTAATATATAATTCCATGTACCTTAACATTGAACAATGTTGAGTATGATTATCAAAAGACGACACGTTTATCTGGAACTCTGTGCTTAACTGTGAAGTATTTTAAGCAAGTAAATGTCAAATATGAATAACAATGACAAATAATTATATTTTCAGCGTGGTCACACAGTTTTAGTTGCCTTTAGTTCATCAAATGAGCCCAAACACTTCTTTTTAGTGTAATCTTAGATCGCATAAATGTAATCAAGTAAAGCAGAAAGATGGAATTTTGTTATAAGAAGCGATTTGAATGAAGCATAGATTTATGGATTGAAATTTTTGCATGTGCGTGAACATTAACACTTAAAAACTATATTGTCTGAACAATGTTGCAAATTGAAAAAACATTGGGGTTGCCATACATTATTTTTCAATTGCTGAAATGAGAGATAGGCTTAGTTACACTGCAAACAGTATCAGTCATGCTTACTCTGTACTCTCTGTAATAATTGTGTCTAAACCAATTTACCTCTTCCGGTTCTCCAAACTCTAGACGTGGTGTACCACGTGACCAGGCGGTGGGAGATTCGTATATCCGACACTCATGGTTCGGAAGCTTGGTCAAATCACTTGCAACAGTTGAGGAATCGGGCAAAGGAAAGTGTTGTCCCGATAATGGTACCTGGAAGTGACTTAATCCATTTGGACCACAGTATAGTCAAATATGGAATTTTCTGTAACCTTTGAGAATGATATCTCTTACTGTTTAAGATAGTATTTGTGAATGGCGTTGCTGAATAAGTGCATTATTAAGTAAAATAACATACTCTTGTGGGCGGTGGTTCAATAACTATTACTGGTCTCCACATTGGTCTGATTGACTTCCCATTTCACTGAAATAAAGAAGGTTAGAAGTCTTATTAAGCAGTACTTTACAATTCTTACCCTGAAGCAGAGAATCATAACCATAAGCCTCGATCGGTTTCTAATTCCTGTACATTGATTCCTTCAAATGTGGCTGGGTGAGCGCAAGCGTCTTTATCTCAGGGTCGTGGACTCCCGAGTGCTCACTACAGCTTGAGTACGTCGAACAAACCTGCTTTATAATTCAAGAAGGTTTGACTCGAGGACGAGTCACTTTGAAGAGGGAGTGTTTCTATCAGGATGATATAAAAGCATTTCTTCGACGGAGGGATATCACTTTGGTTGAGTAGGTCGGGTGTCTGCATCCAACCTAGGTTTGAATCCCGCTAGAAGTGATCAATTCTATCATACAAAGACTACTGAATTAGTATACTGATTAGAATCAATTTACGATGGTAAAGCAAAAGGTTCGTGAACAACCATGATGTAACAGTCCATTACTTTCAAATTATCTATAAACCTAGAAAGCAATGATGACGTTGGAAAGCCTGCAGTCATCACGTATTTGTTCAGGAAAGGATTGTCTTGAATTAAACGTAGCCGGCAAATGTTGAAGATGATGCATGGTCTCGTCGGCCAAGAAGTCGACCAGTGACGTTCACGACACGGTGCTTGCAGACAGACGCATGACCATTCAACACATAGCTGAGTCACTAGGCATTAGTTGTTGGGGTATCATACACAACACTAACATATGTTCTTCACCGTGCACTTAACCTAAAATCATTCATCATTTTCAACACCTATTTTGAAAAAAAACCTCACGTTATATGCAGCAAATAACCCAATCAACAATAACTTACTTCGCCTTATTTCTTCGAGGTTGACTTGCTCGTGTACCTCATCAATGGTTACTGGGGTGTACTGATCTCGAAGTGGGTTCCATTCATTCTGGATTAAATGTCCATATTAATTAAGAAATGACACAAATATGTTTAATAACCAATTAACTAACAACATATTGAGTCTTTGGTTTATTCTTCAAAATAGGAAAATCTGCTAAAACTTATATCAAAGCAAATATGTAAAACCATACCGAATATCAGTTTGATATTTACATGATCGGCAAACAGAAGAATTCTTCAATTAACTGCTGAGCATTGCTAAGTTCCAGTGTAAGAATGACAGAGACACTGGTAAGAATTTCTCCGTTACCACATCCACGCCCAACAGAAATACAACTGAGAATCTATTCGTATTTGTTTATTTACAACGAAATGATAACGAATAAAACGCAAATCGTCAATTCGTGGCAGTGTGTCACATTCGTGGTCATAGCGGTGTGTGAAGTAAAATATACTTTGTGTGTGGTAATAACAATTTGAAATCGTCGCTTGGGGATAAATCTCTATTTAAACATTTTAGTCCCCATCCTAGTACAATCAAAATATTCTAAAAAGTGTAGATTACTAGCATTAATGACACGAGACTGACGATTGATTGACGCACTCCTACGTCGATATTTGTTAAAGGATGAAGACCAAATCTAGAAAAAAATTAGTCTCCATGTAACAAATATTTCAACCTAAAATCTTTAGCTACTGATTTTTTTTGGTTTTGTTACAATCGTTACACCCTAGCAAGGTCCTTATTCAAGTGTGATATGTCAATGAAATTCACTTACTTTAGCCCCAATCTATAAAAATCATATTTTCAAACTATGAGAATAGACAAAAGTTATTTTGAAAGGGTCTAAGGACTAAATCTAGCAATAAATTGAGTCCCCCTGTAGAAGACATTATTCTAAAAAGTTCAGGCTTGCTATGCGAACCAATTTCTGAAAAGATGTTGGCCAAATGATTTTGGTTCAGGAGCATCAACAGGCACTTAAAGAGAAATAACAAAACGTTCGGGAGCGACAACAAGTACTTACAGAGGATTAACAAAACATCCAGGGAAATCACCAAGCAGTTACAAAGGAATGGAAAAACGTCCAAGAGCGTCAACAATCACTTACAGAAGAATGGCAAAACACCAAGCAACGCCAACAGGCACTTACAGAGAAATGGCGAACCGTCCAGGACCTTCATTATGCACTTACAGATGAATGGCAAAACATGCAGGTTCATCAACAGGCACTTATGGAGAAGTGGCAAAACGTCAAGGACCATCAACAAGCACTTAGAGAGGAATGGCGAAACGTTCATGACCATCAACAGGCACTTAAAGAGTAATGGAAAAACGTTGAGGGTCATCAACAGGCACTTACAGAGGAATGGCAAAACTTAAAGGGCCATCAACAGGCACTTACAGAGTAATGGCAAAACGTTGAGGGTCATCAACAGTCACTTACAGAGGAATGGCAAAACTTAAAGGGCCATCAACAGGCACTTACAGAGTAATGGCAAAACGTTGAGGGTCATCAACAGGCACTTACAGAGGAATGGCAAAACTTAAAGGGCCATCAACAGGCACTTACAGAGTAATGGCAAAACTTAAAGGGTCATCAACAGGCAATTACAGAGGAATGGCAAAACTTAAAGGGCCATCAACAGGCACTTACAGAGTAATGGCAAAACGTTGAGGGTCATCAACAGGCAATTACTGAGGAATGGCAAAACTTAAAGGGCCATCAACAGGCACTTAAAGAGGAATGGCAAAACGTACAGGGTCATCAACAGGCACTTACAGAGGAATGGCAAAACGTGCAGGACCATCAACAGGCACTTAAAGAGGAATGGCAAAACTTAAAGGGCCATCAACAGGCACTTACAGAGTAATGGCAAAACGTTGAGGGTCATCAACAGGCACTTACAGAGGAATGGCAAAACTTAAAGGGCCATCAACAGGCACTTAAAGAGGAATGGCAAAACGTACAGGGTCATCAACAGGCACTTACAGAGGAATGGCAAACCTGCAGGACCATCAACAGGCACTTACAGAGGAATGGCAAAACGTTGAGGGTCATCAACAGGCACTTACAGAGGAATGGCAAAACTTAAAGGACCATCAACAGGCACTTAAAGAGGAATGGCAAAACGTACAGGGTCATCAACAGGCACTTACAGAGGAATGGCAAACCTGCAGGACCATCAACAGGCACTTAAAGAGGAATGGCAAAACGTACAGGGCCATCAACAGGCACTTACAGAGGAATAGGGAAAAGTTCAGGAGCGTAGGGCAATATGATCCAACCTTACCAAAGTTGTATGATGCGACGTATACAGGCATTACTTAATTATCACTACCATAGTCTTGATAACTAGAAATGACCATTGTTGTTATCAAAAATTGACCAAAATGGCAAAGTCTGACCCAAGACGTATTTGACGTTTGATAATTTCTACGATCTTAAGAAAATCTGTATTAGTATGCAACAGTTATAACATAAATTAAGTTTAATCATAACATGTACAATTTTCTGGTTTTCATTTAAATTTTGAAATGACATTCACTTTTTGTAACTTTCAGTTACAAATTGAACAGCTTAAACTCATTAATCCATCTATCTCATGAATTTACTTTATTAAGTTCAAGATACATCTCAATACTAATGAACTAATACAGTGTATAAAACATAAACAAATGTAGCATATATTATTATTCATAGTTGACCTTTTACTTACATCTCTTAAATCTATCACATCTTGAAGTAAGAAACAACATTTTGTTGAAACATTCTTCTCGCGAATTATTTCCTGAATCTGCTGAAAGTAGTCATCAACCTTGTTCTGTAAAAAAACACAACATTATCATGTACTATTATCTCATTATACCGTTTAACTTTTCTGCAGACTGTAGTTAGTATCAACTTATCACTTACCGTATTTGACATATTAAATATCCTAGTTGTATTAATAAATTTTCACAAAAAGAGCTGTTATACATTTTTTAGGTAGATTGATAGAAATTCGTTTATTAGACTACTATTGTGCGAATGACAATTCTCTCAAAATCAATTTCATGATGAAATTCGTGTACATGTCAACTTAATATTGCTTTGTTAGTTCCTTAATAATCACAACGAAAAAAATAATCTATAAAGGCGAGCATGTTCTCTGTCGGATAAAGGTCTCCACTCATTAAAATATACAGTATTTGAATGGCTTGTATGATAGTTACCCTTTGATCTAAGGTTTTTCCAACTACAAACATTAGTTGGCCGAAGCACTCCAGGAGGATTTCATTCCCAGATTGCAGTAGCTTGGAAAGGCAGTCTATGATGATTTTCTCTAGAAGCATCTCATGTTGAAACAATTCTCCCATGAACCTAATAAATGGGTAATCATTTTAAAACACTTCTCTCACAAAAACATAATAAAAATATATTAACAACGCATATTTTAGATACACCTTAAAGTAATAGTATTCTTTTTTATATGATATATTATTTTGAACTAGAATGTTTGAATTCCTACCTGACAATGCCCACATATTTTCTCCGATATTTGATGATATCATTGAACTGAGGGGGAAAAACCACAAGAGTTAATAATAAGTATGAGAATTAACCATTATTGTACTTTGATGGTAAAAAACGAACAAAATACATGTTTATGAGATTAAAGACGATATAAAACATTACGATACTAAAATGTTCTCATTAAGTAATATTTATAGATGACAACTTCTTCATTCTGAGATTGCTCAAATCTCAGAATAAAGAAGTTGTCATCCATAAATAGTTTTAAATTAGTTGTTTATAACTTCTAAAACCCAACTAAATGCAGAAATGTTCAGATACTCAGTTCAGGTAATAAAGGTTTGAAAAATACTCACAAAGATTTGTTCATCAATATTTTGGGCATAATTTATGATTTCGGTAAAACCTTTCCTACAGAAAATCAGTAGCGCAGTTCGAAAACGAAGATGTTCTCCCTCTTGTTGTTCAGATGGAACTTCAACCTTAAACAGTAGGAAAGGTATCATTTAACATGAACAAAAGAAATAATACCAGTAGCTACACAACGTACTCTTCTCCTTAAAATTTACCTTTAGTAAGAAACATTACAGAACTATTCACTTTTGCATAAATAAGGACGTGTTGTGTCAACTTCTAACTGGATAGCAGTGACCTATTAAAGTCTGACATGCCCCGGGGGAGTTCTATTTATTTGCTTCAAAATGCAAAACAAAGATTGGACACAAAAGTTTATTAATAAACCTTCCAAATCATCTTTTCACCCTTGTGTGAACAAAAGACCTTTAATGTAAAGAAATAAGACCTTCCCACTCGCTCACATTGTTTTTCCTATGCAACTTCAGATGTGCTATTTTCACTTTCTAATTTGGGGTTATTTCCGGGCCACAGGTCATATAGATATCAGATTCAAGTTGAATGCCTGAGATATTAAAAGAGTGATCTAACGGAGTAGGTCAATAAACAAGCGATCTTGAGAACTCATTATAATGGCAAGTGAACTATATTTACAAGAACTATAGTTGGTTTACCTGCATAAGGTGTGTGCCCAGAGAGGCGTACTCTTTAGCATAGGCTGTGTCTCTTGTCGCCTGTAGAATGAAAGGAAGGATTTATATTGACAAGGCTACTTCGCAATGAAGGAAGATCATTGGTCAGTTATGTTCCGTGAGATATTTTGCAATTTTATCCATGACATTTAGTCAAAATAAAACGTGAGGAAATTGACCCCAACAGACCATTTACAACTAAAATTTGAATAAGATCATTTAAAGTTGTTCAAGTACCTCGAAATGCTCGACCTGAAAAAAATCATACTTTTTTCGGAATTAAATGGATATGGCTAAAACTAAAAAATAAAAATATTACCTGTTCCCAAATGAGGCTGGTTACGCCCTTGAGTTTTGACTCTGTGTCTATGACAAGACCCTCAACCTGTTTGATCAAAGTCTGGAACTTCTGTGGAGTAACCTTGTTCAGGATACTTCGCACCTTACGATACAGTTGCTGAAAGAGGCGATACGTGAAAGTCAAGTAGCAAAAAGAAATTGAATCACATTATTATCATATATTTGAGAAGGAATAAAAAGAAGAAAAAACGTTATGTTCCTACAACCTCGATGGAGGCGTAAACTGAATAAATGAAAAGCAGAAAAGCCCCGAAACTGAGGGTTCCTCCTTCCCGTTCCGCATTCTTCACAGCCACAATGGGCAACCGAATATACCATAAAAGACAATTGAGCATTAGATTAAGAAATTGCACTTTCAATTAATAGCATTATCATGCCTTCGTTGCGGTCATTCCACATACATTCCCAGTGATTTCGGAACTTGTTACTTTGAACTTTGACCTTGAATGTGAATATGTCCAAAGAATTACGTGAGGTATAATCACTTTATGATTAATCTAAAATCTCAAAAAGCCATTTTTTATTTCAAACTTTGAATCAGCCTTAACATTTGACCTTGACCTTTGACATTCAAGGTCTCACAATTTATCATCAATTTCATTTGGTATTACAATCATATTATGATTAAAATTGTTAATTGTTAAATTAAACATTTTCCCATAACAATCCGGGGTTTCTTTATGACCCTGACCTATGACCGTTAACAGCAAAAACCGTTTCAAATCATGATACTTCTCCATAGCTGATATAAGAGAGCCTCATAGCACAAACTTTTCAAATAACCGTTTTAAAAGGATTTTATAATGATTTCATTACTCATACTCTTTCCAGGGGGGGTATAATCAATAACTGGTTAATATGAATTTATAATACCTTTTTCTTTACCTTCAAAAATTGATTAAAGTCTAAACATAACCCATTTATGTTTGAGTATAACAATCATGTAATGGTTAAAAGTATCAACATTTTAAATAAAGCATATTCGAAAACTATGCATAAGTCATGACCTCGCTGTTACCTTAACCTTTAACCAATCGTAATCAAAATCTTTCCAAATTTTGGTACTTCTCTATAGTTGATATATACCAAATGGGAGCTTCATAGCACCAAAACTTTTCAAGTTATCACGTTTACAAGGATTTTCATAACTCACGACCTTGAACTTTGACACTGAACAGGAACATGTTAGTTGAATTGCCTGGGGGTATCATCAATAAAGTGTTAATTTGAGTCATCAATACCTTTTCCTCGTTTCAAAATTTGATTCAAAGGTTAACAAACCATAACCCATACGAGGAGTGTCCCATAAATTTCCGGCCTGACCACCAAAGTCAAAGAAACATTCAAATTGTATGACTTATTTTTTGACATAATCACCCTTGACCTTAATGCATTTGCTCCAGCATTTTTGAATATCTGCAATCGCTCTAAAAAAATACTTGTTATAACGAGACCCTTAAAATTCCTCCACTACAGCAATGACGTAATCGTCAGTCTCAAACCTTTAGCCACGGAGCTCTGTTTTCAGTCGAGGGAAGAGGAAGAAGTCTGAGAGGGCTAGGTCTGGAGAATAGGCAGGGATAGGAAGAATCCTGAACCCACAATCCTGTGTTGCACTGACTGCAATTTGGGCGGTGTGAACAGGAACATTGTCTTGCAACAGCCACACACCTTTGCACAGTTTACCCCTTCGTCCCTCTTTGAATTTTTCTCGTAATTGTCGTAGTTCATTTGCGTAATAAGTGCCATTGAATTTTAGAACCTTTCTTTAAATAATCAATCACACCCTGAGACTCCCAGAAAACGGATGTCATGACCTTCCGACTGGAGGAACAAGATATGAACCTTTTAGGGGTGGGTGATGTGCTTTGTTTCCATTGCATGCTCTGGCTTTTTGTCTCAGAATCAAATTGATGAACCCAGGTTTCATCTTGAGTAAAGACATGAGCGGAAAATGAATCTGGGTCTGCGCGATACTCGTCAAGAAGTTGCTGACTGACCATGACAGGTTTTCGCTTTACGTCCTCAGATAACAATCTAGTGGCGCAGCGTGCTGATACCTTATTCATATGTAAATGTCCATGTATAATTCGTTCAACTGATGTTTTACTGATGTGGTGAGTATCAGCTGATGGTCACACGCCTGTCTTGCATTATTGTTTTAAGAACAGCCTCAATGTTTTCACCTGTGATGACATCAGATGGACGACCAGGACGGGGCTCGTCTTAAATGCTTACTCTATCCTGTTTAAATTCAGCACAGTTTATCGGTATTTACCGGTAAAAAAAAGAAACCGATACGTATTGCAATACAATTATCAAAACCGGTGTTAATTATTGCATTCGGAAACAACGTTCGGGTTCGTAAAACTTTGGATTTTGACAATGGAAGTGAGTCGCTGGTGAATGCAGACGACAGGAATTCATTTGTGCCAAAGTTTTATGTTTGCAATTCCATCAAAGTTTCAAAAAATGGATTTTGAAAGTTTCTATTTCAATTTTTGTAGATAACTAAAATCTTATAGACAACTAGGCGAGTCTTATATGTTCAAATTAACTCAATCAGGGAATTGAGGAAAACATTGTGCAATATATTGCAATACGCATCGCAATACAACTGTTCATATCGCAATATGAAGCAATACGGAAAATGTCTGCGATATATATACACCGAAATTCGTGAATTTGACAATATAGAAGTTGTTATCCTGAAAATCTTGTCTTTCTTATTTATAACCCTTCTACATGTCCTTCATACATGTTACTGTAATTCGTTGTAAGGTAACACTTACTCACCCGTTCGTCTTGTGAAAGAGTCAACTTCTTCCTTGTTTCGTTTTTCTGTTCTTTGGTTTCATCCTTTTTGCCCTCATTTGTCGTTCCTTGTTCTTCTACAGACCCTTTGACCAATTTCTCTTTTTCTTTCTTGGTCTCTACACCCGGTGATTTCATAACCTCTTCTTTCATCGTCTCTTCACCAAATGATTTAAATACCTCTTGTTTCTTGGTTTCTTCACCCGATGATTTCAAAGGAGGTATCACCATCAGTATTTCAACAGCACCACCCTCTGGATTCTTCAGACGAGACAAGACTTGGACAACTTTCTCCGGATCAAGATCACACCATAGAAGAGGAGGAGCAGCCAGCTGTTGGAAACAAAATAGAACTTAAGAAAGGTTACAAGAGTTGTCATATGGTATGGTCTTAAGGCGTTGTAACTGTAAACGGATTGTATTTTCATTAATGATTCTAACATGGTCACATATTCGATTTACACCACTTCTTGTCGGATTGATTGTATATTTCATAAAACGAATTTTGATAAATTACAACTATTACGCGATTAATAAACGATTTATGGTCCGATAACCTTTTAAACCTATCTTAAAAGGATATTCAATACTGTGTTGTGGTCGTATTTGCCAACCGTTAAAATGCTTCATTTTGTTATGAAATACCGATTGATTCCGCTAATTTGATCAGTAAAGTGACACGAAATTTTAATAGAAAACAGGAAAATGTACATTTCGGATGTTTTGAATTAACATCATCAGTTATGGTATCAGAGCTAAATCATGTCAAGCAGAGTTCTTTGAAGTTATATATGGTAAATATTTCTATGTGGTATATATTTATAAGTGGTATATATCTGTAACATGTAAGTGAAGTTTCAAAAGTTACAATGCTTGGTTCTGCTTGAAGAGTGCCCAGAAGGGGTTGGTTTCCCTCTGGAGAGGCGATGTTTCCAGGTAGTAGTCCTGCATCATCTACACGTGAAGTTCGCATATTCATGGGCTCTTCCTCTTCTTGAATGGAGTCGACGAACTGATAAAACAAGAAAAAAGTGAGCATGGCTCACACACCCCCGCAGCCCGTCTGATTTCTTCTCCCTCTTCCAAACTCACATGTTAACATAATTTATCATATAAAGAAACCTGACACTCATGGTACCATGATAAGAGAAGGAGAAAAAATGAACAAATATTTTTTAAAATCTAGTCTGAATTAATGACCCTGGATAACCTGATGTAATACAAGTTATTGTAATAGTTTAAGAGTAAATGTGTCCCCTTTGGAGCAACTGATCTATTAATCGCTACAAGTACAATTGCGCAATCAAGGGCCATAAGTCTGTCAAAAATAATATTTCGGAAATGGCTTTCGAACTCGATCAAGACTATCAACAGGTGTGTCCAAAACCAAACTTTTATTCACCTTAGTGTGATACTGTCTAAGAAACTTGTCACCATTGAAGCATCAAATGTTTTTAATCACTACAAGTCGATTTGCGCATTCAAGGCCCATAACTCATAACAAGAGCATCAAAAGGTGTGTCCAAAACCAAAATTTCATTCACCTAAGTGTGATACTGTCTGAGCAAACTTTTCCCCATTTGAGCATCAGATTTGTTAATCACTACAAGTCGAATTGCACATTCAAGGGCCATAACTCTGTCAAAAATAAAATTTCGGAAATGGCTTTCGAACTCGATCAAGACTATCAACAGGTGTATCCAGTATGTCACTCCTCTAGGTATAATAGTTTCTGAGAAAACCTGTCCCCATTGGAGCAACGGATCTGTTAATCGTTCCAAGTCCAATTGAGCAATCAAAGGTCATAACTCCTTAAAAATAAAATTTCGGAAATAGCTTTCCAATTCGAACAAGAGTATCATCAGGTGAATCCATAACCAAAATTTCACTCCTCTAGGTGTAATAGTTTCTGAGAAAATCTGTCTCCATTGTACACCATATAACCAAGTCCGAAAAATGGCGTTTCCATGGTAATAACAAAAAAATTAATTCCCGAAAATTTAAAAGTGGTCCAAACTGTTGACAACGAGTGTGCAAGGTTCGGTTTTTGAGTATATTGACCGGATGGAAGGTCGGAAGGACGGAGGGACGGAGGAACGGACGGAATGACCGCTATATACCTCCGCTACGACCCCGCTTCGTAGCAGGCGTATAATTAAGAACATGCAAATTGATTGTTGCCTTTATATCATTATTTGAAAAGAGATTGAGATGTATGAGATTTAAAGACAAATATGACTCTCATAACATATCAATGCAACAAAGAACTATAAACAACAAAGATAGATCGAAATCAAAGTCTGGAGTGAAGTGTGGCAAGTGTGTGGAGTTACCAGAAAAGTTATGAGTTACTTATACTTCAGCAAGACATAAGTTGTGATGTGTATGCTGTCGGGAAAGAATTTCACGGGTGACTAGTATTGTACAGCCCTGGGAGAAAGTCTCCATGCCATTGTGGCTTTGCTTTGATATGGTCAAGGTTTGAAATATTGATGTGTCGTGTTTTTAGCTGCAGACATTACGGGGTAGTCCCGGAATCAGTGTGAACAATATCAATTTAAACCCTTTCATTATTTATCTATTTATCGATAATAACACTGGGTGGTGTGAAAAAAATGGTTCATGCATATGAAGAAGAGCTTCTGACTGTCGACTGATTACAAAATGTTTGCTTTAAGTGAGTTTGTCCAATAGCGCTAAGCCTTAGTCAATTAATTCAGGATTTTGTGCTTTAGTGATCAGCTCATTTGACTTATGGTCTATCTAATCTCTGTGTTTGAACTATCCTGCTTCCAAGCGACATTTCCGGATGGGACCTCTTGACATACTGAAAATGGGAAGGACATTATTAAACAAATGCTGTCTCTGCCAAGTAACATTACTCAGGTTTTTTATTCTAAACCTTTACCTCATCAGGATTAATTTCTGGAAAATGTTGAAGTGAATCAGGTTTCTCCATAGACTGTTTTGAGTACTGGAGTTGTATAAGGAGGTCCCTGTCGTACTGTCTCCTTCCCTTCAGAGGACTCCACTGGTCTGTAGATATGATTTGATAAAATATACGATATTAAACTTTGTTTGGAGCATACGCATTGACAATGGCTCGGCGTTAAACGTCTTGAGGTATCAACCGTGCAATCTCCTTGCTGGAATTACAGGAATACAGAACGTTGATAAAATATCATTAACATTTTGCCAATACATATAGCACAATGTAAATTCTTATTTGTCCCACACACCAATATTGCATATATACAGCGAATGCAAAGACAATGCATGTGTCTCGATGTTATTAATGATCTGCGATCTACCATATATATATATTTATATATTATTTAGCATGTGTGTACATAAAATGTTCTAAAGTTAATTCTAAAATCAAGCAGACGTATTGCAATGTTGCATGAAATCTACATGAACTGCGATGGTGAATCTAACAACAATGCTAGTAATATGTTATGAAATCAGTTATTTATCCCTTAATAAATATATTTAATCCTATGTTCTCAATTCGGAGTTTAAGGTAAATTTAATAGCTACACGCATGACAGGTTCAGCAGTGGTCAACTGTCCACATTTCTTTCCATTTTGTGAACATCTCACCGTATATTTTTAATATATCCAAGCCGACTTCGGTGTCTAATGTACAATCTCATTAAATCATATCGTTGATCTGACAGAATCCCTTAGTGATCACTATCACAATAAAAATTTCAGAAGTTCAAACCTCGCTTTTCAGATTAAGGCTGCAGGAGTTTACCGCAACGGAATTACGGGATTAAGTTTTCTGAATGTTTGATATTCATTTATAATTAAGTAAAACAGAGGTATACGGCCTTGGACGCGTGTCACTTGTGCCAAAGTAATGGAACCATTGATGACCATGTCCTGCACGTAACATTGGCACATTCTGAATTTTGTAATAACATGAACAAATGATTCAATTTATTTGTGATTAAACATTTTATCAGTTTATGAAATGATCTTGAAAAGTATGATATTGTAAATTTTGGGGCAATTCTAAAAAAAGGTCTCTCATAAAGTTAGCAGGCTTTTCCAAACGTTACGACATGCTATTTTTAATACACTGACTTTACCCGTTCTGATCGACCCAGACGAAGAAGACGATGCCAGATTTTCTGCAAGATCAGCTCCTTCAATGGCGGTTAAGGACAGGGCAGAGTGAGAATCCATTTCCTCAGCTCGAACCAAGTTGACCCTGCTCGTCTGACTGGAATGTAAAGCGTTTATCTCACAACAATGTATGTCACGTGTATCAACAATTCAGGATAACTTGTGACCCTTCCATTGAGGTAACCATTTCTAACAATTAATCCAATGGTGACCAAGAATATTTATATAAGCATAACTAATACTAAATGAATAATGTCCTACACAGATGTGGATTTCCTTCAACAAGACATAGAAATCAGTAAATTAATATCTCTTGCATAATTTTTTCAAGTTGCAGTATCTCGTATTGACGGCTTTCGCCTATGAAAGCTGTTTTCTGAGCGCCTTTTCCATTGTAACACACACTAAGGGGCGAAAGATTGTCAGAAGCACTCGAGTGGCAGATTATTGGCCACCATAGACGGGGCTTTCCTTCAAAGAGATTGACAGAGGAACAGGGCAACATTTCTAAATAAACCGTTTGTTCCGAAAAATGAACTTACTAAAGCAAAGAACAATAAACCCTCAGCAGAGAACGTAAACCCTCAACGAAAGATAACAGATGATCATTGCTGAGGTTTGATAACCAGTATCGAATCGTCTAAAAGATGCAGAGTTGAAGACCAGAAGGGTAACCAAGCGACCAAACTCAGAAACAACTGCAAGCAGCTACGTCTAGAATGGTGCTAGTAGACTGAGGCAGTATACCACAAGCCCTTACGAAGAGATAATAATGATATAATTTATAATTTACAACGTGTCGAAATATATCAATTCTTATACGATATCAGGTTTTCTTTAAATATTTACATTAACAATGTACCGCTTAATGCCTTTATTCGAGTTATAAACGTTTAACACATATGTGTCATAACACAGTCAAGTAATTTGATAACCTTACGATGAACTCTGCGATTTCATGGTATATATAACGTACGTGTTTTCATTCAGAAATCTAAAACAATATGCCATGTATTTTTCAAACTTTTGAGTTATTTTATGAATCCTATTTACATCAATGATTCATTCGATAAATATCAAATTGAATGAACGACGATATCATACAACAAATGTAAAAATTGTACTTTTATCTGCTCTTTACTAAAGATTTTCACCAGACTTAATAAATTCAAAATCTTGGCGAATGAATCATTAAGATTCTTTTCGTCTTTGTCATTACTTTAAATTTGCGTAAATCTGAAAAAGAATTATAGAAACTTGAATTAAATATAACGATAACAATAAAAAGGGAGGTGAATGAAGTCTTATAGACACTTAAAATCCAATAAATGTTGGCATCAAAAGGTTGAAGACTTTCCTTTCGAAACGAGACTTTATGAGACGAAGCTGAAAAATAACACCTTGTTTATCGTAAATAAACGTAAGATTAAATTTATACAAAGTGTTTTTAGAGACACAAAAAATAGTTATTGAAAACACAATAACTCGTACATGAATATTCGTACAATTTGGTTACGAAAAGGAAACATACATCGATCGCTTCCCTTTCTTTCTAATTCATTGATTTACATTTTCGCAATCCTGTTAAAACTAGATTAAATGTTAGTTATAACTAGATTGCATTTTATCGTGCATTAATATTGATTTGACCCTCGCCAAGGCTCCGGACAAAGCGAAACTAATCTAGGTAATCTTAGGTATACTAAGTTTAAATCTCTCCGTGAAAATTGAAGTTGAAAAGAATCAACAAAAAATTTACAGTTAGTATGCATAAAATACAGTCTCTTATCATCGTTAAACTACGTTAAAATCAATAGCTACTTTCAAGGAAACCGAAAGGAGAAAAAGGCAGGCTTTTACTGATCAATTAAACATAGTCAAATTGTCTGATCTTATATCCCGACTAACTATACTACAAATGAATAATACAGAAGTTTTAACAAAGTATCTACACGCTCACTAGCGGATCAACATGCAACACAATTAAACCAGGGTTTAATTAAAATTGATATATATTTCTATGGAACAAAAGAAGAAACTAAAACAGACAATTACTTGGAAATCTAACAATAACGAGAATTCCTATTCCTCCTGCAATCTGAACGCAACAAACACGCGCAATGGAAAAAAGTTACCCATACTACCTTACCTCATTCACAGACGAACTAACTTTTTCTTTTAGCGTTTTAAAAACGAGACTTGGTCACGTTGACATATGTTCACAGCGTGATAAAGGTCTTTCATTGATTTATAGAGTGAATGGATTGCAAATAAATCATGGTGCACCCGTTTGCACCCGTTTGTGGTAAAACAAATATGACCTACATAAGCATATCGTTTCAACTCTTACACCATCTTGGCTTGCATTTGAGACATTTCGGTTTGTTTATATAGCTCTTTACATCTCTCAATCTGCTAGGAATCGAATCGGCGATTTAGCAAAAGAAATGAATTAATACATACGATTGATACCAGCTTATTGATCGGTGTCGACCATCTATTAGCGTTCTAGATCTGGAACCGAGTTTGTCTACCTAGAATGTAAGATGTCTATATCACATGGATCAACGAATTAGTTTATATTATAATTACAAATGACATATACTTCAACAGACTCCTTTAAACCACTTTAAGTGGCATTAATAGAAGTTGGAAATCAGATAAGAGACGAATATATGGATGACAACTTATATTTATAAATGATTTGCCTCAGAACGATGTATATGTGGTAACAAATATTTACGTATTCGGGTAGTAAAGTGGATTTTTAAAAGCCCGAAGTACGTTTCATTAAATCCACATGAACTACGATATAGGAAATATTAAAATTTTGCTCATAACCAGAAAAGCGGAAGCGGCAGCCGCTATGGTCAATTTAATAACAATGTTCATACTGTGTTATTAAATCGGTTAATTTACAACATTGCTTTCATAAAACATATTTCATTATTTGTTCTCAGTTCAGAGTTTAGGTAAATTCAATAGCTGCACACAGTATTAGTTCAGCCATTTCCAAGTGTCAATAATTTTTCCGTTTTGTGCACAGTTAACCATAGATTTTTATATGTCCAAGACGACAGCGGCTGTCTTAACGTTTTCATTGTTGATTGCAGGTAAATTGTAAAGAATGTTTAGTATTTCATTGCATCGATAGAAAGTTTAAGTGAATGCATAAGTCCTCATAAGTCCTTTAAATTCAAATCGTAAAAGCGTGCACTAGTGCCTTTAAAGTTGACATGAAGAGGAAGCTCGTATAAGGCATACTAAGTTTAAATCTGTCCGTGAAAATTGAAGTTGAAAAGAATCAACAAAAATTGTACAGTTAGTATGTATAAAATACAGTCTCTTAACCTCTTCTTATTCGTTTAGCTATCATCGTTAAACTACGATTAATATCCACTTTCAAGGAAACCGAAAGGAGAAAAAAGGCAGCCTTTTACTGATCAATTAAACACAGTCAATTTGTCTGATCTTGTACCCCGACTAACTATACTACAGAAGAAGAATACAGAAGTCTCTACACGCTCACTAACGGATCAACATGCAAAATAAGTAAACCAAGGTTTAAATAAAAAAAGATATATTTCTAAGGAACAAAATGAGAAACTAAAACAGACGAATACTTGCAAATATACCAATGACGAGAATTCTTATTCAACCTACACACAACGCAACAAACACGCGCAATAGAAAAAAGTTACCCATACTACCTTACCTCATTCACAGTTGAACTAACTTTTTGTTTTAGTCCTTTCAAAACGTGACTTGGTCACGTTGACATATGTTCACAGCGTGATATATATAGGTCCTTCATCGATTTATTGAGTGAATGGATTGCAAATAAATCATGTTAATGTGCACCCGTTTGTGGCACATAACAATTATGACCTACATAAGCATATCGTTTCAACTCTTACACCTACTTGGCTTACATTTGAGATATTTCGGTTTGTTTATATAGCCCTTTACATCTCTCAATCTGCTAGGAATCGAATCGGCGATTTAACAAAAGAAATGAAGTAATACATACGATTGATACCAGCTTATCGATCGGTGTCGACCATCTATTATAGCTCCTAGATCTGGAACCGAGTTCGTCTACCTAGAATGTAAGATGTCTATATCACATGGATCAACGATTTTGTTTATATCATAATTACAAATGGCATATACTTCAACAGACTCCTTTAAACCACTTTAAGTGGCATTTATAGAAGTTGGAAATCAGAATAGAGACCAATATATGGATCACAACTTATATTTATAAATGATTTGCCTCAGAACGATATATTGTTTAATATAAACATTTATCTGTATGTATAATTAATGATAATGTTAATATACTAATTACGTTATGCAAAATTTTGATAAGGAGATATACAATCAAAAACAGTCTCACGGGTCGGGGATTTAGCCGTGTCTACAAACGATAAAATATCATCAATCATCATAAAACTGTGTAAACATAATGACAACATTAACAGGTTTTAAATCTGGAGACATGGCGAAAAAATAAGAAAGGGAAACATGAAATTTAGTTAATAGTACACACTTGTACCAAGTTGTTGCATAATCGTACAGAGTGTCATTAAAGAGTAACGTATCTAACATCATAATCATTGGTTAAATTATTTATATAATGCTTAAGTTGTTTCAAAATATTACCAATTGCCCTAAGAATATATCAGTCTCCAGGTGAAAACGAAAGTAGAAAATAATTCATCATGGCATGGTTTACTGCTACTGTTGAATTGAACACAATCAAATTACCTCATTTTCTATTTATCTCGACGACATCCACTACAAATGAAGAGTAAAGAGGTTGATAAAGTCTGTTACCTGTTAACAGATCACCAGCATTAATAGACTATGCTTAAAATCAATACTTTCAACAGAACCGAAATGAGAATACGAAACAAGAAATTACTAAATAATTTAACACTGACAAAAGATTGTTTAAACCTACAAACGTAAACACAGCTTCAATGCATAGGAATTCAGTTACATACTCTCTCTTACCTCATTAGAAGACGGACTACGTTGCTTTCTGTCCCTGCCTTACAGTGGGGAAACTCTCCCTTCATTAGGCTTAGTCATATCAAAACGAGACTGGGTCACGTTGACATTTCTACTTGATAACGATCCCGCAATGACTGGTTTTCATAATTCCTGTGTCTTCGTGTCGTATTACAAGGTTTAGTTTATTTGTTTTTTTGTAAGTTATTTAGTGTGCACCCGTTGTGGTTATCAAATCTGATATTTTTCATGTAACCACATCAAGTCAACTGTTAGAACTACTTGTCTGTACGGGTGAAATAGCGACCTAAGCGCGAGGCGTTAGCTGTGATATCGCCCGCGAGCGGTAGCGAGAGGGCGATATCAAAGCTAACGCCGAGTGCTTGGTCGCTATTTGCCATACACAACAAGGCCAAGTTTATATTCAATACCTTTCATTTTGGAAAGTGAATAATTTGAATAAGAATATCAATTGATATTTTGTTGACTAACGTTTATAAAGACATTGATAAAGTAATAACGTACAACTATAGAGGTTATATGAGGATACTTTGTATCCGATTACAGAGGGGAAAATTCTCCCCGAGGTACGATACTGATAAACATGCGAGGCTCTGCCGAGCGTGTTTATCAGTATCGGACCGAGGTAAACAGTATTATAATACATAAAACGAAACGACGAAATGACAATGTATAATACATGTACACCATGTAGTTTTATATTGATATCATACTGATATCTTCCATTTCATATACGCGATATGAGTTATTTTTGATGAATACGTTACATGTAACAATTTTTTCAAAGACAGTATGTATGTATGTATGTATGCATACATACATGCATGTACGCATACGTAAACATGTAGCTCTTGCTGCCAAACGACAAAGTTTGGTTTAGCCGGCAAGCAGTTGGACATAACACGCTGCAGAAGGTCATCCCGGACATGGCCAAGGACGCAGGACTGACTGAACATTACACCAAACATTCTTTACGTGCTACAGCAGCCACAACACTCTTCAGAGCTGGTGTAGATGAACAGTTAATCATGGCACGATCATGGCACAAACTGAACTCTTTCAGGTACGTAATGGGATACAATGATGAATAAAATATTTGTTACAAAAATGTCATCATGTTTCTTTCTAAAGAATGATTCAACAAACTGTACTTACTTAACAAAAATAGTTCACTCATTTCAATTTTCTTTTCATTAAAGTATATAGGCCTACATATGATTTTGTTTCTCAGCAGAGTTCTAAACGGTGCCAAACGTGTTCACCAAACGCCAGCAGCTGACCAAATTGACCAGCAGCCTGACCAACAACCTGATCGCGGTACATGTTGTACAAGGGTTGTGACACCAAACGTTGATCTAGGCGATTCGCATTACACCTTTGTAAACTGTAACGGGACTTTCTTAAACAAATAATTATTCGCTGAGGTTTTTTGGTTATCATTTTAAGAAGATATGAATGTGGAAACTTAAATGATTAAGCAAAGCCCTGGTTTGTGAATGTGATACAAGAAGAATGCTAAAATGACGTGCCTTTATCGTACTTCATTATATATAAACAACACCGCAATTACTATCTATTGTTATAAATTACATGACAGAACAAATGTTATGGCTCCTTGCTTCCCGACACAAACTCGTCAGCGAGTGACTAATTCTATCATATCCACAAAATCAAATGCTCACACAAACGAAGTTCGAAATCTCACATGTTAAATACATGTACTGTACTACATACATAAAACTGTGATAACTTCTTCAATCTGACGACACTGTCACAGTGGCGCAGTTGATAAGTTGTTAGGCTCCAATTCAGGAGATCGGTGGTTCGATTCCACTCCTTGACAATGTAAAATATCAGATTGTAAAATATTTCTTTATTGAGGTGTGATATCTGATATCATGCGGGCAGATTAAGATATCACTCAGACATCGTACCCTATGGTGCAATTACACGAAGATAATTACCCCCATATAACGAGACCGTGTTGTGTATATTTAAAGAGCAACTCCGTGAGTTGTTGGAGTCATACATGTATATGCCAAAATTAATCAATGATGTCATTTGATCGCGAAGGATCGACTGTTACCAAAAAGACACATATTAAAGCTTTTTGGGGTTTTTTTACAGTGACAATATGAAGGTAGAACGTCGCAATTATGATCGAAAACCGGACAGTGGCGCGCGTCAAATAGTCAAACGTAATTTTTGAGACTTATCTAAAACAGCGAGGAGGGCAGTTAGGAGTTGATAACGTTTGTAAGGTTACATAACTAGTATCCATGTATATTGGACGTTATATCTACACCTCTGTGCATTAATAACGCTGTCTTTAGATTTTCATGGAAAACCAGTATGTATGTCTTTTGCACATGAAAAGTTAAGATTTTTTAAATTTTGTATCACCACAAATGACATTTAGGTTCGTATCAAAGGTAAATAAAATGTCATGAAAATCACGACGTGGCTCTTTAAGGTGTCGGGGTTGAATTTTATCTATAGCACTAAATTACAAAAGGGTCTGATCGGTGATTCAACACAACGAATGAAAAAGTATTAATTCTTATAGGATTTAAAAACTACAAGTTGCAAGCACATCATTTTCGTTCTATAAATAAACAAATTTCAAAATGCGTAATATATACAAGTAACTTATCCAAAAGTTTAGGAGACATTGATATTGAACATACTCCCTTTACGTTTGACATACAGCAAAGACGAGCATAAATTATCCGAAATAAAAACATAATTAAGGAAAATATAATAACTTAATTGAGAACAATGCAGTAGATCATATGAGAGCTACTGCATTTACTCGAATAGGTTTCCTTTTCTTTATTGATATTAAGGGACTCTACATTATTTGAGGGCAGCCCTTATTGTATCGGTAGACTTAAAGATTCACATTTTTATGCTCAATACGTAAATCTTGTTCTGTCGGTATGAAAACGCCCCCTGCAACTTAAATGAATCCTTTACGTTTCACTTTGATATTGGAGGAAGTAAAAAATAACTTTTGAAATATACTATAATTCAATTGAATCCCTCCACTCTCCGATCTTCTAAAAGACTTTTTTTTAAACACTTGAAAAGGTACAATTATGATTTCTAATCTCTACACCCTCAATCTTCTACACTTCTGACCATTCCTACAATGGCATCATTCAAAGCGACAAGGGAGGTAACTGCGATGCAGAAACAGTTAAAAACCCATTTGCAAAATAGGTTCTGAGAGGAGTTTTCTTAGAAGCCTGAAAAAATAGAGTTATTAGTTCTCTTGCTCTTATGGCTTTCTATAGTTTATTTTATAAATGGTCATAAGTTCACCATATGACCTGCTGCTCTTAAGGCTTTCTATAGTCTATTCTATAAATGGTCATAAGTTCACCATATGACCTGAAACATGATCCCCGTTATCATTGGCTGAGTAGCCTATACACAGTGCGAGCATCCGTTATTCTTCATATGATCCGCAGGTCATGTTTAGTCCATTTTATAAAACCTTCAACAAATCATAATTACATTGATTACGGATTAGTGCAGGCAAAATATGTACCAAAGCGACGGTAAAATGTCCCTACAGCCAAAACTCGGACCTTGGTTAGCCTAGTAAATGATGGTGTACGATTGACATTCCTTCAGCTCAGCCCAAGTAGTGTAGTGGTTTGAGTGTTATGGGTTAAAGAGTATAGGGGTTAGGCCTCCAAACCGCCCTAACCCTTGCATATTGAAAAAGAAGATTTGGATATTTATCTTTAGTGAACACTTTGACTAAAGCCTTTGAAAACTCTTCAAAATTTATTTGAAGAAGGACTTTTCAGCATAATAATATCATGCGTGGCAGGACGGTCCCGTGGATAATAACCTGCCTCCGAGGATCATTACGTGAATAATGCCCCTGTTCCGTGAGGCAGAAGGGAATTAAATCCCCTCCAAAAACAATGGAGTGAAGGTATAAACGTGAGGATGTGGACTCCACAACTGATTCAGTAGACTGACTGGTGCCATTTTCGACTTCTAAATATCGTGGATGGAAAAGAACTCGTCCAATCTTTTCGACATAAAGGCTATTTTGAATGGAAAAGTGTTGGGATCAGTATGGTGTATTGATTAAAGGCTTTTGTCATGATTAACTTTCGAAAATAATGTTTAACCAGGGGTTTAGTAGTAGTTGCTTGTTTTATAGTCTGTTGTTTTCCAATCTCATTGGAATCATATCTCTTACAAATAGAACTTCGCCCTCGTGTCACCAATAGATACGGGCCTCGGTTATTCACCAATCTAACTCAATTCTATTCAGTGATTCGCTCCCTAGTCTTATGATTGGTCTTAACTTTCCACACACAGGTAAGGTGATCTGGAGTTTATCGACGCTTTCAAGAGAATTTCACTTACATGACGGCTGCTAGTATGATAGCAGGGAGAAAGCCCGCAACACCATTGTGGCTATGCATTGCGGTGAAACCTGCGAGCATCGGCTGGAACTAGCAAACCATGGTTGGTACAAATTCAGTGTAGCAGTGTACCCAAACCAGTCTGCGTATAGAACACTTCTCCATTGCAGACAAAGTTGCCGTGCCCCTGGCGGGAATCGAACCTTGATATTGAAGGAAGGATGTTGGTGAAAAATAATATATTGCAAAGCATATTTTATGCATTCACTGTTTACAGTGAGGATTTCATAAATACTTAAGATCTTAGTTAAGATCAATTTTAGCAAGTTACGTCGATTTTAAAATCGTCTTAGCTAAAAGTTATTCCCGTTCCACTAACCAATTTTAGGCCGATCGTAACCTGTCTCGATCTTACGAACCGATCTTAGCTAAGATTTACACTCTTTTGCGTGAGAGGTAGAGACATGCGAGACACGAGTTATCTCCCTTCGTGAAATTTAGCAGACGATGGATCCAGCTTCATCGCAAGAAAAAAAACCTCGTGCGAGGAAAAGTAATTTTTCTCCCGAGGAGATATCTATGCTCATTGATGAAGGGGTTCAACATAACAGCATTCTGTCGGCTGCGTTTTGGCCCGGGATTACCAAGAAGGCGAAGGATACAGTCTGGGAAAACATTGCATCGAAGTAAGTGCTTCTTCATATTTTGAAACCAACTTTATATTATGCATATATACATTCGTTTCATCTTTGCCATAAACGCAGGTGCGGTAATATTCATAAATATTGATATTAATCATTTTAAGATAATATTATCCGTTTTTATTTCATCAGGAACTTATTGCACTTGCACCGGTATATCGGGCAGGTAACTCTAGATACCCTCGTGTTACCTATTTCCGTGGTAATAAGAAATAATCTTCTATAAGTGTTAATGCCGATATGTCAAACATCCTAAACATCATAAAGTGATAGAGTACATATTTTTCAACTAGGTACTGTTAAACAAACAGTTGTTTTACTCTTTTGTTAAATCTTGTTCACATTTTAAAAACAGATGCAAATTGTTATTAATTTATTTGGTGTCACCTGTTTTCATGGTATTTCTATTATATAAAATTATGAGAATACAACGCATGCAACAACTTAAATTTTTCCTTTTTTTATACACAGATCGATAGTGTACAATAGCATTTAAATTGATGTTGACATGTGTTTAAAATATTTACAGGGTCATTGAATTATTTCACTTTCGTCAATATTTATCATAAAATGTCTATTTCTGGTAAAGTAAAGAAATCATGAGGCTGCTTAGAGCATATTTAGTATTAGAAAATCTTCTAGTCACCAAATACCTTGCATTTCAAGTAGTTAAAGATTTAATATTAGCAAGCAATGCAAAGTTCAACTTTTCAAGCAATAACTTGCTTTCACTGCACCGGAAAATCATACAAAATAGCCAAAAATATATAAGAATCAACCTTTCTATGATTCCATAATTTATTAGTAGAACAGGTATTATACTCAAAAGTCAGGTGATTCAGGATTAGAATAACATGGGTTTACTGGAAAACAATGTTTGAAAAATTATACATGGATTGTATTTAAAAAAAAATCAACCATAAATGTTGTCCAAAAAAGGTGTTATGTGAAAAGCATGAAATTTCATTTGATATTCATCACTGAAATGAATCAGTGAATAGATTGATGAAATAGTGATCATTTCCTTCTTGGATCAATGCAGAACAACTGGTGAATAAAATAAGTGCTAACATGTCTGGGTGCAGTAAGGGGTTAGAGAGAATAGACATCTTTTGTAAATACCACGAAAACAGGTGACCCATGAAAACAGGTTACTCCATGGTAATAAACAAGTAAATCTTGTCGGATCTTACTTCCGCATTTCTGCTAGTAAGACTTAACGAAATGATCACAGTTTGGAATTTTGAGTAAAAAAATGCATGAAGAAAAAATATGAAATGAACAACAAGACATTAAGGAATATTTAAGTATTATTTTTATTAATTGCCATGTTATACGAGCGTCAGCATCAGTTACAAATCAATGTTACGATAATCAAGTTGAATTAGACATATGATACGATGTCGTAAAATGTGTGAATAGTTAAATATGACCAAAACAATTTTGGTTAACGCATCATTTTGCGAACCAAATTGATAAACATGTCAGTAGCTCTCAAGATGAAAGTTTTTAAAACAATATATGAACACAGTCTGTATATAAATACATAATCATTTAGGTTAAAATATTACAGAAAAAGTGCTAACACTGCCGGGAAACGGTCAGCAGATGAAGTCCGCAAGAAATGGAACGATATAAGGTAAATTTAAATTAAATTTTAGCTTTATCAGGAATAGATAAAAATTCAAGCAAAGATTTATTTTAAAAAATTTAAAGCATTTATAAATATTCTAGATATGATTTTGAATTTTCTGGCATGAATTCAATGACAATCATAATTACAAAAACATCTTCATACTAGAAAAAGAGAACAATGATTTTATTATACTTGTAATTACATGACATTTATAATCATATTCTTTTGATATACACACAATGTTATTTCTACAAATGTTTTATCTGATTTACATTGCATAAATTTATCTCCTTAGATGCCAGGTAAAAAAAAGGGCACAGGTGGTAAGGAGAGAAGCTGTCAAAACTGGTGGTGGCCCATCTTCTGTGCCAGCTCTAAATGAAAATGAACGGCATGCCGATCGTAACGTTACGCTAAGATTGGAATTTTAGGGATTTACGATTGGCAGAGGGCTAAGATCGGTTAGTGGAACGGCACCCTGGACGACAAACACTAAGAGTTTTGGAAATGCGGCAAGGCGTATCAAAGCAAGTCAATCAGGCTGGCGCAAGCATAGGCCGTGGATGGGACGATAACGTTTGTAACCGTAATTAATTACATTGTGATATTCTCATTTGACATAGTGAGATTAAAAGTAAGTTAGAATATGGGGTTTTAGGAAATATTCAGTATATTTAAAATAAGGTTAGAATAGTGAGATATTATTTGAAAGTAGCAAAGGTGTAGACAAAAGACATAATAGGACAGGTGATCAAAAGCTGCGTGTTCTTTAGTTATTAATTATGAGAAACAAGGATGAGAAATGAGTTTAGGCCAAGTATTCTGACATATGTGACATTTGGTCAATTGGAATTTACGACCAAGCCTAACATGTAATCATTCTTATGTCAAAAACAGCTTGGTAAGAAGAATAAATGAGAGATAAAATGCATTATCGTGACGTTATGAATTACTAAGCATTTGCTAAAGTGTATTATTCAATTAGAGAAAGTAGGCAGTGACGTCACAAAAAGGTTAAGGTTCAAAGTTATCGATGTCAAAGGTCAGAGTACACTTCTGACTGACGTATGTCATAGGATATAGTAAAGAAATGATTGGTCTAGAGAAAAACACACCCTTAAGGTGATTAATGTGGTCAATGGTTAAAAAGGGGATGCACGGGCAGTTAGAGTTAGGAAGAGGTCGAAGTTGGTTGGTGAAGTCAGTTAGTGAAGTAAGCAATGGAGGAACTTTTCGGAAGAGTGGAGCTAGACAAGAAAAACTAGGAGGTTAGACAAGCCAGGGAGACGCGGGGCTTTGGCCGCCCAGGATGGGTTAAGTATATCGGGAGTAGAGTAAGTATGGGGTAGGAACGTATGATAGGTAAAATAGGTTAGAACAGGAATTGTGTATTTATGTAAACCGTTTTAAATGTTTTTGTAATAAAATAATGAAAAACCTTCCTTTGTAATTATTTAGAAGTGTGCCTCTCGCAGGCTCATAAGCGAGTCATAAGCCAGTGACATGGCGAGAGGAAATAATAACATATACATAATTATGACACATGTTCCGGTCAGTGATAGAGCTTGGTGCAAAATTAATTGTCAAAACATAATCTCTGGCTGCAATGAAATGAATAACGAGTGGTGTCTTACTATTATCAAACTCTCTTTTTTAATCAGATCAGTTGTTTTCATGAATCGAAGGAGAGCTTGTACAGATGTGTTTGAATGCAAATGGCACATTTAAAGTATTTCAATAATTTGCTAGCAAGCATGGCCTTCACAAATACTCTAATAAATAAACAATCAGACCATCAGCTATTTTCTTGTCGCGTTTAGCAAGTTCAAATGGGGGATGGCTATAAGATTAGATTTAAGTCTCCAATTTACTATATGGTTTCGGTTGGTGATTTTAACACAGTTTAAAGGATTACATGCCATTTCCATCTTTGAGAGGAAACTACAAATTCGGGTCAATTTTGGGCAACGAGTAACCCAACATAATTTCAGCTTTCAGTTTATTGACCACAGGACAGACCATTCCATTAGCCAATTTGACTTTAAAGGCCTGTAAGCCAAAATGGTTGCCAATTTTAACAGTAGACGCATTTTCTTTCAGTGTAACGGTTTCTGATGTATCTTGACAGTTTGGACATATAAACTGATGGCACTGAATACAATACTCCCAACTGACAAGCTCAATACAAGTACAAACAACACAAAGCAAATTTGAAAGTCTGTCATCAGCATGATTTATTTACACATTTCACAGTTTTCTGTCGTTACTGCAGGTACAACTGTGCGGTATTAGCGCCAGCAGGCTCCTGTGTAGTATGGTAAGGTTATCGTCATCACAGTCAGCAGAGGGGAGGAGGAGGAAGAAGAGGACCCAGCTCAACCAACTGGGCTTTTGGACGTCTTGCTCTCAACATTAGCTCAATGTACACTGTATTTACTGAACATATCAACATAACATTAGCTCAATGTACACTATATTTACTGAACATCTCAACTCAACATTAGCTCAATGTTCACTATATTTACTGAACATCTCAACTTAACATTAGCTCAATGTACAATATATTTACTGAACATCTCAACTCAGCATTAGCCTAATGTACAGTACATTTACTGAACATGTCAACTCAACACTACCTCAATGTACACTATATTTACTGAACATCTCAACTCAACATTAACTCAATGTACACCTTATTTACTGAACATCTCAACTCAACATTAGCTCAATGTACACTTAATTTACTGAACATCTCAACTTAACATTAGCTCAATGTACACTTAATTTACTGAACATCTCAACAAAACATTAGCTCAATGTACATTACATTTACTGAACATCTCAGCTCAGCATTTCCAAGGCTAACACATATTTCAGGAAGTTGCATAGATAATGATCACGCTTTCAACATGCTGAGCTAGGACATGTTCCAAGTATTGGTTCACCTATATAATTGTTTGAGTCCATATTACATTTTTACTTTAAACTTTTTCTCAACAACAATAAAGTCCAAACGATTTTTTAGTATTTGGCCTAAGTACATAATCATTTACTTCAGGTACATCTGAAGTAAACTAAGCTGCAAGGCCTTGTAACATTTCTTACAGAAAGGCATTCCTTTAAGGTTAAAGACTTGGCTGGAAAACGCCCATCAAGGAACATCTTTGTAACAGACCTTTAAGCAAACATTTTGACAGGTAATCGTGATACATTTAAGCTTTGAACGATCAATTTGCTTCATTTCGTCATGCATAATGATAAGTAATCCATTTGATAATCTTAGCCTTGATGAAAAGAAAAATATAACTTCCACTTTTTCGGTGCAAGTTCAAGTGTTCAAGAAACCCTAAAATAACTAAAATGTTCAAAAGCAACATTTCAACAGCTCCGGAAAATATAAGTCACAAGAAAATAATTCTTAAAAGCCTTTTCATGATTGTATTCATAAGCCTTGGCTGAAATCAAACTTTGAATTAAGGAAGAACCAAGAAATAAATAGTTGCTTTAACTAGCTTCATTGTAGCAAAAAGCTTTCAGCAGTATCAAAAGCCTGGAACTTAAAAGCTAGAAAACTCAAACTATCGGGGCTATGTTTCTCTCCGACAGTTCACGGACCGGTCGTTCCATCTCATGTGTGGCTACTCCACGGTTCCTGCTGCCCTCTCGACTGGTAGTGCCAGACGGCGTCGTGGTGCGATCACCACTCATGAGATTTCTGCAGACAAATTGACATCATTTTAGTACTTCCCGACTAGCATAAACAAAAAGGAGCAGATGACACATCTCACTACTATAACTTGAACAGCAGTTGAAAAACAACCACTCAGGATTTAAGCTTTTAGTCTCAGCTACTGGGTTATAGCAGCAATTTAAGAAAGTGCTTGAAAAAATGAAGTTCATTTGTCATAACTACGTTACAAGTCCACCTTTTGATTTCAAAACTGCTTGACACAATGAAGATCACTTATACTACGTTTAAACATTCCTATAATGTTCACTACAAAATTGAAAACTTCAATAACGTCTTGACAAAATGATCTTTTAGAATACAGGAGGAAATTTATACCTTTGACTAAGGGATTACACAGCAATAATAAAACCAGCTTAGGATCCAAGTTATTAGTCTAAGTTACCGATTTGAAAACAAAATGAACAACAGAACTTTTATGAAGGTCATTCCAAATTAGAATACTTTTTGATGTCTTGGAGCATTAGTTGTCAGTGTAAAACAATTAGACAAAGTTGTTGAGACCATCAGAAACGAGGAATTCACGTATTCAACATTTAAGTTCAGATTTTTATTAATATATGAATTATTATATATAAATTAATCATATATGAGCCCAACTTGTTTGACATCTAACGTTTACGCCTACATACCCATTGAGAATGGTTTGTATTCATAAAGGACACATTTCATTTGTGCAAGGAAAAACATATTTCTGTTTTTACCTTGCGCTGGCCACAGCTCGTTCCCGCTCTTCTTCCTGAAAAGAACGAGGGATGACTTTCCTGCGGTTGAAGCCTCCACCTGGCTGGTTGCCACGCATACGACCTTCGCCTTCTGCTGGATTCACACCTTGACCTAAAGCTCCAGATCTTTGGAAGTCTTCATTGCTCAGTGCAGACCGTCTGGTTAGGAGAGGATTGTGTTATTTCTTTTCATGAACTTTTATGAAGGTCATTCCAAATTAGAATACTTATTGATGTCTTGGAGTATTAGTTGTCAGTGTAAAACAATTAGACAAAGTTGTTGAGACCATCAGAAACGAGGAATTCACGTATTCAACATTTAAGTTCAGATTTTTATTAATATATGAATTATTATATATAAATTAATCATATATGAGCCCAACTTGTTTGACATCTAACGTTTACGCCTACATACCCATTGAGAATGGTTTGTATTCATAAAGGACACATTTCATTTGTGCAAGGAAAAACATATTTCTGTTTTTACCTTGCGCTGGCCACAGCTCGTTCCCGCTCTTCTTCCTGAAAAGAACGAGGGATGACTTTCCTGCGGTTGAAGCCTCCACCTGGCTGGTTGCCACGCATACGACCTTCGCCTTCTGCTGGATTCACACCTTGACCTAAAGCTCCAGATCTTTGGAAGTCTTCATTGCTCAGTGCAGACCGTCTGGTTAGGAGAGGATTGTGTTATTTCTTTTCATGAACTTTTATGAAGGTCATTCCAAATTAGAATACTTATTGATGTCTTGGAGCATTAGTTGTCAGTGTAAAACAATTAGACAAAGTTGTTGAGACCATCAGAAACGAGGAATTCACGTATTCAACATTTAAGTTCAGATTTTTATTAATATATAAATTATTATATATAAATTAATCATATATGAGCCCAACTTGTTTGACATCTAACGTTTACGCCTACATACCCATTGAGAATGGTTTGTATTCATAAAGGACACATTTCATTTGTGCAAGGAAAAACATATTTCTGTTTTTACCTTGCGCTGGCCACAGCTCGTTCCCGCTCTTCTTCCTGAAAAGAACGAGGGATGACTTTCCTGCGGTTGAAGCCTCCACCTGGCTGGTTGCCACGCATACGACCTTCGCCTTCTGCTGGATTCACACCTTGACCTAAAGCTCCAGATCTTTGGAAGTCTTCATTGCTCAGTGCAGACCGTCTGGTTAGGAGAGGATTGTGTTATTTCTTTTCATGATAATGTACAAGTAGCTAACAAGCAGAACCTCTTGAATATTTGTTCAAATATTAAAGCAAGCCTAACAAGCAGACAGAGTCAGCTATATCCCCCGCCAAAGGGAAAGGGTAGTTAAGGATACTAGTTGTGGAATATTGAACAGTGATCATGTTGTTTTTCTACAAACAACCTTTAAGAAATCCTATGTTACGTTTCCATGGAAACGGGTAAAAATAAAAATGCAAAGAAGTTGAAAACCCCAAAAGGCACATCTACGCATGATGCCCGTTGCACATACCAAGTTTCGTCGAGCTAGGTCTCACAGTTTTGGAGTTGTGGTCCGGAAACAAAATCCTAGGTTACGTTTCCATGAAAACGGGTAAAAATAAAAATGCAAATCAGTTGAAAACCCCAAAAGGCACATCTCCGCATGGTGCCCGTTGCACATACCAAGTTTCGTCGAGTTAGGTCTCACCGTTTTGGAGTTGTGCTCCAGAAACGTTATCGGGACGGACGGACGAACGGACGGACGGACGGACGAACGGAAAAAATGCAAAGAAGTTGAAAACCCCAAAAGCACATCTCCGCATGATGCCCGTTGCACATACCAAGTTTCGTCGAGATAGGTCTCACCGTTTTGGAGTTGTGCTCCGGAAACATTATCGGGACGGACGGACGAACAGACGGACGAACGGACGGACGAACGGACGGACGCAGACCATTTCAATATCCCCCATCAACTACGTTGGGCGGGGGATAATTAGACACCGGCTTACACAGCAAACTACCTGTTACTTGAATTAAGGAATTGATTTCCAAACATTCATTATAAAAAGCAAGAAGTCCATGTTTTGCCTGGATTTTCGATATAACAATATAATCGATACAATGGTTACCAAGAAGTCGTATGCTATAACTGACTCAAATACAGCTGAGACAATGCCAAGAACGTCCATCCTATGTCAGACGAACAAAAGGTTTGCAAACCATGCATCCCAAAATTTATCTCATTTCTTTGCTCGGAGCTATAGTACTATATCATACGATCATGAATTGTGTTACAAGTCACATTTTCAATTGACTAGACAAACATTTTATCAATAGCCAGTGGCTAATGAATTAGCCTACCTGTTGACTGTGGCTTTGGACATCCCACCCTCCTGTGAGGCTCTACTGCCGTCTCCACTGCCGCGAAAAGTCATATCAATGTTCTTGTCAGCGCTCTGAGGAAGTGTTTGCAAATTTTTAAAGTTCTCCTGAATTATACAGTTACAGACTGCCCGTGTATGAGATAACTAGATCAAGTAAGTGTTGCATGTAGGAGTTCCTGCAGGTGCTTGCTTGTAGAAGGTTGAACTTACATTGAGAAAATCATTAGTTGAAAACCTTTGGTAAAGGGACTTTCGACAGCTTTTTCACCAGCTAATTAGAATTGTATTGAGTAAAGATTAATGGTTTAACAAACAGTTAAGCAGTATGTTTTAGGCCTTTAATTAAAGTCTTTTTCCTGCTAGTTAAAGTTACTGTCTAAGTCCCGACAGTTTTTGTAATTAATATTGACACAGATAACTTTAGCGGAAGGTGATCGTGTCTGTGATCTTATTTTTGCAAATCAAAAATGAATACTGCCATATCAATAGCAAAAGCGCTTGAGCAGAGAGCTTACTTTGAGAGTTCCTCTTTCCTCAAGTTTCGAGACATCAATAGTCCTGTCGACGTCTCGGGTTCCCTCGATAGATTCTCCTACCTGACCACTGGGTCTGCCTCGGGCAGCTGCAACACGAGAAAGCAGTAAGGAATGGCACATTGGCTGGGGGAGAGGGGACGTTTGTAATTGACAGATGGCCATTAATGAATTATTGGAGCAGCTCTATCAAATTTTTAAAAATTACAAAATGAATAGGAGTATTTGTGTCAGGAGATCAGTAATAATTTCATTTCAATCCATTCAAAGGTCAGAAGAGACACCATCAAAGAGAGAAGGACATTGTGTTTTAAAGGGACACATAGTATGTTGTTTTAGTCAAATACCTCAAACTTTACAAATATTGTACGAGATGTAGTGGTTGTCTCTGAAAATAACCATCATATTCCTGAGAAGTTCAGTATAGAGACAATAAATAGGCTTAAGCTGTAATAAATGATCGACAACCGGACAATGGCGCGCACCAATGACTAAAACGTAATTCTGGAAACCTTTTTCCAACAGATACAAATAAAACTATATGTTGATGATGTTCAGTATATCAATTAACTCATATCCACGCAAATCAGATGACTTATTAACATCTATATAGCGTTTTTTTTATTATCATTGAAAACGAGAAGTTATCCTTATTTTGGCACTTTGGTGATAAAGAAGAAATTTGGGGACGATATTTGAATTGAAGTCAAGACAGATGGCATTTTGGCTCTTATTTAGTCCTGACCAGGCTTGTGAGAAGCAGGAATAAATAGATACTGCACAATCATAAGAGAGTAGTAGTTAATTATTCTAAGGACTTTATGTTGATGTAAATTTCAATAATTTGAAAAATTTCGAATTTATCATTTGAAACCCTTTCTAAAGCACATATTCATTTTATTGTTATTTAAGTAGGTTAAAATTTTCAATTTTAAATGGTAGTGTTCATTCAGTTAATCTTAAAATGGCATTTTCTGTTTGTTTCAGTTTATCTGCCGTTTTTCTTTGGAACTAATATCTTTTGACATTCTAATGACTTCATTATGAAAAAAAAAACATTGGAAAAAATGGAATGAGAATTAGAAGGTCTTCATATTTCAGACAATCAGTAGTATACGATTAATTGCTAAACTGTAATACCAAGTTTTATTTTGGGTTACAATGAATTAATTTTTGGCATATGAATAAGCTTTATAGCATGATGTTAACTCAAGATTTTAAAGTTTGTTACTCCGGGACTGATGGCGCATTTTTTGTGACCGTCGCTGTGCCATGCGTAGAGCAGTCCCCATGTTCTGTTCAACAGCCTCGCTCTCAGCATCCTTGTTGATCTGATCTATTGCTTTTGGCTCGTCTTTGTCACGATCACGTGGCTTCCAACTATTCTGTAACAAGGCGAAACCGGAATGTGATTTTAGTAATTACAAACATACAATTTTATGGAAAGCCGGATCACAAAACAATTAATGATAGTTTGCTTAGGAGAATAACGAAAGGAGACTTTCCATACATATTATAATGACAAAATGATAACCTGTTGTTTTGAAAGTATAAAAATATGCGCCTGTAACCACATACTTACATTTCGCAGATCTATGATATTTTGAAGCATTAATTGACATCGATGTGAAATTTTCTTTTCCGCAAAAATTTTCTCTATTTGTTGGAAATACTGATCCATTCTTGGCTGAAAGCAGAATTATCAATTAATTGATATGTAAAAATAATATCAGAAAATTACAGCAAACTTTAAATTTTAGAGTTAAACAATAGTACATAATTAACAAGAAAATTAGCATTGACAATGTTAAACAACAACTTTAACCTTTGGGGTTCGTTTTTCAAAGTTGAACTTAAACAAAGAACAAGAAAGGTAGATTTCATCCTTCATACCTTTGCCTTCTCTGACTCCAGTTCTTTTCCAATTGTTGTAAGTAAATGACATAGACACTCAAAATTGACTTCATCACGAGATTTCAGGAGTTTAAAAACGCAGTCGTGCATTATGGTTTCTGTTAACATTTTGAGTTTAAACAGTTCACCTATGAATCTGAAAATAAAGTAAACATGCATGTTTCATATGGACTCTAAAAAAGCTTATATCAATTAAAAGAACCACAGATTACGTTAATTAAATCTGATTTGTTCACATCATTTGAAGTAATATAGATTAAGTAAAACCATTAACGAATACCTGATATTTCCTATAGATCGCCATCTTGCATTTCGTACTGCTGCAACTAATTCTTTTTTCAACTCTGCCTTTTTCTTATCCTGAAAACCAATGTTAACAAGCATCAATAACTTGAAAGGACAAAAATCCGCATTTTTGTAAACAAATATTTGTGAAGAAATTGTGAATCTCACGTAGTAACAATTTAGACAATAGTGGATAGATAATCTGGTTTCAGCGAAGCTGAAGTTTAGTAAACAGCAAACTGTCAGGACGCTCAAGATTAAAAACCCTGCTCATTACCGTAGCTTCCTCTATATCCTTCTTCCTTCTGTCGAGATCAAGCTGTGTATCCTCATCCTTTTCAAACTCTCTTTGGCACCTGGTTAACAAGATCACACGGAAGTTGACACTCTCCCCTGGTTTTGTGTCAGATGGCACTTTAAGCTGGATTGTGTGGTGATAAAAAAACGCGTCATTTATTCTATTGAAGACATCATCCTTGCAATTCTGTCAGTACTTTCAATTGCATATGAATATGTAAATAATGTTTATAAAACAAGTAAGTCAAACTGAAAATCACAAAAGCCACACCATTACATATAACGTTGACATCAATCCAAGTATTGTTAACAATCGTTTCATTGGAGAAATGTAAGAAAAGAGGATATGAGAAACAGATTAAAAAAGTAAAACAATGGAACGCATTTTCATTTTTAGACATCTACAATGGCCTTACGGTAATTCAGATATTGACATCTGCTCAAGGAACTTCAATTTTCAAAATGCATTTCCATGGTAACCCACAAAATTATAAATTTAAAAAAACTATGAAATCACTGAAATAAAGCTGCTAAACAAAGTAACATTCACATTTTCAAAGCTATATCTGTTATAAGAAGTCTTTCGGAAAGTGTTTCCTCCTCAACCTAAAGTATGTTTTTTTTAACAAATAGTAACATTGATTGTCATTGACGATTACTATTACTGAAAAGGGTGTTGTTTATTTTAGCGTGATCCTTAAAACAATACAATCAACGATGTAAATGTTTGAGTTGTGAAAATCAGGCAGTGAAATATACCATAACATTATTGACTTTCTTTAAACTATTACTGATTGTCTGTAAGGCATCAATGAATAACTGTTTTCCATTTTACATAACGTTTTGTATGTGGTTGTGCAAAAGTAAACTTTTTTAATTCAAAATATATGAATTATGCAACGCTGGAAATCTTACTTTTATGGAACTGAATTATAATGTCATAACCACTGTTTAGTCTAAGAGAGGACCTTCAAAATATTTTGGATTGTTTTTGTGCGCAGAATGACAAGATTTAAGTTGGCAATATGGGCAGATCTATACGGACTCTAACGATTTTGGGAAATGAGAGGATGTTAAGAAATACATTGCTAAGGAAAACTTCTGCAAAGTACACACGGTATTATCACATACAACAAGAAAACCATCTCAGGGTAAGCAGACATAGACAGAAATTTCGTAATAATATATTTACGGTATTTCGCACATTTCATGCTAAAGATTGCAAAAATATTTCGAATGTTAAATTTTTCACATTTAAAAAAAAATCCCAGAGACATTGGCTCTGAAGCTCATAAGACTTTTCATAGTTTATTTAAAAAATTATCTCAAGGCCACCATACGAATGTTACAGGATCACCTAATCCAATCATTAAAATCCTCAGGAGCTTAGTCGTCTGTACACAAACTTTAATTTTTCTAAGCCATTTCTTCTCGAAAAAGAGATGTAAAACGTATTAGGGTGTGATTTATGTGGTCCTTATGAGGGGTCACTAGGTCACTGAATACATAAATTAGAATCCTCATCCGCTAAGGGGTTTGCACAAAAAGTTTCAGCTTTCTAGGCCTTTTGCTGGAGAGGGATCAGAAAACAGAGTCTTTTATTCGTATGAAGGCCACCGGCCCATATACAACGATAGAACATACATGTAATAAGTACATATGTTATGATATCATACATTTGGGGTTTGATATAATGCCATGGGATTTTTAAGTTAGGTGATTCTGTCTTAATTCAGAACTCGGAAAAGAATTGTTACATGTTTCTAAATAGGAAGTAGTCGCTATGGGCTAGGCCTGGGCTTTGGGGTGGGGGATTCAGCTGTGCCAAACAATATTCAAGTATACCGGCCTGAGCAGCTTTTGATTTGTGAACATGAGCATTTTAATGCATATGCAGAACAGCACATGACAGCATTCCATTGTGTTTTTGTCGAATTGTTTTCCCCAGTTTTTGCATTAGATTGGCATACTATTTACCATTCATTGTTCTTTTGGGTGGCACGTAAATCATTAATACGATGCCTTCTGCATCCCTAAAGATCCACACGTAACCTTGCCAGCTGATGGCAGAGTTCGAAACTTCCGTGGAGGCTGAGAACTTGGGTGCCTCCACTGCTCGGATTCCAGTTTCATGGTCTCAGTGATGGATCCTGGTGTCGTCACCTGTCACCAGACGATCAAGAACCCCGGATTCTTCAGCATTATAAAGATCCGGGAGTATCACATAACTTCTTATCACTAACAGTTCTTTGATGGCAATCTTGTGCTCTGAGGTTTTTGGGTACCCATCTTGCAGTTACCTAGGACATACAACACTTCCAAAGACAGTTCAGACACTTTAACACTGTGATCAGATAAATTCTTCTTCAGGTAGCGGCAATTACTTCCCGTTTGGTGACTTCTTAGGGTCTGTCTGAACGTGGGTCGTCGTCTAAAGACTCCCTGCCCCTTTCAACCGAAGAGATCAGCGATGATCGTTAGGAGCATCCTAACCCATCACATTACACATGCGATAAAATATTTTTGTAGCTTTGCATCTATCCTTGGTAAGGAACTTTATCATGTTGGGCACGTTTGAGAGAAACCTTGATTAAGGTGACCCCTAATGGAGCTATCTAAATAACTGTTGTGTCTTGGAATTGTTTTGAAAGGTGTCAGTATTTCATTTTGACTAAAGTAACACATTCTAATAGCTAAGACTGTTTATGAAAACATAAATGCCCAGCTGGAAAAACTTATTGAATTCGTATGAATTGAAGTCCCAATCAGCTAAGGAGTCTGTACACATGGTTCACCTTCTAGACCTTTTACTCCTGGGGATTTAATGAAGGTATGTTTTTAGGGCACTTATCAGGGGTCACAGGATCATCAAAACGATAAATTTGAATCCCCATCAGCTAAGGAGTCTGTACACAAGTTTTCATGTTTCAAGTCCTCTTGCTTTTGGGGAGAAAGATGAAAATAGGTTTTTAGGGTGTCCAGTTGTCCCTTTTAAGGGGTCATAGGTCACCAAATCTATGATAAAGTATCTCCATAGTCAAGGACACTGTACACAAGATTTCAGAATTTATGCCTCGATGGTAATAAAAAATGAGTCATTTTCAACCATACAGGAAGTGTCAGTACTTCGGTTTTCGGTTGTTTTGGGTATGATAACCTTGAATTAATCTGGACTTTTGAAATCGGTAACTAGGGTCTTAAACATTCTTAGGTATCAGAGGATTATCATTTGCAATTTTCGGAACTTCCTTGCACAACAATCATTTGCCTAATTAGATAACATACTATTATCGAATAGTAAAGTGGGAAAACTACTTCAGATAATCTGAACTTCGATTTCCCGTAAAGTTATTAATAAGGAAACCAAAAAAAGCTATGAAGAGAAAATCCAAGCCCGAATTCCGAAAGCTTCGCTAGCACTACTACGTTACTAGGACCTCATCCTAACAACGATTATAAGGTCAATTCCATGGCGACGTCGTTGGATAGATACACCTGTTGAGCCTTGATAAAGTTTTGGATATTCAGTTCTTTGTAAACGATAGATTCAAAGCTATTCTTATATTCTCATTTTGTTAACACACTTAAGAAAACTCCATCTAGAGTTGTCCCGCACAGAGAAATAAAGATATAAAAAGATAATTGGGCTATCAAATCACCAGTCGAGCCGGATGGATTATCTTCCTGTTCGCATTATATATCCATGCGCGAAGCGTCGTCACAGCTAATTTGATACTTTGATAGGCGATATATGAAAACTTTTTTTATGAATGCAAGTTTGATGATGCATCTTCAATCAGTTTATTAAACTTGAAGAAGAGGGTATATAATAGATGTAGAACGCCATATGTGTGTAATGGGGTAGTTTGTATTGAATTCGATGTTATTCGAGCTTGCGCTTCCATAACATATTTTCGTTCAATACAAACAACCCTAATACACAAATATTACGTTCCATATATGTATCAAATACTTCCGGTCATTTAAAAATAAATTTAATAACCTTAATACGTTCATATTTGCTAAATAATGTACAAGGTCGATTACCTGAGTAAAATAGTTTGTATTATCGAGAGATTTGCAATTATCTGTTCATTCTTTGCGCATGTACGAACTATTGGTGTGCACAAGTAATTTATCGCATGTGATCAAACTTTGTTCAGGAGCTGCATGAATATTGGTGGATCCAAAGTTTTGAAAGTAAGTTTAGCTTTTCAAATCCTTGTAAATAGCAATGAATTTATTACAAAATTAAAAGAACTTACTGTTAATAAATATCTGCACATGTTTGCATATGCTACACTGTATGCTGGTTCACTGATGGCCTGGAAGGAATGAAGAAATCATGAAATCAGAAATCAGAAAATACTTGCCAAGTCTCATATTCGTCAATATGAATACAGACGATGAATTACAATTCAGTTTTCTTGATTATATATGTCGAAATTCCAAATTAGAAAAAAATCTTTAAAGCGTGTCATCATGAATTTTTGCTCAAATATCGGCTATATAATGAGAACACAGACACCCATTAAATCTTTATATATTTGTAATAAAAATACAGTTGACCTGCAAACAATAATGAAAAGTTTAAGACGGCCGAAGTGGTTCATTCAGATTTAATGCAACATTACATCTTTTTCTTTCAGACTGTTTGGTTTAACTTTGTAACCTGAATAAATACCTAAATAATTGGTACAGTATAGTGTCACTAAAATGTTGCAGACCCTAAAATTTAACAAACAAACCTAGCAATGTACATTGGTTCGCGCGTGCCAATGAGGTCAGTTTAAAAACGTATTTATGACGGACAGAAAAGGCTGATTTGGATTGGAAAGCTTTAAAAGGTGATAGCCATGGGATTTATGCGGATCAGGCTGCAAAATCTATCAGCATGGGTTTGTTGTAAAAGTAATATAATCCCACTTGGCTATGGAGCATATGCATATTTCAGCTATTGATTACTACAGAAAAATATAGGTTTTTAGGACAGAGCCAATGTGACTTTAACGAGGGACCAAAAAGGCACAGAAGCTATAAATAACAATTCTGTGTACTTAATGAGTTTGTACACGATATCAACTAACCTTTTGCTTCCAGAGAACAAGATCAATATAAGATTTCTGGGCATGCACCAAAAGTATAGATTGATATTGATTCTGACTAGTCTATTGATCCTTGAAAAGAACTAAGTTTTCTAAATCCTTTTCTTTCGGAGAAGATGAAAATTAATTTTTA
Organism: Phorcus lineatus; assembly: GCA_921293015.1. Lineage (NCBI taxonomy): Eukaryota > Metazoa > Mollusca > Gastropoda > Trochida > Trochidae > Phorcus > Phorcus lineatus. The sequence continues at coordinate 34,394,854 of OV121094.1, forward strand.
AGTTGTGGCCTCTAAGGCCCTTATTAAGGGTCACAGGGTCACCAAATCCATAAATCATAATCCTCACTAGTGAAGAAGTTTGTACAAAATGTCACTGAGTCTATACCTTTTGCTTCTGGAGAAGAAGATGAAAATAGGTTTCTAGAGCGTGGCCCCTGTGGCCCACATTACGGGTTGCAGGGTCACCAATTCCAAACATTTTGATCCTAATCTGCTAAGGAGTCCGTAAAGGTTTCAGCTTTCTAGGACTTTTGTCTCTGGAGAAGAAGATGAAAATAAGTTGCTAGGGCGTGGCCTAGGAGTCACAACTAGCACACTAGGTTTCAACTTCTAGGCCTCCAACTTCTTGAGATGAAGATGAAAATATTTTTTCAGGGCGTGGTCTCTGTGGGCATTATTAGTGGTCACTAATATCCATGAATCCAAAATACCATTAGCCTGTTTAAGATTTCCGATTTCCTGTATTAATGCTTCTGGAGAAGAAGATGATATAGTGAAAAGTTTACCGACGAACAGACGGATTGATGGACGAACGCTAGACAACATGCCCTGCCATAATCCCAGATTAGCTAAAACGTAAAGATGAATATGGGGAAACCAGTGATCTACCACTTCTTCACGTTTAGGACAGATTCTTCATTTTCTTTGAAAACGAGAAAATATTACATATTGAAAATTGAGCGTCATGATTTGAACTTCCATAAGTATAATTGGTATTGTGGCCTGTATTAAAGCCAAAAAGCTTTAGGAAACATACTCTTATTGACTATGCCACACGAAAATCCAAACCTTACTAGGCTTGACAATATAGGTCTTTAGATTGCTATCACATTATACATTCGTCGTAATTTGACATCAGCTCATCGGGGCTCGAGTGAATATTGATTATGAAATATTCCTACCTTTTCAAATATAATATCTGTAAAACCCTTGAGCTTTGTCTCTGTGTCTATGACAAGACCCTGAACCTGTTTGATCGAAGTCTGGAACTTCTGTGGAGTCAGCTTGTACAGGATACTTCGCACCTTACGATACAATTCCTGAAAGAGATGATACGTGAGAGTCAAGAAACAGTAGAAAAAAGAAATTGAATAACAATAATATCATATATTTGAGAAGGGATGAATAGAAGATGAAACGTTATTTTCCTACAACCTCCATAAACTGAATAAAATTCAACGAGAGCCATAACATTGGATTAAAAGATGAGGGTGAGAGGCGAATGTTGCCTCCTAAAACAATGTGGGGAAATGTAGTTTAATATACACTGGTACAGTAAAACAGAGTAAAGATAGATTAAATGGAACGACTTACATTTCATATCAATGACCCATAAGGATTTTGTAAAAAAACGATTACTTTATGTCAATATGATGTGAGCGTTTGCTTGACACGCCGAAAGCAGAGTAGCCCCGAAACTGAGGGTTCCTCCTTCCCGTCCCGCATTCTTCACAACCACAATAGAATAGGCATTTTTTCTAAATATACCATAAAAGACAATTGCGCATTAAATTAAGAAATCGCACTTACAACTAGTAGTATTTGGAAGTCATGCCTTCGTTGCGATGATTTCACACAATTTAGAACATTCTCAGTGATTTCGGAACTTTGACCTTGAATATGAATACTAGTATGTCCAAAGGAGGTTTAATCACTTTATGATTAATATACAATCTCAAAAAGCTATTTCTGATTTCAAACTTTGATTCAGCCTTATCATTTGACCTTGACCTTAGACATTCAAGGTCTCACAATTTATTATCATTTTTCATTGGGTTTTACAAACATGTAATGATTAAAAGTGTTGATAGTTAAATGAAATATCTTCCAAAACAATCCTCAAGTTATGACCCTGACCTTTCACAGAATGCATAAATAACCTTTTCAAATCATCGTTCTTCTCCATAGTTGATTTATATCAAAAAAGAGACTCATAGGACAAAACCTTTCAAATAAGTATGTTAAGAAGGATTGTTTTCAATGATTTCATTACACAGGGGGTAAAATATAACTAGTTAATACAAATTCTCAATACCTATTCATTTACCTTCAAACTTTGATTAAAGGCTAAGCATAACCAATAAGTCGTGACCTTGTCCTTTGATATTCAAGGTCATACAATCAAAGATCATATTCTATTTAATGTAACAATCATGTAATGGTTAAAAGTGTTAATACTTAAAGTTTAGCATTTTCGAAAACTATGCATAAGTCATGACCTCGCTGTTACCTTAACGTTTGACCTATTGTTATGAAAATCTTTCCCCAATTCTCCAAAGTTGATATATACCACAATGAGCTTCATAGCACCAACACTTTTCAAGTTATCGTGTTTACAAGTGCTTAACATGTTTTACCCCATTTCATATTTCCTATGATGGAGTAAGCATATTCTCAGGAACATGGTGAATTTCACTATAAAGAAGTTGTTATCCAGAAAAGCCTGTCCTGCCTTTGAATATCACTTCTAAATGCCCTTCATACATGTTACTGTAATAAGTCAAAAGGTAAACACGTAATCACCCGTTCGTCTTGTGGTAGAGTCAACATTTTCCTTTTCATTTCGTTTTTCTGCTCATTGATTTCATCCTTTTCGCCCTCATTTGTCGTTCCTTGTTCTTCTATCGCCCCTTTGACCATTACCTCCTCTTTTATCATCACTTCACCCGATGATTTCATTACCTCTTCTTTTGTCGTCTCTTCACCCGATGATTTCATTAGCTCTTCTTTCGCCGTCTCTTCACCCGATGATTTCATTAGCTCTTCTTTCGCCGTCTCTTCACCCGATGATTTCATTACCTCTTCTTTTGTCGTCTCTTCACCCGATGATTTCATTACCTCTTCTTTCGTCGTCTCTTCCCCTAATAATTTCAACTCCTCTTCTTTCGTCGTGTCATCACCCGACGTTTTCAATACCTCTACTTTCGTCATCCCATCACCCAATAATTTCAAAAACTCTTTTTTCGTCGTCTCTTCCCCCGATGATTTCATTGCCTCCTCTTCCGTTGGCTCATCACTCGATGATTTCGCTATCTCTTCTACCGCTGTCTCTTCACCCGATGATTTCATTACCTCTTCTTTCGTCGTCTTTTCACCAAATGATTTAAATGTCTCTTCTTTCGTCGTCTCTTCACCAAATGATTTAAATGCCTCTTCTTTCGTCGTCTCTTCACCAAATGATTTCAATACCTCTTCTTTCGTCTCTTCACCCAATGGTTTCAAAAGATTTTCTTTCAGGGTCTCTTCACCCGATGATTTCAATGCAGGTTTCACCATCAGTATTTCAACATCACCACCCTCTGGATTCTTCAGACGAGACAAGACTTGGGTAACTTTTTCCGGATCTAGATCACACCATGGAAGAGGAGGAGAGGCAAGCTGTTGGAAACAAAATATTTTAAAAGAATGATTACAAGAGTTGATTTGTGGTATGATCTTAAGGAGATGTAACGGAAAACGAATTGTTATCTCATAATTGATTCTAACATGGTCACATATTCAATATGCGCCACTTCTTCTCGGGTTGATTGTATATTTTATAAAAGATTTTGATTAATTACAACTATTAAGCGATTAATAAACGATATATGGTTAGATGAACTTTTAAACGTATCTTAAAAGGATATTTAATATTACGTTGTAGTCGTATTTGCAAACCGTAATAATGCTTCATTGTGTCATGAAGTACCGATTGATTCTGAAAAGTATCAGTGCTAATTTGATCAGTAAAGTGATACGAAATTTAACAGGAAACAACAAAAATGTTTATTTCGGATGTTTTGAATTAACATCATCAGTTAAGGTATCATATCTAAATCATGTCACGAAATACACGCAGAGTTTATGTGGCATATATTTCTATATGGTATATATTTTTAACACGTAAGTGAAGTGTCAAATTACACTGTTTGGTTCTGCTTGACTAGTGACTCGAAGGGGTTGCTTCCCCTCTGGAGAGGCCACGTTTCCAGGAAGAGGCCCTGCATTATTTACACGTACATTTCGCACGGTTATTGGCTCCTCTTCTTCTTGTATGGAGTCGATTACCTTATGAAATTAAAAACAAGCAAATTGAATGTTGATTTTTTAAAATCATTATTTGAAAAAATACTGAGATGTATGAAATTTAAAGACAATTTGACACTCATAGCATAACAATTCAACAAAGAACTGTAAACAACAACGATAGATCGAAATCAATGTCTGAGGAAACATGCAGTGAAGTGTGGCAAGTGTCTAGAGTTACCAGAAAAGTTATATATTCAAGTTATACTTCAGCAATACATAAGGTGTAAGAGTTATGCTGTCGGAAAAAGAATTTCAGGGGTGACTACCTCATCAGGAATAATGGCAGGTAAATGTTGAAGTGTGTCAGGGTTTTCCATAGAATGTTTGGAATACTGGAGGTGGAGAAGGAGGTCCTTGTCGTACTCACTCCTACCCTCGGGATTCACAGGATTCCCCTGGTCTGTAAATATGATTTAATGAGATAAACGATATTAAACTGTGTTTTGAGCATACGCTTCATTGAAAATAGCTCGGCGTTAAACTTCTTGAGGTATCGAAAGTGCAAACTCCTTGCTGGAATTACATTAATATAAAATGCTGATAAAACACCATGAACATATTGCCAGTACATGTAGAATAGAAACCCATATTGGGTAAATACAACGAATCCACAGATAATGCATATGTCTCGATATAACTAACGATGTGCACTCAAGCGATCAATCATATAAGTTATTTCGCAAATATGTACGTATTAATTAATAAGGTAATTCTAAAACTTCGGACGTATTGAATGCAACGTTGCATTAAATCCGCATGAACTGCGATAATGGAAATGTTGAAAGTTTGGTTACAGGCAGAATAGCAGTAACAGCAGCCGCTATGTTGAATCTAACAACAATGATAATAAGATATTCATGAAATCGTTTAATTTACAATATCCCTTAAGAAACGATATTTAATCCTTTGTTTTCGATTCGAGGCTTTAGGTAGCCTAAATTTAACAGCTATACACATTTCTAGTTCAGAAGTGTTCAACTGTCCACATTTCTTTCCATTTTGAGAACAGCTGACCGTAGATTTTTAATATACCCAAGCCGACTTCGGTATCTTATGTACCATCTAATTAAATCATATCGTTAATCTGACAGAATTCCGTAGAGATCCAAGAAGTTATGATATCACCTATCACTATCATCATTGCAAATTTCATAATGTAACTTTGAAGTTCAAACCTCGCTTTTCTGATTAAGGCTGAAATTAAGAGTATACCGTAATGAAAATCGGCGAAGTTTTCTGAATGTTTGTAATATCGCGGCGCCAATGCAGTCCTCGATTGCTTATCTGCATGAGCAGAAGCAATGATTTACCATGTCGCAAATCACCAAAATGTGTGTAATGTCGCAGAAAGATATGTGCTTTGCGGATATCAATCTATAATAAAGTAATACAGAGGGAAATTTGGAGGGCCTTGGACGCATCCCTTGTGCCAAAGTAATGGAGCCATTGATGACCATGTCCTACACATAATATTGGCATATTCTGAACCTTTTAATAATATTTATATAAATAAATCAATTAATTAATTAAAAACTGTATCAGGTTATCAAATAATCTTGAAAATCTATTATAAATTGCAATTTTAGATATTTTTTCATAAAGTAAGCAGGCCAGTCCAAAAGTATCTAAATTACGGGCTGTCGGAGAACCCTTATTTAATACACTGACTTTACCCGTTTTGATCGACCCAGACGAAGAAGACGATGCCAGATTTTCTGCAAGATCAGCTCCATCAATGGCGGTTAAGGACAGGTCAGGGGGAGAATCCATTTCCTCAGATCTCGAACCAAGTTGACCCTGCTCGTCTAACTGGAATGTAAGGCGTTTATCTCACAACAATGCATATTACGTGTGTCAACAATTCAGGATAGCTAGTGACCCTTCCATCGAGGTACCCTTTATCAAAATTAATCCAATGGTGACTAGTTTTGAATACATAAAATGATTCCCGTTTTCGAGAAGAGTTAGTTAACAACAAGCAATGTTTAAATGAAAAATGCACTGATGGATCTATATATATATATGCGCAGACTGTAAGGTACCATTTACTGCAACGATAAGAAACAACGTTCCTGGTAACTTCGTCCCCAGACACCTGAAGTAGCCAAAAAACGTCGTGAGAAAGCAAAGAACCATTAACTTTCAGGCAGACATCGTATAAGCCCTCAAAGAGAGATGACAGATCATTGCTGAGGTTTGTTAGACGTCATTCATTTGCTTCAAGCACCACCCTAAATCGTCTATGACTTCCTCACCAACAGTTCAACCACCAGACACTAACGAATCATCTTATCGTTGCAGAGTTGAAGACCTGAGGCCTATCAAGAGACAAAACTCACAAACAATCACATGCAGCTACGTCGAGAATGGTGTACAGTAGACTGTGGTGTACAGAAGACTGTGGTGTACTGTAGACTGTGGTGTACTGTAGAATGTGGTGTACTGTAGACTGTGGCGTACTGTAGACTGTGGTGCACTGTAGACTGTGGTGTACTGTAGACTGTGGTGTACTGTAGACTGTGGTGCACTGCAGACTGTGGCGTACTGTAGACTGTGGTGTACTGTAGACTGTGGTGTACTGTAGACTGTGGCGTACTGTAGACTGTGGTGTACTGTAGACTGTGGTGTACAGTAGACTGTGGTGTACTGTAGACTGTGGCGTACTGTAGACTGTGGCGTACTGTAGACTGTGGTGTACAGTAGACTGTGGTGCACTGCAGACTGTGGTGCACTGCAGACTGTGGTGTACAGTAGACTGTGGTGTACTGTAGACTGTGGTGTACTGTAGACTGTGGTGTACTGTAGACTGTGGCGTACTGTAGACTGTGGTGTACAGTAGACTGTGGTGCACTGCAGACTGTGGTGCACTGCAGACTGTGGTGTACTGTAGACTGTGGTGTATTGTAGACTGTGGTGTACAGAAGACTGTGGTGTACTGTAGACTGTGGTGTATTGTAGACTGTGGTGTACTGTAGACTGTGGTGTACTGTAGACTGTGGTGTACTGCAGACTGTGGTGCACTGCAGACTGTGGTGTACTGTAGACTGTGGCGTACTGTAGACTGTGGTGTACAGAAGACTGTGGTGTACTGTAGACTGTGGTGTATTGTAGAATGTGGTGTACTGTAGACTGTGGCGTACTGTAGACTGTGGTGTACTGTAGACTGTGGTGTACTGTAGAATGTGGTGTACTGTAGACTGTGGTGTACTGTAGACTGTGGTGCACTGCAGACTGTGGTGTACTGTAGACTGTGGTGTATTGTAGACTGTGGTGTACAGTAGACTGTGGTGTACTGTAGACTGTGGTGTACTGTAGACTGTGGTGCACTGTAGACTGGTGTACTGTAGACTGTGGTGTATTGTAGACTGGTGTACTGTAGACTGTGGTGCACTGCAGACTGTGGTGCACTGCAGACTGTGGTGCACTGCAGACTGTGGTGTACTGTAGACTGAGACAGTACACCACAAGACGTTAAGAAGAGATAATAATAATAATAAAAAATAATAATACATTGTGTCGATACATATCGATTTTGAAACGATATAAGGTTTTTTAACAACATTTTATAAATATTTACATTAACTCTGCATCGCTAAATGCCTTTTAACGAGTTATAAACGGAGACAATTGTGTAATAACACAGTCAAATGATTTGATAGGCTAACGATTAACTCTGATATTGCAACGTATATAACGTACATGTTTTCATTCAGAAATTTCGAACAATATTCCATTTGTTCTTCAATTATTTTTTTTATCTAATTTATGAATCCTATTTACATCAATGATTTATTTGATAAATATGACAATAAATGAATGATAATAAAATACAACAAAGGGAACATTTAACTTACATCTGCTCTTGTACACAGCTCAAGAGCAATAAGAGATTTTGAATGCAGCATAAAATACAAGTGTAGAAGTGAGAGGATGTCAAATAACCCCGCTTCAACCTCGCAACAGCTCTATTGCCGTTTCTAGATAATTCTTAAATTGAAAAGAAGTAAATATCATAATTTGGCATTCAAGTGATGAAAATGTATTTTTTTCGACATGATCTGAACTTGTTTTGAAACATAAGAGGCGTTTTGTACTATTGTCAACTTAATTAAAACCAAAACCTTAACGAAAAATTTTCTGAACTAAAATATTGACGAATGAATCCTTTAGGTGTTTTCGTCTTTAGAGACCCGGACATATGTTATCATACTGAAATATCATTTGTTCTTCACTTAATGTGTCCATGGACCATGGTGTAGCTATCGTGAAAAGTGAAGGGGGTATTTTGAAGACGACACAGGTAGGCCTACCTTGAAGTCACTGTTTAGCGAGTATACTGTGTTAGTTATGTTTTCACTGAAACCACAAAACAAAATTCCTTGTAATAATTATGGTAACCTAAAAATTCACAAAAAAGGATGACGTTGATGTGTATCAAGTTTGGTGTAGATGTTTTGTACTACATTTGAGAGATAAGCACGAGACAAAATATATTTGTCATGAATTCACTGTTTTAGTTATTTTTTCAAGGAAAACCCAAAGGATAAAACTCAAATACAAATCTTTACCCATAAAAGTCACTTTTACGGATTATGGTAGACAAATTTATTAAGTTTGATGTAGCCTAGCTCTCGTGTACAGTAACATTAACGTAAAATTACTTTTATAGTCCTGTTTCTATGGAAACCGCAAAAACGTAAAATTGATTGAAGGCCTCACCCTTTTAAATTTCATGTAGGGATCATAGTTGATAAGTGTGACTGTGTCTCAAGTTTAGTGAAGCTAACATATTCTCCGGACAAATGACTCCGTCATATTTTTGTCATGTTTCTCAACTAGTCGCTTCACTCGCTTGATAAGCATTGATTGTAATCTGTAATCATTTGAAATGAAGTGGACATCAGTATTAATATTCGTCTGAAACTTACTTTAAGGAGACTGTATACGTATTTTGACAAAGAAGACAAGGAAAATGGCGGTGACCATGACATGACGTTAATAAAGGAAAGATAACTCTAATCTGTTTTCGAGCGAATTTTCTTTTTATTATGCTTTAAAAATACCAAACTCATCACAGTGCTGCTACGTCTCTCCTCAAATCGAGCCTTTATCAGACGATCAGGCCTGGAGACGAAGCTGAACAATTACACCTCATATGTCGTGAATAAACGTACGTAGGACTGAATATAAAGTGTATTATAGACACAACAAAAGTTAATGAAAGCACAATGACTCATACACGAATATTCGTACAATTTGGTTATGAATAGGATACATACATCGATCGCCCACCTATCTTTCTAATTCATTGATATACAAATATTGTGAAATAATATTGGATTGACCCTCGCCAAGGATCCGGACAAAGCGATCCCAAGTTTTACTCTCTTCGTGAAAAGGAAATTTGAAAAGAATAAAAAAAATTGTTTATAGCTAGTATGTTTACAATACAGTCTCTTAACCTCTTCTTATTCGTCTAGCTATCATCGTTAACTACGATAAGATCAATATCCACTTTCTAGGAAACCGAAAGGAGAAAAATAGGCAGGCTTTTACTCATCATAAACACAGTCTAATTGTCTGATCTTGTATCTCGACTAAAACTATACTACAAAAGAATAATACAGGTGTATAAATAAAGTCTCTACAAGCCCACCAGCGGATCCCAATGCAACACATTTAAACCAGGCTTTAATTAAAATTGATATATATATATATATATATATATATATATATATATATATATATATATATATATATATATATATATATATATATATATATATATTTCTACATAACCATGCAAACGGAGAAACTAAAACAGACAATTACTTGGAAATCTACCAATAACGAGAATTCCTATTCGCAACAAACGCGCGCAATGGAAAAAAGTTACCCATACTACCTTACCTCATTTACAGTCGAACTAACTTTTTGTTTTAGCCCTTTCAAAACGAGACTTGGTCACGTTTATATAATTTCACAGCGTGATATAGGTCCTTCATCGACTTATTGAGTTAATGGATTGCAAATAAATCATGTTAATGGGCACCTGTTTGTGGTATAACATATATGACCTACATCGTTTCAACGCTTATAACTACTTGGCCTACACTTGAGATATTTCGGTTTGGTAATTTAGCACTTAACATCTCCCAATCTTCTAGGTATCGCATCGGCGATTTAACAAAAGAAATGAAAAAATAAAATAGGATCCATAAGTATACATTACCAACCTACCAGCTAATAGATTGCTGTCGACCATCCATTACGTACCTTCCCAGCTCTGGAACCGAGTTTTGGCCATGGGCCGAAGGTTTTTATTGTTCATTTGAAGTCCAAGTTTTTGGTGAAAGGGAAAACTTCACTTCATTGTAAAGGAAAGGGCTATTCTTCACAAAATGACAAATTTTGCACCTAGAATACTTGTTCGTTAATTAATAAACAGTAATTACAAGCTTTAATATAAGTGCTATTTTTAACCAATCAGAAAGCAGCTAACCCCTTCTGCCCTGATAACAAAGATGGCCGCGCCCATGAAAGGTTGAGTGGTGTCATATTTACGAGTCATGAATGCATGAGAGAGCTGTAGCAATACAAAAATGTTTCTTTGGGGCCAGTGCTTTTGAGTATATTAAAAACTAGCAATCTATTGATAGAATAAACACATATATTAATTACTTTCATTAAGAATTCCGAAATACTGCAGATTATGATGCTCGTAGAGCAAGTCCTATATATGGTGCTTCACAAACGTAAACAAGGTAATGTAAGATAAAGTTTAAGCTATTCACCTAAGAGATTCACTAGATTAATAAGTAGGATACTACACACATATATGTTAAAAACCAGTAAATGAAAAAATATATTTCCTTTGAGAAAAATGCGAAGGTAAATCTAAGTATAGAAGTCAAAATGCCAAAAGTTTTAATTTGTATTTTTAAGTAAATCTGAGATGTCTAGGGCCCCTGTTTCCTTTTGGAAGTTTAAGGTAAAGAAAAAACATGAACATTTGAAATACACAAAAGTTCAAACTTCAAAATCATAGCATCAATATTAATTCTAAAAATATTTTTAGACTGTTAGGGGACATTCCTATTTCCTGATTTCTAATGTCAAAGTATGTTGTTCAACTTATAATTATAGAAGGGTTAAAGTTTACAAAGCAGTACATTTAAATTTTCAATGGTTTCTACAAAAATCAAAGGGGACAATGAATTATTTTATTACTATTTACATGACTCTTTATGTTGTTAATAAATGAAACATGTTTTCAGCCTCTGTTTCATTTTCTTACATGACTGTCCCAGGGTTTTTTGATAACAACTTCTTCACTGTAGAAATGCACAATAGAATATTTGCTTTCATTCATTGCTAATGGACTAGACCATCTAATGAAGGAATAAGCGAGAACAAACCCAAAGTGTGTTCACATTAATAAGACATTATTGAGAACATTTTGCTTTTCCTAAATAATACATTCTTAATCATTAAACAAGTATATTCTCATAAAAGCATTGAGCGAAAGGAATGTTCATCCTTTGAAAACAATTTGGTAATTTCACACCCAGCTTTGAAGATCTTTAAGAATACTAAAAAAATAAAAATAAAAATTTCACTTCAATTGGATTTTGGTTCTGTAGAAACTTTTAAAGTATCTTTTAGTAGCCAACTCAAAATCTACAGAGTGTGATCTCCATTGATCAAGGTAATTGAACACAAGATTTCTGCACTTCATACAATTTGGATCTTGACTAGTCAAAAATACAAAAATGTTAGAGCTTTAGGACTGAAGAGGTGAAAAAATACTTGCATAATTAACAAATTGATAGAAATAAAAAAAAAAAGATTTTTCAATTAAAAATGATTTTTCAAGAATGATTTCAATTAAAAATGATTTTTTTAGAATGTTTACAGAGGATAAAGTTTTTATCTAATAGCAAGCCATTAAAATTAAAGGATTTTCAAAAATATGAACTAGAGTTACCTCCCTTTGTCAAGAAAATGTGCACGTTAATGGTATAAATGATGAATAAAAGATGTAGTTTTAAAATTGAAAATATAGGGATACAATTCCAGAAATCGAGTTTTTCAATGGTTATGTTTGCCTTGAATGATACCGCTGAGTCATCACTTAAACATGCCCTCATATCATAACGAAAAAGTATCCAAGGTCCAACATTGCATTTTTTTAAGCCGCAAACAACCAGGATCAAATTAAAATATTGTTTCTGCCTTCACAAAAAATTGGACCTAAAGTCACTTTAGAGACAAGATACAGCTTTCGGCCCATGACCTACATGTATCAACAGTTCAATTAGAATTACAAATGACATATACATTCAACCCACTCCTTTTATATTTATAAATGATTTGCCTCAGGATGTATTTTTTGTTTATATTAACATTTATCTGTATTTATAATCAATAAAAATGATATCCTACTAAATAAGTTATGAGAAGGAGAGATAATATCAAAAACAATATCTTTTGTCGTGGATATAGTCGTATCTACAAACAAAAAGTCATCTTACAACATAACGCTGATAACATTATGACAACATGAACAAGTTGCAAATCTGTCGTGGTTGGATTTTATATACAGCACTTAATTTGAAAAGGATCGGATCGGTGATTCAAAACAACGAATGAAAAAGTATTAATTCTTATAGGATTCATAAGTACAAGTTGCATCCGTTATTCTTAATATGATCCGCAGGTCATGTTTCATCCATTTTATAAAAGCCTCAAAGCATACTGTACAATGATAAGCGCAGGCAAAATATGTGCCGAAGCGACCGTAAAATGTTCTACAGCCAGAAGTCGGACCTTGGTTAGCCTAGTATATAATGGTGTATGATTGACATTCCTTCAGCTCAGCCCCTGTGGTATAGTGGTTTGAGTGTTATGGATTATAGAGTATAGGGATTTGGGCCTCCAAACCGCCAAAACCTTTGCAGATTGAAAATAGAAGATTTGGATATTTATCCTCAGTACATTAAAAACTCTTCAGAACTTATTTGAAGGACTTTTCAACATAACATGCGTGGCAGGACGGTTCTGTGGAAAATAACGTGAATCCGAGGAAGATAACGTGAATAATGCCCTTGTTCCGTGAGGCAGAAGGAAATTAAACTATATAATCCCCTCCAAGTAGAATGGAGTGAAGGTTTATACGTGAGGATGTGGACTCCACAACTGATTCGGTAGAGTGGTGCAATTTTAGACTTTAAAAAATCGTGGATGGAAAGGAACTCTTTTCAAATTTAACGCTTATTTTTATGTTGTATGTATTGTTAAAAGCCTTAGGTAATGATTACATTTCGAAAATGATTCTTTAAGAGACTTGGGTCTAGATTTTCGAAGCTCTCTTAGTACCACGATTGTCGTAAGCCAATGTTAATGTATGGTACCAGGGACCTTATATACAGGGATATGAAACTAAGGCTAATTAGCAATCTAGGTCGTCTCGCTTTACGGTTCAACGCACACACGACTGGGTTCGGGCACAGCGCATACTCATTAGCGCACAGTTTCAGCGGAACCGTTTTACGAAGATTCCCGGCTCCATCCGTAAAAAAACAACAGAAGAGCCTCCCTTGTGGTATTGTTGTCACAAAGAAAGAGAGTCGACGAAATTGACAAAAAGGGAAGGGAAAAAGAGCAAGTGTCTCCGTGGTACACTAAAGCAGTGTTACTGAAAGTAGAAACTGTTTTGAATGTGATGTGAACTTGAACTTGCAACTTTGTAACAAGCTTGTAATTTATATGATAATATAATTTGGATATGATATCAATGATTTAGCCTTTTAGCATTTCAAATGATTTGATATTGATGTGTTATTCTATAGATGTTATCTTTATTACTTTATCCTACGTTTAAATACCTGAATGTTTTTGGATATTGTAATAAAATAAGGATGTGATACATGTGATGGCATTCCTAATAAAGGATATGTAAATATGTATTATGGATATGGATATATATCTGAATATCAAACCTAATGAAGTAAACAATCAAATGTGATGCAATGTTTTTGTTTTATATGTTTAGATACATTCAAGATTATCAAGCTGGGACGTGTATCATTAGACAAATAAAATATTGATTTCAGATATAAATGAAATGTTAACGTTGTGTATGATTTTGTAATGCAGGTAGGTAGGGTGTTGTTATGCTAGTACCGAAATAAACTTCTTCTGCTATGATCATGCCTATGAAAAATGTTATTGTTATAATTACAATAATTTGCAACAGAAAATCATCTATATGAGAAAACGGTTACATTGTCAATACTTTCTTCTGACGTAAAACGATTTTGAAGTATTACTTGAGGCAGGAATCGTATAGATCTCGTATAGTCTATACGATCCCTGCTTGAGGTAATGCTCAAACTCTCTGCTATCAATGCAGACACACTGGCCGACAGTCTAGTCGTCTTTGTGAAAAGTAAGAGCGATAACCACACTTACAGAAAAAAATATTCAATTACCAAATAGCGCAAATACAATCAGAAAACATCCATCTGTCGGAAAACTCCATTTTTGGAAACTACCTTCCTATGTTCAACGATATTTTTAAGCCTTATTTGAGGCAATGCTCAAGTTCGTTGTTATCAGTGCAGACAAAATGACCGACAGACTAGTCGTCTATGTCAAAAGTAAGAGCGATAACCACACTTACAGAAAAAAATATTCAATTACCAAATAGCGCAAATACAATCAGAAAACATCCATCTGTCGGAAAACTCCATTTTTGGAAACTACTTTCCTATGTTCAACGATATTTTTAAGCCTTATTTGAGGCAATGCTCAAGTTCGTTGTTATCAGTGCAGACAAAATGACCGACAGACTAGTCGTCTATGTGAAAAGTAAGAGCGATAACCACACTTACAGAAAAAAATATTCAATTACCAAATAGCGCAAATACAATCAGAAAACATCCATCTGTCGGAAAACTCCATTTTTGGAAACTACCTTCCTATGTTCAACGATATTTTTAAGCCTTATTTGAGGCAATGCTCAAGTCAGCATTCAAAGGCGCCTCCTCTCTGAGTGATGCGAAGACCCACAATGCATTGTTGTTTTCATTGCGCAACTGGTTACACGACACCGCGCATTGACGTTTGCGCCAAAACAGAACCCAGTCTCCATGTGCGGTGGACCGTGACCTGCTAATGAGCGAGACGAGTTGTGTAACCCCCGCGTAGCAGTAATATAGTACAATCAGCTAAGAGTTTCATATCCCTGTATATAAGGTCCCTGATGGTACTTACGACTGTCTTAGTGGTAAGAGAGTTTCGGAAATCCAGGTCCAGGGGTTTAGCGACAGGTGCTTGTTTTAAAGTCTGTTTGCCAATCTCATTGAAATGGTATCACCGACAAATAGAACGTCGCCCTTTTGTCTCCATAACTCAAATCCATTCATCGATTCGCTCCCTTGTCTTATAATTGGTTGTAACTTTACACACATTAATGATCTGCGATTCCGTCGAATTTGGTTGTTTATACGAGATGATTGGAAGTGAGGTCCAGGGGTTCGCTCAGATATTGAAGTGATAAAATTTTCAACAAATATGCAAATGGATCAACATGTATGCACACTTAACTGCTCTAAAGAACCCATTTTCCATTTCGTATCTTGAATCTAGGACTATGATTTTATAACTTTTCTTACAATTTAGAATTGAATGCTCTGACACCGACCAAAAACACAACTTGTAGCCGAATAATTCGATTTCAATGAGATAACAAAGACTTGTATCAATTGGTGACACGGTCGGGGAGTCCGTCACTGCACATTGACTTCAAAAACATTGTGGACTAGTCATGTTCCATTTTCCCTCGCATGGTTTTAAATTGCACCAATTACTACCACAGGTTAATCTTCACCTAAATTGCTGCCGACCCATAAAAATTCGTGATTTTAAGTGCAAGTTGAAATTATGATATGGTTCCTCTTTGGACGACTGCGATTCGTCTCGGTAGCCTGGACGAATTTTTAATATCCTCACTTGTTGTGAGGAAGCAAAGCGTTGTGTTGTCATGTTCCTGTCAATGATAGAGCATTATGCAAAACAAATTGTGAAAACATCTCCAAGGAGCCGTTTACTTCATTCCACTCGGATCTGTAAGTGGCTGCACTGCACAATGACAATTCTGTCTTACAATTGACACTCTTCTTTTAATCAGATCGGTTACTCTCAACTACTATGATTCATGAAAACCAAAATCAAGAAGCAAAGTCCAAGGAGAGCTTGTACAAATGTGGTTGAATGCAATTGACAGGTTTAAACTAGACGTTTCAAATAATTTAGTAGCAAGCATGCCCATCACACAAAATTTCAATCATAAATATTTCTTACCATTAAAAAGTTTGTCACACACTTAAGTTAAAAAACAGGTTTCCAGAGATGTACAGTGCGTTCAACTATTGACTATTTTCTTGTGGCTTTTGGCAAGGTTGCATGGGGGATGGCGACAAAATGAAATTTTAGTCTCAATGTCAGTTATTGGTTTCGGTTGGCGATCGTAAATATTATGGAGGACTACATGCGATAACCATCTTGAGAGTGATCAGTCCGAAAACTACAAATGCTGGTCGATTTGATGAGCCCAAATAAGCAAGGTCCTCAATTTTTACAGGCGTGCAGATTCTCTTTTGATGTAATGGTTCATGATATATCTTGACAGTTTGGACATAAAAACTGATGGCACTGAATACAATACCCCTCAATGCAAGTACAAACAACGCAAAACAGATTTGAAAGTCTGTCATCGGCATGATTTATTTACACATTTCACGGTTTTCTGTCGTTACTGCAGGTACAACTGTGCGGTATTAGCGCCAGCAGGCTCCTGTGTAGTATGGTAAGGTTATCGTCATCACAGTCAGCAGAGGGGAGGAGGAGGAGGAAGAAGAGGACCCAGCTCAACCAACTGGGCTTTTGGACTCCAAGAATGGAGACTCCGAGCTTTGCATTCGCAAGCTAGGACTTGCTCTAAGCATGAGCTCAATATACACTATATTTACTGAGCATCTCAACTCAGAATTTACAAGGCTAAGACATGTTTCAGGAATTTGCTCAGGAAAATGATCATGCTTGAACATACTGAGCCAGGACAATATACCAATAATGGTTCACCTGTCTTTGTAAAAGTTTATGACACATTTACTTTACATTTGTTCTCAACATCAATCAAGTCAAAATATTTTTTTGGTATTTGGCCAAAGTACATAACCACTAACTCAATGTACATCTGAGCTTTGAAGTAAACAAAGCTGCAAGGCCTTGTTTTCTTAACGTGATTAATGGTTTGAGAACTGACTTTCTCCAACCTGTGACAATTAATCATGCAAACTTGATGAGCTACAGAGCCAATGGTATTAAATCAAATTTTTTTTACAAAAAGGCATTCATTTGTCAAGTACTGGCTGAAAAACGACTATCAAGGAACATGTTTGTAACAGAGCAAATATTTTGACAGGTAACTCTGATAACTCATTTAAGCTTTGTACCATCAATCTGCTTCATTTTGCCATGCATAATTAAATGTAATCAATTTGAAAATCCTAGCCTTAATGAAGGAACAAGTATAACTTCCACTTTATGGCTACAAGTTCAAGTATGCATGAAAACCTTAAAGAACTAAAATGCTCCCAATTCAACAGATCTCGAAAAATAATTTTCAAGAAAATAATTCTTAAAAGCTATTCTATGAGTGTTTTCATAAGCCTTGTCTGAAATCAAACTTTGAATCAAGGAAGAACCAAGAAATAATTAGTTGTTTAAACTAGCTTCAAAAGCTTTCAGCAATATCACTGCATATCAAAAGCTTGGAACTTTGAAGCCAGAAAGCTTAAACTATCGGGTCTGTGGTTCTCTACAAGCATTCCTCGGAGGATATTTGGAGCCATCTTGGGCCTACTGGCATGCCAACCTGTCACCTCAGTAACTGTATTCAAATCAAATGCTAAAACATAGTTTCAGAATTTTTCTTGGGTTTATAATACTAAGGATGTTGAAGGTAATCATCATCAATCTGTATGCATTAAACAATCTTATGGACATACATATCAACAGTTGTTTCTGTGGAAATGGGCCATATCTCCACAGAAACTGATGACAATCATTTGCAAGAAATCCTCCAATATATCATATCGCAGCTGACAAATATGTACAAATCATTGAGAACATTATACTACAATATGGTGTACTGGTAATAAGGTACAAGGCAGATTTGACAGATAAAATCCTCTTGCACACGGCTGAATGGCGGGATCTCTACCGCCGTCAACTAGTTGCAGGTCAGGTATTCTGAAGGGTTGCTTCCTGATTGGCTGGTTGAGCTGGGGGAGGTTGGACCTCCGTGTTTCAAGTGGTCTCGCAGTCAATGTGTCCACAGAAGTTGTAATGGCGTGTTTAATAATGTTAGCAATCCAACACTGGGTCCAGAGACGTGTTTAGTAGATGACACCATATGACTGGGATCAGAGTATGCACAATTTCTATTATTGTCAATGGTCTCAAGCCACATTCTTCCAGTGCCGGTTATCCTTAGAGTTCAACCAACACAATTTTGCATATGAAATTATGCAGTTTATATATAATATGTATATATGTATATAATTTAAGAATGATTATCAAAAAACATGATCCTCAAATTCACCAAGAAACAAAAAAGTAATAACAACTGAAAGTAGACCCTTGCGAGGATTCTGGTTTTAAATATTCAAACACACACCTAGCACCTCGTAAACCAACTAGGTCTGGGTATCCTTCAGACCTTCCATCGCTGTCGGGTCGGGGCAGACCCCACGCAACACCGCCGCAAGTGCTTCGCTTCACATACATACAATGCAATGCACAAAGAGCATCAGGGTTTCATTTTTAAATGCACATAATTAACATATGCATCAACAAACATCTGCATCGCAAACACCATGGCAACAAAAATAAACACATCCATGGTTACATATGGCCGTCTGAAGTTAATCATCACCATCATCATCATCTCAATCTCCTTGAAATTCTCTCCAACAAATCAGAAAGCACATTTATACAGCAAGTCAAGTACATGATAAATTAATAATTTCTTTCATCCACGGGTGCACACGGTATAACAGAAATGGCAATCATATATTCCTAATTTCATATTGCAGTCACCAGTAATCAGGCAGTCCTTAACAAGTCAATCCTAGAGCTAAGCAAGGCCTATTCTCAGCTATCGGCCTCCTCTTCCTCTCCCTCTCGGAGCCAGGCAAAGAACTGCACCACTTGCTTCAGGGCCACGCCCTTCCCCTCTGGTTCCTCCTTGCTTGTCTCCCATTGGTTAAATGCATCTTCAGAGATTATCTCCTCGTCATACAGCGTGTCAAAGAATGAGCGCAGCACACCTGTTGGAAGAAAACCCATAGGTTACTTGAAGGAGTCTTTTGCAGAGGATAAATGAATAATGATTGGAATAGAAGTCATTGTAAGAAAATCAACAGTGGGATTTAAACCTATAGTCTCTGGGTAAGAGTCAAACAGGGGTAAGGGCAAAGGGGTAACTCGCTTGCTGAAGCCAGTAGGAATGTTACCGACACTCCCTTCCACAGCCAATTCACTAATGGTAGCAAAAGTAATGAACAGTATAAATTTGCGATCACCTCAAGACATTATAGTAACAGCCAGGATTCGGTTCACTCCTTCATTAAACTGACCAGAAACTCCAGTATACAATCCAAGATCTTACACGTTTCAGTGTTTGAAGGAGAATGAAGGTAAACTGTTTATGACCAAATAAATTTAAAGATTTAGTAATGTACTGCAACTTACCCGAGGGATGTTCTAGAGAGTTGACAAGAGCCTGGAGAGCATAAAGAGCCTGCAGCTCAAACACAGGCGAGTGGTCGAGGTACTTGATCAGGAGAGATCGCCACTTCTTTACAACCTCAGGATCAACTCGGGCTGCGTTTCCTGACCCTGAAACAGTGTTATCAGTAAGACGGTGAACAGTCATCACACAATGTATATTTTTGAATCAATGCCA
Organism: Phorcus lineatus; assembly: GCA_921293015.1. Taxonomy (NCBI): domain Eukaryota; kingdom Metazoa; phylum Mollusca; class Gastropoda; order Trochida; family Trochidae; genus Phorcus; species Phorcus lineatus. Next base: position 34,414,958 of record OV121094.1, read on the forward strand.
GCCCAGAACAGCCAATTAATGAAATATCATCCTTCAATGAGGAATAATTTTGAAAACCAATGTGTGCTGGACAACATATGAAATGGTTCCATAATTTCTTTCTTTTCATGAGAGAACATTGATCAGTTTAAAACCACATTTACAACTCACCACTGATAGCACTGGAACAAACTGACGACATCAAGGCTCTGATGAACTTGTTTTCTTTTGTGATTTCATCTGGTATATTTGCCTGAAACATGAAAATCATGCAATGTTTTCTCTTAAATCTGAACTAAAGATGGCAACACAATGTCAACAAATCAGTTATTGGTACTCGACAGTATTTGAAATTAGCTTTTAAGGTGCAAACATTTTTACTATAGCTGTAACTAAACATGGACTTAGTGACTCAACGAAACACACCTCAATCCAGTCGAAGGTTTTTTCATTATCACATTTGGGGTCATTCAGTAGTTCTGTGAGGTTCTGTGTGATCCATTCTAGAGAAACTTTACTGGTTGGTGTGCTCGGAGCTGAGTCAGGGCCGACTGTGAACTCCAGGTTCTAAAAAGGAATGAAACTTGTTTAGATAATTAGGTAAATAACGATCAGATCATAAATAACTGCCAAGCTATTAATCATCAAAACAAAGACAGCTTCTGTACGTATCCCAAGTAAATTACAATAGGTAAATTTCAATATTAGGTGAGGTGAGTTGGTGTTTAACGCCGCTTTCAAGATTATTTCACTTATATCGCGGCTGCTAGCATTATTGCAGGGAGAAAGCCCGCAACACCATTGTGGCTATGCATTGCGGTGAAACCTGCGAGCATTGGCTGGAAATAGCGAACCATGGGAGGTACTTCGCTGAAATTCATTGTAGCATTGCACCCAAACCTGACTCTGTGTAGAACAGTTCTCTACTGCAGACAAAGTTGCCGAGCCCCTGGAGGGTCCAAAGACCAATGCGCTAAAGTAATACATATTAATTCCCTGGTCCAATTACACGAGTCCTTCATAGTGCTATATACATCCACCCTAATGGTAATCAGTATGAGAGCTCTATACAATTGCGTCTTGAACAGGATTTAATGCCTACTAAAATAGAAACATTCTCTTTTGTTTAAGTTTACAAACCTTATCCTTCAAAAACTGTTGGAGCTTTTCCTGAGGTACAAAATCTGTCCAGTCCATCATGTTGTTTCGCCAAAGATGTGCAACTATCTTGTGACCCTGGATTGAGAGAAAACATTTGCAAGCTTACAGAAAGCCTTTGAGTTCATGGTTTCATTAGAGTTACTGGGAACTTACTGCACTTTTACCAACATAGTTATTTCAGTTACTTCGAAAGGTTAATCAATGATTTTAATATAGGAAACTCTATTTGGTGAATTCAAGGGAGGTAACTCACAAGTCTCTGACTGGCATCATGAAGAACTTCAGCCATGAGATTGCCAGCTTTCCCAGAAGCCTTCAGTGGTTCACAGGCCTTGGTGAGGAAGCTGAGGGGAACGCTGCCATCTTGAATCATGGGCCCGATGAGCTCGCCAAGGTACAGCCAGATCTTGGGAATATCGATCTCCATGTCCTCAGCAGCCTGCAGAATCTCTGTCAACCTGTTACAGAGCAATGATTGTATAAGTGGCCTGCAATAATGCCGGATTATTATCCTAAATTCCTTAGCTTTTATCTAAATCTTCATGTCCTTCATTCCAGATTTCAAAGGCTGTATGACAACCGAGGCAATTGGTCTGGAGCCTCATTCTACTGAATAGGGCATGTTATTGATTCATGGTAGGGTTAAACCTAACACTGAATAACCTCTATGTATAAATAAAGCCGTCAAGTAATTATTATCCTAAATTCCTTAGCTTTTATCTAAACCATAAAACCTTCATGTCTTTAATTCGAGATTTCAAAGGCTGTATGTTAACCGAGGGAATTGGCCTAGAGCTTCATTCCACTGAATAAGGCATGTTATTGATTCATTTTAAAATTACACATAACACTGAGTATCTTTTATGTATAAATAAAGCTGTCAAGTTAAAACTTGAGCGTACCCTTGCAAGTAGGTGTCGACTGAGATGACCTTCTGGTTGATGAGATCGTGGAGGAGATGCCCAGTTTGCTGACGAGCCTGTTTTGACCTCTCCAGCACATGGTTGATAGCAAAATATACAAAGAAGTGAATCGTCTTCGGCGAGTTGAGTTCCTGTACACACTGGATAGCTTCCTGAAATGACATGAGGGAGTTCAAATGTAAAATCTAATCTGCCATGAGAGGATTGGTATGAAGTAAACAGTCTTGACACTGTTGAGATTTGTCAAGGTGACTAAATTGATGTTTTTGAGGCCATCAGAAACGAGGAATTCACATATTCCACATATTAGTTCAGAGGGAATTAATCATCATTCAGCCTCAAGTGCTTTTACTCATAAAAAATGTAACTTGATTCAGTCTTGAGTGACTTAAGGGTCGCCTGGGCAACATCTAAACCATCAACTGAGTGCAACAGGCTAGAGGATTTCTGACAACATTTGTAGCGCTTTAAGTACAACAATCAGCAATATTTGATTTGAAGAATGAAACCTAATAAATGACATAAAAAGAGAGCTCTACAGATCAACCAACCTTCCTGTCCTGTATATGCAGATACTCATCGACGATAGACAGAGTCTTCTTTTCCATCTCATCCTCAGACAGTTCACGGACCGGTGCAGGAGGACGTTCCATCTCATGTGTGGCTCCTCCACGGTTCCTGCTGCCCTCTCGACTGGTAGTGCCAGACGGCGGCGTAGTGCGACCACCACTCATCAGACTTCTGCAGATAAATTGACATCATTTTAGTAATTTATGACTAGCCAAAACAAAAATAGGAGCTGGTATTACTTCTCTTGGAAAAAAAGAAAACCTTGGATCCTACGTTTTTAGTCTCGGCTAATGGTATTACTGCTTGACAAAATGAACATCATTTATACTGCGTTTAAAGTATACCTATCATATTGGCTTAAAAATAGAAAATTCTTGGAATGCAAGGTGCATTTACTTGTGACTAACAGACTGCACACCAATGATGAAAGCTAACTTCGAATCTCTGTTATTGTTCTCAGCTATTACTACTACTTTGAAAAACTGAACAAAATGCACAACAATCAGAACTAAAACGAGGTTATGTTGACAGTGACCTATTTCTTTCATTCCAAAATAGAATACTTATTGAAATCTTGGTGCATTAGTTGTGTCAGTGTAGAACAAATTGGACAATTCACAGACGCTGAGGCCATCAGAAACGAGGAATTCACATATTCCACATTTTAGTTCAGAGGGAATTAATCATCATTCAGCCCAACTTGATTAATATGTAAAGTGTTTATGCCTACAAATCTATTGAGTGCAATTCTTCAGTGCAAAGATGAATAACGTAATACTGTTTTTACCTTGCACTGGCCAGAGCTCGTTCCCTCTCTTGTTCCTGAGAAGAACGAGGAATGACTTTCCCGCGGTTGAAGCCTCCACCTGGCTGGTTGCCACGCATACGACCTTCACCTCTTGCTGGACTCACTCCTCGACCGAACGCTCGAGATCTTTGGTCGTCTTCCTTGCTCAGGGCAGAGAATCTGGGAAGGGAGAGGATTGTGGTAACCATTTTGATTGGTACTAAGGTACAGTCAGACCCCGATAATCCGGACCCCGATAATCCGGATCTCGCAGTATCCGAACGGTAGCAAACTGTAACCAAACTAATCTCTATGTAAACTCATTAAATGTTGATTCATTAATCCGGTGATTCAGTCTCCGTATCCGAACGCTAATTAGCTGTAACGGATTAGTCAATTACAGCTATTTCTGCTTCATTAATCCGAACGTTTATCAAAGCGTTCGGTAATCGACTAGTCAAGGGAGCACCACACTGATTGAATCGGTAAACATCAATGACAGTGCCAGTTGAGTTGAGCGTGTCAGCAGTTTGTGATTGTAATAAATTGAGATGTCTCACTTTGTGTATCTGGAGTTTGTGATTTGTGTGATAGTTATAAATATCGTGTCAGAATGAGTTTAGTTGCATTTGACACTTGTCACCATGGCAAGTCCCGCCCCTAAGCGTGAACGATTCGAAATTACTGCCTCACAAAAAAGAGAAACTTGTAGATTTAAGCAGGAAAATGTAAAGGCCAGTTTTGATTTCATAAGCAAACATTTTTCAAACCTGAATGAGTGTCCAGAAATGCTTTTGTGCAATGATTGTTTATTACTATATGTATCCCAGTTGTTATGTGTATATGAAATAAAACTCATTAGATATTCGTAATACGTTGTCGTCTGTCTGTAAATTTGGTTCGTTTCAGTAGTCCGAACGTTTCACTATCCGAACGTTTTTGATGAAAAACGGAAGTGTTCGGATTATCGAGGTCTGACTGTATTAAGGTACAGTATAAGTTTAACAGACATCTGCTCACAAGATTATCCCTGGAATTTCTCGTGAGAGTGTTACAATCTTTGTTGGAGAATGGTTAGTGGAGAGTGACATCATATCCTAGACCTACCTGTTGCCTGGGGCTTTGGGCTTCTCGCCCTCCTGTGAGGCTCTACTGCCACCACCACTGCTACCACGGCCCCAGCCGCCAAAACTCCTTGCTGGACCTAGTTGTATGTTCTCGTCAGCATTCTGCAACAGAGGGGAAAGTTTTCTTGAATTAAACAGATGCAGATTACCAATATTAAAACCAAAAACATCATTTATTGCAGTTAAGTACAGCCTGAACTACCATAGTTTAAGTACAAGGCTGGGCAATGAAAATCCTCGACCATGACTTAGCTAGAGAAATAATAATGATATTCCTGTCACTGTTATTTTCTACTGTTTTGTGACGTCATTAAAAAAAGACACTTTATTGCATGATAATGCAGTGGCGGCTTCTTTGATCTTTACCAGAACAATGCTAGAAACAAGATCACTAGTTCAAGTGAGTCCTGCTTGACAGAGCCTGCAGGTGCTTGCTGATAGGTCTAGAGAACAGGGTTGGACTTAAATAGGGACAATTAAGGTTTCAAGACATCTTTGTTGGGGAAATATAATTATTTTGCTTAGCAACAGTTCAGGCAGTATAGTAGTATGCTTTGAAAGAGAGATAAGTAATCTTCTACATTTTGTGAAGGAGAATTCAATTGTGATTGTTTCTGTAGATTTTATGAATACATTGTCAAATTTAATTTCATATTCGAGGCAAATTACCTTAGTTTAAGCTGTACAGAGTTGTGAAACAGAGCTCTAACCAGGACAGATCAAGAGCTTACCTTCTCTATCCTAAGTTTGGAGACATCAATGTTCCTGTCAATGTTGCGGATGGCCTTGCTACTGACGGTGTTCCAGCCTTCCTCCATGGATCCTCCTGCCTGACCACCAGGTCTGCCTCGGGCAGCTGCAACATGAAAAGAATAAGTAAATGAAAATTACCAGAGAGGGGATGAGACACTGGAGTCGTACAACCATAGTGTATGTTCATATAATCTCATTATCTTCCAAATCACAGGGAATAAACATGAGAAAGCATTACTGAAAACCTCTGCAACATATCTTAGGACAGATAACAATTAAAGTAAGGACAACTGGCAAAGAATGAAACATTTAGGTGGCTCCAATTAAAACTACTAACTCATTGAATATAAACTCCAAACATACCATTCTCAGAGGCAAAACCAGCAGTTGCAAATGGACACGGCATTGTATGACTAAAGTGAACCATAAAGAACCCAATCTTTGATTATTAACCTGGCATATGACATATCAGCTTGAAGCACGACAATGACTTAGTTTTCTTACGTTTGTTATGCCTGGACTGATGGTGCTGGGGTTGTGACGGTTGCTGTGACATGTGTAGAGCAGTCAGCATGTTCTGTTCGACAGCTTCGCGCTTAGCGTCTTTGTGGATCTGGTCGATGGTTTTAGGGTTGTTTTCGTCACGACGTGGCTTCCAACTACTCTGTAAAGGGATTTATTTGATGTTCAGATAAAGCTTAATTTGAATGTGCTTTAAGTAACAAATACATGATTCTATGAATAATTGTATTGCAAAGCTGAAAAACAAAAAAATTTATTTGCTTTTTTATTAAGCCTTTGAAAACAATTCTTAGAGCAAGATAATATTCTACTGTGGAGACAAAAATACTCTTGTAAGCAAATACTTACATCTCGCAGATCTATGACATCTTGAAGCATGAAACGACATCGGGATGAAACTTTCTTCTCTGAAACTATTTTCTTCATTTGTTGGAAATACTGGTCCATTCTTGGCTGAAAGTAGAATTATCCATTCTTTAACTTGTCCATTCAAAATCAGAAATACAAAGGAAACTTTTTGGTTTTCCCTTTTTTTAACAATAGTATATAGTTTGCAAAATCATAAACAAATTGACAACATTTGACCATTTTCATTTGAGTAACATAACTTTAATATCTTTAACCTTAGGGTCAAAGCAATGAACCATCACAAGTACCGCTACATTGTATCACACATACCTTTGCCTTATCTGACTCCAGTTCTTTTCCAATTGTTGTGAGTAGTCGACATAGACACTCTAGATTCTCTTCATCACGAGATCTCAGGAGTTTAAAAACGCAGTCGTGCATAATGGTTTCCGTTAACATTTTCAACTTAAACAGTTCGCCTATAAATCTGAAAATAAGTTCAATATGTTTATTAGAACAAAGTCCATAAAATCTGAAAAGGTTTAAATTCACTTTGTTCAAAATCAAGCAACAAATATACTCCGATAATGGCTCCAATTGGAGCATGACCATTTGTAACATTTGATTAAGAGAAAAGTAAACAAATTTAACAAAATCAAAGGTACATACCTAATATTTCCTATAGACCGCCTTCTTGCGTTTGTAACTGCTTGATCTAATTCTTCTTTCATTTCTGCGGCCTTTTTCTGATCCTGAAAGTAAACAAAATACTCAGCAATGACGTAACCAATTTTTTTCATTAGGAAATAGGTACTTACTAAAATTTTCAGAGAACTTGGGCTTTGAGGGGTTTTTATCTTTCAGAGAAATATATATGCACAAACAATATTTGAAATTTTATTCAAGCTGTTTGACCTTGACATTCAAGATAACAGAAACCTGCTCATTACCGTAGCTTCCTCTATATCCTTTTTCCTTCTGTCGAGATCAAGCTGTGTATCCTTATCCTTTTCAAACTCTCTTTGGCACCTGGTTAACAAGATCACACGGAAGTTGACACTCTCCCCTGGTTTTGTGTCAGATGGCACTTTTAGCTGAAAAAAATAAATGTCATGAATTTAATTTCTCTTGAAAAATTCATTCCTGAAAATATGAATGTATTAGCATTCAGATTTAAAAAATTGATTTCAGTGTTACAAGTTCTTGTAAATAGCAATTAGAATAGACAAATCTTTGAAAGGAACTTACTGTTAATAAATATCTGCACATGTTTGCATATGCTACACTGAAGGCTGGTTCACTGATGGCCTGGAAGGAAAGAAAAAACATGTGAAATTGAGAATGCTTGACATTTTTTGTTTTGTTTACCATTCACTATGGTATCAGAGAATCAAATAAACAGAAAATAATATCAACTCATATTTCATGCAATTTTGATGCAATTATCCATGATTTATGAATTGTTAATTTCTTCAGAGATATTTCAGAACATTTAGTTCTGAGGGCAACATAATAATTTTTTAAATACGTATGACCAAGATTTCCTTTATAAGCCAAACATCATTTTTGCAGTGCAGGTTTTTAAAAAAAATATGAGATCAAAATGGAATGCATTTATAATTTTGGCAAAACAAATTCCTGAATACACTGGTCTAGACAAAAAGTTATCCCAAATCATATACCGTTGCTTTATAATAAATTCCTCTGGCCACGGCAGGCTAATGAGATGATTTTAATATTCAAAAAATCAATACCTTTTCAAATATAATATCTGTGACACCCTTGAGCCTGGCCTCTGTGTCTATGACAAGACCCTGAACCTGTTTGATCAAAGTCTGGAACTTCTGTGGGGTCAGCTTGTTCAGGATACTTCGCACCTTACGGTACAGTTCCTGTAGGAAAAAAAATTTATTTAAATTTATTTCTTTGGGACCTAATTTAAATTTATCTTTGTACTATTGCCTAAAAATAACTCAATTCTCTCCATATATAATGATGTCCTGTCTTCCACAAACTTTAATCAGTGATAATGAAAAAAACAGTCTATAACCTGCATTCAAAAGTTAAACCAAGCATTTATGATTGCTTCTGATTCAGTTAAGATTCTGAGTCAAAAGCTGCCATCACATGAGTAGTTATCTCCCTTAATTCAGCTAAGGCTCTGATAACAGCTTTTAATCCTTGTAATAGAAGACATTGCTTGGCGTCTCATATAACAGAAAACAACTTGTTTTTTAAATATCATGAATTAACAACCCTCTTAACCAGCTGCCATTAGTCTGAAAGTACATACCAATCATGCAATAGTGTGAAAAATTCACTGAGAAAAGTCTTGGTTAAAGAAATAAGAAAAATGGTCTCACTTTTGTCGCACCCTCCTCGGTTGATGCTTGCTGATCTTCCTTCTTCTCCTCCTTCATAGTGCCGGGCTTCCAGGCATTCTCCGATTGATGCAGCTTCACGTCAAGCTGAATCGACACGTTCTTGATGACACGCACGTCGCCACGGTTACGCTGCTGACTGCCCCGTTTGCTCATGCTGCCGCCACCACCTCCACCCTGGCTACCCCTTTCACTCATCTGCAAACATAAAACATGTGGAAATCACTATTGCAGCTGGGTGAAAATAAAGGTCTAGCGATATGCACCTCAGGTTAATATGATAAAATTTTGATGTTTTGTGGTTGTATAATATAATGTATAAAATTTTGGCTTGAAAAGTTTAATAACAAAAATGTTTGAAGCAATTTTAGTAACTGCCAATACCCGAACAACATCACAAAGCTCATGAATAAATTAAGTTGCCCGACACCATCAACTGTATGAATTCACTTACCCCTCTCGAAGGTCTGAGGAAACCTGGAGTGAAGTCAGGCAAGTCTCTGTAGTTGCCACCACCTGACCTCATCCCACTGTCCGGCTTTGTCGTGGGCTGAATTAAAATGAAAACAACAAAATAAAGTTAAGCTCTGTTATGAATGAAGATCAATCTTTTGTTCAAGCTGTTACAGAACATGTTAGTAATTTTCTTTATTAAGTTTTGTGAGTGCTGACAAAAAGCAGCTGTCTTATCACATGAACGCCAAATCCTTATAAAATGTCTTTAAACTATGAGTCTGATCAATCCTTCTGATTTTGTCTTCAAGACCTCACCTTATCAGGAATGATTTCTGGAAAATTTGGAAGCGTGTCGGGTTTCTTCAAGGAGTCTTTGGAATACTGGAGTTGGAGAAGGAAATCCCTGTCGTACTGCATCTTACCCTCGGGGTTCAGGGGACTCCACTGGTCTGGAACAAGGAATAATAAATGGTTCAGGAAATGTGGCAGTGACAAGAATCTGGAATGTATTCCATCCTGCAGTGTGACAGGGGAGCCACTAGAAACATATATAGAGCTAGGGCTGCAATGATTCGGTTCGGTGCACTGTTAACCGACACCAGCAGTCCCGATTTGATCTTCGATCTTTGGTGTTCAAATTTTGATTTGGTTCAATATCAAATTTCTATGTGAATAAAAACAATTGACACCGTACTAGATGATAATTCTTATCTGTATCAATTAAGAAAACGATGAAATGAAAATAACACCATTTGTTTCTACAGTAATTTACTTTAATTGTCAACCGAATCACGATCTTCCCAAGTACAAAACAATAACGAAACTACATTAGATTTACCTCCCTTTACAAACATTTTACATGAGCGAATGAAAGTTAATTTATTCAAAAACATTGAATGTGAATTATAGGTTAATGGCGTCGGTAATTGTCGTTGAAATTATAAGCATTCTCATTGGATAATATTTCCAGTATTTATCTTCAAGTGTTTCCGTTACTAAGGTCTAAATATAATTACTCGTAGTGACCGGAAAGCAACATGGCAGACGACGTACTGTCATTGTCAAGACCCCCGGGTAATTTAAAGTCGAATGTTTGGGATCACTTAGGAAAGATGAGTTGCAGTATTTCTTAATTACTTTCTGTTCTGACTTTGAAATGTTTTATCAAATTTCATGATGAATTAATTGATGGAGTGAATGCATTCAAATTGAGTGTAAAATAAAAGTTTAAGATAATGCATAGTCTTGTTATTTTATCATTTTGTTGTTGGTTTTTAGTCTTGTGAATCGAATCCAATGGGTAGAATTGATAATCGAATCGAATGGAGGTAGTGGTGAATTGTTGCAGCCCTATATATAGCATCAACATTTACTGAAGCATAGCAGCCAAACCTTGCTATAAGAAAAGTAAAAGCCCTGTCGCAGGAAGGAGGCAAGGTTATCTAGCTCCTGACGCAACTTGAAACAAATTTCTACTGCACTGCTTTAACAAGCCCCAACAGAAACAAGTGTCATGTTGGGACCTTTATTAATTATTCAGTTATATATGATATCACTGAAAGCACAAGTGAATTGATTCAACGCAATTCTGCTCAATACATGTTTCAAATTGGTTAACAGAATTCAGTTTAACTATCTCACCTTGTTTGTATTTGTATTTGAGAACAGGAGCTTTCTTCTCATCTGTGTCATCAGGTTCCTCCTCTTTAGCTTCTTCTGTCGTCGTCGGTACCTCACTGGACTTTTCATCATTTTTGGCATTTTTACGACTCACTTCAGTTTGCTCAGAGTTTTTAGTATCAATATCATTTTGGGGCACTTTATTCTCCTTGCCGAGAGCGGCCACATTATTCACCGGTTCCGTTTGAGGCTGAGGTTTAACCTCCGACATCACATCTTCTACTGGGGAGGCTGTTTTAACCTCCATCACAACCTCCTTGCTAGCCTCCGATTGAGCTTTTCCCTGCTGATATAAGTGCAAATATAGATTTCAGGACTGATAAAATGCGTGCTTTGGCATGTCCTCAAAAGTGAGAACAAAATAAATTTGATATCAATGTCATTATTATATTGAAATATTTGATCACATGTATTATAAAACATAAGGCCAAAATAACATTAACATTCAAAAATACAAATCAATCTATTAAAAAAAGCATCGACAGATAATCTGTTAATCAATGTACACTGAAACGAGTTTTTTCAGTGCGGAGATAAGTCTATTTAATGAATTACTATAGACATGAGTCATCAACTAGGTATTCAACTGTTTTCACACCTTTCCAAGGCTAACGAGTATTATATTTTCACCCCAGCGAGAAAAGGAATTAATGAGCACAGTTCACAAAGTGAGCACATCTAAAATATCTCTCATTGGTCAAAGGAGCTTTGAAATAATAAATTATATTTAACAAACATCCTTGTGAGAATTGTATGAAGCTCACTTGCTTTCAAACAAGAGGCATAAGCCTTTATTTTGGTTTCCTTTATACTTATGTAATTTTTTCCTTGCAAAAGACCTCATATGAAAAGAATGTCCACAAAGAAATGGTCTTGCACCTTTTCATTCAGAAGGAAGAGAGTGACAGATAACTGATCAAAATACTTTGTAACAAGTTAACAAAAAATAGTCACCAGAACAGCCAAAATAAACCAGTGAGATTGGGCACTTCTTGAAAAACTAATTTCACCTAACAAAGAAACAAAAACCTACTTTCTTTCCTTATTTCAAATGTTCAAATGTTTCTTTCCTTATTTCAAATGTTCAAATGTTTACTTTAAACAAACTATATAAAATATCTCTTCAGAAACTTTAGATACTGTTCAAAACAGAATTTCAAAACGTTGAAATGACAAAGAAATTTGAAATCAGTATCAAAAAAAGAATTCAGAAGCAACGGCGCAATATAAATACTTTTTAAGCCAGATTTCCACCAGGATATGGTAACCATAAACATGTGGATACGCAAAAGATAAACCTCGGGTCAACTTGCCCTTACATAAGCCAGACATGCATTTTCATTCAGCATTTACGTAAGCCTTATGAAACAAGTAATCTGAATGTTGAAAAGACTATAAAACATGGAAACATGGCTAGAGGGTAAATTGAAACATACCTCTTCGTCCAAGAAGGCATCCATATCTGAACCCTCTTTCTCATCACCCCGTCGGTTCAAGTCGCGTAACTTCTTCTTCCCAGAGGTGCCAGGCTTTTGTTTCCCATCCTTGCCAACTAAGTTCCCTGCTGAGGCAGGTTCTGGAGAGAGAAACAAACTTTCTGTAAAGACCTTCTTACAAGCGGCCATTTTGAGGTTGCCTCTGCCAAGATTTAACTTAACTTTACATAATGAACTCTTGAGTTGTACAAAAACATGACTCAGGGGACAAATATTCACAAAAATAAATCTTCAAATAGAATATGCTGAAAAGAAAAATACAGGGGAATAATCTGTATAAGTGAGAAGAAGTCATGCCCTGACCCCAGGAGGAATGTTCCGATTTCTTACACAGGCTAGGACTGAAATAGTTAAGGTCAAGGTCAGAAAGGGGTCAACGTCTTGGTGCCCTCCCAGAGATTAACCATGTATTGTGAAACCAGCTGGTTACCCTGGGCCAGGGCCAGGACCTGACCATAAGTATCAGGTCAACCCAACCCACACAATTACCCCTGCAGAGTATATCCCACTCCCTAGTCTAGAACAGCTGTGGAAGTCGGTCCCTCCGAGAGCATGTATGTACATACACATGGAGTATCCTTGCACTGGAGGCTGGCTGACTGACATCTCCCGTTCATGACAGGGGCAGCTATTATTAGCCAAACCTCCCTCACTATAAGGCCAATACTCCTCTATAACACAGAAATCCAGGATGAATATATCCAAAAATCTAAATCAAATTAGGAACAACTTCACCAGAAGTATGATCAACTCCAGCTGTGGGAAAGATGCTATTGGCCACTCCACCCAGTCTTATAACAGCACAGCGTATATACCTACTACGTAAGTGTGGAGGGGCACTATGTCTTCTGCGCCTACTCCTCTCCATGGTAGATGACTAATCCCTGGCTGGACTGGCCTGGGCTAGGCTGGCAAGCACCTGCTGTGTCCACTACCTACCCCCCATCACAAGACACTGTCCAGCTGCTCCAAACAAACATACACACACTCTACTGTGATTCCGCTGAGAACTCCAGCCAGTTTGAGAAACTATTGGCCCACGCTGGGCACCCATATGCAGGCATACACCAAGTTTGTACTAACGGCTGATGCAGGAGGGATCGAGTTACTGTCTGTGATGTCACCATCTCCGCCCCTCTGCCAGTGCTGCCAAACTTTCCTCTGAAGGTTCCAGTCCACGTGGAACATCCGTGCCTTTCACTCACTATTTCAAACAATCCGATATCCTCTTTTCAAAGCCTAACCTCTGATTACATCCTTTACTTGAGCCTAGCTGCTGTATTCTCCCTTATATCTCAAGACTTTATTCTCTCCCCTGACTTTCCTCCTACACTAAGGATAGGTCTCGCTCCTCATTTTCTTATTGCAATATATTGCGATACAGAAAAGCGCATTGCAATACGCATTGCAATATATTGGTACTTTTCATATTTCACTTTTGCATGCTCTCTTGACTAAATAACAGTAATTAATACTAATTATATCAGTGATCAATGCTCCACTGGCCATCGTTTTGTAAAGTAAGATAACTCAGTAATTGGTTTCGGACTTTTAACATGTCTGTGCTATTTTCACCCGGCGAGTTCACACATTGTTTACAACTTTCAATAAAAATCACGTTTTTTCTTGTTATGTTTCTCTGCAATTTTACATGGAAATTGTAAATTTTAAAACTTCCAATGTATTGAATGTTTTCAGAAGAGTGTACCGGTACGTATCGTGTTGTTCCTGTATTGCAATATACTGATATACCGATAATACCGTGCACCCTCCTTCTACACTGTCTGCATTCCTCAAATCCCTGCTACGCTGGACAATCCACAAGAAACACTGGTGCCTTTCATTCACTATTTATCCTCCTAACTATCCTGGTTCAGCTTTTCTCACATCATTTAAAGGCACAAAGTCTGTCTTTGGTCGAAATTGCTTTTCTATCTTCGGTATTAATTGTTTACTAATTGAGTAGATGAATTTGTCACCTAATGCCTCAAAATTCTACTTTCCCTTTGGACTTACAGTATCTGCTGCATAGAATTCGAAGAAATCTACCCTATGTTCTTTCCTAGAATTCTTCCCTGTGTATTATTAAAATCCTTATAAGGCAGTTTCAATTGTCCATGACAAGAGTTTTTGGGACAGTTTGGAACTAACTAGTGACAATCGAGAAAGTGAGTGAGTGATTGGGTGTAGCATGCCTTCCGACTATTTGAAACTCGGCCGTATTATTACTATTCCTTATACCATAACCTTAAACAAATTAAAAGAATCTTTTAAAGTCTATTTGCAATCTTTAATATCCCTTCTTACCTCCCCATGTCATTAAGCATCACAATTCATTATGTGGTATGTCATCACATGTATTATCTATAATCGTTAATACATTTACAATACCTAGAAATTCTGAAAGATTTTCTTTTTCATAACTTAAAAAAAAAAATCATACAATTCTTGATTTAATTTAAAAAATGAATGACAAATCTAGATCTTCTTGTTGACAATTACAGGTTTGTATATGTAATTTGACTTCATTCTCTTTAAGAAAATAACCTGTTTCTTAGAAGTAATAAATCAGGATTTCACCTCAAAAGAAACAACTGGTACATGGTAATATCAACTTTTAAATCATTACTTATACTACTTATCTTATTACTGTTTTCTTAGAAACATAATCTTTCTCAGAACTTTATCTAAACCTTTGTTGAAACTTTATCAGTACAGCTATTATCTTTTCCACATAATTTAATCTAAGATATCTTAACATGCGACCTATGAATTCTCAGATCTAAATCATAAATCTTAATCAACTTTATGCATGAATTCCAATAACGATACAAATGTCTTCACTTCTACTCGTATTTAACGGTATGTTTTAGAAGGTGATTATATTAATCTTTCTTACTTTGTTTAAATTGGAAGCCAGTTTCATCATGTTTAGAATTTTAAAATGGTTTTTAAAAAGGAAATACATTATACTGCTCAGTTAATCACTTAATCCACAAAAAAACTCAAACCACAATCTGGATAATGGAGGATTAACATAGTGAAAGTAACATATCTTAACATTTCGTAAAAATTATATTTAATCAATTTTATTCTCAATGACTTTATATTTTTTAATAGTGTTTTGCTTGTGGATCAACACTACTATATCTTAATATTCAGTCTGGTTGTAGCTGTTGACTAACTTAACTTGTTAATTCAGGTTACAATGTCTAGAAGTTGCATAATCCATACATCATTGTAATCCTGTTTTTGATGGTACTATGTATCAAATGAAACTTTTCTTGAATGGTTCAATATAGAGCTAGTTACATCCTTTAACCAGTTTGTCCCCTCAATGGAGAGAGCGAGTTGTTTAACGCCGCTTGGGCAATATTTCAGCCATTAGCAGCGATCCCCCAATGGAAACCCAATGGCAACTACATGACCTATTTTGTTTAAGTTGTGACATAACCATACAGACATTTTGCGGACTGAACAGAGCCATGCCGAGCTGATTCCCGACAGATGTTCAGAACTGCAACCATTGACAGCGTCACAAAGCCAGCACGCAGTACGTACTTACGTACATCCCAACAGCTGCTCTCAACACAATATACTACCTACATCAGTACATGTCAATAGTTACAAATGATTTCCATTCTCAATGCGACCTCCCTGCATTGTATATCCTACTGTTATTGGTTTAACTTTTAATTAGTCAATATTTCATGATCCACTTCCCATGAAAATAAGCATTTGATTTCATACATAAAACCTTTCTCTACATCACTTAAATATGATTAAAATAACAATAATTTTCTTAGAGGAAAGTTTAAGTAACAAGGGGGGGAAACACTTATTGAGGTTAACCCCTATTTAAAAAGAATGTGGTTTTGTTAATTATATTTCTTATCTTCTGTCAGTAACTCACTTATAAAGCACACTTGATACGTCATTCATTCATATTCATTCATCAAACAGGCATACTTGACAACAGCCTGTCAATAATGACGTCAATAGCAAGCCAAGTTCAGATTTCATGACTTAAATCTAATTCATTTTATATTTACGGAGGAACATAATACTGGTTTCAACTTTAAAGTTAATAGGTTGAGAGTTAAACCACCATACACTTGAAATCACAATCAAATAGTGTCCCATTAACGGGGATAAAGTATAGGGGATTATCTGTAAAATCTGTCAATATCATGAACATGGAGATTTACACAGGCTGTTATCAACTTATACTACCCTCAAACTTCACTTGAACCATCAAGTGTGATTTTATCGTATTGTTAAACTACTTAACACATTGTATTCTTAAAAATTACACAGGAAAAATTATTCGAGTTCAGCAGTCAGCAGTGCAGAGACCAAGAGCATATTAAAATCCCTAAGTCAATATTGAATAAGTGTCAAAACTCAACAGCAATTATTGGTATCATCTGACGCAAGTATTTGTCCCAGTAAGTGGCAAGGCACATAGAAAACTACTTATAGCATACAAGCACGGACATCAAGCCTCAAGGAATTCAATTCATAGCAGTCTCAGCATATTGATGTTTAGTTGTAAACTACCAGCTGTGTCTTATGGGCAGAGAAACTAATCATTTGAGGCAACATCAGTAAAATTCAAATTCATTTCAATGCATGTAAAGTAACTTGCAGTTGCTTAATCATATGTCCAAACAAATAAACCATCAAGTTTTTCAGATAAAGACAGCATATGTTTACTGTGAAAGAAAATTTTAAATCTAGTCAATCTGTCAGACTTGGGACAAAATGTTGATTCTGTGTGAACAAAAGTTAGTATGACGTAATAATGTGGCATATGACAGACAGGATACTTCAATCATCAAATCACAAAAACAATCAAAGTCCACACAAAGTTTAACAAAGTTGCACAAAGTATTAAAATCATCCTAACCAGCACCAAGTCACAACCAGTGGACAAGGATCTAGATCTGTGACATCAACATAAGGTAGAGAAACATGCCAGGGTGGAGGTTAAGTCCTGCCCTGTAAATAGGTTACATAAAGTGGGCATGCTTTCCATGTGTTGTCAGCCAGCCTGCACTAACATGAGGCCATGACAAGTTCACCAAGCTAACATCCCTACCATAATTCACCATGATCCTTCTCCAGTACAGGCAGGTACTCCAAAATGGCTGGTTTAGTAACAAATTCCTGACATATGGCTGACCGGCCGGCTGCTTGGGCTGTCAACTAGTTAGTCAGCACTTTCCAACACTCATGGCATGCCACAGGTGGGCCAATAGCTTAACAAGGTCACATGACTTGGTCACATGATCACCTGCCTATTTTTGGGATCAGGGGAGATAATGCAATGAATGGCTGAATGCTCATGCAAACAAATATGTATAATCTCACCTGCAGTTAGTCTACACAATTAAGAATATACATGAGCGATATGAAGGCTTTGTATTTGAATTAAGCCCAATGGATGCCATAAGTTCAAGAGGATTATCCCCAGTTTACTGCCAAGGCTTAAGTTAATTAAAACAAAAAGACTAATTTATTTCCCAGACAACCACAGCTGGTTCTAAGCAGTATCCATTCAGGGGTAACTAATTAACAGACTGCTGTTTTTAGAGGATATTGTCAAACTGTTAGCCTGAATTGTTTTATAATTAAACTGAATTAATTAAGATAAGTCATTAAAAACTGCAAATCTGACATTTGACATATCAGAACTGTTTGTACTTCATTGTATTTGTAATTTTACCAAATGGAACTAAAAGTAAGTTCATTAGTGTTTCATCTTGGTATACTGATGTGATGAAAACAAATCCAGAGAAGCCGCTGACCGACTGCAAATTACAAGTGTATAATTCAAGCTTGGACTTTTCACAAGAATTTAATTTTGTACGGTAAGAATTGTTACATTGAATTTTGATCAGAACTTCTGTAATTCAGCAATTCTTCATATTTTTTTTATCATTATCAGGATTGAATGTTCCGGTGCAGATAGTACTTGTTAATCAGTTAATAAACGTATCAAGTATTTGTAAACATTAAGACTGGATAATGGCTGAAATTGTGTATGAAATATTGCACTCCTAGCTCCTGTATTGCATTATACCAAATCGATTCTTTTTCCATGTTTTAATGCTTAGCGTTCAGTTTAAGAATGCCATTTCTAAAATAGTCCAACTTATGTTTTGCAGATTAACAGTATTTCACATGATATAACCTGCAACCTTCAATTCTACTTCAGAAAAAGTCAGATCTAATTAATATCTTCAAATTTCTATTTAAAAGCGCGAGTTATTGTTTAACACCCTTTGGCAATATTTCAGCCTTAAGCGGTGAAATTTCTATTTAAATCCTTTGGGGACAGATATTGTTGAAATGAAAATCATTGCGATTATTATATTGGACCATTAATAGAGGTACATATATATATATATACAGATATACTAATAAAATTGCACAGCCCTAGTAAACAAGCCATCATCTTTTCCATATGCTTGGAACAATGGAAAACATCTTTTTGAATTACATTTTTATCAAGAAATAGAATAAACTAGATAAATACCAATCTTATTTCTATTGATGGAAGGACCTAGTGCTGTTTTGTTTGACTAATTTTTTCCAAAGATCATTGTGAATAGAGAGTCTTCTCTTATAACAAAATAATAAACTAATATTGGACATCTGAATTTCAATAAAATCAATGTACCACTTCAAAATGATAGATAATTGCAATTCATAAGGACATTCCTCAAATTTCTTCAACAAGCTGTCATCACCACATTGTATGGCATCAGGAAGTAATGGTCTAACGTTACATCACATTAGACAATTAAAACCCTTCTGATTACAAAAGGAAGGATCCCCTCAAATGCAGGTCTTCCTCCCTGGGGTTAATTAACTATCTCCCACAGACATCAGAGGCTAACACAAAGGGATGCCTTCCACATATGTGCTCCTTTAAAGTCATAAATTGTTTTATGACTATTAGAGGTCACTGATGACAGCACATTGAAGAGCTTGATATTGATGACTCAATTAAGCTGGGGGGCTTTCCGAAGAATCTGACTATAAACATTGTTTTTGCCATTAATTCATGATTTATTTCAATCTGGTGAGAATGCTACCCTGACCTTTAAAAGGAAATTTTTATAAAACAAGTTTTATTAAATTTTAGTTTTCCCTTTTGACAAGTGCCATGCCACAATTTTATCCTATAATTGTATATAGTAAATTACAGACAATTATCGTGAGGCAGGGGTCGTGCTTGATCAATGACAAATCCAAACAGACGTTACAGTGAAAAGAGTTCATGTTTTTTGTTTTTTTAAAACTTAAACATATGTCGCATATCCGTTACAACAAGCGTTTACGGGGTCAATTCGAGGTCAATTTTTTTTTTCAGAAGCAATGTATATATGCTGTCAAAAGTATTTTTCACTTATCAAATCTATGGCAAATACTTAAGCTTGAATTCTTTGAAAAGAAAGTCCTCTCAGCTTTTTTCTTCTAGAGTGAACACTTGCTATTGCTATGTCAAATTATAAAACCTAAAGCAACCAAAATGCTACACGAGCAACATGCTTAGAGTTGAATGAGAAATTATAATACATACAGTATAAACCAGAACGTCCCCTTAAATTTAGTTTCCATAAAAAAAGTTAATTAATGGGATACTAGGCCACTAATTAAAGACTGAAGGGGAGAGTGAAATCCCTGTTGTAAGAATCAATAATTATGCACTGAGTGAGTGAGTTGTTTAACACTGCTTGGGCAATATTTCAGCCATTAGCGGCGATCTTATGCACTGAAGATCAGTTCTAGATTATGGTGACTGTAGCTTTAAGTACCTGTTCCTTTACACCATGTGGCGACGTTACCAATGATAAGCAAAAGAAGGAATGTGAGAATGTCGCCTGCCCACATATCTAAGCATTATCTACTTCCATCCATAATTTGTTACAAATTGTTGAAGTGTTGGAAACTCTACGAATTGTCATTGCACGATAGGCTTCATATAACAGCATGGATTTGGGAGTTAAGAATATAATCTTCCTGCCTTGCACTTATTTTGAGAACTTACATTTCAATGATATTGAAACTGATTTCAATTTTGTTGAGACTATCTTATGCACAGAGATTTCCAGTAGAAAACTCATAGATGTTAAACATTTAATGACCTGACGTTTGATATATCTCTGGAAAAACTTTTCATTCATTTTCAAGAGTTGTAATTATTTTTATTCAATATCCTCCACACAAACATCAATGCACTTCAGTTTAGCACAGACAAAACCTAGTCATCTGCCGACAATCGATCATCAATTGATAACGACAGTCAAGTTAAACGAATGATTAAAAGGAGATACTTTACCCCGATAGTGATACCGAAGGCATAAAAAGGCTTTTGCCGAAGTCATTGTGTTTTGCTAGTTGAGAATGTGAGAGTAGTGTGAGAGCAGTGCTGTGGAGAGGAAAGCCCCTGATAGATACGTTCAAGTCTCCCCAAGGCCAATTTTTAAAAACTTTAAATCCTCAAATCACAGTCGATTGTAATAACATACTTTTTAATACTGGTGTTCTGATTATCTTTCATAAACAATGATGGATCGATTAACCCTTCCTGTTGCCACAATTGATCGCAGAATTATGTACTCGATTATCAGTTATATAATTAGAAAAGTATCAATTATTACCTTTAGAATGATTTTAGGTTTTAAGGCTCTAAAGAAAAACTTAGATATATTTCAGTTTTGCTAATAAATCACTATGGCATGGAGTCCAGTTATGATTAGAACTGTTCATTTTGTTGTCTTTTCTAAATTGATAGATAATGCTGTTGATGTAAAGTGACCATGACAAAACCATATTCTATTTCTATCCTGTCTTATAGTGTTAACTAGAAGTTTGAAACTAACTAGCACATGGTCTTCTAAAGTCATTTAGAAACCTTCATGAATTTGGTTTAACCGACTCTCCAACACTGATTACATGGATTGACCTGCTGTAAATTTATAACATTGTGGTAGGGTATGCAAAGTTCTTGGTATTGATACTAGAAATATTTAGCAGTCGAGCAATTCTCATTGGCTCTTAGATAATTAGTTAGGGTGTTACGATACACAAATGTGTAAATACATTTTTACTGCCGATACGATACGTGTCTGTATATCGGTTCTATCTACATGAACTTTATCAGTACATTAATTTTGCAATATCAATCATTTCTCAATTAAAACTCCTCTTGGTATTGTTCAATTGAGACTTATCTTGTTGATGTACATATGTGTACATCTTGTTTCATTTATCTTACTTCTTTTAAGAAATAATGTTCATTATTCTATTTCTTTAAGATAAAAGTGTTCTTCCAAACTTGACTTGTTAGTGTAAGTTACTTGTTAACAGCTTAACCTGTAAACACAGTCTCTTTGAATGAAAATTATGTATCACGATTTGTATCATATTGTCACCCTAAGATCGTGATACGGATCATATATGGGGGAGATTTGTGTATCGTGACTGCCCTAATAATGAAAATAGCAAGTTGCACAATATAGAGTAAATAGGCTCACTTTGTCAAGTGGAATGTGGGAAATGAAATGGTAAAAATAAGCATTTCCTCAATTACATGCATTTCACCATTATCAATCAGAGAAAAACTGCTTTTCTTAAGGATGTTCGCTCCTCACCTACTGCGCATGACCAAATTGTCAACTTACAAGTCAAAGTTGCAAAACCTAAAAAGCCTGAAATCATAATGTTCTTATATTATAAACCAAAATGAAGCGGTAATTTCTCAATTTTGATGATGTCTGATTAAATATTCATCAAAATTAACAAACGTAGTATTTTTACGACAACCGAAATGAAGTTACGGAAAGTGGTTATTTCGGCCGATTGCGCATAGTCAGTGAACAGTGGAAATAAACAGAGGCGGCCCAGTCTCATGTTACAGTCGCATGTGTTTACATTCGCCCTCAAGTTTAGTTCCCGGTGTATACAAGTGTTGAAACACAAGATATCAAGTCACCAAATTGAGGTTATGAAGCTGCCTAAAGTGTGTAATGAATTTACAAACCCCGCGCGAAGCAATGACCAATGTACCATTTCTCCGAGGCAAACATGGCTAGACAAAACACCACCAAATCTCGACACTTTACATGGATTTTCTCGATTTATTTGTTGAAGGTGATGAGGGAAATAATCAAGCTTTCCCTATTATATACTGCCCGACAGTGACAGGAAAAAATTCGACTAAAACCGCTGCCACTGAAAACTAAGAGTAACAGTAAATACATGTCATGCTTGTCGGCCGATAGTACCCTGTTGAAATTAGGTCATGCTTGTCAGCTGATTCCGATGCGAGCGACAGGGCGAGGCCAACAAAAAACAACAAATCACTGGCACCGGTATGTAAAATGTATTATGAACTCTAAATCTTCTTACTTTTCTGTCAACATCATTTCAATTTATGATTTAACTTATCTAATTTCATTTCATAGTGATTAATTATCTATTTCTGTATCTTATTGTAATTAAATAACCTACTCTCTTGCTGAAACAAATCAAATAATACTTATATATTTTTTGTGAATTTTAGCAATGGGTCATGACATTTATCTGTCACATTTTTCTCATTGAATGCACTGTAGACATTATTGTAGACTTAATATTCATTATTCTTGTCATTTAGAACCTGAGATCACCACTGAAAAAGATGCTGTCAGCTAAAGCTGCATAAATTGAGGTAATAAATTGATAATTATCAAATATATAAAGCAAATAAACACTTTTGATTCACTGATTGTATTTGATTTATTCTGATCATTGAAAAAATCATCATTGATGAGAATATATTATTGAACTGAAAACTTATATATGTTGTTGCTGCAAAAAGTAGAATGTATAAGCAGAAATGATGAATATTAAAAAAAGTTTTTATAATTATTTGGCGGCCAATGACTGAAATATTGCCTACGCCCTAGCAGCATTAGACAGCCTACTCATTTGAATAATTAATTCATTACATAACAATAAGTTATATTGTTTTTAGGTCACAATTATATATGTTTGAAGAATCATACTAATTATGACAAATCAAGAAGGAAAAATCCTAATTGACCATTGTCAAGAATTAATTACTTTAATCATAGGTATTTTTTGTAATAATAAAACCTTTGTATATTTCTGTGTTCATGAATGATCATGTAATATTAACCTAATGAGAGAAGAAAGGTCAAAAAGGTCTTTGAGACTAGACATAATCAAATTTTTAAAAAATTAATTCCCCTTAAATTCATAAAATATTGTTGGGAAGTTTTTTGAGGCTAGTGATTATGTTATGTGAGGTGTACAATGTTCTTTAAAACAAGATGACATTGAAAGTCACATCTTTCCTACAAGCTTGCATGTTGCTCTTATTCCAAAGGCCAAATTATCAATTATGTTTATCATTGTATAAACTGTAATGGATTTTTAAAAAGATATGACAATATTGGCTGTTTGCCATTATGAAATGAAAAGGAATCAATTCTAATGAGTGTAGTTAACAAACTTATTCATCTTTTCAGGTAGATGTGTACTTTCATCCGATGCAGAGTAGAGGATAAACCGTTCTAATGGATGCTGTGACATACAGATCATACAAACCTATGATTTCCCAGTGTGTCTGTGAATCTCAGTTGGAGAATAATGACTTGATACATTCCTTTTTGGACAACATACAATAAACAAGGATTTATAGTTTCTGGTTGAGTTAAATTAATATTTTGTGTACCTGACAAGACACATTTCTCTAGGTATTTTATGTGCGCTTCAAGTTGACCAGTTGCTTCCCTTTATGATTTTTTGATTTTCTGTACCTTTTGAAATGTGGTGTAAGAAAAGAAATAAATTGTATTTTTGTGTTATTTCTACTGTTTTGTATTTTCTTCATGTTGATTTATTATAAATCAAAGACATATGGTGTGTTTAAAGGGAAAAAACGTGTCTGATGTATTTTGAATTAATTCATAATTTTGCTGACTCATCAATTTTCAATTGTAACTATCATTTGAGCCAGTTTTATTTACTGTTTATCTTAGCAAGTAGATGTTGTTGAATGAATATGATTTGTATGTATGCATTCAGTTAGATTTTTAGATAATGAGTGGAGGAAAGCATGGTTTTAGTACAAAAATAGCTTGAATGTTGTTTATTTAATTGAAATGTTTCAATACATGTTGCGCCGTAGTGGCTAAAAACCCACACTACCATATATATTTTTTACCTTTTTCTGGAAGAAAATTATGTTAACTCTAACATATTTTCATATTAAAAAAAGTTTAATACAGGAAATAATTAAAATTTAAGATTTCTCAGAAAAGGTCAAGATTTCTCCATAGACTCCCATGTTAAAACTGTGACTCACAAAGGGATCTTTGTCTTAGAATATTTCGAAAAAACCCACACTAACCCCTATTTTTTGGGGTTCATATTTCAAGCAAATACACTTAACTTTTGAAAAATACAAGTTAGAAAAAAAGTTTAATACTTTAAATTTGAGGAGCGAACATCCTTAAGCATGCAACTTATAAAAAATCTTTTAAAGATATTCCCATAAATAATTCAAGAAAGTCCAAAGACTGAAGTGGTTGGCAGATGCTGTTCGGCAGAGCTGCAAGTGCTTGTGGAGACAGTTCAAAGTAGCACAGACCATCAGAAACGAGGAATTCATAAAATCCACAGTTTTGTTCAGAGAGGAATCATCATCACTTGGTCTGGAATTATAGCTGGGAAATGTTGTCAACAGGAATATCAAATCCTTTCAATTGGGTAAAGGGAAAGAGACCTTTTTAGCGGGCCATTCAATTAAATTTTTAACTTAAACGAGTCATTTATTCATTCAATTTGCAGTTTCTCAATCCCTACTGCAATAATGAAATAATTAAAGAAGGAAATAAAATGTGTGAATACATTGAATCCAAAACCTTTTTGCCCTTTATTTCAAAAGCTTGGGCAAACCACATGTATGACACATTAACATCTCCAGGGTTATGTGTGACCATTTTCAACGGAACTGTTGTAGTACCTAATATCTGTGAACAAAATCTTCAATTCCAACATCACCTCTTTTCTAACAAGGCTTCTGTGGTATGATTTATGAACATGGAAGAAAATATACTATTCAAGCTTTGAAACTTTTCAATATAAGCAGCATTGTCGCTCTTTGGATCTTTTCAAAGAACACCATCAATATTTCCTAGACAGTTTTATCGTTCCTGGAACAGTTTAATTTATTTCCAATATTTCAGATATTTTGAAAAGGCAAAATCGTCAAATCTCATAATCAGGTACTGGAACACTATGGTCATAAAATAAACTCTTTCAATGGAATACTCCAAGTCATGTCAAATCTCATCATGAACCCAAGGGATGAAATATTTTAAGAATAAGAAACAAGGTGCAAGGAATTACCACTTAACTCTGTAATATGGATTGTTGTGATAAATTCTTCACTAAAGTTCTAAATGTATCACATATAATTCACGAAAAACAGATCAAAATAATTCAAAGCTTTGACTTGGTTATTCTTCTTCGAATCTAAGAATTTTGGAAAATACCGTCCAGAAACTCGGAATTCAACTCAACAATTCACTAGGGACAGACAAACCGTTATTCCTTGTTGATTTTCATACTATAACGTACATATCTTAAAATAAAGACGTTAAACTCACCATCGTCTGGCACGGACTCTGTTGATTCGCTCGGAGGTGGAGTAGTCTCTTTTGATATAGTTGCTACAGAAACAACTGCTGCAGTGGGTTCAGCTGCTGGAGTGGGTTCAACTGGCGGAGTGGGCGCAACTGTTTCCACAACCTCAGGTTGGGGCGGAACTTCCTCCACAACTGGCGCAGTCTCGACTTCTTCCTGAACCGGTTCCTCGGGTTTATCATCAACCGCATCTACCGGACTGCTCAGGTCTACAGTTGTTGTCTGCTCCTCGGGAACCAGGTCCACGCTTGATCCAACTGCTTCTACTTCCACAGGTTCAGGAGAAACCTCTTTCACAGGTTCACTCACAGGCTCCGGTTGTGGTTCATCTACAGCACTTTCTAGTTGTGTATTGGCGACTTCTGCTACAGGTTCTTCTGGCGCAGACATGGTTGGTACAGCCGCGTTAGATACAGCCGCGGGTATGAACTCTGGTGGCAAAGCACCTGTTTCGTCTGTGTAGTCCATCTGAGCAGGAGAGTCAGATGTTGGGTGGTCGTGTGTATGCGCATGATCTGGCTTCAAGGTGGCGGCGACTTGAGCAGCAAACTGTGCAGCAATGTTCTGCTGCTGCATATGTGACTGGGCTTGTGGGGGAGGAGGGCTGTTCTGTAAACAGGAAAGGACAGAGGTGAAATACAACTGAATCAGCTTAATTGAATTATATTTCCTTCAAGGAAATGCCCATTCTCTCACAACAGAGGTAGCTCCGTCATAAATTCCTATACAACCTCTGTTTTAACACGAAGGTTTCTCGGGCTCAAAATGTAGAATGCTGATTGGATGCAATCAAAGTTAGTTGTGCAATCAGGGCCTCCGTTTCAAAATTTATCATTCAAATCACCCAAGTTATTTCTGTAAGCTTTCAAAAAGCTTTACTTTATTCGAATATGCACCTTGCACTTCGAGTTGTCTTTACAGAATACATATGCCTCATTTTGTGACTGCATCTTTGCATAGGTCTATGTGACAAATATGTTATTCATGCATTCAGTGTTTCCATTGGCTGAAATAATGCCAGGTAGTTTAAGTTGCAATATTGCGCAGGTAGGGGGAACTGCCTAAAGCCCGAGAAACCTTTGTATTAAGACAGGTTTATAGGAATTTATGACGGAGCTTCCTCTGTGGGGAAGAGATTGGGAAATGCCTTCAAACTGCCCGTTCTGATGGTAACTTACAAAGCATAAAGGGTACAAAATTCGCATCACACCCAAGCTGCTAGTAGAAGATGAACTACAAGTGGATTTCTATAGAATTTAATCACCTTCTAAAATGACTTGTTAACAGTTTTCCTTGATTTTTTTGAAAACCACAAAACTCCTTAAGCTTTCAGGGCCTTTACAAACCCTGTAAAATAGTTTCAATTCACGAAGAAGTCCAGGTTCTGAAAGACATCAGACAGTACTGGTTGTGTTTACTGTTACTATAGTTTGGGTCCAACCAAGACATACATTACCCCTGTTCTGAAACCTTAAACTTGGCCTCGCAGAATTCAGAAAACAGGACAGAAACAAAAGCATTTAATCTTAAGGTAAATCAGACCATCAGAAACGAGGAATTCATAAAATCAACATTGTCGTTTAGAGAGGAATCATCATCATTTGGTCTGAGGTTACTGAATGTCCAACTCATTTGAGAAAATATATATATTTAACACAAAATTTTAAAATGGTAACAACATGATAAGTAAACATTTCATTACAACCTTTGTTTCTTTATACAAAATACTTATGCTTAATTCCTTGCTTTTAGGGAAAACAAGAAAAAAGTGAGCATCAGCCTGTCTGATTTCTTTTCCCTGTAGTCTGAATTAATATGATTCTGGATAACCTGATTTACTAAAAGTTACGTTAATATTTAAATGTGTCCCCCTTGAAACAACCGATTTGTTAATCGCTACAAGTCCAATTGCGCAATCAAAGGCCATAAGTCTGTGAAAAATATTTCGGAAATGGCTTTCGAAATCGTTCAAGGGCATCCTTGCTTTTAGGGAAAATAAACATTGCTGTTACCATTTCATGTATCAATTGCAACGAGAGCTCTCAAGAAGTTTTAGAACCTATGAAAATACAGCAATGGCCCACATGTCATATCTCTTTAGAACCATTAGCTCATTAGTTTATCACACTTCAGTCTATAGATCGCAATACAAGCTGCCATGAAATCTAATACATCATAATTCCCCTTATCAAAGGAGCCAGTTTATAGGAAAAAATGTTTTACCTTTAAATGATCATGTTTAATGGATGACAATTGAATAACTATGGTGATAATCATTTTAATCAGGTGTTTGAGGTTTTCAGTTTTTTTTAACAATTCGACTGTATACAAGCAAAACCAACAATAAAATTAGGTTCTATATTTCTCTTTCTAAAAATGCTTAAAAATCTTTTTTCTCCAAATACATGTAACCATAAAAAAGAAGCCTTTTTTTATTAAAGGTTTAGTTTTGTGCTAATCTGTGTCATGTGGCATTGAATATCCGAAACAGTGCTGTGAATTAGACATTGTGTCAGCTCCTGATGATGGCGATTACAATATTTTGGCTCTAAAGTCGTGGAAGGCCTATGTTTCCCTGTATGACCAATATAGGTCTTTTTTTTTTTACGCGGCACAAGTTGCTAGATGTTAATAAAGCCAACAAACAAAAGGTAATTTTTTTCTGGGCTTCAATTGGCACTTTAATTACTCAAAGTAGGTTTGTAAATTGTAATAAAAAGTTGCAGTGATATAGAAGCCTATTAAGTTTTGACGCTGAGAGTGTTAGAATTAGCGCCAAGACTTCAGCCTACATCTTAAAACATGCAGTCAGGCTAATCATCATCCGATAATAAATGAGACCTACTACAAGCATAACACAGTTTAACGAAGTTAACATACTGGAAGGCTGTAAGCATTTGACAGAAAATATACCAAAATGTTTTTCAAATAAATCTTGACAGTTACAAGTCATATGAATGGTAGTAAGATGGTAGTAAGGAGTAGGACATCATAATGGCATTTAAGAATTTAAAAGCAGATTAGCAAATTAGGTATCTGAACAGAAAGTACTTGGTTTTCATATATTCTCAAACCCTCATACCTCGGCTGTTTGCCTTCCTACTGGTGTACTTCTTGCACTACCACCAGGGGGCGTTGTTTTGTTTTCTCCCAATTCTGTTTGTACTTGCTGGCCTGAATTCGGGTCTATTATAGGTATGGGCTTGCGTTCCCGCTTTTGTAACGTTCCTGTTGGGGTAGTCATGCCAGATCCAGAAGGAGGTCTGGCCGGTTGAGCTATAGGAACCTGTCCTCCCTGCAAACACACATATAAAGTGTTTCTGAGAAAATGAAATCACAGAGAATGGCAATCAAAACTTGAGTTGACTTTGAAGAAGAACAGTGGAAAGTAATGGTGAAAAATACACTATAGACAAAATAAAAAAGGTTGAATTCAGCTCAAAGATAAAAAGTTTGATTTAACATCCCAAGAAACATATGATGGAAAGTAAGATGTAGCTTTCCATTTGAAAATTGTAACATTAAAAAAATCCTCAGTCCTAATTTTGGATAGTCGTATTAATTTATGCACTGAAATATTGTGAGTCTATAAAATATTTTGCTGCTAGGGGAAACTGCCTGAAGCTTGAGTAAAGCTCTTAATCGAACGGAGGTTGTTTAGGAATTTAGGGCGGGGGAACCTCTGTGGTGAGAGAATGGTCAAAAGCTTAGTTAGACCATCAGCAATGAGGAATTCACATTATCTTCATGATGCTTAAGACAGGAATATTCATCATGTGGTCTAAAATTGGGTTTGTAGAAGCACCTGTCAGCTAATTGCTGGTTAGATTTGCTTGAACACTGCAGGTGCCATCGTTTACTTATAAACTTTCATTGTAACAGGTCCTTAGTTTTAAAATTTGATGAAAATGACCCCTACAGCCAGTAAATTATGAACACCACAGGCCTTGGTATTTTAGAATATCACCAATTTCTTCAGACAAGTGTGCGATAAGATATAACACAAATACTCACTGGCTGATAATAAACAGGCTGGAACTGCGAGGTGCTGCCATACTGTTGTGTAGGTTGGCTTGGGTACTGTGCTGTGGCCGCGGCAGCAGCGAGTTGAGGGATCTGGGTGTTTTGGATGTATTGGGGGGTCGGCATTCTCTGGCTTTGTTGGAACTGGAAGGGAAACAATGCTTAAATTCAAGTTTGGTAAACCTCTTCTTGTAGAAATTCAAGACCAAATTTAGGTTTCTTCAAAGTTTTCATGAGCAAAATAATTATATCCATATGACAAGCAATGATATAAGCCCAATGATGGTTATAACAAACTTCTGATCTGTGCCAAAAATAATTCATCTGAACTTGCGAAACAGACTATGGTGACATTGCACAAGATTTCTGTATGAAATACAAAGGGAAGCAACTCCGCTTCTGTTGCATCTGACAAGCCAAAAATAATATAGTACACTTTATTACGACTGTACTTGGCAAAAGTGTTTGGTGCTTGTCTTGCAATTAACCTATCGCCAGACGCGAGTTAACCATGCCCCTTGAAATCAAGGGAGTTAACTCTTGTTATGTCCGACAAACAAAAGCACATTGTCACTGACGCTAATGCTATTGACACTGACATTCAGAGTGGTATAACCGCTTATTAATGAAAAACCAAACATAAAGATCAACTGAAAGTCAAAGTATAGGTTTTGTTATAATTTTGTTAGGTGAAGGATAATTATTTTTGAACAGAAAAACGAATGCGGAAGAACCGTAAATAGGAAATGACAGACATACCAGATCATAACTATTTTTAGGCAAACATTGTGTTTTGTTCACATCTCCGACTTTTCATACATCTTTATTGGTAAAATGTTGCCATTACTTGAATCTTGCGTAATTCTAAATAAGGAATATATAAACCCGTTGCCCCACAAAAAGTATTTAACGATAATAAAAAAGGGAGATGAATGAAGAAGAAAAAAAACACACCTTAATATGAGCATTGTAAATTTGAAGACTTTCCTTTTGTTGTCGGAATTTAATATTATGAATTAAAATACCTCAATAACAATTATTGTTTAATAGTTTCCATAGTATTTCTTATAATTATTTGAACCGAGAGGAAAACATACATGAGTCAAAATCCTGAAGAGTCCAATTTTAAGGTCATACAAAAACAAAAATAAAAAATGTCTAAAATTCTATTTCTATTACCAACAAGTATTGTTTGAATGTTGAACACTCTGAACAAGAAACATGCAAGCTTATCCTTAATTAATAATAAAGTAATTATCAAAACTTTTACGTATATGGTTAAAAATAGTCAATACTGCTACCAGAACAAAAGCATGAAATTATAGAAATCAAAATGCACAAAACAAATTTATGACTTCCTGACATGTCATACCAATGATGTGCTTTATGTTTCAAGCCTATAAGGCAACATATCTTCACAAATACTTTTTTCATTGCCGTCTTCGATTAAAAAACAGGAGATAAACTTAACTTTGAAATATAAACATCTTCATACTAATCCATTCTTAATATCATGTGTAGAACTAGATTTAGATATCTTAAGTTAGAAACTTACTTAATCTATATCAAAATACTACAATCTTTTACAATGTTATAAATTTCATACATTTCCCTAAATCATCATTTTTGAGTAGGTGGCAGTAAAGGACAGTGTTGGTGACAGTAATGACCTACTTAGTGACAGTGTTGACATTGAAACATTTTGAGAATTATGTTCAATAATTAAATCTTTTACATAAACAAATTTTGAATTATCAAGACTGACATGAAGTATTACAGTTCTTGATCTAACAATATTATACTCTCTGTTTCCAGCTAATGTAAAATGGAGTATTCATCTTTGGTAGCAGTATTGACTTCATTGGTGACAGTGTTGACCTTACTGGTGACAGTCATGATTTTCAGGCAAACAACTTTTATTCTAAATTGATATTTTGTGATTAATAAAAATGTTTCAATGAACACAATTTGCTATCTAGTGTCTGGTAAATTAGTATGGCAATTATTTTAGCATATCATAATCATATTTATTATGCATTAATACTTCTGGTGGTAACAGCATTTGACAAAACTTAACAGAGAATGGATAAAACGAATCTATTTATCTTTTCAAATTGATAAATATCTTTTTTTAATGTCATACATACAAAAAATTGTCAATACATCTATGACTAATGTTTGAAAGCTGAATATACATTTACATAATAAAAGATTGACATCTATGATTTCATATTCATGCAAATTAATTTTGAAAATCCCACGAACCTGTCAATACTATTATTTTGAAAACTCATAATATCACATATTACATAATGATTTTCTATATAAGGGATATATTATGTAATACTACATTGTTTCACACAGAGCTCCAGATAAGCTGCGTATTTGCGTATTTTACTCAGTCAAAATACGCAAGAAAATTAAATTGTCTGCGTAATGAAAATCACTAAAAATCTACGTTTACGCTTCTCAAAACTTAGCAATGCGTATTTACCCAATACATAAAAATTATAATGCGTATCGTGTCTTTAACAAAAATCAAAATAGTAACGTGAAAATCTCAACTTTAAGTCACTGATACATTACAACAAACATCTACTCCGAGCAATGCTTTGTGCAAAGCGGCTTCGCTTACTACTCCGAACACCATTTAGAACTCGCTCCAATTCATATAACTGATCTGATAATTCCCAGTTTTGTGAGGAGTTTAACACCGTTTGTTTTATGCAAGGTTGGGGCCTACTAAATTTGAATGTGCACACGAAACTAGCATGATTACTTTATTTTCCCAACGACGTTTCGTCAGTGTTGGCTTGTGCAGATTTAGGGCTCGAAAAAGGTTTAGTTAGGACCATCACATAGAAATAGTCATTTGACATAAATTTTTTTATTGAGAACGTATTTTCAATATATATGTGGTATAGTTGTAGAATGAAATGATGGCATTTTTTATGAAGATGATGCAAGAAAAAATAATGAGATTTGCTGGTAATAAAGAAATAAATCCGGTCAGGGATATTCGCAAGCGTGTTTAGATTAATTTATTATTGGTAACAATTACATATCAATGCCGACTCAGTTAATAAACACTCTGACGTTTCGCTGTACAAGTTTTCAATCAGTTGCCTTTTTAAAAGAAATTTCATTATTTTGCACACGCCTAATATGTTCTGTTATTACTGATCATTTACAAACAGAAAGTAGGCTATTCCCATATCTCTTTAAAGAAAATGTTTAACGGAGGTTGATGAAACTTAATGTTCAGAATTTGGTTACGGAAATAAGGTTGTCTTGGCTTAGCTTTATTTTTGATTAGAATTTAATAACATGTTTAAGTTTTTTACGTATGAAATGAATACTCAGATTTCGAAAAATTGGTGGGTATCAAAAAGTATGAATACCCATTTGATATTTGAAATACCCACTCAGTGCTAAAAAGCTGGGTATCATACCCACATAGCCAAAAGCTTATCTGGAGCTCTGTCACATTTAATATAATTTAGTGTTCAAAAGGTAGTGAATGACATAAAATGAAGTTTTAGTGTATCATCTTACAAACTACTTCAATACCATAAACAAAGCTGTCAAAACTGCCACCGCAAGAGTGGTCAATAAAATGAGTAAATGAATCATATACTTATTTTAGAAGAATTAGGTGAAATTTTGTCATTGGAAGACAGCCAAATTTACAACACATGTGTTTATTTAAACCAATATCAATCAATAACTTTAAATATTAGAATGATTTTTGTCAATACTGCCACCAAGTAAATGTCAATGCTGCCACTGCTTTCAAAGGTATACCATGTATCTTCTATAACAGATACTTTGCATATGTAGAATCATGTTTATTCTTTTTCTTTTTAGATTGAAATGTTTTTTCAACAGCAGAAAGTCTCAATTAACTGTATGAACAACTCTAAATTGCTTCATATTTGATATATATATGTCATATATTTGATATATATATATATGTCAACCACATCCGTCCTTCCTGCTACCAAATTTTTTTAACACTTTTCTTAAAAAATTATTCAGTTAGTGATATCCACTTTTCAGTAAGAAATCATTGTATTCATAATAAAGTTCAAAACATTTATCAATGCCCAGTTTTGAGAAGAACAGATTGATATTTTGACACAAATAAAAAAAATTGTCAATTACTGCCACCAAAGTTGTCATTACTGCTACCTGTCAGGATGAATTCCAATATTCTTTGTAAATGATTCAGAAAAAAGCAAACAGATATGTTGATATCACTTTCAATAATGGTGTAATTAAACACCACATTGAAAGTCAAACATCTACATGTTTAATTGTTGCTAGTAATCATCAAAATCAACAAAATGTCAACACCGCTACCCTGAGTGTCAAAACTGCCACTTTT
Organism: Phorcus lineatus; assembly: GCA_921293015.1. NCBI lineage: Eukaryota > Metazoa > Mollusca > Gastropoda > Trochida > Trochidae > Phorcus > Phorcus lineatus. Next base: position 34,449,279 of record OV121094.1, read on the forward strand.
TAGATGGTTGCAGTATTGACAGTAGCAGTATTGACATCCTTAAAAGTATATTCAAATTAGATAAAAGTTATTATTATCCTAGACAAAAAGCACCTTTCATTATTAGCATCCTTCATCAACCCTTTCAATCAGATAAAGGTGAAAGAGCATTTATGTTAAGTTCTCTCTAAAATCTTGGTGACAGTATTGACAAGAACAACTTATAGATTCATAATGTTACTCATCTTGAGTTTGATTATGATTGAAATTGATCAGGGCCGAAATAAATCATGATGTCTTAATGAACATAGAAATGAAGAGATCCAAAAGAAGATGTGGTCTTTATGAACGACGTAACTAGAAAAAATTTTTTAACAAAAATTGGTGATGGTAGCAGTATTGACATAAACATCTGTGACAGTGGTTAAAATTGCGCAGAAAATTTTAAGTAAGGCATATAGAGATATGCAACTGTGCATTCGAAGCCTCTTTATTTGCTGAACCAATGCAATAGTAAAAAAGTTTGTACAGCAAAAACATTTGGCAGAAACTAATCTTCATAGTTCATAATCTAACCTTGGTACAGCTAATTTTTTGAATTCTCAGACATAAAAGATTGCTTCAAAGTTAAAATTTTCAGTGAACAAAAAAGTTAATATATGTGATTTACTTATTTGTTAGTTTTCTACACACTAAAAGTATAAAAACAAATAAAAACATTGTTAAAATTGAAAATATATGCCTGGACCAAAAAATTGGACTATTCAGGATTTTGACTCGCATAGCTTGGGCTAAATAAACTAAAAAGTTTTTGAAGTGTTTTACAATAAGAAATAAATTTGATCAATATGAGTGTTTCAACCTAGGTCAATTAACAACAATCTTGGTTTTAAATATTAACATGTTTAAGTACGTAAACGTATACATCACAAAGATTTTAAAATACTATTTCTTTGGAAATATTGTATTGTTTTGTTTGGTTTTTCATTAATAAGCGGTTTTATCACTCTGAATGTCAATGTCAATAGCATTAGAGTAGTGACAACATGCTTTTGTTTGTCGGACACGACAAGAGTTAACTCCCTTGATTTCAAGGGGCGTGGTTAACTCTCGTCTGGCGATAGATTTAAGAGTATGAAGATTTAAGTGTGTGCAAAAAACAATTTCTTAAAAAGGGTAAAACATCTGCTTCCTCAAAATGATTGTCTGTAGTCCCATATGATTATACCCATACAGCCCAAAAATTCGTCAATTTTAATGAACAACTGGTACCTTTGTTTTATTCACTTCATTTATTGATTGAAAAGATTGTCTTCAGTTGACAACATTTGTGATCCCGAGCATCTAAATTTTGGATCATAATCATTTGCAAACCTATACAATACACTTTATTCCAGTGCTATATACGAGAGGGCTCTACTTTTAGTTTCCTGCCAAATGTTTGGGAACACAGAATTTCCCAGGATGTTCACGAGCGCTTTCAAACACTTAATGTTATAAGAAGGATATACGTCGCAAGCAATGCATTACTGAACACAAGGCAGGGGGGCAAATATCTATCCCATCTTGCGAACCACGACTGGGTAATTCTGAACATATGCAGATTCCATAACCCCCATAAATCAAGTCCTCTTGTTTGTTAGTTCAAGACTCACCATGATCTGTCCCTGTTGTTGCACCATGACGTTAGCAGTAGTTGGGTAACCCTGGCCCTGGGTTTGTCCCATATACTGATACATCGCAGGATACATCTGGTTCGGCTGTGTAGGAGTCATATACCTCTGGGGGCGATGCATACCTTGAGGCTGGCTCGTCGCGTAGTACTGCAGGGGAACAAGGAGATTAGATATGCAATTAATAAATCATTTCTTATTTTTTAAAATTTTTTATACATTATTTTCTTTAGAGCATAGTTTCAGCAGCGATGCTGTCCTGCCCTTTTCACATGGTAAAGTGCCGTTTTTCAGTTATATGAAAGAATGGTTGTGTTGGATCATGATGTCAAAACTAATACTCTTCTGAGGTACAACCACTGGCCCTGTTTACATTGCCAATCCAAAGTTTTGAGTAAGCAAATACTAAACTGTAGGGAGTCCAACAGGCTTTCTAAGTAGGACGCAGCTTTCTACCCATTCATCTGGCTCAAATCTATGTATCATCTTTCTGCAGAACTTCCACATGTTGCAATAATGAGATAATTTCTCGTGTTTTTAAAGGCCTAAGAAATCACTGACATCAGTATAATCAAAGCTGCTTTATTTACAGAAAGGTTTAATTTACATGGCAAGCCATTTCATTTGATACATGAATCAATTATGTTAGTATGCAAGTGATCTGACCCATGTTTCTCCAAAAATTCTGAAATTTCTTTTTAACCTGGGCAACACTACGTTGACTTTAAATGCCTACAGTTTTCTGGAAGTCCAAGAAACTATCATGATTAATCTAATCCTTGTTTCTATGAATATTAGTAATTCTTAAACCCTATTAAGTGTACTTACACTTTGAGTTCGGAGTGCCCCCTGTTGCTGCTGCTGGAAGATTCCAGGCTGCTGCTGCTGAGCTAAGCTTGGGGCTGGCATTAGACCGGGGGCCGCCGCCACGGGTTGCTGCTTGCTCATATCATGGGGGACCTGTGCCTGGGGCACTGTGGAATAGCCCTGGGGAGGAGAAATTTATCATCTTACAATGTATAGGGATGGCAATCGATTTCTTTGAAAAGCAGCATAGAACAAAGGTTAGTAATCTATCAATAAAACTACAGTTATTTGGGATTTTGGATTTGAACAACGGACCTCTTGATACTAAGCCCGACGTGCTAACCACTGCGCTTTTATATTTTATACAAGAAGACATGATGGTTGGATTCAACTTATCATCCAAAATCGTTTGTCATTACGTCTCTAAGAAACATGTTCATTTCTGAACACTATACTATCCTAATATCATGTCATGTCATGATAGCATTGCGATCGCTTTCTGATGTCATTACATTGAGATATATACCATGGCACTGTTAAAATATTTACTGTTAAAACGATATAGATCTCCTAGGTTATATTGCTTGATCTTTTACTGGCAAGATCTACTGTTGAACAGTTTTGGATGATTAAAGCAAAGAACTTTTTGTTCAGGAAAAAGGTATCTCGTGTGAAGGAAAAATGAGAGCAAATTCAAGATAATCTTCCTCAATCATTCCAAGAATTTTTTAAACAAATGTACCATGTTTGATAAAGGCAAAAAATCTATTTCTGTAACTCAAATGACTTAAAGGTGTGCATATCAAAATGGTCGAATATATTATCAGGTTTAATAATGAAATGCTTATCTTTTGAAAAAACTATATTCTGTTAACACTAATGTTTAACAAAATGGGAAAATTTAAACAAACTTAACATCGAAAAACATAATACAGTGTCTACGTTAATTCATTGAAAACTATTCTTAAACTATTTTCGGGTTCACTATCATTCTTCTTGAAGCCTATTTTACTAGTCACAGAAAATATTATCTTAACAATTTCTTATCTTTAGGTCAACAGGAAAAGATCATGTCTTCATGGAATGATAATGACCAATGAAATTTCATTTTTAAATTTATGAAATCAAATGTAACATTCAAACCATGATTTAAATTCACTTGTATGGGTTTTGTTTATGAAAAGATAAAAATCTTTCACAATTTAACTTTTTAAAATGAAAAAAAAAAAAAAAATCAAACAAATTGAAAATTTGTTTTATTGTTAATCAAACCAACCACTTCACAACAAGGCATTATTCAAGCACCAAGATGTTTACTTAGGAGTGAAAAAATAGTTGAGGTGATTGACATTTTATGACAATACACCCTGTTTCATGATAAAAGGTTACGCACACTTCACTTTTACCCTCAGTTATTAAACCGAGCTGTGACCCGCTTTGACCAATTAAATACTTTAATCGCAATGGTTTGCAATGCAATCTGAGCCAAAAACATCATCTTTCAAACTGTAGGCTTTCCTTTTTCTGCAAAATGGCAACTTCCACATATATACAAACTGAAATCATTTATTGCAGCAAATCATAGATTTCCCCCTGAAATGGTATTCACATTTCTTCGAAGTAAGTGTGATAATCTTTTGATGACTAATTTGAGATATCTACTAGATTTTTGTCGGGATCCAAAACAAACAACACAGATGGAAGACAGCAACTCGGTGCCACCAACGTAAATTGTCGAATAGCATTTCAAGTGCTGTCATCGGTCGACTATTTTTTAAAGAAAGATCATAAATCATTGGCCACAGCCTGCAGCTTCAAGCGGGATTATAACCAAGGCAGGAGAGTGGAGAGTCACTGTAGAATTTTACTCTGAGACAGGACAGATCTATACAGATACAGTATCTCACAATGAATCAATTAGATACTTCACACACCTTTCAAAAAAGACCCTATGTTCTTCGCTTTTAGTATCCAAAAATAAATCAAACTTTTGACAAACACCTTGATTCTTAGGAATAATAAACAATCTGGGACCAGGATATAGACAGCATAGCACAATACATACTGTAAGATTATGAACCACGATTCTCAAGACAACAATATTGTAACAACTGTATAAACTAATATTCATCTCCTTTTACAACAAACTCCCATTGTTAAAATTTTAGTTGATAAAACTTCTCTAACATTAGTTTGAAGCTTATAGCGAGGCTGCTACCTACAGTTTCACTGGTACATGATCAACCCCACCGAGATCTCACACTGAGACCAACCAGGATACAAGGATTTTGTTTTAATTTTAGAGAAAGGGACAAGTCTTCTTGAAGTTAGGAGAGAGTTGACTGATACTGGGATATTGAGAATGCTTCATACCTGTGTGTAGCCTGGAGTGAAGATCTGGATTTCCTCCGTTCCTGCAACATAAAGGTGATGGAATAAGTGCTCTCCTTGTTTAACTTTTAGACGATGTGTACAAAATGGTCAAAGTTTTTCATTAACTATAATATTTCATCAATCATTAAAAACTGTAAGGCCATTTTTTACTACAAGCAGACTTGCCTACCCCCTTATGAAGAAAATAGTAAGAAACAGTTATATATCAGCACAAAAAAATAGTAAGGCAGGGGTCCTTGATAGTAAGGCATGTTATGTTTGCTGGTAGATTGATCCATGACACACAAATTCGTGTGTTTTTTAATTTGCACATGTTTTCTGCAGTCATTCTTCCCAGCTGGGCGATGTTGAAATGGCCGTCACATATTGCACAAGACGCAAAATAGTCACCTTTAGATGATCGACGAATACTTGGAAATATAGATAAATAGTCATCTTTGAAATACTGGGCCCATTGATTGACACATTTTTTGTTGGGAGCTTCATCTCCAAGATCGTCTAGATTTGTTTTTTCCGCCATGTCTTGTCTATCGCAATCGATTGGAAATACTGGTTGAAAAAAAATAACCAGACCTGGTGCCGGTAATTTTTAAGTGTCAACAGCTTACTTGACTGATCTTCATGAAAAAATAATTTGGAATTAACTATGGTCAAAAGTAACATTCGTTATTCATTTTATCAAGTATTTACGAAATATTAATGATTCTGACATCACCATTAATTTATTACTAAATCAACTATAACATCGATCTAATCGAACCTTACTCGAATTTCACGAGTCGATGCCGTTCCGAGTTTCATTTATTCTAATACTTCAATATTTTATTTTGTGAGGTGCAAAAATGTCATGTCACAATAATTTGCCGTAATTATTAAACTTTAACATCGCCAGTTCTCATTGGGGTTTCAAAGTTATATCACGTGTTTGAGTTTTTCCATTCTGATTCATTAACTTTAGCTATCGCTGTTACAAAAGATTGTATCATCAACGTTCACAACTGAATTATTTTATAAATGCATATTAAATATCTCTTTTTTTTTTATTGATTTGTGAATAATAAACAGGAAGTATAATTAAAAAAGTCGCATGCAAAATTATTCATTGACAGCAGATTTAGGTTCCTGTAAACAGAGGCTGTTCCATGTTCCTCCCTCGATATCATCTCTCAACGAATCAGCAAGCTCACTTCCTCAGATATCGATATGGCGAAATAGAACAGCCACAAATTGTCCGAGAGAAGGGTATTTTATTTTCTGATTTTTCTCGCATCTTTAGTCCTGTACGATGCAAAGATGATTTATTTGTAATGTTTAACATACGTCTTTTGTTTTCCATTGCTATCGATAGTACCTTTGTTAAATATCATTGATATGCCTAAATATCTATAGTATTTCCATTAAATTTTACCAATTTTTTGGTAAGTCGTAAGTGTTATCAGTGTTATCGTAAGGTCTTACGCCAAAATCGTAAGGGTAGGCAAGTCTGAACAAGCATTATTTTTCACATTTCTATGCAAAATCATTGATAATAGTCATACACACTTATAAAACACAATGGTATTTGTTACTAGGTGTTTGAAAATTTTCCAGGTTAATTTCAGCTTGTGTTATTACAAGAATAAAGCTTGAAACTTAATTGAGAGGCTCTAACAACCATACAATCAGGGTCTCAGGATCACTTTCCATGGACATACAAGATCCTGACATTGACTACTGTTCACTCCAGCAGTGTTTTACAGTGGCAGCAGCACATTTTTTGAAAGATTTACTGCTTAAAATTTTCCTCAATTAACATTAGTCTATGCCAAATGTATTATCTTCAGAGGGTCAAAACATCTCATTCCTAAATCCAATCACCAGTAGTCGTGCAAATAATCAAGTATCAAGCAAAGACTAGTTGTGGCCATTTTTGTATGAATACCTTATTTATTTGAGGTAGGGAAATGGAATCGCATAACTTTACCGATCATGGTATGTTCATATCAATAACTGTTTCTTTTCATTTATAAGACATTGTCATATAATTGGAAAGCTTTATTTTCATTTTAGCAAGATCACTATGTTTACACATGTTTCATAAAAGCGTGCTACTGCTCCTTTAAATTCATTTAAGTCTTCATTTGAAAGAAGGCCTTTTGGTTTATAGAATTAACCTGCCTTTCACAAGGCACTGCAATGAGGTGTGGTGATGGGGGTTTAACTCCGTTTTCAAGATTATTTCACTTATATCGCGGCTGCTAGTATTATTGCAGGTAGAAAGCCCGCAATACTATAGTGGCTATACATTACAGTTAAACCAGCAAGCATCGGCTGCAACTAGCGAACCATGGGTGCTGCTCTGAAATTCAGTGTTGCATTGCACCCAAACCTGACTGCATGTAGAACAGTTCTCTACTGCAGACAAAGATGCCGAACCCTTGGTGGGACTTGAACCCCAAACCTCTTTATCTGAAGCTGAACACACTAACCACTGCTCTCTCCCACCCCCTGGCATTTTGGAACACTGCTTGCAAGGTTAGTTATCGAGTTGAGTATTCTCTACAAAATAATGCAAAGACCAATGTCCAAACCCTACACATAAAAGAAAGAGGCATTGTAGATGAATATACTTACTCAGAAGTGGAGGTGTGTGGCCAGCTGATGGAACAGATCTGAAGGCTGGTCAAGGAGGAACAGTTCATTAAGCAACAGGACGTACTTCAGTACTCTTGCTGATTTGAGTAAACCAGGACATAAGCTAGCTAAATAATCATAATTACAAAAAGCTTGAAATTAAACTTATCTGTGCAATCGGTGACTGAACATTCAGTTGGCCATGCCAGCATCAAGAATTCCTACCCTTTCAAGAAGAGTTTAAAGAGGCTAGAGATATGGACCCTTAATTTCAGCCTTATGAAAGGTTAGTGGGTATGGCAATATTATATTATTGAGTAAACCAGGACATAAGCTAGCTAAATAATCATGATTACAAATAGCTTGAAATTAAACTTATTTGTGCAATCGGTGACTGAACATTCAGTTGGCCATGCCAGCATCAAGAATTCCTACCCTTTCAAGAAGAGTTTAAAAAGGCTAGAGATATGGACCCTTATTTACACCCTTATGAAAGTTTACTGGGTATGGCATATTATAGCCTGTGTTTTCAATTGAAATAACCATGAAAACAAACCTGCTCTAAACCTGTGCATGTCTATTTCAATAAGTTCTGGCATAAAAATGTTGAGGGCATTTGCCATTTACTAATTGTTATTAGTCCATATCATTCTTCATGGTCATAACCTGAAGAATAACAATTTCTCGTACACATCACGGAAGACATGTTTTCTCTTTAAACTTTGTAAAACAATACACGAGCAAGAGAATATCCTGACACATAGCTACTTCCGACTACTGTATCTTATTTCAAAACACTAACATCCTGTTTCTGAATCTGAAACTATTAATCCACAGGGAGATCAAAATCCCTAATCCATGAAATCAAAACACTCGACAAAATATCTTCAATGAATTAGCCTTATGAATGTTGACAGATTACTGTGCTGGTTATTTAGGGTTGAAAATTTTAATCACAGTTTACTACATAATTAATGGAGCCAGGAGTTTGCTTTGGTATTGTGCAGTGCAAGTGTATGTTTGGTTTAAAGAACCTGCAACAATTACTATCCATTTCCTCAATTTTAATCAATACTCTGGTTTTTAACTTAATAATCATTATAAATTTTTGAAATGTACAAATGGTTCTTTATAAATATATTCAAAAAATCACAATTTATGGAAAAAAAATTCTAAAATAAAAACAGTTATTAAACTATATAAATATTTGGGTTTGATAATGTACATTTGAAATAAAATCAATGCCATTGAGACATTTCTCTTAACAGGACAAAAACCTAAAACACAACATATTTTGGAAAGTCTTATCCAGTGCGTTAATCCTTACATCATGAGACCAAACAATATATCAAACTCATACATGTTTGTTAAAACCGAAACCTTACTCTTGGTTTTTTTAGCGAGACAGGAGCCCATGATTAAATTTATAGGTCTGAGCTAGGACTGGAGTCACACAGAGGCCTGTCCATGTGTCTAGCAGGCAGATTATCCTTCTCAATGTCTACCAGTCATGTTCAGAATACTACACATGTATAGGCCAAACAGATGGTTGATCTCACACTGATATAAATACAATTTGAATTTCGTATCTCAACCTTTTTTTTTGCACTTAAGGAGTAATTTAAGTTAAGCTTGAAAACCTATTTCTGCTAAACTTAACTTGCCTGCCAATATTTTACAAGAACTTGTTCACACAAATTAATTTAGCGCTTGTCTGTCAACCTTTTTGCTTGTCAATAATATTGGGCTAGCTAAAGTACTTCTAGCACAAAGCCAGAGTGCATAATACCATTTGATGGCAATATCATGTTGATCCAGATTTGGCTGACACTGTTGGGCTTGGTATAATATTTTTTTAAGCTAGTCTTAAAGCAATTTTTTCCTAAAATAGTTGGTGTGACATTACATAATATATATACCACAATATCTCAAAATACAATTTGATATCTGATCGGATAAAAGAAACATGATTTTGTCAAATGTTTTTACCTTAATTCTCGCCGCTGATGGCTGAAATATTGCCCAAGCGGCGTTAAACAACAACTCACTCACTCATTTACCTTAATTCAAAGTGGATAAGGCACATGTTTATATAAAAGATATCTTCATTTGTAAACACCCACTTAACTTGTTTTGTCGACCACTGACGTGGCTCTCAGAATATCTAAATATATGTGTTAGACAGCATAAGGGTTAAGTAAAAAATGGATGGTGAAAAAATCCTGATAAAATCTATGTTGGCATTGTGTACTAAGCGATACAAGTGGATTGATACAAAACACGTTTAGACCATAAATGAGGATACATACATCGAGAGGGTCCATGACACATCCACATATTGCCAAACGAGACATCCAGATATTATTTACATGTTTCAAACAAATAACTTCATGAACTGACTATATTCATTAACAGTGATTAGACCAATAGAAAATATATAATATATCTTATTTCATTTGCAAATTTCACAATCTCTAATTTCTATTCAAATCGTGTATTGTTTATCAAAAGTTTTCATAAAAAAATATCTTTTTATGTCCTATCTATTTTCCAATCTTTGAGTGTAGAAACGTATCAAAACCATGGTAGAGGGAAGATAATCGTCTTGCAGGTTCCTTGGCAGTATTTCAATGGCATATTAACTCGTCTCATAAAATTGGAAACAGGATATACTGTCTCCCCACTAAGGCCATGATACACAGGTCTAGAATGTAGAGGTGTGAATTCTCAGAGAAGTAACTTTCTTTTCTCAAAGTAAATCAAAGGAATGTCAGTTGAACGTGAGGGAGTATGTATGGTATACTTGTTGACATATTCCAAAAGTCGCTTTTGATTGATTGCAACACATTTGTATGTGTGCATAGCTACATGAAAATAGTTTAGGCAAACTACACGTGATTATGATATGAACATTTCAAATCTGTTGAAATTATGTTTACCATGTTGACATTATATATCATTTAGTTCATCAATAATATCTATAAGTGAGAGTGAGTTATTGTTTAACGCCGCTTGGGCAATATTTCAGCCATTAGCGGTGTGTAGTTGTATGTTCATTTCATATAATATTAAAGCAAAGTATGTCTATATAATGCATTATAGTATCAAGTGAACATGTCTCAACCTCAATAAACTGTCTGACATTCTTTTGAGTATTGTCAGCATCTTATAAGCAGAAGTTATCAATTATGTTTAAAATGAAGTGTAAATTATCTAACAGATACACTTTACCTATTGTAATAATGATTCCAGTTGGCATACACACACTATTATCTGTTTACTAAATTAAAAATTGAATAAATTGGATAAGGAATATTACACCTGAACAATAAACAAATGTCCTGATCACTAAATGCAAAATTATAATAAACCTTGCCCAAATTGAAGGAATATTATTCTACCTAACTACACCATCATGTTGACAAAGTACACGGTCCGAGTGAGCGTGACCAAGAGAAATGCTTGAAATATTTTGAATGCTCAAGTAAATAAAGGATCAAAATCAAGTTGTAACAAGTAGGCTAACCATATGACCGACTTGGTAAGTTACAAGTCTGAATGTATCTACTGCAATACAACAACAAATAACCTTACATCATTTGATAAGATTATATTTCGGCATGAGTGACTTCAAGTTGTCCCAAACAGTATGAAGGTGTCCATCACCGACCCCGCCTACCTCGCCTTCGTTTCCTCTTCCCACCAGACACTAAATGTCTGAACGAAATCAAGTCGCATTTTAGAATTCAATACAGCACATAAACATGGAGAAAGGGTTCGTGGTCATAATGATGATGCAAATATGTATCCATAACTGTAAGCAAGATTCATGCACATGTGTGTGATTAAAAACTGTCGAAACACGTTGCTGTGCGCGGAAACCGCTATGCCATGCATTCAGATATGCCGGCATCTGTTTGCACTCGCCGATTGAAATATGTTGAGAAGTAAAACACAAAGTTACCAAAAGATATGGCAGGTCGTCATATTTGGAAAGGATACGCAATACCTAGGTGTTGGGGTTGTGCCGCTATCTGTACAGGAGGCGATACGGATGGTTTCCCTTTCTGAACATTCATTTCAACGTGAAAAGGGAAGTAGAGTCCTTGGGTAAGGACCGTTTCGAAGCTTGTTTCCAAGCTCTATCTCCTGTTGGTGAGAAAAAGAAGGATCCATTCGGTAAATCGATACCAAAGGTTGAAATCGATATATGTACCGAATAGAAATTTTATGTATTGAAGTAGCGATGGCTTTCGATTTCTAAACAAACCTCTCAATATGGCTACAATACATTACCTGCGAGGAGATGGCTTCGCAACTTCCGGAAGTGCGCAGTGTGTGCTGAAAGGAGGTCAAAGTTCACGCCATGGCGATGGTCAAAACTTGAAGTTAATTCAGATTTCCCACGCCATTTCCTCCTAAAACATAAAGGTAATTTTCATAATTTAGATATTTTTGTATACTTAAAGATCTACTGGAAGTGTTTACTCATTTAAACATGCGTCGAATCGTCTGGAAAAGACATGTCAAAGGCATTTCCGATCTTGTTTTGACAGCCTCGAAATGAGATGAATGAAATCTCGTGATATCCAGCTGATGTTGACAGTTTCCTCATTATGTTTAGCCTAATCTTCCAATGTAGATGAGGTTTTTAGTGAATTCTTTGCCAGATTAACAACACTAATAACCATATTTGGGAAACTAACTAAGGAAGATTTAAGAAATCTTGTGTGTTTGGCTTATACGTTACAGATATTCAAATATCCCAGTAAATGACATCATGAGAAATGAAAGGGTTATGCCTATACCTACTCTGTCTGGGAATGAGAACATTTCATTGAAGATAGTGCTATTTTATTATTTAATAATTGATATTTAGGTAACAAGGTGAATCATAGATTTAATAAACCTGACAAATGAAATAATAATAAAGAATACTGACAATTCCTTTGGACAGGCTATTTCTTTATTCTGTGAAAGTGATGTTTCAACATTGATTTAATGTCATTTGAATCTTTGTCATGATACTTACTTCACAATAACATTAATTCCGTGTTGAAAATTTGCTTTCGCAGAATGAAGAAGTTGCTTATCTGTTAAAACTGTCCATATAGGTCACTTTGTAGAATGCCATTCAAAGAAGAAATAAATAGGCACCATCACTGTATCTAGTCTGATTGCTTGAAATTTCACTGTAAAGGCTTTTGAGGGTACCATATTTCCTCTAATGAGCGCCGGGTCTCTTATAAGCACTAATAAGTGCGGGGGGGGGGTACGGGTAGTTGATAGAATAAGCGCCGGGTATTATTAGTATCAAATGTAGTAATTTAAAATAGTTTTCTCGTCCAATCATGAATTTGTATGTGGTTGCTTGATACTTCAGTTTGAATCAAATATCGATTGAAGAAATAAAGTGCCGGGTCTCATATAAGCGCCGGGCCTCTAACAAGCGCCGGGGGGTCGAGGGGTGTTGAAAAAATATTAGAGGAAATACAGTAACTTGCTTATGCTGGCTAACTTTTAACCTCTTCCCTAAGTATAAATTTTATATTTTGATGAGGCGAATATAGTTATTTGCTTCATAGATAGACGTATATTGTAACTTAAGATATATTAAAATTTTGTATTTGAAGAATCTAATTATGGTAAAAAATATGCTGACTTCTTAAGAAATACATTTAATCTAAATATAGTCTAAATATAGATTGAAACTATATTTTTTTTGCAAAGCATTTATAGTAGTCCTGTGAGAAAAGAACAAAAAAGCAACATGGACTGTGTGTGTTTTGATTCAAAACTTCCTCGGCCAATGCAGTTAAAACTCTGACTTTCAATATCTGTAGCTCTGAATTTGTAACTGGACGAAACTTTGATATCGTGTATGCAATAAAATAAATGTTGATACAGGACTTTTGATGTGAGAGATATTAGACACCTGACAATGTAAAGTATAGACATAATATATATATGTATATATATATATTATTTTTTTTCTAGACATAATACTAGTGTTCATTGGCTATGTAGAGTTGTTCTTTTCAAAAGATGAGGAGACCTCTGATGAAATGTTTATTTTCAGATACAGAGCGCTATATATCAAAGTCCAGACTAGAACATGCCCTCCCAGTATGGCTGGTACATCAGCGAGACGCCCACAGTTGCTAACATCACTCGCACAAACTGCTCAGACGGGGTTCGATGGATCTGGGTTCTTCTTGATGACTGTGTCCACGACTGGAAGGGGCAGACGTCAGCCATCTTGGGTCTGATCTCGATGGCTCTGTGGATGATTGTGACGATACCGTGGGTAGCTTTGACCTGTTCTAGACCCTTAGGAATTTCCAATACAATACCAATGTTATTGCTTAACAGAATCTAATCAAACCAGTTCTTCACTATGGTAGATTGTATGGGTGTCACAATGCACAACCCTCCTGATACGATACGTATCATTATATCACTTTAACATTACATATTTTACAGGAAGAGACTGTGTTTACAGGTTAAACTGTGAACAACAACTCATCTACAATAACAAGTCAAAATGCATTTGTAAAGAACCCTGTTACTTAAAAAAAAGCAATGAGTACAAATTTGCTAAATGAAATAAGGTGAATGGAATGAGATGTTGTCACATGTCTGCATCAAGAAGCAATACCAAGAGGAGCTTTTGTTAAGAAGAGATTCATATTACAAAATTAATGTATCAATACAGTTCCTGTGAATAGTATCACAATACACAACCCTCCATACATTTGTGTATCGTGAAACCTTTAGTTGAGTGACCATTTTTGGGGAACAGAATCTGGATTTGTCTATCTTATCAATAATTTAATGATACTACTTCAGTTAATTCTATAAAATCATAGTTGATCTCAACATGTTTTTGTGTGTTTGATTGAAAGCAATTTTATACTGAAACTAGTTCCTTAGATTCTTATTATGGCATAATGGAGACAGACACTGTAACCCATGGCAACAAGGATGTTGTGTCTGTGTCAATATACTTAGAGTACTAATCCAGTGTCTCACATGCAATCCGTCTCTCTACATTGCTTGATGTCGTCAATGGGAGTCAGCTTGTTAAAAGACGGCCAATCAATACGGTAATAAGAAAATAGGTCTGTAGAATTCTTTGCATAGCTGGCTAGATCTTAACTATTACTCTCTGCATGATATGTGAATATTTCATCATTTTTTTTACTTTGAGACAGGTTGTTGAATAAAACATTGAAAAAATCTAAAAGTCAAACAAATTGTTTCTCTCATTAAAAAAACCCAAAAATGTGTAAGGAAAAAGTGATTATGAATCCATTTGATGTTCTTCATTTTGAGGGTTGGGTTGTGTGACCAAATTCTTTGCTAGATAAAGAGGTTTTTGTGAATACTTTTTTAAACTTAACAGCAGTATTGCACTTTGTGTGTTAGTTTTAAGATTGATTCATTAAAAACTTAATAGCAGTAACACACTTATTATGACTTTAAAAAAACCATTGTAGCTGTCCACACGTGTTTTGGACATTCAACCTGCATTGATATTAGCCACATTATTAAGGAAAATACTATTGAAAGAGACATTTACCAACAAAACTCCCTAAATAACAGTTGCAATTCCTGGTTTGCTTCAGGGGGTTGAATCCCCCTTGGGAATATGTTTTAGAAATTTACCATAAAATGGGTGATCCCAAATGGTAAAAAATTGCCAACACCCCCCAAAAAAATCCTGGATCCGCTACTCAGTTACGTTGCTAGTTCGTGCTTGAGTTATCCAGTTTTACATCGTTGATATCATTGGCTGTTGTTGCAGGCTTTCCAATAATTTGAGGCTGATTATGGCTAGACAAAGGTTATCCTTTAACAGTAACAATTTGGCCATATCTTCTGTTGTTACAAATAGTTCTAAGGATTAACCCCCTTAATGCTTAGGGACAGTCAAGGAGTTGAACTCAATGGGGTCAATACTACAGTTATCTATGAGGTGCTAGTTGGGGTTGTGACCTCTTGACCTTATGTTGGTGTCCTGAAGAAGTGATTGATGTTAGGTGAAAGGTCATGTGTATGGACACAAGCTTGTTAGGACTGATAAGCAGGTTATTAGCTACAACCCTGAACATTAAAAAATATATTCAATGGTAGATTTAAAGTTTTATTCAACTGATTAAATACTGGTTAAAATAATTCAGGAATTTTGGAATTTTTATGATTGACATATTCAGTCTCAATGAATGAAAAGATTATTATATTAGATATTAGATCAAAATTTCAAAGTTTACATTATTCATTATAACCGTTCTTTATAAAGGAGAGGAAAATTTGCACTTATATGAATGTCTGACGTCCTCTGATTTCTGTAGTACTCAGACTGGTCAGTAGTAATGTGATAGAAGGACTGATGAAATTTTAGTCCCTGAATTCAAGATCCTATTTAGGCTAAGTAAAGCCATATCAATTGAAGTTGTAGTAATAAGAGGTTGTGAGTGTGATACCATTAACCATTAGGTTTTTACCTTCTAATCCATGTTGCTCCTGAGCTTTTTAGCCATTTGCCATATTATGCTATGTATTTCTGCAAATCCCATATAAGTCAGTCAGCCAGACCAATACAGATGACGAAATCTTTAGCAAATATATAAAAAGACTTGAAAGCTTGATTTGTGTCTCCATTTCATTTTAAGAATTTTTTCAAATTTTAGATTTTTTTACCAAAGTATTATTTCAGAGTCTAACTATTAGACTTATCCCGTATTATAAATGTTCAGTAGAGTTATATATACTGGACAAAAACAATTAGGGATATCTAAAAATTCGGAAATTATTAATAATAACATCCTTTTCCATTGAGCACCCAATGAATTATTAATCATAAAATTGAAAATATCCCTAACTTGTTTTGCCCAGTATTTTTTTATTCCAATAAACTGCTGACTCAGATGTATTGGCATCATGTGAGTCTTATAAGACTGTTTCTTGGACTACAAAGCTCTTTTATTGATGTTGCAGTCAGATGGTAAAGAACTGTCGGAACATGAATGGTCTTGCGGGCGTGTCCTTCTTTCTGCTGGCTCAGTGGTTCGCTGGAGACGTCACCAACCTGGTCGGGTCCATCCTCACTAAACAGCTTGAAGTACAGGTAACTTGATTGGTCTTAAGGTTTTTTCAACATGCAGTATCATCCCAGGGTAAAACATATACATTGCAGCTTCACTTTTTTACCTTGAGTTATAGCCACATTCAAAGCTGCGCTCTGCCATGAGTATTTTTTTTTTAAATAACAGGCTGTTATGAATATGATTGGGAAGGACCAACTTACCAATGTTATTGCAGCTGTTTGTCAATAATTTAATAAAATGATATAATATGGTATGAAATAATCAGTAGGAATTGACATTTAAGTCACATTTAACTCATGCAGCAGAGAAATAAATCACTTATTGCTAATTGCTATGGGCGACTCGCCGACTGATTGTTCCATGAAATGAGGTCACTCTCTTCACATTAAGAGTTAATTAGGAAAATTAACAATAAGAGTTAAGATCAAGGCATAGGCCTGTTAGCATTTCTGATTATGAAAGCCAAAACTTATTCCGGCTCTGATAATACTCTTTCATATGATGATAAATTTGTGCAGTGTTAATAGTCTAGTGTTTACATTTATCACTGGAGTTTTTGGCACATGTAACAGTGCCACAGTTTGCAACATCAAGCCCATACATAAGCACTCGTGAACCAAAGTCCCACGTGTTGCTATTGTTTACATATTCCTTTAGAGCCACTTGAAGGTGATTGTACCTTACTCTTTATAGCAATATTAGTGTATTCATAAAGCATGAAATTAGTGCAAAAGTGTCACATTTTAATTTCAATTGAAATTTCGTCAAAATATAAAATAAAGCACTTGTCCATTCTAAAAATTGAATAATGACCTATGTGTGAGGTTTTTTTGTATACTGGTACTGTGTTTCCCCTATGGGTTTATTATCCCCCACCAAACAAAGTTTTTTGGGGATACTGATAGAAATGACCTCCGTCCAGCTGTGCAACCTATTCCCGGTCTAAAACTAAAAAAACATAAGGCCTAGCTCATTGAAACTTGATATGTTAAATGATCATCATGTGAATGGTGCCCTTTTTGGTTTTTTAACTTCTTCCTACATTCATTTTTGGTAATTTCTAGATGGTTTCTAGATGGGACAGCTTCATGTTTAGTGGTGCATTTTGTGGTTTCCCAACTTATTCCTTCTTTGCTTTAAGCGTAAGGTCAAGCTCGTTGAAAATTGGTTTGTAGTGGAGTAATCATCATGTTTAGTTGTGCCTTTTGGGTTTTTGACTTCTTCAGATTTTTTTGTATGACTGTTTCCATGGAAACACAATATACAATGCAAGTCACAATACTGCTTCGAGTTATGAAACTTAAAACCTTAACACAAAGTATAATGAAACTAAGGATTTTTAACAATTGTCATCTGAAGGATAAATGTATTATCAACGATCTGCTTAGGAAAGTTTTCCACTAAGAATATGAGTTTTTGAGGCTTATGAAAGAATACAGCTTCTTGACTTTTGTTGAATATATTTAACACTTTTGTCACTTGGTGGGGGATATAGCCTATTCTGTCTGCTTGTTAGATGTAGATGATTAATGACCACATCTACTGACATTGACGCTAGGGGTGAAACGGTTCACTACCAGTTCAGTAGTTAAACCGCGGTATTTTATGTTTGGTTTGATGCACCATACTTTAACATGGATTTTCGTTTCGTACCGTATATTTAATTTGTGTCCAAAATATCATTTTAATAACCTATAAAACCAATAACATTTATTTAATTAATTTAATGAGTAAAATATTTATTATTTGTTATCATTAAATGTCTTTAAGTTTCGAAGTGGTAACGATACCTGTCGCCATTTTCCCGAAGGTCAACATTAGGAACGATTTAGTTTGATCTTTAACTCTCAACAATAGTGTTTGAATGATGTGACTTTTTGAGATCTCGTTCCAAGAAATATGGTGACTATTGTTTTCATACCGAACCGAAAATGTACCAAACCGAGGTACCTGTTCAGCAATACGCACCGAACCGAAGCTCAAGTGTACCGTTTCACCCCTAATTGACACGGTATGTTGCAGGTGTACCTGGCTGTGTACTACGTGGCGGCGGACATAATGCTGCTGGTGCAGTATGTGGCGTACCTGTGTCAACAGAGGAGGAAGAATTCAGGTAAAAACATCTACGGCCAACCATATGTTTGTCTTTTTCATATGATATCCGCCCAGTATTTTCTTTAGAACCAATTAATGGTTTCTCATTGTCATGTTGAAGGTTGAAAGAATGCGGTAAACCTCTGTCCATCTGTCCGTATGTCTTCAAGACTCTGATAGGTTGTTGAAAGTAGTGTAGATGTGCAGTTTGGAGATTGTTATTTTTTGTTTCATTAGAAACACAACTGAATGTATGTTTCCATGTCAGAACTCCAAACCCTTTTACTACATCAAAGGCCCAGATCAAGAAAACCTGGTATTTTTTTTTACCATCATTTGAAAATTTATGTTTTTAACTTCTTGAGAACCTAATTTTTGTCATTTTTTAAAAACAAAATTGAGAATTTTTTGCTACAAAACCATATGGCTTAATGGTCTATGAACTAATCATACCATACTACTCGTGTCTTTACAGCTTATCCCTTTCTCAGTACTTTAAGTTTGGATGTTTCCATGGAAATGTCATAAACAAATTTCTCTGTAGAGTTGGTGCAGCAAGGCCATCGTTCTGCATAACTGTCTATGTTCTGCAGGTCACGACGACACAGCAGGTTTGGTCCAGCCTGTTTTATGTATCTCCGGTCTCTTCATGTTCTCCACTGCCGCCTTCTACAAAAATTCCGCTCCGTCCATCAGCAACATTCCCATCATGCACCACGCAGCAGGCAGGAATTTGTTGGCAACCAATGTGGGCACCAAAGTGTTCGTTGTAAGCGAGATGGATTTTTACTTTCCTCTTCAATGTATAGCAAACTGGTTTGTTATGTTGCACATAGTTTTGATTTCTTATGATCTATGGTCTACTCTATATCAAGCAGCAATATATACAAAAATTACAATTGGTTGGTTTTGGTTTTAAGTACCAACAAAATTAATCTTACTTCAAAAAAAGAAATTAGAACACTTTTGGAAGTATGTGCAAGTTTACTCATGTACTCAACTGCAGCAATGTCTGTACTGTTTTATTTTATGTACTTTTATTGGCTAATTGATATTTTTTTTATTTCAATGATTTCTTTTTACAGGGTGCAGTTGATGAGACAGGTTATGCTATCGGGGTCGTCTCCTCATTGTTCTACATTGGATCAAGAATGGCTCAAATTATACGAAATGTAAGTACACTTCTCATTTTGTGTTGATTGAGATGTAAGATGTCATGATCGTAGTCGTGCTTCTATGCACATCACTTGTTTTAGCTCAGTTCCCACCAGTGTCCGCATTGGAGTTCCCATTCGTTTCCAGAGCATAACTCTGAAATTACGTGACCATCTTCACCAAATTTGGTATACATCCTCTTCATATCATGTAGATGTGCCTTTTGGGGGTTTCAACTTCTTTTTCAATTTTATAATATTTTTGGTTTTCATGGCAACAGTTTGGACTTACAACATTTGACAACTCTGTCCCCCAGAAATCAGTATTCTTAAATTGAATCATATGTAATTAATATTTTGTCAATCATGACAAACTACGGAGATGTTGATTAACTTAAAGTTTATGTTGTTTTGTAGAGAAATTATCAAATTTTATTTGAGTTTAAAAAATCTGTAAGGAATTTTCAAAAACAAAATTATGCTGAAATGGTGAGACATCTGTTTTTACGAGTCAAAACACTTTCTAGTTATCTTCTCTTTTCATTCCAGTATAAACTCAAGTCAACGGAGGGTCTGTCCAAGGTGATGTTTGTACTGGCAGT
Organism: Phorcus lineatus; assembly: GCA_921293015.1. Taxonomy (NCBI): domain Eukaryota; kingdom Metazoa; phylum Mollusca; class Gastropoda; order Trochida; family Trochidae; genus Phorcus; species Phorcus lineatus. The sequence continues at coordinate 34,469,705 of OV121094.1, forward strand.
GCTAGGCAACCTTTTTTATGGATTGGCAATCCTCATGCACTCTGTCAATGGCATCTACATCATCAGACATCTACCCTGGCTTGTCGGCAGTCTCGGAGTTATCTTTCTTGATGTCACTGTATCCTTCACCTTTAAGCCTTTACTTACGAATCCAAGAACTTTTATGGATTGCTAATTTTTGGATAGTGAGAAATTCTAGGTCCTGTAATTAGCTACTCAGAATGGTTCGAGGTCGATTATTCAGCATGAAACAGTGCCAATGCACATGTTTATTTTATCAAATTAAAGTTATGTGGAGTTTTTATTTTATGTGAGTTTTGATCTTATCAGTTTTAACTACATATAGGGCTCCAGATAAGATGCGTTATTGCGTGAAATACACACGGGTAATTCGGATATACGCATTAAAAATGAAATCAATGAGTGACAGATACACACAACTTTCCCAGCATACGAGTCGGATATTTGTTAACATGAGTGAATGTGACTTGTCAAAATAAAGTTTCATTTGTAAATGTCTGATCTTTACATCTCGAATAGTAGCCAACTTGATGCCAACCTGTATTAAAAAAAAGATTACCAAGTTAATATTACATCAAAGAGAAATCTCAGATTGAACGTGTGGAAAATAATATCAACGACTAGCATCGAAAAAGTTGCTAACTTGGAATGAGGATCTGAAAACGATAAACCCTGATATACTCCTGATTTATATAATAATTTTATAATAATTATCTGGAGCCCTGAGATCACACACCATAGTACAATTACAACTTGTTTAACAAAGACTGGATAAGTATTAACGACCCAGATACATGATGACTCTCTTTAGTTCCCGTCTTTACTTTTATTGTCTGATAAGTAAAAATGTTGTATAAGGAATGGCTTTTTCATTGCCAAATGAATTTTACCTACCAATTTACGGAATTATTTGAGAAGTAATGATCCAGACATGAGATATTTTTGGGTCTTTAATTAAATGTAAAGTAACCAATAAACTGTATGAATTTTGTTAATTTTGTTTGTGAATTAAATTAACATTCCAAATGGTTGTCCATGTGTAAGATAAAACTTTTAATTACAAATAGGTAAAAGTTTATGCTAGGTAGAAGTGGATTGTGACAAGAAAGTAACAATACTTTTAGAATTTGCCTGTTTACCCTTGACAGTGCAATGCTTATATTTTTGAATTGGGTAGAAAAGTTGATATTTTGAGAGTTGCTATATGTCACCATGACCTTGTTGAATTTATGTCATGTGAATGACTATAAAGTCTATTGCCTTTTGATAAAGTGACAATAAAGAAAGATATTGTTACTGTATCTCACTCTCATGAACTTAATTCAGGTATCTAGCTAAAGCATTTTTGTTCATTTCTGTAAAATAATAGATTTTAATAGCGAATGACAGTGTAAACTTTCACATGAACCTTCTGCTCTTGGTGAAAATTGATGTTTTGAGGTCAATGATTCAGAAGTAATGTATATATCAATTGTCTGTAAAGGTATGGCAATAATCAATTCAAGGATTTATTTATTATTACAATATTGAAATTTTCTTTTACTCTACTTTAAGAAAATCAATGCAATGAATAATCAAAGGGAAATAGCGGAAGCTGACTAAAACAATACTTTAAGCAAGACAATGAGTTAAGGTGTATTTCTGATATCATTCTTTCATTTTCCTTAATTTGTGACAGATTTTATTACAGTTCCGATACTACGAGCAGAGGAACTTTGATTCGCTCTCCCGAGCTCCAGTTTCTCCTGAACAAATCATCAATGTGGAGCCAACCCTGTACACGTAGTAGACCTTGCCTCTTGAACAGGACTGCAGCTGTCATGTTATTGAACTCGAACAGTGACATGATTGTTTTAAACATTTGCAGACAAGATTTTAGAAGAATTTTATGTTCTCCTTGCTGGAACTCCAGTCATCAATATTGAACCCTTGCTGTACACCTGATCAGAATGTACTTGAATATACCAAAAGCTGTGATTGCATGGAACTTGGAAAATGGAATGTTGTTTTATCACCTGCAGACAAGAGAATTTCTGATCCTGAAGAAAGGGAGGGTGCTCAATTTTGAAGGCATTTTGTAAGTGGCCATTCATGTATTAAAGATATTTTGATATATATGTTGTATGTATACATAAGTCACTTTGATGAAAGATAAGAGAGAGTGGAGGTGCTTGTCCACGTTAAAAGTGAAAACTGGATACTTGGCGGCTATCAGGATACCAGGTGGTTGCTAATGTATAACGTTAGAAATGGTAGAGAGTAAGGGGGTGTACAAACCAAAAGATATTGAACCCCAAATCGTTATTAAACTTTGCTGCAACTTCTCCACATGGTTATCTATTGGTTTGGACGCTACACACCCCTTGAAAGATAAGAATATGTTCTCCACATTACAGATGACCTGGAGGTCAGGAAAGACATGTATTATCAGCTAAAATATGATGTCGTTTATTTCCAACCAAGGTTTATCTACATCTCTGATGTCAGTTCCTTCATAAGTCTCCACTAGGGATTTGTACCATTGTGTTTTATGTGACAAATATGGTTCTAAACAATTATACCTCAGATATGATATTGTGGAAGCTGATGATGATAAAACCAATGGCGCTGTTATACCACAAGACAGTTAATCCGGCAGATACTGGTGGCTCAGAACAGTTGTTTCTAGTCAAAATATTTTGAATTTTTAACTTTATTATTTAACTTAATTGACTTTCTTTCAGCTTCCTAGCATTTTCTTGAAGTCTAAGTTATGGACCATGTTATAAGATTGACGTTTAATTGATAATTTGTAACTGTTCGAGATTTTGGAATGGAGATTTTTGGTTTTCAATACATTTGTGGATAATTGGTAGATAGGTAGATAGACAGTTGATAGACATCTTGAGTAAGGTGAATTGTTTCTGTAATTATTAATTTATTCTCTAAATATTAAGTCATAGAAGTTGAGTATATTTGAAACTTTTCTGTGTAAAAAATTATGTATATGTAGAAAACATACATATGTTACTAAAAGTCGAAATATATATATATATATATATTTTATTCTATCTCTGACTGCCAAACATCATCCTCATTAATCCACAGTACATGTTTCGATGATTTTATACTATTTACGCTGGACCCATCCTAGGCGCGACTCGATACTTATATTGTCTTTTTTTGCTGGCCCAGCCATCTTCCGTTAACCAATCAAAATAACTCAATTGTAACTAAAAAAAAAATTCTACGTCTCCTCTTATTAGCCTACAAGTGTAAACTAACATTTTACTTGTTTGCGACAAGCATCCTATTTTTAGCTTCGAATTTTTTGTGGTCCTCGCTAACATCCCGGGCCATTTCTGTAGAATAACTATGCATAAAATGATCAAACTTTTGAAATCTTGACTAAGGAAACATACCAACGAAAGGAAACAACCAAGCTCTCAGTAAGGCCAGCACTTAATTAAGATAATAAGTAAATTGTGTAAAAAATTTTCTGAACAGGAGTTGGATTATCGATGCTAAACCCAGGATGTGATAAAAGTATCGGGTTGGGCCTAGCATGGGCGGGTGGGCATAGAGCAGTGGTTAGCGCGTTCGGCTTCGGATTAAGAGGTCCGTGGTTCGAATCTCGCCAGAGGCTTGGCAACTTTGTCTGCATTAGAGAACTGTTCTACACGCAGTCAGGTTTGGGTGCAATGCTACACTGAAATTCAGCGCAGTGTCGCTAGTTCCAGCCGATGCTCGCAGGTTTCACCGCAATGCATAACAACAGTGGTGTTGCGGGCTTTCTCCCTGAAATAATACTAGCAGCCCCGATATAAGTGAAATAATCTTGAAAGCAGCGTTAAACACCAACTCGCCTCACCTCACCTAGCATGGGTCAAGAGTATATAGTGTAGAATTATCAGAACATTTACTATGGATTATAGAGGATGGCCGACCATTAGATCTGTTTCCTAGTTTTGTTTACTCCACTTTTCTTTGTTCGGTTTTAAATTCCTTTTTAGGGATAATAGTCATTTTCTAGTAAAATCAATAACTATCACATTACAGCTTTTAAATTGCCTGAGTTGATATTGACTTTGAATATTATATTTATCAATCTTGTGTATTTTATCCTTGTTGATGTGGATGTTGAGTTTGACATTGTGTAGAGCCAAAATGCAAATAAACTCGTCATTTAAAATATTTTAATACAGATATTTGGACAGGAAGGTATGGTAAGGGTATGAATTGTGCTGAATTCTCTGCAGAAATACAATGCAATAAATTATTTTTATCACTTTTATTACACTATTTTGAACAGGTGTCCCCTTGAACTGGTGTCCTCCTAATGAAGTAAAAACAATTACCTTGGTACATGGTACATGGTACAGAGTGATAGAATCCTGCCAGGGGCTCGGCAACTTTGTCTGCAGTAGAGAACTGTTCTACATGCAGTAAGGTTTGGGTGCAATGCTTCACTGAATTTTAGTGCAGTACCACCCATGGTTGCTTGTTCCAGCCGATGCTCACAGGTGTTGCGGGCTTTCTCCCTGCAAAAATACTAGCAGCTGCAATATGAGTGAAATACTCTTGAAAGCGGCTTTAAACCCCATATCACCTCACCTCACCTCGCAGAGTGATAAGTGTAAAGAGACTGTACTACTGTTTTTAAATTTAGGCAATTTACATGCATAAAAAACAAGCACTCCATTTTGAGTTAGCTCTTTTTAAAGTCATATTAGTGGTTATATCCCCTTGAATTCAGTCTCCATAATTAACTAGTTCATTTGTTTGTATCGTACAATCATATCATTTTTCATTTGTTTTCTGCAAACAGTTTTTTTTTCACAATTTGGCTACTCTGATTTATTTGTACAAAGCAGCCATATGTATCGGTTACGTTGATAAAGAGTGATTATGTTTGCAAACATTATATTTTATTTTCACTTGCGTTATGTATTTTCTAAAATCATTCTTCTTGTCCATTATAGATAATTTATGCTTAATATAACAATTTTTGTTTTATTTGTTCAATGAGCTTTATCTACTCGGTATATATGAACAATGTTTTATGAAGTTTTCAATCAATCAAATAAATGAACACGATAACTGAGATTCTATTTATCATTAAAAATTATTTTTCAATAGTGTTTTGAAAATAATTACATGGTACTTCTATTAGACTTCTCAGGTCTTAGACATCATAGCATTTTATGTTGAAGATACCAAGACATTGAAATGGCATCAGAACTTTATAGGAAGTCATTACATTGGCAGGACATTGTTTAAACTGTATTTTCATAAATGATATCTTGGAGGAGATATTAATAGATTTCACACAAGCAATATCTCCTGTGAAACATACCATATTTCCTCAAATAGACCCCGGGCCTGGAATGGACGCCGGGTCTTGAATAGAGGCCGGGGTATGGCTGTAAATACACGCCGGGTGATCAGTTGATTAATTAATGCTCCCATAGTTGGATGCAAACAATGTATTCCCCCGCTACAACGGAAATACTCAACCACACGTTTGAAAAATGAATAGACGCTGGCCTCAAATAGATGCCGGGTCTCGATTACACGCGGGGGGTAAAGGGGGTCTGGCATCTATTCGAGGAAATATGGTAGTTTGGGTAAATATTGATATAAAAGAAATTTTAATGTTTCAAAGAAAGAAAATACTTTTTGTTCTTATGATTTGTTTGATCTGTTAACAGTGACTAAGATGGTATTACGATAGGTTGATATCAGCCAGATTACTCAAAATCTTTTTACTCTATTGATTTATCAAGTCATCAGTCGAATTGTTTTAAATGTTAGCCAAGTCACAGACACATTATTTTGTTGTTACTCAATACCCTCTTGTTATAAGGTATATAAAAAATCTGTGCCTTTAATGGATTTTGTTGGGTTTGCACATCTCTGCTATACTATGATATACTGTGCTAAAGATAACAAGTCTCAACTCCCTAGGGAATGTGAAACTATGGATTATCACAGAGTACCCATCTGAACTCTGCTATAACCTTGTGATGGTCTCCACCTTCTCGGGAATATACAGCTACAAACACACAGAGTAATGGATCTAGACGATTGTTTTATTTTTTCTCAGTGCAAACTGATATACATTGAAACCAGCATTTAACATTTATCTCTTTATCTGTTGCAGATCTTTATCTCAATATATTTTTATTAGCATTCATGCAATTCCTTTTCAGCTTTCTGAAATTTGACCACAGAATGAAAGAAATTCTTTCAACATAATGTATGGATGAAGTGTGATGTTTAAATAAGGTGATGGTCGCATTTGGTAAGGAAGAAGTGTTGATATTGTCCAAAAGGTGTCCGAAAGCATTACAAAGTTGGCGACCTTCAGGAAAAGTCTTAAGGGGCAGCACATGTTTTTAGGTAAAGAAAAGGATCTAAAAAAAACAAAATAAACATTTGCAATTGCAAGGGAGTCTTTTTTCATGAAAAGAATCAATTCGGTTAAGCAACATAATAATGATAATAATTTTATTTTTACCCTGAAAGGAATTCAGTTTGTATCATTACAGAGCTTGAACATGCATGTGATACATAAACAAACATGATATTAATTCAAAGATCATTTAAGAGACGAACGCTGAAAGGAATGAATGTATTTTTACCTCTATTGGTTTTATAATGGGGTCATAAATATCTTCTTCCTGAAGGAAGCCTAACAAATTCCCCGTCTAAGACATGATCCGGATCTGACACAATCTTTAGGGATAATTTCAAAATTCTTTTTTCATAAAGATACGATAAATTTCTAAAAGAAATCCATTTCTATACCTTAAATGATCAAAACTAAACAAATAAACTAAAACCATTTTCGCTTGATATTTGATACCTTATTCTACGGATGAGTCACGAGGAGATTAACTCTCTGAAGATGATGCATTTGGCAGAAACATATATTTATTGGGGAAAACTTGAGGAAATAAGAATTAAGACACGTGCGACAGCCCACTCAAGGTTTTTTCACGTCAACATATACCTGGATTTGATCTGTTTGAGATGTTTGTTGTTGTACATACATTGTAAATATATTGTAAAATTGTTTGTATGGTTATCTTCTTAAAAGTGCAATGGATTATTTGGTCAATTAATAAAATGTTGAAATATTATTTTGTGTTTTTGTATTGATAAAAAGACATGGTAACAAAATAACATTTAATAACCTGAGCTCGTCTCCGGCTTCTAGCAGGTTCCCCTAGGAGCTAAAGATTTCATCACAAACTATATGCAAAATTGCGGCATACATGGAGGTGACGTGAGGTGATAAGGGGTTTAAGGCCGCTTTCAAGTGTATGTCACCTATATCGCGGCTGCTAGTATTATTTCAGGGAGAAAGCCCGCAACACCATTGTGCCTGTGCATTGCGGTGAAACCTGTGAGCATCGGCTGGAACTAGTGAACCATGGGGGGTACTGCGCTGAAATTCAGTATAGCATTGCACCCAAACCTGACTGCGTGTAGAACAGTTCTCTACTGCAAAGTTGCTGAGGCCCTGGCGGGATTCTAACCACAGACCTCTTGATCCTAAACCGAATGCGCTCACCACTGCGCTATCCCGCCCCCTGCATACATGGATACGACACCTGTAGTCAACAAGGCCTATGCCATGATGCAGTTGCTACTTAAGGCCACTGTGTTCGAACATGAGATGCAATGTGCACTTTCAAATAAATTCAAGCTTTCCTGAAGCATACAGAATGAATAGGCTGATTACCTTTGAGATAGCATCTCTAACTTTGATTGCTGCATATCAGTCCTTGATTTCACAAAGCCCCCTTAAGAGCACCCTTTCACCCTTTAACCTTTCAATCATCATAGTTCAAGGTGAAAGTGGGTCCAGACTCCTAGCCAGAGAAGATCTTGTAATAGAACAGAGGTTGTTGGAATTTCTGACTTGAGCTTGTGGGGAAATAATATGACATAACCTCTCGTTACACATCAATAATTTTAAATGTTTATGAGTCATGATTTAGATTAGTTGAAAGCCTACCTACATAAATTTTTTCAGGGGGGTAATGTGATATTTCATCAGATAATATATTTTTCAGAACAACAATTTTTTTCAGGTTTACAAATTGATATTTTATCAGAATTATATTTTTCAGAAATACAAATTTCTCTTACCAAAGCAAAGTTAGTGAAAATGCTTTTCAAATATGTTTTCCCAAAGCCTGACCAACCCAAAACAACAAATCTATCCAGCACATAGATGTAGACATGTAAACACCCTTGTACTCCTAGCAAAATGTTTTGCTGTGTGCAAAATTGTCGCAATGACCCGATTTGACCTTGTGTGACTCACTTATTGACAGTCAGTGGAGTGTGACGATCAAATGCAGCTAAAACAAGTTGTAGTGGTGTTGCCACCATGCTTGAGTGAGTTTCAATAGGTGATATGCCCTGAAAGCGTTTTGAGGCTATGAGTGAATCATCTCGAGCTTGAATTAATACCTTGGACAGACAAACTTGTGAAACTGAAGTTTTAAGCATTTGTGTAATGATTGAAGATGTTTGGGTATAGAACACAACAGTTCTCTTTAGAGCAGAGCCAAAGAATGTAAAGCCTTTTGTGAATACTCTCATCTTTATTGTATTATACAGATATTCACTTAAAGAGCCACTCCGTGATTTCATAACATATTATTTACCTTTGATACGAACCTAAATGTCATATGTGGTGATATAAAATCAAACATCTTAACTTTTCATGTCCAAAAGACATACATATATGACAAATACTGGTTTTCCATGAAAATCTAAAAACAGCCTTATAAATGCACAGAGGTGTAGATATCATGTCAAATATAAATGGATACTAGTTATATAACCTAACAAACACTATCAACTCCTAACTGCCCTCCTGGCAGATAAGTCTCCAAAATGACGTTTGACTATTTGACGCGCGCCACTTTCCGGTTTTCAATCATAATTGCGACATTCTACCTTCATATTGTCACTGTACAAAACAAATTAGCTTTATAATGTTTCTTTTTGGTAACAGTCGATACTTGGCGATCAAATGACAAAACTGATTAAGTTTAGCATATATGACTAAAACAACTCACAGAGTGGCTCTTGAAGAGTTTTCTGTTTAAAGCGAGTATTACATATACTACTTATGATTAATAGAAGAGTTGTTCCAGAAAAAGCATAGACATATGCAGTATCCAGGAAGTTTAAAGGAGGAGGTGGTCAGTTGTTTCTTCTATTTTCATATTGGGACTTAACCCTTTCTATCAATAGCCAGTCTGATTAAAATCAACCGTGTTCCGAGGAATAAAAGTTTCAAAATATTGACTCTATCAAGATTCGAACTCGATCTGTCTAGGCTATCCTCTCCACATCGGTCTGACTGCAGCCTACTGTAGCGCACGTTCTTACGTAAACTCAGCTAACCAATCACAATGCGTGCGGCAAAAGCATTCGGTATCAGTAGCTAGGGGCAAGTAACTCCCATTTACTATTCGTTAATCTTGATCGCTGCTATCCTTATTTTAAACGCAATGATGTGATTGGTTTGCTAATGACCAGGTTTTGTCTGCGCTAAACTGGTGTCAGCACATGCGAGCAGTGAGGCTGCCTTCAGACCGTTGTGGAGAGGATAGCCTAGACAGATTGAGTTCGAATCTCGATAGAGTCAATATTTTGAAACTTGTATTCCTCGGAACACGGTCGTTTTTAATCAGACTGTATCAATAGCATTTTTCAACACAGGTGAGGGTTTGAAAAGTCTTTTCAAGCTCCATTTACTATTTGATTTAAGATAACTTGGAGCTTAAATCATCAAGATCAATTTCTTTCTGATCCCTTGTTGTCGACAAAACATGTCCCCTTGATTCATACTGTACATTGATCAAACCTAAAGATATACACGTGTTACATATTTAGTGTCCTGAACATCTTATTAGGATAATCACAAGAAGTTGTCTATCCACTGAATTCAACATCATTTGGTACAATATTTAGATATTTATTGACATAATGAGAAATCTTTATTTCAATTGACAACACCAGTTGCTCCTTCCCATTATTTTAATGATCTGGGCCCATCTTCCCCCGCATGACTTAAAATTGCACCAGTCTCTATCACTAGCTAATATAAACCTTGCTGCCAACCCGTCAAAATAAACCCCCATCAAATGCTCCACCACCTGAGGTACAACCCTGGCATCATACATGGCCCTTATTTCACAAAGCCCCCTTATAAATTAGTGCTAAGGCAGCCCTTAACCCAAAGTTATAAGAGTTACGATCACCTTAGTCTAGGGAGCTCTGTGCAAATGGGCCGAAGTCATCTTCCCACGCATGGCCTCTACTTGTGCCAGCCCCGATGACTTGCTGAGATAGGCAATTTTACCAACTTTTCTGTGCATGTTGTATTATGACTTTATGATTTGGTTAAATTAGTATATAATTCATTAGTCAAAATGTTGATTATATCGTATTGATTATTTATTGAATTAAATTTAAAAAATTAAAATAAAAAAAACCAACCAACTTTTCTGTGCATGTTGTCCACGCTGCTGCGACAGATCGTGATAGTCCGATGGGAAATCATTTGAGAATTGAAACTTTTCACAGAAGAGGGCGATGCACTCAAAACACTAGATTCATTTGGTGCGTCATACCAAAGGGCATTAAAAGATATTTTGTTAGCTTGGTTCTCAGTATCATTAGGATCTGTATATATTGAACAATGCTTGAACTGATGCTGCATTGTGGATAGTTGACAGAGGAATGTTCATAGTGAAAAAATTAGTGAAGATTTGAATGAACACTTTAGTTCAATCAGTGAAAACTAGTTTTTTGTTTTATTTCACATTTTTGGGTACCGGGTAATATTTCCATTTATATAAGGGTAAGATATGTAAAGTTGTATGCAATGCATGTCAATTATCATCAGATACAGGTAACTAAAATCAAGAAATTGTTGTCATGGATTTTTCCTTGCAAGGAATTTGAATAGTTACAATCTGAGAATGCAACAAAGAGGCTAATAATCAAAACTATGATAAACTTAACTAGCACTGTCAGTCTCGCGGCACATCATAACTTGCGGCGGTCTCCATTACTGCCTTATTTGAAACCAATATTTGTGGTTAGAGTGATGGACATTCTTAAAATGCCTGGAGTATCAAGTTCACCTAAAGTAGACTAATGAGCTGAAGATCTCTGTACAGTTCTCAAGCATGAGGAAAATCTCTACAATGACCAATACTGAAATGCCACAATTCTTTGAATAAAGAAGTTGGATATCCAACAAATTCTTTGTTGCATATAAAGTAACAGATTCTTATGTCATAAAGCAAGAGTTTTGTCACTTGCTTGACACAGACCTTAGAATCTATGTCGAAAAATTTCCTTTTCAAAATTAAGAAGGTGTATTTTCATAAAAGTAGACCGTGTAACAGAATCAGTTACACCAAGATTCTGATAAATTGTTAATGCAACTCAAATGTTTCAACTGGTTTATTACTTTCGAAAAATATCGATTCAGGTTAATTTAAATGAAAGTTTCAAACAAATACACAAAACAAAGAAAATGTACATTTTGGTCGTAAATTATTATGAAGTGTGAGGCATTATGTGGTATAAGGGGAGATAATTTGGGGAAACTTATCTCCCTTTATCCACACCAGAGCGATAAGAATGAAATGATTAAAGAATGTTGGATTGTTAATACTAAAACTATATCCTTTTGTCCAATCCTTCAAATATTTATGCAAATGATTTTATAAATACATGTATGTTGGATGAATAAGATGATTCTCTGTCAAACACTTCGAGTCCAAAAGCACATGCACCACACAAATTATATCCCCTATTGCACGTCTAGCTTGAGAGATGTCTTTAGCAGTATGTGTTTTGCCATAGAAGCTGGGAGTATCATAGAATTGAGATAATACTTTGTTAAGAAGGATTTTTATTGGTAAAACAATATCATTCAAATCTTCATCAGAACTCAAATTTCTTTAAAAAATTACACTTTTGGAAATGTAACTCATCTAGCAGTACTTTTTCATTGAATATCTTTTTAATCAAACCCATTGCCTCATAGGTAAACTATTAATACAATAATCAACACTCAAAACCTCATTCAACTATGTCAAGCAACCTTCTTAAATATTGCAGTTACAGCAAAGCCTCAACCGTGCATGACCGAAAAAAAATTCTAATAACAAGGGAATATGAACATAAAAGTAAATATTCCCTCGACATTCAATTGCTCAAATAAGATAGAATGTAAAACCAGATGGGATTATTCTTAATTAAGCAATCTATCTCCAAATTTCTTGTCATGATCATGTGTTCCCTTGGCTTTCCTCTTTTGCTTTTCTGAATGCTTCTGCGACTTCCCTGTTTTCTGCCTCCCACTTCTCTGATGTGTTTTCTTTCAGCCAATCAGAGCCCTTTATTTGTTTATTCAGAGTGGTCAGTAGGTCACCAAGGCTCTCTGAAAGTTAACATGTTTTAGGATTTTATCAAAATATCACAGAATTTACAATCCAAAATCTTCAATGACCAAGCAGTAAAATCAGAAGTAACCTTTAGCTTTAGAGGATTTTTTTCATGTATCTTTAGAAAAATACTTTTTATTGAACTTATTCATTAGTATCCTTTTGCCAAAAATTAATAAATACTATTACACAGTAGACAACTATTCAGTTAACATTATCTGCATTTAGCTGACGTTGCAACCACATTTTGAAACATAATTCACAACAAAGAACCAGTTTTAACTGGATTGTTTTACGGAGGTGTACCAGAAGGGTAAAACTACAAATTATCTCGCAACTCAAAGGGCTCGGCTAGCTATTCTATGGTTTGCCTACATTTGGGCCGGCAGGACATAGAATAGGCATATAACTGCCTGAATGTTATGGGTGAAATAGCGACCTAAGCGCGAGGCGTTAGCTGTGATATCGCCCTCTCGCTACCGCTCGCGGGCGATATCACAGCTTACGCCGAGTGCTTGGTCGCTATTTGCCATACACAACAAGGCCAAGGTAATATTCAATACCTTTCATTTTGTAAATTGAATAATTTGAATAAGAATATCAATTTATGTTTTGTTGACTAACGTTTATAAAGACATTGATAAAGTAATAACGTACAACTATAGAGGTTATATGAGGATACTTTGTATCCGATTACAGAGGGGAAAATTCTTCCCGAGGTACGATACTGATAAACATGCGAGGCTCTGCCGAGCATGTTTATCAGTATCGGACCGAGGTAAACAATATTATAAAACATAAAACGAAACGAAAGGACAATGTATAATACATGTAAACCATGTAGTGTTATATTGATATCATACTGATATCTTCGAATTCATATTAGCGATATGAGTTACTTTTGATGAATACTTTAAATGTAACATTTTTTTCAGAGACAGTATGAATGTATGTATGTATGTATGTGTGTGTGTGTATGTATGTGTGTATGTATGTATGTATGTATGTATGTATGTATGTATGTATGTATGTAAGTGTATGTATTTATGTATGTATGAATGTAGGTCGCATGTACGTATACGTAAATATGTAGCTCTATCTGCTGCCAAACGACAAGTTTAGTTTAGCCGGCAAGCAGTTGGACATAACACGCAGAAGAAGGTCATCCCGGACATGGCCAAGGACGCAGGACTGACTGGACATTACACCAAACATTCTTTACGTGCTACAGCAGCCACAACACTCTTCAGAGCTGGTGTAGTTGAACAGTTAATCATGGCGCAATCATGGCACAAACCGAACTCTTACAGGTTACAAGTATGAATAAAATATTTGTTACAAAAATGTCATCATGTTTCTTTCTAAAGAATGATTCAACAAAGTGTACTTACTTAACAAAAATAGTAAAATATACCTTTTATTAAAGTATATAGCCCTACATATGATTTTGTTTCTCAGCAGAGTTCTAAACGGTGTTCACCCAACGCCAGCAGCTGACTAAATTGACCAGGTACATGGTGTACAAGGGTTGTGACACCAAACGTTGATCTAGGCGATTTTTTGGGGATTTTTGTTATCATTTTTAGAAGATATGAATGTGGAAACTTAAATGATTAAGCAAAGCCCTGGTTTGTGAATATTATACAAAAAGAATGCTAAAATAACGTGCCTTTATCGCACTTCGTTTTATATAAACAACACCGCAGTTACTATCTATTGTTATAAATTACATGACAGAACGAATGTTATGGCTCCCTGCTTCCCGACACAAACTCGTCAGCGAGTGACTTATTCTATCATATCCACAAAATCAAATGCTCACACAAACGAAGCTCGAAATCTCACATGTTAAATACATGTACTGTACCACATACATAAAACTGTGATAACTTCTTATATCTGACGTCACTGTCACAGTGGCGCAGTTGATAAGTTGTTAGGCTTCAAATCAGAAGATCGGTGGTTTGATTCCACTTCTTGACAATGTAACATATCAGTTTGTAAAGTATTTCTTTATTGAGGTATGATATCTGATATCATGCGGGCAGATTATGATATCACTCAGATATCGTACCCTATGGTGCAGTTACACGAAGATAATTACCCCCATATAACGAGACCGTGTTGTGTATTTCGTAATAACAAAGCTCAGGGGGTATGATATTTCAGCTAGTTTTACCTAGATTAATAAAGAAGAATTATACAGTGACACTAAAGTTCATCTACAGATGTAAGAGTCTAAGACAAAATGAAAATTATAACGAAATGAAAGACACTTATATATCAACCTTTTTTTTCAGTTGGTGCTTCATCTTTCAGCGGTGTTGCTGAATTTTCCGCCATTGTCTTTTTCTTTACAACCTGTGATATAAAGGAATAATGTTTATAGTTTGCTCCTTTAAAAGCTTTCAATTAAATAATTTGTACTTTACATTATTTTCTTAAGTTTAAGGAAATGCATGATGGTCTATTTCAAACAAAGTTAATGAGGAAGATGTTTTGAAATGACACATTGTATGTTTCATAAATTTGTATGTGGCTTGAATAAGATCCAACATGCCATATGACCTGAGTTAAGTTCAAATTGACATTATAAGTTTGCATTTTATCTAAGTTCATATCGACTTTATATTTTTTTTACCATAATCTTTACCTCTTAAATGCCAACATTATGATATTTCCGTGTTCTCAAATGTAACTGAAAAACGGCCTTTTCAGTGTTAAAAAGTCGAAATTCTGCGTCCCATTTACATGATTTTTTTTAGTTAAATGACCAATCAAGCACTACCAACCTATACTTTGTTGTGTCTGCTTAATAAGTTTACAAAATTATGTTTGAGTCATTGGCGCCTGTCACTGTATTGTTTTCAATCACAGATCCCGACTATTAACTATTTTTGTCACTATACTGAACTGATAAGCATTGAGATGTTAATTTTAAGAAACAACTAGTACTTCTCAATCAAATAACACCATGTATGAAGTTTGACATCTTTGACCCAAACAACATACTCTGTGCCCCTTTAATTGGATATGTCTTTCTAGTGTTGTTTTAATCATTCTCCTATAAAGAATGTATATCTTTCCTAAAGGAATATTAACCCTTATACACCTTGCCCAAAAATTGACTTTATAATGGGTATGTAGAATGAATAAAATTCATATGGTTATTGTTTTTACGTATGAAGAAGGTACCAATTATTGTTGGTTTTTATACATGTATATTTTCGTCAAAATTAGTACAATCTACACAAAGTTGATTTTTTAAAAATAACTTTACAATTATCTTAAAATATGTGATACTTAAATTCTGTCAGGGGAGAATACATTGTTAGACATAAAACTAAAATTTATTGTCTGCACAATATGTATTAACAAAGGTGTCCATATTATTGGGGTGTTTGGAATTGATATCTGTGAAGAAAATCAACAAGTAAATGATAATTAAATCATTATCATTAAAGGAATTATATGTAATTTGCAAAGCTAGAAATAAAAATGTTCTGGTACAAGAGTGCCTCATCTCAGTTTTACCAGGTAGCCATTTTTAATGGGGTATTTTTTTTTACAGTAAAGGTTTTGTTAACATTCAAAATATGTTATTTCAGAATAATGTGAACAGTTATTTTGAATTCAATTAATAGAATTCTATTGATATCATGAAACAGGCCTTTCACGAATCATTATTTACCTTTTAATATCTTCTTTATATTTGGCAGAAAGGTTAACTTTGGGATTTGTTTCTTATTTTTGTAGTATTTCACTTTCATAAATATTTATCATCAAATGTGTTATTTCTGGTAAAGTTAAGAAATCATGAGGCTGCTTAGAGCATATTTAGTATTAGAAATTCTTCTTGTCACCAAATACCTTGCATTTCATGTAGTTAAAGATTTAATATTAGCAAGCAAAGCAAAGTTTAACTGTGCAAGCAATAACTTGCCTTCACTGCACCGGAAAATCATACAAAATAGACAAAAATTTATAAGAATCAACCTTTCTATGATTCCATATATTTATTAGTAGAACAGGTATTATACTCATAGGTCATGTGATTCAGGATAAGAATAACATGGGGTTACTAGAAAACATTGTTTGAAAACTTATACATGGATTTCTTTTTAAAATCAACCATAAATGTTGTCCAAAAAAGGTGTTATGTGAAAAGCATGAAATTTCATTTGATTTTCTTCACTGAAATGAATCAATGAATAGATTGATGAAATAGTGATCATTTCCTTCTTGGATCAATGCAGAACAACCGGTGAATAAAATAAGTGCTAAATGTCTGGGTGCAGTAAGGGGTTAGAGAGAAAAAACAGCATTTGTAAATACCACAAGAACAGGTGACCCATGAAAACAGGTTACTCCAGGGTATAGGAGTGTTAATTACATTCAACCCCAGGTGAAACCTACAGTAGATTTTCCAATTGCTCAAGTCTCATCGTTGACTATCTCACTGTTCACAAACAAAAGTAAAAGCCAAACGGGCAATATTTTAACCACATACAGTAATATTTCCAAAACCGAAAATAACACTTAAGACTTCAAATCAGTGAACATTTTAGAAAATATAACATAGTATTTGATTTTTTTAAACTTTTTTTTTATTACCTCTGCATTTGGTTTATTCATTTATTATGCCTTTTGTAAATATAAATATTCTTGGTCATCACTGGAGACTGAAATAATTTTGCCACGATGATACATTTATCCCAAAAAATAGAGACTGGCCATATCATTTTCTTAGTGACAATCATGTTTTAAGTTTTTGGGGGTTTTTTATATTGTGGTTGATCTATTTTTTTATGAGAAATAAAAAAGATCCTTAAAAAATAGGGTAGAATCAAATTGGGTTAAAAGGTATTTTATTTACCAAGAAGTATCTAGTCAAATCCTTGACGATTTCCAACCATGTGTCTCTTGTGTTTACACCGGATGTTGATAGTTGCTATGCTTACTTGAGATTAGCGGGAATCTCCTTGTTGCGTCTCAAACCACTGAAGCGCCGAACATTAGCCATATATATATTCCAACACCAGTTTCCGTACTTTATTGTATTTGTTCCTCTCATAGTGCAAACACTAATTGTTTAATTTATGTAACATCTAACTTGTAACAAAAAGTGCAAAGGTTATGTATACGATGTTTTAATCTATTTATGAATTTCACCGTTTTAAGTTGTCAATGGAACGTTAGAACACAGCTTATAAGGAATTCATTTTGTTCAAGGCACTTCTCTCAAATATACATGTTAACTTCACCAAACTCAGAACACGGGTCAAACATAAAGCATATATATGTACCTGGTGTGGGTAAGACCTTTGTATTTTGATTGTTCTTAAACTAGTGCAATATCTTAAGCTCTTTTGATGACTGGAAGGGTCACTTTTGGGGAAGGTCATGAAAAAAATACACCATGAAGAAAATTACGTCGAGTTACGGAAGTGCTATTTTTGGATATACAAACCCATGGGGAAAAAAACCAGAAACCCCCCACCCTCACCTATAAAAAATCCGTCCATATGGAGTAACATTTTTGACTGTATAAGAAATCGGAAAGGAAAGACTACTTTATTTTCTTCATTCTTTAAGAAAAATTGAGAGACTTAAAGATTCTAAATTAAAAGATAAATTACTTGAAGATACAAGAACAATGTTTAAAGAAATTAAATGAAAATTCTTTAAAGGACAAATAAAGATAACACAACTTGAACAACTAAGAGAAGAAGACATACAAGATCTTAAGATATAAACCCCTTATTTCTATCACAAGGAAAACAGAAAATAAACTTACAAGTTTACAAACAGAATTGTTAAAGTAAATGTTGAGTTGATTTAGAGTCAATGTAAGTTTTACAGTAAGAAAACATGCTGACCTAGGAAATTTTTACATTAGTAAATCGAGTGAACATATTGACAGCTAAAAAGCTTATAAGAATTATCACAGCTGTTTTTCAGTAGGAAAATTGATAAACTTTAGGAGTTGATGTATCAAAATAACGTTTTAATGATAGGTTTATATAGGAAACATTGTCAAATAGTTAACAAGTGGCAACAATTGCAGAAGAAGAAAAGAAGAAGAATTTCTTTTATCATTATGTCACCAGGGTTGTACAATACAAATGTGAACAATGCTGTAACATAAAAGAGAATACCTCCTAGCTTCTTAAGGCCTATGAAACACACAAAAAATCAATAAAAAACATAACAGGTTCATGATACATTACATTAAAAGACTTGAAATAATGGTATGCTTCCCTAAATAATTGCCTAAACTAAGTAGAAATTTGAAGAAAAAATGACAACACGCTATCCCCTGAGCTACAGAGACATGGAAAATGCCCAACTGAATTTTTCGAATTTTCTTCCAACCTAAAATGTTGATACGTATGGAAGCATCCTAGCGCCACAGTAAAAAATGTTTTATCCCCTAATTAGGATATACCATCACCTAATTAGGACTTAATTATCGCCTAATTAGGACATAACTATCACTTAATTAGGAGAAACTATCTCCTAATTAGGAGATATTAAGTCCTAATTAGGACATACTAACTCCTAATTAGGAGATAGTTACCACCTAATGAGGACTTAATCATCGCCTAATTAGGACACAATTATCACCTAATTATGAAAAAATATGAACTTATTAGGAAATATTAAGTCCTACTTAGGACATACTATCTCCTAATTAATAGATAGTTATCACCTAATTAGGACTTAATCATCGCCTAATTAGGACATAACAATCACCTAATTATAAAAATGGATCAACTAATTAGGAAATATTAAGTCCTACTTAGGACATACTATCTCCTAATTAGGAGATATTAAGTCCTAATTAGGACATACTAACTCCTAATTAGAAGATAGTTATTTAGTAATTAGGACTTAGTTATCACCTAATTAGGACTTAGTTATCACCTAATTAGGACTTAGTTATCACCTAATTAGGACTTAGTTATCACCTAATTAGGAGTTAGTATTAAGTTAGTATCAAATGTAATGCCTCCGACTAACAGGTTACATTCATAAGCTTCCCTAAGTCATTGTCCAAAGGAAGTTGATATTGGAAGAAAAAATGCCAACGCTGATATTTGTATGAAGATAACAAGTTCATTTTGAAATATTTTTCTTATTTACAAAATGATGCATTCAAGGAATGTCATCCCTGGTGGGATTCGAACCCACGGCCTCTGGATTAGAAGTCCAGCGCGCTATCCCCTGCGCTACAGGGACATGGAAAATGACATCTGCAATTTCTCATTTTGTGTAAATTACCTACAGCGATTTTGCCTTTTACTGCCATCAAATGTAATGCCTCCGACAAGCAGTTTACATTCACAACCCAGCAAACAATTTTACGTTGTCACAACGTTGTGAAAGGGTGTCAGGAACGTAATTTCACTACGTTTATTTAACGTTATTTGTAGATTCCTTTTTACGTAATTTTTACGTATTTTTGTGACGTTACAAAACCAACCGTCAGGTAACATTATTTAGTAACGTTAATTGACGTCATTTGTAGATTCCTTTTTACGTGACTTTTACGTGATTTTGTAACGTAACACATCCAACTTTCTTGCAACGTTATTTTGTAATGTTATTTCACGTAATTTGTAGATTCCTTTTTACGTAATTTTTACGTTATTTTGTAATGTTGTTAACCAAATGTTCTGACAACGATTTTGTTGAAACTTTTATTGACGTTATTTGTAGCTTTTTTAAAGGTTATTCAAACCTTGATTTCTAATGTTACAATACCAACGTTCAGGCAACATCAGATGTACATCGTTTATAGATTCCTTTTTTCGTTATTTAAACCTTTTGTTTTGATGTCAAATAACATGTTTGAGCAACGTTGTAAAACATTATTAATCTACGTCCCCTGAATGTTGGAAGGCAACGTCCCCTGGACATTTTGAACCTACGTACCCTCGACGTTGTTATCCAATTTCCTCTGAATGTTGTGAGGCAACATCCTCGTAATGTTGTAAACTTACGTCCCCTGAATGTTAAAAGGCAACGGCCCCTGAATGATGTATAGAAACGTCCCCTGAATGATGTATAACAACGTCCCCTAAATGTTGCAAACGTATGTCCCCTGATTGTTCTATAGCAACATCCCCTGAATGTTGAAAGGCAACGTTCCCTGAATGTAGTAAAGCAACGTCCGTTGAATGTTTTAAACCAATGACCCCTGAATGTTGAAAGGCAACGCCCCCTGGATATTTTGAACCGACGTACCCTCAACGTTGTTATCCAATTTTCTCTGAATGTTGTGAGGCAACATCCTCGGAATATTGTAAACTTACGTCCCCTGAATGTTAAAAGGCAACGGCCCCTGAATGATGTATAGAAACGTCCCCTGAATGATGTATAGAAACGTCCCTGAATGATGTATAGCAACGTCCCCTAAATGTTGCAAACGTATGTCCCCTGATTGTACTATAGCAACATCCCCTGAATGTTGAAAGGCAACGTTCCCTGAATGTAGTAAAGCAACGTCCGTTGAATGTTCAAAACCAATGTCCCCTGAATGTAGTATAGTAACATCAGCTGAATGTAGCATAGCAACGTCAGCTAAAAGTTGAAAACAAACGTCAGCTGAAAGTTGTAAACCAACGTCAGCTAAAAGTTGTAAACCAACGTCAGCTGAACATTAAAAATCAAAGTTACCTGAATGTAATATAACAATATTACTAAATGTTATAAACAAACGTCTAATGGACATTGTAACCCAATGTCCCCTGGATGTAGAATAGGAACGTCACCTGAATGTTGTAAAGCAATGTCTGCTTGACAATGTTAATCAACATCCATACAATTCCTCTCTTCTACATATTTGAAGTTGCCTCTGGTGAAGAACAAATTTGGTTCATGACATTGAAAGTCCTCTTTATGGGAAGAATCAATTTAAGTTAAATATTGGGGGTATTGCAATAGAAAGTTTTAACTTAAACAAGATCAGGAGCACTTGTGAGATTCAACTTCAACACATGCAATAAAGAGAAATACCGGAGAGGACAATAAGACGAACTCTGAGAAAAAATTGGAATATGATAACATGTACAATTGTTTTATTCCATAGTACAGAGTATCTACAAACTGCATAATTATTTCCTTTCTGAAGCTTGATTTGCTGACTGGATTGGCATTTTCATTTCCATACCTGAAACCAAAAAAAGAAGAATCATTGTTTGTTTATTAGTGCTTACTTTCAAGGCACCCTGCTACATCAGTGTATTTGAATCTACAGAGCCCCTTCAATATCCCAGTATCCATCCCGGTGATTGAACTATTTAAATAGGTGAAGATACAATGAATTTATTATACAAAAGAGAACATCCTCTCCTATTCTCTCTCCACAGAGGCAGCTCCATCATACCTGTTCTAATAAAAACAATTTTTATTGTCCTAGAAATGTAGAAACCTGAATGGCTGCAATCAAAGATGCTCTTTTAATTGTTATCATTCAAAAAGGCATGTTATTTTGGGAAAGCTAAACTTTGTTCCAATGTGCACTTTGCACTTGTAGTCTTCTTTACAGAACAATGCAGCATTTCAAAGGCCTCTAGGACAACAATTATCCATGCATGGTTTTTTCAATTGGCTGAAATATTGCAATATGTTGCTACTAGGCCAACCTGCTAAAGCCAGACAGGAGCTTGTAATAAAAACAAGGTCAGTAATGGAATTTATGACAAAGCTACCTCTATTGGGAGAGAATTCATACTGTATCCATCTGTTCAAACCCAAAAATCTGTGATTTTCTTAAGACTTATTTACCATGTTCTACTGAAATGGAGAGAGTTAATTCAGACCACCACAACTAAATCTGTAGTCAAGTCAAACTGATGAAACCCGAGATAGATACAAATATGTGCATCCTGGCTGCATGTGAGGCCCCCTACCAAAACCCTTAATCCATCAACAATAATATCTATATTTGCCACTTTTCCATTGAAAATCCAATAAGGTAAATCTAGTCTAATATGATAGACGAGACAAGTGTAAAAGAAAGCAGAGCTCTCGTATCCCCGCTTCCAAGAGAATTCGAAAACAGGAAAATAAATGGTACAAGACAGGAGTTGACTAAGAATAGCGAGAAACAGTCTTCATAACATGGAATAAGTCACCACGGAAGAATTTTGTAGTTATAAAGTTGAACCCTTCATCAGACTGTTAAAGAGGCGTTTTGAAATGTTGTCAGCTTTTAAAATAAGTAAAGAAATGAGCACAGCTCGCATACCCCCGCTTCAAATTACATTCTGGCTTTCTTTTTCCAAAAGGCACACCTATGGATCAAGGTTGATAAGTGTATGAAGTTTGGTGAAGATAAAATGTTTAGTTTAGAAGATATACTCTGGAAAAAGGACTTTGTCACTGTTTTAGTTATGTTTAGATGGAAACCGCAAAAAATACAAAACATTTAATGGTCTAATCCTCAAAAGGCACATCTAGGGATCATGGTTGATAAGTGTATAAAGTTTGGTGAAGGTAGCATGTATAGTTAAGCAGTGTCCATTCCAGGACTGGAAGACAAGGGGGGATTAGTTGCCCCCTGATGAAAAAAAAAGGGGGGGATTTTCAAAAAGTATGGGAGAGGGGGTAGTTAATTGGTTGCTTTTGAAAACTGGAAATATTCAGTTTCTGTAACTTCATCAGATTTTAACGAGTTTTACACGGTATTGGTTTGTAACAAGTGAATAACCGTTAATCGATTCATGTCAGCGCTTCACCTACACAAATAATTACATGTTGGCAAGGTTGAAAACAGTACATTCATGCAAATATTTATCGGAAATCACAGAAAATATTTTGTTAAAAGATATCACGCTTCTCAGAGTCTTAATATGAATTCTTCAATAATCAATTCGGTCCCGTAAATATGATCAACAAAATAAGAACCAAAACAAAATATCACTGATGATAGCATTGATGAGATCAGTATTGATAGAACCAATTATTATAACATATTTTCAAATGAAACCTACGGTCTTACATTCATTTGTAAAGAATTAAACTTTGAAAGCTAAGATCAAAACAGGAGATATAAAAAGTACAGCAATTTGGTAGATGTTTGTATCAAGCATTATGATAGGCTTAGATTACGTGATCTTCACAGGAGGGCCAACCACTGACATGAAATGCATCGGTAACTACCCGCTGTGAGATATGATTTTACAATTGTTAATTTAAGTTAATATATAAGTTAATTATTTTTAACATCACAACAATACTCTGGGAAAAATAAAGCTTTTTTGCAGGGATTATATCTCTATTTATAAAAGATAAGTCAAAATAAATGACTTTTTTATGTGGGGCGATTTGATTTTTTTGTTCATGTCAACCGCGCGATCAAGTGTCCTAGATTGGACACTGGTTAAGGATATTGGCTCCTGACAAAGATTTGTGACGGACAGACGGATGGACAGAATGAATGCTACTTACCCCAGCATAAGCGGTAAGGCCGGGGGTATAATTAAATTTTTATAAATAATATACATTGTTAACCATTACCTAGCTTAATTGAAGTTATCTTCAGTTTTCTTAAATAGTGTACCATTATTTCGGGTATCACATGAACTTCTATTATGTTTGGTGTATGTATACTGAAAGAGAAACCCTCCAGGTAAAATCTATAGTGTTACTGATCTAAACATGTTTCAATTGAAACTTAACTTTTAAAAATTCCTTTGAGGGTCTAACGCTCAAGGGCACATTTTGAATTATGACTGATTCTTGTATTAATTTTGGTGATGCTTAAATGAAGAGTTTAGAAAATAATAATGCTGTGGACATAAGCCAAAGTCTTAGAGTCACTGTTTCAGTCATGTTTCCCTGGAAACCACAAAACATAATATTCATTTGCAGGTGTAATCCTAAAACGCACTTCTAGGGATTATGACAGATATGAGTATGAAGTTTAGTGAAGCTAGTATGCGTAGATCAGGAGATACATTTTAAACAAAGTTCTAGAAGGCAGACAGACTTACAGAATGAACGCTATATACCTGTGCCGACACTGCAAGGGAAGGTATTATGAATGAGAACAGAGGAATTTATGGCAATTACGTACTTCCATCTGGTAAAGATAAAAGTAAAATGTATATGTAATTTGCTAGAAATTAGTCATCTTGGCAAAGCATATCATCATCAGTTTATTAATGTGTATTCTCTGTATACATGAAAGCATGAACGGTACATTTTCAGTCAAGTACCTCACAACTCTATTTCAGTGACAAATTCTGTTTATTGGCTAATATTTTACCCTTAAACTTGCTTAAAATGTTATATTACAGGCGAGCTTTAATTCTATTCAAAATGAGAGTGAATTTTTCATGAATTTCATAATGTTAAATAGAGCCAAATTATTGACTATTACCAGAGATAAGTACACATCCCCTTTGTAAAGTTGCATCTTTTTCTCTCAAGTGTCCAAATGATGATAATTTCTTATTTTCTTAAATGTTTAGCGAAATTTCATCAATTTACATATATAAGCTAAATATAAAATATAAAAGAAAAACATGACTAGAGATACCCTCAAAGTCCGTCTTATTTCTTCTCAGAGGCCCTGGGTCTTCCAAACTCACATGTAAACAGTTTATCATAGAAAGTCCTATGATTTGTCCCATACAGCTAAGATCATCACAAAATAAATAATGCATCAATGACCTTCACAGGCAAATGCAGTTCATTAATGAATTCCTTTTATTTCCGAAATGGCTTTAGATATTGTCTGAGAAAACTTGTCCCCACTGGACCATCACATATGTTAATCAATACAAGTCTAATTGCGCATTCAAGGACCATAACTCTTTGAAAAATATCATTTCGGAAATGGCTTTTCAACTCGATCAAGAGAATAAACAGGTGTGTCCAAAACCAAAATTATATTCATTTAAGTGTGATACTGTCTGAGAAATTTTTTACCCATTGAGGCATCAGACCTGTTAATCACTACAAGTTGAATTGTGCATTCAAAAGCCACAAATCTGTGTAAAATAATATTTCAGAAATCGCTTTCGAACTCGATCAAGCGCATCAACAGATGTATCCAAAACCAAAATGTATTTACTCTAGGTGTTATAGTTTCTGAGTAAAGGATTCTGTCCCCATTGAAGCAACAGACCTGTTAATCACTCGAAGTCCAATAGAGCAATCAATGGCCACAACTCTTTAAAAATTAAAATTGCTTTAGAACTCTTTAGAACTCAATTAAGTGCACATCAGATGTATCAATACAGTATCCAAAACCAAAATTTCATTTACCTAAGTGTGATACTGTCTGAGAAAATATGTCCCAATTGAAGCATCAGATAGACCTGTTAATCGCTTCACGTCCAATAACAGAAATAAGGGCAATTTTGAACTCAATCAAGAGTATCATCAGGTGTATCAAAAACAACAAAATGTCACTCCACTAGGTGTTATAGAGTAAAGGATTCTGTCCCCATTGAAGCAACAGACTGCTAATCGCTCAAAGTCCATTGAGCAATCAATGGCTATAACTCTTTAAAAAATAATTTTCAAACTCACTCAAGAGTTACTGAGTATCATCAGTTGTAATCATAACCAACATTTCACTTCTCTAGGTGAAACAGTTCCTGAGAAAATCTGTCCCCAAGTTGGAGCAACAGATCTGTTAATCACTAGAAGTCGAATTGCGCATTTGTAGGGCCATAACTCTGTCACAAATATAATATCGGAAATGGCTTTTGAACTCGATCAAGAGTATCATCAGGTGTATCCAAAACCAAAATGTAACTAATCTAAGTGTTATAGTTGCTGAGTAAACGAATCTGTCCCCTTTGTACACCTTATAGCTAAGGTTAAATAAGTTAATGTAATAGTTTCTGAGAAAATCTGTATTATTACTAAGCAATACCAACCAATATCACTGGTAGGGACTTGAAGGGAATACGAAATAGTATGGAGGAATAAGTTTTTCCCCTAATGTCTATAATAGGGGCAGACTAATAAAAAATTATATTAATCTTCTATTACCTTCATATTACAATTAATACATAAAAGCTGATCATTATCAATAGCATTGTCGTACCTTAGTTTACTAATCTTAAGTTTGTGTGACTGGAATCTGAATTTACAAAATATTTGTAGGAGATCCTTTTGACAAAATAATTCTAAAACATATTTCTCTGTATGTAACAGTGATTTAAAGCTAGAGTAGAATCTGAAATCATTCCTTTCAACAAATCTGCTATGCCAATCTTGGAACTGAATATCTTTGCACCGTACCAGGAAAGTCTGCATGAATAAATCTTAATTGCCTAAATCCTGCGATATCCAAACATATGAAAATCCCATTGAAAACAATAACATACAAATTCCTGTTACCCAGTTAGCTTTTCCATTACTATCCTGTAATCTAAGCATTTCGTAGCATGCTTTAGGATTCCGACTTCTGTCCATTATACACACGAGCCGATACCAAAATCCGACACAGCGACTGAAATAATTCATACAAACCGGATGCCTTCCAACATCGCCTAGTACAACACGATTTGGAGTAAATTTAGAAATATTAAGAAAACTTTTGAACTTTCTCGATTTCACCTCTGAAAGTAAACCCCCAAATTTAGGAACCATATAACATTATTGGCATTATCTTTGTATCAAATATTTTATATTTATATTTGGATCGGTTGTGGTATATTAAAGAACACATGAATTCGCCCCTTATATTTCTCAAAGTATTTATCCAATTTATCATGGGCGTTACTATTGATCAAAATAAGTACAGTTTACACATTTTTTGTTTTTTTAAGTAGCTGCACAATTTAATCCAGGAAAATATGAGAAAGTCAAATTTATCAGGGGAGTATATGTTTTTAGACATACAATGAAAAGAGGTGTCCCATAATGTATCACAATAATCATCCTTGCAATACTGTTCTATCGATAGGGAGCCTCATACACTATTGATATATCAATAGTAAGGTAAACTATTGATACTATTGAAAGTGAAATTTTTCCTGGATTAGTTATATCCTTAATGACTTTTCCAAATATTTCAAGCATGTTCATTTGAATTCATTTCATTTCTTAATGTTAAAGATGAGAAATTTTCTTTTAGACTTATGAACCCTGGTTGCAATTGTGGATGATTGCTGAAATCTGTATTAATTAGATTATCCTCATGAAATCTTTGGAAATCACAGCTGAAATACATTGGATCTAAAACTATCGCAACTAATCAATTGCAATAGTGGGACACAATTGTATAGTCTATCCCTATTGCAATAGTAGACTGCAATAGTCTCGCTATCGCAATAGTCAAATTAGGCCAGTAGTCACCCCTACATTTCAACTAGTTCAAGAAATCTAAATGTCCTTTTCTCATATGATATTCTTAAAGAATTGAGGTTTAGTACCTCCTGTCACATCCATATCTAAAAGAGTGAAAACCTCACATTCTGACAGAGTTTTGTGCCGCTAAAACCCTCGCCAAGTAGGAAAAGTATGCAATATAAATTGTTAGATGATTATAAAACTGTAATCTTAAATCAGCCCTTCATAACTCAAATATTTAGTTGAAAACTTTCATAAGCTGTACCAATCATTTGTACTGAATCAAAGCTACGCAAGATTATTGTTCAATAGCCTTGAAGTTGCATTGTGCTCAGGCTTTATGATTTTCAAATTCTGGTCTGAATGTTGCGCTTCCACAAAAAGTTTTAAAACAATGAAAATCATATCATGAAAAAGTTGAAAACCCAAAAAAGGCACATCAAGTGGGAATGATCGATTCACATACCATATTTAAAGGAGCTGATTCAAAAAGGTTTGCAGTTCTTGTCCAGAAACAAAATTCTATGTTGAAATGACAAAAAAGGTAGGGAGAATTTGAAAACACCAAAACACAACTGATGACTTTTCCACATATCAAATATGAAAAGGCTTGCTCAGACAATGGAGGTCATTTCTAAATTCCCCAACAATTGTTGGGGGCTCTCCAGAAAAGAATGTTCATACTTCTTTCATCCCTTACGTGTCCTGGTGCCCACACACAAGTTTTAAGCTTTGACAAGAGTTAGGAGAGAGAATTCTGAATTGCAAAAAGTTTATAAAAAAAAAGCCCATGTAGCCTTATAGACCTGATGAGATTCACAGCTAAACTTCCCTTGAATAATTAACACTGTTTAACCTCTTACCTTGGATAACCTTCAAATGAAGTCGGAATCTAAGCTCAATATCACTCTGCCTGAAAACTATTTACCAGACTGTTTTGCAGCAATAAACCTTACTACAATCGAAAATAAAGCAAGGAATTTCCAGTTTAAGTTAACCCATAGAATAGTCTCAACAAGATCCTTTTTATTTAAAGTCGGTATATGTCAGGACAATAACTGTACCTTTTGCGGTAGAGAAATTGAAACATTCGAGCATTTATTTTATTCATGTGAGAAAACTAAAAACCTTATTTCACAGTTAGAATCATGGTACCTCTCAAAAACTAGAGCCAGCCTTGATATTGATATTACAAAATTTCTATTCGAGGACCCAAAGGCAATTGTATTAATAAATCACATTTACATGATCACAAAAGAATATATCAATAAAACTTACTTCCAATGCTTTAAACTTCAACAATCTGATGCATTGCATAACATATCACTATCACTTAGAAAAGTACATATATTCGGAGGAAAACCCCAAATTTAAACAAAATGGTCATGGCACCGTGAGTTTCTTTTACTCTTGCCCTCTGTAACTGTCCACTATCTCCTGTCTATCTCTATCTCAGTCTTAACAATTTATCAACAATTTAACTTTCATATGTTGAAATCATACAATTTGTTTGTACGATTCTCTTGTAATAAAAAAAAAAGTCCAGGGAAAACGAAAAACCCAAAAAATAACCAACACTGTTTAAGCTCTGCTCACTTGAAGACAGCATTTCACCTCAGGAGGTATTTGTTTATGAAACAGTTTTCTTGCTTGACAAATGCCTTTAATCCTGAAAAGTTAAAATCCAAATTGTGACCTATGTTTTACCTTCTGGATTTATAAATGATTAGGTTCAGATTTAATATCAACAATATGATAATTTACGCCAAATATGACTGTCAAATCTCAGAATCAAACAGTGCAACAGAGAGACAGAAGTTAATTCTATTCAATGCAGTGCTGTTCCCTGAAGATAATAGTTGGTGTTCATATGGTCCACTACACATTAGATTGGACAATTACCAATGACAACAGTCTCCCACACCTTTACAATTTTAAGGGATATAATAGACAACTTACTTACACAGTTAAAATTAACAGAAACCAAAGCTGTTCCTGCCTCACTCCCACTTAGACGGGACAACTCTGTTTTTCACCATTGCAATTTTGTCTATCATCTTTCTGTCACCTGTTCAAATGAAAAAAATAGATATTTGCGTTAATATGGAAACAAATATCATTTAAGAGAATATTGGTTCAGAAT
Organism: Phorcus lineatus; assembly: GCA_921293015.1. NCBI lineage: Eukaryota > Metazoa > Mollusca > Gastropoda > Trochida > Trochidae > Phorcus > Phorcus lineatus. The sequence goes on from OV121094.1 coordinate 34,499,663, forward strand.
GATTTTGTTTCAGCTCATGTTTCTTACGCTAGAAAAAAATAATTATTTTATGTTTATAAGTTACTGCGTTTTCAAGGTCATAATCTTTAAAAATCAATGCTATTTTATGAATGCTGGTGAAATTTATCAAAAGAATTTTCTTTATCAGTCATTTTTTAAAATAAAATATGTAATAACGACCCCCATTTGTCAATCTATCTTTGATGGAGCCCATTATTTTCAATAAGCCTTAGGCATGCACATATCAAACTAGCAATTTTAAATAAGACAAACTCACTTTACAAAGAGTGTGCCTTCAATCTTGTCTTGTCAATAGCATGAAATTTTAACAGATTTTGCAAGTTCAATACAGGTTTCACCAAGAATGGCATCTGCAAACAGCAAGTCTCTCACCTTCAGCCTATACTGTAACTTGTGTAGATCCTGTGGAGTAAACCAATAAAAGCTTCCAGCATCCTTGCCCTCTAGGGACAGTACCTCCTCCTCAACGTTAGAGGTCATTTCTGCAATAAAAGGCAGAAGTAGGTGAAAAAAGGTTAGCACACCAAAAGGCAAATATTTCATTGACATGCCAGCTAAGATAACAGACTCAAAAAGATATCATGGTTAATATGCCCAAGAACCAAGTGTAAGCATGATCTAAAAACATCTGATGTGGCCATCATTAATATATATATATATATATAAAATTATATGGTCCATAATGTGCAAATCACCGAACAAGCAATATAAACTGTTATCTAATATATTTAGTTTGGTGGCGTCCACTTCTCCACTTCTGCAATGCAACCTCCCAGCAACAAAAAACAGCTAAGGGATTTCAGCAGTTCTTGTTGAGAAAAAGATAGAGCCATGGACCATTAACCCCTCAGCCTTTCCATATAGACATTACATCATATTAAATCAAGTTAAATAATTTTTTATTTTTTTAAAAATCTCAGTTGATCATCCTCATTGGCCAAAGAGTTTGCACACAAATTTAAGCTTTCTACAGCTTTTTATTCATTCTTGAGAAGTTAATGACATATTAAGGAAGGGAAAAAATACAATTTGTAGGGCATGAAATACCAGGCTCACACAAGGGGCCACATAGTCTCTAAATCTGCCATTCATAATTTGTCCTTGGCCAATGTGTCTGGACGCAAGATTTCAGCCTTTTTAAATGTTTTAAGATAAAGTATGTTTTTTTGAAGGGCATGGCTCCTCATGCCCTGTTTGAGGGCTACCAGGTCAGTGAATTACAATTAATAAAGCCCTGAGTGGTCTGTGTGCAGAAGATTTCAGCTCTCGAAAGATAGCTGAAGTTGGAAACACAATGCAAATGTGTCCGAAGTTTCAAATGAATTGACAGATGGATATGCTTTCAGGCCTGATGAAATAAAGATGTCTGTTTGACAATAGAATGTATCTAGATATTCTCTTACTATGATTTTTTTTAATCAATTACCATTGCCATAGACTTCTTTAATTATTTTAAAATTGCAAATATAATGTATGAGAACCTGCCAACTGTTAGGGATTCCAATAAAATTTATGCTTTGGCAGATGAAAAACCCTTATATAAGCAATCTGCTGATGGTGTTGTCATCTTTCTCAGAATATCCCAATGGTCCTTCTGGGTAGCTATCCTTTACACCTACAACAGATCATTATGAATTTCATGAAAGTATGAAAATAAAACCACTATTAAGTCCTAAAACTTAAGACAGTTCCGTAGACAAAATACAACGCAATGTGGTACTCAAAACATTTAGTAAAGAATTAAAATTACACTTAAGAAGTACAAATGGCTTATTACAAAATTATTACATGTCAAACTAGCACTTTCTGAAGCTCATAACATCAGGCTATTCAATCTTGAAGTCTAGCAAGTGAAACAGGAGTAGAAGCGGACACCTATTTCCTAAAGAAAACTGATCATCTAATTGGTAACTGATTGACATAAGCATTGTAAGAAGTCCTAGAGGGAGTCTTGAGGAAATAAATTGCCCACCTTCTGGCTTTGTTTACCTTAAAACTTTAAAAATAGCCACTGACTCTGAAGCTCACCATGATATGTTTGTTTGAGGTGGACATTAACATAAAAATGACAGTTTGAGTGGCATATTTTAGTGTTTGATAATGTTGAAGAAACTATCTTGTAGGTGAGTTGATGAAAAAGGAGTTTTGTATTTGGTTTAAGTTTTATGATTTATCTGCTGTGCTGAATTTAGCCTTTCCAAAAATTACAAATAACGGATCCCCTTTGTGCAATGTAAGTGCCCAAACATTTTCAGCAGTTGTAGAGAATAACTAGTGATGTTCACAATGTGAAAAGTATAAGGATGACACCTGAAACTATGATATCATATTATGGTGAAATTACCTGCATTGTCCAACATCTAATTATGTGTACAGACTGGATTTTTCTGATAAAAATTTATCAGTCTCTATTCACATTGTGGTCAGGATACCAGTAAACACAACTTACAATGATATTTTTGTTTTGGGCGCATAATGGTAGAACTTCATTGTTTGAAATATAATGCAAGTCATTGATGACTTTTGATGATAGTTGGATAAGACTCACAGATAAAATTTATCAATTATTAAAGTCAACTAGAAATATGTGCATGTGATGCACAGCGATGTCCCCCTTCCAAACTTTTAATCCAACCTTATCATCTTATTGCCATTATTGCCAGAAACAATCCAAAGCAAACATACACTTTCAATGGTGCAGAAGGTAGAGTCTTATGTATTTGTCAATTTCTTTATTGTAGCAGGGTTGCATCTAGGATTTTAACAAAGTGGGGCATGTGCCCCATCTAACACAGAAAAGGGGGGCATCAGGTTTTTGTTTAGGGGCACTGAAATCAATGACTAAAATGAAGCATTCAGACTGTACCACATAACTGAAATCAGAACAAGTCCTTTTAACTGTTGCTAAATGTTTCATTTCAAATTCAATACAAATAGAAAATGAATATTAAATATTTACCCGATCTTAACTGTAATCGTTCGTATCTAACCATGGGCGATCTTTGACCCATTCTTGAATGAAACAGTACTTCCGTTTTTTGTCAACTTGTGAAATTTTACTAGGGGTTTGACCGCTGGTAGATCCATTTGTTCATCAGTATGTCGCGTATTTTCGATAATATCAACAAATTGGTCGTCATTTTTTTCGCTGTCATCATTTTGGTTTCGAAAGAAATGAAACAACGTTCTGGTTTTCTTTTTCGGCGCCGCCATTACTGCCAATGTCACCAGAAAGCATGGTAAGCTCACGTGACCGATTTGGCCAATGAAAATGGCTTTTGTTTATGCTTTGATATTTAGGCCAATCAAAACGCTTCTCTCAACCAACTTAGGTTAAAAACCGAAAGTGAGAAGTTCTTTAGACTCAAGTTTACCAGTTTACGTGAGTCACCTGTATCGTTTACAAATTACGTTTTGCAGACCTATTTTTTAATAATTTGAAGGATGTAAAAAAAAGATCATGATATGCCGTGTTGTTAATCAGAAAATGCGGCATTTACAGTAATTTTGCGGCACTAGTGGCGCACAATTTCTTTAAAAATGCGTCAATTGAAATATTTTTGCGGGGATGCCGCAATGCCGCACGGCTAGATGCAACCCTGTTGTAGGGAATGTGACATTTGATATTCACACTGTCATCAAATATTATAATTAGCATCTACAGCCCCCAACATGCACCAAGTTCAAATTGTTTCCATGGAAACCAAGTAAAATGAAAATATTAGAAATAATCAAAGTAGCAAAAGGCACCACCCAAGCACTAAAACTAACAATATAGCAGGCTTAGTACAATAATACTCATTAAATAATAAAACTCATTTAGATACAGGTAGGAAAATTACACTACCCCCATATAAACAAAGTTGAAATTGTTTCCATTGAAACCAGAAAATTCAAATATATATAAAAAAAATTAGTAACTAAAATAACAAAATGTACTACTCCACCACTAGACCTAAACACATAACAAGTTTCGAAAAAATTATTGAATGTTTTTTTAGATATGTTCCGGAAACAAAAAAGCTTTCGGAATTACGGATTTATGGAACCACGGATGGAATGAAAACATTATTCCCCTGCAAAGCTTTGTGAGGGACATAATAACCAAGAATATTATTTTGGGAGGGGTGCACGCAGTGCATCCTATAGGTGTAACAAGTAAAACTACTGAAATAATTACTTCTGATCAAAGAAGATGTGTCCACAGGAAAATTAGTTTTCATATATGTAAGTTCATTCCAAATTTTCGTGTATAATTGTTTCACCTTAACAATGTATCAAAATTACAATCCTCAACATTTACTATATTTCAAAGTATTTTTGGATCCACCAAGTCAAAGATTTATGGCTATTTTACCTTTGGTGCTGTTTCCAACTCTCCAGCTGTGGGGTTGGCTGCTGATATCAAACATGTTTGAACAGCTCAGGCGTGTCGCATCCATTTTAGCTAAGCTTGTCACTGCTGAAAGTAAAGCTGCAAGGAAATAAAACTTGCATAATTATCAATACTAACTAAACAAAATATTCAGCTGGGTCATTTTTCAACGGAAAGAAACTGTTAGCACAGGAGAATGAAAATGGAAACCAATACACATGAATCATCTACCTCTTCCGCTGGTTGGAAAATTTAGACACTTATAGCATAAAAAACGAGCAGGTGCTCGTTGATTTGTGATCAAAAACACGTTGCAAACTTTTCATTTATCACTTCTTTATAAAACAAGATTTGAGAGTAATAATATGTTCGTCATGTGAAAGGCCCTTGAAAAGTGTTTCAGAAAATGCTTACTTTTTATGATTAAAGAAACTTTGTCACGCACTTTTTTAATTTTTCAAATGTATGTCAAGGGGACAAATAACAATATCATGTCAATATGGCGAAGTCTGAAGGGCGTCACAAGACGCCAACAGCCCGGAGAAGTTAAAGATACACCAAGTTTCATTTAGCTGGGTTTGACAGTTTTAGAGTTTTGATCAGGAAACAAAATTTTTAGTAATATTTCGAAACCGATAATGATGATTAGAAATGATATAGAGACAAAAAAGGATAGAGCCATTTTGCTAAAATTACCCTGCTCCGTAGCTATACCATAAACATTTTTTAAATAATCAATATCTATGAATATATCAATTATACCAAAAATATCATCCCTCCTATAATGAGAGTAGTGCAGACATAATTTCGTTACAGAGACATATTTTCTAAACATACAAAATACTTACTTGAAAGTTGTTGAAGTAGGCCTACCTACTGAGCTACTACAAACACGTGGCCATGCAGTCCTTCCTATCCACCGAACTGAATGATTTGCCATTGTAGCTGACTTTCAGCGTTTTCCAACAACGAATCGCTTTCCCGTATTTGAATTTGGCATTTCAAAAACTTCTGAGGGATGATTAAGTAGACAGACTTCATAGCGGCGAGCTAAATCAAGCATGGTAATCATTCGTTCACGATGGCGCGACACAGATTACGTCACTTCCGCTCTATGCGTCCAGAACCTCGTGATTCGTGATTTCAAATCTTGAATTTCTTTCCGGAAACCGCGCCGAGCTTTTTTTGTTCCGAGTACTAGAACCAATTTTAACCACGTTGGTCCGAAAGGGAAAACACCCCATTAAACCCATAAATTAACCTTCTCATCCTGGTCAATGTTCTTGATGTATTTTCATGATATGATATACATTTCGAATATGATGTAAGGAATTGCCTCCTTTGTTATCGACGATATGGATACATAACAATTTCAAATAATTAAAAAGAACTTTCTTAGTAATTTATCAAAATAAAAATATCCCGTTCGGTTTCTTTTAAAACGGTTATTACTTATGTAAGAGAAAATGTCGAAAATGTTTGGAGTTTTTATAATTGTACATGTATGTTATATCATATATAAAGTAATTACAACCAACATCTCCAAAATACTTAAACAGTAAATATTGTCTGTAGATATCTAGATTTTCTCCTTTAAAATCGCAACACTCATTTATAAGACAAATTATGCATGGGCGAACCGAATGATCCTTTAGCTGAACTGTTCGTGTATTTGTATCCTTAGTTTAAAACAAAGTTTCTTTCTTTCTGCTTTCACAACGCAGCCTATATCTTCAACATGACGTTGCAACAATGTTATACTTATTTTGCTAACATCCCTCTTAACTCACTCACTTAGATGACCTGTAACAATAAATTATAAATAAGATCGAGATGAATAAACATTATCGTCATGTTACATTAAATCCCTCGTTGTTACTTAACAATCTTTTTTTATGAATGTGCTTTTGTTTTAAAATTCGGGGTTAACTTATGCGTGCTAAAATTGTTTTAAGCCTAAATGATTCATCTTTTATAGAATAAATTCCCGAGGAAGTCTTTTTTTTCACTGAAACAATACGTTTTATTTACTTGCGTGAAACACTGTACATAATCGCCTGTCCTGAATATTCGCCGAATTAGATTATGGAAAACGTTGTTAAAAGTCCCGTCCCTTTTAGAATTAACACCTAAACTAATCATGTGATTTTGATAAGATTTGAAAGAGGATGCTGAATATAAGAAGATGTATATTTTGTCAAATTTGCAAATATTTTTGCCAAATTGAATTTAATGGAAAAACGTGATGTATCATGATTTTTTTCCCATTTTGGCTTGTTAATTGTCACATTCATCACAGAGATTAAGAAATACATGAAAGTCCATTAAGATATACATTTTTGGCAAATATAATTAATAACATCATTAAATACTGTAATAATCCAGTCCTCTCTGCATGTCAGGATATAGGTCTTTTGGTATTTGAATGTGTATGATTATAACACACATGATTTGAAAATAATTTCTTGAATTTTTGTGGTAATGCCTAACACATGTTGATTTATTTTGTTGTGGATTTAACAATTCCTTTTTGTATTCATTAAAACATTTCAATGACATGCATATACTTCAGCAAAATACTATTAAGGATGTCTGTTCCTCAAACTTAAAGTATTAAACTTTTTTTCTAACTTGTTTTTTTCAAAGGTATAGTGTATTTGCTTGAAATATCCATCCCAAAAAATAGGGGTTAGTGTGGGTTATTTCGAGATAATTTAAGACAAAGATTCATCTGTCAGTCAGAGTTTTAACATGGGAGTCTCTGAGGAAATGATGACCTTGTAGGAGAAAACTTAAATTTTAATTAGTTCCTGTATTAAACTTTTTTTTAAAATGAAATAATGATAGAGTTAACACAATTTTCTTCAAGAAAAAAGTAAAAAATATGTATGGTAATGTGGGTTTTTAGCCGCTACGGCACATCATGTTTTCAAACATTTCAATTTAATCATCAACATAAAGCTATTTTTGGACTAAAAACATGCTTTCTCCCACTTATTATCTTAAAATACACCTGAATGGATTCATTCAAATAATATTCATTCAACAACATCTACTTTCTAAGAAAAACAGATAACAGAACTTGTTAAAATAATAGTTACAATTAAAATTGCAGGCTCAGCAAAATTGTGAATTATTTCAAAATGAAACTATAAATATTCATTCAAATAAAGAAATTACCGCTTCAGTTTTGTTTAATATATAAGAACATTGTGATTTAGGGTTTTATTTGAATTTTGGAACTGTGACTGAGGAGCGAACATCTTTAAAGGAATCTTCATCTTCACTACAGTCATAGAAAAAGCATAATTAAGTTCATAAAACATTGCGCCAGTCGCGGGGGATATTGCTCGTCCATGTCATCTGCTTGTTTCCCATTTTAATAGGGCCAAATGACAGAGGTTCGGACAGAGTTTCGATTCAAATATTTTTATAAACGATAATTTGATAAAAGTAAATATGAGCAAACCAAACTATCAACAAGTTGTATTTATATAGGAGTTCTATCTTCAAATGAAGACATTATCTCAGACATTAAAAAACACGCAGTGAGTAATTCATGTACAATAATATCAAGGTTTTCCGTATACATAAATTAATTTGTCATTTCTTCAGAGCAATGTTAAATCTTCCCAACACTGACGCATGCGGTGTTACAGCCTTATGACGTCAAAATCACTTTTGTGGGCATTTGACGCAAAAACGCCGTAATCGCTAAACCGTATGTGTTTACATGTGTTAGTCGTATGCATGTTTCCAGAACTTCTTTTGGTTGAATTAACTCATTACAAGTCCGTAAAAAGAAAATATAAAATGCCGAACCATGGTCAAAACTGTCCGAAGCAAGGTAATTTCGACCTCCGATTAATATCTCAGCATTTACTTATATATCCCCATTAAATTTACCCATATTCAGCACAGCTTGATTGTTTGTTGTTTCTTTTTGTTTCTGAATACAGTTTAAGATGTTTTGGCGCTTCCTATATATATATTTCCTAACCTGATAGTGATACATGTAGTCAACATTAACGTTGAAAGAAAATGTTTAATATTTGGCCAATTTCTTACATGTATCTGTAACTTGTACATAATAGCAAAAAATCGATTAGATAAACTACCTACAATCAAATGTCTATTCAACGAAAAGAATAAAATATCATACTAAAATTAATATGTTAAAACAAATATTTTGCCGACAATGCAGTTATTATTGCCTCAGCTCATATAGTTGAAATTGTTCTAAGTTCGGGCGACCTCGGGTGGTGTCCGAAATCAGGTAAGTTTGCCGTATATAATATATTGCATGACAGCTTTGCAAATATATCCATTTGGGCCTATGGTCTACGTTAGAAATGATCATAGTTATATAGCTGTCAGCATGTCCGTACTTCCATCCGTCCGATCATTTGTTTGTCTTTCACCCCCGATTATAACGTTCAACAGTCTGAGAGTCATGCGAAATTTGAATTATGGAGTCAATTAGTTGTATAATTACCTCATTTTATATGTGTTTTGGCTTTGTGCTTTCGAAATGTATGTAAATTTCTAAGTTTATGAACTCATAAAATTTTCACCTCGATTCCACGAGGAAGTCGAGTTTATCCGCCAATACAATTATAATTGCCGGCTCTCAAAAACTCTGAACCATATTCCATATAAAAGGCTGTTCAACGATTGGTTTTTACCTTTTCTATCTGAATGGTTTTTTAAAAATCTGTTGTTAAGAGAGTATCACTGTTTGGTGTTTTCAAATAGGTCAATGTATGGAGATTTGCCTCCATAGTGTAAATAGCATGAGTGAAATCAAAAGTTTCTTAATAGTCAAGTCTTCCGAAATTAGTCTCAACTGACGTAATTCTTCATTTCATTCATAGTTATTCAACAATGACAAGGCCAGCATGCTTACCACTGCACCACCATGCTTTATGCTTGTCTATGAATAACTATTTTTGACTATTATCTCATCCTTGTGTCCCATGTTATCAAGAAAATTAACACCCGTTAGTAAGAACCTCAGAAATTATTTTTTTACCAAATCGGTTTCAAGAAGAGAAAACGACTCCAAGAACTTTTAATCCGTATCATTGCTCCAATATCTATACTGGTTGTTGGTCAAGTCGGACAATTTACTACACACAGCCGCATGTAGAGGACAGCTAAATGTGACAGAAGCAGGTTTTAAAAAAATCCAACACGAGGCCTACCAAACTGTTAGTTTATTACTTCAACATCAGCTAAAGATATATAAAGTAGCTACACTTTACGATAATGATATTCCTTATAATCTACATAGTTTGATAAAAATCCGTATTCATTTTCCATATCCAAAAGTATTCATAACAAGGTATGTTTTTTTCTTATCCCAATATACCTCGACCCACTAACAACAAAGGACCTGTTTCAGAATACATTCCAAATTAGCATATTTTGCAGCCTCGGAGTTTCGGGGTCGTATATACTTGTATAGTCACCTTTAATTGTAAATCACGTAATTGATTTTAGCTTGCATAACATTTGAAAAAAAACCAATAAAATTTTTTAAAAAAACATAGGAACTAATTTCGTTGCATTTAAGTACTCAGCTTGATAGCAAAAGATATCAAACTTGCAATTGAATAGTAACTTGATTGGAAGTAGATTTGTCGTGCATTTGAAGTCTGCACAGAGCTATAGCATGCGATGCTTTTTTTTAAAGAAAAATATGTATACGTATGTCCAACAGTTTCCATTCATGTTTGATAATATACATAATGTTGAAATTCGAACAACTTGTTTGAATACTTAATTTCTGACTGACAGCAAATTGAAGTCGCAATATTTTTTATGAACTTACCCGGTATCAACATTAAAATGATATCATACAAACAGATTTATGTTTGCGGGACATTACTGTTTGTGTGATTCGCTTATAAGCAATTTCCTAAAAAATACTAATAAATACGTAGAAGTTCGTAAAATGAATAATTATTTCCCCAAAAGCTCGCTAACATAACGTGTTGAGAAAGTTGAATCAATTTACTTAACAATGAGATGGGGAAGCCGCATCGTTGAAATTCGTTTATCTGAAAGTTTTCCTAATAACAAAGATACATATCATTTGCTAACATATATTATGAAGAGAACATTTGGGGAAACGTACAATTTGCATCTCTTGTCAGATAATTAAATTTGCACACAATCTTATTTTTTGAACGAACCGGTGATAGCTCAATCGTTAAAGGACACGATTTTCCCACCATTAGCTAAGTAACATGTTTTCTGTTTAAAGAGCCACTCCGTGAGTTGTTGGAGTCATATATGCCAAACTTACTCATTAAAATGGTGTCATTTGATCGCGAAGTATCGACTGTTACCAACTAGACACATTTTAAAGCTAATTGTTTTTTTACAGTGACAATATGAAGGTAGAACGTCGCAATTATGATCGAAAACCGGACAGTGGCGCGCGTCAAATAGTCAAACGTAATTTTAGAGACTTATCTAAAAACAGCCCGGATGGAATTTAGGAGTTGATAGCGTTTATTAGGTTATATAACAAGTATCCATGTATATTGGACGTTATATCTACACCTCTGTGCATTTATAAGGCTGTTTTTAGATTTTCATGGACAACCAGTATTTGTCATACATATGTCTTTTTGACATGAAATGTTAAGATGTTTTGATTTTATATCACCACATATGACATTTAGGTTCGTATAAAAGGTAAATAATATGTTATGAAAATCACGGAGTGGCTCTTTAACTGTTCGCTATTTTAATTATGCTTTCAATACCAGTATATCAAATTTATTGAAATAGGTTTACAAGTAATTGACTTTTATATGTGTTGATCATGTAAATGATAATCGCGACAGAAATATATATATATTTTTTTAAAATAAAAAATAGCAGTCTCGAATAGTTTAGCATCCCAAAATTTTCAGTGAATGTCCGGTATGTGAATTCAAAACGTTAAATTCAAATAGTAACGATGGTTTATATTTTAAAAAGTTGAAAAAACCCTGGTCTCCGCTACAGATTCATATGTTTGATAGCATTTTTTGCTTTACACAGTTACAGTTGTTAAACGAATTAGGTTAGTGTGCAGTACAAGTTATAAACCTACGGGAGACGTAAAAGGACGTACAATCAAAGGGGCGATAATTTGGAGATTTTAATTCGCTTCGCAAAATATATGACTAACATTAAATGATATCCTCAGAGGTTTACTATTTGAACCGAGTTAAATCTGCTAATAATGACTTTGGATTTTCCTGACCTTATACAACATAGGGTAAATTTCGGCATTGCATAGCGCACTACTCTTCTTGACCCGAAGAGCTATAATTAATAGGTCGTATTTTTCTGACCCTGTTGCCACAATATTTATATAATTAGATATTTGAATCTTCGATTTCATTGTATTGGTTAGGGGAAGTATTAACAGTTTTACCACGGCTTTTATAGAATAGGATCATTGCATGATGCATGTTCATTATTTACTAATTATTCACATTCAAGGTTTTACTGGTAAAAGTGATTATTCATTTCGGGGCCGGGGGATAAGCCACCTCTTGAGGTTTTGTTTTATGAAAGAATTGGACGTTTCTGTTAAATCTGTCATCTTAGGTTGTTTAACAAGGGTCACGTCGCCTACCTTTTTCAAAGTGATAAACTGAATTGTTTGTTGTTTTCTTTTTTTCAAACATGGTTAAACTGAAAGAAACGCTTTCATTGATTTCATAGTTTGACAGTAATTGTAAAAGCAAGTGTTGCAATACTTGTTCCCAGGTGTAAATGTAACCGAGTGGCAATATCTTGTTTTAATCTATCATATTTACATGTACTCCGTTTTTACATTCAATTTTCATTCATACTTGACATGTTTATTTAGTTTTAAATCATTAAATATCCGTTCAATGTGTAGAATATCTTGTTACTGCTAACGCTTGCATCCTTACTTATAGTTCATCGCAAACTAGATATTTACTTCAGCTTAGTCATTTAATATATTTCTTTGTGCTAGTGTTTACCTTGGTAAGAATGTTGTCAGAGGCTTTAACCTGACCAATACAAAAGTTTATGTTGCCGTTAGATTTCATCATTTTGTGACATTTTAAATAAATTTTCAAATACACTGTCGTAGGAACGTTGGACATTACCTTTTCAAATAGCTGTCGTATCATTTGTTTTCAACATTGCTTAAACGTTTCATAAAATTTCAATTTAAATACAAGGTTCAATGAATGTTGGTCTTAGACCTAACCTGTGAAAAACATTTTGGTAACATTTGTTTTCAACGTTGCATAGACGTATGGTTTTGTCGTTTAAACAAATGTTCAGTGAATGTTGGTCTTTAACCTTACCAATTCACAACGTCTTTGTAACATTTATTTCAACGTTGCTTAGACGCTTTGTTCTGACGTTTAAAAACATCGTTGTTTCAATGTTGCTTTTAAACCTAACGTATCCACAACGTCTTTGTAACATTTATTTTCAACGTTGCATAGATGTTTGGTTCCGACGTTTTAATACAATGTTGTATGAATGTTGGTCTTTAACCTAACCAATTCAGAATGTTTAGAAGACATTTGGTTTCAACGTTACTTAGACGTTTGATTTTGGCGTTTAACAACAACGTTGTAACAATGTTTCTCTTAAACCTAACCAATTTACAATGTCTTTGTAACATTTATTTTCAACGTTCCATAGACGTTTTATTCTGACGTTTTAATACGATGTTTTATGAATGTTGGTCTTAAACCTAACCTTTTCACAACGTTTTGTCACATTTGTTTTCAACGTTGCATAGATGTTTGGTTCCGACGTTTTAATACAATGTTGTATGAATGTTGGTCTTTAACCTAACCAATTCAGAATGTTTAAATGACGTTTGGTTTCAACGTTACTTAGACGTTTGATTTTGACGTTTAACTACAACGTTGTAACAATGTTTCACTTAAACCTAACCAATTCACAATGTCTTTGTAACATTTATTTTCAACGTTCCATAGACGTTTTGTTCTGACGTTTTAATACGACGTTGTATGAATGTTGGTCTATAACCTAACCAATTCACAATGTTTAAATGACGTTTGGTTTCATTGTTGCTTAGACGTTAGAGTTCAACATTAGAAAACAACGTTGAATTAACGTCGTGGAAACATTGCTAATCAACTTGACTAATTCACAACGTTCTATTAATGTTATCATACAACGTTGGAAGCATGTTATAGAGACACATTGTCTCTCTTACGTTGTAGTGACGTCAGAAAAAAACCATTACCAAACTACAACGTTGCCACAACGTTGTTCAACGTTGTCTGTTTGCTGGGAAGCTACCCTAAGTCATTGTCCAAAGGAAGTTGATATTTGAAAAAAAATGCCAACGCTGATATTTGGATGAAGATAACAAGTTCATTTTGAAATATTTTTCTTATTTACAAAATGATACATTCAAGGAATGTCATCCCTGGTGGGATTCGAACCCACGGCCTCTGGATTAGAAGTCCAGCGGGCTATCCCCTGCGCTACAGGGACATGGAAAATGACATCTGCAATTTCTCATTTTGTGTAAATTACCTACAGCGATTTTGCCTTTTACTGCCATCAAATGTAATGCCTCCGACTAAAAGTTTACATTCACTAGCTTCCCTAAGTCATTGTCCAAAGGAAGTTGATATTGGAAGAAAAAATGCCAACACTAATATTTGGATGAAGATAACAAATTCATTTTGAAATATTTTTCTTATTTACAAAATGATGCATTCAAGGAATGTCATCCCTGGTGGGATTCGAACCCACGGCCTCTGGATTAGAAGTCCAGCGCGCTATCCCCTGCGCTACAGGGACATGGAAAATGACATCTGCAATTTCTCATTTTGTGTAAATTACCTACAGCGATTTTGCCTTTTACTGCCATCAAATGTAATGCCTCCGACTAAAAGTTTACATTCATAAGCTTCCCTAAGTCATTGTCCAAAGGAAGATGATATTGAAAGAAAAAATGCCAACGCTGATATTTGGATGAAGATAACAAGTTCATTTTGAAATATTTTTCTTATTTACAAAATGATGCATTCAAGGAATGTCATCCCTGGTGGGATTCGAACCCACGGCCTCTGGATTAGAAGTCCAGCGCGCTATCCCCTGCGCTACAGGGACATGGAAAATGACATCTGCAATTTCTCATTTTGTGTAAATTACCTACAGCGATCAAATGTAATGCCTCCGACTAACAGTTTACATTCACAAGCTTCCTTAAGTCATTGTCTAAAGGAAGTTGATATTTGAAGAAAAAATGCCAACGCTGATATTTGGATGAAGATAACAAGTTCATTTTGAAATATTTTTCTTATTTACAAAATGATGCATTCAAGGAATGTCATCCCTGGTGGGATTCGAACCCACGGCCTCTGGATTAGAAGTCCAGCGCGCTATCCCCTGCGCTACAGGGACATGGAAAATGACATCTGCAATTTCTCATTTTGTGTAAATTACCTACAGCAATTTTGCCTTTTACTGCCATCAAATGTAATGCCTCCGACTAAAAGTTTACATTCAGAAGCTTCCCTAAGTCATTGTCCAAAGGAAGTTGATATTTGAAGAAAAAATGCCAACGCTGATATTTGGATGAAGATAACAAGTTCATTTTGAAATATTTTTCTTATTTACAAAATGATGCATTCAAGGAATGTCATCCCTGGTGGGATTCGAACCCACGGCCTCTGGATTAGAAGTCCAGCGCGCTATCCCCTGCGCTACAGGGACATGGAAAATGACATCTGCAATTTCTCATTTTGTGTAAATTACCTACAGCGATTTTGCCTTTTACTGCCATCAAATGTAATGCCTCCGACTAAAAGTTTACATTCATAAGCTTCCCTAAGTCATTGTCCAAAGGAAGATGATATTGAAAGAAAAAATGCCAACGCTGATATTTGGATGAAGATAACAAGTTCATTTTGAAATATTTTTCTTATTTACAAAATGATGCATTCAAGGAATGTCATCCCTGGTGGGATTCGAACCCACGGCCTCTGGATTAGAAGTCCAGCGCGCTATCCCCTGCGCTACAGGGACATGGAAAATGACATCTGCAATTTCTCATTTTGTGTAAATTACCTACAGCGATCAAATGTAATGCCTCCGACTAACAGTTTACATTCACAAGCTTCCTTAAGTCATTGTCTAAAGGAAGTTGATATTTGAAGAAAAAATGCCAACGCTGATATTTGGATGAAGATAACAAGTTCATTTTGAAATATTTTTCTTATTTACAAAATGATGCATTCAAGGAATGTCATCCCTGGTGGGATTCGAACCCACGGCCTCTGGATTAGAAGTCCAGCGCGCTATCCCCTGCGCTACAGGGACATGGAAAATGACATCTGCAATTTCTCATTTTGTGTAAATTACCTACAGCGATTTTGCCTTTTACTGCCATCAAATGTAATGCCTCCGACTAAAAGTTTACATTCACAAGCTTCCCTAAGTCATTGTCCAAAGGAAGTTGATATTTGAAGAAAAAATGCCAACGCTAATATTTGGATGAAGATAACAAGTTCATTTTGAAATATTTTTCTTATTTACAAAATGATGCATTCAAGGAATGTCATCCCTGGTGGGATTCGAACCCACGGCCTCTGGATTAGAAGTCCAGCGCGCTATCCCCTGCGCTACAGGGACATGGAAAATGACATCTGCAATTTCTCATTTTGTGTAAATTACCTACAGCGATTTTGCCTTTTACTGCCATCAAATGTAATGCCTCCGACTAAAAGTTTACATTCACAAGCTTCCCTAAGTCATTGTCCAAAGGAAGTTGATATTGGAAGAAAAAATGCCAACACTAATATTTGGATGAAGATAACAAATTCATTTTGAAATATTTTTCTTATTTACAAAATGATGCATTCAAGGAATGTCATCCCTGGTGGGATTCGAACCCACGGCCTCTGGATTAGAAGTCCAGCTCGCTATCCCCTGCGCTACAGGGACATGGAAAATGACATCTGCAATTTCTCATTTTGTGTAAATTACCTACAGCGATTTTGCCTTTTACTGCCATCAAATGTAATGCCTCCGACTAAAAGTTTACATTCATAAGCTTCCCTAAGTCATTGTCCAAAGGAAGATGATATTGAAAGAAAAAATGCCAACGCTGATATTTGGATGAAGATAACAAGTTCATTTTGAAATATTTTTCTTATTTACAAAATGATGCATTCAAGGAATGTCATCCCTGGTGGGATTCGAACCCACGGCCTCTGGATTAGAAGTCCAGCGCGCTATCCCCTGCGCTACAGGGACATGGAAAATGACATCTGCAATTTCTCATTTTGTGTAAATTACCTACAGCGATCAAATGTAATGCCTCCGACTAACAGTTTACATTCACAAGCTTCCTTAAGTCATTGTCTAAAGGAAGTTGATATTTGAAGAAAAAATGCCAACGCTGATATTTGGATGAAGATAACAAGTTCATTTTGAAATATTTTTCTTATTTACAAAATGATGCATTCAAGGAATGTCATCCCTGGTGGGATTCGAACCCACGGCCTCTGGATTAGAAGTCCAGCGCGCTATCCCCTGCGCGACAGGGACATGGAAAATGACATCTGCAATTTCTCATTTTGTGTAAATTACCTACAGCGATTTTGCCTTTTACTGCCATCAAATGTAATGCCTCCGACTAAAAGTTTACATTCATAAGCTTCCCTAAGTCATTGTCCAAAGGAAGATGATATTGAAAGAAAAAATGCCAACGCTGATATTTGGATGAAGATAACAAGTTCATTTTGAAATATTTTTCTTATTTACAAAATGATGCATTCAAGGAATGTCATCCCTGGTGGGATTCGAACCCACGGCCTCTGGATTAGAAGTCCAGCGCGCTATCCCCTGCGCTACAGGGACATGGAAAATGACATCTGCAATTTCTCATTTTGTGTAAATTACCTACAGCGATCAAATGTAATGCCTCCGACTAACAGTTTACATTCACAAGCTTCCTTAAGTCATTGTCTAAAGGAAGTTGATATTTGAAGAAAAAATGCCAACGCTGATATTTGGATGAAGATAACAAGTTCATTTTGAAATATTTTTCTTATTTACAAAATGATGCATTCAAGGAATGTCATACCTGGTGGGATTCGAACCCACGGCCTCTGGATTAGAAGTCCAGCGCGCTATCCCCTGCGCTACAGGGACATGGAAAATGACATCTGCAATTTCTCATTTTGTGTAAATTACCTACAGCGATTTTGCCTTTTACTGCCATCAAATGTAATGCCTCCGACTAAAAGTTTACATTCAGAAGCTTCCCTAAGTCATTGTCCAAAGGAAGATGATATTGAAAGAAAAAATGCCAACGCTGATATTTGGATGAAGATAACAAGTTCATTTTGAAATATTTTTCTTATTTACAAAATGATGCATTCAAGGAATGTCATCCCTGGTGGGATTCGAACCCACGGCCTCTGGATTAGAAGTCCAGCGCGCTATCCCCTGCGCTACAAGGACATGGAAAATGACATCTGCAATTTCTCATTTTGTGTAAATTACCTACAGCGATCAAATGTAATGCCTCCGACTAACAGTTTACATTCACAAGCTTCCTTAAGTCATTGTCTAAAGGAAGTTGATATTTGAAGAAAAAATGCCAACGCTGATATTTGGATGAAGATAACAAGTTCATTTTGAAATATTTTTCTTATTTACAAAATGATGCATTCAAGGAATGTCATCCCTGGTGGGATTCGAACCCACGGCCTCTGGATTAGAAGTCCAGCGCGCTATCCCCTGCGCTACAGGGACATGGAAAATGACATCTGCAATTTCTCATTTTGTGTAAATTACCTACAGCGATTTTGCCTTTTACTGCCATCAAATGTAATGCCTCCGACTAAAAGTTTACATTCACAAGCTTCCCTAAGTCATTGTCCAAAGGAAGTTGATATTTGAAGAAAAAATGCCAACGCTGATATTTGGATGAAGATAACAAGTTCATTTTGAAATATTTTTCTTATTTACAAAATGATGCATTCAAGGAATGTCATCCCTGGTGGGATTCGAACCCACGGCCTCTGGATTAGAAGTCCAGCGCGCTATGCCCTGCGCTACAGGGACATGGAAAATGACATCTGCAATTTCTCATTTTGTGTAAATTACCTACAGCGATTTTGCCTTTTACTGCCATCAAATGTAATGCCTCCGACTAAAAGTTTACATTCATAAGCTTCCCTAAGTCATTGTCCAAAGGAAGATGAGATTGAAAGAAAAAATGCCAACGCTGATATTTGGATGAAGATAACAAGTTCATTTTGAAATATTTTTCTTATTTACAAAATGATGCATTCAAGGAATGTCATCCCTGGTGGGATTCGAACCCACGGCCTCTGGATTAGAAGTCCAGCGCGCTATCCCCTGCGCTACAGGGACATGGAAAATGACATCTGCAATTTCTCATTTTGTGTAAATTACCTACAGCGATCAAATGTAATGCCTCCGACTAACAGTTTACATTCACAAGCTTCCTTAAGTCATTGTCTAAAGGAAGTTGATATTTGAAGAAAAAATGCCAACGCTGATATTTGGATGAAGATAACAAGTTCATTTTGAAATATTTTTCTTATTTACAAAATGATGCATTCAAGGAATGTCATCCCTGGTGGGATTCGAACCCACGGCCTCTGGATTAGAAGTCCAGCTCGCTATCCCCTGCGCTACAGGGACATGGAAAATGACATCTGCAATTTCTCATTTTGTGTAAATTACCTACAGCGATTTTGCCTTTTACTGCCATCAAATGTAATGCCTCCGACTAAAAGTTTACATTCATAAGCTTCCCTAAGTCATTGTCCAAAGGAAGATGATATTGAAAGAAAAAATGCCAACGCTGATATTTGGATGAAGATAACAAGTTCATTTTGAAATATTTTTCTTATTTACAAAATGATGCATTCAAGGAATGTCATCCCTGGTGGGATTCGAACCCACGGCCTCTGGATTAGAAGTCCAGCGCGCTATCCCCTGCGCTACAGGGACATGGAAAATGACATCTGCAATTTCTCATTTTGTGTAAATTACCTACAGCGATCAAATGT
This sequence comes from Phorcus lineatus, assembly GCA_921293015.1. Classification (NCBI taxonomy): domain Eukaryota; kingdom Metazoa; phylum Mollusca; class Gastropoda; order Trochida; family Trochidae; genus Phorcus; species Phorcus lineatus. The sequence goes on from OV121094.1 coordinate 34,519,148, forward strand.
AATGCCTCCGACTAACAGTTTACATTCACAAGCTTCCTTAAGTCATTGTCTAAAGGAAGTTGATATTTGAAGAAAAAATGCCAACGCTGATATTTGGATGAAGATAACAAGTTCATTTTGAAATATTTTTCTTATTTACAAAATGATGCATTCAAGGAATGTCATCCCTGGTGGGATTCGAACCCACGGCCTCTGGATTAGAAGTCCAGCGCGCTATCCCCTGCGCTACAGGGACATGGAAAATGACATCTGCAATTTCTCATTTTGTGTAAATTACCTACAGCGATTTTGCCTTTTACTGCCATCAAATGTAATGCCTCCGACTAAAAGTTTACATTCATAAGCTTCCCTAAGTCATTGTCCAAAGGAAGATGATATTGAAAGAAAAAATGCCAACGCTGATATTTGGATGAAGATAACAAGTTCATTTTGAAATATTTTTCTTATTTACAAAATGATGCATTCAAGGAATGTCATCCCTGGTGGGATTCGAACCCACGGCCTCTGGATTAGAAGTCCAGCGCGCTATCCCCTGCGCTACAGGGACATGGAAAATGACATCTGCAATTTCTCATTTTGTGTAAATTACCTACAGCGATCAAATGTAATGCCTCCGACTAACAGTTTACATTCACAAGCTTCCTTAAGTCATTGTCTAAAGGAAGTTGATATTTGAAGAAAAAATGCCAACGCTGATATTTGGATGAAGATAACAAGTTCATTTTGAAATATTTTTCTTATTTACAAAATGATGCATTCAAGGAATGTCATACCTGGTGGGATTCGAACCCACGGCCTCTGGATTAGAAGTCCAGCGCGCTATCCCCTGCGCTACAGGGACATGGAAAATGACATCTGCAATTTCTCATTTTGTGTAAATTACCTACAGCGATTTTGCCTTTTACTGCCATCAAATGTAATGCCTCCGACTAAAAGTTTACATTCAGAAGCTTCCCTAAGTCATTGTCCAAAGGAAGATGATATTGAAAGAAAAAATGCCAACGCTGATATTTGGATGAAGATAACAAGTTCATTTTGAAATATTTTTCTTATTTACAAAATGATGCATTCAAGGAATGTCATCCCTGGTGGGATTCGAACCCACGGCCTCTGGATTAGAAGTCCAGCGCGCTATCCCCTGCGCTACAAGGACATGGAAAATGACATCTGCAATTTCTCATTTTGTGTAAATTACCTACAGCGATCAAATGTAATGCCTCCGACTAACAGTTTACATTCACAAGCTTCCTTAAGTCATTGTCTAAAGGAAGTTGATATTTGAAGAAAAAATGCCAACGCTGATATTTGGATGAAGATAACAAGTTCATTTTGAAATATTTTTCTTATTTACAAAATGATGCATTCAAGGAATGTCATCCCTGGTGGGATTCGAACCCACGGCCTCTGGATTAGAAGTCCAGCGCGCTATCCCCTGCGCTACAGGGACATGGAAAATGACATCTGCAATTTCTCATTTTGTGTAAATTACCTACAGCGATTTTGCCTTTTACTGCCATCAAATGTAATGCCTCCGACTAAAAGTTTACATTCACAAGCTTCCCTAAGTCATTGTCCAAAGGAAGTTGATATTTGAAGAAAAAATGCCAACGCTGATATTTGGATGAAGATAACAAGTTCATTTTGAAATATTTTTCTTATTTACAAAATGATGCATTCAAGGAATGTCATCCCTGGTGGGATTCGAACCCACGGCCTCTGGATTAGAAGTCCAGCGCGCTATGCCCTGCGCTACAGGGACATGGAAAATGACATCTGCAATTTCTCATTTTGTGTAAATTACCTACAGCGATTTTGCCTTTTACTGCCATCAAATGTAATGCCTCCGACTAAAAGTTTACATTCATAAGCTTCCCTAAGTCATTGTCCAAAGGAAGATGATATTGAAAGAAAAAATGCCAACGCTGATATTTGGATGAAGATAACAAGTTCATTTTGAAATATTTTTCTTATTTACAAAATGATGCATTCAAGGAATGTCATCCCTGGTGGGATTCGAACCCACGGCCTCTGGATTAGAAGTCCAGCGCGCTATCCCCTGCGCTACAGGGACATGGAAAATGACATCTGCAATTTCTCATTTTGTGTAAATTACCTACAGCGATCAAATGTAATGCCTCCGACTAACAGTTTACATTCACAAGCTTCCTTAAGTCATTGTCTAAAGGAAGTTGATATTTGAAGAAAAAATGCCAACGCTGATATTTGGATGAAGATAACAAGTTCATTTTGAAATATTTTTCTTATTTACAAAATGATGCATTCAAGGAATGTCATACCTGGTGGGATTCGAACCCACGGCCTCTGGATTAGAAGTCCAGCGCGCTATCCCCTGCGCTACAGGGACATGGAAAATGACATCTGCAATTTCTCATTTTGTGTAAATTACCTACAGCGATTTTGCCTTTTACTGCCATCAAATGTAATGCCTCCGACTAAAAGTTTACATTCATAAGCTTCCCTAAGTCATTGTCCAAAGGAAGATGATATTGAAAGAAAAAATGCCAACGCTGATATTTGGATGAAGATAACAAGTTCATTTTGAAATATTTTTCTTATTTACAAAATGATGCATTCAAGGAATGTCATCCCTGGTGGGATTCGAACCCACGGCCTCTGGATTAGAAGTCCAGCGCGCTATCCCCTGCGCTACAGGGACATGGAAAATGACATCTGCAATTTCTCATTTTGTGTAAATTACCTACAGCGATCAAATGTAATGCCTCCGACTAACAGTTTACATTCACAAGCTTCCTTAAGTCATTGTCTAAAGGAAGTTGATATTTGAAGAAAAAATGCCAACGCTGATATTTGGATGAAGATAACAAGTTCATTTTGAAATATTTTTCTTATTTACAAAATGATGCATTCAAGGAATGTCATCCCTGGTGGGATTCGAACCCACGGCCTCTGGATTAGAAGTCCAGCGCGCTATCCCCTGCGCTACAGGGACATGGAAAATGACATCTGCAATTTCTCATTTTGTGTAAATTACCTACAGCGATTTTGCCTTTTACTGCCATCAAATGTAATGCCTCCGACTAAAAGTTTACATTCACAAGCTTCCCTAAGTCATTGTCCAAAGAAAGTTGATATTTGAAGAAAAAATGCCAACGCTGATATTTGGATGAAGATAACAAGTTCATTTTGAAATATTTTTCTTATTTACAAAATGATGCATTCAAGGAATGTCATCCCTGGTGGGATTCGAACCCACGGCCTCTGGATTAGAAGTCCAGCGCGCTATGCCCTGCGCTACAGGGACATGGAAAATGACATCTGCAATTTCTCATTTTGTGTAAATTACCTACAGCGATTTTGCCTTTTACTGCCATCAAATGTAATGCCTCCGACTAAAAGTTTACATTCATAAGCTTCCCTAAGTCATTGTCCAAAGGAAGATGATATTGAAAGAAAAAATGCCAACGCTGATATTTGGATGAAGATAACAAGTTCATTTTGAAATATTTTTCTTATTTACAAAATGATGCATTCAAGGAATGTCATCCCTGGTGGGATTCGAACCCACGGCCTCTGGATTAGAAGTCCAGCGCGCTATCCCCTGCGCTACAGGGACATGGAAAATGACATCTGCAATTTCTCATTTTGTGTAAATTACCTACAGCGATCAAATGTAATGCCTCCGACTAACAGTTTACATTCACAAGCTTCCTTAAGTCATTGTCTAAAGGAAGTTGATATTTGAAGAAAAAATGCCAACGCTGATATTTGGATGAAGATAACAAGTTCATTTTGAAATATTTTTCTTATTTACAAAATGATGCATTCAAGGAATGTCATACCTGGTGGGATTCGAACCCACGGCCTCTGGATTAGAAGTCCAGCGCGCTATGCCCTGCGCTACAGGGACATGGAAAATGACATCTGCAATTTCTCATTTTGTGTAAATTACCTACAGCGATTTTGCCTTTTACTGCCATCAAATGTAATGCCTCCGACTAAAAGTTTACATTCACAAGCTTCCCTAAGTCATTGTCCAAAGGAAGTTGATATTTGAAGAAAAAATGCCAACGCTGATATTTGGATGAAGATAACAAGTTCATTTTGAAATATTTTTCTTATTTACAAAATGATGCATTCAAGGAATGTCATCCCTGGTGGGATTCGAACCCACGGCCTCTGGATTAGAAGTCCAGCGCGCTATCCCCTGCGCTACAGGGACATGGAAAATGACATCTGCAATTTCTTATTTTGTGTAAATTACCTACAGCGATTTTGCCTTTTACTGCCATCAAATGTAATGCCTCCGACTAAAAGTTTACATTCATAAGATTCCCTAAGTCATTGTCCAAAGGAAGATGATATTGAAAGAAAAAATGCCAACGCTGATATTTGGATGAAGATAACAAGTTCATTTTGAAATATTTTTCTTATTTACAAAATGATGCATTCAAGGAATGTCATCCCTGGTGGGATTCGAACCCACGGCCTCTGGATTAGAAGTCCAGCGCGCTATCCCCTGCGCTACAGGGACATGGAAAATGACATCTGCAATTTCTCATTTTGTGTAAATTACCTACAGCGATCAAATGTAATGCCTCCGACTAACAGTTTACATTCACAAGCTTCCTTAAGTCATTGTCTAAAGGAAGTTGATATTTGAAGAAAAAATGCCAACGCTGATATTTGGATGAAGATAACAAGTTCATTTTGAAATATTTTTCTTATTTACAAAATGATGCATTCAAGGAATGTCATACCTGGTGGGATTCGAACCCACGGCCTCTGGATTAGAAGTCCAGCGCGCTATCCCCTGCGCTACAGGGACATGGAAAATGACATCTGCAATTTCTCATTTTGTGTAAATTACCTACAGCGATTTTGCCTTTTACTGCCATCAAATGTAATGCCTCCGACTAAAAGTTTACATTCACAAGCTTCCCTAAGTCATTGTCCAAAGGAAGATGATATTGAAAGAAAAAATGCCAACGCTGATATTTGGATGAAGATAACAAGTTCATTTTGAAATATTTTTCTTATTTACAAAATGATGCATTCAAGGAATGTCATCCCTGGTGGGATTCGAACCCACGGCCTCTGGATTAGAAGTCCAGCGCGCTATCCCCTGCGCTACAAGGACATGGAAAATGACATCTGCAATTTCTCATTTTGTGTAAATTACCTACAGCGATCAAATGTAATGCCTCCGACTAACAGTTTACATTCACAAGCTTCCTTAAGTCATTGTCTAAAGGAAGTTGATATTTGAAGAAAAAATGCCAACGCTGATATTTGGATGAAGATAACAAGTTCATTTTGAAATATTTTTCTTATTTACAAAATGATGCATTCAAGGAATGTCATCCCTGGTGGGATTCGAACCCACGGCCTCTGGATTAGAAGTCCAGCGCGCTATCCCCTGCGCTACAGGGACATGGAAAATGACATCTGCAATTTCTCATTTTGTGTAAATTACCTACAGCGATTTTGCCTTTTACTGCCATCAAATGTAATGCCTCCGACTAAAAGTTTACATTCACAAGCTTCCCTAAGTCATTGTCCAAAGGAAGTTGATATTTGAAGAAAAAATGCCAACGCTGATATTTGGATGAAGATAACAAGTTCATTTTGAAATATTTTTCTTATTTACAAAATGATGCATTCAAGGAATGTCATCCCTGGTGGGATTCGAACCCACGGCCTCTGGATTAGAAGTCCAGCGCGCTATGCCCTGCGCTACAGGGACATGGAAAATGACATCTGCAATTTCTCATTTTGTGTAAATTACCTACAGCGATTTTGCCTTTTACTGCCATCAAATGTAATGCCTCCGACTAAAAGTTTACATTCATAAGCTTCCCTAAGTCATTGTCCAAAGGAAGATGATATTGAAAGAAAAAATGCCAACGCTGATATTTGGATGAAGATAACAAGTTCATTTTGAAATATTTTTCTTATTTACAAAATGATGCATTCAAGGAATGTCATCCCTGGTGGGATTCGAACCCACGGCCTCTGGATTAGAAGTCCAGCGCGCTATCCCCTGCGCTACAGGGACATGGAAAATGACATCTGCAATTTCTCATTTTGTGTAAATTACCTACAGCGATCAAATGTAATGCCTCCGACTAACAGTTTACATTCACAAGCTTCCTTAAGTCATTGTCTAAAGGAAGTTGATATTTGAAGAAAAAATGCCAACGCTGATATTTGGATGAAGATAACAAGTTCATTTTGAAATATTTTTCTTATTTACAAAATGATGCATTCAAGGAATGTCATCCCTGGTGGGATTCGAACCCACGGCCTCTGGATTAGAAGTCCAGCGCGCTATCCCCTGCGCTACAGGGACATGGAAAATGACATCTGCAATTTCTCATTTTGTGTAAATTACCTACAGCGATTTTGCCTTTTACTGCCATCAAATGTAATGCCTCCGACTAAAAGTTTACATTCACAAGCTTCCCTAAGTCATTGTCCAAAGAAAGTTGATATTTGAAGAAAAAATGCCAACGCTGATATTTGGATGAAGATAACAAGTTCATTTTGAAATATTTTTCTTATTTACAAAATGATGCATTCAAGGAATGTCATCCCTGGTGGGATTCGAACCCACGGCCTCTGGATTAGAAGTCCAGCGCGCTATGCCCTGCGCTACAGGGACATGGAAAATGACATCTGCAATTTCTCATTTTGTGTAAATTACCTACAGCGATTTTGCCTTTTACTGCCATCAAATGTAATGCCTCCGACTAAAAGTTTACATTCATAAGCTTCCCTAAGTCATTGTCCAAAGGAAGATGATATTGAAAGAAAAAATGCCAACGCTGATATTTGGATGAAGATAACAAGTTCATTTTGAAATATTTTTCTTATTTACAAAATGATGCATTCAAGGAATGTCATCCCTGGTGGGATTCGAACCCACGGCCTCTGGATTAGAAGTCCAGCGCGCTATCCCCTGCGCTACAGGGACATGGAAAATGACATCTGCAATTTCTCATTTTGTGTAAATTACCTACAGCGATCAAATGTAATGCCTCCGACTAACAGTTTACATTCACAAGCTTCCTTAAGTCATTGTCTAAAGGAAGTTGATATTTGAAGAAAAAATGCCAACGCTGATATTTGGATGAAGATAACAAGTTCATTTTGAAATATTTTTCTTATTTACAAAATGATGCATTCAAGGAATGTCATACCTGGTGGGATTCGAACCCACGGCCTCTGGATTAGAAGTCCAGCGCGCTATCCCCTGCGCTACAGGGACATGGAAAATGACATCTGCAATTTCTCATTTTGTGTAAATTACCTACAGCGATTTTGCCTTTTACTGCCATCAAATGTAATGCCTCCGACTAAAAGTTTACATTCATAAGCTTCCCTAAGTCATTGTCCAAAGGAAGATGATATTGAAAGAAAAAATGCCAACGCTGATATTTGGATGAAGATAACAAGTTCATTTTGAAATATTTTTCTTATTTACAAAATGATGCATTCAAGGAATGTCATCCCTGGTGGGATTCGAACCCACGGCCTCTGGATTAGAAGTCCAGCGCGCTATCCCCTGCGCTACAGGGACATGGAAAATGACATCTGCAATTTCTCATTTTGTGTAAATTACCTACAGCGATTTTGCCTTTTACTGCCATCAAATGTAATGCCTCCGACTAAAAGTTTACATTCACAAGCTTCCCTAAGTCATTGTCCAAAGGAAGTTGATATTGGAAGAAAAAATGCCAACACTAATATTTGGATGAAGATAACAAATTCATTTTGAAATATTTTTCTTATTTACAAAATGATGCATTCAAGGAATGTCATCCCTGGTGGGATTCGAACCCACGGCCTCTGGATTAGAAGTCCAGCGCGCTATCCCCTGCGCTACAGGGACATGGAAAATGACATCTGCAATTTCTCATTTTGTGTAAATTACCTACAGCGATTTTGCCTTTTACTGCCATCAAATGTAATGCCTCCGACTAAAAGTTTACATTCATAAGCTTCCCTAAGTCATTGTCCAAAGGAAGATGATATTGAAAGAAAAAATGCCAACGCTGATATTTGGATGAAGATAACAAGTTCATTTTGAAATATTTTTCTTATTTACAAAATGATGCATTCAAGGAATGTCATCCCTGGTGGGATTCGAACCCACGGCCTCTGGATTAGAAGTCCAGCGGGCTATCCCCTGCGCTACAGGGACATGGAAAATGACATCTGCAATTTCTCATTTTGTGTAAATTACCTACAGCGATTTTGCCTTTTACTGCCATCAAATGTAATGCCTCCGACTAAAAGTTTACATTCATAAGCTTCCCTAAGTCATTGTCCAAAGGAAGTTGATATTGAAAGAAAAAATGCCAACGCTGATATTTGGATGAAGATAACAAGTTCATTTTGAAATATTTTTCTTATTTACAAAATGATGCATTCAAGGAATGTCATCCCTGGTGGGATTCGAACCCACGGCCTCTGGATTAGAAGTCCAGCGCGCTATCCCCTGCGCTACAGGGACATGGAAAATGACATCTGCAATTTCTCATTTTGTGTAAATTACCTACAGCGATCAAATGTAATGCCTCCGACTAACAGTTTACATTCACAAGCTTCCTTAAGTCATTGTCCAAAGGAAGTTGATATTTGAAGAAAAAATGCCAACGCTGATATTTGGATGAAGATAACAAGTTCATTTTGAAATATTTTTCTTATTTACAAAATGATGCATTCAAGGAATGTCATCCCTGGTGGGATTCGAACCCACGGCCTCTGGATTAGAAGTCCAGCTCGCTATCCCCTGCGCTACAGGGACATGGAAAATGACATCTGCAATTTCTCATTTTGTGTAAATTACCTACAGCGATTTTGCCTTTTACTGCCATCAAATGTAATGCCTCCGACTAAAAGTTTACATTCACAAGCTTCCCTAAGTCATTGTCCAAAGGAAGTTGATATTTGAAGAAAAAATGCCAACGCTGATATTTGGATGAAGATAACAAGTTCATTTTGAAATATTTTTCTTATTTACAAAATGATGCATTCAAGGAATGTCATCCCTGGTGGGATTCGAACCCACGGCCTCTGGATTAGAAGTCCAGCGCGCTATCCCCTGCGCTACAGGGACATGGAAAAAGACATCTGCAATTTCTCATTTTGTGTAAATTACCTACAGCGATCAAATGTAATGCCTCCGACTAACAGTTTACATTCACAAGCTTCCTTAAGTCATTGTCCAAAGGAAGTTGATATTTGAAGAAAAAATGCCAACGCTGATATTTGGATGAAGATAACAAGTTCATTTTGAAATATTTTTCTTATTTACAAAATGATGCATTCAAGGAATGTCATCCCTGGTGGGATTTGAACCCACGGCCTCTGGATTAGAAGTCCAGCGCGCTATCCCCTGCGCTACAGGGACATGGAAAATGACATCTGCAATTTCTCATTTTGTGTAAATTACCTACAGCGATTTTGCCTTTTACTGCCATCAAATGTAATGCCTCCGACTAAAAGTTTACATTCACAAGCTTCCCTAAGTCATTGTCCAAAGGAAGTTGATATTTGAAGAAAAAATGCCAACGCTGATATTTGGATGAAGATAACAAGTTCATTTTGAAATAATTTTCTTATTTACAAAATGATGCATTCAAGGAATGTCATCCCTGGTGGGATTCGAACCCACGGCCTCTGGATTAGAAGTCCAGCGCGCTATCCCCTGCGCTACAGGGACATGGAAAATGACATCTGCAATTTCTCATTTTGTGTAAATTACCTACAGCGATTTTGCCTTTTACTGCCATCAAATGTAATGCCTCCGACTAAAAGTTTACATTCAGAAGCTTCCCTAAGTCATTGTCCAAAGAAAGTTGATATTTGAAGAAAAAATGCCAACGCTGATATTTGGATGAAGATAACAAGTTCATTTTGAAATATTTTTCTTATTTACAAAATGATGCATTCAAGGAATGTCATCCCTGGTGGGATTCGAACCCACGGCCTCTGGATTAGAAGTCCAGCGCGCTATCCCCTGCGCTACAGGGACATGGAAAATGACAGCTGCAATTTCTCATTTTGTGTAAATTACCTACAGCGATTTTGCCTTTTACTGCCATCAAATGTAATGCCTCCGACTAAAAGTTTACATTCATAAGCTTCCCTAAGTCATTGTCCAAAGGAAGATGATATTGAAAGAAAAAATGCCAACGCTGATATTTGGATGAAGATAACAAGTTCATTTTGAAATATTTTTCTTATTTAAAAAATGATGCATTCAAGGAATGTCATCCCTGGTGGGATTCGAACCCACGGCCTCTGGATTAGAAGTCCAGCGCGCTATCCCCTGCGCTACAGGGACATGGAAAATGACAGCTGCAATTTCTCATTTTGTGTAAATTACCTACAGCGATTTTGCCTTTTACTGCCATCAAATGTAATGCCTCCGACTAAAAGTTTACATTCAGAAGCTTCCCTAAGTCATTGTCCAAAGGAAGTTGATATTTGAAGAAAAAATGCCAACGCTGATATTTGGATGAAGATAACAAGTTCATTTTGAAATATTTTTCTTATTTACAAAATGATGCATTCCATGAATGTCATCCCTGGTGGGATTCGAACCCACGGCCTCTGGATTAGAAGTCCAGCGCGCTATCCCCTGCGCTACAGGGACATGGAAAATGGCAGCTGCAATTTCTCATTTTGTGTAAATTTTTTACAGCGATTTTGCCATCAAATGTAATGCCTCCGACTAAAAGTTTACATTCACAAGCTTCCCTAAGTCATTGTCCAAAGGAAGTTGATATTTGAAGAAAAAATGCCAACGCTGATATTTGGATGAAGATAACAAGTTCATTTTGAAATATTTTTCTTATTTACAAAATGATGCATTCAAGGAATGTCATCCCTGGTGGGATTCGAACCCACGGCCTCTGGATTAGAAGTCCAGCGCGCTATCCCCTGCGCGACAGGGACATGGAAAATGACATCTGCAATTTCTCATTTTGTGTAAATTACCTACAGCGATTTTGCCTTTTACTGCCATCAAATGTAATGCCTCCGACTAAAAGTTTACATTCATAAGCTTCCCTAAGTCATTGTCCAAAGGAAGTTGATATTTGAAGAAAAAATGCCAACGCTGATATTTGGATGAAGATAACAAGTTCATTTTGAAATATTTTTCTTATTTACAAAATGATGCATTCAAGGAATGTCATCCCTGGTGGGATTCGAACCCACGGCCTCTGGATTAGAAGTCCAGCGCGCTATCCCCTGCGCTACAGGGACATGGAAAATGACATCTGCAATTTCTCATTTTGTGTAAATTACCTACAGCGATTTTGCCTTTTACTGCCATCAAATGTAATGCCTCCGACTAAAAGTTTACATTCACAAGCTTCCCTAAGTCATTGTCCAAAGGAAGTTGATATTTGAAGAAAAAATGCCAACGCTGATATTTGGATGAAGATAACAAGTTCATTTTGAAATATTTTTCTTATTTACAAAATGATGCATTCAAGGAATGTCATCCCTGGTGGGATTCGAACCCACGGCCTCTGGATTAGAAGTCCAGCGCGCTATCCCCTGCGCTACAGGGACATGGAAAATGACATCTGCAATTTCTCATTTTGTGTAAATTACCTACAGCGATCAAATGTAATGCCTCCGACTAACAGTTTACATTCACAAGCTTCCTTAAGTCATTGTCTAAAGGAAGTTGATATTTGAAGAAAAAATGCCAACGCTGATATTTGGATGAAGATAACAAGTTCATTTCGAAATATTTTTCTTATTTACAAAATGATGCATTCAAGGAATGTCATCCCTGGTGGGATTCGAACCCACGGCCTCTGGATTAGAAGTCCAGCGCGCTATCCCCTGCGCTACAGGGACATGGAAAATGACATCTGCAATTTCTCATTTTGTGTAAATTACCTACAGCGATTTTGCCTTTTACTGCCATCAAATGTAATGCCTCCGACTAAAAGTTTACATTCAGAAGCTTCCCTAAGTCATTGTCCAAAGGAAGTTGATATTTGAAGAAAAAATGCCAACGCTGATATTTGGATGAAGATAACAAGTTCATTTTGAAATATTTTTCTTATTTACAAAATGATGCATTCAAGGAATGTCATCCCTGGTGGGATTCGAACCCACGGCCTCTGGATTAGAAGTCCAGCGCGCTATCCCCTGCGCTACAGGGACATGGAAAATGACATCTGCAATTTCTCATTTTGTGTAAATTACCTACAGCGATTTTGCCTTTTACTGCCATCAAATGTAATGCCTCCGACTAACAGTTTACATTCACAAGCTTCCCTAAGTCATTGTCCAAAGGAAGTTGATATTGGAAGAAAAAATGCCAACGCTGATATTTGGATGAAGATAACAAGCTCATTTTGAAATATTTTTCTTATTTACAAAATGATGCATTCAAGGAATGTCATTCCTGGTGGGATTCGAACCCACGGCCTCTGGATTAGAAGTCCAGCGCGCTATCCCCTGCGCTACAGGGACATGGAAAATGACATCTGCAATTTCTCATTTTGTGTAAATTACCTACAGCGATTTTGCCTTTTACTGCCATCAAATGTAATGCCTCCGACTAAAAGTTTACATTCAGAAGCTTCCCTAAGTCATTGTCCAAAGGAAGTTGATATTTGAAGAAAAAATGCCAACGCTGATATTTGGATGAAGATAACAAGTTCATTTTGAAATATTTTTCTTATTTACAAAATGATGCATTCAAGGAATGTCATCCCTGGTGGGATTCGAACCCACGGCCTCTGGATTAGAAGTCCAGCGCGCTATCCCCTGCGCTACAGGGACATGGAAAATGACATCTGCAATTTCTCATTTTGTGTAAATTACCTACAGCGATTTTGCCTTTTACTGCCATCAAATGTAATGCCTCCGACTAAAAGTTTACATTGACAAGCTTCCCTAAGTCATTGTCCAAAGGAAGTTGATATTGGAAGAAAAAATGCCAACACTAATATTTGGATGAAGATAACAAGCTCATTTTGAAATATTTTTCTTATTTACAAAATGATGCATTCAAGGAATGTCATCCCTGGTGGGACTCGAACCCACGGCCTCTGGATTAGAAGTCCAGCGCGCTATCCCCTGCGCTACAGGGACATGGAAAATGACATCTGCAATTTCTCATTTTGTGTAAATTACCTACAGCGATCAAATGTAATGCCTCCGACTAACAGTTTACATTCACAAGCTTCCTTAAGTCATTGTCTAAAGGAAGTTGATATTTGAAGAAAAAATGCCAACGCTGATATTTGGATGAAGATAACAAGTTCATTTTGAAATATTTTTCTTATTTACAAAATGATGCATTCAAGGAATGTCATCCCTGGTGGGATTCGAACCCACGGCCTCTGGATTAGAAGTCCAGCGCGCTATCCCCTGCGCTACAGGGACATGGAAAATGACATCTGCAATTTCTCATTTTGTGTAAATTACCTACAGCGATTTTGCCTTTTACTGCCATCAAATGTAATGCCTCCGACTAAAAGTTTACATTCAGAAGCTTCCCTAAGTCATTGTCCAAAGGAAGTTGATATTTGAAGAAAAAATGCCAACGCTGATATTTGGATGAAGATAACAAGTTCATTTTGAAATATTTTTCTTATTTACAAAATGATGCATTCAAGGAATGTCATCCCTGGTGGGATTCGAACCCACGGCCTCTGGATTAGAAGTCCAGCGCGCTATCCCCTGCGCTACAGGGACATGGAAAATGACATCTGCAATTTCTCATTTTGTGTAAATTACCTACAGCGATTTTGCCTTTTACTGCCATCAAATGTAATGCCTCCGACTAAAAGTTTACATTCACAAGCTTCCCTAAGTCATTGTCCAAAGGAAGTTGATATTTGAAGAAAAAATGCCAACACTGATATTTGGATGAAGATAACAAGTTCATTTTGAAATATTTTTCTTATTTACAAAATGATGCATTCAAGGAATGTCATCCCTGGTGGGATTCGAACCCACGGCCTCTGGATTAGAAGTCCAGCGCGCTATCCCCTGCGCTACAGGGACATGGAAAATGACATCTGCAATTTCTCATTTTGTGTAAATTACCTACAGCGATTTTGCCTTTTACTGCCATCAAATGTAATGCCTCCGACTAAAAGTTTACATTCACAAGCTTCCTTAAGTCATTGTCCAAAGGAAGTTGATATTTGAAGAAAAAATGCCAACGCTGATATTTGGATGAAGATAACAAGTTCATTTTGAAATATTTTTCTTATTTACAAAATGATGCATTCAAGGAATGTCATCCCTGGTGGGATTCGAACCCACGGCCTCTGGATTAGAAGTCCAGCGCGCTATCCCCTGCGCTACAGGGACATGGAAAATGACATCTGCAATTTCTCATTTTGTGTAAATTACCAACAGCGATTTTGCCTTTTACTGCCATCAAATGTAATGCCTCCGACTAAAAGTTTACATTCACAAGCTTCCCTAAGTCATTGTCCAAAGGAAGTTGATATTTGAAGAAAAAATGCCAACGCTGATATTTGGATGAAGATAACAAGTTCATTTTGAAATATTTTTCTTATTTACAAAATGATGCATTCAAGGAATGTCATCCCTGGTGGGATTCGAACCCACGGCCTCTGTATTAGAAGTCCAGCGCGCTATCCCCTGCGCTACAGGGACATGGAAAATGACATCTGCAATTTCTCATTTTGTGTAAATTACCTACAGCGATTTTGCCTTTTACTGCCATCAAATGTAATGCCTCCGACTAAAAGTTTACATTCATAAGCTTCCCTAAGTCATTGTCCAAAGGAAGATGATATTGAAAGAAAAAATGCCAACGCTGATATTTGGATGAAGATAACAAGTTCATTTTGAAATATTTTTCTTATTTACAAAATGATGCATTCAAGGAATGTCATCCCTGGTGGGATTTGAACCCACGGCCTCTGGATTAGAAGTCCAGCGCGCTATCCCCTGCGCTACAGGGACATGGAAAATGACATCTGCAATTTCTCATTTTGTGTAAATTACCTACAGCGATTTTGCCTTTTACTGCCATCAAATGTAATGCCTCCGACTAAAAGTTTACATTCAGAAGCTTCCCTAGGTCATTGTCCAAAGAAAGTTGATATTTGAAGAAAAAATGCCAACGCTGATATTTGGATGAAGATAACAAGTTCATTTTGAAATATTTTTCTTATTTACAAAATGATGCATTCAAGGAATGTCATCCCTGGTGGGATTCAAACCCACGGCCTCTGGATTAGAAGTCCAGCGCGCTATCCCCTGCGCTACAGGGACATGGAAAATGACAGCTGCAATTTCTCATTTTGTGTAAATTACCTACAGCGATTTTGCCTTTTACTGCCATCAAATGTAATGCCTCCGACTAACAGTTTACATTCACAAGCTTCCCTAAGTCATTGTCTAAAGGAAGTTGATATTTGAAGAAAAAATGCCAACGCTGATATTTGGATGAAGATAACAAGTTCATTTTGAAATATTTTTCTTATTTACAAATGATGCATTCAAGGAATGTCATCCCTGGTGGGATTCGAACCCACGGCCTCTGGATTAGAAGTCCAGCGCGCTATCCCCTGCGCTACAGGGACATGGAAAATGACATCTGCAATTTCTCATTTTGTGTAAATTACCTACAGCGATTTTGCCTTTTACTGCCATCAAATGTAATGCCTCCGACTAAAAGTTTACATTCACAAGCTTCCCTAAGTCATTGTCCAAAGGAAGTTGATATTTGAAGAAAAAATGCCAACGCTGATATTTGGATGAAGATAACAAGTTCATTTTGAAATATTTTTCTTATTTACAAAATGATGCATTCAAGGAATGTCATCCCTGGTGGGATTCGAACCCACGGCCTCTGGATTAGAAGTCCAGCGCGCTATCCCCTGCGCTACAGGGACATGGAAAATGACATCTGCAATTTCTCATTTTGTGTAAATTACCAACAGCGATTTTGCCTTTTACTGCCATCAAATGTAATGCCTCCGACTAAAAGTTTACATTCAGAAGCTTCCCTAGGTCATTGTCCAAAGAAAGTTGATATTTGAAGAAAAAATGCCAACGCTGATATTTGGATGAAGATAACAAGTTCATTTTGAAATATTTTTCTTATTTACAAAATGATGCATTCAAGGAATGTCATCCCTGGTGGGATTCAAACCCACGGCCTCTGGATTAGAAGTCCAGCGCGCTATCCCCTGCGCTACAGGGACATGGAAAATGACAGCTGCAATTTCTCATTTTGTGTAAATTACCTACAGCGATTTTGCCTTTTACTGCCATCAAATGTAATGCCTCCGACTAACAGTTTACATTCACAAGCTTCCCTAAGTCATTGTCTAAAGGAAGTTGATATTTGAAGAAAAAATGCCAACGCTGATATTTGGATGAAGATAACAAGTTCATTTTGAAATATTTTTCTTATTTACAAATGATGCATTCAAGGAATGTCATCCCTGGTGGGATTCGAACCCACGGCCTCTGGATTAGAAGTCCAGCGCGCTATCCCCTGCGCTACAGGGACATGGAAAATGACATCTGCAATTTCTCATTTTGTGTAAATTACCTACAGCGATTTTGCCTTTTACTGCCATCAAATGTAATGCCTCCGACTAAAAGTTTACATTCACAAGCTTCCCTAAGTCATTGTCCAAAGGAAGTTGATATTTGAAGAAAAAATGCCAACGCTGATATTTGGATGAAGATAACAAGTTCATTTTGAAATATTTTTCTTATTTACAAAATGATGCATTCAAGGAATGTCATCCCTGGTGGGATTCGAACCCACGGCCTCTGGATTAGAAGTCCAGCGCGCTATCCCCTGCGCTACAGGGACATGGAAAATGACATCTGCAATTTCTCATTTTGTGTAAATTACCAACAGCGATTTTGCCTTTTACTGCCATCAAATGTAATGCCTCCGACTAAAAGTTTACATTCACAAGCTTCCTTAAGTCATTGTCCAAAGGAAGTTGATATTTGAAGAAAAAATGCCAACGCTGATGTTTGGATGAAGATAACAAGTTCATTTTGAAATATTTTTCTTATTTACAAAATGATGCATTCAAGGAATGTCATCCCTGGTGGGATTCGAACCCACGGCCTCTGGATTAGAAGTCCAGCGCGCTATCCCCTGCGCTACAGGGACATGGAAAATGACATCTGCAATTTCTCATTTTGTGTAAATTACCTACAGCGATTTTGCCTTTTACTGCCATCAAATGTAATGCCTCCGACTAAAAGTTTAAATTCACAAGCGTCCCTAAGTCATTGTCCAAAGGAAGTTGATATTGGAAGAAAAAATGCCAACACTAATATTTGGATGAAGATAACAAATTCATTTTGAAATATTTTTCTTATTTACAAAATGATGCATTCAAGGAATGTCATCCCTGGTGGGATTCGAACCCACGGCCTCTGGATTAGAAGTCCAGCGCGCTATCCCCTGCGCTACAGGGACATGGAAAATGACATCTGCAATTTCTCATTTTGTGTAAATTACCTACAGCGATTTTGCCTTTTACTGCCATAAACTAAAAGTTTACATTCAGAAGCTTCCCTAAGTCATTGTCCAAATCAAGTTGATATTTGAAGAAAAAATGCCAACGCTGATATTTGGATGAAGATAACAAGTTCATTTTGAAATATTTTTCTTATTTACAAAATGATGCATTCAAGGAATGTCATCCCTGGTGGGATTTGAACCCACGGCCTCTGGATTAGAAGTCCAGCGCGCTATCCCCTGCGCTACAGGGACATGGAAAATGACATCTGCAATTTCTCATTTTGTGTAAATTACCTACAGCGATCAAATGTAATGCCTCCGACTAACAGTTTACATTCACAAGCTTCCTTAAGTCATTGTCCAAAGGAAGTTGATATTTGAAGAAAAAATGCCAACGCTGATATTTGGATGAAGATAACAAGTTCATTTTGAAATATTTTTCTTATTTACAAAATGATGCATTCAAGGAATGTCATCCCTGGTGGGATTTGAACCCACGGCCTCTGGATTAGAAGTCCAGCGCGCTATCCCCTGCGCTACAGGGACATGGAAAATGACATCTGCAATTTCTCATTTTGTGTAAATTACCTACAGCGATTTTGCCTTTTACTGCCATCAAATGTAATGCCTCCGACTAAAAGTTTACATTCACAAGCTTCCCTAAGTCATTGTCCAAAGGAAGTTGATATTTGAAGAAAAAATGCCAACGCTGATATTTGGATGAAGATAACAAGTTCATTTTGAAATAATTTTCTTATTTACAAAATGATGCATTCAAGGAATGTCATCCCTGGTGGGATTCGAACCCACGGCCTCTGGATTAGAAGTCCAGCGCGCTATCCCCTGCGCTACAGGGACATGGAAAATGACATCTGCAATTTCTCATTTTGTGTAAATTACCTACAGCGATTTTGCCTTTTACTGCCATCAAATGTAATGCCTCCGACTAAAAGTTTACATTCATAAGCTTCCCTAAGTCGTTGTCCAAAGAAAGTTGATATTTGAAGAAAAAATGCCAACGCTGATATTTGGATGAAGATAACAAGTTCATTTTGAAATATTTTTCTTATTTACAAAATGATGCATTCAAGGAATGTCATCCCTGGTGGGATTCGAACCCACGGCCTCTGGATTAGAAGTCCAGCGCGCTATCCCCTGCGCTACAGGGACATGGAAAATGACAGCTGCAATTTCTCATTTTGTGTAAATTACCTACAGCGATTTTGCCTTTTACTGCCATCAAATGTAATGCCTCCGACTAAAAGTTTACATTCATAAGCTTCCCTAAGTCATTGTCCAAAGGAAGATGATATTGAAAGAAAAAATGCCAACGCTGATATTTGGATGAAGATAACAAGTTCATTTTGAAATATTTTTCTTATTTAAAAAATGATGCATTCAAGGAATGTCATCCCTGGTGGGATTTGAACCCACGGCCTCTGGATTAGAAGTCCAGCGCGCTATCCCCTGCGCTACAGGGACATGGAAAATGACAGCTGCAATTTCTCATTTTGTGTAAATTACCTACAGCGATTTTGCCTTTTACTGCCATCAAATGTAATGCCTCCGACTAAAAGTTTACATTCACAAGCTTCCTTAAGTCATTGTCCAAAGGAAGTTGATATTTGAAGAAAAAATGCCAACGCTGATATTTGGATGAAGATAACAAGTTCATTTTGAAATAATTTTCTTATTTACAAAATGATGCATTCAAGGAATGTCATCCCTGGTGGGATTCGAACCCACGGCCTCTGGATTAGAAGTCCAGAGCGCTATCCCCTGCGCTACAGGGACATGGAAAATGACATCTGCAATTTCTCATTTTGTGTAAATTACCTACAGCGATTTTGCCTTTTACTGCCATCAAATGTAATGCCTCCGACTAAAAGTTTACATTCATAAGCTTCCCTAAGTCATTGTCCAAAGGAAGATGATATTGAAAGAAAAAAGTCCAACGCTGATATTTGGATGAAGATAACAAGTTCATTTTGAAATATTTTTCTTATTTACAAAATGATGCATTCAAGGAATGTCATCCCTGGTGGGAAACCCACGGCCTCTGGATTAGAATTCCAGCGCGCTATCCCCTGCGCTACAGGGACATGGAAAATGACATCTGCAATTTCTCATTTTGTGTAAATTACCTACAGCGATTTTGCCTTTTACTGCCATCAAATGTAATGCCTCCGACTAAAAGTTTACATTCAGAAGCTTCCCTAAGTCATTGTCCAAAGGAAGTTGATATTTGAAGAAAAAATGCCAACGCTGATATTTGGATGAAGATAACAAGTTCATTTTGAAATATTTTTCTTATTTACAAAATGATGCATTCAAGGAATGTCATCCCTGGTGGGATTCGAACCCACGGCCTCTGGATTAGAAGTCCAGCGCGCTATCCCCTGCGCTACAGGGACATGGAAAATGACATCTGCAATTTCTCATTTTGTGTAAATTACCTACAGCGATTTTGCCTTTTACTGCCATCAAATGTAATGCCTCCGACTAAAAGTTTACATTCACAAGCTTCCCTAAGTCATTGTCCAAAGGAAGTTGATATTGAAAGAAAAAATGCCAACGCTGATATTTGGATGAAGATAACAAGTTCATTTTGAAATATTTTTCTTATTTACAAAATGATGCATTCAAGGAATGTCATCCCTGGTGGGAAACCCACGGCCTCTGGATTAGAATTCCAGCGCGCTATCCCCTGCGCTACAGGGACATGGAAAATGACATCTGCAATTTCTCATTTTGTGTAAATTACCTACAGCGATTTTGCCTTTTACTGCCATCAAATGTAATGCCTCCGACTAAAAGTTTACATTCAGAAGCTTCCCTAAGTCATTGTCCAAAGGAAGTTGATATTTGAAGAAAAAATGCCAACGCTGATATTTGGATGAAGATAACAAGTTCATTTTGAAATATTTTTCTTATTTACAAAATGATGCATTCAAGGAATGTCATCCCTGGTGGGATTCGAACCCACGGCCTCTGGATTAGAAGTCCAGCGCGCTATCCCCTGCGCTACAGGGACATGGAAAATGACATCTGCAATTTCTCATTTTGTGTAAATTACCTACAGCGATTTTGCCTTTTACTGCCATCAAATGTAATGCCTCCGACTAAAAGTTTACATTCACAAGCTTCCCTAAGTCATTGTCCAAAGGAAGTTGATATTTGAAGAAAAAATGCCAACGCTGATATTTGGATGAAGATAACAAGTTCATTTTGAAATATTTTTCTTATTTACAAAATGATACATTCAAGGAATGTCATCCCTGGTGGGATTCGAACCCACAGCCTCTGGATTAGAAGTCCAGCGCGCTATCCCCTGCGCTACAGGGACATGGAAAATGACATCTGCAATTTCTCATTTTGTGTAAATTACCTACAGCGATCAAATGTAATGCCTCCGACTAACAGTTTACATTCACAAGCTTCCCTAAGTCATTGTCCAAAGGAAGTTGATATTTGAAGAAAAAATGCCAACGCTGATATTTGGATGAAGATAACAAGTTCATTTTGAAATATTTTTCTTATTTACAAAATGATGCATTCAAGGAATGTCATCCCTGGTGGGATTCGAACCCACGGCCTCTGGATTAGAAGTCCAGCGCGCTATCCCCTGCGCTACAGGGACATGGAAAATGACAGCTGCAATTTCTCATTTTGTGTAAATTACCTACAGCGATTTTGCCTTTTACTGCCATCAAATGTAATGCCTCCGACTAACAGTTTACATTCATAAGCTTCCCTAAGTCATTGTCCAAAGGAAGTTGATATTGAAAGAAAAAATGCCAACGCTGATATTTGGATGAAGATAACAAGTTCATTTTGAAATAATTTTCTTATTTACAAAATGATGCATTCAAGGAATGTCATCCCTGGTGGGATTCGAACCCACGGCCTCTGGATTAGAAGTCCAGCGCGCTATCCCCTGCGCTACAGGGACATGGAAAATGACATCTGCAATTTCTCATTTTGTGTAAATTACCTACAGCGATTTTGCCTTTTACTGCCATCAAATGTAATGCCTCCGACTAAAAGTTTACATTCATAAGCTTCCCTAAGTCATTGTCCAAAGGAAGATGATATTGAAAGAAAAAATGCCAACGCTGATATTTGGATGAAGATAACAAGTTCATTTTGAAATATTTTTCTTATTTACAAAATGATGCATTCAAGGAATGTCATCCCTGGTGGGAAACCCACGGCCTCTGGATTAGAAGTCCAGCGCGCTATCCCCTGCGCTACAGGGACATGGAAAATGACATCTGCAATTTCTCATTTTGTGTAAATTACCTACAGCGATTTTGCCTTTTACTGCCATCAAATGTAATGCCTCCGACTAAAAGTTTACATTCACAAGCTTCCCTAAGTCATTGTCCAAAGGAAGTTGATATTTGAAGAAAAAATGCCAACGCTGATATTTGGATGAAGATAACAAGTTCATTTTGAAATATTTTTCTTATTTACAAAATGATGCATTCAAGGAATGTCATCCCTGGTGGGATTCGAACCCACGGCCTCTGGATTAGAAGTCCAGCGCGCTATCCCCTGCGCTACAGGGACATGGAAAATGACATCTGCAATTTCTCATTTTGTGTAAATTACCTACAGCGATTTTGCCTTTTACTGCCATCAAATGTAATGCCTCCGACTAAAAGTTTACATTCACAAGCTTCCCTAAGTCATTGTCCAAAGGAAGTTGATATTTGAAGAAAAAATGCCAACGCTGATATTTGGATGATGATAACAAGTTCATTTTGAAATATTTTTCTTATTTACAAAATGATACATTCAAGGAATGTCATCCCTGGTGGGATTCGAACCCACAGCCTCTGGATTAGAAGTCCAGCGCGCTATCCCCTGCGCTACAGGGACATGGAAAATGACATCTGCAATTTCTCATTTTGTGTAAATTACCTACAGCGATCAAATGTAATGCCTCCGACTAAAAGTTTACATTCACAAGCTTCCCTAAGTCATTGTCCAAAGGAAGTTGATATTTGAAGAAAAAATGCCAACGCTGATATTTGGATGAAGATAACAAGTTCATTTTGAAATATTTTTCTTATTTACAAAATGATGCATTCAAGGAATGTCATCCCTGGTGGGATTCGAACCCACGGCCTCTGGATTAGAAGTCCAGCGCGCTATCCCCTGCGCTACAGGGACATGGAAAATGACATCTGCAATTTCTCATTTTGTGTAAATTACCTACAGCGATTTTGCCTTTTACTGCCATCAAATGTAATGCCTCCGACTAACAGTTTACATTCATAAGCTTCCCTAAGTCATTGTCCAAAGGAAGTTGATATTGAAAGAAAAAATGCCAACGCTGATATTTGGATGAAGATAACAAGTTCATTTTGAAATAATTTTCTTATTTACAAAATGATGCATTCAAGGAATGTCATCCCTGGTGGGATTCGAACCCACGGCCTCTGGATTAGAAGTCCAGCGCGCTATCCCCTGCGCTACAGGGACATGGAAAATGACATCTGCAATTTCTCATTTTGTGTAAATTACCTACAGCGATTTTGCCTTTTACTGCCATCAAATGTAATGCCTCCGACTAAAAGTTTACATTCAGAAGCTTCCCTAAGTCATTGTCCAAAGGAAGTTGATATTTGAAGAAAAAATGCCAACGCTGATATTTGGATGAAGATAACAAGTTCATTTTGAAATAATTTTCTTATTTACAAAATGATGCATTCAAGGAATGTCATCCCTGGTGGGATTCGAACCCACGGCCTCTGGATTAGAAGTCCAGCGCGCTATCCCCTGCGCTACAGGGACATGGAAAATGACATCTGCAATTTCTCATTTTGTGTAAATTACCTACAGCGATTTTGCCTTTCACTGCCATCAAATGTAATGCCTCCGACTAAAAGTTTACATTCACAAGCTTCCCTAAGTCATTGTCCAAAGGAAGTTGATATTTGAAGAAAAAATGCCAACGCTGATATTTGGATGAAGATAACAAGTTCATTTTGAAATATTTTTCTTATTTACAAAATGATGCATTCAAGGAATGTCATCCCTGGTGGGATTCGAACCCACGGCCTCTGGATTAGAAGTCCAGCGCGCTATCCCCTGCGCTACAGGGACATGGAAAATGACAGCTGCAATTTCTCATTTTGTGTAAATTACCTACAGCGATTTTGCCTTTTACTGCCATCAAATGTAATGCCTCCGACTAAAAGTTTACATTCACAAGCTTCCCTAAGTCATTGTCCAAAGGAAGTTGATATTTGAAGAAAAAATGCCAACGCTGATATTTGGATGATGATAACAAGTTCATTTTGAAATATTTTTCTTATTTACAAAATGATACATTCAAGGAATGTCATCCCTGGTGGGATTCGAACCCACAGCCTCTGGATTAGAAGTCCAGCGCGCTATCCCCTGCGCTACAGGGACATGGAAAATGACAGCTGCAATTTCTCATTTTGTGTAAATTACCTACAGCGATTTTGCCTTTTACTGCCATCAAATGTAATGCCTCCGACTAACAGTTTACATTCATAAGCTTCCCTAAGTCATTGTCCAAAGGAAGTTGATATTGAAAGAAAAAATGCCAACGCTGATATTTGGATGAAGATAACAAGTTCATTTTGAAATAATTTTCTTATTTACAAAATGATGCATTCAAGGAATGTCATCCCTGGTGGGATTCGAACCCACGGCCTCTGGATTAGAAGTCCAGCGCGCTATCCCCTGCGCTACAGGGACATGGAAAATGACATCTGCAATTTCTCATTTTGTGTAAATTACCTACAGCGATTTTGCCTTTTACTGCCATCAAATGTAATGCCTCCGACTAAAAGTTTACATTCATAAGCTTCCCTAAGTCATTGTCCAAAGGAAGTTGATATTTGAAGAAAAAATGCCAACGCTGATATTTGGATGATGATAACAAGTTCATTTTGAAATATTTTTCTTATTTACAAAATGATACATTCAAGGAATGTCATCCCTGGTGGGATTCGAACCCACAGCCTCTGGATTAGAAGTCCAGCGCGCTATCCCCTGCGCTACAGGGACATGGAAAATGACATCTGCAATTTCTCATTTTGTGTAAATTACCTACAGCGATCAAATGTAATGCCTCCGACTAAAAGTTTACATTCACAAGCTTCCCTAAGTCATTGTCCAAAGGAAGTTGATATTTGAAGAAAAAATGCCAACGCTGATATTTGGATGAAGATAACAAGTTCATTTTGAAATATTTTTCTTATTTACAAAATGATGCATTCAAGGAATGTCATTCCTGGTGGGATTCGAACCCACGGCCTCTGGATTAGAAGTCCAGCGCGCTATCCCCTGCGCTACAGGGACATGGAAAATGACATCTGCAATTTCTCATTTTGTGTAAATTACCTACAGCGATTTTGCCTTTTACTGCCATCAAATGTAATGCCTCCGACTAACAGTTTACATTCATAAGCTTCCCTAAGTCATTGTCCAAAGGAAGTTGATATTGAAAGAAAAAATGCCAACGCTGATATTTGGATGAAGATAACAAGTTCATTTTGAAATAATTTTCTTATTTACAAAATGATGCATTCAAGGAATGTCATCCCTGGTGGGATTCGAACCCACGGCCTCTGGATTAGAAGTCCAGCGCGCTATCCCCTGCGCTACAGGGACATGGAAAATGACATCTGCAATTTCTCATTTTGTGTAAATTACCTACAGCGATTTTGCCTTTTACTGCCATCAAATGTAATGCCTCCGACTAAAAGTTTACATTCACAAGCTTCCATAAGTCATTGTCCAAAGGAAGTTGATATTTGAAGAAAAAATGCCAACGCTGATATTTGGATGAAGATAACAAGTTCATTTTGAAATAATTTTCTTATTTACAAAATGATGCATTCAAGGAATGTCATCCCTGGTGGGATTCGAACCCACGGCCTCTGGATTAGAAGTCCAGCGCGCTATCCCCTGCGCTACAGGGACATGGAAAATGACATCTGCAATTTCTCATTTTGTGTAAATTACCTACAGCGATTTTGCCTTTTACTGCCATCAAATGTAATGCCTCCGACTAAAAGTTTACATTCACAAGCTTCCCTAAGTCATTGTCCAAAGGAAGTTGATATTTGAAGAAAAAATGCCAACGCTGATATTTGGATGAAGATAACAAGTTCATTTTGAAATATTTTTCTTATTTACAAAATGATGCATTCAAGGAATGTCATCCCTGGTGGGATTCGAACCCACGGCCTCTGGATTAGAAGTCCAGCGCGCTATCCCCTGCGCTACAGGGACATGGAAAATGACATCTGCAATTTCTCATTTTGTGTAAATTACCTACAGCGATTTTGCCTTTTACTGCCATCAAATGTAATGCCTCCGACTAAAAGTTTACATTCACAAGCTTCCCTAAGTCATTGTCCAAAGGAAGTTGATATTTGAAGAAAAAATGCCAACGCTGATATTTGGATGATGATAACAAGTTCATTTTGAAATATTTTTCTTATTTACAAAATGATACATTCAAGGAATGTCATCCCTGGTGGGATTCGAACCCACAGCCTCTGGATTAGAAGTCCAGCGCGCTATCCCCTGCGCTACAGGGACATGGAAAATGACATCTGCAATTTCTCATTTTGTGTAAATTACCTACAGCGATCAAATGTAATGCCTCCGACTAACAGTTTACATTCACAAGCTTCCCTAAGTCATTGTCCAAAGGAAGTTGATATTTGAAGAAAAAATGCCAACGCTGATATTTGGATGAAGATAACAAGTTCATTTTGAAATATTTTTCTTATTTACAAAATGATGCATTCAAGGAATGTCATCCCTGGTGGGATTCGAACCCACGGCCTCTGGATTAGAAGTCCAGCGCGCTATCCCCTGCGCTACAGGGACATGGAAAATGACATCTGCAATTTCTCATTTTGTGTAAATTACCTACAGCGATTTTGCCTTTTACTGCCATCAAATGTAATGCCTCCGACTAACAGTTTACATTCATAAGCTTCCCTAAGTCATTGTCCAAAGGAAGTTGATATTGAAAGAAAAAATGCCAACGCTGATATTTGGATGAAGATAACAAGTTCATTTTGAAATAATTTTCTTATTTACAAAATGATGCATTCAAGGAATGTCATCCCTGGTGGGATTCGAACCCACGGCCTCTGGATTAGAAGTCCAGCGCGCTATCCCCTGCGCTACAGGGACATGGAAAATGACATCTGCAATTTCTCATTTTGTGTAAATTACCTACAGCGATTTTGCCTTTTACTGCCATCAAATGTAATGCCTCCGACTAAAAGTTTACATTCAGAAGCTTCCCTAAGTCATTGTCCAAAGGAAGTTGATATTTGAAGAAAAAATGCCAACGCTGATATTTGGATGAAGATAACAAGTTCATTTTGAAATAATTTTCTTATTTACAAAATGATGCATTCAAGGAATGTCATCCCTGGTGGGATTCGAACCCACGGCCTCTGGATTAGAAGTCCAGCGCGCTATCCCCTGCGCTACAGGGACATGGAAAATGACATCTGCAATTTCTCATTTTGTGTAAATTACCTACAGCGATTTTGCCTTTTACTGCCATCAAATGTAATGCCTCCGACTAAAAGTTTACATTCACAAGCTTCCCTAAGTCATTGTCCAAAGGAAGTTGATATTTGAAGAAAAAATGCCAACGCTGATATTTGGATGAAGATAACAAGTTCATTTTGAAATATTTTTCTTATTTACAAAATGATGCATTCAAGGAATGTCATCCCTGGTGGGATTCGAACCCACGGCCTCTGGATTAGAAGTCCAGCGCGCTATCCCCTGCGCTACAGGGACATGGAAAATGACATCTGCAATTTCTCATTTTGTGTAAATTATTTACAGCGATTTTGCCTTTTACTGCCATCAAATGTAATGCCTCCGACTAAAAGTTTACATTCACAAGCTTCCCTAAGTCATTGTCCAAAGGAAGTTGATATTTGAAGAAAAAATGCCAACGCTGATATTTGGATGAAGATAACAAGTTCATTTTGAAATATTTTTCTTATTTACAAAATGATGCATTCAAGGAATGTCATCCCTGGTGGGATTCGAACCCACGGCCTCTGGATTAGAAGTCCAGCGCGCTATCCCCTGCGCGACAGGGACATGGAAAATGACATCTGCAATTTCTCATTTTGTGTAAATTACCTACAGCGATTTTGCCTTTTACTGCCATCAAATGTAATGCCTCCGACTAAAAGTTTACATTCACAAGCTTCCCTAAGTCATTGTCCAAAGGAAGTTGATATTTGAAGAAAAAATGCCAACGCTGATATTTGGATGAAGATAACAAGTTCATTTTGAAATATTTTTCTTATTTACAAAATGATGCATTCAAGGAATGTCATCCCTGGTGGGATTCGAACCCACGGCCTCTGGATTAGAAGTCCAGCGCGCTATCCCCTGCGCGACAGGGACATGGAAAATGACATCTGCAATTTCTCATTTTGTGTAAATTACCTACAGCGATTTTGCCTTTTACTGCCATCAAATGTAATGCCTCCGACTAAAAGTTTACATTCACAAGCTTCCCTAAGTCATTGTCCAAAGGAAGTTGATATTGGAAGAAAAAATGCCAACACTAATATTTGGATGAAGATAACAAATTCATTTTGAAATATTTTTCTTATTTACAAAATGATGCATTCAAGGAATGTCATCCCTGGTGGGATTCGAACCCACGGCCTCTGGATTAGAAGTCCAGCGCGCTATCCCCTGCGCTACAGGGACATGGAAAATGACATCTGCAATTTCTCATTTTGTGTAAATTACCTACAGCGATCAAATGTAATGCCTCCGACTAACAGTTTACATTCACAAGCTTCCCTAAGTCATTGTCTAAAGGAAGTTGATATTTGAAGAAAAAATGCCAACGCTGATATTTGGATGAAGATAACAAGTTCATTTTGAAATATTTTTCTTATTTACAAAATGATGCATTCAAGGAATGTCATCCCTGGTGGGATTCGAACCCACGGCCTCTGGATTAGAAGTCCAGCGCGCTATCCCCTGCGCTACAGGGACATGGAAAATGACATCTGCAATTTCTCATTTTGTGTAAATTATTTACAGCGATTTTGCCTTTTACTGCCATCAAATGTAATGCCTCCGACTAAAAGTTTACATTCACAAGCTTCCCTAAGTCATTGTCCAAAGGAAGTTGATATTTGAAGAAAAAATGCCAACGCTGATATTTGGATGAAGATAACAAGTTCATTTTGAAATATTTTTCTTATTTACAAAATGATGCATTCAAGGAATGTCATCCCTGGTGGGATTCGAACCCACGGCCTCTGGATTAGAAGTCCAGCGCGCTATCCCCTGCGCGACAGGGACATGGAAAATGACATCTGCAATTTCTCATTTTGTGTAAATTACCTACAGCGATTTTGCCTTTTACTGCCATCAAATGTAATGCCTCCGACTAAAAGTTTACATTCACAAGCTTCCCTAAGTCATTGTCCAAAGGAAGTTGATATTTGAAGAAAAAATGCCAACGCTGATATTTGGATGAAGATAACAAGTTCATTTTGAAATATTTTTCTTATTTACAAAATGATGCATTCAAGGAATGTCATCCCTGGTGGGATCCGAACCCACGGCCTCTGGATTAGAAGTCCAGCGCGCTATCCCCTGCGCGACAGGGACATGGAAAATGACATCTGCAATTTCTCATTTTGTGTAAATTACCTACAGCGATTTTGCCTTTTACTGCCATCAAATGTAATGCCTCCGACTAAAAGTTTACATTCACAAGCTTCCCTAAGTCATTGTCCAAAGGAAGTTGATATTGGAAGAAAAAATGCCAACACTAATATTTGGATGAAGATAACAAATTCATTTTGAAATATTTTTCTTATTTACAAAATGATGCATTCAAGGAATGTCATCCCTGGTGGGATTCGAACCCACGGCCTCTGGATTAGAAGTCCAGCGCGCTATCCCCTGCGCTACAGGGACATGGAAAATGACATCTGCAATTTCTCATTTTGTGTAAATTACCTACAGCGATCAAATGTAATGCCTCCGACTAACAGTTTACATTCACAAGCTTCCCTAAGTGATTGTCTAAAGGAAGTTGATATTTGAAGAAAAAATGCCAACGCTGATATTTGGATGAAGATAACAAGTTCATTTTGAAATATTTTTCTTATTTACAAAATGATGCATTCAAGGAATGTCATCCCTGGTGGGATTCGAACCCACGGCCTCTGGATTAGAAGTCCAGCGCGCTATCCCCTGCGCTACAGGGACATGGAAAATGACATCTGCAATTTCTCATTTTGTGTAAATTATTTACAGCGATTTTGCCTTTTACTGCCATCAAATGTAATGCCTCCGACTAAAAGTTTACATTCAGATGCTTCCCTAAGTCATTGTCCAAAGGAAGTTGATATTGGAAGAAAAAATGCCAACGCTGATATTTGGATGAAGATAACAAGTTCATTTTGAAATATTTTTCTTATTTACAAAATGATGCATTCAAGGAATGTCATCCCTGGTGGGATTTGAACCCACGGCCCCTGGATTAGAAGTCCAGCGCGCTATCCCCTGCGCTACAGGGACATGGAAAATGACATCTGCAATTTCTCATTTTGTGTAAATTACCTACAGCGATTTTGCCTTTTACTGCCATCAAATGTAATGCCTCCGACTAAAAGTTTACATTCACAAGCTTCCCTAAGTCATTGTCCAAAGGAAGTTGATATTGGAAGAAAAAATGCCAACACTAATATTTGGATGAAGATAACAAATTCATTTTGAAATATTTTTCTTATTTACAAAATGATGCATTCAAGGAATGTCATCCCTGGTGGGATTCGAACCCACGGCCTCTGGATTAGAAGTCCAGCGCGCTATCCCCTGCGCTACAGGGACATGGAAAATGACATCTGCAATTTCTCATTTTGTGTAAATTACCTACAGCGATCAAATGTAATGCCTCCGACTAACAGTTTACATTCACAAGCTTCCCTAAGTCATTGTCTAAAGGAAGTTGATATTTGAAGAAAAAATGCCAACGCTGATATTTGGATGAAGATAACAAGTTCATTTTGAAATATTTTTCTTATTTACAAAATGATGCATTCAAGGAATGTCATCCCTGGTGGGATTCGAACCCACGGCCTCTGGATTAGAAGTCCAGCGCGCTATCCCCTGCGCTACAGGGACATGGAAAATGACATCTGCAATTTCTCATTTTGTGTAAATTATTTACAGCGATTTTGCCTTTTACTGCCATCAAATGTAATGCCTCCGACTAAAAGTTTACATTCAGATGCTTCCCTAAGTCATTGTCCAAAGGAAGTTGATATTTGAAGAAAAAATGCCAACGCTGATATTTGGATGAAGATAACAAGTTCATTTTGAAATATTTTTCTTATTTACAAAATGATGCATTCAAGGAATGTCATCCCTGGTGGGATTCGAACCCACGGCCTCTGGATTAGAAGTCCAGCGCGCTATCCCCTGCGCTACAGGGACATGGAAAATGACATCTGCAATTTCTCATTTTGTGTAAATTATTTACAGCGATTTTGCCTTTTACTGCCATCAAATGTAATGCCTCCGACTAAAAGTTTACATTCACAAGCTTCCCTAAGTCATTGTCCAAAGGAAGTTGATATTTGAAGAAAAAATGCCAACGCTGATATTTGGATGAAGATAACAAGTTCATTTTGAAATATTTTTCTTATTTACAAAATGATGCATTCAAGGAATGTCATCCCTGGTGGGATTCGAACCCACGGCCTCTGGATTAGAAGTCCAGCGCGCTATCCCCTGCGCGACAGGGACATGGAAAATGACATCTGCAATTTCTCATTTTGTGTAAATTACCTACAGCAATTTTGCCTTTTACTGCCATCAAATGTAATGCCTCCGACTAAAAGTTTACATTCACAAGCTTCCCTAAGTCATTGTCCAAAGGAAGTTGATATTTGAAGAAAAAATGCCAACACTGATATTTGGATGAAGATAACAAGTTCATTTTGAAATATTTTTCTTATTTACAAAATGATGCATTCAAGGAATGTCATCCCTGGTGGGATTCGAACCCACGGCCTCTGGATTAGAAGTCCAGCGCGCTATCCCCTGCGCTACAGGGACATGGAAAATGACATCTGCAATTTCTCATTTTGTGTAAATTACCTACAGCGATTTTGCCTTTTACTGCCATCAAATGTAATGCCTCCGACTAAAAGTTTACATTCAGAAGCTTCCCTAAGTCATTGTCCAAAGGAAGTTGATATTGGAAGAAAAAATGCCAACACTAATATTTGGATGAAGATAACAAATTCATTTTGAAATATTTTTCTTATTTACAAAATGATGCATTCAAGGAATGTCATCCCTGGTGGGATTCGAACCCACGGCCTCTGGATTAGAAGTCCAGCGCGCTATCCCCTGCGCTACAGGGACATGGAAAATGACATCTGCAATTTCTCATTTTGTGTAAATTACCTACAGCGATTTTGCCTTTTACTGCCATCAAATGTAATGCCTCCGACTAACAGTTTACATTCACAAGCTTCCCTAATTCATTGTCCAAAGGAAGTTGATATTGGAAGAAAAAATGCCAACGCTGATATTTGGATGAAGATAACAAGCTCATTTTGAAATATTTTTCTTATTTACAAAATGATGCATTCAAGGAATGTCATCCCTGGTGGGATTCGAACCCACGGCCTCTGGATTAGAAGTCCAGCGCGCTATCCCCTGCGCTACAGGGACATGGAAAATGACATCTGCAATTTCTCATTTTGTGTAAATTACCTACAGCGATTTTGCCTTTTACTGCCATCAAATGTAATGCCTCCGACTAAAAGTTTACATTCACAAGCTTCCCTAAGTCATTGTCCAAAGGAAGTTGATATTGGAAGAAAAAATGCCAACACTAATATTTGGATGAAGATAACAAGTTCATTTTGAAATATTTTTCTTATTTACAAAATGATGCATTCAAGGAATGTCATCCCTGGTGGGATTCGAACCCACGGCCTCTGGATTAGAAGTCCAGCGCGCTATCCCCTGCGCTACAGGGACATGGAAAATGACATCTGCAATTTCTCATTTTGTGTAAATTACCTACAGCGATTTTGCCTTTTACTGCCATCAAATGTAATGCCTCCGACTAAAAGTTTACATTCATAAGCTTCCCTAAGTCATTGTCCAAAGGAAGATGATATTGAAAGAAAAAATGCCAACGCTGATATTTGGATGAAGATAACAAGTTCATTTTGAAATATTTTTCTTATTTACAAAATGATGCATTCAAGGAATGTCATCCCTGGTGGGATTCGAACCCACGGCCTCTGGATTAGAAGTCCAGCGCGCTATCCCCTGCGCTACAGGGACATGGAAAATGACATCTGCAATTTCTCATTTTGTGTAAATTACCTACAGCGATTTTGCCTTTTACTGCCATCAAATGTAATGCCTCCGACTAAAAGTTTACATTCACAAGCTTCCCTAAGTCATTGTCCAAAGGAAGTTGATATTTGAAGAAAAAATGCCAACGCTGATATTTGGATGAAGATAACAAGTTCATTTTGAAATATTTTTCTTATTTACAAAATGATGCATTCAAGGAATGTCATCCCTGGTGGGATTCGAACCCACGGCCTCTAGATTAGAAGTCCAGCGCGCTATCCCCTGCGCTACAGGGACATGGAAAATGACAGCTGCAATTTCTCATTTTGTGTAAATTACCTACAGCGATTTTGCCTTTTACTGCCATCAAATGTAATGCCTCCGACTAACAGTTTACATTCACAAGCTTCCCTAATTTATTGTCCAAAGGAAGTTGATATTGGAAGAAAAAATGCCAACGCTGATATTTGGATGAAGATAACAAGCTCATTTTGAAATATTTTTCTTATTTACAAAATGATGCATTCAAGGAATGTCATCCCTGGTGGGATTCGAACCCACGGCCTCTGGATTAGAAGTCCAGCGCGCTATCCCCTGCGCTACAGGGACATGGAAAATGACATCTGCAATTTCTCATTTTGTGTAAATTACCTACAGCGATTTTGCCTTTTACTGCCATCAAATGTAATGCCTCCGACTAAAAGTTTACATTCATAAGCTTCCCTAAGTCATTGTCCAAAGGAAGATGATATTGAAAGAAAAAATGCCAACGCTGATATTTGGATGAAGATAACAAGTTCATTTTGAAATATTTTTCTTATTTACAAAATGATGCATTCAAGGAATGTCATCCCTGGTGGGATTCGAACCCACGGCCTCTGGATTAGAAGTCCAGCGCGCTATCCCCTGCGCTACAGGGACATGGAAAATGACATCTGCAATTTCTCATTTTGTGTAAATTACCTACAGCGATTTTGCCTTTTACTGCCATCAAATGTAATGCCTCCGACTAAAAGTTTACATTCAGAAGCTTCCCTAAGTCATTGTCCAAAGGAAGTTGATATTTGAAGAAAAAATGCCAACGCTGATATTTGGATGAAGATAACAAGTTCATTTTGAAATATTTTTCTTATTTACAAAATGATGCATTCAAGGAATGTCATCCCTGGTGGGATTCGAACCCACGGCCTCTAGATTAGAAGTCCAGCGCGCTATCCCCTGCGCTACAGGGACATGGAAAATGACAGCTGCAATTTCTCATTTTGTGTAAATTACCTACAGCGATTTTGCCTTTTACTGCCATCAAATGTAATGCCTCCGACTAACAGTTTACATTCACAAGCTTCCCTATTTCATTGTCCAAAGGAAGTTGATATTGGAAGAAAAAATGCCAACGCTGATATTTGGATGAAGATAACAAGTTCATTTTGAAATATTTTTCTTATTTACAAAATGATGCATTCAAGGAATGTCATCCCTGGTGGGATTCGAACCCACGGCCTCTGGATTAGAAGTCCAGCGCGCTATCCCCTGCGCTACAGGGACATGGAAAATGACATCTGCAATTTCTCATTTTGTGTAAATTACCTACAGCGATTTTGCCTTTTACTGCCATCAAATGTAATGCCTCCGACTAAAAGTTTACATTCATAAGCTTCCCTAAGTCATTGTCCAAAGGAAGATGATATTGAAAGAAAAAATGCCAACGCTGATATTTGGATGAAGATAACAAGTTCATTTTGAAATATTTTTCTTATTTACAAAATGATGCATTCAAGGAATGTCATCCCTGGTGGGATTCGAACCCACGGCCTCTGGATTAGAAGTCCAGCGCGCTATCCCCTGCGCTACAGGGACATGGAAAATGACATCTGCAATTTCTCATTTTGTGTAAATTACCTACAGCGATTTTGCCTTTTACTGCCATCAAATGTAATGCCTCCGACTAAAAGTTTACATTCATAAGCTTCCCTAAGTCATTGTCCAAAGGAAGTTGATATTTGAAGAAAAAATGCCAACGCTGATATTTGGATGAAGATAACAAGTTCATTTTGAAATATTTTTCTTATTTACAAAATGATGCATTCAAGGAATATCATCCCTGGTGGGATTCGAACCCACGGCCTCTGGATTAGAAGTCCAGCGCGCTATCCCCTGCGCTACAGGGACATGGAAAATGACATCTGCAATTTCTCATTTTGTGTAAATTACCAACAGCGATTTTGCCTTTTACTGCCATCAAATGTAATGCCTCCGACTAAAAGTTTACATTCATAAGCTTCCCTAAGTCATTGTCCAAAGGAAGATGATATTGAAAGAAAAAATGCCAACGCTGATATTTGGATGAAGATAACAAGTTCATTTTGAAATATTTTTCTTATTTACAAAATGATGCATTCAAGGAATGTCATCCCTGGTGGGATTCGAACCCACGGCCTCTGGATTAGAAGTCCAGCGCGCTATCCCCTGCGCTACAGGGACATGGAAAATGATATCTGCAATTTCTCATTTTGTGTAAATTACCAACAGCGATTATGCCTTTTACTGCCATCAAATGTAATGCCTCCGACTAAAAGTTTACATTCAGAAGCTTCCCTAAGTCATTGTCCAAAGGAAGTTGATATTTGAAGAAAAAATGCCAACGCTGATATTTGGATGAAGATAACAAGTTCATTTTGAAATATTTTTCTTATTTACAAAATGATGCATTCAAGGAATGTCATCCCTGGTGGGATTCGAACCCACGGCCTCTAGATTAGAAGTCCAGCGCGCTATCCCCTGCGCTACAGGGACATGGAAAATGACAGCTGCAATTTCTCATTTTGTGTAAATTACCTACAGCGATTTTGCCTTTTACTGCCATCAAATGTAATGCCTCCGACTAACAGTTTACATTCACAAGCTTCCCTATTTCATTGTCCAAAGGAAGTTGATATTGGAAGAAAAAATGCCAACGCTGATATTTGGATGAAGATAACAAGTTCATTTTGAAATATTTTTCTTATTTACAAAATGATGCATTCAAGGAATGTCATCCCTGGTGGGATTCGAACCCACGGCCTCTGGATTAGAAGTCCAGCGCGCTATCCCCTGCGCTACAGGGACATGGAAAATGACATCTGCAATTTCTCATTTTGTGTAAATTACCTACAGCGATTTTGCCTTTTACTGCCATCAAATGTAATGCCTCCGACTAAAAGTTTACATTCAGAAGCTTCCCTAAGTCATTGTCCAAAGGAAGTTGATATTGGAAGAAAAAATGCCAACGCTGATATTTGGATGAAGATAACAAGTTCATTTTATAATATTTTTCTTATTTACAAAATGATGCATTCAAGGAATGTCATCCCTGGTGGGATTCGAACCCACGGCCTCTGGATTAGAAGTCCAGCGCGCTATCCCCTGCGCTACAGGGACATGGAAAATGACAGCTGCAATTTCTCATTTTGTGTAAATTACCTACAGCGATTTTGCCTTTTACTGCCATCAAATGTAATGCCTCCGACTAACAGTTTACATTCACAAGCTTCCCTAATTTATTGTCCAAAGGAAGTTGATATTGGAAGAAAAAATGCCAACGCTGATATTTGGATGAAGATAACAAGCTCATTTTGAAATATTTTTCTTATTTACAAAATGATGCATTCAAGGAATGTCATCCCTGGTGGGATTCGAACCCACGGCCTCTGGATTAGAAGTCCAGCGCGCTATCCCCTGCGCTACAGGGACATGGAAAATGACATCTGCAATTTCTCATTTTGTGTAAATTACCTACAGCGATTTTGCCTTTTACTGCCATCAAATGTAATGCCTCCGACTAAAAGTTTACATTCATAAGCTTCCCTAAGTCATTGTCCAAAGGAAGATGATATTGAAAGAAAAAATGCCAACGCTGATATTTGGATGAAGATAACAAGTTCATTTTGAAATATTTTTCTTATTTACAAAATGATGCATTCAAGGAATGTCATCCCTGGTGGGATTCGAACCCACGGCCTCTGGATTAGAAGTCCAGCGCGCTATCCCCTGCGCTACAGGGACATGGAAAATGACATCTGCAATTTCTCATTTTGTGTAAATTACCTACAGCGATTTTGCCTTTTACTGCCATCAAATGTAATGCCTCCGACTAAAAGTTTACATTCAGAAGCTTCCCTAAGTCATTGTCCAAAGGAAGTTGATATTTGAAGAAAAAATGCCAACGCTGATATTTGGATGAAGATAACAAGTTCATTTTGAAATATTTTTCTTATTTACAAAATGATGCATTCAAGGAATGTCATCCCTGGTGGGATTCGAACCCACGGCCTCTAGATTAGAAGTCCAGCGCGCTATCCCCTGCGCTACAGGGACATGGAAAATGACAGCTGCAATTTCTCATTTTGTGTAAATTACCTACAGCGATTTTGCCTTTTACTGCCATCAAATGTAATGCCTCCGACTAACAGTTTACATTCACAAGCTTCCCTATTTCATTGTCCAAAGGAAGTTGATATTGGAAGAAAAAATGCCAACGCTGATATTTGGATGAAGATAACAAGTTCATTTTGAAATATTTTTCTTATTTACAAAATGATGCATTCAAGGAATGTCATCCCTGGTGGGATTCGAACCCACGGCCTCTGGATTAGAAGTCCAGCGCGCTATCCCCTGCGCTACAGGGACATGGAAAATGACATCTGCAATTTCTCATTTTGTGTAAATTACCTACAGCGATTTTGCCTTTTACTGCCATCAAATGTAATGCCTCCGACTAAAAGTTTACATTCATAAGCTTCCCTAAGTCATTGTCCAAAGGAAGATGATATTGAAAGAAAAAATGCCAACGCTGATATTTGGATGAAGATAACAAGTTCATTTTGAAATATTTTTCTTATTTACAAAATGATGCATTCAAGGAATGTCATCCCTGGTGGGATTCGAACCCACGGCCTCTGGATTAGAAGTCCAGCGCGCTATCCCCTGCGCTACAGGGACATGGAAAATGACATCTGCAATTTCTCATTTTGTGTAAATTACCTACAGCGATTTTGCCTTTTACTGCCATCAAATGTAATGCCTCCGACTAAAAGTTTACATTCAGAAGCTTCCCTAAGTCATTGTCCAAAGGAAGTTGATATTTGAAGAAAAAATGCCAACGCTGATATTTGGATGAAGATAACAAGTTCATTTTGAAATATTTTTCTTATTTACAAAATGATGCATTCAAGGAATATCATCCCTGGTGGGATTCGAACCCACGGCCTCTGGATTAGAAGTCCAGCGCGCTATCCCCTGCGCTACAGGGACATGGAAAATGACATCTGCAATTTCTCATTTTGTGTAAATTACCAACAGCGATTTTGCCTTTTACTGCCATCAAATGTAATGCCTCCGACTAAAAGTTTACATTCATAAGCTTCCCTAAGTCATTGTCCAAAGGAAGATGATATTGAAAGAAAAAATGCCAACGCTGATATTTGGATGAAGATAACAAGTTCATTTTGAAATATTTTTCTTATTTACAAAATGATGCATTCAAGGAATGTCATCCCTGGTGGGATTCGAACCCACGGCCTCTTGATTAGAAGTCCAGCGCGCTATCCCCTGCGCTACAGGGACATGGAAAATGATATCTGCAATTTCTCATTTTGTGTAAATTACCAACAGCGATTATGCCTTTTACTGCCATCAAATGTAATGCCTCCGACTAAAAGTTTACATTCAGAAGCTTCCCTAAGTCATTGTCCAAAGGAAGTTGATATTTGAAGAAAAAATGCCAACGCTGATATTTGGATGAAGATAACAAGTTCATTTTGAAATATTTTTCTTATTTACAAAATGATGCATTCAAGGAATGTCATCCCTGGTGGGATTCGAACCCACGGCCTCTAGATTAGAAGTCCAGCGCGCTATCCCCTGCGCTACAGGGACATGGAAAATGACAGCTGCAATTTCTCATTTTGTGTAAATTACCTACAGCGATTTTGCCTTTTACTGCCATCAAATGTAATGCCTCCGACTAACAGTTTACATTCACAAGCTTCCCTATTTCATTGTCCAAAGGAAGTTGATATTGGAAGAAAAAATGCCAACGCTGATATTTGGATGAAGATAACAAGTTCATTTTGAAATATTTTTCTTATTTACAAAATGATGCATTCAAGGAATGTCATCCCTGGTGGGATTCGAACCCACGGCCTCTGGATTAGAAGTCCAGCGCGCTATCCCCTGCGCTACAGGGACATGGAAAATGACATCTGCAATTTCTCATTTTGTGTAAATTACCTACAGCGATTTTGCCTTTTACTGCCATCAAATGTAATGCCTCCGACTAAAAGTTTACATTCAGAAGCTTCCCTAAGTCATTGTCCAAAGGAAGTTGATATTGGAAGAAAAAATGCCAACGCTGATATTTGGATGAAGATAACAAGTTCATTTTATAATATTTTTCTTATTTACAAAATGATGCATTCAAGGAATGTCATCCCTGGTGGGATTCGAACCCACGGCCTCTGGATTAGAAGTCCAGCGCGCTATCCCCTGCGCTACAGGGACATGGAAAATGACATCTGCAATTTCTCATTTTGTGTAAATTACCTACAGCGATCAAATGTAATGCCTCCGACTAAAAGTTTACATTCAGAAGCTTCCCTAAGTCATTGTCCAAAGGAAGTTGATATTTGAAGAAAAAATGCCAACGCTGATATTTGGATGAAGATAACAAGTTCATTTTGAAATATTTTTCTTATTTACAAAATGATGCATTCAAGGAATGTCATCCCTGGTGGGATTCGAACCCACGGC
Source organism: Phorcus lineatus (assembly GCA_921293015.1). Lineage (NCBI taxonomy): Eukaryota > Metazoa > Mollusca > Gastropoda > Trochida > Trochidae > Phorcus > Phorcus lineatus. Next base: position 34,558,839 of record OV121094.1, read on the forward strand.
CTCTGGATTAGAAGTCCAGCGCGCTATCCCCTGCGCTACAGGGACATGGAAAATGACATCTGCAATTTCTCATTTTGTGTAAATTACCTACAGCGATTTTGCCTTTTACTGCCATCAAATGTAATGCCTCCGACTAAAAGTTTACATTCACAAGCTTCCCTAAGTCATTGTCCAAAGGAAGTTGATATTGGAAGAAAAAATGCCAACACTAATATTTGGATGAAGATAACAAGCTCATTTTGAAATATTTTTCTTATTTACAAAATGATGCATTCAAGGAATGTCATCCCTGGTGGGATTCGAACCCACGGCCTCTGGATTAGAAGTCCAGCGCGCTATCCCCTGCGCTACAGGGACATGGAAAATGACATCTGCAATTTCTCATTTTGTGTAAATTACCTACAGCGATTTTGCCTTTTACTGCCATCAAATGTAATGCCTCCGACTAAAAGTTTACATTCAGAAGCTTCCCTAAGTCATTGTCCAAAGGAAGTTGATATTTGAAGAAAAAATGCCAACGCTGATATTTGGATGAAGATAACAAGTTCATTTTGAAATATTTTTCTTATTTACAAAATGATGCATTCAAGGAATGTCATCCCTGGTGGGATTCGAACCCACGGCCTCTGGATAAGAAGTCCAGCGCGCTATCCCCTGCGCTACAGGGACATGGAAAATGACAGCTGCAATTTCTCATTTTGTGTAAATTACCTACAGCGATTTTGCCTTTTACTGCCATCAAATGTAATGCCTCCGACTAAAAGTTTACATTCACAAGCTTCCCTAAGTCATTGTCCAAAGGAAGTTGATATTGGAAGAAAAAATGCCAACGCTAATATTTGGATGAAGATAACAAATTCATTTTGAAATATTTTTCTTATTTACAAAATGATGCATTCAAGGAATGTCATCCCTGGTGGGATTCGAACCCACGGCCTCTGGATTAGAAGTCCAGCGCGCTATCCCCTGCGCTACAGGGACATGGAAAATGACATCTGCAATTTCTCATTTTGTGTAAATTACCTACAGCGATTTTGCCTTTTACTGCCATCAAATGTAATGCCTCCGACTAAAAGTTTACATTCAGAAGCTTCCCTAAGTCATTGTCCAAAGGAAGTTGATATTTGAAGAAAAAATGCCAACGCTGATATTTGGATGAAGATAACAAGTTCATTTTGAAATATTTTTCTTATTTACAAAATGATGCATTCAAGGAATGTCATCCCTGGTGGGATTCGAACCCACGGCCTCTGGATTAGAAGTCCAGCGCGCTATCCCCTGCGCTACAGGGACATGGAAAATGACATCTGCAATTTCTCATTTTGTGTAAATTACCTACAGCGATTTTGCCTTTTACTGCCATCAAATGTAATGCCTCCGACTAAAAGTTTACATTCACAAGCTTCCCTAAGTCATTGTCCAAAGGAAGTTGATATTGGAAGAAAAAATGCCATCGCTGATATTTGGATGAAGATAACAAGTTCATTTTGAAATATTTTTCTTATTTACAAAATGATGCATTCAAGGAATGTCATCCCTGGTGGGATTCGAACCCACGGCCTCTGGATTAGAAGTCCAGCGCGCTATCCCCTGCGCTACAGGGACATGGAAAATGACATCTGCAATTTCTCATTTTGTGTAAATTACCTACAGCGATTTTGCCTTTTACTGCCATCAAATGTAATGCCTCCGACTAAAAGTTTACATTCACAAGCTTCCCTAAGTCATTGTCCAAAGGAAGTTGATATTTGGAGAAAAAATGCCAACGCTGATATTTGGATGAAGATAACAAGTTCATTTTGAAATATTTTTCTTATTTACAAAATGATGCATTCAAGGAATGTCATCCCTGGTGGGATTCGAACCCACGGCCTCTGGATTAGAAGTCCAGCGCGCTATCCCCTGCGCTACAGGGACATGGAAAATGATATCTGCAATTTCTCATTTTGTGTAAATTACCAACAGCGATTATGCCTTTTACTGCCATCAAATGTAATGCCTCCGACTAAAAGTTTACATTCACAAGCTTCCCTAAGTCATTGTCCAAAGGAAGTTGATATTTGAAGAAAAAATGCCAACGCTGATATTTGGATGAAGATAACAAGTTCATTTTGAAATATTTTTCTTATTTACAAAATGATGCATTCAAGGAATGTCATCCCTGGTGGGATTCGAACCCACGGCCTCTGGATTAGAAGTCCAGCGCGCTATCCCCTGCGCTACAGGGACATGGAAAATGACATCTGCAATTTCTCATTTTGTGTAAATTACCTACAGCGATTTTGCCTTTTACTGCCATCAAATGTAATGCCTCCGACTAAAAGTTTACATTCAGAAGCTTCCCTAAGTCATTGTCCAAAGGAAGTTGATATTTGAAGAAAAAATGCCAACGCTGATATTTGGATGAAGATAACAAGTTCATTTTGAAATATTTTTCTTATTTACAAAATGATGCATTCAAGGAATATCATCCCTGGTGGGATTCGAACCCACGGCCTCTGGATTAGAAGTCCAGCGCGCTATCCCCTGCGCTACAGGGACATGGAAAATGACATCTGCAATTTCTCATTTTGTGTAAATTACCTACAGCGATTTTGCCTTTTACTGCCATCAAATGTAATGCCTCCGACTAAAAGTTTACATTCATAAGCTTCCCTAAGTCATTGTCCAAAGGAAGATGATATTGAAAGAAAAAATGCCAACGCTGATATTTGGATGAAGATAACAAGTTCATTTTGAAATATTTTTCTTATTTACAAAATGATGCATTCAAGGAATGTCATCCCTGGTGGGATTCGAACCCACGGCCTCTGGATTAGAAGTCCAGCGCGCTATCCCCTGCGCTACAGGGATATGGAAAATGACATCTGCAATTTCTCATTTTGTGTAAATTACCTACAGCGATTTTGCCTTTTACTGCCATCAAATGTAATGCCTCCGACTAACAGTTTACATTCACAAGCTTCCCTAATTCATTGTCCAAAGGAAGTTGATATTGGAAGAAAAAATGCCAACGCTGATATTTGGATGAAGATAACAAGTTCATTTTGAAATATTTTTCTTATTTACAAAATGATGCATTCAAGGAATGTCATCCCTGGTGGGATTCGAACCCACGGCCTCTGGATTAGAAGTCCAGCGCGCTATCCCCTGCGCTACAGGGACATGGAAAATGACATCTGCAATTTCTCATTTTGTGTAAATTACCTACAGCGATTTTGCCTTTTACTGCCATCAAATGTAATGCCTCCGACTAAAAGTTTACATTCACAAGCTTCCCTAAGTCATTGTCCAAAGGAAGTTGATATTGGAAGAAAAAATGCCAACACTAATATTTGGATGAAGATAAAAAATTCATTTTGAAATATTTTTCTTATTTACAAAATGATGCATTCAAGGAATGTCATCCCTGGTGGGATTCGAACCCACGGCCTCTGGATTAGAAGTCCAGCGCGCTATCCCCTGCGCTACAGGGACATGGAAAATGACATCTGCAATTTCTCATTTTGTGTAAATTACCTACAGCGATTTTGCCTTTTACTGCCATCAAATGTAATGCCTCCGACTAAAAGTTTACATTCAGAAGCTTCCCTAAGTCATTGTCCAAAGGAAGTTGATATTTGAAGAAAAAATGCCAACGCTGATATTTGGATGAAGATAACAAGTTCATTTTGAAATATTTTTCTTATTTACAAAATGATGCATTCAAGGAATGTCATCCCTGGTGGGATTCGAACCCACGGCCTCTAGATTAGAAGTCCAGCGCGCTATCCCCTGCGCTACAGGGACATGGAAAATGACAGCTGCAATTTCTCATTTTGTGTAAATTACCAACAGCGATTTTGCCTTTTACTGCCATCAAATGTAATGCCTCCGACTAACAGTTTACATTCACAAGCTTCCCTATTTCATTGTCCAAAGGAAGTTGATATTGGAAGAAAAAATGCCAACGCTGATATTTGGATGAAGATAACAAGTTCATTTTGAAATATTTTTCTTATTTACAAAATGATGCATTCAAGGAATGTCATCCCTGGTGGGATTCGAACCCACGGCCTCTGGATTAGAAGTCCAGCGCGCTATCCCCTGCGCTACAGGGACATGGAAAATGACATCTGCAATTTCTCATTTTGTGTAAATTACCTACAGCGATTTTGCCTTTTACTGCCATCAAATGTAATGCCTCCGACTAAAAGTTTACATTCAGAAGCTTCCCTAAGTCATTGTCCAAAGGAAGTTGATATTGGAAGAAAAAATGCCAACGCTGATATTTGGATGAAGATAACAAGTTCATTTTATAATATTTTTCTTATTTACAAAATGATGCATTCAAGGAATGTCATCCCTGGTGGGATTCGAACCCACGGCCTCTGGATTAGAAGTCCAGCGCGCTATCCCCTGCGCTACAGGGACATGGAAAATGACATCTGCAATTTCTCATTTTGTGTAAATTACCTACAGCGATCAAATGTAATGCCTCCGACTAAAAGTTTACATTCAGAAGCTTCCCTAAGTCATTGTCCAAAGGAAGTTGATATTTGAAGAAAAAATGCCAACGCTGATATTTGGATGAAGATAACAAGTTCATTTTGAAATATTTTTCTTATTTACAAAATGATGCATTCAAGGAATGTCATCCCTGGTGGGATTCGAACCCACGGCCTCTGGATTAGAAGTCCAGCGCGCTATCCCCTGCGCTACAGGGACATGGAAAATGACATCTGCAATTTCTCATTTTGTGTAAATTACCTACAGCGATTTTGCCTTTTACTGCCATCAAATGTAATGCCTCCGACTAAAAGTTTACATTCACAAGCTTCCCTAAGTCATTGTCCAAAGGAAGTTGATATTGGAAGAAAAAATGCCAACACTAATATTTGGATGAAGATAACAAGCTCATTTTGAAATATTTTTCTTATTTACAAAATGATGCATTCAAGGAATGTCATCCCTGGTGGGATTCGAACCCACGGCCTCTGGATTAGAAGTCCAGCGCGCTATCCCCTGCGCTACAGGGACATGGAAAATGACATCTGCAATTTCTCATTTTGTGTAAATTACCTACAGCGATTTTGCCTTTTACTGCCATCAAATGTAATGCCTCCGACTAAAAGTTTACATTCAGAAGCTTCCCTAAGTCATTGTCCAAAGGAAGTTGATATTTGAAGAAAAAATGCCAACGCTGATATTTGGATGAAGATAACAAGTTCATTTTGAAATATTTTTCTTATTTACAAAATGATGCATTCAAGGAATGTCATCCCTGGTGGGATTCGAACCCACGGCCTCTGGATAAGAAGTCCAGCGCGCTATCCCCTGCGCTACAGGGACATGGAAAATGACAGCTGCAATTTCTCATTTTGTGTAAATTACCTACAGCGATTTTGCCTTTTACTGCCATCAAATGTAATGCCTCCGACTAAAAGTTTACATTCAGAAGCTTCCCTAAGTCATTGTCCAAAGGAAGTTGATATTTGAAGAAAAAATGCCAACGCTGATATTTGGATGAAGATAACAAGTTCATTTTGAAATATTTTTCTTATTTACAAAATGATGCATTCAAGGAATGTCATCCCTGGTGGGATTCGAACCCACGGCCTCTGGATTAGAAGTCCAGCGCGCTATCCCCTGCGCTACAGGGACATGGAAAATGACATCTGCAATTTCTCATTTTGTGTAAATTACCTACAGCGATTTTGCCTTTTACTGCCATCAAATGTAATGCCTCCGACTAAAAGTTTACATTCACAAGCTTCCCTAAGTCATTGTCCAAAGGAAGTTGATATTGGAAGAAAAAATGCCATCGCTGATATTTGGATGAAGATAACAAGTTCATTTTGAAATATTTTTCTTATTTACAAAATGATGCATTCAAGGAATGTCATCCCTGGTGGGATTCGAACCCACGGCCTCTGGATTAGAAGTCCAGCGCGCTATCCCCTGCGCTACAGGGACATGGAAAATGACATCTGCAATTTCTCATTTTGTGTAAATTACCTACAGCGATTTTGCCTTTTACTGCCATCAAATGTAATGCCTCCGACTAAAAGTTTACATTCACAAGCTTCCCTAAGTCATTGTCCAAAGGAAGTTGATATTTGGAGAAAAAATGCCAACGCTGATATTTGGATGAAGATAACAAGTTCATTTTGAAATATTTTTCTTATTTACAAAATGATGCATTCAAGGAATGTCATCCCTGGTGGGATTCGAACCCACGGCCTCTGGATTAGAAGTCCAGCGCGCTATCCCCTGCGCTACAGGGACATGGAAAATGATATCTGCAATTTCTCATTTTGTGTAAATTACCAACAGCGATTATGCCTTTTACTGCCATCAAATGTAATGCCTCCGACTAAAAGTTTACATTCACAAGCTTCCCTAAGTCATTGTCCAAAGGAAGTTGATATTTGAAGAAAAAATGCCAACGCTGATATTTGGATGAAGATAACAAGTTCATTTTGAAATATTTTTCTTATTTACAAAATGATGCATTCAAGGAATGTCATCCCTGGTGGGATTCGAACCCACGGCCTCTGGATTAGAAGTCCAGCGCGCTATCCCCTGCGCTACAGGGACATGGAAAATGACATCTGCAATTTCTCATTTTGTGTAAATTACCTACAGCGATTTTGCCTTTTACTGCCATCAAATGTAATGCCTCCGACTAAAAGTTTACATTCACAAGCTTCCCTAAGTCATTGTCCAAAGGAAGTTGATATTTGAAGAAAAAATGCCAACGCTGATATTTGGATGAAGATAACAAGTTCATTTTGAAATATTTTTCTTATTTACAAAATGATGCATTCAAGGAATATCATCCCTGGTGGGATTCGAACCCACGGCCTCTGGATTAGAAGTCCAGCGCGCTATCCCCTGCGCTACAGGGACATGGAAAATGACATCTGCAATTTCTCATTTTGTGTAAATTACCTACAGCGATTTTGCCTTTTACTGCCATCAAATGTAATGCCTCCGACTAAAAGTTTACATTCATAAGCTTCCCTAAGTCATTGTCCAAAGGAAGATGATATTGAAAGAAAAAATGCCAACGCTGATATTTGGATGAAGATAACAAGTTCATTTTGAAATATTTTTCTTATTTACAAAATGATGCATTCAAGGAATGTCATCCCTGGTGGGATTCGAACCCACGGCCTCTGGATTAGAAGTCCAGCGCGCTATCCCCTGCGCTACAGGGATATGGAAAATGACATCTGCAATTTCTCATTTTGTGTAAATTACCTACAGCGATTTTGCCTTTTACTGCCATCAAATGTAATGCCTCCGACTAACAGTTTACATTCACAAGCTTCCCTAATTCATTGTCCAAAGGAAGTTGATATTGGAAGAAAAAATGCCAACGCTGATATTTGGATGAAGATAACAAGTTCATTTTGAAATATTTTTCTTATTTACAAAATGATGCATTCAAGGAATGTCATCCCTGGTGGGATTCGAACCCACGGCCTCTGGATTAGAAGTCCAGCGCGCTATCCCCTGCGCTACAGGGACATGGAAAATGACATCTGCAATTTCTCATTTTGTGTAAATTACCTACAGCGATTTTGCCTTTTACTGCCATCAAATGTAATGCCTCCGACTAAAAGTTTACATTCACAAGCTTCCCTAAGTCATTGTCCAAAGGAAGTTGATATTGGAAGAAAAAATGCCAACACTAATATTTGGATGAAGATAAAAAATTCATTTTGAAATATTTTTCTTATTTACAAAATGATGCATTCAAGGAATGTCATCCCTGGTGGGATTCGAACCCACGGCCTCTGGATTAGAAGTCCAGCGCGCTATCCCCTGCGCTACAGGGACATGGAAAATGACATCTGCAATTTCTCATTTTGTGTAAATTACCTACAGCGATTTTGCCTTTTACTGCCATCAAATGTAATGCCTCCGACTAAAAGTTTACATTCAGAAGCTTCCCTAAGTCATTGTCCAAAGGAAGTTGATATTTGAAGAAAAAATGCCAACGCTGATATTTGGATGAAGATAACAAGCTCATTTTGAAATATTTTTCTTATTTACAAAATGATGCATTCAAGGAATGTCATCCCTGGTGGGATTCGAACCCACGGCCTCTGGATTAGAAGTCCAGCGCGCTATCCCCTGCGCTACAGGGACATGGAAAATGACATCTGCAATTTCTCATTTTGTGTAAATTACCTACAGCGATTTTGCCTTTTACTGCCATCAAATGTAATGCCTCCGACTAAAAGTTTACATTCACAAGCTTCCCTAAGTCATTGTTCAAAGGAAGTTGATATTTGAAGAAAAAATGCCAACGCTGATATTTGGATGAAGATAACAAGTTCATTTTGAAATATTTTTCTTATTTACAAAATGATGCATTCAAGGAATGTCATCCCTGGTGGGATTCGAACCCAAGGCCTCTGGATTAGAAGTCCAGCGCGCTATCCCCTGCGCGACAGGGACATGGAAAATGACATCTGCAATTTCTCATTTTGTGTAAATTACCTACAGCGATTTTGCCTTTTACTGCCATCAAATGTAATGCCTCCGACTAAAAGTTTACATTCACAAGCTTCCCTAAGTCATTGTCCAAAGGAAGTTGATATTTGAAGAAAAAATGCCAACGCTGATATTTGGATGAAGATAACAAATTCATTTTGAAATAATTTTCTTATTTACAAAATGATGCATTCAAGGAATGTCATCCCTGGTGGGATTCGAACCCACGGCCTCTGGATTAGAAGTCCAGCGCGCTATCCCCTGCGCTACAGGGACATGGAAAATGACATCTGCAATTTCTCATTTTGTGTAAATTACCTACAGCGATTTTGCCTTTTACTGCCATCAAATGTAATGCCTCCGACTAAAAGTTTACATTCAGAAGCTTCCCTAAGTCATTGTCCAAAGGAAGTTGATATTTGAAGAAAAAATGCCAACGCTGATATTTGGATGAAGATAACAAGTTCATTTTGAAATATTTTTCTTATTTACAAAATGATGCATTCAAGGAATGTCATCCCTGGTGGGATTCGAACCCACGGCCTCTGGATTAGAAGTCCAGCGCGCTATCCCCTGCGCGACAGGGACATGGAAAATGACATCTGCAATTTCTCATTTTGTGTAAATTACCTACAGCGATTTTGCCTTTTACTGCCATCAAATGTAATGCCTCCGACTAAAAGTTTACATTCAGAAGCTTCCCTAAGTCATTGTCCAAAGGAAGTTGATATTTGAAGAAAAAATGCCAACGCTGATATTTGGATGAAGATAACAAGTTCATTTTGAAATATTTTTCTTATTTACAAAATGATGCATTCAAGGAATGTCATCCCTGGTGGGATTCGAACCCACGGCCTCTGGATTAGAAGTCCAGCGCGCTATCCCCTGCGCTACAGGGACATGGAAAATGACATCTGCAATTTCTCATTTTGTGTAAATTACCTACAGCGATCAAATGTAATGCCTCCGACTAACAGTTTACATTCACAAGCTTCCTTAAGTCATTGTCCAAAGGAAGTTGATATTTGAAGAAAAAAATGCCAACGCTGATATTTGGATGAAGATAACAAGTTCATTTTGAAATATTTTTCTTATTTACAAAATGATGCATTCAAGGAATGTCATCCCTGGTGGGATTCGAACCCACGGCCTCTGGATTAGAAGTCCAGCGCGCTATCCCCTGCGCTACAGGGACATGGAAAATGACATCTGCAATTTCTCATTTTGTGTAAATTACCTACAGCGATTTTGCCTTTTACTGCCATCAAATGTAATGCCTCCGACTAAAAGTTTACATTCACAAGCTTCCCTAAGTCATTGTCCAAAGGAAGTTGATATTTGAAGAAAAAATGCCAACGCTGATATTTGGATGAAGATAACAAGTTCATTTTGAAATAATTTTCTTATTTACAAAATGATGCATTCAAGGAATGTCATCCCTGGTGGGATTCGAACCCACGGCCTCTGGATTAGAAGTCCAGCGCGCTATCCCCTGCGCTACAGGGACATGGAAAATGACATCTGCAATTTCTCATTTTGTGTAAATTACCTACAGCGATTTTGCCTTTTACTGCCATCAAATGTAATGCCTCCGACTAAAAGTTTACATTCACAAGCTTCCCTAAGTCATTGTCCAAAGAAAGTTGATATTTGAAGAAAAAATGCCAACGCTGATATTTGGATGAAGATAACAAGTTCATTTTGAAATATTTTTCTTATTTACAAAATGATGCATTCAAGGAATGTCATCCCTGGTGGGATTCGAACCCACGGCCTCTGGATTAGAAGTCCAGCGCGCTATCCCCTGCGCTACAGGGACATGGAAAATGACAGCTGCAATTTCTCATTTTGTGTAAATTACCTACAGCGATTTTGCCTTTTACTGCCATCAAATGTAATGCCTCCGACTAAAAGTTTACATTCAGAAGCTTCCCTAAGTCATTGTCCAAAGGAAGTTGATATTTGAAGAAAAAATGCCAACGCTGATATTTGGATGAAGATAACAAGTTCATTTTGAAATAATTTTCTTATTTACAAAATGATGCATTCAAGGAATGTCATCCCTGGTGGGATTCGAACCCACGGCCTCTGGATTAGAAGTCCAGCGCGCTATCCCCTGCGCTACAGGGACATGGAAAATGACATCTGCAATTTCTCATTTTGTGTAAATTACCTACAGCGATCAAATGTAATGCCTCCGACTAACAGTTTACATTCACAAGCTTCCTAAAGTCATTGTCCAAAGGAAGTTGATATTTGAAGAAAAAATGCCAACGCTGATATTTGGATGAAGATAACAAGTTCATTTTTAAATATTTTTCTTATTTACAAAATGATGCATTCAAGGAATGTCATCCCTGGTGGGATTCGAACCCACGGCCTCTGGATTAGAAGTCCAGCGCGCTATCCCCTGCGCTACAGGGACATGGAAAATGACATCTGCAATTTCTCATTTTGTGTAAATTACCTACAGCGATTTTGCCTTTTACTGCCATCAAATGTAATGCCTCCGACTAAAAGTTTACATTCACAAGCTTCCCTAAGTCATTGTCCAAAGGAAGTTGATATTTGAAGAAAAAATGCCAACGCTGATATTTGGATGAAGATAACAAGTTCATTTTGAAATATTTTTCTTATTTACAAAATGATGCATTCAAGGAATGTCATCCCTGGTGGGATTCGAACCCACGGCCTCTGGATTAGAAGTCCAGCGCGCTATCCCCTGCGCTACAGGGACATGGAAAATGACATCTGCAATTTCTCATTTTGTGTAAATTACCTACAGCGATTTTGCCTTTTACTGCCATCAAATGTAATGCCTCCGACTAAAAGTTTACATTCATAAGCTTCCCTAAGTCATTGTCCAAAGGAAGATGATATTAAAAGAAAAAATGCCAACGCTGATATTTGGATGAAGATAACAAGTTCATTTTGAAATATTTTTCTTATTTACAAAATGATGCATTCAAGGAATGTCATCCCTGGTGGGATTCGAACCCACGGCCTCTGGATTAGAAGTCCAGCGCGCTATCCCCTGCGCTACAGGGACATGGAAAATGACATCTGCAATTTCTCATTTTGTGTAAATTACCTACAACGATTTTGCCTTTTACTGCCATCAAATGTAATGCCTCCGACTAACAGTTTACATTCACAAGCTTCCTTAAGTCATTGTCCAAAGGAAGTTGATATTTGAAGAAAAAATGCCAACGCTGATATTTGGATGAAGATAACAAGTTCATTTTGAAATATTTTTCTTATTTACAAAATGATGCATTCAAGGAATGTCATCCCTGGTGGGATTCGAACCCACGGCCTCTGGATTAGAAGTCCAGCGCGCTATCCCCTGCGCTACAGGGACATGGAAAATGACATCTGCAATTTCTCATTTTGTGTAAATTACCTACAGCGATTTTGCCTTTTACTGCCATCAAATGTAATGCCTCCGACTAAAAGTTTACATTCATAAGCTTCCCTAAGTCATTGTCCAAAGGAAGTTGATATTTGAAGAAAAAATGCCAACGCTGATATTTGGATGAAGATAACAAGTTCATTTTGAAATATTTTTCTTATTTACAAAATGATGCATTCAAGGAATGTCATCCCTGGTGGGATTCGAACCCACGGCCTCTGGATTAGAAGTCCAGCGCGCTATCCCCTGCGCTACAGGGACATGGAAAATGACAGCTGCAATTTCTCATTTTGTGTAAATTACCTACAGCGATTTTGCCTTTTACTGCCATCAAATGTAATGCCTCCGACTAAAAGTTTACATTCATAAGCTTCCCTAAGTCATTGTCCAAAGGAAGATGATATTGAAAGAAAAAATGCCAACGCTGATATTTGGATGAAGATAACAAGTTCATTTTGAAATATTTTTCTTATTTACAAAATGATGCATTCAAGGAATGTCATCCCTGGTGGGATTTGAACCCACGGCCTCTGGATTAGAAGTCCAGCGCGCTATCCCCTGCGCTACAGGGACATGGAAAATGACATCTGCAATTTCTCATTTTGTGTAAATTACCTACAGCGATTTTGCCTTTTACTGCCATCAAATGTAATGCCTCCGACTAAAAGTTTACATTCACAAGCTTCCCTAAGTCATTGTCCAAAGGAAGTTGATATTTGAAGAAAAAATGCCAACGCTGATATTTGGATGAAGATAACAAGTTCATTTTGAAATAATTTTCTTATTTACAAAATGATGCATTCAAGGAATGTCATCCCTGGTGGGATTCAAACCCACGGCCTCTGGATTAGAAGTCCAGCGCGCTATCCCCTGCGCTACAGGGACATGGAAAATGACATCTGCAATTTCTCATTTTGTGTAAATTACCTACAGCGATCAAATGTAATGCCTCCGACTAACAGTTTACATTCACAAGCTTCCTTAAGTCATTGTCCAAAGGAAGTTGATATTTGAAGAAAAAATGCCAACGCTGATATTTGGATGAAGATAACAAGTTCATTTTGAAATATTTTTCTTATTTACAAAATGATGCATTCAAGGAATGTCATCCCTGGTGGGATTCGAACCCACGGCCTCTGGATTAGAAGTCCAGCGCGCTATCCCCTGCGCTACAGGGACATGGAAAATGACATCTGCAATTTCTCATTTTGTGTAAATTACCTACAGCGATTTTGCCTTTTACTGCCATCAAATGTAATGCCTCCGACTAAAAGTTTACATTCAGAAGCTTCCCTAAGTCATTGTCCAAAGAAAGTTGATATTTGAAGAAAAAATGCCAACGCTGATATTTGGATGAAGATAACAAGTTCATTTTGAAATATTTTTCTTATTTACAAAATGATGCATTCAAGGAATGTCATCCCTGGTGGGATTCAAACCCACGGCCTCTGGATTAGAAGTCCAGCGCGCTATCCCCTGCGCTACAGGGACATGGAAAATGACATCTGCAATTTCTCATTTTGTGTAAATTACCTACAGCGATCAAATGTAATGCCTCCGACTAACAGTTTACATTCACAAGCTTCCTTAAGTCATTGTCCAAAGGAAGTTGATATTTGAAGAAAAAATGCCAACGCTGATATTTGGATGAAGATAACAAGTTCATTTTGAAATATTTTTCTTATTTACAAAATGATGCATTCAAGGAATGTCATCCCTGGTGGGATTCGAACCCACGGCCTCTGGATTAGAAGTCCAGCGCGCTATCCCCTGCGCTACAGGGACATGGAAAATGACATCTGCAATTTCTCATTTTGTGTAAATTACCTACAGCGATTTTGCCTTTTACTGCCATCAAATGTAATGCCTCCGACTAAAAGTTTACATTCACAAGCTTCCCTAAGTCATTGTCCAAAGGAAGTTGATATTTGAAGAAAAAATGCCAACACTGATATTTGGATGAAGATAACAAGTTCATTTTGAAATATTTTTCTTATTTACAAAATGATGCATTCAAGGAATGTCATCCCTGGTGGGATTCGAACCCACGGCCTCTGGATTAGAAGTCCAGCGCGCTATCCCCTGCGCTACAGGGACATGGAAAATGACAGCTGCAATTTCTCATTTTGTGTAAATTACCTACTGCGATTTTGCCTTTTACTGCCATCAAATGTAATGCCTCCGACTAACAGTTTACATTCACAAGCTTCCCTAAGTCATTGTCCAAAGGAAGTTGATATTTGAAGAAAAAATGCCAACGCTGATATTTGGATGAAGATAACAAGTTCATTTTGAAATATTTTTCTTATTTACAAAATGATGCATTCAAGGAATGTCATCCCTGGTGGGATTCGAACCCACGGCCTCTGGATTAGAAGTCCAGCGCGCTATCCCCTGCGCTACAGGGACATGGAAAATGACATCTGCAATTTCCAATTTTGTGTAAATTACCTACAGCGATTTTGCCTTTTACTGCCATCAAATGTAATGCCTCCGACTAAAAGTTTACATTCACAAGCTTCCCTAAGTCATTGTCCAAAGGAAGTTGATATTTGAAGAAAAAATGCCAACGCTGATATTTGGATGAAGAAAACAAGCTCATTTTGAAATAATTTTCATATTTACAAAATGATGCATTCAAGGAATGTCATCCCTGGTGGGATTCGAACCCACGGCCTCTGGATTAGAAGTCCAGCGCGCTATCCCCTGCGCTACAGGGACATGGAAAATGACATCTGCAATTTCCCATTTTGTGTAAATTACCTACAGCGATTTTGCCTTTTACTGCCATCAAATGTAATGCCTCCGACTAACAGTTTACATTCACAAGCTTCCCTAAGTCATTGTCCAAAGGAAGTTGATATTTGAAGAAAAAATGCCAACGCTGATATTTGGATGAAGATAACAAGTTCATTTTGAAATATTTTTCTTATTTACAAAATGATGCATTCAAGGAATGTCATCCCTGGTGGGATTCGAACCCACGGCCTCTGGATTAGAAGTCCAGCGCGCTATCCCCTGCGCTACAGGGACATGGAAAATGACATCTGCAATTTCTCATTTTGTGTAAATTACCTACAGCGATTTTGCCTTTTACTGCCATCAAATGTAATGCCTCCGACTAAAAGTTTACATTCACAAGCTTCCCTAAGTCATTGTCCAAAGGAAGTTGATATTTGAAGAAAAAATGCCAACGCTGATATTTGGATGAAGATAACAAGTTCATTTTGAAATATTTTTCTTATTTACAAAATGATGCATTCAAGGAATGTCATCCCTGGTGGGATTCGAACCCACGGCCTCTGGATTAGAAGTCCAGCGCGCTATCCCCTGCGCGACAGGGACATGGAAAATGACATCTGCAATTTCTCATTTTGTGTAAATTACCTACAGCGATTTTGCCTTTTACTGCCATCAAATGTAATGCCTCCGACTAAAAGTTTACATTCACAAGCTTCCCTAAGTCATTGTCCAAAGGAAGTTGATATTTGAAGAAAAAATGCCAACGCTGATATTTGGATGAAGATAACAAGTTCATTTTGAAATATTTTTCTTATTTACAAAATGATGCATTCAAGGAATGTCATCCCTGGTGGGATTCGAACCCAAGGCCTCTGGATTAGAAGTCCAGCGCGCTATCCCCTGCGCGACAGGGACATGGAAAATGACATCTGCAATTTCTCATTTTGTGTAAATTACCTACAGCGATTTTGCCTTTTACTGCCATCAAATGTAATGCCTCCGACTAAAAGTTTACATTCACAAGCTTCCTTAAGTCATTGTCCAAAGGAAGTTGATATTTGAAGAAAAAATGCCAACGCTGATATTTGGATGAAGATAACAAGTTCATTTTGAAATATTTTTCTTATTTACAAAATGATGCATTCAAGGAATGTCATCCCTGGTGGGATTCGAACCCACGGCCTCTGGATTAGAAGTCCAGCGCGCTATCCCCTGCGCGACAGGGACATGGAAAATGACATCTGCAATTTCTCATTTTGTGTAAATTACCTACAGCGATTTTGCCTTTTACTGCCATCAAATGTAATGCCTCCGACTAAAAGTTTACATTCACAAGCTTCCCTAAGTCATTGTCCAAAGGAAGTTGATATTTGAAGAAAAAATGCCAACGCTGATATTTGGATGAAGATAACAAGTTCATTTTGAAATATTTTTCTTATTTACAAAATGATGCATTCAAGGAATGTCATCCCTGGTGGGATTCGAACCCACGGCATCTGGATTAGAAGTCCAGCGCGCTATCCCCTGCGCTACAGGGACATGGAAAATGACATCTGCAATTTCTCATTTTGTGTAAATTACCTACAGCGATCAAATGTAATGCCTCCGACTAACAGTTTACATTCACAAGCTTCCTTAAGTCATTGTCCAAAGGAAGTTGATATTTGAAGAAAAAATGCCAACGCTGATATTTGGATGAAGATAACAAGTTCATTTTGAAATATTTTTCTTATTTACAAAATGATGCATTCAAGGAATGTCATCCCTGGTGGGATTCGAACCCACGGCCTCTGGATTAGAAGTCCAGCGCGCTATCCCCTGCGCTACAGGGACATGGAAAATGACATCTGCAATTTCTCATTTTGTGTAAATTACCTACAGCGATTTTGCCTTTTACTGCCATCAAATGTAATGCCTCCGACTAAAAGTTTACATTCACAAGCTTCCCTAAGTCATTGTCCAAAGGAAGTTGATATTTGAAGAAAAAATGCCAACGCTGATATTTGGATGAAGATAACAAGTTCATTTTGAAATATTTTTCTTATTTACAAAATGATGCATTCAAGGAATGTCATCCCTGGTGGGATTCGAACCCACGGCCTCTGGATTAGAAGTCCAGCGCGCTATCCCCTGCGCTACAGGGACATGGAAAATGGCAGCTGCAATTTCTCATTTTGTGTAAATTACCTACAGCGATTTTGCCTTTTACTGCCATCAAATGTAATGCCTCCGACTAACAGTTTACATTCACAAGCTTCCCTAAGTCATTGTCCAAAGGAAGTTGATATTTGAAGAAAAAATGCCAACGCTGATATTTGGATGAAGATAACAAGTTCATTTTGAAATATTTTTCTTATTTACAAAATGATGCATTCAAGGAATGTCATCCCTGGTGGGATTCGAACCCACGGCCTCTGGATTAGAAGTCCAGCGCGCTATCCCCTGCGCTACAGGGACATGGAAAATGACATCTGCAATTTCTCATTTTGTGTAAATTACCTACAGCGATTTTGCCTTTTACTGCCATCAAATGTAATGCCTCCGACTAAAAGTTTACATTCACAAGCTTCCCTAAGTCATTGTCCAAAGGAAGTTGATATTTGAAGAAAAAATGCCAACGCTGATATTTGGATGAAGATAACAAGTTCATTTTGAAATATTTTTCTTATTTACAAAATGATGCATTCAAGGAATGTCATTCCTGGTGGGATTCGAACCCACGGCCTCTGGATTAGAAGTCCAGCGCGCTATCCCCTGCGCTACAGGGACATGGAAAATGACATCTGCAATTTCTCATTTTGTGTAAATTACCTACAGCGATTTTGCCTTTTACTGCCATCAAATGTAATGCCTCCGACTAACAGTTTACATTCACAAGCTTCCCTAAGTAATTGTCCAAAGGAAGTTGATATTTGAAGAAAAAATGCCAACGCTGATATTTGGATGAAGATAACAAGTTCATTTTGAAATAGTTTTCTTATTTACAAAATGATGCATTCAAGGAATGTCATCCCTGGTGGGATTCGAACCCACGGCCTCTGGATTAGAAGTCCAGCGCGCTATCCCCTGCGCTACAGGGACATGGAAAATGACATCTGCAATTTCTCATTTTGTGTAAATTACCTACAGCGATTTTACCTTTTACTGCCATTAAATGTAATGCCTCCGACTAAAAGTTTACATTCACAAGCTTTCCTAAGTCATTGTCCAAAGGAAGTTGATATTTGAAGAAAAAATGCCAACACTGATATTTGGATGAAGATAACAAGTTCATTTTGAAATATTTTTCTTATTTACAAAATGATGCATTCAAGGAATGTCATCCCTGGTGGGATTCGAACCCACGGCCTCTGGGTTAGAAGTCCAGCGCGCTATCCCCTGCGCTACAGGGACATGAAACATCTGCAATTTCTCATTTTGTGTAAATTACCTACAGCGATTTTGCCTTTTACTGCCATCAAATGTAATGCCTCCGACTAAAAGTTTACATTCACAAGCTTCCCTAAGTCATTGTCCAAAGGAAGTTGATATTGGAAGAAAAAATGCCAACGCTGATATTTGGATGAAGATAACAAGTTCATTTTGAAATATTTTTCTTATTTACAAAATGATGCATTCAAGGAATGTCATCCCTGGTGGGATTCGAACCCAAGGCCTCTGGATTAGAAGTCCAGCGCGCTTTTTTTTATATTTGATATTGTTTTATTCACAGAAGTATATACATATTAAAATGAGTGAACAATATATACAATTTAAAAGTTGTGTCTATGGATATACATAATCTTAACTAGGAAATAATCAGAATATACCTATTAAAATGGACAGTTTAGAACAATTTCATCATTATCACCAATAGTGATGATATTGAGGGGCAAAACATATTTGTTAATGAAAACTGAAGATTGATTTCTACAGCGATAATGGAACCAGAGTAGTTTAAAATGGTGTTTAACACAGTATTTGAAAAATGTGTCTAATTTGAGTTTTTTGTTTTGTAGTGAGGAAATTGATCGTCTTTTGTAAACGCACATTCGGAAGATTGCTAAAAATGTATTTAAACAATCATTGTATTCACTCGTCACAGAAGAGTGAATCCCAAACATTAACCATGAAATTAAATCATCGAGAGAGTAACCCCTATCATGAAATATTTTTGTAAATATATTTTTGAATAACATTATAGTTTCATAGAGCTCATCACAGAAAACAAACATATGAAACATATCTTCAATAGTATCCTGACACACTGGACACAAATTTGTGTCAGATTTGCCATATTTATACATTTTTTCATTAGTAAAAACAATATTGTGACATATTCTAAAATCAAGATCCTTTTGCTGGGAAGATTTGTCATTATGAAATACGGATTTCTAAACTTGAGGCCACTTAATGTCTAATAAGTATTGTTCCCAAAAGGTAATTGAGGTTGCTTTTACAAAGTTTTTTTCAACAAAATATGCATAACAAAATTTAACATTAAGCTGATTGGATAAAATACTACCATTGTTTGAAACAATACATACGTCTTGTTGAAGTGGTTTACTAATGGTAGGATATGAACAAATGTGTTGGAACCATTCTCTTGGTAGAGATTTGACAATAATGAAATATGCACATCGTATGTGTGAAACAGGCACATCAATATGACAGTTACGCACCATTTCTACAATGGCTGAGACCTTTAAAAATCCTGGCACCACCTCATAACAAATATCGGACAGTGTGCAAATGCCACTATCAATGAAAAAATTAAAGCACAACAACTTCTCCCTGAAACGCACGTGTGGATTACGAAACAGTGGTTGATGCATGATTTGCTCGGGGTTAGTCACGAGCTCTCGTTGAGAGCACGTGATTTCATCCCACGCACGCAGAACTTCACCATAAAAGGGGTTTATCTCCTTAAGATCACCCTCATTATAAACAATATTGAAAATATTTCCCCGGAGTCCCATATTAAGGTATTTTTGGAAAAATAACATAGCTGAATATTTCCATAATGATGTGTAATTGCAATCAAAAAGTTTCTTTTCCAATTTTAAGCGAAATGAATGAACTTTGAATTTTAAACTAGGGAGAGATAAACCACCTTGTAGGAAGTGTCCTATTGTTGTTGTGCGTTTTACAAGTGCTGTTTTACCAGACCACAAAAAATTGAAAATACATGTTTCTAGGTCCTTAATAAACCAATCTGGAACGGGTAAAACATAAACACTATACCACAATTTTGATAGCATAAAAGTATTTACAACAATTGATTTGCCCTGAAGTGTTAGCTGTCTTTGCGACCACAGACCAAGCAAAGATTTAATTTTATTTAATTTACATTTCCAATTTTTGTTTTCACACACTGATTTATCCGGACCCAAATAAATTCCCAAAATTTTTAGACAGTCAGATTTGACTGTTATTGGAAGATCAAATTTAGAAATACTATTATGATTTAATCTCCCCAAAGCTAACACTTCAGACTTTGATAAATTAATCTTAGCACCTGTAGCTGAGCAATAATAATCAAAGGATGTAAAAGTGGCGATTACAGATTGCTTGTCACAAACAGTGACAGTGGCATCATCAGCATGTTGATACAATAAAGACTTATGGTGAGCATCAATAACAATTGGTTTAATATCGGTGTTAGCTTTTATAAGCTGATTGAGTGATTGGCTCACAATGACAAACAATAAACTGCTAAGTGGGTCACCCTGGCGGACCGACCTAGTAACAGGGAAGTATGGCGTTAGATGTCCGTTGATTTTGACTCTGCTTTCTAAGCCTGAATATAGTATTCTAATCCATGAAATAAAATTTTCACTAAAATTCATTTTTTCAAGAACTTTTATAATAAATGGTTGGGAAACACGATCGAAAGCCTTTTCTTGATCGATAGAGATTACATAAGCTTCCTCTAAGTCATTAGACAAATCAATTACATCTCTTAAGGAATGAATATTGTCAGCAACATCACGTCCGGGTATGCCGCAAGTTTGGTCAGAGGAGATGACAGTTTCCAGAACATGTTTCAATCGTGAAGCGAGAACTTTGGAAATTAGTTTACAATCAACATTTAAAAGTGATATAGGCCTAAAAAATTTAATGTCTCTTTTGTCTCCCCGTTTTTTCGTAAAATAAACTTATAACACCTTTTTTCATTGAACGTGATAATTGCTTTTCACAAAATACATTATTTACAATATGAATAAAAATGGGTTTTAAAACATTCCAAAAATGTACATAAGATTCAACAGTGAGTCCATCATTGCCTGGACTTTTATGACGCTTCATTGCGTTAAGAGCTGAAGTAAGCTCGTCATCATTGATATTGTCATCAAGCACAGTCTTATCTTCCTCTGAGAGGACGTCTTTGATTAAATGCAGTAAATCATTTTGTTTATTGATATTGACATCTTCGGCTTTATGCAAGCTAAAATAAAATTTAAAAGCATGTAGGTATAGAATTGTTACAATTTCTGTTGCACTAATAAAAATCTCTTTCGGGACTAAAAGCAGTCTATGTGTAAATTACCTACAGCGATTTTGCCTTTATATGTGTTTCTTTATGCAAATTGTGGTGACTTTGTGGCAGTACTATATGTCTATTCATTGATTCATGTTAGTAGATCTATCGATTATAATGGAATGTAATCATAGTCATAGAAGCGTACATAAAATAACTAAGAGAATCCCGAATTCAGACTCTAACGCCTATTTTTCATTCCGACGGATTGCCACTCAACAGTTCGAAATCATTAGAAGAATTCGTGGCTTGACCACGACCTGGCTACGAATCCGTCATTAAATCTCAGTTTTAGATTTGCAGTCTGGGCATTATGACGTATTTATAATGAAGCTAAGTGTCAATCAAAACATCAAAGGGTAAAACAAATTATATCACATCTTTGGGATCGATTCGATTTCACGTAATGTATTCTTACACTATAGTGATAAAGGATATAAGTTGATAAGTCAAATGCCCTACAATATATTTAGATGTTACTTACACGTTTTGAGCCACGTTAGTATTCTTAAAACCACAATTTGGAAATTCAAAATTCTTTTTTGAGATACAATCAACTACAGGCAGTAAATATCGAATTGTTACAATTTCTGATCTCATTCGGGACTAAAAGCAGTCTATTTCAGAAACCATATTATCTTACACCTGTTTCACTGCCAAAGGGTATATTAGGAATTTGATAAAACCTTGATTTTCGTTTACTACATTAAGCAGATTTTTCTTTATTACTACGCCAGATTATATTATCTGCGTAATGTAATAAAGTGTAATCAAAATCTTGTGCGAGATTGTTAAGTGCTTACAAAGTTCCTGCCAGAGGTTAACTATTGGGAAGATATGTAAAATTATAATACAATTTTACTCATATGATTTAGTTAGTCGTAGAGGAAATAATCAAGTACCAAGCAATAACCACTGGCGGTCCTTTTTTTGTAAATACCTTTTAATCATTGTCTTGTAATATTGTATTGCAATTGTAAACGTTTATCATCATTTGTTTGAGTTCATTTTATTCATCTCAAAAAACGTTCTACTGCTACTGAAAAAATATCGGCCGTTGTTTTGTATGTTCCGGCGTTTCCAGTGTAGAAATGTAGGATGGAGTAACATAATGAAGTTAGGAAATTAGATTTATTTACCGATTACTTTTTATGACAACAAAAACAGAATGAGAAACGTTTTACACTTATAGATAATAGAGTTGTGATATAAACAAAAGTATAAAGTAACAAGTGGCGCTGCGGCCGTTATTTTCTCATATGATGAGATTTCAGCTTAATGTTTTAATGGATGTAAAAATGTACCCATATCACTGTTGCTCTCGCTCAGGTAATATCAAAATTAACAATCGTTTCGATAAAGACACACTTTTTGGAGTAATAATCAGGTATGTTGGGAATATGAAATTTGAGGCCATTGTACATAATAATTTGAAAGCAATTAATTCCAATAAAATACATTTTCAGGCAAACTTTAAATGAAAATATTTTAATTTACGATATCTAAAGGCATCCCAAATTACATGATACTTGCACTAGGATACGCAGGTATGTGAACAAACTTTTGGTATGCTGCTGCAAATGCTTGTAATTCTATTGAATTACGCACGACATGAAGCAATAATTTTGTGACTAATGTCTTTAAAGAAATATAATTCGTATACATATTTTTGAAATTATGGTGATAGCTGTGAAAAACGCGGAAGCTGAAAATTAATATTTTTTTGTGTGGTAAGCATGCATGTGATTCGATCTAACTCTCGGCTATGTCGAATGCAACGACATTGTTACAAAGTTAACTTTCATTCACCGAAACATCTTTTAATCTACATATAGTAAATTGAGCAATCCTGCGGTACCCATGAAAGATCTTAAGTCTAAAATGACCTAGGTTACAATTTTAGAAAAATTATGAATGAAGATTGTTTTGTTTTCTTAGTCTTAAGTTTTTCTTCTTTAAAACGTATTTCTAAGCAAAAATGTCGGCTTAATTTCTAGATTTGGCTTTAGTCACTTCATAAATGTAAGAATGAAGTTTTTGTTTTTTTCTTAGTCTTAAGTTTTTCTTCTTTAAAACGTAATTCTAAGCAAAAATGTCGGCTTAGCTTCTAGATCTGGCTTCACTTCTTAAATGGCTATTGTACACTTCAACTTAAAGGGGCCGTAGCATGTTAATTTGAAAATTTTATGTCTTCAAAATTTCTCCAACAAATATAGGTTAATGCCAAATGCCAACACCTCATCAGTTGACCTGATCACCCATAGTCGTAGAAAAAAGTATCAAGAATCAAGCGAAAAGAACTGGCGGCTATTTAATGTGAACACCTTTAATCTATGAAGGTAGGGAAATGGATTCTCGTAACTTAACCGAACATATTGTGTGACGTTAACCGTTTCTTTAGATTAAACATCTCTGGTAACTGGTAACATTTATTTTCGTTTTCGTTAGATCACTTCGTTTACCCGAATATATAACGTGCCATTTGCCCTTTTAGAAAGATTTCGTGTATTTTCAGTGATTTTATCATCTTTAAAGGTTATGTATTCCCAAACCATTTTCGGCCGATTCAACACTTACTAAATATGATAGAGTGTTGGAGAACACCAAAACTGTTCCTCAACATTTACGAAACGCTACAAACTACCATTTGGAATATTATTTTAATCCGGTTATTTTACTTTAACCTCTACTTTAGGGCGTTGTTGAAATTTGGTATCTTCGTTAATTAACCTTCTTTGAATTTTTCATAATCAAAAGCTTTTGATATTTAAATAATTTTTTTTATCATAAGCGACTTTGTGCTTAAAAGGTAGACACTAAATGTATCATCGGTTAACTTAAACGAGTGACTAAACTCACATTTGTTTAAATCGATTTTTCACTGTAAATTAGATATTATTTTGACAAAAAAACCCAATAGGATTTCATAAATGCAGTTATCCATTCTAATAAAACACTTGTTTTCTTTCTCCAACTGCTATATAGGGTCATATAGTATTTTGCAGAAACCTATGCATCTTAGGGACCTTAACTTTTCTCTATGTATGTAGGTTTGAATGATATCTTGTTAATGAAAAGTCTATTTCCAATAGTAAAGTTGCCTGTTTTTAAAATAAGCTTACATACGTATGTTCAGTTAATATATATTTATAGTATTGCTTCTAATTCTAAATGGTACAGTTACTTCAAACGATGAGATTCCGTGTTTTAAGAATGCATGACAAACGGACAGTAGCATATTATCATGTATTTATTTTCGTTTCTTGAACAGTGATCATCCACTACTCAATATTTTATGTACATCTTTAACAACTGTAAGGCATCATATACATAGAAACTGCATACATCATAGCTTGCACATAACAAATCAATATCTTTACTACAGTCCTCATTTTTCTAAACATGTAACAAATTTCGTTGAAGGCACGAACGTCGTCACCAAGACTATTCATATAATATCTACATTTCTATTATAGCACCATTGAACGTTCTAAGAATAACTAAGAATGACGTTAAGGTGGTTGCCGCCAAGAAGCACATTTGATTTCGACAATAACCACATATTAATGGAACTACTTTTATCGTTATGTCCTTCAGTTAGGTATGTACAGATCAAGTTTCAGATTGTATAACTTCTCCATAAATACATTGAGCCTTGATTACCAATGTAAGGCTGTTCCATATTGTTTCCTTCGTCAATTCTTCATTTCACCGAGTCTGAGATTTGTGACATTCATTCCACGTGCAGAAAACATTCTCAAAACAACAATGTGTCCGTGGATGCACGAAATGCACGTGCTCCACGAGACTTTACCTCAGAGTTAGCTTGCGTAAGTCATTCGCCAGACTTGTTTAGGTTGTATAAAGCACAGCTTTTTGTACTGAGTTTTCATCGTAACAGGAAGAGCGCCTCTTGATTTGCACGAATGTTTTAGGTTGCGTCTATGAGGATCATGTATCACACACATGGGATTTCACCTGCACTCACACTGTCGTGTATGATGCTGTCTGTCTCGAGAGGTCAGAGTTCACTAGTCCAAGCCCTAACATGGCGGAATGTTCACGTGACTTCATTCGTAATGTGGCGAGAGTATCATCTGTTGAGCATTTGTCCATTCCTGGAAAATAAAAATTATAAGTAAAGATAACTGGTTTGTTTTTAATGTAAACTATTCTTTTTGTTTTATGTTAAAATTGATATTATTTGTTAGCTACAATCTGACTTAAATGTGATATAAACCAAAGGTAGTGATGAATTCAATATCAATGGATATTCTTACATTTATTGATACGCAATAGATTACGAGCCCTTCTAATGACTCCACAGCATCTGATAGGATATATAAATGATAAGAATAATTCAAAACAATAATTACCCTGAGGTGTGAATGTTGATGATGTAATGCTTGACTTTGTGATATCATATGGGTAGGTTGAGACGGCGGGGTGGTATGAACTGAGAGATGCGAGCGTTGAGTTCACTGTCGGGGTGGACCAAGCTGTGGTAGGGTAGGTGCTGGCGGATGCTAGACTGTTGTACGATGGTACCTGGGATGAAAAATATATATATAATGTACTCAGAATTCCATCAAGATAGGTATAAATGAGATGAAACGCTATAAATATAAGAAAGTATGGAAGAATAATCAAATGTCCTTAAAATGAACATTGAAATCAGCTAGCGCATTAAAATATCTACTTCACGAAAAATGGTCGTTGGTATTTATTTATTGGAATATTGAAAATGATGACACCTACAAGTTACCAGTCTAAGATTTAATTTGCGCTAAATATCCAAACCCTATATCATGGGGACATTCAGTAAAGATTCACGTAGGTTTTAGAGAAATACCGATCATTTTAAATTGATACAATATAACAGTTTCCATTGAAAGACTTAACAGAGAAATTGAGAATGACAAAAGCATGCCTCATCTAACTTTTTAGAAAAAGATATATGTATTAACTATTTAGATTGTCTTTATTTACCTGTGCAGCATGACTAAGATAAGAATCCATGAGTCCGCCGTAAGAAACTTCCGGTTTGAAAGATGGCGGGTGAGAGAATGCTTGGTGTAGCGGTGCGCTGATTGAAGGGCGATGCCAAAAGTTTTCTAAAAAAATGATAAACAATAACGTTAAATACAAATAATATACTTTGAAATTTATAATGAATCAAAATACGAAAAATACTTCAATGAATCTTCCCCTCTTCCGCAATAGTGATGTACAATGAGGATGAATAAAACATAGTCTCATTAAAGGTTAGTGGTTAGACTCAAACGTATCAACTTATTTCTTCGCATTCAGTTTCAACATTTTTAAAATTTAAAATAATTACCAGAATGCTGTGGAAGGTGATACGTCGATTCTGGAAGCGCGTATTGCGCATGCGTTGTGGGTACTGCTTGTGGCATCTGCAGGAAGGTATTGATTGCTGAGAGCTGATTCGTTCCCACTTGCTTCCGCCATCTTGCCCGCCTGTTGGAGAACCAGACTTGAACCCGAGCCTCTGTCAGCTTAGTCCTTTGTGCCAACTCCTCACGCGTGTAGATATCAGGGTAGTGCGTCCTCTCGAAAGCTCGCTCCAGCTCCTCCAACTGCTCGGCAGTAAATGTTGTTCGACTCCTTCGTTGCTTTCTCTTCAGCTGCAGGCCTGGTTCCGAGTCACAATCGGACACATCTGGAAAATGGTTGGGATTTGTTTGTATTTATAAGATATAAAATAATAACATCATAATGATAGCTTTCTTATACCAAGCATATATCAATGACAAAACATGCTCAAGTCGCCATGAGTATTATTACCCTGGAGAGATAGTATGTTCGGTGCCGCCGATTAACAAGCGCTCAGCGCGACCTATAGGTCTGTACTTCCCCCTTGTTCAGGTACCCATTTGAACAGCTTGGTGAACTGAGTGCTAAGTGGATGAAGTGTCTTGACCAGGGACACAACACAGGATGAGACCCAAATAATATAGTTCTAGGAAAATCACATTTGATTTCTTCCTTATGTCTAAAACAATTAAAATAGGAAGGTATGCTTGTATGCCTGCTTATATTTATGGAATATGATTAATAAGCCTAGTTGAAATCCCGCATTCGTTGCGCATTGAACAAACAAGGGGCCTTATCTGATGGTGTTCTTCTGACAATTTGCCTTGTAGTTTATCACAAGTGGTATGTCTGTTTGTACCAAGCTAATTTCCATTCGGCGAATTATAAGTACGCCATAGCGATGGTAGTGATAATATTCGTCAGTGTTTGTGTATAACCAACTTAACTGGCCTCGATGTGCGTTATTCGAAGATTTTAACCAGAGAACGTAAGAAGACAAATACTACACTTAGAAATTAAGATCCAATCTTTATTACGTTCAAGCAAAAGAATGATTAAATTCATCCACTGCTTTTATAATGGTTGCTATCTGTAATGTCAACGGAAGACAGCCTTACATATTCATGTGACAACTACAGGAAAAGATAAGGGGCTAAGTCGTGCCCTTGCATTATACCTTTGTACCGTCTTCCTAACTATAGAAGATTCTATAAGAAAAGTACAGTATTTATCCTTGTACAGCCCACACAATGAGCAGTATGTCTTCAAAATAACGTACAAATAAGTTTATTATATATCAATGGCTATCATTAAATATGTTTATCACTTCAATTTGGCACTATCTACACGAGTATAAAGAGACCTATTTGTAATTTACACTTTCAAGAAAAAACTTTCTTGCCCCTATGAACCATAAGAATCGGATTTGATTGGATTATTCGCACAGCAGATGCCGAGACTCCAATTTGCTGTAGTCCGTTGCTCTTTTTAAATACACCCGTCTCAAATTAATTGAATTTTCGCTTGAGATTGAAACAGAAATCATCTTATGCTCAGAGGAATGTATCGAAAATAATTTATTCATAAGGGGTCAAAATGGCGGTCTAGTTTTCACAATTGGAACGAAATTTGACTTTAAGCTATTGAGGCGAACTCGTGAAGCCGGAGCCCGGTGGAGGTTTATGGTACCCCCTGTTGTGCTCTTTTGGCTTCTGTAAAGCTTCTTTGAAACCATACAGTCGTCTGCTAACTTTCACAACCACACGGAATGACGGGAGTTGATCTTCAAAGACGCCCCCTGGCGGGAGATGTGCACACACCATGGCATCCTCAGTAAATGATCAAATCGGAAAATTCAGCATTAGTTTCAGTTGCTTGCCGATTTTGAGGCCCCTTTACAAAGCTCTGTGACGGTTCGGTTGAGGAAGAAAATGACAAATTTATTATGAGAAATTTAAATGTTTCGTGCTGCGAGATATTTAATAGCTGATAGGGGGATCTCCCGCCATGGCTTTGTCAGCCAGTCAGGTTTGTTTCATGGTTCATGATTCCCCCACAATGTCTTCTCAATTCAAAATCTATTCTAAACCAAAACGAAGGCAGGAATAAGTTGGGTATAATTTCCAGGCTTGAAAAGAACTCGCAAAGTGACATTAATTTTAATACGGCTTGGTTATAAGGCTCTACAGCACGGTTTGGCCAAAAGAAATTGCACGGCTGGAGCTACCGTTTGATCCGAGTCCGTTTTAAAAGATGACCAGGTTTTGCCAAAGCTTTGGTACATCAGGGAGTGAGCGCAATTAACAGACTCCCTCATGGGTTCTTTCCATCAATCAAATTTTATATATCCACGCAGGTGTGTATGCCGGGGCGATTTTGACACAACCGCTGAGTTAGTATGACTTATTTTATAGCTGTTAGCTTGAGCGAACAATCTGAAGCACTGGATGGTGATCCCTAGTGACATAAACACATGTCATGAGTTATGAAGTAGGAAGCCACAACTATAAAGCTCTCTTAATTCTATGAAAACAGAACGCCGAAGAGTTTTGAAATCAAATATCGACAGGTTTTTATGAAAATATTTTTAAAAGATGGGGCGCAGCACACAACCTTGTCTGACGTTTCACTTTCATTGCTCTCTGTGGAACAGCATGGAACATTTCATTTGACAAAAGTGGTCGCAAAATAAACATCGAGAGCAATGTGAAGGCTTTTTTTTACGAAACAGAAAATATGTTAGAATTATTTAGATGATAACTAAAGAATGACGTTACAGATTTTATTTCCCGAGTTATATCAATATCGCAATTCTCGATCCTTATTGAGATGTAATTCCTGTGTGACTTACAGCAAAAATACTACCCTGTGTCCATCTACCCATATGGGTAATATATGATAAGAAATACACTTTGTTTTTGTTTCTGGCTTTCTTAAAATCAATCTTAAGCGAATAACTAAGAACGAATACGTTCGATTTCCGGTTTCTTTAAATCTAATCTGATTTCCCTGGCAAACTTCCGTAATGTTGCTATTGAGAAATAAATACGTTTATTTGCACAGCACATCGCCCACGCGATAAGCTAGTTCCAACATATCTCCCCCAATAATAACATGCTCTTTATGCTCGTTTTGAATAGGTTGTCACACCCATACCTTGCAGTCGGCCCAGCTCGCCCATTTTGTAAGCTTATATCCAAATTTGTTATAAAGGTAATGAATACTTTATGGGATGTACAAATGTGTTGATACAGTAAAGGCTCTTTTGTTAAACTGCGTAATAATGTTACACAGAAAGTAACAACATATTATTTTTTAAGATTTCGGGCTTTAATAGTTTAAATCTTAAAGAAGAACTCTTTAACCCAAACCATTGAAAAGCCTGATTAGATTTTATCGACTTTTCCTTATGACTGCACAATGAGCTAACTCATAAATGAATGCGTTCAGAATATCAGAGCGGTAACATCTCATGACAACATCTTGTTTGATTCGATAAGCATACATCTTTTATTTTTTGGTGACTACAATAAAAAATACATGAAATGAAAAAGGTCGATACTTTTGGAAAATAAAAAAAATACAATCACATTCGGTTCGTGTTTGAGCCATATGATTTGGAAAGTTATGACCATAGATGCTTAGAAATACTGTGAAAATACCTCATGTTGTCTTTTAAAAACAAATTAATCTTCCAATTATTTTAACAATATGTCAACTTTACGTAGTGCCGAAACAATTTTAAATGAATTAAAAAATGAGTATGGATTGGACATCTGTCCCGATCAGAGCAAATTTGAACATAATTTATTGCTTCAATAAAATTGTGGTCGGCTCAAAAGGGTTTTATATTTTATTAAAACCGTGCAAAATTCACAATTTCAGGAGGTTCGTGTAATTTGTCGGCAGCCATGTTTAGTTAATGAAATTGATTCGATCAAATCACGTGTCAAATCTAGAGAACCAATTCACACCTTCTCGTTAACTACGCATCCGATTGCGCATGTCAGTATCTGTCACTCAAACACGTGGTCAGTATACAACCCGAGGCAATATGCAGTGGTTAGGACAATAGTATATTTTCTTTAGTTAAAGCTAGACTGACATCGCTGTATCGCACGGGTTATCCCAGGAGCAAAGTCAGAATCCTGACAAGGGAGATAATTAGCTCAATTTCACGGCTGGGTAAAGGGCACTTCCTTGTAACATACACCTACCATTTATCCGGCTCAATGAGTCGTGTTAGATGTCTGGATTAACGAGTTCAATAGATCCCTTGTTATCCAAACGTGTCTACATAAACAGAGCAATCAGCATTTTCAATGTTCGAGTACTTTTCTCTTCAAGGTATTTCTTTCGATTTGTTAATTTGGCTATCATTTCTGGTTGAGTGGTTGATTTTTGACTTGTCCCAACATATAAACCTAACCGTTGACAGCTGATTGGCTTAGAATAACACTAAATACACTTGATTGGATTATGTTCTCTCCTCACAAATTGGCAAGCGAGATTTAATGGTTTCAATGGGATAATTAAGTTAATGTTGACAGTTTAAACGAAGCATCGCTTTGAAAAATTTGATTTAAATCACCCGGTCAGTGATACAGTCTATTTTTTAATTAAGATTTATGGTGACACTTATGATTATTAATTATTATTGCCGTGTGAATTACAATTAAATGTTTAGACATGCTGTGTTTATAAATGAGTTATCAATATTTAGTGCTACGTAAGAACAAAGAATTTAGAAATAAAGAAATGTTGATGGTCATATTGCTGGTAATCGATAAAAACACTTTCAATTTTAGAAAGGTCATTTTTCATAGTGACAGTATCTACATAATTTCTTTAAGGTGACTGACATCTACTAATTCCAATATGATTATTATTCAGCTAGTTACTTATAGGTGCGTCTTCCTACGTTTGAGGTGAATAGTTTTCAAATAAAAAGGAATCATATAAAATAACAATCTCATTGAAATAATATCTAAATTGCTACTCTCCGTTACGCGTAACGGAGAGTAGCAATTTAGATATTATTTCAATGAGATTGATAGAATAAAGAAATTATTGAGTTGATGCATGTCATCTATTGTTCTTAAGTTGTGCTTATGTATTCACACCCTGTGTCACTTCCTTATAGAACACACTCTACATATGGCGACCCACCCTGATGATATTTGAGAATGATATATTTTCTAGTAATATTGTTTGTTATGACGAAAATGGAATTCTTCATGCAAGCTGTTTTTATTCTTCAAATGTTTTTTTTTGAAAAATACTATATAAATATGTAAAAAAATTCATGTTTGTGTGAAGAATCATTGTTTACAATTTTCAAATTTACATATCGATTAAAGCAAAACCGAACCATTACATACCGATTTGGAAATTTGCTTAAGAAGTGAACAAGTATACATACCATCTATCTTGTCCTCGCTTGTATCGGCAGTGTCTTCCCCCTGCGAGTCCCCCTGCTTCTCCCCATTCATCCTGGCCGCCTCCTCTTCCTCTTCCTCCTCGACATCAAACTCCTCATCATCAGAACCCTTGTGGAACTTGGCTCTGAGAACCCTGCTAATGGAGCTGACGCTGGGTACTGTGCTCCTGTCACAGATTCCTTCCTTCAACAGTCGGTCTCTAATCTCCCAGCTGAAGATTCCAGGGTTGTCTTTCTTGTAGTTCTCAATACGCCTCTCCACTTCCGGCGTTGCAACGCGAGGCTTACTACCGCCGATGACGCCCGGTCGGATACTTCCGGTTTCTTGGTAACGTTGAAGTATCTTGGAGACACATCCATGTGAGACTCGGAGTTGACGGCTGATTACACAAGGTCTGACACCTTGTGACGCGAGTTCCACGATCTTTAGTCGGATGTGGTTAGGCAGAGGTCTCCCGTTGATGAAGACGCCGCCAAGTTGGTTTACTCGACCTTGACCTTGAAAGAAAAGAAGCATATTGTAGAATTACGAATCAAAATGATCTCTTTAAGTTGAGGAAATAACGATGGTGAAATGATGATTATGCTGAGGCTGAGGTCTTTTTGTAAGGAAAAACCTTCAATGCATGGTATGTCATTGGCATAAAATGCATATCGTTCTGATATCAATGCAAATCAAAGATCCGCGTGTCCGTGTATGCAATTATACGAATTATGTTAAAAATTTCACATTATACGAAATGCACTTTCAAGATTTAACACTGAATACAAAGACGATAAAAGCATGTGCTAGATGATATTTTATAGCGAGCAAAGTTTATTCGACGAAAGTCTTCATACAACGTGGCCCATTTGGAAGTTAAGGAACGAGTGCAATCATAAAGTGGGAATGCGTGCCTAAAAATAAAAACGTCACACACATCTTTCTCACTCGTTATCGCTCGCTCACACCCAACATCAGCTTTCGCCGCAGAGGTAAACTCGAATTAATGACTTTAATGTGGAAATGATGTAAACAGAAAGGCGATTACAAACTTGCTTTGATCACCTGTGTATTCAAAGTGAGATAAGCGAATAATTCACAACAAGGTTTACGGCAAATGGTTTAATTTCATGTTCATACCAAGTTGATATTTTACATCGTTTGAATTTTACCCATAAACGCCGTGTCTAACGATTTATATGAATGAAACGCTAATAACGTTATCCATAAAACTACCTTCCATTCTTTCCAAACACAGACATAAAGCGTGTTGTATGGATAATGCTTTCGTTGCTCAGTGGGTGATTAAATATCAAAATTTTGGTTATAATCATAAAATGAACATAAAATAAACAGAACGGCGGGCCATTATAATTTGACAAAAGATTAAAATGAACATCTTTCACAATCCACCTCTTCTCATGCTAAACAAAGTGTTGCTTAAATATTTTTCCTCTTTTGAAAGATGAGATCTTTTCTTTTTTTGCTGACGCTGCTATTATTTTCTCGAAGTTTATTGTTAATTCATCGAAGCAAACGAACTTTTAAAATGTGGGTAAAAAGTTCATACGACTATATCGCCCACTAAGTTTCAGCGCAACAACAGTTCTAGAGAACAAAATTACATGTTCAAATATGGAAACAGAGCACATTATATTCTAACTTCGTAAAATTCGTTTTTTAAAAACATTAAAGTAGATTGTAGTTCATGTAAAGCGATTAATATTTTTTGGAGGTTACGTTCTTAAAAATATCGTTAAACAAAAACATTTGCACACCGGTATAAAGATATCCGGTCATAATGGACTATCTTGGACGTGAAGGTACTTACGCTGAAGTAAACAATGGTAAGATTTTCGTTTTCCGTCAGATTGTAGAGGAAAATAATAGCATTTAACATTAAAAGTTTCTGATACACGAGAGACAATATTTCTGATTTCATGTAGGATTTCCATTCGTGGCTAAATTTTGAATCACCATAAACAGTTCGATCAAAATTGCTGTGACATAATGTTACATAAGGGTCTCCCGTTGATAGTTAAAATTGCAAAATTTATTTCCCACGAAACAATTAGTCAACAAACCAATAGCAACACAGTAGGTGTCGCGCGGAACCCTTGAAAACGCAACGATCCAGTGACGATTGCACAGGCTGTTTCTGCTATGAAAATCACAGGTATTTATTACATTGGGACACTTGTTCCCCGGCGCTAACTGAACACGGGGAACACTGGAAAGAAACATACACTGCTTGTCTGATCAATATAAGTAGATCGAAATTTAATTGGGAAACGGCGACAAGTTGCCGCTACATTGTTGTTGACCGAGCTACCATAAAGACATGTCGGCATTCGCCTGGTGCTGCAGTAACAACTGTGTCTACAATCTCTCCGTAATCAATACAATAATTACTATAAATAATTCATTTGGAAATACTTTTCAGAGGCAATTTTGATTATCAGGGTGACTGAATTATTCCTCCCGTTGTTCATTAATGACTACGAATCCGAAAATTGGGTTTTATTGAAAGTAGTAGATCATGATTTCAGCGGACATGCTGTTAGTACAATGGCTATTTTGTGACAGTAATTATTTGTTACCAATAGAAATCGGCGTTTTCTATATAAGGTTAGTTATGTGGATGAGCGAGCATTGACGTAACCTTCAAAAAGCAAACTATATATGTATAAAGGATGAAAACACAAGTGCACAAACGTGTTCTAAGGTCAATAGTAACGTACGGAGAGATATTTGGATCTATTATGTTATATCGATTATGGAAACAATTTAATTGTACATTGTGCTTCAAGTGATTGGAAGTCCAGTCAAGTAATGATAGGATAAACTTGATTTTAAGCATGGAGAATTTCATAATTGGTAAATTCGTTGTCTCGAAATTAAATTAGGAACTTCATGTATGTCTTTTTAATTTCATTTTTGTTCAGTGGCAAAAGGTCCATTTCCTTTGCCAAATAACCTGATAACTAAAATGCATAACTAAAATGCATATTTTGTCATATGTATCAAATCAATATTAAAGATGAATCATGAACTAATGTATAAATTTTATTGAGTATGTAAGTAAGTAAACTGAATTTAATACGAGCAGGTGACTTAAACATTGTAAAGGACGTAAATTTGAATTAAAAAGCGTTTACTCTATTTTCCATAGTATTTTCTTAGTGAATCAAAAGATTGTTACTCTCAAACTGGACTTGTTATTTCACCGTGAACAACAAAAAAACATTGTCCGAATGTATAATAAATTCTAATTTAAAAGCTATCAAAAAGCTGTTGACAAATTTAAAGTCGATCCCGACAGATGCAACTTCCTTTGCACAAAAGAAGACAACGACAGAGACATATGATGGTATTAAACAATACTTCCAGCTGAATTCTTACAATAAAAGAGCATTGTGAACACAACAGACCAGTTAACAGTCATCATTTCTCATCCCCGCTCTCCAACAAAGAAGGTCCGAATGTTTCTTTGTGGAACTCTCCAGTGCCCAGAGGCGTGTAAACGTATTACGCTGGAATGAAGCGAGGACGGAACTGTTGCGCTAAACCTTGTAACAGAACTAAATGATTCGCTCTGCAATCAGCTCATGATTATCTAGGGTCTCAACCGCTCTACCATGATAATTTAATTGCGCTCTTTGGTTTTGAATCATTAACTTTCTCATGCCTTGGGCATAGGTATCTTGCTACTATTTTCCCTTACTATTACGGTGTAGTATGTATGCAGTGTAATTTTTTTTATCATTGCTGTTATTGTTTATAATGTCAGTGACATTGAATTGTTTTGGTAGTTGTTTATTATATCATCAAAGTAATTGTAATATTTTTTCACAAAACTCATATTTACTCCTGAGTAATAATAATTTTTTGTACCATTTTCTAAGATGTAAAGATTAAATGAAAAATTGTTTGACATTTAGAAAAGAGAATAGATACGTTTATGAATAATTTCTCCGCCATTAATGATAATTACATTAGTATTTCTAAACAACTTATTCGCAAATAAAAGCAACCATAAACGTTTTAATCGAAATGTGCATATCTTAACATAATAAAAGATATTTTGTATCAAATGAGTTCGAAAAAAAGTTGCAAACACTGTAAATTGTTTCTGAAGTTATTAAATGATTTTTTAGATTTGTAGATAGATCTCAACTAACAATTTGAAAAAAAAATTGAAATAGAATAAATTTTGTTTGTCATTAAACTTAAAAAATATAAAAGCCATACATCATTTTAGAATAATTTTGATGGTGAAATGTGAAATTTTTTTGAACACGTAAATGATATTTGTGATACTTTTAACAACAAAACCTTATAGTTACTGAGACAAGGTATTTAGCTACACACATCCACACTAATTTTGAACATGCATAAATATTGTATTGATTTAATACAAACATATATATCAGAAAACTTTGCTGATAGATCTTGAACTGAAATATAAGGTAACACACCTTTCATTAGCGCCTCCTGTTCTATTCGAGAAAAATCCATGCTGTAAGTTTCGTGACCGTGTATCTCCTCTTTGCTCTTGTTGCGATTTGGCAGACAAGAGAATGTGACGGCAAATTTGTACCCTTAATTTTATGCAAATTTTGCGCTTAATTATGCAGGTTAAGACAACTGACAGCCTGGACGTCCCAGCAAGACTTAATAGGGGTCGAACGTCAGAGGTAAACCTGCACAACCCTACCCCCCGTCTTGAGAACTGTGCCCTATCAATTTCACCAATCTTAGACCTAATTAGCAGCCGTAATAAAACACTCACATCAAAGTCCCCTAACACTTTGCTCACGATTTCTCAACTTTCGGCGTTGTTTTAAGGAATGGATGATTAAATACTTGATAAGAAGCAACCTGTTGGTCAACAGGTTACAATCGAATTAACACGTAGAAATCGCTCTAAAATGTGCAAGTTGAAAGGGAGTTCCGCAAGGCGACCATCTTGCCCCGTTTCCATTATACCATCTCTAAACAATTAATCGCGCGACCAATCGGCGTTTGTTTTAGCCTAGCATGGTTTATTTAGCTTGAAACATCGATTGACTCCTCAGTGGTGAAGAATTGAGAGGGAGGATGGTTTATATTGATCATATCTATTGAAATATTTCATTTATTTATTTCGTAAACGAATTGTTTTTTAATTTAGATTTGCAGTTTACCTGTACCGCATTCAAAGATGAGATTGTTGTGATAGTATATCATCTGAGCAAGGTATATATTTCCGAAATTTGTTATGAAGCTTATTTTTCGGCTTAAGTTCAGATTGAAAATGTGTTTGTGCATAAAACGATTGTAAAACATATCTTAACTTCATTTAAATGTACGGTTAGTTTTGAGTCGGAGTTTGTCTTTTATGTAATTCTCATGAGTGAGAATGTATACATTAATTCACATGCCGGTCTCCAAAAATATACTTCTAGATAACAGAACGGAATACTTACAATATTTTTCTAGTTCCCTTTTAGCAAAGTCAGTAACATTTATTCTATTCTAACCATAATGCCACTACATATTCTATTCTTTATTTGTTCAAATGTGTAAAGTGTTACAAGTAAACCTTTATTGTCGAATTTCATTCAAAATTCTTTTTGTTTGCGGTTGTTTCTATGAATTAATTGATATTTGTTTAACAAGACTAAAATGTTTTCCCACTGTCTTTTCAAAAGAAATTCAAAAAACATTCAAAATTTAAATTATTTATAGCAGGGGCAGAATAGGTGGCGTTCATGCAATCAGATTATATCGTAAAATCTAGGAAAATACATTTTCATGTTTTAAAAAAAAAAAAAAATTCAAATAGCATTACCAATAGAGATTACAATTTAAAACTCCTGTAAATTATTTAATGCAAAATGAATGCTGATTATGAATTACATTTTTACAACCTGTTTGTAAGATTAATGCATTCGATTCAGTCAGAAAGAGAAGCTGTTAAAACTGATTATCTTCACATACACTAAGTTGATGCATAATTGATAGACTAATGGTCCAATTTACCACATCCGATTTGTAAATTATCATTGAACTAACAGATTACATGCATACTTACTGGATACAGGTAATTTAACATTACAACATCTTTTCAATATGTATATTTGTAATAAGCATCTTTATAATAAATTTGTAAATTATTTGTTACTCTAACAGTTTATAGAAAAATATTATTTCGTGGCTTACATAGCTGTTTCAAGGCCTTTTCTACAAAGAACCTGTGTCTTATTCCCAGGTTTTCAGGTTTTCATTAGGATCAATGTTTTCACACAGGAAATAGATTTTAAACACTTCTGCATAAAGTCACGTTGGACAGTGAAAAAATATGTATTAGAATTATGAATGTGATAAATTGAGATTAAGCTGAATCCACTTCTTAAATTATGGGAGTTGAAGAAGATCAAAATATTGCATTTGACTGATTTGACAAATAAGAGCCACCATATCTATTTTTCTCTAATACATCACTGTAGTATTTATGCAGTGTTTATAACTATTTAGTTATTTTATGCAGTCTTTATAACTATTTAGTTACTTTATGCATTCTTTATAACTATTTAGTTTTTACTCTTCTATCCATAATTTGGAGATTCATTAAAATATGTGGCATAAATGCCCTTCGGTGATAAGTATGAAAAATAGTTAATCGATAGTAAAATATTCATTTTTTGTAAATGCGTTATAACATTAGTAAAAGTATATGCTTTATCAATAAAACAGGCGAAAGCAAATTAACGTTTCCGATGCTTTCCACTATAAAGAAAACAATGAACGAGAATGTGTTCTTTACGAAAATGTATTCGAAATGTGAAGTTGATAATGCAAACAAGCTTATAAAGATTACAACAAACATGGGTACGAGATTATATGTAACATGAGGTGGAATGGAAGTAAAAAAAATACAAAATCGTATAAAGTTTAAATTTGATTGAATAACTATTAAGTCTAAATATGGAAATTCAAGAATTAGTTCTAAAGATGCTAGTACATTGCTCGGGCATTTACACTATTGTTTGTCACATGCATAATCTTCCTAGCATTGGATGGATTCTCATAATTAACTGCATATATAACCATTTGCAGACAAACCCATACAAAATGTCTGATACTACAATGATTGCAAATGTTTGATATCTTACATGCGAACATGATGTAAATGTAATAAAATCGCAGGAATTGAATAATTGTGTGACACAAATTCTTCATTGGAAATTATGCGTTTAATGCCTCGTTCGACATTTGAGACATAATCCCACAACATTTGTTTTTACAATGCGTATATCTTCGCATTTTGAACTAAACTAAACATTATTTTTATAAGATCAATTACTAAAGCAACTAATGATTTTTTCAAAACTAAAGAAAACATCATCAACGACGAGATATTTCATATACAATCATTCCCTTTGATATAAACCTTGTCATACGGAAAGAGAAATTGTTAAGAAATCAAAGAAATTGTTTGGCGATTATGTCATTACATTTAAGAAGAATATATAGCCAGAACTTGATAAACATGAAATCATTTGTTGAGAAAACTGAAAATTTGAAATTAAGCTGAAATTAAAATAAACGACCTCTTCTTATATAAATCCTACATTGTTAAAACCCTGGTTACACCGTGTTATTATTATCAAAAACATAAAATAAATCAGCGTTTATGAAAGTATCACCATTTGTACACCATTGGTAAAAATACAACATTTTGTATATTGAGAAACGTAAGTGCATAAACAAATTTGACATTTAAAAGCGAATAAAAAATTTGCATATCATATTTCAATGGTTGAGAGGAAAGTCATAGAGTAACCCGATATGAGAGCCACATTACTGCGAGACTAATTGCTAATTGGTGCCAGGTTAGACCTATATGCCGCTAGTTTATCATTTCACGGTAAGTATTTCGGCGTACGTCGTCGGGGAGACCAATGCTCAACGTGACAGAGCATAGGAAACACATGTTAGTCAAGGACTGAAGTCATACCTTCCATAGATAGGGGCCGGAGAAGGCCTAGCCCGGCCAGGTGATATGGTAACACGGGGTTCAGCATCATCAAGATTTGTCAAAACACCTCTCTTGCACTATGGTGTGAAAATTGTACGGTAAAATGAATGTCCTTGCCTTATACCACTTTGATATAATTATATAGAACGGCTGAAGTGATGTACCGTCATTCTTGAATGATTTCGGCTCTGGTTGGATCATTTTCGTCACGTGGTCGTGAATTTCTTCCACTTGAGTGATATACAATAGAATGACAGCTGTCAATAACGAATAGACATCAATTGGAGAGGGAGGAGTTTGGGGGTGTTCAAACTCATGGATGGAATTTTTGACTTTTGTTCAGTTTTGAAAGGGATGTTTCCTCTTGGTGAAAGGTGTATAGATGTAAAGTTCCATTATACCGGGTATGTGTTGGATGGTTTGATAAGGATGGGTAGTGTGCTTATATACGGCGGATAAGCCTTTCACTGTAAATCAAAAAGTCGCAGCTTTTCGTGTGGCTTTCACAGTATGATAATAGCAACTTCAAAACTTGTCAACTCAATTTTGTCAAGGCCAGAAGGTTTCGTCATTTTCTCTTACACTCAAATTTATCGCTTACAAAAGTTTTGACTTAAAACATGAAGAGAGAAATTTGCAATCTTGTTCTGAATCGGATTGAAGGATGTTCATGATTTGTATTATGATTTACAATGAAACTAATTAATTCGATGTAAGGGATAAAGGTGTATATACAGAGACCTCCTTCATGACAGCATGCGAAACTGTGAAAGTACTTTCACCATACGAACTCAAAGACGTTTGAAAGTACAAAATCGGCAAA
This sequence comes from Phorcus lineatus, assembly GCA_921293015.1. Lineage (NCBI taxonomy): Eukaryota > Metazoa > Mollusca > Gastropoda > Trochida > Trochidae > Phorcus > Phorcus lineatus. The sequence continues at coordinate 34,599,606 of OV121094.1, forward strand.
TTCGAACATGGGTTTCAGGAAAAATATCCCTTATAGCTATTATTTAATTATATGATAAGTTTTATTGAGACATTAAAATTTCAAATAAACTTGGTGAAAGTTTCGAAAATAGAACACATTTATTTCTGAAATATCATAATTGGTTTTGCTCATTTAAAGTAACCACCTTTATGTAATCCTTTTAATACACATATTTACAAAATTCTAAAAACCTTTAAAACATGCAAGTGTCGTTCAAATATGAACAGATAACTTAAAGAAATATATTAAACCCATAAAAAATTTTTCAAGCCCCTTCTCAGACACTTTCGAATGGAACAGTTGATAAATTTTTCAAGCTGAATTATCAGAAATATATTTGTTCCTAAATTGAACTGTTCAAATAACGAGACTTACCTTACAAAATAAACAATATCGATATCTTTATGCGCAATTAAAAACTAAAATATTTTCTGACAGGATTCCTGTGTATGACATTAAAATGGAATAAGAAATTACGGTTTTCGAATGCTTTTACCAAAAACTTTAATGATTAGAGGTCATGTTAAAAAAAACCAATGAAGCCGACTAATACATGATAATTATTTGATATTATATTTTCTTTTATCAATTATTTATTTTTACAAATTATTTATTACAAATATTTTATTTAAACTTGATTCAGTTTCTTTTCAGTGTAAAATCATTACTAAAATTAAAAAATTGGTGCTTCACCTATTTATGCATTATTATTATTATATTTATCTATCTTCATATACATTTCAATCTAACCTTATTCATCCTCCTTTTAGTTTAAAACATTACTGAAATAGCGAAACATTATGGATTTGATCTTGTGTTTAAATACACCTATCAATTCAAGGCAATTTGGTACCAATAACCAACAAAGATAAACGCACTTTCAATGTAAGTTTATTGTTTGAACCATGAATAAGGACACATGGACTTAGCAAAGGATCAACCATCAACTATAAACTTTAAGTGTCTGTAGGTGTGTCAACAAATCGAATTAATTCAAATGAAGCAGCCTTCAAAGACGCTCTATCTATACAAATCTATCCATTACACTTATATCACCAATGGCTGTATCCGATTCATGGACCCAAATATTGAATTAATACTACTTGAAGTAGTTCTTTAGAGTTTAAACTCGACATTACAACCATATCCCGAGTACGACATTCTTTAACATAAAATATCATACTAACAAGATTAGAAGTCTTCTGCATGGATAATTATATATGTCTCTATTGAAACCTGTGTATATAGAAAAATGACATTGTAGCTATGTACAAAGAAGAGGGTTGGCTTTGAGCGTCCAAGAACAAGAATTCAAAGACAGCATTTGTAGCTTTGTTCGAGAAGGTCTTTATAAAAGCAGAATGCCCCAACACTCGACTGATCGATGTGTACCAATAAAACTGCTTTATTTGTCCCGGGATTATCACATAAAATACATCTAAATGCATTAGCGATTGACTTAAGGGGCAAGGCTTGCCGCCTCCTTAACTTTTTCGATGCCTTATTCGTGTCTGAGGTCGTCTAAACACATAGTTCACCTGTTACAAACGCACAAGCACTTGTAGTCTTTGTGATAAGGCCACCTTTATCGACTATCAATTGCTGTCCCGGATCATTCAGTTCCGATCCATTAATTGTATTTACCCTTAACCCTTAACCAGCCCCTTTGAGGCTCAGAGAACCGTGATGGGCCATCAAATGAGAAGCTGACAAGGTTAGAGTTATGAGATTGGGGCGGAGGGTTAGCCCCAAGGGACATAATGGGCTGAACTGAAAGGCCGTTTTAAAATGAGGACGTTGTATTGTTTCGATTTTCTGTTCAGAGGGTACATTTTGGGGAGTGAATTTCAAAACAACTTTAAAAAGTTTTAAATTTGAATAAACCTGTTTATTGCTTATTCAATATTTTCTATTTTTTTGACGACTGATAATATTAGAGCAATTCTCTTTCCGAAAAAGGCTTAACTTCTTTACAATAGAATAACAATTTACATTATACAATAACTGTTTACCGCCTTTCAAACGGTAATTGTAAAGATAACATCTTGAAATTTTATTTAATAAACTTTCTTGTTGATCAAAGAATCTACGAGCATCTCGAGTTTTCAATGAATACTAGTGTAGAATACTATTGTTTTACAATTATTAATTTCAAACATATCTATAGCTTGTGCATAAAGATTTATTAATTTTATTTGTTTTTAAGGAAATGTTACAGTAGATATATATAGGTGATTATCGACCGACAACCAATCACAGATAACATTTAATCAACGGAAGGGAAACTAGATATAGTGAAAATGGAGAGAGTGAAAATGAGTAGTGAGAAATGATCATATCAATAACAAAAGATATAAATATCAACAATATTATATACACAAATAGTTTAGCATGAAATTTTTATCAATATGCTAAATATGTCTTCCTTAAAATCAGCACCCTGGTTCTGTTTTCTCTCGTAAGAGTTAACATTCCTCTTTTCCACCCGCTATTTATGCGGCATCATTTTAACGACCATCCTCGTCTCACTATTGGGTCAAACGGAGTGGGCGTAGGTTGTTGCCGAGGTATATTAATGGAACAGCTTAATCGAAACTGTTTCGCACAAACTACCTTGTCAGTAAGGAATTGTGAAGGATGAAATATGCATGTTAATGATGTTCAACTACTAACTTCACTATACTATTTGAATGAGGTGAATTGATAAATGTTTGAATTTCTCGAATGAGTAACGCAAATATCGCAGGTGACAAAATTTTCATCTCTGCACCAAATCAAATTTTCTTAATATAGTTTAATGAAAACTGTTCGGGGCGAAATTGTATGACAAAGATATAGCGTGTACATGCATACATATACTATGTGATCAACATGACATATGTTTTGTTCCATTTACAGAGACAGTGTTGAAAACAATCGGATGACAATTATGGGTACAAACAACTGTTCTATTAATAACCAAAATAAAGACATATAAAAATCAGTCAAACAATACTTTCACGATAATATATAAGAGTATGTTATCATTCTATGTGAATGACTTGTCATTCTCTGAAAGCGTGTAAAAAAAACATCGGCTGGCAGAAGCAAATTCGTACAAAATGCAATAAATTGATAAAAAAATACTGACCGCTTTAAAGCACAAAGTAGAAAAATAGAAGAAAATAAATACATACGCGATGTAGGCAATATCATAGACGTAACGTTAATGTTTATGATGTCACGGCACGATGTCAAAGTGATACAAATACTTGTATGATGGCTAGAGAAAAGGAAATAATAATAATAATAATAATAATAATAATAATAATAATATAAAAATGAAATAGTTGATTTCCGTGTCATGTATTATCATAAAATCTTTGGTCACAACATAAAAAGCAACATTGGACCTCATGAGGTCGACAAGACATCTTAAAATAAAATGAAACATCAATAATACAATGATAAACTTATTACAGAAACACGACACGAAAGAAATAGTAGCAAGGTTCTTTAATTTCTTTAACAAAATAAATTTATTTGTTGCTACTGGTGAATTCATTAAAAATATCCTAGATCACATGTAAAAAAAAAAAAACTCTATCACTGACCAATTATTCTATTTGAATCATGAAGAATGCTTCCTATTGGCAACAGAACTATTCATCTACTAAACTATGTTGATGAAAAAATGACTTGGAAAATGTTCACATACGATAGTGAAAGCAGTTGGTCACAATATGCGAAATGACATTTATCATTTAAAACAACGAGGTTAAGAAAAGGAAATTTATCAAATAGGGAAAGATCATCCTGATATCACCCTGAAACAATATAGTGAAGAAAGAAGAACCATATACAAAACACTATAACAAAAGTGTATATAATAATCAATTAACGATATTGTCTTCAGAATCTAAAGCAATGCCCTTTCAAATTGAACAATGCAATTTGAACAAAATTTGAAAGTGGCGAGGCGTGAAAAGGTTCATTAGATTTAATGTGTGTACCGATTGAAGTTGAAGAAAGTTGAAACAAAATTATAAGAACAATAGAAGATTTTGTTAATATCAAGTGGGTCTTTTCATTATCATATAATTACATATCAATAATGACCGAAGTTTCAGGCACTATTACGACGGTTCTTTAATGCGTTTCCCTTCATATCTAATGCACGGGGAGATATGGTATAGATCAAGTGTTTTTCTCCATTTGATGATCTGAAAATATTTTGGTAAACATGAAGTCATAAAATACACGGACCTACTTAAAACGCTTTAATGCTATCTAAATAGCTGTAGAAAGTAACAGTTGTATGTCTCGCGATTGATCAATTTTCTCGTTTACCATCCTCGGAATTGAAACAATAAAGTCAATTAGTAGGCGTTGAAACACTTTAATTTTAACGGCAAATAGCAATGATGAATTAAGTAGAACGACCTCTTGCGGCGCAATGAAGTAGAAAAGACTTCAGATGTTACACCTAAAGAAACCCCCTTTACTTGTAAAAGAGGGACAGGTGAAAAGAGAGTCATTAAGCGACTAAGATGACTTTAAAGAATAAAGTGTGTTTCCCAAGATTGGAAATCGATTAAATTTAGTTTCAAACGAATAAATTTCTATAAACAGGTGTTGTGCTATCAATAGGGAAAAATCGATTACTTTAAAATAGTTCATTTAATTATTGACATTAGTAAAACGTCAATATAACATCAGAATTTGGTTTATAATGTTATAAACATTTTTCTTCAAGCTTCTAAAATTGAATTGAATCAATACAATCAAAATTATACTTGTACAATAAACATGATGCTTAATTGAAGGTAAATCATAAGTAGTTAAATACATGTATATAGCAGATGAATACACGTGTCTTCATACCTATGAAAATTAATAAACATTTATTCTTGTTAGAACATTAAACTATTTACACTGCTTGGTAAAATTCATATGGCACAATATAATAGTATTTGTATCTTGTATAACTTTAATACGTAGTTAATATTGTTATCGTATCTACCATTTGTCTGTATCTTACGACTACCAATAAAAATACATAGATGAATGCTCGTAGGAACAAACATTAACTCCATCAGTTGCACCTGACGGCAGCAATGAAAATGTAAAATATGTATATATAAAAACTAATAGTAACACATGAAAATGATTCTGAGTAAAAATGTAATATTGAACTTGAACGTTTCGTCTTCAAAATCAATAATCAAATTCGAAAACTTTCAATCAACGACGGTCGAATTGATGATTATAAACGTTGAATTTCTAAATTTGTATTTTTAACCCGATATTCATTACCTGCAACTGTATACTAAAGTGCAGTAGTGACGTTTTCATTACATGTAATGTTAAATGTAAATGTCAGATACCAGTGACGCGGACATTTTACCGATAAGTAACTTCCGTAAGCTGATAGATGTAAATAGTTTTGAAAGAAGAATGTTAAAGTTTCCGCTGGAATGATTGGAATAAGTTTGTATGGTTAGTATTTCGTAGATTTACTCTTGAATGTTGGAAACATGTTATCTTGGTGTACAATCTACTAGTACTATTATATGTGATTAAGGTTATCTATTGAGATCGAAAAATAATATTTTTAAATTGACGATGTCAACTGTTTTTCAACCATTTGAATGAATTACAACTTATTTTGTACAGTTTGATGTAGGCTTTGCTCGGAGACTAGTTTGAAGCGGTTAAAGACGGATAGTAATGCATAGATATCTGATAAGATTACTTAATATGCATTTTTAGGTCATGCGTCAGTGTTTAATGTCATATCATTGGTTTTAAGCTTAATTAAGATTGTCGTTATTTTACATATAAATGTCCAAATTCTGAGTTTGTTTTCTGTAGTCAAGTTTTTAAGAAACATCATTGGAATGAAGATTTACTTCTCTAAATAAATATGTTTTTCTTGCAATAAAAAAGCTAATTATATACAATATTCGCACACTATATACATGAAGAGGTAAACCTAATGTTCACATCAAAATTATTTTTTAATAGAAATAAGAATTTGAAAGTATTTTTGAAGTTTGTTGTATAATAAGTTATTATACATTTTATGGTCCCCATAATTTTCATACAGAATACAAAGTTGCTATATATAATTGTTATAGGTAACAGCGGGATTTGGAATATTAGTGAGGATTTGACGCAGTGAATGTTAAGTGTTTTTTTTAATGAATAACTTTCTCTACAAGTAAAGATAATAAGAACCACACATATACAAACATGTATTATGTGTTCCTATTCTGAAATTTTTAAATTGAAAAAAGAAATTATACTTTCATGTGTCTTTTGTATTTAATATAATAATTACAAAAGTGCATTCTTTCTTAGAGAAATGTTTCCACTCAGCCTTTAGTTTTTCTAAACATATTACTACTAAATTATAAACAAAAATACTATAACTCAATTCGAGACTAGCGTATACAAAAAATGCATGAAACGGTTTCCAGAAACGTATCGTTCAAATAATATGCAATGCAATAACAAAAGTCCTGGACAGGACATAATCGCCCTATGATACAATATATTGAAAAGCGTTTTGAACAACTATTTGACATCTAAAAACGAGGTAAAAATACAATAAAACATTTTAAAACACTTTTAACATATGTTGTTAAAATTCCCACATATATTGTCCCAGAAAAATTTTATGATTTGAAACTGCTAATGATTAGACGTTAAAGCATTCCATTGTCGAAAAGATTACTTTATATAATCTGGAATTAGTGAAAAGCCCCTCAATCTCACAACTTTACAGTTTCAATCTAACGAATCAAGAACGCTCCTTATTGAAAAAAATTGTTATTTTATACTTATCCTTAAACAATGTAATTTTGCTTTGATAAAAAAAAACCCGCTCAAAAAACTTTTTAAGAATATGTAAAATTATTTCAAAATCGCAATAAGGAGTGCTATGATTAGATTTCATTTGAAAACACAATTTCTTTTCGCAAAATGGATTGGTAGAATTTTCTTGATATTTTGAAGATTTGATAACATTTCAAAGTTTACAAACTGTTGGAGACAAAATTTACAAAACATAAAGAGATTTGCGAGCAAACTTACAAGTCCAGAAAATGGGACAATACGATATTCAGAAAGGTGTTGGCAAACTCATTGAAATAAACAACGGAGGGTCCAAACATAAACAAACGGGTATAATTACCAGCCAACACACCTCAATTATGCAGACATTCAAAATCGTAGAAAAAAACTTTTAAATAAAGAATATTAGGATATTAAATTCATTTAAACACGGCGTAACTGTTACAGGTATCTTGGTGTGAACGCCTGAATTCTTGTAGCTAGACAGGTGAACATATCCCAGGTATTGGAGTCAGGTGAAAATGTGACATACTTGAACAATGTCTAATGCAGTTGCCAACAATAAGTCAGATACTATAAATATTCCAAAATCAATCCCAATTATCGGCTAATTTGACTTTCATACAACTTTATTGAGAGGAAAATGTAGAAAATAATCTCATTGTGAGAAGGCGTATTGTCAATGACATCTACCACGCCTTACAGTAATGGGGTGTGAGGATTGGCGACAGGAGTAAATAGCAATCCCTTGTTAAAGACAACTTCTAAATACGTGACATATTTCCATCAAAATTCTCCGCCAGTTTGGAAACGGGCTACGGTTGTGTACCACCGTATTATACTTCCAATGTGAGGAAAGGCCAGACACGGCTTGCTAATCCGCATGCTTATAAGTCTGCCACTAAAAAGAATCCATCATCCATACACGAAGCAAAATATAATCAATTTATCTTGCTCGCAGAAGTTAAATGCTTTCATAGTTTTCTCTTGGGCTAGAAGTGCGAACGTAGTGAATGCACGCACACTACGGCGCCAGGAAGAAAATGGCTGCGAGGGAGCATTCATTGAGGCCCATTGTAACATCAAATTTCATCCTCCCTCTCCCCAGCATGCTAACCATGCCTTTACAGCGTTGACAAAGCATTTGTATTTTAGACGAGTTTGGCTGGGGATAAAAGCAAGTTAATAACGATAGGCGGGAGAAATTAGGTTTTGTATGGCAATTTTTATCGATTTGGGAAGCAGCGGAGTAGGAATAATCTCGTGACAATGGCTCTACTGTCGACACTGCTTGGAGTTTGTATTCCGTGTCGTGTCATTTTCCACGAGAATCACAATTTTCACGGAAAGTTAAGATCGGTATTACATTTTATAATACGTCTTTTCATCGACGACTCACTCCGGGGTCGAATCTACAGGATTCTCGACAAGGGCACAATTGACTTTTCTGATGAGTTGACGCGAGATCATGAGCCATGCGAGACCAAAACGAGATGTCTATCCTTATGTTGTTATAATCCATATTCACGCGGTGTTTTAAATGTTTAATTTCTCGATTGGTAAATTACTAACGCGAAGGCTCGCCTTTCTGTGCGTAGAGATAGTGTAACGATGTACAATGTATGATAATTCGGGCACGAATTGAATTGTCTATGCACAATTATTGGCTCGTTCTCTAAGCTACCTTTAACAAACCGTGTGATTAATTAACTATGAATTGTCTATTATGTAAAGTCCAGGTATAAAGGTACTGCATATGAATGGAACATTAGATTTAGCATTTCTATGCAAATGCAGCTGCGAAGAAAATACGTTATTATATATAACGTGTATATATAGGTGAACTATAGAACTAGCATGATATTATCTGATATACGCTTGTAGAAGGAAAACCACACGTATCTGGATACGACCAGCGCCTTCATGCTGTTTTGTGTTGACAAACCGCCCAGATCTGATTAAATATATAACAGAAACAGACGGTTGTGTGTTACAACAATAAATGACTTAAGTGATTGGGCGGTTTGCTGTAGAGCAGAGAGCAGTATGTCCAGGCTAAACGGTGGTAGTCATCAACCATCAAAAACGTGAGGTGGAGTGATCTGGGGTTTAACGTCGTTTTCAAGAGTATTTCACTTATATCGCGACTGCTTGTCTTTGCAGGGAGACTGCCTGTTATTGCAGGGAGAAAGCCCGCAGCACCATTGTGGCTATGCAATGCGGTGAACCTGCGAGCATCATCTGGAACTAGCGAACCATGGATGGTACAGTGCTGATGTTCAGTTCAGCATTGCAACCAATCCTTACTGCGTATAGAACAGTTCTTCAATGAAGACAAAGTTTCCGAACTCCGGGCGAGATTCGAACCCCACAAACGCGCTAACCACTGCGCTATCCCGCCCCCTCAAAGAAGGAAGAGGATTGTAAAGTGAAGTATATTGCCAAACTTTTTGATTGGATAATTACTGCATGGTTATAATAGCTGAATACCTCTAGGAGAATTATGCTCGTGTTGACATATGTAGATTATTAACTTGTGACATATACATCTAAAGGTATAATTTTACATATTATTGTAAATTATTTGAATGGCTTTTATAGTGTTAAAAGAAAGATTTTCTGGATAACATATTTGTAATGAAATGTAAGATGTTTCGCTTACTCCTTCATCAGGTTGAGAGTAAGGTATATATCCCATTTTGTTATTCCCTACACTCCAGCCGATGAAGGGAAAAACATGTTTTCCGAAATATCATGCGATGTCACAATAAAATCTTTCTATTCAGCATGACATGCTTTTCTTTTAAGTATTTTGATTTCAACATAATAACAACTAGGAAGAGTAAAAGGGCTGCTTAATTTTCAAAATTGATATTGCATATGACTTTTAAGATCTTCTGCCTCGAATTGCAAACGAAACTATTTTCGTGGTCGTAATTTGAAATCTGAAACCAAAGTGTAAAAGGTGAAAATGAAAAGCTTCTTCCTTAAACATTTTCGCTGACATGCATCTGGACTGACAACCGATTATTATACATGTTTATTAGATTACTATAAAGCCTTGTTTCAATTTACACTTAAAATAGAAGTGACGATTGTGTTTGAATTACAAATAGAAATTGATCAAATTATGTCGAAGTTCTTTATTTACTCGTTTACTGCTCAGTCGATGTCATGTCTCTTGCTATAATCAACAAATGTCATATTTGCAAGTATCACATGTCTACTTCATGTCAACATATTTTTTATTATCAATGTACAAGAGGTGATGATTATTTAACGAGAATTACACATTTCCTTATTTCAATCATGAAAGAATCATTTCCCACAAAATATCTATTGTCATTTTGGCCAACATCATGCCTTCAAGATGCTACATGGACGCTAATCTCAACCGCTGGCATAATTATGCAAGGTTTATATCTACCAGAAGATATAAATGTGTCGCGCTTCTCATAAAATTCAGGTGAATTGCTACAAAAATTGATTGACTTAATAGGACATGAAGCTCAGCGGTGCCTTATATGCGGAGAGTAGGGGTGCTATGATCGCTCCTTGTCGAGTCCCATAATTGTAGGCCTGTTGTCACCAACGGCTTGCTTGGTTCCGCACGACTTGTCTCAACGGAATCTCATCAGCGAAGGACGGCCCTGATGCTTCTACAGGTCAATCCAACACAATTTAACTCATCTCCCTCCCACCAGGGGGCGCTGGCAAGGTGAGAAAGGACGATAATAAATCACCGCCATCTTATATCGCAGCCATGCGAGGCGATTTAGATCAAAGTTGTAAGTCTATCCTTGGGATTTGGCAGATTTGAGAGGAATATGGCCGCTAATACCCTCTTGTTTGACTCCTCAGAAGCTTAGATTGCTTCTTTCGACGAGGCAATGGCTTGCTCAGTGGACCCGAGTTGTCTCCCCATGTGGTCTTCTTGGAGGCCTTTAATGTGTTTTCATTCCTCCCGTCTTATCCAGTTTCGGTGTACCTTAATTCAAAGTCAGATAATGACAATATCAGCCACATCAAAATGCGATTTATTTTGATCTGCCAGATTGACGAACATTGTGGACAAATTGTCCGATTATAAATTCTCTTCTTTTTGCCGGTCCCACAATGCTGTTAAAACATTTGCAATTTGAAATATGAGAGATGTTACCACCATAAAATTCAACGCGTATTCATATTAATGAGCGGAAAAGCGGGGTGTGTTTTTGTTATGTTTGTCCAAGTTTCAAGTCTGACATCAAAGAAAATTTCATTATTTCGTCATTTTTCAAACGATATTTTGAAAGCGTTCTGTCTAAAGAGTTGTTTTCGCAAAATATAACCGTTAAGAAAGGGTATCAAGTTTACTAACTCCATTAATAAGCGCGTCGCTCTGAATTAAAAGCAAAAAAACCTTCAAAAGACTGTGATATTGTATATTTTATCTTTACATTGTATTTACTGCTAGACGTTGTGTATAAATTGAATTAAGGCTTGGCAAAGACATTTGTCTTCTAGTTGGAGTGTTTACATACTTGTCAGGCCGTGTGTGTAGGTGGGTCGAGTGTATCAACACCTGTTTAGTTTCAAGAATGATATATTCGCGCTCTACATTGAGAGGAGTCACCAAAGTGTTAAAGTCCCATCTTCTCGCTCCTGAATAATCAACGTCATCAATATTACAAATGCTTTAAGTGACACAGAGTATATTATAAATTTGTATGTGGCTCAAATGAGAGCCAGAATACCATATGACCTGAGTTAATTTCAAATCTCCTTTTTAAAGTTACATCTTTGTCTCGAAAATGCCAAAATTATGATATTTTCTTGTTTTTAACTGTAATCGAAAAACGGCTATATAAATGTTAAGAAGTCGAAAATGTTCGTCCCTTATAGACGCTTATTAGTTAAAAGACCTAATTAGCACTGCCAATCTATATGTTTTAATTTAGATTTTAATTTTTAAAAACAACCACTTCTTCAAAACAAATAACACTATTTCACCCTAACAACATTCTCTGTGTCTCATTAACAAAACTTTGTTTCATTACTTTCAAATTTAGTTCAAATATCATTTAAAATGGTGTTCGACTTATCAAGCCTTATTCATCGACACGTTACGATTTGTTTAGAAGATGAAGCAAAAAGATACTTCTATCACATATTTTAAGATGATATACACAGTACTACAGGAAAACATTTGGATTTATGCAACACTGGGGTAAAAAATGTCCAAATCTTTCGCTTTAATATGTAGTGAAACTGACCACTTCACTTCAGATGTGTTGACTAAGCTAAAATTTCGAAAAAATGAGGTTTTAACATAGCAATTTTTACACAGTGAAACACAGTCGAATTTTGCAGTTGTATACCACCTCATATAAGGGAGTTCATGTAAATTGATACTTTCAATCGATTAGATTTTCCTTGATTTTTAAATCTGAAAAACCTTTCATCTTATATTACCTTCTTCAAATGAATGATAGTTTGAAATACCATTGCATAATATTTCGTTGGAATGCGTTTTGTTGGATTTTGTATTCTTGTAAAATAGGCATCTTTTAATATCAATAACTCAGAACATTTGTATTTTATACCTACAGGTGACATAAAATGAGAAATCTGTATAAATATCATAAATAATCTAATATTGTTCTCTATCTATCAATTCCTCGTAAATTTTTAAACAGTTCATATTTATTGATTGGTAGAAAAGAAATGCTCTGCTAATTGTATTGGTTTACACATAACTATACGAATACCTTTTGGTAGTTTTGGACCCTTCATGATTAAATGGATAAAGATACTAATGCAAAATGCATCTTCATATGTAATTCAAAATGGTCATCTTTCATCTTTCTTTTCTAATAAGCGAGGCTGTAGACAAGGAGACCCAATATCCCCATATTAGTTTATTTTTATGGCTGAAATTCTTGGAAATATGAAAAGATACAATAAAAAATATCAAAGGCATTAAACTCAATAATGAAGAATATAAGATGTGGGACAATATACTCAATTATATTTAGACGGATCTGAAAGAAGTCTTAAATTTAAAGTCTTATTTTTTAGGTCAGGTTTAAAGATCAACATCGAAAAATCCAAAGCCATTTGGATTGGTTCAATGACTCGAAGAAGAGTGATACTATGTTCGAAAAGTAACTTTTGGTATGATGGTAACTTCAACATCTTCGGTATATATCTCAATCCTGATTTAAACATCTGTGCATAATCAATACTAGAAAAAGATTAGAAATAATAAAAAGACTTCTTGCTGGATGGAAAAAGCCACAACTTACTTTACAAGGTAAAATTGCATTTCTAAAAACTTTATCATTATCAACTTTAGTCCATATTTTTCTGTATTGCCATCACCTCCAAAAGAATTTCTTGACCATTTGAATGATATTGTATACAACTTACTGTGGGATGGATAAAATAGAAAAGGACAACTATTTGTAGAAAATATGAAGAAGGTGGAGTAAGAATGATAGATGTCAGATCCCTCATAAACTCACTCAAACAATCTTTCTTAAGGAGGTATATTTAAAAAAAAACTCAACTAACAATCCAAGTTTATTCCCTTTTAATAAGATATTTCATCTGGGGGCAAATATAGAAAGGCACATATCCATGGATAACCCTTTTTGGAACGAAATATTAACTTTATTGGGTAAATACTATCAACAACAGAATGTTATAAACACGTCTCGGGCAGAAGAAATATTAGCTGAACCCCTATGGTTAAATCATCAGTTCAGACACAGCAATTTCTTAATTGAAAGCTGGTTCAAAAGATTCCATGAATGTTGTTTTCAGAAAATACAGAAATTGTACTAAAGATGTAAAACTTTTAGATTTTCAGTATAGATTAATTAATAGAGCAATTTACACTAGAAAAGAATTAATGAAAATGAAAATAATTGATACAAATATTTGCTCTTTTTGCGAAGCAGAACCGGAATGTCTGCAGCAAGTTTGTGTATGAATTCTGGAGAAAAGTTGAAAATTTTATAAATCTGCGTATTACACATCTGAATATTGCCATCTCTGACTTAGATATTTTATTCTGTAACAGTTCTGCCAGCCTTCTGGTATCTCACATCATACTAATTGCTAAACAATATATACATATCTCAAGCATGTCTTATAAGCGTTGTCAAGGATGTTTCTAATAAAAAGATTTGAAAAAAACCTCAAACTAATCGAATACCTATAAATAAAATGGTGCGTGATGAGATCCCACCTTCCAACTCGTATGCAGAAACTGTTTACGACATCTTTGAAACGAACTTTTTTCTTCAAATGTTGGATGTGGACTACAACAAGATGGACATGTACTAAGATTTACTCTGTGTGTAAACAATTTGGTTACGTAGTGTTAAACCCAAAGATTATCACGTCGGGTTTTTAAAAAGAAATTTTTATATTATTTCATTTTAGAAAATGATTGACGTGTTAAAACTGTGCGAAACCATCTTTTTAACATTTTAAATGCTGTATTAAGTATTCTGCAATAAATTAGCTGAAAATGCAATGAACAGCTTATGAAATTGTGAAACCTACGGTTTATTTTATTTCAACATTTTGGAACGCTATAGCTGGTTAGACAAGCGGTAACTGTTCTCAATTATCAATTGATAAATGGAATTTAGTCCCAAAAATATCAAAGCTAGGGGTCCTCCATAATGTGACCGTTATTATTCCATTTGTCAGATCAATCAGATGAAGTCACATCGTCAATTTAAGATCATTATCAGTTATTTTTGTAGCGGATTTGAAAGTCTTGAGTTTAGCCTCTCAAAGCAATGTTAAGGAGTTACAACTTTGATAAATTGAACGAATTTATTTCATAATGATAACTGTGTAACGTATATAAAACATCAGGGAATGTATATTTGATGTAAATGATCACCTAAACTCAGTGAGTTAATATTGCCAATGAGCAAAAAGTTAAATACAATATACGAGACATGAACTGTAAGAATATACAACTAGATAACTATTATCATTTTACAGATGAACGCACAGCTTCAACATTAAAATTATAATTTCACCTGGACACAAGGAGTCCGACGGGGCTCCATACCGTGTCCGTTATTATTCCATTTGCCATCACAAAAAGCGAAGCATTAGTCACTCCGCATGCCTAATGATTAATGTGTATATAAAAGATGATCCCTCACAGAAAGTGGTAGATAATCTATCCCTGTATACCTGTAAGGTAGACTATGTTTATTCATTAGTAGATCAAATGGATTAAGCCACATGGGCTTGCCGCTTTAAGCGATTTACATTATGTTCGATATACATGATTACTGTTAACAAACGTTAGCGGACAGTGAATAGTCAGTTCCAACATAGGATGAGGACAATACTGCACAGTTGGCCAAAAAGCCGAAGGCACTCAGGTCAACTTTGAAGCAGGTGGGAGGGTCAAGAATTGACCAGTGTGACGTCATCAAAGACTTGATTAGAAGGTACAAATTGGTACCAAACATGGAACGAATTGATATGATAACGATAGATGTTAGACTTACCAGGTGGTATGTAGGAGAAAGGATGAAGACTCGAAGTTGCTTTGTCGGCGAATCAAAGAAATATGTTAATCTTAATGATATTTAAAAATAAATTTATCAGTTACGACTTAGATCGACGTGTAACGAGATACATTGTATTTGAGTCTTCATTGTTAATAATAATTAAAACGTAGAAATCCTTATTTCCGTCGATTTGTTTTGATATTTTTATCTAATCTAATTTTTTTTTCTATAAATGGGCAGCGTTGTAGTTAAAATTTGTAAACCGAACGTTGTGTTGAAAATCAAAAGCAAAGGGAAAAACGTAAAACGTGAATACAAATAGTTAAATGCGTTTTCGCATAAGCCATCTAAACCGATTTCACATACAAAAACATAAATGTGATAATAGGTTAATATTTTGAATTTTTTTCTGACTGTTCGTTGATTTACCTCACTTGAATACAGGTATTCATTGAAAATTCAATGGCTGATGTAAAGAATATGTCTGTCAGGTATAATTATAAACTGAATATAGTTCGACGATAGGTACGTCAATCTTCCGGGATTTTTAAAATCAATAAATCAATGAATAAATCTGATAGCCAAAGATAAACCCAAATTGGTAACATTTTCCAACGTTACATTCTAAAATCAAAACGTCAATTATAAATTCAAACAAATATTTCTGAAATGCGTTAATCGTTATATTCAATCAATATGTGAAATTGAAATTGACTAATGAAAACCTACACATGACGTTTCTGTAAGAGAACCCGTAAACTTGTCATCAATTTGCTGCAGATAATTACAATTAACGTATTCCAAATTACAAATCATCCGATCGTATTTTCTTGTTATTCCGTTTCCTCTAATGATTTAATGGGCATGCATTCCTTGCAAATTCCTATTGGCCCTAATTCTTATTCATCCAAATTTCCCTATGCACAGCAGGCTGAAGATCAATTTACTTGTTGTCTATTCCTTGCTTATTTCACGTCTATTTCTGCACTGATGGTGCAACAACGCTGTATTCGTGCTCTGCTAGCACACCAAAGCGATGTCGTTATCTCATTAATTACACCTATACAAGCAGGCATACAATACTAATCTATTTACAATGTCAATTTCATGGGGAGATAAGTGTTCATTTCATGCCGATTGTTGTCAATTGAAGAGGTGCGCGGCGTCCTTTCGCCACATGGTGGCACAGCAGGTTACCTTTAATTAACGGACAGGTGATTTGCACAGGTGTGATGTAATACAGTAGATGGGAAACTACGGAATTTGAAAAGACGAAGGATTTGACCCCGGGAAGAGAAAACATCTCTTTGCCTATGGTAAAACTCCAATGAGAAATTAGATGGCCTTCAGAAAATGCACCGACACTTCACTCATACAAGTATATGTATGTTTCAATGAAACGGAAATATTCGTTTAATTGGATAGGTATGCACAATGCTTGAATTTATTCAGTCGTATAACTCGACGCACCTGCTTGTAATTATGTAGGTAATTTCGAGTTGAAGCTTGATTTCATCTTGATATAGAAGATGTTTATATTATATGTGATAATCTTTATGAAGGCTAAACTCAATAAGATTTTAGTCATTAGAGTGAAAATGAAGTATGTTTGAAATATTGACATTTAAAAATTCCAAAATTGGTTCTCGTCTTTAGGTACATTGTTTACACTTTGTCGTAATATGCAGGTGGGCGATATACGAAATGATTCATTGGTACCGATGTAAGTTGGATGTGCTCACAGCCGCCTCCCCAGCAATTCTCTTTATATCATCCGGAAATATCAAATATTACCCTACTTCACATCATTACATCAGATAATGTACTGTTTAGCGGTGTTTAGTTTCTGAACACAACAAATCAACATATTCCACAACAACATTGAGGATATCAATTACGCTGACGTTTAAAGGTTTTTCATGTCCAGTCCTCGGTCCGATTTGTTTGTATATGAGGTGAATTTATATATATTATCTACTTAAAATCATAACAATTTCAATAGATTTTTTTCAATGGTTTTCCACAAACCATTTCTTAAAAAATTCGCATCAAATCAATTGTCTTGAACATTATTTGCAAAATCGCAGTTTAGTCATAAATGATTGATTATATATAATCCACCTTTCATCAGTGTAGATCACAGTAAATCTAATAACGACTTTGAAATGATCTCGTTTGATACAATTTTCCTACAAGTCGCTCTGTTTGTGTATATGTTTACAAAACAGAAGAAGAGTATAATAAGAAATATACTTTGTTAATGTGTCACAAGTTGTTTTACATCACCTTACATATCAACAGACTTGTTAAAGAAACAACATCCGGCCGAACGGCCTATGAGACACAAATGGACATATAAATACATTATAATATTAAAATATATTTTTTATAATATAAAACAAAGTGATTAAAATAACTTATGGTGGAATGGTTACTTTTCGTCTCTTTATCATTGAGTTTATGAGTGCAGAGAGGGGCATAAAAATAACACTTCTTTTGCTCTTACTGAACGCGAAACAATCCACTGCTTGAAGATATTACCCCTACTATGTTGTTTATGAGGTTTCTATTGATTGAAGTCATCTCCAAAAAATTCCGAATTCGACCAGTTTAAAAAGGAAAAAGATATCGCCCGAGACATCGGGCTGTCCTGTGTTCGGGAATCCCAAAATATTCCTAGTATCAACGTTTTAAAAAGTCGTTTCGAAATAACACCAATTGAAAATTTCAAACAATAGTGGTATTCCAATCCTCAAAGTTCGTCTAAAGGAGAATTTTATCATTTATATAAAACTTCACTCACTTTTGAGCCTTATCTTCTATATCTCTCATCAAGATATGGTATTTGGTTACAAAATTAATAACACCTGATCACAGATTTCCTATGAAATGGGGAGATGGCTTAATATTACATGTTAAATTTGTAAACAAAATGTTGTCTGTGATGAGTATCATATACCGTTATCGTTCACATATCTTGAAGATGAACAAAATAAACTATTTCCCTCCCACTTTTAATAGCCACAAATGGACACATTTATTTAATTGATGAAATCTGATTATATCCCACTGTCTTTTTTTTAAATTATCAGCGTTATCAGTCTGTTCTAATTAACTAAATGAATGACCGTATGGTCAATATATAATTTTATATGACATATAAGAATGTATTCTGGTCTGTGCTGCAGAGGTTTACATGACTTGGGTATAAAACTGTTTATTCTCTTCACAAGAAACAATCTGTCGCATCTTTATCCTGACGTTTAAAGCTATTTATATTTGAATTCTTGACCAAGTATGTTATTAATGATAAGGTCTGGTAATATTATGATTCAGTTTCTTACTCAAAAGTAAAAAAAATATAACGATAACGGTTTTAGATCCCATTAAAGTTTATGTAAAACTAACCCCATTTTTAAAAAAACAAACAACTTTGGTTTAGGTTCTTTTCGTTATTGAGTATAACAATTGAGTAGAACAATTGAGTAGAACAATTGAGTAGAACAATTTTTAACCAGTCAGTTTAAAGCAGTTGGAGTACAACATTTTGATAGACAGACGGATAGACAGAAATAGTTTATTAAAGTGTCACAGGTTAAACATATACATATATATATATATATAAATATGGTAAAAAAGTACTTCAGTATGTTTAGCAACCAGCCATTATTGGCCTTTGAGACATTATATAAAACAATAAAACATAATTACAACATACGCATTTATAGATAAATGTTAAAAAGCATATATACTAGCATTAAAATGAAATATTATGAAATAAAGAATAAAATGTAAAAAAGAATTTTAGGTAAAAGACTGATAACGTTGAAGCTGATGACATGTTCTTGACGCGAAACAGATGTGTCAACGGTCAGGTAGCATACTTCCGGTCAATTTATTGACACTTTGCACGTGCAGAATCCCGCAGCGACTTCAAGCGACATCGTGTTTACATATGTCTTGAAATGTTAAATTAAATCAAATGAATTTATTCAATAGATATCTCTTCGAAGGAAAAGAACAATAAGAAAGGACAAAAATATTGATGAAATTGATAATAAAAAGTAATTATTTTTACTTTCTGTGTCTGCAGCAAAACCTTTATATTATTTGAGAATACAGTGACTATTCATTGTCTAGTTCAACGTAACTTTTGCCCACATGCGATGTTTTGAAAAAAACAATAACTTACATCAAAATTAACAAGCTTCATCCTTCTATGAACAAGTGTTCTTTTATACATCTCCTCAAACAACTCTATATCTGACATATGTTATAACATTTGATGATGTGTAATTAATTTAATGATAAAAAAGTCAAAGTTAGATTTAATATCTACAATTCGAAGATACATTATGTCTATATCAAACATGTGAATATATATATGAAAGATATGAATTGGTAATTTCGATAGATATGAAGTCGACGACATCAATTTGAAGGAATTCAATGTTTAAGTTGAGTAATCAAAAAATTCAAAACAATGACAGGATTAGCAAATCGGATTTTTTTCACTTTAATTTATGTATTTACATTTGTGTATGTATGCATTTATATAACTGAGATGTCTACACAAGTATTTTGTTGATCAAAACATTTTAAGAAAAAGAACGTTCCGTGAAAATAGGTTTAAAATATTATTCGAAATAGTTTCAATTGTATCATTGGGATTTAAGCGTTTAAGTATTATAAACTTTATAAATGATAACATAGTTAAGTCTACTGTACAAAATGAAAAAAAGAAAATAAAAGGTCTACTGTACAAACAATAACTTCCGTTCAACCAACGTCGTCGGTAAACAAGATTACAATTTACACCTGCACGTCGTAAAATTAAAGTTAATTCAAACATTTAAGTATCAAAAACAACATTTCTCAAAAATTGGTTTGTCTACTGTACAAACAAAAACTATCGTAGTTCAAAATTTGTCGGAAAACATAAAATAATTTACACCTGCACGTGACAAAAGACCATCTTGGTTGCCTCACTGAAGAGTTCCAACAGAGGAACCGTTACCATATTTGTCTCTGTGATCAAAGCGTTCCTCAAAGGGCGATAATTAGTTCTATCACGTACTTGTTCTACGAGCATGAATCACAGTTAGGTACCAGATCGTAACTCATCTGGAACTGGTCACGGATTTCGGACATAACTGTTAATTTCACGTGAATAAATGTTTGTAACAGATTTGTAAATTGTTTGCCATGTGATTAACTGTGTCCTAGCCTTCAGATCAAAGCGGTGAAAGATGCTCGAATTGCGGAATCTCAAACGTCTTAATTTCAAGGATTTTTGAAAATAAGTTTTTGAAGAATTTGTTTTTGGTAAATGCCGTGTGTGCATATTTGTTTTTACCTTTATGATTTTCGGTTCCATCTTCTGGTAATATTTGTCTAACTTATAACACCCTTGACGTTACACTGGAAATGTGAAAATGAATTCAAAATGACATTGATCTTAAAGAAATATTGATTTAAAAAACTGTTGTTCAGATGTTCTTATGCGAGTCATAGAGAAGGACATTCTGAAAAAACAATTTTCCGCTTTTTTAAGACCTATAACTGATATCTTATTATATTCTTATTATATGAAATTGAGTGAAGAATCTACTTTGTATTATATGGTATGATAAAAAGTATTATAAACTCGTCATGCTTTTAATTGGAATTATGTCATGTTGTATTCAAATGTATTCAAATCATAAACAAAGGTTATTCAGGAAACCGCTTATGGCTGAAATATTGCCCAAGCAGCTTTAAACAATAATAATATTCAGGAAAACTAATGTGCATATTCTAGTTAGGCATATTAGTAATATAACACTTTGTTTTTATATTCAAGTTCAATCCGCGAAATAACTAAATCATTGGTATGATTAAAAAATAATGATGAATAAAAAAGTTTCTTTTAGTTATCTCATCATAAATCATAAAGAAGATATCAAGACCTAGATTTCGAAGGTCTCTTAGTGCGAAGAGAGTCACAAGCCAATATAATTGCACGGTACCTAAGACGATTTAAATGCTAAGAAAGCTTCGAAATTCTTTCTAAAACAAAAACTATTTGTCATTTATAACGGTACATAAAGATTTCCAAAGATCATTGTTATTCTAAATATGTAACATTTGATGATTTTGTGATTTTAAAGCATTTAAAACAGAGGAAATTGTAAAAAGGGCATTCTGCCAATATTTATTACAAACGAATTACGCTTGAATGAATTGAAGATATTAGATATGTAGTTAAAGTTCAAAATGAAAACGTTGTTATACCTCTCACAAGTCGTTAGGTTTGTAACCTTATCATTATAACGCTGAAGAGGAAGAACCTGCATGTTACAGTTACATTGGGTTATTTTCGTTGAAGAATACTTGCCTAAATCTTTCTTCTTTCCTTCAATTATGATCATTTAAAGTGTTGGAGTCACATATGCAAAATTTTATTAATGGTGTCATTTCATAGAGAAGTACTAACTGTCTCAAAAAATATTACGTTAATGCTTATCGGTTAAGTAGCGTGGCAATATGTGTATAATTTCAATTCGGATCGAAACCCACCAATGACGCTGTACAAATAGTAAACTTGATTTTGGAGACTTAGATTTAACACGTGAATAAAATATATTCTTCTTCTATTCTTCTTCCTCTAAAGCAGGATGAAGATAAAATTTGAGTTAATGGTAAACGAAACGTTACATAACAAGTATTCGTGTAAATAGTGTAATGGAAGGTGCGGGGCTCACAAGGAAACGATTGTTGTTCAATATTCATTGACAACTCATTGAGCAATGTATTATGACAATTGTGTATGAATATGTAAGGAAATTTGAATTAACATCACCAAGACTGAAGTTTGACACATATGCAAGCTAAATAAAGTACCATTAGAATCACGGAGTGTGTCTCTAAGACACTGGGAGCGTTACTAATTACATTTTCTTTACACGAATTTAGTTTTCACCAAAATTGAGCGTTCAGTACGAAATGAATATTATGAATATTTCAAAACAAATTCAAAATTTCCTTAAGGTATTTTCTTAACGACCCTCAAAGTTAAAGTAGGTTACATGGACACTGCAGGCAGTGGTATTAACGATGTATTACGCTAGAGAGGCGTGGGTAATGTTGATTTCATAATTTGTTTACCTTGTGGTTAACATGAAGCGCATCAGAAAGCATCAATTGTCAAGTCAATCAATTAGTTTTCTGTGCTTAAACGCGCCAACTTCAAACCACATCAAACGCCGGAGATATTTCATGCACAATTTGACAACGAAATACAAAAATGGGAAATTTGCAAGCGTCCTTTAGGATAAACGTTTTGAAGGGACAGTTCCCCGGGGCTTCCCATTATGCCGCCATTAGCATTGTAACCGATGCCATACCGTACCGTTCAAAAGTTTCCCCATATATTTCCTGCAGGCGGCGTTTAACTATTGTGAGTTGGAAATTACCCAATGATGAGCTAAATTCGACTAATCAGTGACGAAAATCATCTTCACAGAATAATACGGCGGTGAGTTACCCCCTCGAGTAAGATACTAACCGCGTGGACTGGCTTAACGCGTTTTAATGAGGCTTGAAATCGAGGGAGTTTACTTATGCCTGAAGTTGGCTCTGCCCTGTAATTATACTTGGGAAAAAGAGTGCAAGAAATATGCCTATCTCGTCACATTCACTCAGCTATTATGACCACGATGCCGACAAAGTATATGCTTTTGTAAATAGGAATCACTCGATGTGAGATCAAAGTATATCCTGATTTACTTATATGATATATCAATCTCAATAGCCACTAGATACTTCATGTTAATTCCCATCATTATAACTCAATATTTTTATTTTTTTAAATTTTTTGCAAATCTCCATTACTGGAGGAGCTAAAGACACTCAATCACTCACTCACTCCTAGATAAACGTTAGAGTCTATCCTGATTTACTAATATGATATATCATGCAGAAGATAAACCTCCTAGATTAACGTTAGAGTCTATCCTGGTTTACTAATATGATATATCATGCAGAAGATAAACCTCCTAGATAAACGTTAGAGTCTATCCTGGTTTACTAATATGATATATCATACAGAAGATAAACCTCCTAGATTAACGTTAGAGTCTATCCTGGTTTACTAATATGATATATCATGCAGAAGATAAACCTCCTAGATAAACGTTAGAGTCTATCCTGGTTTACTAATATGATATATCATGCAGAAGATAAACCTCCTAGATAAACGTTAGAGTCTATCCTGGTTTACTAATATGATATATCATGCAGAAGATAAACCTCCTAGATTAACGTTAGAGTCTATCCTGGTTTACTAATATGATATATCATGCAGAAGATAAACCTCCTAGATTAACGTTAGAGTCTATCCTGATTTAAACCTAAATTAATCATCAATAGGCGTATGTTGTTTTCATCAACACGTCAATATTTCGGAAAGAGTCGCCAGTATTTCCGACAAAGTAGTCAATATATTTAAGGACACGTCAATAGTTGGTGAACTCGTCAATAGTATAACACAAATCAGTTCTGTATGTATCTCGTGAAGCACGTGCAGGTTACGCATTCCCTGGAAAGCACGCTGGACATGTAATCAGTTACATGCAGTTGAAAAGGTTTTACAAACTGCGAGAGTACTTGTCGTAACAATTGTAAAACAAATATTTGTTTCCAAGGTCAACACTGAGACAATATACAGTTTAAACTGACACCATATGGTTAAAATCGCCTCCCTAAACTTGCATCATTACCTCTCAAATACTAAAATTATTGATATATATTTTCGTGTTTTTAATGAGAATCTGAAAACGGCCCTTGAAATGAAATAACGTCGAAATTCTATGTCCAGTTAACATGTTGTACATTTTTAAAAAACATAATAAACAAATGTTTGTCTTTGTGTCTGCTGTAAATATGTTTCCAAAATTATGATTGAGTCATTTTAGCGCCACTGTCCGTTTATTTATCACAAACTTCACGACTTTAACCTGTTTATTGTACTGAAATATAAATGACTCTACTGAACTGATAAGCATTAGGGTTTCCGGTTTCCTTAAAAACCATTTTTACTCGATAGAATAACACCATTGACGAAGTTTGATATACTTGAGTCCAACAATATATTCCTTTTAACGAATTCACGTTTCTCGTCCACCTAAAAAGCGCGTTCTCCGGTCAAAGTCGCCTTTCCATTAGAGCAACGAATCATAACTAGTACAGAGCCACTCCGTGATTTTCATATCATTTACCTTTGATACGAACCTAAATGTCATATGTGGTGATATAAAATCAAAACATCTTAACTTTTTATATCCAAAAGACATATATATGACAAATATTGGTTTTCCATGAAAATCTAAAAACAGCCTTATAAATGCACAGAGCTGTAGATAACACGTCCAATATACATGGATACTAGTTATATAACCTAACAAACACTACCAACTCCTAACTGCCCTCCTGTTTTAGATAATTCTCCAAAATTACGTTTGACTATTTGACGCGCCCCACTGTCCAGTTTTCGATCATAATTGCGACGTTCTACCTTCATATTGTCACTGTACAAAACAAATTAGCTTTAAAATGTGTCTTTTTGGTTACAGTCGATACTTTGCGATCAAATGATACCATTGATTAAGTTTGGTATTTATGACTCCAACAACTCACGGAGTGGCTCTTTAAGCTACTCCCAGACAAATGATGACATACATTGTGCATACAGCATAGAAATAAACGAAACATCACGCAAGATTTTACTAAACCGCGTAAGGAGAAAGATTTACTAACATAGAAAAAAGGATTTTAAAAAAATAGGTATTTTCTGTTTACATCTTAACAATTTGAATAAAACTAAAAATTCTTTGCTAATATGAAATAATGTTTATTAACTTTAATGGGACGTCTCGAAGTCAATGCAACTCAATGAAGAAGGTGCCGTACATTCTAAGGACATCAGACATGGGGTTGCTTGAATCACACGGAATCAAATACACATGCAACTTATTTGTGTACTTTTCATATATTTCACAACTGTCAATCATCATGAAATGATAAACACTGTTTAATGTCATACATGCTGATCTTTTTTTTGGATGTTACCTGTGACATCATTTCTCCCAATTCAGTTTTAAAACTACTAAAAGAAAATTTATAGAAGATACTCAGCATTATACAGGGTATCGTTCCAAGACATTAAATTACACTCCGTGATGTTCATGTTTAATGTCGCAAAAGTTTCGAAATACTTCGATAAAAACATCAAGGGGTTTGGACTTTAACGACGGCTTAAAGAGTATTTCACTAAATCACAGCTAATAGCATTATTGAAGGGAAAAAGCTCGCAACATCAATGTGGTTATTCGTTGCGTTGGAACCTGCGAGCATCGGCTGGAAGTAGCGAAGAATGTATGTCGGGATGAAATGTCAGGAGCATCAACATTCACTTCATAGTCTAAAATGATTACTTTTAGGTCATGAACTAAACTATTTTTTAAGTATGTAAACAGAATAATACAGGTTACATGAAACTTTAGACAACTCGACCATGACTCACCCATCCATAGTTTATACCAAAAAACGTATCGAATTTGTTCTCATAATCGCTCATTATCACCGACGTTGTCTCTCACGTGCACAGTTGAAAACAATGAAATTCGGTACATGTGTTTTGCTTTTATATGTCGTCATTAGGGAAAATATCGTCAATAGTAAAAGGTATGCTAATTGCAAAGTCCACGTGCAAGTTATGGTTTGTCGGGAAAAAACTGAAACCGGTTTCGAATTTAGGTTTAAGTAGAATAGACTCCTCAAACCCTGCAATAGTTACACGACGGGCTGTTCTTCGGCCTAACGGCCTCAGAAACAGCCCTTCGTGTAACTATTGCAGGGTTTTCGGAGTCTATTCTTTACTTACTAATATGATATATCATACAGAAGATAAACCTCCTAGATAAACGTTAGAGTCTATCCTGATTTACTAATATGATATATCATACAGAAGATAAACCTCCTAGATTAACGTTAGAGTCTATCCTGGTTTACTAATATGATATATCATGCAGAAGATAAACCTCCTAGATAAACGTTAGAGTCTATCCTGGTTTACTAATATGATATATCATGCAGAAGATAAACCTCCTAGATTAACGTTAGAGTCTATCCTGGTTTACTAATATGATATATCATGCAGAAGATAAACCTCCTAGATAAACGTTAGAGTCTATCCTGGTTTACTAATATGATATATCATGCAGAAGATAAACCTCCTAGATTAACGTTAGAGTCTATCCTGATTTACTAATATGATATATCATACAGAAGATAAACCTCCTAGATTAACGTTAGAGTCTATCCTGGTTTACTAATATGATATATCATACAGAAGATAAACCTCCTAGATAAACGTTAGAGTCTATCCTGATTTACTAATATGATATATCATACAGAAGAGTACTTTACGGATAAACTTTTGGTAGTCTTTGCACGACACCTTCGATTACTTGTAAAGGATTATATAGTACTGGAAACGTCGATTAAATTCATTGGCATGGTAATTTACATTTTCCTAATAGAGTCAAGTGCACTTTTAAATATCAAGTATGACAATTTAATTGGTATTGATTAACTGGTCCTCAGCTTAATACAATAAGTATTTGAATTTATAATTTTTTATGGATAAAATATTATTAGAAACTTGATATACGTAAGTACAAATGTCTTCTAGAAATGATTCGTGCTCGTTCAACTAATGCTCGTTTTTTTATCACATTTCAATAATTCTCAAAGCTTCAGATCCTAATCTTGTTTTAAGTGGCTTATCTTAATTCTGTCGAAGTGATTTTGGGATGAAAGTGCTAGAAACACTCAAACATTGTCTTCAGAGGTAGTATTCATGTTTAAATGACGTATACAATAGTAATGCATCTTGGCTTCAGCATTGCAATGGATAATATTAAAAGTTTAAGCGAAGTGGAAGAAATTTGTTCTTGATCCGACTAAATTACACTTCAAGATGAACATGATTTTAGATTGCAAGAAATAGGACAATTTGTCAACTAACATAATATTATAACCATGATCCCGTCTGATTGATATGACATGTTCGTGGCTTGAGTTGATGTGATTCCACGAGTAGCGTCCCTTGGTTTGCAAACACGTTAAAAGGATATTTCGATTTAACTTTTGAGTGAGTGAGTTATTGTTTAACGCCGCTTGGGCGATATTTCAGCCATTAGCGGCGATTTTAACTTTTGAATATTTGTATATCTACACCAGATATATTTTCGGAACTTTCTTATTAAAATTTTAGTCCTGTTTATCATGAAAGTAACGTCACAAATATATTGTAAATGAGTAAACCATTATTTGAAAGTTTTGGGTTTTCTTTTGAATTTCTTATATTTTGTGATAATCATCATATAAGTAATTCATTTTGGCCTTTATTTCAAAAACATTATTAATCAATGATTTTCAACCAAAACGTAACCAACAAATTCACGTGACGACAAGGACATTTCTTCCCCTACCATACGAGGGTATGTCAACAGTTAACAAACCATGCACAACCATAACTCATATTCGAGAAACAAACTTGCATCGGTAACTGATCAAATATTTGGTTTAAATTGAAATACATAGTACTTGAACTCCTTGAATTCAATGGATACATGCGTATCACCGGATTGATAAAACTGTTTATATACTTTTGTTAACCTAGTTAACAGAAAAGCTCTTTTTCTATGTTTTCTCTTTTCACAGATAAAACGTGGTAGGAACTTCAGTCGTAAGTCAATGTTAATGAACGGAACAAAAAACAATCTTAGCACTAAGAGAGTTTTCATATATATTAATCTCTATATTGGAAAGAAAAAACTCAAAGGTAAAACATTTACCACAAGACTTATTTCGAACCTTTCTAGTAATTAATTTTTAAAGAAGACTAAATTCAAACTATTGCAACTACTAACAAATTACAGTTAAGACCCTTTTTTACTTTGTTCGTATACTTAAATGGAAACACCATTTATAAATGAAGAGTATAGGATGTTAACTGCTCTTATTACTTCAAGAAAATGTATACAGCTGCATGCCAAAAGTTTGTTCACATACCTGAATATACTAGTGCAAATATAATGTAATTTGAGATGCCTTTGATCGAGGTATCGTAGCGTTGCGAAAAAGAAACGTATAATATTGAATTTTCAATACACATATGCAGATCCATTCTTCTTTACGGCAAATGTTTATCGTACCCCACAATTACCGGCAACCGTTTGGACAGATCAATGAGGTGACCAGGGGTCAAATTGTCGAAAACACTAATTTTTATTTTTATCCATAAAAACCTTTATAAGTTATCAACTTCTTTGACAATTAGTCATGTTTGTTCCTTAGCACAAAGTTAATGTGATTATGTTTGTTTTAATTTCAGAGAGTCGATATGGAACATTTTAATTGACATTTAACGAAATCGAAATTTCGAAAATGTGACCCCTCCTGTCTATATCAATATGCCAAAATTCGAATTTTTGCACGAGAGACCAGACGATCCTAAAATGAGTTCAAGAATGTCTATTTCACACATGGACAATGGGTGATCTATTGTCAGTCTTGCTGAAGTTCTTCTATTGACGTTGAAACTAAACCCAAATTACATGATCTTTGCACCACGATTCAGTGGTAAGTGAACAAACTTTCGGTATGCAGCTGTAGGTACATTCGGGAACATTGACCCTGTAGTGATAAAATTATTTATTAGCGTATTACTGACACCAATTCCCACAAGAACCACCAATATACAAATGTTTCATCAAAAGGGAGCGATTGAAAGTTAAATATGGGCAGTTCTTTCATATACTTTTTATAACAGTTTTATTCGCACTCCTTGAAAAGCGTCTTAAAGCAAGCAACAGACTGTTTGGGGGAGTTCCTCTCGATTGTTGATGTTTACGATTCATTTGCTCGTAAGGAGAGTGTAAGTTCAGATATTAATTTTAATGCGCAAACATAATTTGATTAAATGAACAAACATAACAAGGCTGTCCGAATTTACTCATTTGTGAAATATGTATCCCCCTTCAAGAACAACAAGGCAATTTTCTGCCACGAAATCGGTGTGGTTGAATAGTCACAAGCTCCTCACACCAATGACCCTGCATAAAGCTTGCGAGCTTGAGATGACATCGACACAACCATGTGACAATACGAGATATACAACATTGAAGAATTCTGGTTTGATCGACGATGCAGGACTGTTATATTGAAGTAAAATTTCTTGAAGCAGATACTCGTATCTTAGGAGAAAATAAAACTTAACCGAGATTGTTATATTTCTTAAAGGAAGAGGTCAAGCACTTAGGGAATCTATTAAGTGTTTTTAATATTCAAATTCTCCCACTTTTATTCCAGCGGATGCTTTCTTAGAGTTGGGTCATTTTAAACGCATTATTTTCAAATTTTTAAAGATGGTAAATGTTAAGTATCTGGTAAAGCTTACGCGTATCAGACAATCATTGTCATATTGTACTGTAGAGCCTCGTGTGCGGCATGTTAAAAGATTCTTTTTTATTTTTCGTCGCTGAAAATTGGTTTCAAGTTGTTGAAACTAAAGAGAAACTTCTTTCAAACTTCTTACTGTTTATTATCTCTAGGTAAATCTATTTGTCAAAAAAAAAATATTTAGATTTTGTTTTTAGGTTTAATTTGTTCAAGACATTTCAAAATATCTAAAATCTCCTGCATCTACGTACATACGGTTAGTTTATTCTGAAATCTGAAAAAGGTAAATGAGGGTAATACTTTTTTACTCCTTTTACAAACTAGAAAAGATTAAAATGGTTATTACATGATTGAGAGTGAGATACAGTGAAATAAACACTCTATCTAGCTACAGTGGCGATAATCTTTCTAGTTACTCTACCGACTCGAGTGAACAAAGTTACTGTATGAAGTCTCCTCTGGTACAGGCTTTCCTGGGGTGCAAATACACGGCTGAATGTGGTTAACTTCAACGTAAAACAAAAATAAAATCATATAAAAATAGAATATCTGCCTTTCCTTGACAAATACCATGTTTACAAATGCTAAAATGTACTAAAGAAATGATTTGTTGCAAATGTTTTATATGATTTGCTGTACTTAAAAAAAGTGGAATATAAAAAAAAAATGTTTATCTCATCTTGTGAGATAAAAAAAAGTTAATATTTAAATTGTGGCTGCGCCACTTAAGAAATACCTACTTTTCTACCTTACTCGATGAGATAAACATGGTTATGTTAAGGATAGCCAGATATCCTCTATGTATTGATAGATCATCCACTAATAGCAAAATACCGGGAAGACTAATCACCAGTATCGTCATGCAGTAGCAATACATTAAACTAGGAAGATTTTCTCGCCCTGTAATTCCTTTAGAAGAACGTATATGTAAATTTTGTAATAACCACAGTGTAGAGGACGAAGTTCACTTTCTAGTCTGTTGTAACTTATATTCAGATTTAAGGTAAGAGCTATGGCATACTGTATCTGTTTCAGACCCCTCATTCCTCTGGTTATCACCAGTAGCCCAACTAATATATTTAATGCAAAATCAAGAGTATCATAATCCACTTGCCGCACTTCTCCAAAAAATGTATATACGGCGTATGTCATTTCTATAAGCCATTTATCAATATTTAAGCATATGAAACATATCTTAACTTATTTTAATATATATTTTAACGCGTAAGCGTTTTTAGAGAATTAGTGTCTCATAGGCCATTACTGGCCAGACAGCATACATTTTACTTGTTGTGATATATATATATGATTGTATGTTGCCTGTATGCAGTGTGACACTTTAATAAAATACATTTCTTCTTCTTCTTCTTCTTCTTCTTCTTCATTAAACACTCGTAGCGCAGACATCAGGCTCCGTTTCCCGATGACTTTCCTATGGAGTTAATGCGAGCTTATACTTTGCCAACTTTTAAAATTTGAAGCAAAAACGTATATCACCCATTAACATGCTACCAATGAATAATGGAATAATTACCAATGATTGTTAATATACGTATGAACAGCAATTTCCCCATGAATTTCTTTCTCTTTAAGCTATTGAAAACATGTCACGACTTCTCACATTGTCGTGTTAATTATTACAAGGAGACTGAAGGAGTACCAAAAGCGTATTTCATTTAGATTTGGTTTAATGATTGCAGAAGACGTATATACAATAGAACATCAAACAGTGTTCTAATTTATCATTAATAGTCTTTGTAAAGTTGCGCATTTACGTAAGCTATCGCGTCATATGTAGTTAAATAGCCTGACCTATCGGCAATGGTCCGCCATCTTGTTTTGAAGAAAATGACTTTAAAAAAAGTAAAAGTAAAGAATTATTATACCCATTTATATTTATGATATTAATCACTTTGATAGATTTCATTAAAAGCAAAAAGCAGTATTATTTCAAACAAACTAGTTTTTTCACATGCCCTAATGTTGATGAACACCGCAAAATTTATTAATAAGGCGATGACCAAAACATCTTGCAACGTTAATCGACCTAAATAATTATTCAGATAAGTAATTTCTAATGAAATGGGGAGAAATCCTATTTTTCAAATTGTATCTGCAATGTCGCCTCTTAACGAGATTATTATGGAAGTAAGATATAGTTGTTTTATTATATAATAAGCAATGAAATACTGGGATTTATCAGTGAAATAGACCTTGTATGTGGTCACAGTAGTGATATAATATATCGTCACTGGTGACAGTAGCGATATAATATATCGTCACTGCTGGTGAAGTTTCTAGGGCCTCTTTGTGCCAGGACTACTTTTAGGGTTAAGAAATGTTTATCGACATCATAAACACTTAAAATCAACAAAATTATATAATAAATAGATTTTTTTTAAGTTTGTCAAATACGATGTTTTATCTCATCTCGTGGTAGGGTTGAAGTTGATATTTTCAGCTCCAACCCCACAACTCGATGAGATAAACATCGTATTTGACAAACTTAATCAAATATCCTCTATATATTGTCGTTCAGTACCTTGGTGTACAAAACAACGTTAGTGCGACGCTTTACCTAACAACAAGTTTATGATATCATCTTAAAGATAAAAGTTAATGTGGTGACACATCTTTAAGCTTTCGAATGTCTTAAAAGAGTAGTAGTAAATAATCACCAAAAACAAAGTTAAGTTAAGGAAAAATGTTACGAAAATGAGAATGTTATACGAAAGAGCATAACATTTTTGAGTTAACACATGCATTATTTCTTCAACGTTACCGAAGCTTTGAGTATTTTACGTTCGCTTCGAATACAAAGGTGCTCGTTCTTCTGTGCCGTTTTTATCCTTTACAAAGAAATAACTGTCTTTCTTTTAAGCGACAATGACATCGCTATTTCATCACTATAACGTTTTTCAAAATTTTGAGTTGAAAATAAGAATCTTGACACATCCAATTAAATAAAGTAAACATTGTAATCGTTGTTGTGTGTCAAAAAGAAAATCAATATTTTATGGAAAATATAACTCTATATTGTGAATATAAGATTGTGAAGACCATGCATTCCGCCAAATGGAGGAGTTAGCATAATGGGATAAAGATAAACAGTGTGTTTTCACAATATAGAAAATCTGCTACATCAGTGTAATTGAATCCGCTGATAGAGCTCATTCCATATACACTGATCTCCTATAGGTCCAAAGCCTCGTATCGCCAGCTATCTAACCAGCCAATGAGACGACCCGCATCCAGCAACAGCGGCACAACCCGGATGGAAAACTCCGTTAAGTTCAAGAGAGTTGCTTCAAGCTCCTTGGAATACGACATTTCATTGGCTGAAAAAATAACAGGTGAGCACAGCCAAGAACATCAAGGCGCGCCAGCCGTACGAGGGATTTGGCCCGAAAGAGATCAGGGTATTTGAAAGGAGCTCGGTTAGCGGATGCAATTACGCTGGTGTACCAGGATGAATAACAAATTCGCAGTCCAGAAACCTTTTCTCTTATATGTCCACCCAGCTTTTATTCATTTTGATGTCTTCATTAAAAAAAATTAAACATCACTGCTCATACTCTTATTAGGCAGGAGGAATTTGTCACCATTTATACTAATGGGAATATTTGTCTCCACTCAGCAGATCCCTCTTATAAGAATATAATTATATACTTTATTTCATTAACGACCCGTTGAGATGATGTCGATAACATTTATAATTAAAATTCTTCAATGGAAAAAAGACTTTCGGATAAAATTGACAATGGAAACAGGGAACTGAATAAGGCAATTAATGACTTGAAAACCGACATGTGTACCATCTCGAAACGTGTTGATGACGTGGAAGGTATGGCCGCCATTCATGAAAATGAAGTTAAAGATTTGAAATCCGAAATTGAAACACTGAAGTCTAGACTTAGTGAGCAGACAATTACTTTTGAAAGGAAGTTACTCCAACAAGAAATCCATGACCGAAAGCCTAATCTTCTTTTCTATGGAATTCAGGAAAATGTTAATGAAGATCCAGAAAAAGTTTTGCGTGACATGTTTGCCAATGATCTGAAGTTTTCGGACAACACCATTGACAATATCTACTTTAAAGCCATCCATAGACTCCCAAGAAAACCATTTCCTGGTGACCCCACCCCCGATGCTCCCTCCCCGATCATAGCCAGCTTTTTGAGCATGTCAGATAGAGATATGGTGTTAAGGTCATCAAAAAATCTTAAAGGCAAACGAATGTCCATTCGGACTGATTTGCCAGCGAAACTTAAGAAACAACGCGCCATCCTCTATCGCAAATCCAGATTGTTATATCAAGAGGAAAAGCTTCAGACTCGTGTACAACATATCAGTGTGGATCACATTCTTGAGACAAGAGCAAATAGTGTGTCATCGTGGGTGAGCCGCATTAGATTAACTGGTGATATGAACCCTCCGTACGAGATATGACTGTGATATATGTGGGTAAGATGAACTTATGAAGAAACAGACGTTGAAATTCAAATAAGGACACCTTGTTTACACTTGACTCTAAGTTATTGCGTTTTCTAACTTACCATTATAGACGTGTTTATTATATCATGTAACCATACCTGAAGTGAATGCTATCGTCCATAAATGTAATGTTCATTAAAATATAAATGATCTTTTACAAGTTGATGGCAACTTCCACGTTACGTGTAATTTGCGCGTTGAAACTTAGCTCCAAATACTTACTGGATTTAATTCCATTGTTTGACTTTATAAATTAGAAACTTTAAGTGACAGTGCAACTGGTTACTGAAAATTTACTTATAACACGTGTTCAAATCTATATCACAACATTGATGTAAGATTAGAACGATATCTATATGCATACGTAAACTTTTTTGAAATTTAGAAGTGAAATAAGTACACGTATCTGCTATGCATAGATATGTATAAGGATCTACGTGGAATATAAATAATTCTGGTTATTGTGTCATTTAGATAATAATTGATACAAAAAATACATACATATTATAGCAAAATTTTCAGAAACTACGATATCACTGCATAGTTGTAATGTTCTTACCTTATAAACGAATTATCCTAACGACACTTTCCACATAATATTGAAATCCTATGAATCGAGAAGTCATAACAACATATATCTTCATTATTCCTCAATCGTGAGCCATACAACGTGGCAGTATTTTCAACGCATCAATGACACGTGCTGTAATTTACAAGCACGGACTTTTCGTTTTCATTGGGTAGCGTTTCTTCTCAATGCATTCGTTATTGAGATTATGAATGTTTGTAGACATTGTAATTAGTTTTTATATTACCTTTCTTGTTTATTAGTATTAGGGATATTCGTGGGGTAGATTCACCTCAACATATGTTTCATATCTGTTTTATGTTTTGTTTGTATATATTCATCCCAAAGCGGGATACTGTTTTCATGTCAATTTCCTCCATACCGGAAGTACGTTTTACCAAAACAACAGGCAAATTCTGCAATACTTAATATTGAATTTACTCTCTTGAAAATAACTCATTCCATATTGGCAACAACTTCACAAATGCACGATTTAAATAAAAAAGTTGGCTACAATTTCACAAATACACAAGTTAAACAAAAATGACCGATACTCTTAAGATTCTATGTCAGAACTGCAGGGGCCTTAACAATAAACTAAAGCGCAAAAAGGTATTTAATTTCTTAAAACAGAAAAAAAGCAATATTTACTGCTTACAAGATTTACACTTTACCTCCGACCAAATTCAGAAGATAAAAGAACAATGGGGTTATAATGAGTGCTTTGTAAGTTGCTTTAGAAGTAATGCCCGAGGAACTGCTATATTATTTAATAACAACTTTGAGTTTAAACTACTAGAAAGTAATATAGATGATTCCGGGAATTATGTTGCCCTCAAGATTCTAGTAAATGAAATAACATATACTGTTATCAGCCTGTATGGACCTAACGAGGACAGTCCAGACTTCTTTCAGACAATCATGGACATAGTTACGAATTATGATAGTGATGAAATATGTATATGTGGGGACTGGAATCTTATTCAAAACAAACTATTAGACACTTACAATTATAAACGCGTTAACAACCCCAACGCAAGAAATAAAGTACTTGAAATGATTGATAAATTTGATTTAAAAGATCCTTGGCGTGAACATAACTATGACTCAAGACGTTTCACCTGGCGGCAACCCAACCCCCTCAAACAAGCTCGACTTGATTTCTTTCTGATTTCCCATAGGCTGCTATCCTCTGTCAATAATAGCGATATCCTTCCAAGCCTTAACTCTGATCATTCACTTATCTCCCTTTCCATAACTTGTTCCACCTTAGCAAGGGGGAAAAGCTTTTGGAAATTTAATAATTCACTCTTAAGAGATAGAAAGTACGTGAAACTTGTAAAAGATACAATCACATCAACGCTAGAACAATATAAAACCTCAGAAACTGAACTACAAAAATACTCAATTGATGATCAACTACTTTGGGAAACTTTGCTTCTTATGATCAGGGGTAAAACAATATACTATTCATCAACTAAAAAGAAAATTACAAATGAAAGAGAGAAGAAACTAGAATCTCGACTAAGAGAATTAGAAGAGCAGCTAGACTTGAATGATGATAAGGACACGAAGCAAAATTTGCTTGAAGAAATAAATGTTCTAAAAAATGATCTAACTGAAATTGCCGATCATAAAATAAACGGAATACTCATGAGATCTAAAACTAATTGGATCGAAAAGGGAGAAAAACCAACCAAATACTTCTTAAAGGTAGAATCTAGAAACTTTTTAAACAAGTCAATTAGTGTTTTAGAAAAAAACGATGGAACGGTTATTACAGAAAGTAAAGATTTGGTTCATGAAACGAAACTGTTTTATGAAAAATAATATACCGCACAGGACCATTCCGACGTTAATCTGGCCGAAATGTTTAAAAATAACAACTTCAAGGTTTTAAATGAATCAGACCGATATAGCCTTGAAGGGGAACTAATAATGAGTGAGTTATCGTTCTCACTTAAAAACATGAAAAATGAAAAAAGTCCGGGGCCCGATGGTTTTACTACCGAATTTTTCAAATTCTTTTGGAAAGACTTAGGACAATATCTCCTTAATTCACTAAACTTTGGTTATGAAAACGGTAATTTGTCAATCTCTCAAAAGCAGGGATTGATAACATGTATTCCAAAAGATAATAAACAAAAGAAATTTTTGAAAAACTGGCGACCAATCTCTTTACTTAATACCTCATATAAAATTGGTGCCGCAGCAATTGCAAACAGAATTAAAAAGATCTTACTCATTATTATCAATGAAGATCAAAAAGGATTTATCACAGGAAGATACATTGGAGAAGTAACGAGACTAATATATGATCTAATGGAACATACCGAATCTTGTCAGATACCAGGATTACTTTTACTCATTGACTTCGAAAAGGCCTTCGATTCAGTAGACAGAAATTATCTACACTGTAAACAATTACCGTTGAATTAACAATCCATGTACCGTTTTTTCTATACGGTAAAATACCGTTGTTCTTTTTTACGGTGCATCACTGTAAATAAAATTGTTCTACTGTCGATCTACCGTTATTCCCATACAGAGCGAAACCGTGATTTACTTTACCGGCAAAATACTGTTACAATACCATAAAGACGGTAATGCATGTTTGTTTTAGAGAATTGTGGGGTATAATACTGTAAAGTACCGTTTCGAATTGCATCATGGGATGTAATCCGGGTATGTAGTTGATGGGCGCCATTTTTCGGAACCACGTTTTTATCCAGCGGTAGGCCATATATTTGGCACTGTGTGGTATTTGAAAGGGTATTTTATTTTGTTTACGGATTTTTAGATTATTTACATTTGGTATTATGTAGTTGTTTATATTCATGCTGCTGTCAACTTCCGTAGGTTTATTTTGGAGCGTTCTGTAGACGTTTGTCAAGCTGATGGTAACTTTAACTTGTGGGATTTGGCTCATCTATTTGATCTCATTTTTTATGACTCTGGTTTATATGGTGTTATAACGAAAGCTCAGTTAGGTTATTCAGGTTAAGTACCGAGTTTAACTTTTGACTCTAATTTGACCAAAAATTTAGTTGTTTAACATGAGATACATGACAAAGAAAATAGTCCCTTTGTATTGTCATATTTCCATTGTTACTCAGATTTATGTTTTAAGATAGTTTTAAAACACCAGCATAAATTTCCATTGATAAAGCTAACATAAGAGTTGAGAAGTCATAATAATACCATGGTACAATAATATGTGAAATGTCAGCTTGATGCTGGATTTTTAAATGAGGTGTAGCCTACCAAGAATGTTTGAGAGAGTTCTTGCACATTCTAGTCTGCAGACAAAAGTTATATATTTAAGTTGATGCAAAAAATCCTGCTCTGATGATTTATTTACAAATCTTTTGTGATTTTTGGGTTACTAAAGATTGTCTTTTCCGAATAAATATCCAATGTTTAACTCAATTGGTATGTTGTTTTTTGAGACAAGTTAATGTTAACTATTTTCACTGTTGCATGTTCTATTGGCAAGCTGTTTTGTCAGTTAAGACAGACTGATTGAATTTATAGATCCCTGGGAACCCTTCAGTTGTTTCTATTCTCATCCCTGTGCTGTACCAATGGTATATTGCATCTGCTTGGCAACAGAATCATGTACATACAGGGCTTTACTGTATCTATACAGTGTTTGTACCGTATCTATGTATCTTAGTACGGTATATTGCTTGGCAGTTGGATGATTTTATCGTACCTACGGTAAATTAAATGGCAGCTGGTTGCCAGCAAGTAACCGTAACTACAGGGTTGTACCGTATCTACGGTATATTGCCTGGCAGCTGGTTGCCAGCAATTTACCGTAACTACAGGGTTGTACCGTATCTACGGTATATTGCCTGGCAGCTGGTTGCCAGCAATTTACCGTAACTACAGGGTTGTACCGTATCTACGGTATATTGCCTGGCAGCTGGTTGCCAGCAATTTACCGTAACTACAGGGTTGTACCGTATCCACGGTATATTGCCTGGCAGCTGGTTGCCAGCAATTTACCGTAACTACAGGATTGTACCGTATCTACGGGGTCACAGTTTCTTAAAACGGTAACTTGCTGGCAACCAGCTGCCAGGCAATATACCGTTTTAAAATACGGTAATTGTTTACAGTGTAAGCAAAGTCTTAAAGTTTTTCAATTTTGGACCGAGTATTTCACATTGGATAGAAACATTCTATAATGATATTGAATCAAGAGTCCTTGTTAATGGATTCGCGTCAACTCCCTTTAAAATAAGTTGAGGATGCCGCCAGGGGGACCCACTAGCGCCTTACATCTTTCTACTATGTGTAGAAATCTTGGGTATCATGATACGAAATAACAAAAACATAAAGGGAATCAATTGGCAATATAGAATATCTTCTTTCGCAATTTGCAGACGATACTACTCTTACATTAGATGGATCTGAAAAGAGTCTCTATGCAGCTTTGAATACTTTAGAACGTTTTGCACGCTTTTCAGGACTGAAAATCAATATCGATAAAACAAAACTGATATGGATTGGCTCAAAAAAGAGATCCCGATATAAAATGTGTAAAGAATGGCATTTTGACTGGTCACAAACAAATTTCACTCTTCTAGGCATACACTTTGATATTGACCTAGATAATATGGTTGATAATAACTACAACGAAAAACTCTCCCAGATTGACAGGCAAATGAACATTTGGTCAGCTCGTACATTAACCCCCTATAGCAGAAATACTGTTCTCAAATCACTTCTACTACCGAAGCTTAACCATCTATTCTCGTCTTTGTCAAATCCAAGTAAATGCATCACTGAAAAATTGGGAAAAAAATGTTTTAATTTCATATGGAAAAATAAACCAGATAAAGTTAAAAGAGATGTGGTGGTGCTTAACCCAGAACATGGGGCTATAAAAGTTCAAAATATTAGAAAAACCATATCATCACAAAAACTAAAATGGATAAAACGAATAGACAGTAATGACCTTAAATGGACATATCTATTTAAAGATAAACTGAAAATGAAAACTCCTTTTTTTATTACAGATAGTGGCTTCATTCAAAATGAGATAGTACCCTACTTCTCAAACGCCTTTTGGAGAGACGTACTCATAGATTGGTCATATTTTTTAACAATGAGTAAAAAAGAAATTGTAAGTGAACATGATATACAATCACAATGTTTATGGAATAACGACAATATCCTTATAGGCAGAAAACGTTTTTCTATTATGAGTGGTATAAAAAAGGTATTGTTTTTGTGAATGATATGCTAGATGAAGAAGGCAGACTGTTAACATGTGAAGAATTTTCCAATACATTTTCGATAAAAACTAACTTTTTAACATACGAATCGGTGAAAAGAGCCATAATGACCTACACCCGATCACTGAACATAAACAAATTTAATAGAAAACTTATTGGCCCTATTTACCCATTTAACAAGTTGAAAATTGATACCATAATTGGCGGTAAAAAGTTATATGCCTT
Source organism: Phorcus lineatus (assembly GCA_921293015.1). Classification (NCBI taxonomy): domain Eukaryota; kingdom Metazoa; phylum Mollusca; class Gastropoda; order Trochida; family Trochidae; genus Phorcus; species Phorcus lineatus. The sequence continues at coordinate 34,640,033 of OV121094.1, forward strand.
TCTCCTCAACTCAAAATTTGTTCGTCTTCCAAGTTACTCAAAATGGGAAAAAATTCTACAAAGTGAGTTTACTGAAAATGACTGGAAATTTTTCAATATTATTGCAAATAAATGTTCGAGAAGCACAGATCTAAAATGGTTGCAATATAGAATTATTCATAATATTCTACCAACAAGAAAATTTCTTTATAGAATTGGATATACATCCTCGCCACTCTGTCCATTCTGTCAAACAGAAATAGAAACAATCAACCATATGTTTTGGGAATGTGAACCTATTTTCAGATTATGGAAAGAAATAGAATCATGGCTAAATTCTGATCAATTGAAATTAGAATTCACAAATAAAACTATCATTTTAGGAATGAAGGGTAAAAACAATAATCCTATAAATGCAATCATTTTATTAGTCAAACAGTGTATATACAGATGCAGTATTAATGGTTTTAAACCAAATTTGAAATACCTTAAGACGGAAATTGTTCGTTATTACGATTTATCAAGATTTGTTTTTTTGTCAACTTCAACAGAAGAAATGTTTTTTCGATATTGGTCAACTTTACATTTATTACTTGGTAGATAGTCCTGTTTTGTTAGCAAAATGAATTGAAGGAGCCAAATGTGGATTTGTGTATATGTTTTTGTTTATCTCGTTTTCCTTATACAATGTTATTTTGCTTGTATCACAAAATATGGAAAATAAAAATAAATTAAAAAAATAAAAAAAATAAAAATTCTTCAAAGGCATTTAGAAGTTGGTGTGATAATACTAGACACTTTTTATGGATAACAACTTCTTTATTTCATTTCGCACGACGTTTCTGGGCTACTTCTTGCCCCTTCTTCAGGTGACTTTTAATTACCTATCTGGCTTCATGTAAATCTATGTATACATACTATACTTTGTATCATATCAACAGTCACCATAAGACGTATCTATAATTATAATTAAAATTACGCTGCATACACTTTACATTGAAAAAATGATAATTGCATTTGAACGTTGGAAATCCATTCCACCTTTTGCATGAAAAAGAAAATTTTGAATTTGAGGTTTTTGCATGCAAAAGAAAATGTTCAATTTGAGGTTTTTAATTTTACTAATGGTATCAAAACACAAAGCATAGTTCATCACACACGTAAAGCCACAGAATTTGATTAAACCCTTTTAAGTAGCAATCATTTAAAACACGATTAATTACCTTAAAATTTGCATAAATATGCATAATATATACGGAGCTCCTTGTTCACGCTTTGGTTCTGTTGTTAACTAGGTGTCACCTGGGGTGGAACACGGAACGAAAACAAGCCAAGGACTATAAACCTGTACCGACTGTTTGAAATATCGCCCAATTTGTCAACAATTTCTCACCTGGAAAAGATTGATTGCTGTCTTTTGAGAAAACGCTTAGATTCAACTAATAAATCACCCCCTCTATATTCCCCTCTATCCCGCGTGTGGATAGCTTGTTCAATACATGAGACCCAAATGGCTTTAATTGCTGTTTTTCGCCGCTGGACGTTCCCTCGTCTAAATCCCCACACCGCGTGGCAAGAAGGATGTGTGAGGAGTTTAACCATGAGGAAACATTGATGAAATATACGACAAATTTATATTGGCCAGCTCCATCGGGGGGTCAACTCAAATGTGGCCTATAAAACCATACATCAGGCCTCAGGTGTTCGTACTTAATCTTAGGGTTGAAAATGCTGAAAATCGCAGAAAGGTATTACAAAATACTTGCTTCTCGTCTTTGAAGTACCAAGTTGATTACCGCCTTACCTCTTTATAGCAAATATCTGACCATGGGGGTGTTAAGACCCCCGTAAATATCATATCGAATAATAGGAAAGATTTTATTGGCTCGCAAGGTTTTAATCTGAAAACATGTCTTTTAAAGAACGCATTATAAAAATTGTTTATTGTTTTGAAAAATGTTTGAATATTAAACGATTGATCTGAATATTTTGCTTTTTGAAAACGTTACCGTTTACTCAAGAACATGGGGATCTGAATTGCAAATAAATTGAACACAATGTTTTAGTTTATAGACACCGAAAGGACGTTTTAATGAAATATTTGCATCTGTTTCAATTTGCAAACACAGTGAAATATCTTATCATAAAACATATTTCTTTTGAAGAAATCATATTCAAAGAAAATCTTATACTTCGAAAAAGACCAATAATTTGTTTATCAATTCTATTTTTAACATGCATTTTACGTATGTTTTCAGAATTTTATGAATAGAATATATGATTTTAACAAAGGTTATCTTTGACCTAATGTACATCCATCTGATGCAATTTGATGCATACTTTTATTTAAATAGTATATCTCAAATAATCTCAAAGACGCTTGATATTCAAAAACTGCATTAACTACATGACTTGATTGTACGTTTTGAAGACACTATTTCATCTATGACCTAATTTGTATTTATTATGCAATTTTTCTGTTAACATATAGTTCTGGTCATTTTTTCTGTCAGAGAATTTTATAATTTAAGATAAATATTTAGTAGATGATGTAGGTATTCCTTGTTAAGAAATATATCATCTTTAACCTCATTTGCATAGATTATATGCTATTTTTCCTTTTTTTTTCTCTTGGTTGTATATTCATCCCTTATAGTCACGTATTCATTTTTATTCAAATATTCAGATATTGTTAGAAATTTGCTTAATTAAAGAGGAATTCTTAATTTATATCCTTATGAATAAACAATGTCCTCGTTTATCATTGTGGACATTGCTTAGATTATGAAATGTTCATAAAATAAATATCCCAATGAAACCAGTTAATTTGTTATTGTTAATATTGTTATGAAGCCTGATTAGTTTGACTAGTTCATTCAGTAGCGCCGATAAATGTTCATTTTTAATTTTTTTGGTTTTTTACTGAATGTGCACACATATTATATATACATAGTATGTGTGTATGTATGTATCTTTGTATATGTGAATATGTGTAAGTGTACGTATGTATATATTTGTATGTATGAATGAATGAAGGAATTTACGTAAGAAATATTTATGCATATATTTTTATTTATTCATTTTATTTTTTATTTATTTTTTATCTTTCATTTATGTGTGGCTACCTTGTGAACATGTACGTGTGTGTATATGTGTGTGAGGTTGTGATTAAGGATGAGTGGGTGAGCCGAGTACACGTCAGTGTGTGAGTGCAGATGTGTGCCGTGTGATTGGCTTGTAAGTCTTATTTGTTTTAATGTATTCTCTTATATTATTGTACTGCTGTGATATTCAATGCTTTTAGTGTCTCATAGGCCATATGGCCGGGTGCTTTTTGATATCTCTTGTATGATATGTCTGTATTGCATTTTGTTGTAAAAGTGCGTGACATTTTAATAAACATTATCTCTCTCTCTCATATTAATTTCGGTTCATTTGAGGTAAGAGACATGAGATTAGTGGAGCAGTGGGCCTTGAACTTTGTTGTTTTAAGCTGTAGAAGTTTTGACAGGATACCTTACCATCTTATCATTTTGTGATCGGTACAATTATTTTCCATTCCTTCCAGTCTTACAATTAAGCGCTATAAAGTAACTTCAACTTCAACTTCTTTATTCTCCAAAGACCACCAATGGTGGTATAAGAGTACAAATCCAAATATATATATAATATACAATCGGTCAAAATGGCGGTGGGTTCAAACAAGCTATATAGAAACACATTTGTAGATATGAAAATGTACAAATCACCCTGCACAGTGCTCTAATGATTGATACTTTTGGCTGCTAATCTTCTAAGACGTTTCAGCTTACGATGGGGGAATATGAGCTGTTCACGTTTTCTTTCACGTTTCTATGTGACATATCATATCTTACCGATTTACTCGATATGAATTGGTTTCTCTTCATCCAAAAACTGTGATAAATTCAGTATTTAAGATTGAACGCTAACATCTTTAAATTTTCTGTTAATGATGGATTAGCTTTAATGATATATTTTTTTTTCTCAGAAAATACAGCTAGTAGTTATACATTTTAGATACACACAAGGATAATAAAAAAAAGCGATTTGCTTTTAACGGAATTAATAACAATTTGTTGCTTAATAACTTTTAATAATATTATATAAAATAATTTCGCTAGAATGAAATCATATAACCCGACCAAATAATCAATATGTATTTTTCAACAAATATATAAACTTTTGTAGTTAGATAATTCAATTTCTTATTTCGAAGTACCATTCTACGCTAACTTAATTAAGGTTCTCCTTCTTAAGGTAATCATTCTACCATGTCGATCTCTCTATTTTGTTTGCAACCTGTTCCAAAAAACAATTCTCTTTCAGAGATACAATGATAGGTGTTTAAGCTTACTTCTCATTCGGAAATGTAAAAAGTTCAGGTGAACAAAATCATCCCTGGTGGGAATCGAACCCACGGCCTCTGGATTAGAAGTCCAGCGCGCTATCCCCTGCGCTACAGGGACCTGAGTGACTCTTTGTTATATAATGATTTCAGTTCGTCTAATAATTATTTCCGAAAGTTCCAACCATTAGTAAACCTATCAACAACCATAACTTCAGCAGATTTCTGACAATAGATTGTTAAACAGTGCGTGTCACATAAAGAGGTCATGTTACGTGTACACATTTGGCCCTCAGACTAACTTAGGCTACATCATGCAACGTAAGTCTCACCAATAAATCAAACAAATGTTCACTACATAATTGAGAGTTGATTTCCTAAAACGTTTCACCTCGGTAGTGATTCATGGTTGTAAGGTGAACACACATCTGTTTCGACAAGACATTCGCTGATTCATCGATTTATGACGACAGAAGCGTTCGTAAAATATACCTCGCCACGTGTAGTTTTTATTGATTCATAGTAACTTATCTGGTGGTTTTAATTTTTTAAATTCAAATCCAAATAATTCAAAATCAAATATTAACAGGAAGAAGACGTTCTTATTTTGTAAGCATTTGAATAGGTAGTCGTTAATTTGAAATAATTCTAAATGTTTCGTTTTCGTTTTATTCATCTCAAAGACATGCGTGTGTTTACCATGGATATCAATACGAAAAAAAGTAGTTTTATATACCATCAATTTGAAAAATAGACAAAATCATCAACCGATTTGTAGAAGTGAAATAAAGTTTTGTTTCATTGTAAATAAATCTTATTAAGAACAAAAGTAAAAAGCGGAATTAAAAAAAAATCAAAATAACCAAACAAAACTCAAAGTTATCTTTGTACTGCATGCAGTATTCGAAAAAGTGTTTTAAGTGACACAGAGTATGTTTCAAGATTTTTAATGTGGCTTTAGTATGAGTCAAATTACCTTATGACCCTAAGTTGAGTTCAAATCGCCTCTCCAAAATGCCAAAATGATGATATTTTATGTTTTATGATATTCGGAAAACGGCTCTATAAATGTTTAGAATTCGAAATTATGCATCCAATTAAGGTGTAAATTAGTTCAATGACCTACTTAACGCTATCAACCAATGTTTGTCTTTGTGTCTGCCGTAAATAAGTTTCCGAATTGACTTCACTTGAATTACGTTTGAATCATTGGCGCCGGCACTGTCCGTTTTTCGATCATAAATCACGACAATAAGCCGTGTATTGTCACTATACTGAACTGACATACATTAGGATAATGATTTTCTTAAACAAACACTACTTCTCAATAAAATAACACCATTTATTAAGTTTGACATGTTTGACTCCAACAACCTACTCTGTGCCCCTTTAACAGTCTAAAGGCTTCTCAGCATTGAGCAGTATAAGTATAAAATACAAAAATGTTACACGAATGTTACTGGATGTTTGATACCCCGTTTCACAAAATATATTAGAAAAAAATTGTACATGTAAAGATCTACGAGAAAAGAGCACCCCCAGATTTACGACTGATTTCACCTTACTTTTTTGTGAAACGAATCAAAACGTGATAAGTTTAATAATTTTTGCTACTTTTGCATTTATGAATATAAAAAATGTCAATATATGCCAGGTGGGACACTTGAAAGACCAGAAAATGTATACTTGTTATGACAAGATACATCAATAAATTATATTGTGGATTCAATCACCCATTCGTGCTAACAAGCACAGATTCTCTCAAACATGAAGAATACCCTGCATACAGTGCCCGACCAGTGAGGAATGCAAAGCAAGGCAAATACGTGAAAATAGAACCATGGAATGTGTAGCTCATTATATGAGGCGAAATATATATGAAACTAAATTTGAAATTGTCGCTAGGGAAATAAACAGTTATGAATAAGTGACCGGTGAAAGTGTCCCATTTCAATGGAATTTCTAATATAAGATAAACGTTTTGTAAGTATTACTCATCAACATCTTGGTATGTCCTAAGTATTTACAATATGGGTAACTCGAAGTTTTAAAGCCTAATATCGCATTCTAAGAACTAAAACAGTCAGGAGTCTGTTGATATAACTACTACTAATAAAGCCGGATCTCATACAGGTAGCTAAACATGAATGTGTATTTGTAAGGTTGAATGACTCATCCTTTCACCAAACCTAGACACTAGGGACTATTTCTGTCCCGACATTTGAAATCTGCCAGACATTAAAGTGTCATCTAGTATGAAGACGAAATTAAGAATAGTGTATGTACTGTATACGTAGGTCCATTGACATCAAATGCTTGAAAGACAAATGCAATAAGCATGTTGAGGTAATTAGGTAAAGGGATTTAGGTTTTTCTCCTAAGTTATGTCACAATCTGCCATTAATTAGGAGAAAACCTAGATCACTGTTTAAACTGAAAATGTATTTGTATATACGTTGCCACAGTAGATGTGCAATGTACAATAGATGCCATTAATAGACTCGTTGTTTTTAATGTAAACAATGAAAAATTCTTAAGTTTAGTAATAACTTCATACATTGCTGATATCACGTAAGATAAAACTAATAAAGGATCATCAAATACTTTACAAAAACATTCAACATTTTCCGTGATCATTAAGACTACAGATCATCAGAAACGTGTCTAAAATTATCTAAAGGTGTAAAAATTACACCATTAGCTATCCTATAAAGTCATCTCTTGCCGATTACATAAAAAAACAGTCTTAATCGTATTAGTGAATACTTATAAATCAAATTTCATTTTTGAATGAAAGAATTTGAAGAATTTGAGAATTTTCCAGAGCACTCAATAAGCTGTGAAGGTTTAAAATTTGGGTATCCTGGGTGGTCTTTGTTTGCTAATGATAACATAAAATAATAGCCAATGAAATATTTCAATTTTATTTATTACTTGAGAAGCTCATAAACATGTAACTGTATATACAAATGATTATGCATTTTTACCCCTTCTTTATAGAACACCCAATGTAAGCATCAATTACATTACAATAAGTTCATCATATTTCTGCTTTCTCTTACCCTCATTATAGATCTTACAAAACTCAAGCCATCAGGTTCAAATTAAAAGGTTTTAAGAATTTTTAATAATTAAGAAATTAATTAAGAATATGAAAACACCTTACCATCATCTCATTACACCATTACATCATTACACAGGTCGTCTCATTACACAGGTAGCTCATTACACAGGTCGTCTCATTACACAGGTAGCTCATTACACAGGTCGTCTCATTACACAGGTAGCTCATTACACAGGTCGTCTCATTACACAGGTAGCTCATTACACAGGTCGTCTCATTACACAGGTAGCTCATTACACAGGTCATCTCATTACACAAGTCATCTCATTACACAGGTCATCTCATTACACAGGTCGTCTCATTACAGGTCGTCTCATTACAGGTAGCTGTAATCTACTTTAAGCAAATCATATCAAGAGTTTAGTTTAAACTTGAGTCAAAGTGAACCTGACTTGAGTAATTAGTCATTGTGAGATCTATAATCCAGGTTAAATAATGCAGCTAAACTAATGATCTCATTTCAATGAGATTGTAATATCCTCTCGTACACAATCAGCATACCATCATATTTTAATTGAAATAAGATAAAAATGAAAATAAATATATAAAATAAATTCTAAGGAAATCATGACATTATTTCACAGTTCTCAAATTCTTCACTAAATATTTTTAAAGATATCAATCAAGGAGAATTTAGTGACCAGACTTAAAAGATTGATTAATTTGAAAAGGTTGACAATTTCCTGATCCATAAAAAGATTTTGGGATGCAATTAAATGCCACAAAGAATAAAATCATGATATGCTGGTCAAGGTATGTTTATACATGTTTTTGGTTAAGTATTTTTGAGCTTTAACAATAGTGAAATTATTGCTTAAAGAGAGCATAATAAACATATTCATAAAACTTACTCCTTTAGCTTTTCTTGAATATTGATCAACATACCTTTGAAAGCTTTATATAGCATATTCAAAGATTAAATACAAATATTACTGAAATTAGTGAATTCACAAACCCTCAACTAACATACACGCATCACTCTATCTCCCAAGTAATGTACTGACGACTTCCACATTCACACACTGTAAAACAGTAGTTGAAATTGAAAGAAGTTGAAATTGCAAGATATTTACTGATGCCTTCCATGACGCAATTCTATCTTTGCTTATATGTCTAATGAGTAGAAATCTTTAAATATTAGAATGAACACAATAATTCTATGGCAATTTTTCAAGTTTACTTGATAAAAACAAAGCTTCATTTTTCAACTTTTATCAGCTGTGATGTCCAAAACAATATATCTTTTGATATCACAGGTCGAGGAGATTTGTCTGGTTTATTTTTAAAATGATAAAATCAGATTGGTTATAAAGAAATTAATTCTGAACAGTTTACTTACTCTTCTACAAGTCATACAACAATTCACACTATCAGTTATGTATCCTTTCCCACACTTACCATGTAAAGAATCCGAGAACCTTATACCCAGGATTGATAATGTGGTGCAATTAGTCTTTTCAAAATGGACCATGTAATGGAATGAATTTTTTCAAAATATTTAACCCAGCAGGATAAGAATTTGTTTTATTACGTTTTTTTTCTCTCCACAAGGTCTGACAGCAAGCTGTTTAGTATGTTCTGACTTGGACTTGGTTTTGTTTGCAGTTAAAGCACAACAGAACATGTGCATGTATTGGCTGCTTACAGACCATGTAGAGAAGAGAACCCCAAATGGAACAAGTTCGTATCCCTGTAAAATAATAATTCTCAGAACATGGTCAATTTTAGTCAGACTGGTGGAGAAGTTAAATGAGAAACTAACAATGGAATATAATGTAGTAAGGTTTGAGACAGTCAAATTACAAAGTGAATAAATACACCCAGGTCCTTTACAAACTATTGTGGACATGTATACCTAAAAATGCTGCATATCATCACATCATCACATAAGTAAACAGCACCAAATATTCTAACATTGTGACCAGTACATTTTCTTCCCTTGTCATCAATACATGATTTTCATATTCACACAACATGACAAAGTGGACGCTAAACAATCAAGACAATTTCCTTTACCAAATCATTGCACTAGAATTTCATCACAGACTGAACCCTGTTATTTCTGGCCCCTGCAATCAAAAACTCTCATAATTAGAATCTTCACTTTATCCTGTAAGTTTCTCATTAATTTAAAATGTGTTTTTTTTCATTATAAATATTATTTCATATTTTTATTGTATAATTATAGTCACATGGATTACATGTAGATTGTAAAATTAATGATTTTTATCAAATAAGATAAGCAAATAATTTGGGAAGATGGAAGCATTCAATACCATTGTTCCGATGTCAGATCCCAGTAGCTACATGTGTATAGTTGTGTAGCAAAACATATTTACCCTGTTTTGGATCTTACTTATAGGTTGAACTGGTTTTGTAGCAGTGTGAAATAGAGAGCTTCCACTGTCTTAGCAGAAGTTCAGTTATGAATAGCTATAGTTGTGTATAAAAAAATTTCACCCTGTTTGGAATACAACAATTAAAACAAATTGTCATAAAAATGAAATCAGTAAATCATAAATACACATTGATTTGATATGGCTATATCCAAATTAACAACACATAAACTTCTTCTTTGATCAGATTAAGTCAAAAATGGAAACTGTTGAAATTAACAATTCTTATAAGCCAATTTGATAGGAAAATTAAACAAAATGTGCCTTCGTAAATGTCCATAGGATGTAAATTGTTAAAGAGCATAATTTTTAGATGTTGCTCTTGTACATCGAAGAGTCAATGTAGTAATTTCACCTACATCCTTATTAAAAACATTTTCATACAAAAAAATTGTCAATTCCACAGTTTTTCTGCATTAGAAGATTATAAATGCAATTAATCCGGCAACCACAAAAATCGCAAAATCCAGGGGAGATAACTTATAATTGCCTAACATAATACTCAGAAGCCATATTTTCTCTTGTCTGTTTTAGAAACCCCATCCCGACATGATCCCGAAATAGTATATAAAATGCTCATGGAAATTGTTCATAGCTCATGTCTTTTGATGTTTGATCAAAAAGCCATGGTTAATGTTGATATAGAAATACTCTGTAAGACAAAGCTAGATTAGAACACAGTGTGAACAAGAGAATGTCATGTTTGAGCAAATAGCAATCCATTTGGGACCACATACCTTATCTACTTGACCACAGCGAGACATATAGGAGTGTAGACCACTGTCCAGTACAAAAGATTCACAATTTGTTCCTGCACTTGACCACACTGTACATTGACTGATACATGTACGACCTCTCAATGGGCTAAGTAGCAAAATGTTCTTTTTCAAATAATCCGAATCACTTATACAATATCTATGGGTGGGTGCAGTGATATTGGGTTTAACGCCGCTTTCAAGAGTATTTTACTTATATCGCAGCCACCAGTATTATTGCACGAAGAAAGGCCGCAACACAATTGTGGCTATGCATTGCGGTGAAACCTGTGCGCATCGGCTGATATCTATGGGAAACAAAGAGGTTCCACTACGTATGAAGATTCAGGAACTTCATAAGATAAAAATCAAGAGATCTTAGTCTATCATGACTTATTCTCACTATTTAGTTTTTTTAAACAATTTTTGCTTCAATGGCAACTGCACTGTGTAAACACTTAAAACGTATTGGGAGTCAAAATATTGAAGATCACTGATGAATAATATGACACAGATGGTCTTTATAATATGTTTTCTACTCAGATTTAGTAACACTACATTCATCATTCATTAGTAAGGGAGTTAGTTGCTGCTTAAAGCTGCTTGGGCACTAGTAGAGGCTGACCTACCAGCATCACATGCGCTATTTTTTGTGTGGAAAATGACATAAAAAAACGCCCTATATTTTTACTAATTTTACAATTTTATAAGTAATATACTATACAAATGACTTGGGTTAAGACTAATCAACATTGCCTTGTAATGCTGCTGCAAGGCTTTTCAAACTCATAGCGCGTATAAATTGCTTCACTTATAATTCTTTTTCTATCTTTACCGATTATGCACTCTCAGTTATCTAGTTGTCAAATCTATAAAAGTAATATGTTTCACATGGGTGTTATCATAATCATGAACTACCAACTTACTAGTATTAACGGTAATATCAGCGGCAAAAGATATCAGTATCTAGGGGCAAGTAACTCTCGTTTACCATTAGTTAACCTTTATTGCCGCTATTGTTATTTTAAACGTGATGATGTGATTGGTCCACTAATGACTAGGTTTTGTCTGCGCTAAACTGGTGTTAGAACCTGCGAGCAAGGAGGGTGTTTTCAGATCATTGTGGTGAGGAAAGCACCTGGTATTCCAATGCCTCTAAAATAATCTCTAAAATCTTTTTTTCCTCGGAACACGGTCGATTTTAATCAGACTGTTTAAACCATTAGGTGTCAATCTCAAAAAAGTCTAAGGGTCTAAATCTAGGGCCTTTGTTGTTTTTACCTCTTCAGTATCGGAAAGTTTGTGGTACACCCATTGTACATGAAGATCATTCTCATAGTACTAGACAGTAAACAAAACACATCTGTCATCAACAGGAACCTCTCTACATAAATAACACATGTATACCTCTTGTGACCTAATTCCTCAACAAGTAAACCAATGGAATATAAAAATTCAATTGAGCTTAAAGCTTGGAGCAAGTAAAGCATGAAATAATCCATAAGAAACAAATGGTCCCCCAGTAAATAAAGATAAATAACAAAGATATACTAAGCTTGTTTTATACCACAAGCTTGGGAATAAGTTTGTCCGTCAAATATGGACATGTTATCCTTTTGGATAAAATCAACAAAATATTTCAATTTACAAAATCCGTTTTTAGCTAACCCTTTACAAAATGACACCTTTGAAGTAACATCTTCTCCGTTCATAAGTATTCGAAGGAAGTGATGTTTTTTTGGATCATCTCTTGAGTAAAGTTCAAATACAATTCTTGTTGCATATTTTGGCCAGCGTCCATTGCCAATGCCAAGAACAGTGGCCAGCGGGCTAACTGTGTTATCATGGCCAGAATATAATGCAAACTTCACCTTTGCTCTATTCTTTGTTGTAAGGAGCATGTGTTGTTTGATTTCATGGAGAAGCGGATGAATACCTAGTCGCACATACTTCTGATATGGCGTCACTCTTTCCAAGTTGGCACCATGAAGGTCAAGCTGCCGCCATAGTTCCGCCAAAGTTGATGGATCAATACAGTCGTTGTTTTTGTTACAAGGTAGTTTTATGTTGTGACATGCGTATATCATGAGTGTGTCAATTATTGACCAAAGCCACGGCAAATCTTGGCGATCAATGTTCAAGACTTTTGCAACATGTTGTCGAACTTGTCTCAAATGTGTATTATTTTTATCAAAAGCTGCCACCTCCTTGTCGCTGAGTTTCTTAAGCATTTGCAAATTTGGACAGATGCATGGCCGACCAAATGACTTCTGTGAACAGAACAATAAATTATCAGATTTAAAAATGTTCAATTCAGTGAGATTGAATTTGGGTAGAAATGTATATAAAAGAGCTATGGCACTCTGATAAGTCCTAGTGTAGCCAGTGCTTTTTATGTAAACCTGATCCGGTGTGAACGGTTCTGAGAACAGCCGCCATTTCTGGACGTAACGGTGATAGAAGTGCAATCCATTCAGCAGATGTTGTTGGGCGCCCTGCCCAGTCAGTTGCATCAGATCACAGGATGGCGACTTGGGGTAGAGCGGAAAGGGAAAACTGTTGCCGGGATGAAGGTGGTTCTTGAAGTAATCCAGGGAATCTCTGAATTTGTGGATGTTCGGGATGTCGAGCTTGGTTGGTTCAGTAAACTGGCAGCTGATATCTGGATTAGGGGAGTTCTTGAAGCTTGACATGGGAGATCTGTCACCGTGCCGGATGATGGCGTAGACTGACTTCAGAGCATAGCCGGGTGGGGCTTCCCCTGCAAATCATGGGATTAGTTTGGATTTTCATCTTTGACTCACTTGTAACAAAACAGTGAAATGAGTTTCAAATTTGCGCTTTCCCCTTTTTATGATAATCAACTACCAATATTTGCTGAACCTTCTTACAGTCACAGAGGTCTGTGACATATGATAATCAACTACCAATATTTGCTGAACCTTCTTACAGAGGTCTGTGACATATGATAATCAACTACCAATATTTGCTGAACCTTCTTTTAGAGGTCTGTGACATATGATAATCAACTACCAATATTTGCTTACCCTTCTTACAGAGGATTTTGACATAATGCAAGAACAAATGACTGAATGATAAATACAAAAGATTTTTTACCACCTGAACTGTAGAAAGAATCTTCAATTTGCTAAACAACGGCAGCACACTGTTTTAAACTTTTGGTGAGTAAAACAAAATAAACATAAATATAACATACCCTCTTTCCCTCGTTGTTCTTTAACTGGCAAATTGCAGTACTCAGCAATTCTTGGTACTGCAATTGGGTCTGTCACACCCACAAACATGTTTGGTGCTCTACTTCTATTTCTAGACTCCCTGACCTTTGGGACTTTTCTACCCTTTTCCCCTTTTCTACGATCAGGCCAGGCCATCTTTTCGTCTGCTTTGGCCTCTTTGAGTCTAGACCGTCGGATATCTGCCCCCCGACCTGATGCCTTTGATTCTACCTGTCTTGAATTCACAATTTGCTTCTTGGCTTTTGAATCTTTCATCTCTGGCTTGACAACATCTGCAATGCGTCCCCAAGATTTTGAATCATTGGGTCCATATTCACCATCACTTCCTGGTTGATGTTGATCTGATTTCTGCCGGATTATCTCCCTTGGTCTTGGTTTTAAAGGGTGTTCTTTTGGCTCTTCTTTGATATATTTGACTCTCTCTTCAAAACCTTTCTGACTTAAATGTTTTGATCTTGCTCTGAGTTTCATTTGTTTGATCTCATTTCCATGGGTATCAAGTGTTCGGGAATCTTGAAGCAGAAATAGATAAATATAATAAAAGAAAACAAAACGGCCATCACTAGTCAAAGCGCCATGGGCCAAAGATTTATATGATCAGTAAATATTGTTATATTTAAGGTCTCCACTTTTTATCATATATTTCAACAGCTTTACTATGGTTCAATTGATACAATATGCTATAAATCAGAATTATATTAGAATAATCAAAATGCTCAGCTTAATGTGCTTTATAGAGATTATCATGGGTTATATGGCCAGCTGGCAACCCCCCAAATTCAGACAGGCCAAAACTCAGACACATTAAAAAACATCTGTTATGATTTATTCACATGAAAATGTATGAAGGTATCATATAGAGCCGTGACTATATCTTGTAGTATAGAGAATCAAGATTTTTAATCTGACAATATACTTATCATGATACAACCTATGTATCGTTGACTTCAAAATTTATTATTTTGCAAAAAAATCAAGAAGTTTATCAAAAGATAGTCTTTACTTTTATAAAAAATCCTGTAAAATAGTATAGTGACATGTACAGAATTGTATGATCACATGACTGTCCCATCAAAACTCTATCATGCATGAGTCTTATTTATCGAAACATCTTTAATCTTTAGTGTAATGAAAATGTTTTCAAAATCTTAACTTAAATCCTTCATATCCATAAATGGTATGAAAATTAGTACTGGTACTGCCATATGAATTATGTGATGTGACGTGATTGCGGATTTAACACCGCTTTGAACATGTTCAAGAGTTTTTCACTTATATCATGGCTGTTAGTATTACTGCATGGAGAAAGGCCGCAACACCACTGTAAAGATAATAATCCATTCTATGATTGTACTCACACAAGAAGAAGGTAATGGTGGCCATGACAGAGAAAACTGTTACCGCGACGACAAGACGGGTGAGCGAGCACCTGGACATGATGCGACAGAGACAGTAGCGACACCTGTGGACGACCATGGCAGTTGACCTGCTAATTATGATACCATCATCTGAAACAATATCAAATCCTTTTTATCAAAACAACGAAATCAAGGATGTGTGGTCTTTACTTCAATGTGTTTGAGTGGCATTCTAGAAATTGGTTTAATATCATTATCCTTAATTCAGAGCCTAAGTAGCAATGGCTGATATTGTTAAAATTAACTTATTAAGAGGCATATATCTCTAATAGTGCACCCAAGGGATGGTAGTTATCTTAAAATGCACTTAGCTGCTGAGCTTAGCACTGAGCTGCTTTGAGCATGTTATTCAGCCTGGAATAGCGCTATACAAAAAGACATATTATTATCATTATTATATTTCTAAAGTGTACTCAACAGGCTTATATATCTAAAAGTGCAATTATGCTATAATTATCACTTTCATAGAATAAAATATTCACCTACATAAAAATATTGAATTGGGGAAAGATAGATGTTTATTACTGCATAATAACAATCACTTGCACTTTCAATCATCAATGTAAAATTATTTTTTTACCATTATGACACTTAATTTCGACTGGCAAACAAAAATGAAAAAACAATATCCCAATGATCAATAGTCTCCTATAAAACTCCTAACACATGAAACAAAGTTATTAACCAATGTAAATTAATACAATCAAAATTAAACATTGAATTTTTAGCTCCATTTACATTTGTTCAATAATGTTTAACTTTGAACACCTCGTTTATTATCAGATGTTTACCAATAAGGCCTACCACCATGTTTAACAATGTCAATCTAGGTTTACATTTGTAGCCATTGAGACAGTTAAAAGTGCCTTAAAGAGGTGGGGTGAACAGTCCAAAATTTGCAAGGTTCTGTTCAGGAAGAACTTAGATGATATGCAATCATTTTAGCATTGAGAAGCCTACTACTAGTACTTTTCAGGACATAAATATGGAATAGCATCTTATTTTCCTTTTTTGTTAGAGTTCCTCAGCGTTGCACTGGCTTGTTCCTTTTGTTGTTTGGTTCGCCTATCATTCCAAACAGATCTTAGAAGCTTGATTATTTAATACATGGTTATACTATATAGACACTAAAAGTAGAATGCTTGTTTTACACAATTGATTACTGATTACAGGGCTATACAATTATTGATTAATTTTATTTTCTTATATTTTTTAACAATTTGAGCCTAAGGTTAATTTAATTAAATTGATTACTGCACAAAGTTTGGGCCAATGTCAAGTTTAATTTGGATCAAGGATATTAGTGGCCAATCATTTTGTACAATTACCAAGCGTTATCAAGGACAGTTTATTAGGATTGGAAATTTTTCATGAAAAGGTTTGCATGTTGGATCATTGTAAAACCTTCATAATCATAATGAACTCAGTATCAGTATGATCCAAAGTCACGTATATAATAGGTTTAATTAAGTATAATGTCATTTAATTTACGAACACGTATACATAAACGCACAAACTTTTCACACAGATCGCAACTTGGCTGGACTGCGAGTGTGACTGAGTTACTTACGTCACGTAACTAAAAATCTCAAAATAAGTATCTCTAGATTTGTTATCCTGCTTTCCATTGGTGCATTTTTATTTTCTGTGCAATCAGAGGCAACGTTACTAAAATACGTAGAAGAACCCCCCTGTTTTAACCCCGATTTCTGACCAAGTTTTTCTGCTTGAGAGGAGTGTTGTCCTGGTTATCTCCCCTGGCTGGTTATCGCTACTGAGTAAGTCGGGTGTGTGATTGGATAGTCAAAATCCGCCAAAATAAAACACTAGACCTTATAGATTATTTGATGTGAGATTATTTTCTAATAATAAATATGAGGGAAACACTGGACGTGTTTATATCCCGGGGAATTGAAGTCAATATTTCGATATCAAACTAGTTTTTCAACTTGTGTATATTCTTAGCCTGGAATCTCGCCCTTCCGTCAATAATTTTTTTTGTGAAAAACCTTTTCTCCAAACAACTCTGTGAAAAATCTATGCATTATCTTGACTTACATCAATCCTCAAACATTAGATCTTACCATAGACACTGCGACTCAATTCTCTATAATATCTAAATAAAGATTATTGTAATTTGCACATTCTGCAATCGAAAGCTTCCGGAGACACAAGATTAAAGTAAGGGAGGTTACTCTCGCACACATGTCCTAATCATCGCTAAAAAATTGTAGCTTATTTGATTGATTCAAGCGGCATACACATTGAACATATGACTGGCGTACGCAGTTTTTGTTTCGAATTAAGAAAAACGAGTTAAGCATCCTCGGACTGTTTGAAAATCATTTATTTAATTCGAGGTTTCTAATCATTTCGAAAATTTGGTTGATTTTCCATTAATGTTTAAAAAATAATATTCTATTCACGTCTTTAGTTTATCAATTATTTGGTATAATCTTATATATGTGATATAGATCGAAACAGATACATGATGAACTCCTAACTTCATATATGTTTTGCTCAAATAAGATTTTTTATATTCACATAACTATATTGATACGTGAAAAGGAAAGCAACGTGGCAAGTTGTCGAGAATGTGGAGGTACTTTAATCATTTCCAGCGCTCTATGATTAACTGAATTTTGAAAATTGCAAGTTATTGATCGGTGTCGCAGATTTTTAAAGAAATGCCGTAAGACGCAAGACGGGAAAATCTCAATATAACCCAAATGTAACCTTTCGAAGTGTAGATTTGGATGAACAATTTTACTTTGAAATCCCATTTCGTTGAGACTCATTGCTTTTTTCCAGGAACTGGTGAGTTTTTTTTTTACTTGATACTTATTTCCTCTGCAATTATAAATGACTGGGTTGATTAATGAGATGTTTCGACCCTCTGAAGATAACGAAGATAACACTTTTACAAAATTTAAACAACTAATGCTTATTTGGGAATTTTTAAAATTCAATTCAAAGTTCTAAGTCCCCTTTAAACGTGTTACCCGAGAAGGCTTTGTGCAGAAACATACCTCTAACATAACGTGTAACATAAATGCTGTAAATAAGAACATAACTGCTTATCATTTTTAAGGTTTTTTTTACTGAGAAGTACATACTCGTATAAGTTAATACATAGCATCATATAAGACAATAGTGATAAAAGATTAGATTAAGTGATGAATTAATAAAAAAAATGTTTGTTGAAAATATCACTAAAACACTTACTGACGTGTATTGCATAACAAAAATCATAACTGATATATGGCATATAATTGATATACTGAAAAAGAAAGAAAGATGCAACATCACTTGTAGTACATACACTGTACATCTCAACACCAGGCTTTGGGGCAAGAAGGGAAATTTGAAAGATGAATTTCTAATTACAAATATCTCCAAGGTAGACGAATTTTTATCTTGGCACATTAAAAACCTTTTTGAAACGAAATTACTTACAAATCAACATAATAGTGTTCTATGTAGAGGCCTTTATTAATATTACCACTGGCGCTACTGTCACAATAGCTTTGGATGGCTGCTAAGTTAAAATTCCGTAATTTGGTGGTTCAGATGAATTATCAAAAGTACTTTCCTACCTTTAAACAGGTGTGATAACTGAAATCGTGGGGCCAGTTTAAGATATCAGCTTGATATCGTACCTGTTGGCAGTTACTTAAAAACAAATATCTCGAAATAACGATACCGTGTTGTGTTCCAATAGATTTCAGTGTTCGACTAAAGTCTGGTAAAGAGAGTGTAGTTAGATAAAATTAAAACTGGTTTAATTTATAAAAAGTAAGTTTTTTGTAAAGAGAAAAAAAATGTATAGAAATATTGATAACGACACAGCTTCTTAAAGGATTTCCTATCAGCTGATGACGTCACAGTAAATGCTGACACCATATTGTGGAAGATTTTGTATTGTCCCTCAATCGCATTCAAACAAAATCTATTATTGCCGCACGACGTTTACGCAGATTACCGCCCGGTTCACCTTCGACTCCAGCTTGACCTTCAAATCTCATTGGCTAGACAAATAATTTCACGTTATCCTTGTTAAGGACTTAACTTAAGCTTTATTATTTTACCGCTCAACATGTATTAGTGAAAGAGAGATAATGTTTATTTGAGTCTCACTTCCTGTACAAGGTCAAAATAAAACAAAAACATTTTCATTGGTATTAAAAGTACAGGCACCACCCATTTAGGCTATTAGAGACAATATAAACCTTTAAAATTCAATTAAAAACCAAAAAAGGCAATTATACCTTCCGTGAGTTCCTTTTTCCATTTACAAACAGTCAAAGATATATAAACACTAACGTAAATAATATTCATACATATTGACTGTCATTCATATGTGATATCATACCACAATACTCAAACAAACAATGTTTATGTTGCAAATTGAAATACTTACATACCAAAAGTATATTAGCTAGTGCACCACGCTCACATGGTGGAGACATGATGATCTTCTTCAGACCGAGTCTCTCTAGCAAGAACTTCAAAATTTTGAAAATTCTTAAAATATATAATAAATAATCAACAGCGTCACACATTGGTTATGTATTTTATCTAATAACCATTTCATATATGTATGATACAATTTCAATAAGTGAATAAGTTAACAATATTTCTTATAATCCGAAAATCTGACGACATCTGACTATTTGTTCTTGACTAAATTCGACTATCCAGTCATGCAGATGGTCATGCTACACCTGGGAACTTTATTGGAAGTGAGTAATTAATTAATGAAACCCAAATTACATGATATTTGCACGGAAACAAACGGGTAGATGAATAAACTTTCGGGATCCAACTGTATGAATAATAGAATTTTATCAGTTGATTGTAATTGTTTATATTGGCACTATTGCAGATCATTAAAACATAGTAATGTAAGGGAAATGCACGTAATGTCCTCACTTTCACTACCGCGCGCTACTCGTAACTGTAGGTGTCATAATTATTTCGGATTTCAGTAATATACAAACTACTTCTCACATACCATAATGTAACAGAAAAAGTTATTTACCGATTTATATCATATGTATGTGTTTGGATATACTCGTAATGTTGAAATAGAAACACAAACATCCCCTCTGACTTCTTGAAGTCTAGATATGTGATCATTTGATATTTACTTCAATGGAACAAGGACATGACCTGACCTGAACTATTTGCATCTGAGAATACCGGGTGTCGAAACCAAAGAACGTCCATTGACACCAGACATTGAGTTGGAATCGCTGCCGATCACCAAAGATACGAGTTCTGTACCGTCGGTATCCAAGAGACTCAGCCCGTGCTCCTCGCACTTGGTACACCAACGAGTGGCAGTGGTGGATGTCCACACCGTATTTGTGTAAGTCCAGGATGCTGTCAAGTTCAGATCCAGATGAGTTTTTTGAGAAACAGTAACAAAAATAACATCGCCAACATGGTAATTTTAATAAACAATGAAAGGGCAATAAATGACCATATCTTTATCTTTATCAAAATACGGATATGATTGAAAAGGTCCATCTCTTTGCATGTAAGAAATATATAGGGGTAAAACTTACTGCACCTAGCATCGACAGTGGTAACAAACAGAAATGTTATAAAGGAAGATTTATCATGTACACTTTGTAGTTTAAATGAAACTGAAGATGAATATCATTTTCTTTATATTTGTCCAATTTATAGTTCATAACTTTGCAAACATATTAAAAAGTATTACTATGCCAATCCAAGTATTATAATAAAGATCAAAATACATTACAAAACCTTGATATTTTCATCCACAATGCAATGAGGTATAGAACACGTCATATCAATCTTAAGCAAACATTAACTTATGTATATCCCAATATTCATATAAATATAGATAGGCCTGATGCCTCTTCAGTGTAGGTGTTGCGTATCGGCCAAGAAAAAACCAACTATAACATTACACGAATGTTGTTCAGTTCCAGCTAGAGACTGTACACCACGTGTACATTGGACTTGACATTCAGATGAAGATTATTCAGAAAATATATTAACTTACAAGTTTCTTAGTGCTTAAGATACATAAAATGTCTTCTTGCATATCAAACAGTAATTGGTTGGCATTTTGAACTATTTGAAGGAAGGATACAAGAAATTGACATGACATGACAATCGAGGCAAACAACGACGATTCTGTGTACCATAAAATGTGCTCATTGCTTTACCAAGCTCGAGCAGGGGGTTGCGTTTATGACATGTGATTAACAAACGTGCATACATGCAAGAACCGCAAGTGGGCGTGTCCAAGGAATGAAAACTTTTCATTGTTACTTGTCGACTTACCTCGATCAGAGGTAGTAGGGAGTGTTTGTGTCGTTGCTGGAGCAGGAGATTCCGAGTCAGTTCCTAACAACATTACTGATATGTTTCAGATGGTATAATTCTATTTATATGTAGTAAAAATAATCATCATTCAAAAGATTGTTGTTACCAAAAAGATGAATATCTATATAGACAAAAAGTTAGATATTACGAGTATATATCCTTATAAACTAATTGTTCAATATGTTTCAATGACAGAAAGAGGTAGTTGTAACGATTACACTTCGGTACAAGAATCTCGATCTTTATTTCAGTTTAATGTTTCAATTTTACAGAGTCAGAGTAGTTAATGTAAAGCAATAGATAGAGAAGTGTCTTCAGGTAACCAATATATGAACACGAGTTGATAAAAGTTACAAATATCCGAGGCTTGCCAAGGATGTTTTAACTTTTGTCCACAAGTGTTGATATATTTGATATCAGAACACATGAGGGTGAGATTATATCTATCATCCGAAATCATTTTTCATTTCGATTCCGTGAAAAATGTAAATTTCTGAACAGTGCACTACTCTAAGACTCTCGGTGCAGTAATGTCATAGCATTGTGACATTGAGATGTCATTACTTGATGATGAAAAACAATTGTGATGTCATTAACTTGACTGTAACAGGGCATTGTTCAATCTCTACTGTCAAGATTATATCTCCTAGGAGATATCGCTTTATCTTCAACAAGTTTTGGATGATAAAGTTCTATGTTTGTTCAGTACACCAAAATATCTACCATATTGTCAATCAAAATTGTGTACCTAAGGGACATATATATATATATACATATTTAAAAAAGTTCTCTTGGTTTCTGTTCTATAACAAAATACTAATAAACGGAGGGGATTACTGTTAACTATTTAACCGTATCAACCGGTGATCTGTAAATATACTCATCAATAGCCAACCGGAAATCATGTGGGAAATGAATTAGCAACAGCTTTGTACTGAACTTTTACCACGTATTTGAAATTGTTTGAATGACACGCAAAGCTATTTCAGACCCTTTATCATTTTTCATATGAATTTAGTTACAATGTTGCCCGGCAATATGAAAAACTGTTGGGCCCAATCGGCCAATTCATTAAAAGCAAAGAACGATCAAAACTTCGGATTTTAACTTGTCAGAGAATTGATATTCATAAGAAACCAGCCACAAATACGTTATAGCCTGGTTTTAGCCTTGTTATGGGTAAACAGAGGATCATATCTTATTTTCCTGATCAACATTTAGAAAGAGATGACATATTTTGAAACCGTCGTCCTCTCTTTCGGATAGTGCTAATTTGTTTGAGTATACCATATTTCATTAACTGGTTATACATGCAACGTTAAGGGGAATTTCTCTGTGTTTGTTGTGACCACCCCTTGCTGGTAACTGAACATCTTTAAAACCAAGTTAGTGTTATACTATATCTTGATATAAGCATATTTCCTGGTCGTCACAGAAGCGGTAGTAAAATGTACAGCTTAGGCTTTGAAGGATTCGCTCCAAAGGCCCACAGGTTGGTATTTGTAAACAGCTTTTAAAGAGACATTTCGTGCGTTGATGCAGTCATTCATACCATACGTGATCTATGGTGTCGCATTGTCAAGAAAAACTCATTGGTGCAGAAATAGTGTCAGTTCAAGGCTAATCGGTTCAGTAGAATGTGAAATAAACGAATAAATCGCGCTAACGTTTCTCCAGATAGTTATCTAAGGCAGGCGGATAAACAAACATGTGTAGTGTTTGTGCGAATGTGGCGTTTCATTTCAAATTCGAAATACATGAATATAGCTGTTTCATTTTTACAACACCTTTGTCATATTTTTGACATGTGAGGTGAATATGTGACGCTTTCAAATATTTTACATTAGTAATTATGGTATTTACAAAATTAAAGGAAATGTCATGTAGATCACGGAGCGTCTTATAAAAACTCACGTGCAATACAATGTGCATAAACTATATTTAGAATTTAACTAAATAAATACT
The DNA here is from genome assembly GCA_921293015.1 of Phorcus lineatus. Classification (NCBI taxonomy): domain Eukaryota; kingdom Metazoa; phylum Mollusca; class Gastropoda; order Trochida; family Trochidae; genus Phorcus; species Phorcus lineatus. The sequence continues at coordinate 34,663,656 of OV121094.1, forward strand.
TTAATCTTTGAAATTACATGTTCTTAATGTTTCGATTCGACCACAACCTTTGCAGTGCGTTTATGAACGTAGGAGTAACCTTATATGTTTATAAATAAATAGCAATTGCTTTGCGTCAATCTGATTCGCTAAACACGGTAATAGAAGTTCAGTTCATACCTCCATAAACTTAATTTCGTGACGTCACATCATTTTAAGCCACGCCCATCGACGGAACTATTTGAAAACGAGTTACGTTTTTCTAAAAATAGCAACACTTTGTGCAATGCCACTTCTTGAAAGTATGTAAATAAAAAATTAACATAATTCAGTTTTAAATAATTATTGTTGTCAAAGGTTCTAAAGGTAGTCCTTTTCATAGTAAACAAGAGAGCTCTATCAGAAATTACAACCGATCGTGTTACACCCCACAGAAGGCAAATGTCATTGTTCAATGCTCTCGCGGCCGTTGCAGGGAGGTTGGCAAAGTATTGTCGTTAAGTTCATGAACAGAGTTAAGCTTGGCTCCTCAAAAAGTTTAAGAACTGTGTGCTGTTTAATAAGATTCCGTTAGATCGAGATCATAACACCACCAGTATATGGCATCTACGAAAGTAAATTCGGCTGGTTTCCTCTCCGAGGTCTACGTTCGCGATTTGTGTTTACAACTGTGAGAACTAGCAATGTCAAGGCCACGTGTGACGGACGTCCGATAAGTTCATGGCCACGTGCGTTGTAGATTTTCATTGGCTGGTGAACGTTTTGTAGGCGGGGCTAGGGATCCGATGACGTTTTGATTGACATTTTATCTCTTTCATGCTGTTGAGCGTTGAATTCATTCGCGTATATAGTGCAGCTCTATTTGGTGCAAATATGTATATTTAAAGCAATAAAATGTTTTAAAAACAACTAGTATGTATATATTTATTTATAAGAATTGACTTCAACATTTATTAAGTTCATGGAGGTATAAACTTAAAAACCGATGTGCAAACTCGGCGTAAATCCGCTACGCGGATTCACACAGTTTGCACATCGGTTTTTAAGTTTATACCTCCATGAACTTAATAAATGTTGAAGTCAATTCTTAATAACAAACATGTGTGCTGTTTGCATCAATGTTTTTTGCAGAATTTCTGTGTCACGCAGAATCCATGTTGAACATGCGTTCTTTTGATTGTTGATTTTATGTTGTAATTTCTTGATTTTATGCTAAATTTGAGTAGAAATGTAGTGATTTTTTGCAGAAGTTTGTGGATTTTATGCAAAAGTTTATGGAGTTTTTTTCAGAAGTGTGTTTATCTTATGTGGAAGCTTTTAGAATTTATGTGGAGATTTTTTAATTTCAGATGTGTGTTGACCTTATGTAAAAGCTTGTTGCTTTTGTGAAGAAATTTGTGGAATTTTTGCAAAACTTTGTTGGGTTTATGTATAAATATTTTGAAGGGTCTGATTTACAAGAAGGGAGATAACTCCATATACTTTATCAAAAATCTTTGTAGTTCATTTGAGGAAAGTATTTCTTACGCTTTGTTCTTAATTGTTTCAATGTTTTCAGCTTAAATTTTAAGAATGGTATTTCTTTCCGCGACAAATTCAGTTTACTGGTCAAACGTGGCAAAAAGGTCGACTTATTTATTTTCTCTTCAAAGATAGCACACAATTCTTAATGTTTCGTGTCTGATTCTTATTTTCTCTTTCTAGAGGACCGAAAGGGGTTAAATAATCAAACAATCTTCCCACTTATACGCTTCAGTTTAAGTCTAATCAAATTTGAGTCGTCCTAAAAACTGCTTCCCTCCGCCCACTTTGAATTTGTACCGTATTCCCGTTTATTATTGATAATTGATCTTGTATTGTCGTGAATGGTTTGTAAATTTTTTGTTCTTTTTCTTTCTTGATTACATTATTTTTCATTTATTCCTTTTTACATAGCAGTTCCCGTCCTCTTAAGCATTTGAATGTAATATAGTTCGATATGAAATCATATACTGCTTTTAAAATCTTTAGAAACAAACGAGAAAAAAGCGTTCTTAAAAGTCAGTAGGCATGTTGTACAGGGAACAACAATGATGAATACTAAACGGAAGAATCAGCACCAAGGAAAGACAAACTGGGCGTCTGGAGACTTAAAATTACGCCTGCCACTTCAACGTACGGGAGAGCAGTTATGTTGTAGCGGACTCCTAATTGCTTGAATAAATGGAAGGTGAAACACATGGAGGTGCTTTATGATTTCCTAAAAATATCAAGCAAGCAATGAACCTTTTTTAGTTACTGTTCCAGAATACGCCAAAACAATTAATTACCTTTTCGTTCACTCTTTATCTAATTTTCATCACAATTTGATATTATTCATAAAAATATGATTCAGTCATGTAGAATGTAATTTACTCGTATCACTGCAGCTTGTACAGCTGCCTTGAGAAAATACGCAACATCACCGTAGTCTTGCATTATAGTCAAGTGCAGTATGGCACATTTTTTAAATTGTGTCTCTTCAATATCCCAATTTGATATTATCTTATGAAAAAAGTATTATCTTGAAAGTTATACATCTCAATTCTCAACCCGATTATCCGTCGTCATAGAAAAGGGTGTCACATTTATTGGCAATACTGCATGGCCATTTATGTGTGAACACCTTTGAATCAGTCGAGATAGGGATTTGGATTCGTGAAGCTTAACCAAAGTTGGTTCGTTCGTTAAAGAACTCCTTATAATGAATAAAAATATTTTCTTTCAACTTGATCACAATTGTTTTCCTTTTCGCGAGATCCTTAAGAAAAGGAGCTACGGTGCCTGCAAAGCGGAGTTTTATGGCTGAAAGATTGGTGTTTCTCCTAATATTGTCAAGTGAATTCACTGCATATAGGACAGTCGACCAAGATGCATATTCGGATTAAAACAGCGAAACTCTTGATGCCATGCACTTCGTTATAATTACATTATCCCTTTCTAGATAATACCAATCCACTTTAGACAGGCTACTAGGGGAAACGATATTTTGGTTGTTGAAGATTTCACAAGTTTATAAAGAAATCGCGAATTCATTCTCGAAGGAAAACATTGAATATAGAAGCCAATGGCTACTTGTGCGCAACGAGTGTGACAAAACCTTGCTACGACATAGAAAGGCATTTCTGATAAATCTTATCGTTAATTATTTGTAATTCTAGTAATACATATATTTTTTTATATAATTTTATTATGAATAGTTACCTTATCTACAGTGTCTTTCACCTTTTGCAAAACAACAATATGGCGGACCGGAAGCGGACAGATTCTTCTCTTGAAGATCTAAAGCGACACGGTTGCGCTGAAGATGAACTGATTTGTGCTGTACTTACACAAAGAAGAGGCAATGGTATCAATGATACATTTATGAGTCATTATTTCAAATCACAAGGGAATGTTATTACAGATTTAGACTACATTAAAATCTACTCGTTCTCCACAATGGCGTTAGTGTGTGTAACATTCCTACCAACGTAACTGTTGTAACAAATCTTGTTTCTTTAAAACAAATCCTTGATTTCATTTTCAAGTAGAAAGTTATTTTTATGTCTGAAAGATAACCCATTTTTCATTGTATCATGTTTGGTGAGCCTTTTTATGAATATTTCATGAAACTGTTTCCGGGCATAACCTTGGAAGGGTAGGGTGGATAAGAAGAACAAGAAGCAATCTCATTGAAATCAGATCGGAACTTGTTCCTCGTGCCGCGCAGCAATCTCACTGAAATCAGATCGATATGTGTTCCTCGTACCTCGCAGCGAGGTACGAGAGACAAGTTTCGAGCTGATTTCAATGAGATTGAACAAGATGCGATAAAACCCTAACGGAATTGATATCAAAATGAAATGCATATCCCTAGATAGTACTTATATATCTTACAACTTTGACGTATATAACACCCAAGTCGAATCAAAAAGATAAATTGAAAATTTGGTTTTCACATGTCCCCCAAAATCAATATTCTACACAAATTTCAAGTTTGAATTAAACAACAAGAAACGCCCATGCAGAGAATATACTCAAACTGGACACATTTGAGTGCAGTTTTGAGATTAATGGTCGACCAATCCAAATTCTGACTATCACTTCACGTCGTTATTGCGTATTCTCGGCGGGGGACCCTCCTGTTGCAACTTGGCAGTAGGATATTTGTCCTCCCAACATCAATTAGCCGAATTCACTGGTGCTATAAATCAGCGGACGCTGTCTTTATACTCCAGTGCGGTGTTCTATGCCTTCACGATAATCCTAAATGCGGAAACGTTAAAACTGTTGTCAACTGATGATATTAATATTTACTTTGTTGGAATGACCATGTCGAGTTTCTTTGAATACTCCGTCGAAACAATTACACCTGAGTGTCAACAACTCCGATGCTTAATTGCATTCAATCACGCAGCAAATTATGTCAATTGTTCGCACAGGAAAATGATATGTAACTGGAATTGACATCCCCAGTGATTGACGGGCTGTCACATCTGACGTCACTCATGTATTAGTTTGCTTTCAAAGAGATACCTGAAATTGATGACAATTATTAGTCGTCCGTTCACGGGAATATGATGACAATTACCAATCGTCCCCCGGTTTGATTTATACGGATGCCCTGTCTGATACACGACATTGTATTTCCGCTCCGCTAACTTAGAATCTTCTCTGTTACGATATTTTGATGAGATTTTTTTCATAAGTTACGGACACCGTAATTACACAATAAATACGAAACAACAAGCTATATATGCTGTGAGGTAGTGTACTTCGTCACCGCTTTTGTACCAACATGCTGTTTCTAGTGTTATGCTTGCTCTGGCTTCAAAATATTTGTTTGCACTGAAATGGAGGAGTGTCCAAAAATGACATAATTCTGTAACGCTTGTCATATGACGCCCTCTCTGTTAGCTGGTGAACTGGGAGTGGGACTACGAAATGGAGACATATTCTTGATCGGTAGAAGTGAGGAGTGTACGTTTGTTTCAGTCATTACTAAGGATTGATGAATGAAAAAAACGATGAAAAACTTTTTCTTGGTTAATATTAGCAAGTTTTGTTAATGGCATTTACGAGATCTTAAAATATCCCTCTTGACCAACTTGTAGGGACTTTGTGGAATGGAAAAAAGTAAGTTTTTGTCCTTCTGTAGATAAGCAGCCTCCAAGACAAACACATATCTCCCGTCGTTTTATACGCACCAATAGATACTTGAAGAAGTCCGTAGGTTGCTTATCAAACCATGACTTGACTTCAGAAATCAGTGATTCATCATCTTGTAAGCACGATCCCTTTAAAAAGACTTTATTTTTTTTAGAGAAATGGAAGTGAGATGGAGGTAGGATAGTAAGGAGGGTTAGAAAGGATATCATAGCCACCTGGCTGTTCTTCTGTATGGGTAGTGTGAGAGTTTTTCACGGGAGCGATGTCTATCATGATGCGGACACCTTTGGTCACAGCTTGATACCTTCTCTCTATTTCCTCAACAAAGTAAGTTCCTGTAATTATGGTACCAGTTTTAAGGAAACCCGGCTAGACAACTCCGTCCTGGTCCCGAGAGCAGGACCTTGACTGCAGATGGCTGAGCTCGTGCCTTTCTTGGGAACTCAACGTGATGCCATTGCATCAAATAGCATTAGTCTCAGGTTTATAGTGATGAATCCATGCTTCATCCCGTGCAATAAGTCTGTAAGAAGTTTGCTTGGTTGTCTTGGCAAACCTCCGAAAAAGGCTCTGAGGAAGCTACTCGTTCCTGTTTCTGAAAATGTGTGATCGACCCTGGAAGTCATCGTGCAAAAGCCTAATGCATGTTGAAATTGTCATGAATGATTGTTTTCACAGACAACTTATTAATTTATGTTGACATCATTTGATAATTGGCGAAAAGTTTTATTAACTGTGTATAACTACGTCATAAGTTTCTTTCATTTCATCAAAGTATCCTATGGTTTGTGACCTTTCAAGTACAAAAACCTGATCATTGCTTGTTGCACAACTGACTCCATTGTCACCCCTTCCTCCATTGTCCATTGTAAGACCAAATGATCTATAGAGATAGTGTCGTTACTGACCTAAAGTTTTGGTCACATAGAAGGACCAAAAATTGGTCATGGGAAATCGTTAACGAAAGCCCCTCGTAACCTTTATGAAAGTTTATATCTATGATAGTTTTCAATATCTGTGCAAAAAGGTTTATTGTTATTGTAAGATACATAAATATATTATCGTTTGACCATTCTACACTAACACAGTCTTTAACACTTGGTCGCTTCAACATGTAAACCAACATGATATCGGTTCCACTACAGTTAACTTTTCTACTTCATACATTATGAAGTTATCTACTCGCGAAGCACATTCATAATTCGAGTCAAACGAGTGTGTTTAGTACAGGGACGCCATCAGTACTCGTACAATTTTAATCATAAAGACCTCCAATTCCTTTTCACTTAATGCAAATATCGATACAGCCACAATTTTAATAGCTCCGGTGTCAAGTTTATTAACCACAGTGAATAAAAGCCATTATCTGTGACCGATCCTTGCTCGCCAATGTTGTATCAACCCAGGCTTTGTGTACACAGATAAATTATCAATCTGCTGGTGACATCAAAGTGATCTATATATACAGGTACGAAATTCACTTCATGCTTCACTTGTCATGCGTAAAAATGGACATTGTCGAGGAGAGATATGGTGTTTGATATCGTCCATTCGTTTATTCATGAATAATGCGCTTTATAAAAGGCCAAACTGAGTGTTACTGAAAAAAATATATATCCGTAGCGGAATAGTTTTATCTAATGTCAAAAACATATGTGGTCAACCTCTATCAAAATATCGTTGGTTCATTGCGGAATGATATTTGTATAAATGGTAAAGGTCCTAGTAGAAGGGGTCTCGTATCAATCTGCGGAATCTTACTCTCAAGGTAGTAGAACCAATCTGACGGGACGGCACTACCATCTTAGCTATTGATACATTGGAATGTACCAAGATATGACAGAGGGGGTGTTTGGACTCTTTTTTTTTTATTTGAACAGCTTTTAATAGTTTCATTTATTTCATAATCTACATGTGTATTAATATGAAAAAGAGTATGTTATCTCATGAATTCAAAAGAAACCTCTTGCAATGTAAGATTGACACAATAGGAAATCGGACTTAAGATTTGAAACTTCAGAGGAAATAAACATCTTACTTCTGATATTGTTAGAGAAGCCTCTGCTAGACAAAATGGTAATGTCGCCAACAAGAATCGCGGAGTAACCGAGCTGGAGACGCAAGTCTTTGAAACTATAAGAAATATCATGATGTAAAAAAAACCTGTACTTAAGAAATGAAATGTTGATATTTCTCTTAAATTTGACAAATACTGTAATGTTATTGTTTCTCGTGTATTTCTTCTTAAGGATTTTAAATCGCGCTTGGAAACAAATGTTTTCTGTAATGAAGATTTGTACATTTAAAGCATTCATATGATCTGCATATATCGAGTAAAAAGAAAATATAAGACAATTGTCATTACAAATGTAGTCTTTCTTTGTTTTTGAAGGAAATAAGGAATAAAGGAATAGTCGTAAGGTTAAGTTTGTTATAACATTTGAGAAATGTGAAAGACATTTCTGCAATTGTGCACTTCATTAGATATTATTGTATACAATTTCTCCTGAATATTTCAAAGATTATTAATTCAGCTCAATTCATTACAAGCCTTATCACAACGCGCTCAACCCTTCATTCATTAATGAACTTAGCTTCTCCCATTGTCTCTTGCAAACGTTTTTAGACTCATCGGTACGGTTATGTTTTTAAAATTCATTAAGTCCAATATCGAAATAGTGGACATTTTATGTGTTAGGTGGAGACATCATGGCTTGATAAAGTTAATGAGACATGATGAAATAATAAACGGCATATGTACAAATATAAACCATAGTTTCTAATCTATTTATTTAACGAAGCGTTAGGATGGATATTAATATATGTATTAATCTTCAAATCTAAATCTGCAGAATACTACAGAATATCCGCAATCTTTTTATTCAGTAACAGTCATGGTTGCACAGCTGGGTCTTGAGAGATGTTTGAAGTTTTGTACAGCGTTCGATTATTAGAAATAGTGAAAATGCTGTAAAACAACGTGTAAAAGTGATAATGCAATGCCACTTATGAGGATGTCTGTAAACTGATCGTGGTCCTACAGGAAGAAAGAACTCCTTGACGTCAAAGTTTTTCATATTATATATTATTATATATATTATGCACTGACCAAATGTTTTTTTAATACTGGTCAACCCCGCATTTGTTAATTGGACAGAAAACATGATAGCCTATTGTATATTACCATAAGCACACTTTTGTCATTGCCTGTTGTATAATATCATATCTGTAAAAACGTGTCATTGTCAATACCTTTTTATTGCCTGTATTATGAAATACGGAAAATAATTTTTTTTTTAAAGTTGTTTATATTATATTTGTAGAAGTTTACAATATTAGATATAAGCTTAACAAGATATTTTCTCTTCAGAGGGAAATATTCTCATTTTTCTTATAAATCATTTATTATTTTAGATAGTCGTAGAAAAAAGTGTAATGTATCATTCAAAAACTTTACGGGCCATTTAGTGTCAAACTTTGAAATTATTCAAGGTTGAAAAATAGATTCGCGTAACTTGACCGAACATTTTATTTCGTTTAGGAATGCTACTTTTAATTAAAAACATTGTCTTGGTGACAACACTTTTCATTGATAGATCGATCGTTTTCAGCTTATTCCTACCTTAGAAACTTACATTGACCCTCAGTGCTGTGTTGGAGTCATAATTGCCAAACGATATGAATTTTGATATCAATTTCATTCGTCAAACATTTGCCATTTGGGAATGGTCTGCATACGAGAAAGATGTTTTGAATTCATATCAGCACAATCGATGTTTTGTCACGTATAAAAGACAAACAAAATATCATAAAAACCCACAAAGTGACCCTTAAAAGTCACCCGTAGGTTTGAAACGTGAAGAGGAATATGTCATAAACTATCGACCACGGATGACCTAACTATACTTTTATTGGTTCAGACAGGATGTTTCTTATAAACAACTCCATCAATGTTGAAGTGTTTATGCCGAGCTACTATTGTGATTCACAAATGGAAATATATGGTAATAACTTCATTCCATACCGACTCCAATTGACTATTAGTCAAACTTTGTATTGATTATCAAAATTGTCATGATGTTGCATATGCTGTCCATAAATCCTGCTTATAGTTATAGAACTTAGTCTCTGAAGCCGGATGCTAGGTTGTAATGATATACCTGCTACTTATCCATGAAGTGATATATTGTATAACAGTAACTACGGAAGAGTCGTTACTAATAACGCCCTTGTAAGAACGCTTGTTTTGTATTAATCGTTTCAGTTTATATATATTTACAGCGTATGATTCGATTTGAGTTCGATTATAAAGACTCTCAGTTATTCACCTTCATACCTTTATCAGCAAGAAAACTATTTACCTTTGCTCTATGACATTAAGGATCCAAGTCTTTATTTTCTTTAACAAACAAACAGTCTAAATATTATCGATTTCAGGATGATAAAAATTAAAGAGCCTATCGTAAAATTGAACTATTAAATAGTTTTCTTAGTTATGTAAAGGTTAGTTTGATAAGCAAGTAATAAGCAAGCTACAAATGCTATTCCATATTTGAATTGAAACATCTGTAATTTGTTTTTATATCTAATCCGACAGACGTATCTGATTAAGTCACGAAACCCTACGTTAACTTCAGATCTAATTCGAGCATTTTTAAAGCTAGAAAATGAGAACTCTGATTCAATGAAATGGGAGTCAATGGTTAAATGAGCTTTGTCGTTTCAAAAGTAATGCAAAGCTTCATTCATTACCGTATGCTTTGGGAGAACTAGAAATAATTTCTTCATAAGTTCTTTGGGTCATGTTGATGGAACACGGTCCCTTAATTAGGCGACTGAATCATGGCAACCGCCTAACTGACAACACGCATGTTTACAAGAAAGTATTTCATTGGCTGAAATTGTGCTTATATTTCGTGCTTCAATTTTGGCAGCATGGGAAAGGCCAAGAAGTGCTCAGACTTGACCAGAGGTAAGCAGAGGTTTCAAGGACATGAGCTACTTGTGTTGGGAAACAATGCAAATGTGTTTTGACATTTCACTGACCTGCGAATTCAATTTGAAAAGAAGAATTTTCACTAAATATCATTTTAATATCATAAAAAGTTTTATTTTATCAGGTATTGACGGTTGTATTAGTGTTCATAATGAAGGAGCGCAACGTCAGAGGAACACTATCATTTTCAAATAAAAAGGGAGATGGTATGAAAATTTAATACCGCATTATATCAAAGGCGCTATCTAGAATGAAAGAAAACGGCGCGAGTGATCATTCAATTCAGTAGAAGCCAGGAGGAACCGGAAGTTGGTATTTTACGAAATACGTGTACACCCGGTTAGTATCCTGTTTTAATTCCAAAGTCAAATTATCTTAGTATTCCACGACGAAAGATTTACCATGTTTCCTAAAGGAACTTGAGAGAGTATGTTCCACACATATCAAGTCAACGAAAGGATATTGTTTATGACACAAATGAATAGCCAAGCTCGTACATAAAGACCACAGGGGGAAATGTTGTCAGATATCAATGTAAGAGTAAACTAGGTATAAGATGATTTTAAGATTTACATTCTCTTGAGAAAGAGGTTTTAATGCGTGACGCACAATAAACTCTGTAGTAACTTTAGATGGTATATTCTACTCTCCCAACAGAGGCCAATAAAGTCATATCGTCCCATTAAGTATGCTCTTGAGGAGGCCAAGGCTTGATATTTTGGCGATCTTTCATTTACATTATATTGCGGAATATAATGAATAGTTCTGTATATTTGTATAAGAGTAGACTTTTAACATTATTATGTTATTATTCATTTTATGGTTAAGGATGCGTAGCCGTCCTACCACACAATGTGAAATATTATAATGAAATCTTTTAAGTCTTCAAGTGTGGCATGTTTATTTCGTCACTAAGAATTAACATTGAACAATTAAATTGGGATATAGATCTTACATTGACCAGATTCACACAAGTTTCATGTTTCATATTTGTTTTTAATCAACATATTTATCTATGTAATCAAAGTAATCTATTACTTGTAGGTTTGATTCTTTTATTCTTATACCGCGCGTATATCCATGACAAAGCATGCTCAAAGCGCCATGAGTATTATTACCCTGGAGGGATAGTATGTTCGGTGTTCGATGCGCTCCCCGCGACCTTGTTCAGGTACACATTTGTACAGCTGGGGTGAACTGAGTGCAAAGTGGATGAAGTATCTTGCCCTGGGACACAACACAGTATGAGACCCAAGTCACAAATGTTTAGTGTCTCCATCGGGATTCGAACCCGGGTCTCTGGCGTGAGAGGCAAGCATGCTAATCACTACACCACTGTGCTCCACATATGACATAGAGTTGATATGGAATGGCGTAATGAAATTGTGTAAAAGTTTACAATTGTTGAATCATTTTGAGTTTGCCTTTGCGACGAGTGCGTACAATGGCGCAACAATGCATTATCTTTAAGAAGCCTTGGTTGTCTTGTGATAGATATGTGTCATAATAACAATGCGTTGATTCAAGATATTATTATTGTTGTTATTATTATCGTTTTACTCTTGTCATTCCTCTTTGAAGATAAACGATTTAACTTGAAATGCATTTGATACAGACAGTGGCGACAAGCTTAAAGTGACACAGACTCTGTCACTATGTGGCTTTAGTATGAGTCAAAATACCTAATGACCCTCAGTTGAGTTCCAATCGCCTCCCAAAATTTGCATCTTTATCTAAAAAATGCTAAAATAATTATATTTTATGTTTTTTCACTGATAATCGAAAAACGTCCCTATAATATGTTTAGAATTCGAAATTATGCGTCCAGGTAACATGTAAATTAGTTAAATGACCTACTTAACACTATAAACCAATGTTTGTCTTTGTGTCTGCTGTCAATAAGTTTTCGAAATACGTTACGCGCACCACTGTCCGTTTTTCGATCATAAATCATGACACTAAGCCGTGTATTGTCACTATACTGAACTGCCATACATTAGGATAATGATTTTCTTAAACAAACACTCCTCCTTGATAAGATAACACCATTTATGAAGTTTGACATGTTTGACTCCAACACATACTCTGTTTCCCTTTAAGATCCTAGTTCCATGTTGGAGGAAACTAAGTCATATAATCATTTGTCAAATGATAGGTTTGATTGGTTGTAGATGTCTTATTGCACTGGCGTTAACCGGGTTTTATATTCTCTTTGTGTGATCCATAATTCTCAGAGAGATCACATGGTGTTTTATCATTTGGTTTCCGCTGTAGTTATTGCTAGCGTGAGATCAAGCGATGTCTATATTGCAGATATCACAACAATCAAATCGCCGTGGTACTTTCCCATAATAAGTTCAAAATGATTTAGCTTCTATGTGAACAAATATGAAAAATGATATGACATCCCAGAGATGATTCCATAAAAATGCTTCGATGTCATAGTTATGACGTCACAATGCTGTGGACTATTCTTTTTTAATCGTTCAGGCAAATTGATGGCCAGACACTAATTTATTTTCCTAAATTTTGGATAAAAACAATTCTCAACCTCGTGTCATCTGATATCAAATGTATTAACACTCGTTGAATAAAGTAAGGATATTGTTACCGTATCAACCCGTGCTGATATATATGATATCAATATGCAAATAAGAATATCTCTACATATCACTTCTTTGTTCAATTATTAACATAACCATAACTGTACGATTAAATGTTACCATACACTCTTACAAATACTATTTGCCTTTGAATGTATTTGTCTATTTATCTAAGACAGGTTTCCTTAAATTATCGAATAAGCTTTTTTATCATACTTTCAATGGTCAAATATGCCATTTAGGGGTGAAAATAAAATCCGTATTTTCACTGAGTGAAATAATAATGGTATTCTACTCTATGAAGTAGAACACTCTCATGAAGTAGAAAATTATATATTTACATCTGTGGCTGCGCCACTCGTGAAAGTAACTTTTCTACTTCACTCGATGAGATAAACATGCTATTCGACGAGAAATGTCAAATATCCTCTATGTTGTCCAATGTTGTAAATTCCAGATATATATCTTGTCGAAATATTGTCAAATTTGATCAGATAAACTTCCAGACTCTTAATCCTCATAGACACTTTCTATTTCCCTCCGTTATTGTGCAATACATACAGAAAATATCTTTCTTGACTTGTGATATAAGTGGTAATTCGTAAATTGTCTACCTCACGGGATGAGATAAAATGGTATATATCAATAATTGACGGGTATTTTAGCCGTTTTGTGATGATATCCTTGTGATTACACAAACATTGTTATACTGAGCGGCCGCTAGGAAGATTCCTTATGTAAAATCATTATGTAAAGACAAAAAACACTTTACCTTGAGCCTCCAGTAGTGGAGTAAATGAACTATAATACGAGCGAAAGCGATTTTGAAACCGTTTTGAATTTTTATATTCTATATATTATATGGAAGGGAGTTTTGTAAACTATTGTATAATATCAAATATATATAATAAATATCGCGCATTATTTACGGTATTGTGCTGAAAGTAAGATTTTATTGAGTAGGGTACAGAGTACACACATTTGTATGATTTTCGTGAAAGTCATGAGACAAACTTCCGAGTGTAATGATATCCAGTAAACGACATGCTTCCTTTGCGACGGCCCACTACAGTGACGTCATGAACAATGGTTTTACAGACGATAACTCGCGATGAAACAATCGTTGATTGGTAGAAGTGATATGTGCACCTGTGCTCATATTGAAAATATGTCAGTGCTTATGTTTCATCACATGGGTAGCAATCACTGTCATCACGTCATAGGTGCAGCGGATTTAAACTACGTGTATTTTGATATTTCCATAAAAATAAAACACTTCCGTTTTTCCATCCGTACCAACTTGAATATAATATTTTCACTACTGGGTTTATTCCATCTAAAAAGTGATTATTTCTTACTTCACTAGGTGGTTATTAGCGTTTTCAGTTGTGAGAAAACTTTTAATTCCCTCAGGTGAATCTAAGAACCAATTTCGTTTTGGTACATATCACATCTGAAATACACCGTAAATCTCATTAAACTTCCGTGGAACGTAAAGTTAAAATCATTTCCAATTCATCTGTCTCGTGGGAAACATTTTAACATTTTGTTTCTCAAGATTGGATCAAAATTAGGCAATGCATGAAGGGTTTTAATGAGTTAAAAGTAATAACGTTTCAATTCATTATGGGAACAATATTTTAGGATCATAAGATTCTTAACCTGAACGTACGTTGTTTAAGAATTAGGGATTGCAAACTCAGTCGCTATATTCTGGAAAATCATTATCAACATTATCAATAATTGTCAACAAGAAACTATAACTTCTATAAAACGCTGCAAAAGTTATCTTATTTGATAAGAGCATGTCCTCAACAATCTAGCAAGTACAGTTTTCGATCGAGGGGAATTCAAAACCCTACAATGCGCTCAAAGCCTGTCTCTTGAACCTTATAATCATGTTTTAATGAAACAGATTCACGTGTATGTCATTTTCGCGCAAACAAAACTTGTTTTGTCTGACATTTGATGTCCCCAAGGGACTCAGTCCACCAGCATCAGTTCCCTGTCATGTAACAATAAACTGTAACTATTGTAAGTTACACCTTATGTAAAGATCATTAAAATAAATTGTATTTCTTTCAACTGCTGTATCGTTTTCAATTTCGCCGTTCGTTGACGTGTGAAACTTTAAGCGTTAAATGTATCATCCTCTGAATCCGGTTGACTAATTCAACACAAGTGAGATAAGAGGATATGCACGTTGTAAATATGTAATCTGTCCCTGATGTAATTGATCTCTTTCGAATCATCAAAACTTCCGTTGTCTTTGAACACCTATAGTCATCTGGTTTTCTATAGTATAAGCGCTTTCAACTTTTACTAAAAGACATTGAAAGTTTCCAGGAACTATCCGGAAACTATGAAAGTTTACACCAAACTGGATGACATGTGAGCTATATTATCATTCCTCGCAATCTTCAAAAGACATTAAATTCCTTATTTACCATACCAAAACCATCGTTTGAAGATTTTCAATCCATTAATTCTTTAAAAATGTAACTCCATGCTGCTAATATATCATAGACACATATGCATACTTTCTCAGGGTAAAACGTGTACGCTGCCTCTCAGCCCTCTTACCCTGGGTTAAAATCCAACCGCGCGCTGTTACCTATGATTCAACCAATCAAAACGCTTTATCGAGACGGCGCTGTATAAGTTTTCCCCTGAGACTGGATGCGACATATGACATCAGAGAATCACTATTTCAAATTTGGTTTTAAAGCATTTCAATAGTGTGTGAAAAGTTCATGGTAATGTACCAAGTTACTGCCAAAGATGGAATGTGGTGAAAGAGCTAAAACCTAAACGAGACTCTGACTGTAAAATGCGATATAGCTTGCACAAGTACAACACAGCCTGTGACTTAAAAACCCAGGGAGGTTAGACACGCCATAATGTCAGTTTCTTTTCGTGTCGATGGTAAGGGTGACACTATAACAACTAGTTAATGCGTAGTAGGCGAGTTGGTTAGCTGTTGGTATAGTCAATGCTGACTCAGAGGGTGCGGGTTCGAATCCCGTAACGGACTCGACCCGAACAAGAATTTGTACTCCTGCAGATGGTGTGATCCCAGACGAAACACTATTATATAACAACTATCATTTTACTGCATTGCCTTACACTTACTGATTGTGGTAAAGTTAACGTATCATTCGTCTTCACATATTTGTAAAAAGACAACAACTTAGAAAATGTTCCCTATTTAATATTTATTCATCAGCTTAAGGTGGTACAAATGATCACGTGGCGAAGGGCTGCCGTCTGTCTTTCTGTCTGTGTGTCTGTACATGTCTAGAAGAGTGTATAGATCGATGTTGTTGAGGCCGGAAGTGAGGCGAAATGAAAACGAGGCTTACTGGGGGCATTTGGTATTTTCGAAATGAATATCACATTATAACATCCTAAGATGATTCCAACAAGTTAAAACAACTGTCTTTCACGCATCAATGTTGCAGAAAGTCTTTCAGATTTTTCAGCTTGCCTGCCGTCACTGTCTGAAACAAAGGACTCTGTTAGTTCAAACAAAAAACAAATAGTTTTAAGTATTTTGTAATCATTTGGGTACTGACTGACATTTGAGTATATAGCACAATGAATAGTTTGACAAAAGGACGCCATCACAGCCTTATATGATCAAAATAACTCAATGAGACAAAATTTGAACGCAGTCAAATATCTCTGATCAATAGTATTCGAGGATCAATCAAGTAAAAAATAAAAGAAATTATTTCAAGCAATGAAATGTAATTGTTGGAAATGTCTGCTCTGAAAGGTCACTCAACGTGGGGTAGTGACTGTTAATAACTTTTTAAGACAATAGAAGTTTTTTGTTTGATTACGAAGGATTAGACGTTTGAATTAAGTATATGAAAGCTGCCATTTTGGTTGAAAAATATTTTGAATCACGGTTAATGATAAGTTAAAACAATACTACAATAAGCCTTTTAAATGATGACATGTTTTAATGTTTTTGTAATATCCTTGCTGTATCCATTCTTCGTACAATCTTTTAATGTACACTTTCATTACAACAATATCTAAGCAGTTGATGAAAAGAATTTATCAATCGTAATCTCGTCGAATACCATGATTATCTCACCAAGTGAAGTAGAAATTCAATTTACACGAGTGGGGCTGGCATGAGTTTAAATATACACTTTTCTGCTTCACGAGTTAATATGTTATTGTTCCTTGATGTCACATGTCATTAGACCGGACAGATTTATGATATGTCATAAATGACGTTAACTGTAGGAATATAGTAGACGTATAGTAGACATATCTCATCGCTATCACGTTCATCTCATGACGTCATTATTTTATTTCATGACGTCATGATGATGATGTTATTTCATTCAAAATATCGATAAATTTTTTTACCTATTGATGATCAATTTCACTATTAACTTTTGACCTGGATACTAATTATTGTTGGAAATAATTAAACACAATCAGAAGCACCGTGAATGTAATTTCGCTGATATATCAGAATGTTTTACACTTTGTCCACTTTGAGCCACTTACACTGTCAATTTAAAAAGGTCACTACCGTATGTGAATAAATGTAACAAATACATGGTTGAAGCACATTCATTTGAACTTTCTTGTCTTAAATGGTCAATTTGAAATCAAAATTTCTAAAAACCGAACATCCTTTGGATTTCATCTCAATAAGGCTTTGACCATGCTGTTTCTAAAACCATCTTAATCGGAAATTCGCCAAATTATAACGTTTAAAATACACAAGAAAAGGATTTAGCTCTCTGTACCTTAACCGATCACTCAAAATGCAACTTCACTTTGCAAATGTAAATCTTAGCTGTAAAGTACAACAAACTGATTTTGGCAGACATTATCTTAAACCCGGCATTCTATATTCCGGTCTCGGTGGACTGATTACAATTTGAGATTGCAAAAGTCAACTTCCTACAGCGCAATTCAAAGCAATTTAAGGTGATTGCGATAGCTAATGCCAAGAAATGAATTACGCTTAAATGGAATCTGAAAATATCATAAAAAAGTCGGAATATAGCCTTTATAACTAAGAACCAAGGCGATCCTTTTGATAAACTATTTGTCATACCGCAATTGCTCACAGAAGAGCAGGGTGATGTAATGGTCTGTTATATAATATACTCCATGGAGTTCACTGATATTTCTTTGTGAATGAACATTTATGAGCCTGTTTCACAATATATATTTTTTCATGTGTGGTAATCTATAACTATGATCAAATAAAGCCAGAATAATGTTGTGAAAAGAGGAAGGGAAGCCAGCATTACACAGACAGAATTTCGATGTACATGGTTCACTTAGGAAAATTGTCAATTTACATGAACAGTTCATCTATTTTCTAGAGACTATCAGTCTAAATCAGCCAAAATAATTGAGAAAACAATGAATTCACAATTTTCTATGTTTGATTTAAAAATATGTTTTATTTGTGGATATTCGCAAATTGCGGTATTATTATCTTTCAATTTTCATATAAAAGGATGTTTATTATATTTATAAACACATAAAGTTGAAAAGAGTTTTCCATTCATGCAGAAAACTACCTTGAGGACAGTTGATCTTTCCTGTTGACATAAACAATTCATTTCGTTCTTGAGGACAGATGTCCTTTCAAGGGCAAGCATTATAACATGTTTATCTATGGAACATATTCAAAACATTACCTGTTCGTTATAGCCTATGGGCAAGCACATTGAATAAAATACACCATTGTGTGGTTTTCTGCTTATGTCTTCCCTCAGTCCCTTGCAGCATTCACTTCCGGTTTGGCAAATATTGACCACTTCTTCTTTCTCGTCCTCTCCTATGACCCACTCGCGTTTAAGTCCAATATCACAACATCCTTCGTTATCAGTGACCTGTGACCCGGATCGTCCCATCCGCGGAAATGCGAGATAACCCTGCAAATCATAACGTAGCGTTCTGTGAGGAGTTTATGGCATACTGGCATGCACAGCTGCCTTGCAACTCTACGTTGGTTTCCACATAACACTCTACCATTTTTGCATTACATCTTTACTTTGGTTTTTGTCTAAACTTCTGCTTTGCATTCCTCTAAAATCGATACTCTGGTTCTTTCTAAAATCTTTCTGAAATTTGTCTGAAATCTCTACTCTGGCATCCTGTGAAATCCACCTGTTTTCAAATTTAACGTTCAAACGAAATTGCTATTTTCGAATTGTCTGAATTATCTAATTCATTCCCTCGAATTATATTTGTACTCGTGAATGTACCTAACAAAGTTAAATAATTAAAGGAATTCATCACAAAATTTTCTGTTTTTCAAAAAGTTTTTTAGTTCTTTTTAATATATTCATTTGATTTAATCTGATAAACATTAAGGTCTAGTGAATGTAAGAAAAAGCACTTATATATAACATCGTCCTGGGTTCTTCTCAACCACATGGGATATCCATACAATTATTTTTAAGAAGTTATGTATAATTCTTAATGAACCGTTCTGTGTATGACATAAAAAGTTTCGAAATCAGAATAACCCTATGTTTTGTCGTTAACATCACCATCAGGTTGAAATGGCATGTGTTGTTTAAAAACGTCCAGATCATTCTTGCATATCAGTAAATAATCATACATGCCACCTGGCATACGACTGCATGTCAATAGAATTATTGTACAAGACACATGACATACGACTATACGTCAGTAAAATCATCATACATGACACATGAATATAATCATTGAGAATACAATTTTACTACATTACAGGGAGCAGCGTGTCTTTTTAACTGCAATCTTTAACAAGAAGAAAGTTAAACATTGATTTAAATGATTTAAAGTAACACATTTACCACACAATGACAAGTTTTGAGTATTATCAATGCCAAATAGTAACTCTCTATGAAGTATCTCGATAACAAATATAAGAGTACTATTATTAATCAATAAGCAAAACATACGAAATAGATTATTGTCTAGCAGTATTCTTTCATTAGGCATTTTAGAAAGTAACATGAATTTGTTTACATTCACATGTTGACAAGAGGAAGACATACAGTGAACATTCACATGGACAGTGGACGTGTTTTACGTACATGACATACACATTACTGACAAGAGACAGACATATTTGCACTGTAATATTTCTGCGGTAAACACATTATTTCCTTAAACAACAAACCTCGTTTAACTTCACAGTATGGGGTTTCTTATGAAAGGAAATGACGTTGTCACGTGTTCACCTGTGGTTAGTGAACATGCTGTAATGTGCAAAGAAATAAACCACCAATGTGAACTGAAAATATTGTATAACCAAGACCGTTTATATTAATAACACTCCGTTTTCATTAAGAAAGTAAATGAAATTCAAAGATAAAAGGTAATTAGCTATCACAAATAAAAATTAACAATTTACCCTAAGGATCCTATATCGTTAAATTAAATTTTTTTTGTTTGAAACGAAATGTGAAGGGAAGTCATCAAACCTTTGAAGTGATCTGGAAGTGATAAATCGTGTTTCTTAGGACGTCAGGCATTGTTTTAAGTCTTTACTTTTTTAATCAACTATTGAGATTATTTTCATGAAATAACATTTTCTAGCTTCAATATTTTAGATATGTGGAAAAGGAAGAAAGTAAATGATCACACATACAATATGCAGATACACATGGTATCGTTGTGTTTGCTGAGAACAAAACGATCTTCCTTGATGATACCATCTCTGACAAAGGGCATTACACAGATACCATAACTCAATCACATACTGGACTGTATCTGGCATTGCCCTTATCTAATGCCGGGATGATATCATGGTACAATGATCCAAAACTCTTCTGAAGTTGCGTTGTGATCACAAATTCTTGCCTACAAGCTGGTTTTGTGATCACACCTCCTCGGAAGTCAACTCGGTTTACGTGAATCACAACCGGATATTTGACTTCAATGCGCATGCGCAACCAATGCCCTACCGGTCGGGGTTGGGTCGGCATTCGTTTCCTAGGCATCGGAAACGGAAGTCCTTCTTTTGTTCGAACCTGTCGTTGCTGGAATTGAAATTAATGGCTGCACATGAATTGAATGACGAATTTCATAAACTTATAATTATAAAACTCGATATTACATGTTAAAGATAGAACTACTAAATATGTAGACGTAAGTTTTCTTGGTTATCTGTGTATAAGTATCTCATGTACATTTTGAACGATGAAATTATATACTAACTATATGCGTAGCACATTCCTTTTTCAAAATCGTTAACATAATGTATACTATCATTTTCAAGCAAAGTTGACCTGGTAGATTTAATTACACAGGGAGAAAGAATGGCGATAAGCACGATTCTTAGAAACGCAGATGTGTTTTGATGATAAAAAAACTTTAATATCATGTTACTTTTACCAAATTAGGAATTGAAAAATATAAATGTGCGAATGAATGAATTCGAATGTCTTTCAATCGATTCTTAAAAAAATCCCATTCTCAATTATCACAAACTTGAGAAGGTTACCAATTATAAAAACAATTTCACAGTTGCAATTGTTCTTATCTATTGTCAACTTGATAAACGTCGTTTCTAATACATCAACTTGATTCAACGTCAGACCACTGTCGCCGCAGCTGACCTCGATCTGAATATAATCTGACCTGAGGGAATGGGTCTCTACTGTTATGCTTTGCCATTCTCTTAGAAGACACTTGTGACTCCTCATGCTTAAACATACACTGGGCATTTGTTATAGAGTTAGATTGAGTCATTGTTTTATTTCTCACAAAAAAAAAGATCAATGAAAGTGATACTGAAGTAAATGTCTTTAATGAAAACGGTTATTTTCTTTATTCGCAATAACCTTATAAAACTATACTAGATCAGGTATCAAACGGTTATCTGGGAAGGAAAGCTATACTATCTTTACCTATTTATATACTAACACCATCTAAGATTTTTTTTAACATTCATACCTATTGTTTTCATTTCCAAATTGCGAATAACAGCACCTCATCTGAATAATAGGACTTTTATTTTACACAATTAAACCTGTGTGACGTTAATAGAAAGTTTTACTTAAAAAACAGGTGAAAAAGTTTGTATCTATGTGGTTATACCCTATTGAACCGTCTCCCTCTCTAACTCTCTTCTTTTGATCCACCGATGTAACCTTTTAGTTTATAAGTAAGTACCTGACACACCAAAAATGGCTCATATGTAGTGGGTTGTCATCCTTCCTGATAGATTCTAATAAAACATGGTTTCTAAATTTCAACTATAACTGACAATACCATTCCTTTGACGTATAAATGTCAATTAATGAAATTTCATGTTTTATAGTTATCTGATTACCATTAGCATTATCAAAACCTCGTTATATACAAGTGGAAAAATCCACGTGTCAGTTATTGATTTATCATAAGCTATTGAATTTTATTTAGATGATTTACACAAATAAAGACAACATCCAAAGACTAACTAGTGCCACTGCTCATTTGAGGTACCATGACTGAAAAACTCTTTCTAAGTTTAAAGATACCTATTAATGTCTATCACTCCCCCGTGGTAAATTTGTCACCACCCAACGTTCACAAGATGTGATAAACGTCATGTTCTATTACCTCTTATGTAGCTCATTACAAACGCATTTCAGACATAATCCTCGGTGATTCCCCCGAATTAACACCGTACAGCGATAACCATTGTCATTCAACTGGTGACAAACTTGTGGTCTAGTGCATGAGACGGGGCTATAGCATCATCCTGTATCCAATAGTCTATACCAGGAGTAATATTAGACCACTGAGTGATGCCACTAACCCAGATAAGTATGTGATGGGCAATATTACCGACGGCAGAACGGATCTAATGTCAATATATACACTGATAGAATAACTAGCTTGGTCAGCCGTGTTTATCTACTCAGAGGTTTCATACCATCTGCTTTTGGTGTGCCTGCCTTTATTCATACATATTCTGAATGCAAATTTTATGATTTAATTTCATCAACATTGAGTTGCTTATTTCTTAAAATTATGTATTTTATGAAAAAGCTAGTTATTCTCTCTGCTAGCCTTGCAAACGCCCTTCAAAATAAATGTTTCAAATATTCTTGGACATTGGAAAGGGGGTTTCTTTTGCTAAAAATGACGATTTTGGAATTTTTAAATGGCTTTCGGCTTTTGGTATAAATCCGGCGAATTCTTGGCGACTTTGTAAACTTGTCTCAATGTAGTATGGTTTGGTACATTGCTACATTTCAACTGTGTTGAAATGAATTTAGGTAATAAGAGTTTGGTAATAACGTTATCAATAATAAAATACTGTTAATTTGTTCTGAATAATAAAAAGTGATATATTTTTCAATTTAACTGCAATATCCTCCACGCGAAAATGATTCTTTCTGTTAAAAATCTGTTTTAATAATGGCTAAGTTCAAATTTGATTATTAAACAATACATATCGTACAAAAATATTATTACATAATCATTGACATCCCACAGTTGACCATATGTAAACTTCAAAAGGGAACAGGATAGACGCCTTCATGTACTTATTAGGTCTATGATTCATAGTAACATTAAACCATGATAAATACGGTTGAACAGAACCCAATCAGGGAATAGGAGGACAAATGAAAGACGATTTATCACATTATTTGTAATCAGTGTAACATTCGCTCCAATTAGGTCTCCACAAATCAAGCTTCAGGTTGACAAATCTTTCTTGCTCAATTAATTAAAGTCAATGTCACCACCTGGAAAAATCAATGTTATACAATTCCAGATAGTTTGATCCCAAATATAACAATGTTATAAGGGGTTTGGTATATTTTCTATATAGTTATTTATAACGTTTTGGTTTCTGTGTGGGGATATCTACTATCAAACTTCCATTCTTCGATGAAATAAAGCAGCTACAGTAGCGTAATTGTATATATACACGATTCTGTTGTATGAGTTTCCTGAGTACAATTACACTGCTTTAGCTGCATGAAATAAAGTCTCCTTCTCCCTCATGGGATGATAACAATATTTCAGACACAATTATGGTATGTTTGATAATTTTCAAAGAAAAACTAACAACATTACAACTAGACTTTATACGTTTGAGATTTTTAAAAATATTTCATTCAAGGGAAGTCAACTACATTTATGTTCGTGCAGTTTACTTCTAGGCGAAATTACAAAAATACATAAAGTATTCTTATTTCATATTCATTAATTGTAGGATCTATGCACAAAATTTCTTCCGCCATATACAGAAAAAAGTAAATGTTAATTATGGCAGGTGAAAGTTTGCTAAGGGCATGCCAATATCACCTTATAGTGTGGACATATCTACGGTGCTAAATCAAGAGAGGTCGTGTTTCCCATACGGATCTGTAAATTCATAAAACAAATGAAAATATGTGTTCCCAACAAAAGAAAGATTTCTACTATATCAGTCCCAACACGAACGTGAAACATGCACTAGAGTTCTGAGTGGTACAATATCATTTGTGTTTGATCGTGTTTTTTACATCTCGGGTTATATAGGAGCTGTAACCTTTGGGAGTGTTTATATTTCTTTTAAAAGTATATTCTTTCTATAAAGGCCTATTTTCTAAACCATTTTCATCAAATTATTTTTCAGTTAAGTCCCTTTTTCCATAATACTTCTTATCAAGTTCTTTCAATTTTGTCCAAATTAAAATAGAAATTTCATCAAAGTCAATCTTCATCAAATGATATGACTTTAACCTGCTTTCATGGTACGATTTGCTTCTGTCAAATGTAAACATGGGAACACTATTTGCAAGTTGTAACAAGAGTTGGTATCGTGAGAACAAGTTTGCAATGCCACCTAGACTATCATTAGCACTTAACATTTCACCAATGTTACCCAACGGAACAATTATCACATTAGTGGACGACCGGTATCCAACTACAAAGACGCTAACTGCCCAACCTTTACCAATCTCCCGTCTCAAAATCATAAATACAATTTGAGGACATTACGAATTATGTTTGTGACAAGATCTATCGTGTTTGTTTTTAGAGAAATGTATTCGAAATCTGGTTAACCTTTCGGTAAGAAATATCAAAAATGACTTTCATTTTTCATATCAACATCGTTGTTGCCAAGGGATACATGAGGCACATGTTGTACCCTGTTTGATAAGATATATCTCATGAATTATTTCTTGAGGATTTAACATCCTCAGCAGTTTACTTCCAAATGGACTTTCTATATATTAATATCATAATAAAGTCAATTGAATATTGTTCGTCATTTCGAAGTTTTTTCTAGCTTACTTCCGTAGTGGCCCTCTTAGACTGAAATATGGAATACTTGTAATAAGAAAACTAGATAGCATCAAAATGGTCACCTGGCACCGTTGGTTAATCAATGTAGATGAATCATGTGTGGCAAAATAGGACCTGCTGCAGGGCTAGACAACACTGTGCTTGGTTTCTACCTTGCTGCATCTGCAAGCATTTTCTTACATTTGGACATATGACTATCGGAAAATGATGTAGTCCAGTTTCTACAATAGATTTGAACGACAAATCCGGTGTTTTTTTAACACAATTATGACGTTGATGAAAATCGTTACCATTTAGTAAAGACACATCAACATTTCCCTTTCAACCAAATTCCTTTGGTGATGATATGTAATATAACTTTTTTATGTTAAAGGTAAGCAGCTATATCTTAATAACCAATTGCTGTATTGCTCGAAGGGCAAGAACAACTGGTATGACCACCAAATGCCAGCCAAGCAAATTGTTAACCAATCTTGCAGCAAGTCACGTATTACAAGGGAAGACGAGTTTGTGTTAAGGGGAAGTGTTATTTGAAAGGGCTTAGGTGGTTCAGGCATACCACGTTTCCCCCCATGGCAGGCCTTTCGTCTCGTCGACCTCTTGGAAAGGCATAAAAATTGCCGTTAAACAGACCTTTAAAACTCCAATGTGGGATCAAACCCACTGAGGTCTGTGAACACGAAATATTATGCATTCACATGAATTAAAATACAAATATAGAGGAGTAACATTGCTACATATACACTGGGATGGAGCATTTGCATTGTTGTTTTGTTTACTGAATACATACAAGTAAAGACATTTCATACAAGATCAAACATTGTTTTGTTTTCCATAAACTAAACTTGTCATCTGAAGATAATACAAACTATTGCCTTGAGATTCTTTGCATCTACAATTTTGTTATGATAAAAAACATATTCAAAAATAACATTTCTCGATATTTCATCATGTCAAACAAGTTAATTGATAAATTGAATTTCACTTTTTACTAAATGGTTTGTTCTTGCTTTATGTTATAAAACTGCCTAGGGTTTAAAAAAATAAGCGTCGCAAAAGGTTAACCAAACAATTATAAAATTATGACCTTCGGCAATCATGGAAAATAGTCTTTTATCAAAGTTGATATTGTTTCTTAGTGAAAAGGCGTTAACATCTTCAAATAGAAAATATTATATGAATAACACGACATCTACTAAGTTAGAAGATTTCATTTAACTCCCTTTGAAAAGCCGATAAGTTGAACATTTTGAACGAATGCTTATTTATTTCTTGAATTTCAAAGGTTTAATGTCGTACAGCGAGAAAATTATATTTAGATGACAGTTCGACTGAATCAAAATGTTTTTCATTGTTTTCCATCACCAGCATTTACTGTGAACTATTTAATGATATACCCAATAGTCAAACTAGAATACGAAGATACCATAAATCTTAAAGTACATAACAAATCAGTAGGTATCTCCGTAACATTTCAGTATCTCAATTAAGCCAACAGCATAATTAACCACTCCCGAAAACTCGAAATACCAATGAACTAACAATCTGCCTTACAATTAGTAAACCCAGCTTGACGTGAATGAGAACGATATTGTCTCTGTTAACGCAAACTGAAAGAACCATGGATTATTCAGAATCTAAAAGATATAGATTTGTATTTATGAACATTGTTATACGTTCTCCTAGGACACTTTTTATACTTACAGATCGGCCCATCCGCGGGAACGCCAGATAGTTCTGAAACATAGAAAATACGCGTAAAGGAAAAGTGTCAGCTTAGAAGAGGTGATATAACTTGTGTGTGATGGAATTTTGGTCTCGATGAGGTGGAATAACATGAGAAGAGGTAGGACGGGTTTAAAAGTGAGATAAAAGGTTAAGGGGTAAAATGAGATTTTTATGGGAGGTTGGAAATTATGGTGGAGAGAGGCGGAGTGAGTGGGGATTAGTTCAGTATGGGAGATTATGTAATTGATTTTAAATATTCAGTTCATTTATGCTATATTGGTAAGGTATAAAGGAGTGCAGTACATATTATGTTATTTATCAAATCGGAACATATTCAAAATATTGATTTAGGTGTCTTCTATAAGTAAATCTATTTCAAATCATTTTTGATTTGGCAAACAGTGATGCAAGATGCTCAATGCCAAAGAATGACAATTAATATAACACAGAAATATAATGGCTGTTTATTCATATTTAGTTGCAGTAAAACACCAAAGTAAACAATGCGTTGCACGGAGGCAAGGGATCAAGGTAATTGACAAAGCCCTATATCAAGTAAACTTTTTCTCTTAAAAATAGATACAACCCTATGTTGACATGATAGATAAAAGGGTCTTACTGTTTCTATTGTTTAATTAGTCACCATTTCTTAACGATAATTAGTTATAGTCAAAACTTATAGATCATTCGGTAAGAGATCTTCTTACCCAGCATATACCAGGGGTCGATATGTGGTATGAAAGGAAAAACAATAACATTGGGAAAATGCTTCGTTATCTTTTATACTATTGAATGATAGTATGACGCAAGATGATATTTCCGTCTTGCAAAATAAAGTCTACCTCGAGCTTCTAAGATCCTAGTATCTCATTCTAAAATTCTTTACTTATTCTTATTATAAAACATTAAAAATTAGAATAAAATTCTGATTTTCAGAGTTGACACTAAAATTCAATTATTCTAGGGTCATTATTTCTGATAGAGTCAGTGTGGTGACGAAGCTGCCTCCTTTGTGAAGAACTGACTAATGTGTGTATAATTGGGTCTCTGCTGTATGGTATTAACAAAGCAAATAGACATGCTGTACCCAGTATTGACATAAATCAACATGCATTTATCATTCCTCGAATCTTGTATTTTTCACGTTCTAACACTCCGGGGTTGTTAGTAAAATATGGGAATATTTGCCTTGATCTTTGAAAATAAAATCTAATAAATGTCTCTTTTAAGAGCTACGTACCATTTAGACAAACGTGGCTTTGATGTGATTTTGTATTGTTCTAATACGTTTATCAAAGTAAGGTTTTAAACCTGAAGCTTTAAGGTATAGAGAATACCTTTGGGTCTCCTCTGATATGAAGATAAACGCATTTTGATAAAAAGTTACAAAAGTTAGAAATCTGAGGCTTGTCCAGAAAGTAAAAAATCCGAGGCTTGTCTAGAAAGTTAAAAATCCTAGGCTTGTCTAGAAAGTAAGAAATCCTATGCTTGTCTAGAAAATGTTTGCTTTTGTCAATGACCGTTGGTGTATTTAATATCAGTAGAAAAGAGAGTAAGATTTCATGTATCATCTTTAAGCATTTCTCTTTACGCAACACTTAAAGGTACACTTCTGAAAACAGCACTGCAATGATATGTTTCCAATGTGACGATGCCATACAATTGAAACTTCATCATGTTAACATTCTTGACAACGAGTACGTTATCTGATTGGTAGGTCATTAATTCATAATGTGAAAGAATTGTGATGGCAATTTTTAAAAAACAGTTTTGTATAAAATTTCTTATAGTCTGCAGCGTGTGCCATTTCGCAGAGTATTGATATGAATAGAGATAAATTGACACTAAAAACATAATATTTCATATTAACAAGCGAATTTCAGTTGTTTACCTGTCGCTTTTCGATAATATAGAGGAACATGATAATATATCTTCTTCTTGTACATGTAATCTCATGCTTACAAAGATATCAAAGTTATGGGGACTTGTTGCAGAAACATACAGTTTGTTCTTTACTGAAATCTGGAAAAACACGCCTCACCATCCAAGTACGGTGTATGCTAAAAATGAAACAGATTCAATCTACTGATTCACCAGGGAGATTAACTTTCACTAAACTCGCTTTACAGAGAACTCTGGCTAAACTCCACACAGGCTTTGTCCAACATCCTCTGTATGGAGTTTGCACCCACCTGGGATTTATATCTAAATTATGATCGATTTGATAATGGACATCTAAAGGGAATTTCGGCCACGGAATATACAGAATCAAATTTACTGCAAGCCAAACATTATTTTCCAGGAACGTTCCAAGTTAAAAGCCTTCCAACAAGATATAGAAGCTTAACGCACACTGTAGTATTTCCTCAAACAGTCTGATGAAGGATTGTGATACACACAATCAACTCTGAAGCCGCTGACTGCCCATAGAGGTACCCTTGAAGCTGTGCTTTGAGCTTTAACACGCACCGTGCTTCACGGAATGTGACTTTGCATTAACGGTAGCGCCCTGATACTTCGGAAAGCTTTGTACATGTCGGAAAACAGCAACACTATTGAACAGAGCAAATCACCAAATGGTAAAATTTGTCCCCTGTGAGTGATTCTGCGATGAGTATTAAAAGTACTTTACCCTTACAATTCCGAATTTCACTTGGGATCAAAAAGGATGTTTGGAGAGTAAATGCCTAGTCCTACTTTTTCATTACAAATCTTGTATGAACTATGGGAAGATAAATATCAACCTCCACCCAAACAGGACCGCTAATTCCGTGTCTCAATTGCATCTTTCCGAGCAATTTTTCTGCTTCGATAACAGTCATTTCCTATAAAACCAAATAGTCCATTGATTATACTCCAATTAACAAATGCATACCATCACAAACATTAATATAGTCGAATATATATAAAATATTTATGGATATTAACAAAACGACAATTCATAGAAAAGAAAATTTCTCCTTTTTTAGGTTTATTGAGTTGGTAGAAATTAACTACTATATCCCTATAAAATTTTCTGACCCCTCCGTATATCTAAAGGCAGCGGGCAAGCCTTCATGTTAAATCTGACCCCATCAATTAACATCCCTGCATCTATAAACTATCCATCAAATCACTCGAGAAACACGTCAAGTCAACTCGATAATGAATCTCTTATAATTTGAGAAAAGTGCCACTTTCAATATTTCTGGTATGATTATCATTTGTGCTTGAAATTTGCTTTTTCTTGTATAAACTGCTTGTTTTTTGTGTGTGTTAGATTTGCAACTGTAGATCATGAAATGTGAAGTCCGTAAGATGAATTATCTCTTTGAATGAAATTGAATCATTATTATGATAAGCCATACATTAACTTTGATGTCCCATTTAAATGATCATATAATCTAATTCCGGAATATGGACAAAATCGAACAAGGGAAACTCAACCTGCAGCACATTCATATCAAACCATGTTGTTGGTGCCAACATGCCAAAAGAAAAATAGCACAACAAGGCCTTATCACTAGTCGCGCTCTCTCGGAAAGTGAAACAGTCGATAGAGGGACAGTTGCTGACGTGATTACATTATGTATTTACATTTTAAACCAAATGAATATGTTTCTCACGAATCACAGTTGGGAACAACTCCGTTAAAGTTTGAAAACAATTATACGAAATGCCCTTTATTAATGAAGATGATAAAATACAATAAGAATCAGTTAAACTTTGTGTCGTTTATCTCAACATTTTGTGATGTTGAAACAGAAAGCTTTTACAAATTCTGATATAAGTACATGTACCATTTATCTAAACTAAACTATTTTCTTAAGACTCAACTTCAACAAGTTAACTGGCACAGTTCCAAATAAAATGGTTTTCGCATGATTACAAATGTCATTTGTTTACACGCCAAACAATATTTTCCTTCACTTGAGTAGCTGTTAGAGATCCATGAATGAACAATCTTTTTCAATTCAAGAATGTTTTACGAGATTGTTTATTTTAGTGAGACGTGTCCGAAACGGTGCCTTCCCCGTAGAGTCGTGTACCGAATATAGCATTGTGTCATTCTGCTGAGATTCCCCGGCTCTTATCAATCAAAACCTAGCAAGGCATAACAGTGAATCGGCTCAACAGCCCCCTCGTTCACGTCCCCACATAGCAATTACTCCATGCAAGGACTTCAACTCTCGTTCACGCGAGACGTCTTTACCTCTCGTTCACGCGAGACTGTATCAGATGAGGCAAAATACAGCTACTTTATATGCCATTACAAATGCCTGGTTTCACAGATTTTAATCCCATAAGGGGCTCATTGGATTCAACAGGAGACTCTGGGAAGTTAAAGAGTTCTTGAACAGAAAATTGTGAGCATTTTATTAAACCACTGGTTAAAAAATATAATATAACATTACTTGTAATGTTGAACAATGCTGTAAAAAAAATTTGAATGAAACTTGAAGTTGTGAAGATTATCTTTAAACGTCTACGCTTTCAGTAGAAAACTTGCCCCTCTTTCCAAGACGCTAACTTGAAAATATTATGCATTTTAAGAAAGATTCTTCTGTTATGTTAAAATGTTTAACTTTTTATAATTACTCGTGATACATTAAACAATTTCTGAAAAAAACGAGCATTATTAAACAAGATGATGGTTATAGCGGATGATAAATCAAAATCCTTGAGCATAGTAACCCTGATAATATCTTGCTTAAACGTAAATAAATCCCGTTAGGAAATAAATATCTTACGTCATGGGAACTATTATATTATCTTGTACATAACTACGCGGGATAGCAGTCTCAAGCTTGAATATACAGTAGCTATTCTTCAATAATGACCTGTAGTTCTGTCGACTAAAGACCTATCTCTCTAGACTTATAATTAGTCAAGGCACAGAGACGAAGGGCAAACCCATAAAGTTGAAAATTGATACCGCGTGACATATTGTAACACTTGGTTAGTTTTCGACTTAATGTTAATTTCCTTCCATTAATTCTGCCATCAGCGAGCTGCATTCCGTTGAACGCTCTCCTGGGAGTGTAGTACTCTGCCCTGCAATTTCACCACGGTTACCCTTTGTTAACCATTATAACGGCTTGCCGGTACGTCCGAATCCTCTTCTGTTGGAACTGGTTCTTGCATTCATCAATCCTAATTCTGATTGGTCAACACTTTCAGGGTTTAGGTCACGTGTCCCAGAGGAGTATTATTATAGATGTAGGCGTATCGTCTTTCTTCCTTCTTTTCATGGTCATATCACGTCACTTGCTGAATTCTGTAATACCCATTTACAAGTGCATTTCTCTTCCTTTGGGACTGTGGAACTGCATAGCATATTTGAATGATTTGCAAGAAAGTTTCTGGCTTATGGTTTTGCCACTTAAGAGCTATTCGCAATCCCAAATTATGAACATTAATCAAGATTTTTCTTGAGACCAGTGATCTACCAAAAGGTTTCATGTAACAGGAAATAAAAAAAAGCAAAATTCCAAATTTCACGCAATAAAAGTTGTATACTTTCTTTTAGTTCATAAAGAAAGGTTAATATTTTCTTCACTATATAAATTGAGTTTGTTTGCAAATTCTAAGGAAAAGGGCGACAAGTTAAAACTATGCAAAATAGGAATAAATTGATAGATCATACAATGTAACAGAAATTTTATTTCGAAACGTATATCACGGCATTAATCCGTTTAATGTAGTTAAGCCTCAACGAGGGATGTTGTCTGGGTCTTGACTAGTATTGCTATATGACAAGCTCATGGATGTGATAGACTTTTACAAGGGCGATACCTCTTTACTTATATATTCTTATACAAATGTATATGCTTGAAAAATCTGTAGGCTTAATGAACATCAAAAAATATATAGTTTATGAGTTTATATACCATAACTCCAGCCCTCCTTGCGCAGCTCTAGAACAGTATACAGGATTTGCTTCGGTCTTGAAAACTAATGAATTAAGATGAATTTGAAAATATAATAATACTTCCTTAAATTATCGATTTTCTATTTCGAAATTATTTGCATGTCATGAAGTGTTTACATTAAATCTGACTCGTGTTTCTAAACTGCTTTGCTATGTCGAAACGTTAGATTAATCATGGCGGTGTGTTGACCCAATCAGAGCTCCAGTCCTACCTTGCTACAAATGTAACATGTAACATAAATGATGGGGTATTTGTCATCAATGAACGACTGAGCGGCTCGTGACTATTTGTTGAGTGGTTGTAACTGGGCCTGAAAACAGACATTGCGTGCTCGGCAGCGTGAAATTGTCTGAGAATATTTCTGTTACTTAGTTTGAATTGGAAAGTTACATTGAGTACAGGGAGGGTCAGTCCTTTCTAACATTAATTATTGTTCAAAACTTTCAATTTATCTTTTAATTATAGCAGAAATGAGTTGATAGGGCTTTTGTCAAGATGACAGTGCATAACAGTGCAAGCAAAAGACAATTGTGTTATACAAATCAAAACTTAAAGTTTATTGGCCATTGCAAGACTGCTTTAAACGTAGCTCGGTTGATGATAACGATGTTTCTTTTCTTCGTTGATTTTGTATCATTTATCACATAAGAACACAGTTTGTATAAGAATACAACAGCACGTGAAGGCAGAGTTTAATTACAGGCATCTATTACTGAAAAGGGCCAATTGTGTTGTTAACTCAGGTCTATCAATACAAAGTCACTACCCCAAGCTACAAGATCCATGTAGATGGCTGATTGGTCAATTTTCTACTGAGTTTCTGCGAGTAATGACAACCAAGAAGTGCTTCCCATCCAGGCTGTGGACCGATCATGATTTAACACCAGAACTCCCCATTATAGGGAGTTCATTAAACACTGATATCGCCCTGCTCAAGACGGGCACCGGTGTAAGACATCACCCTGCATGACGTCCTAGAATTACTGAGCCTTTCTGGAGTAAACCTTTCTGACAAGAGCCGATTGGTCTGCTTTTGAGCTGACGTTGTTGTGAGGCCATTTAAATGTTACAGTTGAGTCTTTGTAATAATGGGAGTGTTAAATTGAATATTGATGCGTACAAACTTTGCGTTGTTTCCCAATTTATATAGGTTACTTTAAAAAAGAATGATATAACTTAAACTGACAAACTGTTGCATGAAAATACTTTTGCAGAGAGAAAGTCAGTTTAACCAAAACCGCTACACGACTTCTTATTGCTAGACAAGTTCGATTCTAATTAGAAACTGACATTGTATCAAAACATATTAAGTGTATATACTGATATATACAAATCAAAATTGGTTTGTAATTTTACGTATTCTATAATTGAAAGAGAGTGTAATTTAAATCTCTGCGTTTTTATTGTGTACATTTATCAATAAAATAGGACGAATTACAAAACGTGCCGCAATTTGGTAACGTAAACAATTATCGCTAGTTAATTGAAACAAGACAGAAAACCAAAGACACCTGCTACGCGCCCAAATCAGTCCTAATTGATTCAAGATAAACTAATTGGTACTACCGTTAGCATTCTTAATATAAACATGACTGTTGCTTATTCATTTTCCCTATCAAAGGTCTCTTGATAGAAAGTGGCATTTCTGTAAGCTCATTTACACGATAACTTGAAGTTTACAAATAATACATTTATTGGTAATATAGCAATTAAAACATTCTCAAATTTAAATAATTGTATGAACTTATTGTGTCCTTAACCTTTTATTACGAGAATTTTTTCTTAAATGTCGTCTTAGTGATAACTGGAGCCTGGTATTTGGCATAACTATCATGTTTATATTAACAAAAGGTTAATCAATGTATGCCTTTAATATTTACATCTTCTTTTCAAATTTGTCACCTCAGTAAATATCCATGGCACACCAACATTAGTGTTTGGTGCGGAACCTTTGTCACAAGTCATCGATATCAATGACATCAATTATGTATGTTACCTTAGTTCAGATATACGAGTCTATTCATGTGCTTCCATTCACCTGTCAAAACCAATAACACGTGGCCATGTTTATTAGTATTAGTCACGGATGACTGGATGGGAGGCAAATAGTAATCGATTAGGAATTGGTCAGCATTGGCCACAACGAAAATGGCCGAACATTAGATTGTTTTAACTTTAACATAATACTTTTACTTCTTGCAAGATAAAACACAGGTAGGTATAACAAGGATCAAAACATAAGACACTTTGTAAAACTTTCAGAGTTATTTTGGCATTTACATTATGTCAAGGTAGATATATGATATCACACAGGTGATTATGATTAATGAACAAAATACAATAAGATCGTGAAAGATAAAAACATAAGACACGTTGGCACATACATTATGTCAAAGGGAGGTATGGAATAAAACAGATTATCGACACAAGAGCTTTGTGTACTTCCAAAACATTTTTCGAAATCTGACACTTTAAGTGTCCTTTTATTCTCTGAATGCGTTCAGTCTTTAGGTATTGCTACCCTTACTTAAGGCAAATGGATCTCTCACAGAAATACACGTGTTACCAATTGACAGATAATTGTGTCCTCAATAATGGTTTCTTAAAATACGTATACAGTCCATGATTCGAAATTATTACAAATTATTTACACTAAAATGGTCGCTTGTATTTTTCGCTTGATTCATGTCATCTTATTCTACGACGTCTGAGAAGGTTCTTCCCCCATGAACTATAAAAAAAATGAATATTCAAAACGTACCATGAATGTTACAATGAAATAGTATAAAAAAGAGTGTTTGTCCTTACACCAGGGTAATAATGCGTGTGGCGTTTTAAGCATGCCCATTTGTGGTGTACGTGGAGTGCAGCGCAATATAAGTATCCTCATTATTATTATTATTAATATTATAATTATGAATAATCATCTTTGTTTTAAAGAGCCACTCCGTAAGTTGTTGGAGTCATATATGCTAAACTCACTCAATGATGTCATTTGATTTCGAAGTATAGACTGTTACCAAAAACACACATTTTAAAGCTAATTTGTTTTGAACAGTGACCATATGAAGGTAGAACGTCGCAATTATGATCGAAAACTGGACTGTGGGGCGCGTCAAATCGTCCAACGTAATTTTAGAGACCTATCTAAAACAGCCAGCAGGGCAGTTAGGAGTTGATTGCGTTTGTTAGGTAATATAACTAGTATCCATGTATATTGGCTGTTATTAGATTTTCATGGAAAATCAGTATTTGTCATATATGTGTCTTTTGGACGTGAAAAGCTAAGATGTTTTGATTTTATATCACCACATATGAAATTTAGGTTCGTATCAAAGGTAAATATTATGTAAAGTCACGGAGTGGATCTTTAATGGAGAGATCTAAGGCCTACTTGTAAATCATTTTCGCTTACATCGGCTAAAGTGTCAACAGTCATATGGCTAAATTGAAAAAAGGAAATAACGACACTCGAAAGGGCTTTACTTAACTCGTGCAAAATGACGTTTAACTCTCGCTCTCGCTCGAATAATACAACAGATTCACTTCGTAAAAGTCATATGACAACTTTCCAGGAAAAAATCTTGATTCCAACCTTTGAAAATGTCATCATCCAATATACATACATCGAATTAGAGACTCTGATAGATTGAATTGTCGATCAAAGTATCAACACAGTTCAAAATCCATGGTTACACCCATCTGTAGGTCAATTCATTATTTGTACTGGAATAGATCTAAGCAAATCCAATTTAGTCCCCGTTATCATATGTTAGAAAATTCAATCATTAACGTTATTGTTTCTCTTCTTCGTTCAGCCGAAAGTATTTACACGAACTTGTGCCATATCTACTACGCCCTTCATCAAATTGATTACTATTATTGTTATACTTATTGTGGTAGTCGTGCCAGCTCGGGGGAAAATAAAATCACATTTTGGCATCATACACCGCAGCATGATACGCAATAGAAACAGTATAACACTGACTAAATACACAAGGGCACTGGTCCTTTTTCCAATTAAGATAAACCACACATGTCGACTATCAACGACATATGGGAGAAGGCGCTGGGACCGCCATCAATTAATAAACTTTCCAAATCACTGTTGCGTAAATTCCTCAATTACCGCGAAGCACAATAGTTTGATTGTCGGAAATTGCTATGGAAGGGTATAAAGCCACATTTCACGTGGACATTTCATTCGACGTATAAACTGTAGCTCCATTATGATGGAGGTCGAATATGAAGTTTTATTCCACTGCGCAATGTTTCAAAAGCAAGTTTAAACAGTGTTTTCCTATTGACTTATGCAAGGAACTTTGTATTTTTACAGAATACATCACCACATTTCTATTTGAAAGATGGCATTGTTCCTTATAACTGCTACATTATTTGATTTCGATTAAGAATTCAACATTGATATGTTGCAAAATGTTTAAATGAATGAAGAACTATTCCAACAAGATTTATGAAGGTCTAATCATGATGTTAGGTTCAGAACAGGTTCCATTTCTGCTCCAAATGAACATATCAAGTTCACCAAAAACCTGAATATCTAGCTTATCATTAGCATGGTGCGTTTAAGAAAAGTACACATATCTCAACAATATACGTGATAAATCCTACATTATTCATCATATGGTGAAATATCCTAGAAACTTATAATGTGACACTAATCTATTTCGAAATGATGCATAAATGATTAAGAAAACGGTAATACTATTATTCCTTACAACAGTGCCATTTTTTATAATCTGATAAACTTTTTACACTAAAGCGGTTTATCTAATCTAGTCTTCTTTTATTACGTACGCATTATGCAATATAAGAGAAGAAATAACGATGTATTTAAGTCGACGTGCTATATTCAAACATCTTTTAATATAAAATACAATTACAACGCGAAACTATGTCAATATCGTGGAATTATCATCAAGTCTTATCTTGCGAACATGAAACAGTGATGTTCATAAGTTCATTATCACCTATCAGTTAATGGATACTGTCATAATGAACTTATCTTTTTAATAGATACTTTTCTTTACAACTTTCTGAAACAATATCTGGAACGTTGTCATAACCAATAAAGGTTTTGAAGACTTGGTAATGGCGTCTTCGCCTTCGCAGGGAGATGTAGGTCATTCTTGCCACGTAGAATAACGACTTACAAACCACACAATATCATATTTGTATTGTTATACAACTTACTACGCGTGATCCTCAATTATACAACCTCATAATTCATATGTTAAGGTCAAGCAAAATGCCTAGTCTAAGAATAAGACTCTGAAATGAAAAATGCATCAGTCAATCGAAAATTAAAAAATATTAAATGAAAATGAAAAGGAGAGTGAAATTGTTTCAATCAAGCTGTAAAGTCTTTTTATAGACTTGCTTAGGCTTTTACAGGGTCTGGCCTACAGACTACAAAATGCCCCATGGTCACATTACGGAATAGGCAAGTACAACTTGAGGCATGGTTACTATACAACAATCAGAAAGCTTGGAAACATCCACTTTAAATCTTTTATAATTTTCGGATTACAATTTTACCACTGCGACCAATGAGGACATCAAAAACGTATAGGTAGCTTGAACCATATAAGGTAGATGTAGGTGAAGACAGAACATTAAATCATGGCATCCAAGGGCAACTTATTAACATTGGCAACAGAGTGAATGAAATTTAGTGAGATTGCGTTCTTTGTATAATGCAAATGTATAGATTACCTATAAAAAAAACATTTTAATAATCTATTTATCTGTATTTCGTATCATATTAATGTTTGATAAGAACAATAACACTAAAGACTAGTTATTTAGAGATAATTGTATATTTGAAAAGCAACAATGCAAATATATTCAAGAATGCAACTAATATGTAAAATACATGAAAATATATGCAGGATCTTTCTCGTGGGTGTTGATTTATACGTTTAGCCTAGCTTAACCTTCTCCTGCGACGCAGACTAAGCGACTGGTAGTCTGCAATACTGAGTTGATCTCGTTGGATGATATCTATCTTATCCCCAATTAACCATTCCCCGAGCCAGCTGAGGCTTACCTCACTGAAATCATCTGGTCAAATCAGTTCAGATTGTCCCTTCATTACAATAACACCTACGAGCAGGTGACCATGATCAATTGACATTACAATTCACGTGTATTTGCTAACGAGATTTCACGAGATTATGATCGAGATTTCACGAGATAACGATCGAGATTTCACGAGATAGTGATTGAGATTCCATGTGGTAACGACCATGTCTGACCTGAACCGAAGGCAGATAATGGCGTCCACTATGGCATCCATTTCTGATGGTAAAGGCATCAGAGTTTATAGATCACTGAAGAAGGTCACTTCCCGAGTAGTAACTTCATTGTTCTGATGTTTACAGGAGAGAGTGAATGTAAACAGACAAATCGTTAAGCGAATTAACGCTAACCAGATGCCCATTACACACAACGTAAATCTATACTCATAATCGGTCAAACATAAATTTACTTTTTTAGGCCGAGAAAAATTTGTTCTGACACATATCTTTTCAAGTCTATTCTCTAACATGCATTTTGAACAACATGTGTTGAGATAATAAAATATCAATCTTACATTCAAATACCGAATAGCTGATTCAATGAACAAATAAGATATATAACGATTTTCTGTCTTGAACAACGAAACAAGACTTCATAAATTAAGTTTACGAACAAGGGACTTACACATTTACCATAAATGTTTTCAGCAGGAGCTTTATATTCGTTTTCCGTTCTCTTGTTTAGTTTTTTTTTTTAAAATGAGTAAAGCTCATAGTCACTCTCTGCGTGCTTCGTTTAGTTTAAAAAACAATAGTTAATCGTATTGTCACTCTGTGAGTGCCTTGTTCACTTGAACAAAAAACCACAAATGTGATATATATTAGATTTTACGAATATTCTGAACAAGTTGTAAAATCCTTTTCTATTTCTGAACTCTATAACATTTGCCCCAAATTCATGTTTTCCCCATGTTCTTGTCATTTTATAGAGGTCTAAAGTAAACTATTTTCTAACCTTTACGACGTTTTCGAAGTTCAGGACTTACTTTCTTCGACGGTAATGTGAGTTACCGGGACTTCTCTCGGTGAAACGAACATGTTTATCATTTAAAAGAAGAGAACGCTTTCATATTTGTCTTCATTAGGAATAACCGTACAAGATGTATAAAACAAATGACAGCTCGGTTTCTGCTTGACAAATAGAGAATAGATTGTTTGTCATTCACTGAAACATGACTCAATGGTACCAGTGCTAGGATGTTGTCATGTATTATAATAGAGAAAACAACGTCTGTGATGTATACCTTTGTCTGGCAGCTCCAACATTTATTAAGCTAAAAAGCACTGTTGCTAATTTTGCAGTAGCTTATCGTGTTAATGTGGGTGTTACATATTTCATACTGGAAACTAGCCGTTATGGAAAGGTGAGAAAAGGTTTAACAACAATAACAAAGTTATTTCGCATATGCAGAGAGGGATTTGATGAAGTAATTGGCCCTCTGAATTTCCAAAGCATTTCATCGCTCATTAAATGGAATATTTCCCGACAGGTAATGTTTTTGTCTTCAAATATTGTAACCATGGCGACCGTATGTCGCATACGCATGCGAATCTAGCCCTCGTGAACCAGAGATGAGAAACTTTGTTTAAGGATATATTGATAAATTTTCTCCTTTGAAAGTCCAAATTGAATAAGGGGCTCCGTTAAAAGCCAATCTTTGATAAAAGCTCTGTTGACCGAAAGACGATAGGATATTCATTGCCACGTCCACAGCACATAAACATCAAATTGTTTAGTTGATGACCGAATAAACAAGGCAAATTTCTTCGACAAAGTTATAACTTAAACAACATCATTGTCTCTTCTGTGCTGGAACTGTCAGACGATTAAATCATTTCTTTGACAGAACACGTTTCATTCAAGTAATGGACGCTAACTTGCAGAAACTGGATTACTCACCTGCCACCATGCTTGTTCAGCTTGAGTTCCACGGTAAATGTAGCGACTAATTTGACAATTTTATTTTCACACCATTGGATAATTGAAGTGGTATATCTTTAGAACAGATGAGCTTAATGTGTCTTGACCTCTTACTTTATTTTCAGAATGAAGCTTCGAAAGAAACACCACATTCTCTGATCTACGGGAGAGGGAAATTAGGGATTATATCCTGTTGATTCGGAGAATTGTAGCTATTGATATAGGCCGTTAATGTAAATGGATCAAGGAAATTAAAATTGGTTTGATCTCAGGAGCTTTTTGACAAAACTCACTCTTTTTATATGTTTTATAAATATTATTTTCTCATAGAAGAAAACGGAACATTAGTGTTAAGGGTGCTGACAAAATGACCTTTCACTTGTACTTCCCCTCATGCTCACCAAAAGGACGAGCGTATCTTATTTTATAAGAAAAGTGGGAGAAATAGTTTCTCCTCAAAACAGTCAAGGAGCTTTGAAGCTTTGTACTGACGCTACCATAGTCATTCTGCAAAGAATTTTGCATTGCTACGATCGAACAGTTCATAGAAATTGTTCCTACATGAGTAGACGATAATAGTTTGAAATATTTCAAATGTTCAAACAATCTTACACCAAAAGTGTGAATCGAAATATATTCCTGAAAAGGAAAAACCCTTGTCCTGTTCTTGAATTGGATTTTTCATCGCAGTAAATGTGGTTTTATTCGTGTATTAAGACAGTGTAACTTCTGGAATTCGTAACCAGATCATTCAGGATCTGGAATATGTCACTGACACTGTGGATAAAGTCATAACTTCTCACTTATCATCATTTGCAGACCACTGTAGTAGGAATATGTCCCTGAGGCGTATATTTCATCATTCCTTTGGGCCTTCAATTATATCCTATTAAGGCTAGAACACATGGTTTCCATAATAATACATATATAATACATATCTTTTCTATATTCATACTACTTTATAATTCTTTCGGGGAATTTTAAGTGGAATTACAGCATTATTGTGAAGACAACACCTTCGTTTTATTAAACAAAAATACTTTTCGAAGTTGATTATTGTTAAATGCTGATATTTTTTATTAATAAAAACATAACAAACATATTTCATGGAGTTTCAGTATTCGTTTAAGACCATGGTTAAGGTCATGATTATATGTCCTTGTCATACGTGACATTGTCTAAACGAAAAAAGACCGCCCATTCATAATTTAACCATCCTTCAAACTTAAATATTTCAACTGTAACTTGTTTCTTTGTAGACAAATTGTTAAATGAAGCTATTTTGAGAGGTTCAAATTTGGCCACACCTGTTAGTTTTTCACGAGTTTACATTAAGTGTTTTAAGATATAACATTACTTAAACGTGGTGTATTTCTAATCAATGCATGATTGCAACATGAAGCAAACGATGATCGATTAGTAACAATGAGTATCATTTATTTCGATATCATGAGTCCATGATCTTTATATTGATAACGTATTAGCATTTAATCTATGTTCTCTATGAGTGTTTTGTTTGTTCAAGGTGAAGAAACATTACCATCGTTTAAAAACGTTTATTTCAATGTAGCGAAACGCTTAAATGAGTTACCGAATTCACGTCTTTTGTTGCTTTTCTGCATGCATGATTCTTTTCTTACACAAAATTTGAAAAAAAATAACTTGGTAAAGGGGATTTCGCGTTGAAAGTTTTCTCGAGATTGCTAGGTTTTTACATTCAAGTCATAATGTATGCATGCTTTTAGTATATGAGTTTGTTATTTTCATGTATATAGATGTCTTGAAACAACTGCTCGTTAGGGTTGATTTCTACATTTACGTCACTCAGTAAATCCATTTAAATTAAAAAGAGCATTTTATTTTTGTAATTATATATCAATTCCATTTATTTGTTGAAACGATTCACATGAAAATAATTTTATCATTAAATGAATAACCTCTTAAAAGTGGTATAGTATTCAATCATACGTAATTTTTTTCTGTAAATCGAAAAGTCATATCTTCAGTTACCCCGACATTGTTCACAATGTCACTGTATCAAACCCAACTCTAACAGAATCCAGTTCTTTAATGGACATTCCCTGATGGAAGGATACGGGGACACATTTCCTAACGTTTGCTTATCATTTACTCTTAATGCTGGCTTTCGTATTGGGGGATGTGTTTCCTCCACGTTACCGGCTCCCCTTCAACGGGGAATCAGCTCATTGTTAACTTGGAATTCAGTATCAATTTGGTTGGATTCTATGTGAGTCTTTGTATGCTGACGGTGAGCTTCACACACAAGCTAGGGACTCCTA
Organism: Phorcus lineatus; assembly: GCA_921293015.1. NCBI lineage: Eukaryota > Metazoa > Mollusca > Gastropoda > Trochida > Trochidae > Phorcus > Phorcus lineatus. The sequence goes on from OV121094.1 coordinate 34,706,635, forward strand.
CACTATGGGTTCCTCCTTCACGCTCTCAATGTGCTTGCTGTGGAGTGACATTAAAGGGAACGCGTATTCACATGTTGACAATTGTCAGAGGCGATAACCTATATAGCGTGAAGATGATTTAATCAATGAAATTACCCCTGCAAAACATACAGACAATATTTATAATAACAATAGTTACATATTGATAATATATTTGCCATATATTCAATAAACAAGAGTAAGTAATAACATTTTTACTTTATTACCATCCAACCAGTAAAAACCCAATCGTTATCAATAAATTATACTCCAGAGTTCATATATTTTACACATCAGGGATGAATGTCGTAAGATTCGGTGATATGACTATTACCAATAGAAGAGTAAGAGATAAATATATATATATCTTCCAGCCTATTTGACAAACAAACTCACAACATACGAAACCTCGCGTATTCTACGATCCTCTCGTGAAAATCTTCTCCGGATCCCCAAGTACAACCTGAAAACAGCTGGAGGACGATCCTTTAGCCATGTAGACCCTACTCTATGGAACTCTCTTCCCTGCTCTCTAAGGAGCACACCAACACATAAACAGTTCAAACGCAATCTTAAATCTCATCTCTATAAACAAGCATTTCCATAAACTTTTCACGTCCTATTCCCAATTGTGTGGTTCTCCTTCCATAGCGCATTGAGTCTGTATTATGGAGAAATGCGCTCTATAAGTACTATTTTTATTAATATTATTATTATTATTAATATCAAATACGTCTGTTCCTCTTGCAAGATGACGTGCTTCATGACCATGGTAAAGTTTCTTTCTCATGTTCAGAAAGATACGTTTGAAATAACATGCTGTCCTCATATGTCATCATACTGTCTTGAACAATACTAACATTAAGATTCCTTGCTTGTCCAAATGCTTAAAGTCCAAAATGCTTAACTTATTATGGCGTCCTTCACATTTGACTCATCCGTACCAAACATACGTAAACATATTTTTTCTATATTATATATTCGGTCTAAAGAAAACGTTATGCTTCTATCAAATAATCAGCATTCTGCCATTAAACTCAGCAGTGTTAACTTCACAAAGAACACTGTACTGGAATTCTTTTGAAACCTCGATTAATATATACTTTTCTAGAGTCACAAATATTCGATGCACGATCTGTAATCTTCTTTGAATGATGATCATTTCATGTATTCGGTTTTTAATCAATAAATTTTAATATTCAGTCGTCACTGTCTTTTCAATTATGTATAGTTAATGATAATTTTCCAAGTGCACAATACTGTTAAACCATTTATATCATCAATATATATTATCTAGATCTTTAACCCACTTTGAAACCTTGTGGAGAAGACGAACCTATGTCATTAGACCATTACACCCTCTCATTACATTTATAGAGACAGTCATATAGAAATGGATAACCTGATGTCTGGACAAGTTGTATTCAAACTAACTGTTAAGTAAGATTTAAACATCTACAATCTGGACTAAAATTTTATGTAAACCTCCTTGCTTGACTTTCTTCCAGTAAGGTTTAAAGTCTTATTTTACTTTTATTTAAAGGAATTTCACGAAAATAAATACAGGTGTTAATGAAAGCAAGGCAAACTCTTTTTAACAATTGAAAGGTTTCTAAAAGGACGTTAAGTGTTAAGTTAAACTACAAATGGCTTTAAAGATTCTCACCAATAAAATGGCAACAGAAAGTTTTTCCCTGAATGTGGACTCCTTCTTCAACGACTACGGACAGCTATATTTTGCATAAACTAATGTATAATGAGCACGATTTGATCAAAAAGAACATCCAAAAGAGTGCTGCTGTTTACGGACGTCTATCAGCCCAGTGAATGTGGACACCAAACAATGAAAATTAATAGCATTTTGATTTGTTTTCAACATAAATCTAATCCTGGTCACTCATCATTTAAAATAAGACCAATTCCATTAAAGTTATAATTTTTTTGTCACGGAGAATGCAAAGCCTAGATAATGAATGTTTCATATAATATCTTGTAAGCAGGCGAAGAATTCATAGGTGATGTTCAAATGTCCTAAGATTCGATGTCTGTCTAAGGTACTGAAAGAACAAATATGTTCCATCGGTTGATGATCCCTTTATCACCGTGTCCATTTACATTGATATGTTTATAGATCATAGTTGTGTTTCTATATTAAGAAGTTCCAAATCGATTTGATGGAATTTTAATTTTAATAGCATTGTCAGAAACTAGATTTGAAAACTTCATCGACAAGCTGTTTCAGACGAAATGGAAACTTTAGGTTTGACGATATGGAAACTTTACTTTGACGAAATGGAAACTATAGGCTTGACCGGAAACATTCATAGCTGAAATCTTCGTTTGAGCTAATGACTTCACTTTTCATTCAATTTGAATTGGAGGACCCACTATGATTTGAAATGAGACGTTCCTCAGGATCAAAAGTAGCACTTATTGAGACTCTCCGTAATGTTATTTTAATTAATTCTTTCAATTAAATTTTATCATTTTAGCATTTTAGCATATATCAGATATAACTTTTAAGAAGATAGGCTTTGTTTGATGATTTGATATCCTCTGTCAAAGATCATTAGCAACATTAAAATAGGTAATCGTACTGCATTACATACTAAGAAGACCAAATAAATAAGTTTTTATCATATGTCATATATACACGAATAAGGTAATAACACTTTGAAATTATTTTACTACGCTCCGCTTCAAAGCCTAAGTGTAACTGAACTTACATCGAATCATTTATTTCATAGATCATTGATGTAACTCGAAACTTAAAAAAGGATCGTAAATAATTGATAAACTTCAATCACGGCTTACTGATGAACGCAAAAGGTTGCGCTGTAATGCCAGACATGATAACATCAATGGATTCAGACATATCATTACATCGGATTTTCTATACTCTGTGGTACAATAACAATGCTTTTAGCAACATATCCCAAACCTACAGGGAAAACACAAGAAATGTTCAAAAGACCTTTCTGGTATGTTTTCAAAATTTTACGGAGCATTATCAATGATTGCGTTATTTCAATATTTTACGTTTACAAGTTAATCATTAATGACAACCATACCTGTTATAGGAAGACATAAGACAAGAAACTTATGTTAAAAGTTATGTTCAAGTTTCCGAAATAAAATCTTTCCCTTGGATATCGAAATTTTTTTGAGTTACTGCTGTTATTACAACTGCAAATATGTTCCGTATAACTGAAAATACTTGCTGAAATTAATTATGAGATAATTTTGAGTACGATCTTGGTATTGAAAAGTTAATTTGTAAAAGACGTGTTGAGTAGAGCGTATAGTTTGCAACCAGATAAGAAACAGTTTGAAGAAAATCAAATGTCTTTGCCATCCTCATCAATCTTGAAATTACACCAAAAATGAAAGTAAACAAAATATAAGGAAAAAACAATCAATTCAAGCAAAACATGATTTTTTTCTGGAATCAATTTGTTGTATTGGTTTGGACTTATAGTAGTTTAATAGATTAGATACCAAGGAACATTAGGAACACATCTTATGTGAAAATGTAACAACTAGAAGGAAGTTTTGAAACAAAGTTAACTCACCATAGCCTCGGAGCCGACGATAAGAAGTACCAACACCCCAACACTCAACTTTAGCATCGAAGACTCCATTATCACAAGACAGTCTTGGCTTCCTGTCCGTCCAACCAGTCAAACTTACAACTGAAATGGCCGAGTTAGGTTTCTGTCCACCAAATATACCTGAAGCCCACCTACATCAGACCGTCACACCCCTGCCTCCAATAGCTTCCCCACGAGGCGTTTGTTACCACGACAACCAGATCTGCCATCCGTCCAATCAAAAGCCAGCATTCCAATTGTCAAATCTCTAAGCATTTCTGTCTAATACCTATCCCAAAATCGATGCGTTGCTCCCAGTTGCAGAATTCCTGGATTTGTTTGTCTACTAATTGAACTTTGATTCTTGCATCCCCCCTTTATTCGACCGGCGTTTGTTTCACCGTAGCGGTCTGCATGTGTCATTTGTGTAGAGATATTGATATATGTGCATCTTGATTTGAGAGGCGCTGTGCGGGACGGATCAATGACGATTCTGGCCATGAGAGTGGTTAGAAGCATGGGAGCTTTGTTCACTCCCTGGGTAACTATCATGTCTACGTCGTCTCCTTGTAGCTGTCCACAGGGGACCTAAAACCCGCTGACTATTTGCTTATAGGACTGACAAACCAAAGTATTTTATTCGCGACAGATTAAATTGGTTTTCGTGTTGGACTGCATATTGTCACAAACCGTTTTTAATTCTGTTGGACTGCACGGTACATAATTGCTTGTTTTCGTATTTTCTGAAGAGCTCTATAAACCAGATTTTTTAAATTTACGATACAATTTGGAACTAGAGTTATCCTGAAGAGGATTATGATTATGTAGGTTCATGTAGGACTTTTAAACCAGGATTTTCCCTTCTACCTAACTAAAAGACGAAAGAATAAGATTTATCATTATTAAACTTTCAATTCAAGTTTCAAATTTAAAATTCTTTTGTTGTTGTTGAGAATTAAGCGAGTTAAGTTCTACAGTGAGGAGAACCTTTTGTTAGTGATCTTTAGAAGGGAGTCTATAACATGCGAACTATTTGACGAGTTCATAAACCGATCAAGTTTATTCACTCTGTGCCCCTGTACCTTGCTCTAAGGTTAAAGGTCGAATCCCGAACAGGTCTGAGTTCTAAAAGTTCATTTAAGATTGTGAGATCTCATGTATAACGCAATTAAAATGATGGGTTAGTTGGTGTCACAAAGACAAGCTCCCATTCATAATACGTGTGCAGCGACCTCCATATGGCACTATCTTGATTGGGTAATGTATCTTCTTTGTCGACACGTAGGAAGTCAACAGTCGTCTAGGGATATGTCTGAGATTAGCTTCTGTATAATATATAATCTAATCAAGGAACACGAGTCTGCAAGCAGTAATATCTGCACTTTCAATGAATATTGGCACCTTCTTAACACTTTTTTCAAAGGTCAAAATCTAAACCTAAGTATTTTGAATTTGAGGGAACGTGTTTTCTGGTGAATGAATGAAATCACTCCGCACAATAGTGATGACAATGTCATATGAAAGGCACCAAAGTCAATGGTCTAACATGTACACCAAGTTTTATACTTTTATGAGTAATCCCTAATTGACCTTTGACTCTGCCAGAACCTGCCACCAACTCTTAACCCAGCGTAGAAATATTTTATATAAATGACTCTGTGATATGTAGATATGTTTATAGCTATATACCTTACATGCCTTTTATACCATTTATATGTTCTTATCATCATTCTTAGCTGTATTTTATACTTTTTTAGATGGATATCTACATGCCTTTTACTTTATTTGTGGAAAAGTGTCTCTCATAAACCGCTGAGCGATTGGTTGTGTAAAACAAGTGAGACAAAATATAAAATATTCTGTCTGTCTGTCTGTCTGTACACGTGTAGTCAGCATGAACAATTATCGTCTGTATCACTCTAAACGCCTTTACAACTAAGACCAAAGTGTGTCAAGTACACTGAAGTTTTACCCAGGACACTAAGTGAAAGAGAGATTAATTGTATGTTACATCTAGGCATCGTGGGTCATTATACATACTTTAAACAGTACTATTCGCTTTATCTTTGGCTCTACGAATTTGATCCCGACACATGTTCATAATAATGATAAATATATAAATGATAACACTCTCCATTCTTCACAATGCAATGTAAATGTAGGAAATTCATTTTGTGAATTTTGCAACGGGCAGCCAGTGCAGAGCCAATAGAAACGTTCATATATCTCTATAATGCTGAGTATTAATAAAGTAAGGTTGCAGCAACTCCAATCGTTTAAAGAGCTAAAGAGTATGTTGTTGGAGTAAACTATGTCAAACTTTATAAATGCTGTTATCTTATCGAGAAGAGGTTGTTCTTTCTAAAAATTAGTATGTTAGTGCTTATTAGATCAGTACAGTGACAATAAACAGTTTACAGTCTGTTTTTTGTGTGATCGAAAACCGGACAGTGGCGCGCGCCAATGACTTTTGGAAACTAATTTACAGCAGACACAAACACAAATATTGAATAGTTAAGTTAAGTACGTCCTTTAACAAATATCCATGAAATCTGGACACAGAATATCAACTTCCTTACATTTGTTTTTCATTCATCATTGAAAACAAGAAAATCTTTATTTCGAGATCATAGAGATGAAAATGAAAGTTTCGAGGATCGATTTGAACTTTACTCCGGTCAAACGGTATTTTGACTCTTATTTAACCGACATATAAAAATCATGAAACATACTCTGTGTCACTTTAACATCTTTTGGCACGACGCGACCGGGTCTCGAATCCCATGTCTTCCCGGATATGAATGACCACGCTACCGACTAAGCTGCTTCCTAAAAGCATGGTATTTTTTTTATTTCAATGTTTTACCATCAGATGTTACATATGTATGAAGATTCGTTTGTAATCCTATATCCAATTATACAGTATTATCAGTTGAGGATGTTTATATAATACATGATATAAATAATAACAAAAACATTTGTGTTACTGAAAAGAGTTGTCTGTTGTCAACATATTGCAGGCAATCTGATAAAATGCAAGGCAATAACATTCAATTTCAAGCTTAAAATTTCTCTGTATATGCATCTGTAATTACATGAGTCTAACAAGTGTGTGAAAAGATGACCAAACTGCAAACAATTTGTGCTGATTATTATTTGCAAAAGCAATATATTTGCATGCGTGATAATATTTTGTTAATTCTCTTTTAATATATCCAAAATTGTATTTTTTATTTGTTCTACTGGCAGTGTAGATATTTTGTTTTACTAATTAACAGATGGCAAAAAAGCATAGTATTCTTGCTTTATTGACAAGACGACTTATCATAGATCGTCTCTTTTGCATCAATGGTGTATTCATTAAAAGTTAACTCAAAAGTATTATCTAGAGTAAGAGATGATAAGACAAAGAGGGTATCCAATAGAAAGTGTGGCTGAAAAACACACGCACGAGCTGAACTGATCCCGAAAGAGTCCAAATACATTACTGCCTTGCTTTAAAAGTAATTACACAGAATCAGAAATACAATTTCATTCTACGTCGTATTTCAAAACGAAATTTCTAGCCGTGGCTATTCGCAATTCAATTGTTTAAAGTGAATGGCGACAAGACAGTTCACGATTAAATCTAATTGAAACGACATCATAACACTCAAAGTCAGGGCTTCCCTTTTAACGCGATAGAACAGTCTAAACCTGAAAGAGTTCAGAATAAACGAATGCAATTGAAATTGACTTTTCAGTTAAAACAAAAATTCAAAGCCTGAGTTCGAGAAGAACTCGTGGAACATTAAGGCAAACACTAGTGGTTAGGCTTTACCCTACTAACAAGGTTATGGTATGTTCAATTGTGCACTTGTCATATTCGCATAGCAACCTTTATTCTATGGAAGGGGATGTGTGCCAAAAATGAAATCCTGTAAACTCGTAATTCGCAAGTTGTAACAAGTTGTTCTCAGCCATGTAATTCTCGAAAAGACAAGTCCAAGTATGCAAACCTAACATTTCAATCCTGTAAAACTCACCTTCTGTTCTCAACTTTACAAAGTTCAAATGTAATTCTAGAAATGTTAAAGTCGAAACTCATTTTTGTATTTCAAATACGAGGGATATACACATTTAGCAATGCTACAAATTACGTTTTACAATTGGTAAATGAAAAATGAAGAGTTGTAAAATCAGCCTTTGGAAACAGACTTTTGCATCTGGAGTTTTACATGATTTGCATGGTTATGATTGCAATGTTCCGAAATACATCTGTACACGATTTCGCATTGACCATATTTGGAAGTTTAACGAAGACTGCCGATGATTTCCGAAGATGATCGGTATTTGACAACAACGAGACCTCCCTGATCCAAGCTCCATGCAACGCTATGCAAGCTTTCCGGATAGTGTTGAGCTGAGTCCGCCACAATGCGCGGAGCTTGGGCATGCGACCTTCACCTTTTGTCAAAGTTCTTAGTCAAGTATTGATCTAGATAATTTTTTTCTACTGTTTCGTAAGGGTTACACGAGGTTTATCTCACGAAAGAATATTATGAACTTTAATTCTGGGTTAGACTTTACTGGACACTAAATCTCTGCACAACTTACTGCATCGAGATGAATCATTTAAAAAAATATTTAAATATTAAGTACGTAGGATTTAAAAAACTCACCAAATTACGAGACTGGATTTAGAATAATGAAACAACGGCATACTTGTCTCGCAAAGACAAATAGCGGTAGAAAAAAAAAATATATTGTACACCCACGTTACGCTTAAAACACGGGCATGTAATTCTTTCAAATTAATAGTTAGAAAAATAACTAGGCAACGTAAAGTAAGGGGAAAGTTCCAAAATCATTGAAAAGAATATTTTTTTCTTTTGTTAGTCTTTCATTCGGTCGTTTAACCAATAAATATTATTCCGTTAAAAGAAACATTTATTTAATACCGTTTAAAGTCGTGTTTTAAAGCTATGAACGTTCTAAACCAGACGTTTTTTAAACAGTTAGAACAAATTAGATTGAAGAACATGTCAAAATCACATGACTGCCATTGACTGGCATATCATATGACATGTTATTTTTAACTCTCCGCCCGATCAACAGTTATTATAGGGTCGTCTTATAAGCGAACGGTCTATAAATTTTTGCCCGGTCTGGCAGGCCGCCAGAGAACATCGGGTCATTGTTCGATACATAGTCTATTTTGCCCATTTTAAAGTCGAAAAGCTCTTGCAAATTCAGATACCATCAACAATTTAAATCAAAATACCTTTGTTATCATCAAAATGTAAAAATTCTAACAATTATTTGAAATATTAGATTATACATTTCCATACTATAACTTAAATTCCATACTATAACTATAGATTTCTCGCATCAGAAAAATCAAGACAAGTGGCACAGCAACAAAAACACGACTATTGCATTGTAATTGATAGTTAATTACCCCCCACCACCCCCCCCCCCCCCCCCCCCCCCCCCCCCACTCCCCTTGAGCTAGCAAACCCCTAATTTCTTGCTATTTGCCGCGCATTGCGGTGGACTCAATTCAACGCTATACGGAAAGCTTGCAAAGCGTTGCATGGAGCTTGGATCAGGGAGGTCTCGTTGTTGTCAAATACCGATCATCTTCGGAAATCATCGGCAGTCTTCGTTAAACTTCCAAATATGGTCAATGCGAAATCGTGTACAGATGTATTTCGGAACATTGCAATCATAACCATGCAAATCATGTAAAACTCGGGATGCAAAAGTCTGTTTCCAAAGGCTGATTTTACAACACTTCATTTTTAATTCACCAATTGTAAAACGTAATTTGTAGCATTGCTAAATGTGTATACCCCTCTTATTTGAAATACAAAAATGAGTTTCGACTTTGACATTTCTAGAATTACATTTGAACTTTGTAAAGTTGAGAACAGAAAGTTGAGTTTTACAGGATTGAAATGGTAGGTTTGCATACTTGGACTTGTCTTTTCGAGAATTGCATGGTTGAGAACGACATGTTACAACTTGCGAATTACGAGTTTACAGGATTTCATTTTTGGCACACATCCCCTTCCATATTATTCGTCGAGAATTTTATCGTTGTTTATAAGCGTATTTGATGTAATAATAGAACTGTTCGTGAAGTCGCTGATGTGAGTCAACCTCTTTGACTGGCGTGTATTTTACTCTGAGAGGTAGTAGTTAATGATATGTGCATTATAGAAACAAGTAGATCGATAAGCGCCATACCAATAATACAAAACTCTCGATCGCCGATGGTAATTAAAGTAGACGCCTGTTTCTAAAAGAAGAATGAGACAATGTTTGTACAATAACCCTCCTTTATGACACAAACTTATGGTCGATCCTTCAATCAAGAACACAATCCTGCTACAGCAGTGTATATAAATGTGCAAAACTCCTTCAATATCATGATATCTATCTGCTCAATGGCAAGTATCGAGGATAACTGCTTTTAATACTCGCCCGTGTAAGATTCTGCAGTGGAATAATTATATGGCGATATGAAACTAATCTAATACCGCTGAACGTATGGTCGTGATTTCACAATGGCGGCCAAGTTGCGGAAATGTTTCATTCAGTACGCCATCATGCCTGATTACTGAGGTCAAGTAATAAACAGAGTACTAAACTTTCTTCAATTTGATACTATTTTTAATAAACTCGTTAATGATTTGGTATCAAACTCGCTTCCGCTCGTTTTATATTTAATCATTAACTCGTTTTAAAAATAGTTTCAAAAGGTAGGTCGTTTAGTATCATCTTTATGCATGGCTGTGTTACCAAACAATAATGTGCAAGGAGATTGTAGCAAATATCTCGACAAACTTGTCACCTGTTTGAGGTGCGAGAGATTTCATAACCTGGTGTTGTTCATAACGAAACGTGACAATAAACCTGATAGAAACCAGGATAGTGGAGAAGCTACTTGTGTTATAATATGCTGATGTAGCAGGCCTTTTGAAGTTCAATAGTTCATCAAGATATTACATTGTGAGGAGAGAGAGGGGATATCTAATAAAATGGTTATTTTTTCATGATTTATATATGCCATATTTTTTACTGGTTGTCGTCTGTCTGATTGCATTGCTCCTAATGAACATTGTTCTGGTGGATCTGATGCATGCTGGGAATATACAATCCGATCTCAATTACATTACAATAAATACAATACATCACTTACTCATGAACATAACAACATCAATCAATGCTATTCTGACATATAAAGTTTACGATGTTTGATACGTGTGTTGTTAAAAGTATTAAACAAAGCAGAATAATGCATTTCCACTCTGAGTTCTTTAATGGCGGAGGTAAAACACACTATATAGAAGCTTATTTTGTGTAAACCTTAATGCCTTTTGTATTATCTATCATAAAAGTAGATTTATATCAATAAATATCCCCGGTTGTCTGTATTCATTTAAAAACCAATAACGTTTTGAGAGAGAGTTTATTTGACCACTAACGCATCAAAACAAGCGTGTTCAATACGAATTGTTCCCATTAATAAAAATAATCCTTGTCTTCATGAAAAACCATTGAATTTTTTCACTCATATCATTAGAGGTTAAATGAGATATAAAACTAGAATTGTACAGTATGTAGCTGTTTGTTATCATTACAAGAATTTTATGTATGCAAATGATTAGTTTTATCTGACAATTTCCTGTTTCAAGAAACACTGTACATTCGACATGAAATGGATTTATGGAATAAATGTTTATTATAAAAATCGTTTGTATTCATCAACGCCGTCGACAAAGGTAAAACGTTTAGGGAGCACACAGTATGTTGTTAAAGTCAATTATGTTAAACTTCATGATTAGTGTTATTTGGTTTAGAAGTAGAGGATGTTAAGCAATTTTGCATCTTAATATAGTTCAGTAGTTCTTGATATAGTTTAGTAATAAACAGGCCAAATTAAAGTCGGAGTTTGTGATATAAAGTGAAAGTTCATTCTAATATAAGACACCAGTTATACAAATGGAAATTGATCCTTAAACCTTAGATTTGATGCAGCAACTTAGTTCAACGTTGTAAATATCATATTTCATCATATTATATTTATATAGGGCAAATGCGGGAGAATTCGACCAGCGGTAGTATTCGACCAGTTTGTGTATCTAATAAAATACTTTTACAAAACGTGTTCCTTTTTAACTTTGACCGGTAACATTTAACCTGGAACATCTCAGCTTCATCTCCTGAATGTCGTCATTCATACCCGATAGATTTCATCGAGAGGTAAGTCATTGTTTTTCTGAGGTGTGGCAGTAGCACTGAAAATGGCGGCAAATTTATCTGGCCAAGTAAGGGTATGGTTGATGTCTTGTCCGTTTGTCAAAATATTCGTTTACTTTACATTTATATTTTGTCTTCATTATGTCTTTTAGTACCTGCAGTGCCGAAAAGTCCGATTGCCATTTTGACAAAAGCCACGTGATAAGCATGTGCTGTGTGTCTATTTTTAGCTACAGGTCACATGGCTGTGGCAGTATTCGACCAGGGAGACGTCATTATACGGAATGTGTTGTTTTTTTCCAAAGCTTATTTTACCAATCCATACTGATATTTTCAAGTAAAATTATAACTTTGACGATCCTTTACCATATATTTCTGACAAAATAGTATACTTTGGGTGCTGAAATAGTTTGTTATCGATACTTTTTCGTAATTAATCATCAATTTCGTTTGATAACATAATTCATTATTGTTTCAATTGAAAGGAAAATGTAACATTCCCACGCCATTTGCTTTCGTATCACAGCTTCATCTAAGATTTTTCTTGTTTACTACAAGTATTCAATGTTTACATGTCAAAATATATTCATAATATGCTTGCTATTCTGTTATATATTGTGAGACATTGAAAATAGGAAACGTTAGTAACGTAGTCGTACAGATGTCAACGAATGTATTTCAGACCGCATTTGTTTAATGAAAATTTCAGTAACAGTTGGTTTTGATAATTCAAATAAAATACATAAGGCTAAAATATCAAACTGTTTAAGAATGTACAGATGATCTAACTTCAGCACACGGGTATCACAAATGTTTATATTTCTTATGACCAGGGACCACTTTGAAAAGTAAATGCATGGGCCTTATACATAGCTCTTGCATATGATCATACTACAACAAATATCTCGCTCTCTTTTACGATAATTATGTATTGAATTTGTATCAGTTTAAATAAATTTCGAAATGGCAGTGTGTAAAAAGCGGCGACATTCCTCAAGCTTTCAATTACAAGAGAGTACAATAATTAACTAAGAAAGATTCAGCACTAATCAGCAGTTCGTTTTAAAGACCGTAAGTGATTTTAAAGCCATATTATTGCTTTATGATAATAATATGATCAACACTTTATGATAATTTCAGATATGAATTAATATCTATAATTTATATAACGTCTACGGTCTTCTCTAACGGTGTATTGTAGGGACAGTGGAGCGTTCCAATTAAATCCCATACCGATATGTTGAAAATCCATGCAAATTAAAACACTACTGCTACTTCATCTGTATAAATATCGAAATTATTAAAGACATGTGAAAGTTATTCTTACTATAATATCGGGCAATGTGAATATGTGAACATATCAAGGCAGAAGGTTGAAACACACCGGGATTGAAATGACGAAGGACATGAAATTCATATATGTATTTCCAACATTGAGAAAACGAACATAATATTTTGTCATTTAGGTTCTTAGCAGTGATTAGATAATGCATTGAACTCGTTAATGTCATAGATATTAATTATATGGATACATTGATACAAATAAAATTGGAAAAGCTGACAAAAGAATATTACAAAATTCAGCTCCATGTCGGGTGCAGGCAGTCCTTGCTAAGTCATCAATTTAGTTAAAGTCTGATGTGTTCAATGAAGAACCTTTTTTCATGATAAAGTTTAATAAATTATTGAAGTTATTGGTTGATAACGTTTTCAAGTTCATAGACGATTTATCTTTATTGATCAAATTAAAAATTATATAACTTTCAAAATGTGGACAGCTTGGTGTTCGGTCTGGAAACGATTTTCACTTCATAACGCCTGTATAGACGATCTCGTGTTGAGTGATCCGTAGATAACATTTAAATTAATGTAATGATTATATAATTATATTGCAAAATATTTATAAATATCCAAAAATGAAACTTTTAATTGTTTCTTTAAATAGATCAGGAATTAAATGAGCGCATACATGTAGATTATAACTGAAATCAATGAACATGTTTCGGCCATGTCGGCGGCACGATCAGGGTTATAATTTGTGCGACCTATATATGGCAATATTATTATTTGCATTATGATCCTTTTTTTTACATATGGAACATGATTTAAATGTGTTGAATAAACACTTATTTGTTTGAACACCTGAATATTCCCTAAAATGTGTCCCAAAGACGATAATTTTTCATCCATCAGGTGGTAGTTATAAACTGGTCGAATACTGCCGCAGGTGGTCGAATTCTGCCGCTTTAAGAGTATTTCTGTCACGCGCAACCTCCCAAGAAAAGACAACTCTTGAACAGTGTCATTGTCGGGAGTCGATGTTGAAGTTGATATTCTCCAAAATAAAACACACGATTGGTATGTGTAAACAATTAGTATAAAATGAAAAGCAAAGAGCGATAAGTGGTCGAATACTCCCGCATTTGCCCTATAGTTTAATTTGATGATAGTTTAAAGAAAAGGTGAGGTTTGAGAAGACACCTAGATTCAAATGCTAAGAAATTTCAAGAGAGCGCATGTTTGATGAAATGTCTTGATTACATCAAAAACATTGCCAAGGTTACTTTTTGTAGAGGGGTTTTTGTCAGTAACAGTAACACATTAATATATTTTGTTCTTACTGAATTATAATATGCCTGCTTTCTGTCATTAAGCTTCCGGCGCCATGTTTTTAACAGACATATAAATATATATGTTAAGGACAAGGCGCCGGAAGCTTAATGACAGAAAGCGGGCATATTATAATGCAGTACGAACAAAACGGACAACTGATATATATGACTTTCCGGACATGACTACCCCTTACAAACCAAATGATATTTTGGAAAAGGGAAATTCATTTGCCTCTGAGGAATATCTCAGAATATTCAATCTCGGTAAAGTCAATATTTTGAAACTTTTATTCCTCGGAACACGGTCGATTTTAATCAGACTGCCTTCTTTACCTTTTTACTTATACATTTGTATTGTCTGTGTGATCACAGAATAACGTGTTGCAAGACTTTCGACCCTTATGTATATTTTAGCCGATGAAAAGCTGTTGTGCAATGTCTAATTCAAGGAATATTTCTTCTGGAATGTGGCGCTATTGCTGAATACCCAGGCATTAGGGTATTGGTAGGAACTCTGCGGGTTCAAATACTCTGATGGAGCAGAATTGCAAACCACTGATTTATTCCATAGATCAATGTCAGATATTGATATTATGGAACATAAGCGGCAGTCAAAAAGTTATGAGAATAGACAGGTAGTAACTCCGTCTGATACCCCTGCCGAAATGGCCCACAAGTGTTTTATCGGATCAAGATCCGGACTCATGACTGGTCATGGATCATTTTGTTGCAGAAATCCGATTACAGCAAGGACTGTAAATAAATAAGCTCTTCTGACAAGAGCATGGTTATCGATCCGACATCCATTGAGCTTACCTCTTACGGTAATGTAGTCTATCTTACAAGCCGTCGAAATGGTAGTATAGATAAAGAGTCAATGGATGATGTGTAAGTTGCGACGTACTGTTTGAAAGCTGAAAGGGAATACTTTAACTAGAGGATTTATTCTTATCTTTCAAACATTCTATAATAACAATATAAATGCAATTCGATCTCTACACAGATGTTAAAGAAACATGATTTATTTAACTTTTTTCAGCCTGCGGACTCCTCATCAAGAAAATCTGTACTCAAATTAATCACAGGGATACGTACTGTCGAAAATAAGCGTCTCCGGGATCAGAACTATAAAAAAATAAGGCATGTAACGGGGTCAACAATCCCTGTTTCTTTGAAAGTTATTTTCAAAATGTAATTGTCACTATTTCCTATAAATGAATACATCATTTAAATCCATACGCATTTTCCTTCAATCAAGTCATTAGTCGAAACAATCGGACCAGTAATTTTAATGGCCACACATTTTTGAAGTCGAAAAATCGCACCAGTCAGTAAGCTGAGTTATTTTCAAAGCCCACCCCAGACCCTGAAAAATCTACTTTATATTTCATTTAAAGATCGAAAAATTTTCTTCTGTGATTAACCTTAGGTGTAGACCACTACAAATTTTACATCGCGAAAGAATGATATATACATGACCAACATTTCCAAAAGTACAAAACATTATAGACAAAGAACTAGACAAATGAAACAGTTTAAAATATACATTAACATGACATATCATGTGCGGACACAAAATTAAATGACAAAACGCTTGCAGTTGCTTTTGATTTAAAGTTAAGATAAAATCAATGTGATAGTGTCTTTACAATGAACTCTTTTTTTAACTTTTAAAAATCCCCATTGCGGACTGATTAGTTCGCTTGGAGGAGTTTTATCCAGTCGTTGAATGTTTAGTTGTGAGCGTTTACAACCAGATGCGTCGAAGCTATTAGTTGAACCCTTCGTTAAGGTCAATCCTAGCTGAAATTCAGGAAATAATTCCCCGAGGGTGCGCCATGTTGTAGGTGTTGTTAACGTGAAGCGATGCTGTTATGTTTGTTCATTTATACAACATTTACAGAAAGCTTGTTTCATTAGAATTATACACATGACTGCACATATCACTGTCGTAATAAATGGCTGATGTTACCTGTTTCTTCTGTGTGAGGTCATAAAGGACGAAATGTATAACAATTAGTTTGAACATTGTCTAACTCTCTCAAACGACATATAGATCTCCTTGAGTAGATGATATTTAGATTTGTCAGAATTATAACTTATACATTATGCTTATGTGCGATTACTATAGTTCACACTATTCCGATATGTTAATGTCCTTCTCCGATATGTTTATCGTCATTTTGCTATATGCATAAATTTGATTAATTTCATATATCCAAGAGAATGGATATTTACCTAAGGAGACAAGATTTAACCTACAGACAAGATATAGTGGCATAAGCATGTTTTATTCTCAACGACTCCTGAACTTCTTTCGATACCTTAACAGCTTCGATACCTGTTTTGCATCTGAACTCGGTAGCTGAATCCAAATCTAGATCTAGATGTCTAGATCTTCCCTACATTCGGTTAGGAGGTCAAGATTTTATCAAACTCGTTGTCTACTTCCATTTGTATGTATAGTTCGAGCGCTGCATCGTGTAGACACATGTGACATTGACCAAGGTTCACTAAAACTGCAACCACAGCAAGTACCACACGCTGATGTAATGCTGAACCCCGCATCTTCATTTATGATGACATTTGCAAGTATGCCATTTGTAAAACCCCTAACTCGATAGTCGAACGCTGTATTACCTTAATTTTCGCCGAGGCGTGCTTGGCGAATTGGTTAGCAGAAAAAATACAAGCATTTTTATTATTGCAGGGAATGTGATCCGGAATACAGTGAACAACCTCTAGAACCCCATCCCTCTTATCCATCTCTAAATCATTTAATTCTGGTTTTTCCCTATATTATATCTTATACAAAACTCCCTCTGTTCCGACATACTCATATTCCGAATTCTGACAATGGTATCCGGTAAATTTCAAATTTACTCTATCGAAACCAACACTATAAATTCACACACAAAATCTAGTAAACCCCACAAAGTGTGTATTGAGCAATCAGCCCTTTTGGGAAAAGCATCGAAACATGTCCTTAAGTTCGTACCTCAACATCAGAAATGCCTACCAAAGAAAACTTTTGGAGAGTAGGGGATTTTTGGATTTAATGTTAATTACCTGCATAAAGCTTGTTCAATAATTTCACACTATTCACATGCCAGATGCTTATCTTCCTTATTTGAGATCAAGAGAATCTAATCTTAATGAGTATGTTTCGATGGATTGAAAATAATGATCAGAGAATAACACCAAAGAATTTTAGTCACACTCCTGACACAGACATAAAACTGATGATGAAGCAAAATTTTACGGAATGTATTTTTCAAGCAAGAATTTCAAGATTGAGGTGCGACTTGTAGTAACTCACCACATCAACATAAATGATTTATAGCATTTGCATAATGAAAGGTTAGCATTTATCTCTAATGTTTCATATGAAACATATATAGAGATGAGGAAAGTGTCTTAACCCTTCCTTCATCAACATGAATATCTGTTTGTGGTTTCTAATAAACCAACGTCCTTCTGAACCGACGTTTATCTCTGATGCCACGCCAAGTAGGTCTAGATGCAGTACACTATTAGATTGTTATACATCTAATATGTATGATATAAGTTGTCGGAAGTTCAATTACGCTATTGATATTGAAATAATTGATTTGAAAAGAATAAGAACGAAATACGGTTACATGATAATTTAATACTAATATGGTATAACCATTTATCATTTAAACAAGTTTTTGCTTGCGGTATGAAGATTTCTAGAAGTCCATGTTCCTCATCACACACATTATATAAGAAAATTCAACTCAATAGATAAACAAAAGAGAAGTAGTGCCCAGGGGAGAACTTGAAGATCAAGAAATTTCTGTTAAAGTATATTTTCTTCAAATAAGCCTTTGGGAACATATTACGTACAAGCAAAGGCCGGTTACTCTCACATTCGGTCACTTAGCTGGCCGCAAGCAAAAAGTGCTGACTCTCTGAAAGCTAGAAGCCAATAAAATGTTATGTCCCGCGCGGATAAACTGATTACAGATGCGAATCAAAGTGGGAGTCGGACAACTACATCTCCAACAGAATTCCTCTAATTCCTATTGTCCTCGGGGACCCGTCATGAGACTAACTTGTCTTCCAATCATCTGCTGGACGCCATGACTACAACACTGTAAATCTCGCTGCAGGGTAACGGTCAATGAATACTACCGGTTACACAACTTATATTAAAACAGTTACGTCGCGGTAATTGACTGTCTATCAGGTGCTTGGTCTAGTTAATCGCTACTAATGATTTTAGTGGTTATCACAGCCGTCAAATATTTTGATTGGAAGACAAGAGAACTGATTCAAAGACACCCAATAAACTGGGGAAATTAGATGACATTAGTTTGTAACGAGATATATCGTCATCTTTACCCTTCTAGTTTATTCATATTCAAATCAAAACATAGCTGTAATTTATACCCAGCGATCGATATCACTTTAGGAGCGTTTGTCATACTAGTTCGTAACTACGACATGTCACTGACAGGTCATTTGAAAAATCA
Source organism: Phorcus lineatus (assembly GCA_921293015.1). Lineage (NCBI taxonomy): Eukaryota > Metazoa > Mollusca > Gastropoda > Trochida > Trochidae > Phorcus > Phorcus lineatus. The sequence continues at coordinate 34,725,601 of OV121094.1, forward strand.
AGCCTTTCATTGCTTCATTGTCGTTGAAGAATTACTAAACAACAAGTGCGATTCGGTTACATATTAATTCTAAGGGGATCATTCATTTGTTAATTGTATGTAGGCTATATGTTCTAATTAACTACCAATACACTTACTGAATAGGGAAAAATCTCTGTTGACGTTATTGTGAAAGTGGACATTCGTTGTACGGGAATGTAGGTTGAAGTAAAGGAAACTAAGTTTATATAAGTAATGAGGTCAAGATTCGCCACCAAAACTCGTAACCAACGTCTATAGAGAACCTACCCACACCAAACAGTAAATGTATTTGCCGAAAACCATCCACTACAAGTCAAGAAAGGCATCATCGAATCCTTGACTAGCATCAACTATATATTGTTCTTGCAATATATGAAGTAAAGCCATGGAAATTGCTATCTTTTTATCTTACCAACTACTAAATGCCTTTTAAAGAAGCATTACACTAACTTCTAATGCCTCTCAAAGATGCAATGCAATTACTTCTATAGCTAATGCCAGGAGTAGTACACGAACTTCTAATGCCTTTCAAAGTAGTCATACACTAAATTCTAATGCCTTTCAAAGAAATAACACACTAACTTCTAATGCCTCTCAAAGAAGTAATACACTAACGTCTAATGCATCTCAAAGAAGCAATTCACTAATGTCTAATGCTTCTCAAAGAAATAATACACTAACGTCTAATTCTTCTCAAAGAAGCAAGATACTAACGTCTAATGCTTCTCAAAGAAGCAATACACAAACTGCTCAAGATGTAGTTCACCGATACGTCTAAAAGTTCTTTTTTAAGCCTTTTTAATCATTCGATCACTTTAAGTTTACATATTTGTCACCCAATATTTAAATCAAAGTGTCCATAAAACCCTGTATAACAATGCAAACAATTAAAATAGTGTTTTGCATATTCGAATATCGTGAGAATCAATAGGATTCAATAAGCCCATACAAATTGTTAGAATTTTATCCCCTTTCGTACCCATTCAAAAGCTCAGTATCAAGATAAAGAACACTGTTTGTGATAGTCTGCCACAAGATTCTTCAGATGTTACTTTCTTATCATCTGACAATAAATCATTGTTAATGCACGCGAGATACAATTTCCTGTTTTCAGCATTATCAATAGCTGTTACGTGTTCAAAACAAATTGAATAATGAAATATCAATTCCGTTTTCGATAAATGATTATAATTGCTTAAAAACTATTAACATTTTCAAACGGTCATGTCCCATAAGCCATTAAAGTAGAAATTGATGTAAATAATATCAATATATCAACTCGTTTAATAATTAGTTATTATTGTATTGAGAATACCTTTGAGTACGTTGGCCTCTGCTTGCCCTTGTTTTCCTACCAAATTTACAAACATATGTAGTTTAATCATCTCTTCATAAATTGCATCCTCACAAGAACGTATTAACGATAAATACTCTGATTTCGCAGCTTAAACATATCTTTGTGAACATCACAATGTATCTCACAATAGACCAAAACCTTCATCACGACAACCCTAAACTACAATGGTCAAGGTACAAGCTAATATTGCTCCCGCCTGTCTCCACAAATTACTATCTAATTGCAAGACTTAAATAGGAGGCGTAATTACAAGCTTTATATCAAGCGAGCAGCAGCCTTTCACTGCTAAATTCCCAGGGTTCTATTTAACATCGACTAGTTCTGAGAGAGTGGTTCACATTTGACGATGACGTCATCGCTGGTCAGAATGATCAAAATGCTTTATAATAACGTTTTAAGTCACAAAGTTTCCTGCAGTCACTGGGGACTCTCTGAGTGTCTATTCAGACGCCTTGGACGACGCAACGTAAATATTTGATAGTGCTTTCGAGAGAATGGCGATCTTGTTTCCACGCCAATTGAGTCTTTCGGACGGGCGATCAGCATCAATTTCCAACTGTGTGCCATCACTCCCCAATGCCCTATGGATCTAACTGCAGTGTAGGAACATAGAGTTAGTTTATGGTGTTGGTTTAATAGCTCGGATTTAGTTTGCCACCCTGCTAGTTTTTGGACATTTTATGATCTCCATCGATGAATAAGAGGCATGGGACAGTTTATGGCGACAGAGAGGTCGATACATGATAGTCAGAGAGGAGAACTTATGGGAACTGCTTATTTGTATATCATTTGGGGCTAAAAATGTACATAGATAATGTATATTTGAAGTGTTACTAGGAATCAAGAAATACCTTTTCTCCATTTTGTGGATTGTATCAACATGCTCTTCTCGAACCGGAGGGGCACTATTTTGTGACAGTTTCTTGGGTTTTATTTAAAATACCAGGAATTAATCGGAGCAATTTGCTTGCAGGCGATTTCGAAAAGGGGTTACAAATTAATAACAAATCACGATTCTTACGTCATGAATGATTATGACGTCAATCTTGACGTTTGACATTGGGTCTGGGACAATAGCGTGAAATAACTTTGTCTGCTCCTTTCCGGGACAATAGTATCATTGTGCTGATAACGCCTATTTATTATCTTATTGAAATTATCTCAAAGGGCAATGAAGGTGTAATTGTAAATTATCAATAGTGGTTTTTTTATTCTAAACACGATTATTGTTAAAATGTTTGAAACGTTGTTCAATTCTTGTAAAGATTTTGAAATTGAGAATGATTTTAAAACCTTAACAGTTGTCATTGTCATTGATGTGATTTTAATAATAATTACATTCTGTTATTGCTGTTGATTGACATGATAGCACCCCTCTATCCATTAAATATCATATGGTAATAGACTATCTATATGACATGACAATATTCTGATCAGTATCAAATAACGTCATTTAAAGTAACAAGTGTTCAACGTTTTCCCCTTTGTAAAAACAAAACATAATACAAATAAGAGGGTTTATCCTATCTCGATCACCGTTTGGTCCTCGTTACTCTGGTTAAACAAATAATATACTTAAATGAATATTCCTCCATGACAATAGCGTGCCATGTTAAATGCGTGAAAAAGAAATGTATGTCACATTGATCACAACGGGGTTGCCTTTGATCGAACCATATTTACCTTTTTCTTTAGATACTATAAGCCAAAGTAATTGCAAAATAAACTATTGCAAACAACGGACATGATCAAGTTGACGTTATTGATCTTTGATCAGGTGTCAAATCAATCCACAGTCGACGTTATTGATCTTTGATCAGGTGTCAATAAAATCCACAGTCGACGTTATTGATCTTTGATCGGATGTCAAATAAATCCACAGTGGAGGTTATTCATCTTTGATCAGATGTAAAATAAATCCACAGTCGATGTTATTGATCTTTGATCAGGTCTCAAATAAATTCAAAGTCGACGTTATTGATTTTGGATTAGGTGTCAAATAAATCCACAGTTGAGGATTTACATTGATAAATCAATCTTAAACTGGTGTAGCGGCAACTTCAAACACTGCAGATGATATTATGATGACATTTATTCCCAATTTCATATTTCGTGCACATTCTGTGTTCCTTGCGTCTCCTGTGAGACATCTTAATTATGCGACAGTAATTTTTCTTTATTAAACGAAACCCGATAGGCTAGGCATTAATGTTCTGACGCGATTGATAATGCATGTTACCACCTTCATTTTGTGACCCTGACCAATAAACTTTGAGTGCCGACTTTTTACCTAGCCTCTAACAATTAAAGTTTCTTTTTACACACGAAACCATTACAGTTTCTTTTTACCAACAAAAAATTCAAGTTCATTTAAAACATTCGCAACATACATATATGCTATCCTTGACGCTAACTTATAATATTGTGTGTGCCAACGATATATATATTCAAGAATTTTTGTCCAGAGTTTTAGCCATAACCTCATCGATTCTGAATCTTTACGTAATGGATCAAAACCGTGTCAGAGGCTTTGTTTGTGAAGTATGCCCGCAGAGGAGGGAAAGGGGAAGGGCCGATAGGCCCGCCCCCCTTTCCCGACGCTAAGGGCATACTTTACAAACAAAGCCGAGGACCAGGTTTTGATCTTACTTATGAACCGATTAAAGATATAATAAAGACATAATTTTGATATTGGGTACTTTTATGGTTTCAATGTATTTACTTCTGGGAGTTCAACTGCTATGAAGAGAGCACAACCGCGCCCTGCACGTGCTTTGCGCTCGCAACTCACGCCGTGCACGTGAGCTGCATGCGCTATCTGCCTCGTGAAGTTCACATGATTGTCACTGTGAAAAATACATCATTGATCTCGTGGGCCTTTATGGCCGAGTTGTGAAAGGCGCCAGTTTAGTAAGCGAATGGTGCAGGGTTCGACACCAGGCATGCAAACCTTATATTTGTGATTTGTCAAAAATGTGCTATTTAGTGATGGTATTTATTCGAAGAAGGACTTTGAATCAAAGTATTTCAAAACGTGTATAATTCCCAATCAAAATAAATTTCAGATAAATTCTAGAGTAAGCCCCGGGCATTCCTGGAGAAAGCCCTGGGCATTCTTGGAGCACGCCCGGCAAACTGACAAAAGAGGTTTACCCGGTAAAAGTAGAACCTAATAGAACAATAGAGTGACGTCACTAGAGGTTTATAAGTCTTGTTATGTACTTGAATTCCTTCATTTCTTTTCCATCAATCATACATCTGATATTAAATTGTTCCGGAGAGTTTCTCATTGCTGTAGTTAATGCAAAAGAGAAACCAATTTGACTGTTTGTGCCAAACAAAAGGACACCGGAATATTACACAATTATGTGGACAGTTTTAAATGGATGGCTTCGCCCTCGGGCTGTTAGTTTGATGTAGGTGGCTTCAGCAAATGTCATCCCAATTGTTTCCCTTGGATTATTCTTAATCAACGGTTGTTAGATGTCAAAATGAAATATTGCTGCATTGATATCGAGCCAGACTTACATGTTTTAACTAAGTTTTATAAAATCGCAAAAGTGACGTAAAAAAAGGAAGCTTACGGTAAATTGTTTTTTTGTGTAATCTCATTTTCGCTTTGAAAAAAGACGACTAAAAGTTAGCATTATTACTTTTAATTCACAGTATCAGTTGTTCAAATACTTTTGTTTATAAATCATTGCTTTTGTTAGTCTAAATTGCCAGACTGTATACTAAAAATGTATATAGAGGTTATTATTTTACCGTCGTACAATACCATTGTTGATTGACAAACGATAAGGTGTTAAAAAAATTATGCAAGCGAATACGGCAGTAAAGGAATGAAACTAGATTCAAACGAGTCAAACAACATTAATACGACACGTTGTCCTAACTGCAGATCAAGATACGGCGTTTACAGGAAGGAAATAAAACACCTCTCAAAATATGGTTTTCGTTCGACTTCCTTTTACGGTTTTCGGGGACTCTTTTGAATGTTCACGGGTCAAATCAAGAATGGGAGTCCTAAACAACCCTGCAAAGTAAATGATAAGAATCTTCCAATACAATATTGATACACGTAAATACATTTAGCTGTTGAGTCAAACGTGGAAAAATAGGTTAGGTATATTAGAAGCCTCCAGCGAATAGGCAGGTGACGTGAAATTAATCGAATATTTTCTGACGGTTACGATAAATACACAGATTTTTAAACAGAATCTTTAGGTGTTTAACGTTAATTTCAGAAATATTCCAAAGCATACTTAAAGGAGGTAACCCTTCACTTGCATCTCCCTAACTTGTAATAGGGGTATTTTATTTTGTTGGGGCCAAATATGTCATACCCGGCACCTGATGTTATTTGATCGAAAAGTACCGGTTGTTTCTGAAAATTAACATCTCAATGCTTATCAGTTCACTATTGTGACAATAAACAGGCCATAGTCAAGGTTTGTGGTCGAAAAACGAACAGTGGCGCGCGCTAATGGCTCAAAAGTAATTTTGGAAACTTATTTAAAGCAGACCCAACGAAAATATAGGTTTGTAGTGCTTGATAGGTCATTTAACTAAATACATGTAAATTGAACGCATAATTGTGACTTCTTAACACTTTTAAGGTCGTTCTTCAATTACAGTTGAAAACAAGGACATACCATAAAGTTGGCATTTGAAAGGTAAGATCAAGGTAAAAAATTATAACGTCGATATGTACTTAGATAAGATCACTTAAGCACTGAATATCGAAATGCAGTTTCAATGAGATGAGAGCTTTTGTCGTTGATTACCGGGCTACGAGACTACAAATTAAAACGTTGAAGGGAGACCTTCTTCATTAACACTTTTATACCAAATGTAATTACATTTTATGAAATATGAGCGAACATTCCAGATCAACACACATGTTTATACACGCAAATACATTGACTCTTTAGGAAAATGTAAAAAATATAAGGTTATATGGGAAGCTTCCGTGGAGGTATTAACATGGAGCTGCTTTGTTTACGTGATATTTGGAGCGTTCACGACCAATCCACAGAAAGCGTAAGGTGTACGTCTCCAGCAGGACTGTCCCAAAGCTTCCGAAAGAGATGAAACTCCATTTGTCTTACAACTCTTTCAGATTTATCTGAAAATGAAATACATGCTACGTACAAAAATGCTTTTTAGACATTGCTTGATGTATCTGAAAATGAATATATAAATATATATACATACTACTTACAAAAATTACTTATTTGACATTGCTAAGCAAAACATTACAATATCTATAAACCATTATTTCTAAAATTTTAATTGCCGTTGGTTACTTAAATGCTTACTCTCATTTGACAAAATTGTTCTTATATGCTTTTAATATGTACGTATAACGCTTACTTACAATTTTACACTGACATTATTATTCGCACTAAAACACATATACATGGAAGAACATTTGCAATTTCAATCAAAGTAGATTTGCTGCCTATAGGGATCAACAGCCTGTTTTGAGGACAAATATTATCATATTAGGAAAGTCAACAATGATCAAGTAGTTCATAAATAAACACGAACCACACGAGAGCAGGTGTTTTGTGTATGAATGGTTATGCCTTTTAACCAAATTGCATTTGAACAGATAAAAGCGATTTGTTATCGAGAGTCAACCCAGACGATTATGTAACTCTCAAAGAAAGGTTTTTTGTTGTGTTTTGATTATAATCAGTTTGTTGATGTTAATCTACTGTTATCATGATTTTATTCTGGCCGATTAGATTGTATATATTTTTTTATTTAGACTACATCTGTGTTTGTAAGACTGAACTTAAAAATTCCATTCTTTAGAAGAGGAATAGCAGAATGCTACTAAAATTTTTGAGACGTTTATAGTACCAAGATGTGGTAAAAGGGCTTTATATTCAACATTTTGTTATCATGAACATGCTTATCAACAAAACCATTCAGTGTGTGTACAACGGAAACAATTAGCATGTAAATGATGGAATGTGCTCTTATATAATAAAGTCGAGGACAGAAGGAGACCAACAGTATTGTCTTATGAAACATCAGTTTGTGTGTAGAGGTTTAGGAACGGTTCTAGTCCTGACTCCTATTTTTATTATTATTATTTTTATTATTCCTAAAATTACACGGGGTCAAATCCTCAAGGAAAGATGTAGCCTAACGAACCCTAATCCTGTTTTGTGTGTGAAGATGAATCATAAACTGCATCATGCAAATAGGTAAATGACCGTCAATTGATGACAGGGAACGTGGGAGATGTGTGATTATAATGTTATGAAAGAGAAGTTATTGAATAAAGGTCTACCACCAATTAGGAATGCTTCCCTTATAACGTCCCCTATGATGCGCGTATTCAATTCTTATCTCTTGACAACCCAGAACTCGTTACTCCGTTGCACGAGTCGTTCGGAGTTTGAATTATTTGCCATCATGTAAGACTCCTGGCAGGTGTCATCTTACTCCTAAATACAAGTCGCTATTATTGCTCGTTATTGCTCTAAATTAGTTCATTACAACCAATACATCCCTAGTTATCAACACTGTTTGTAGCCAATGGTAGCACAGTTCCATCTTCCGAACAACTGTATCATCATGGAAGTGGTGACATGTCGCAGTGGTTTCGCCATCTGGCAATAGGTTAACCCTGTAGGAATATTTCAGGACTATCGAAATCCGCCAGGGGCTCGACAAGATTGTCTGCATTAGAGAACTGTTCTACAAGCAGCAATTTGTGTGTGCAATCCTACATTAGTGCAGGACTACTTCCTACGGCTCTAGTTCCAGCCGATGCTCGCATGTTATACCATGCATACATGTAGCCAAAATGGTGTTGCGGGATTTCTCCATGCCATAATACTAGTGAATTACTCTTGAAAGCAGCGTTAAACCCTTAATTCAGCTCCCCTAACAATTTGAACTGTAACTTTCTTGGAAAAGGCTTGAACTGGTGATCAACAGTGGGGATTATTGGAGTATATAGATAAGAGTATTGTTTCCGATTTTCTTGTGTGCAATATCATTAAACAATCGTTAAGGATTCGGACAGATACCGTAACGAGAATACAGGAATGAAAATAATGTTTTAACATTTAAAGTCTTGTTTGTATTGATTGTAATAATTTATAGTAAAACTGTGAGTTTTTTTTCTAAAATTCGCAAGCTTGTCACATTTAAATGTGCGTGTAAATGTTTAATTGCTATATACACTCCACAAACCTCGTTACCCGCATCAGCATTAGATATGGAGGGCTGTAATCAAAATTGAAATCATATATTATTACTTTTTCAAATGATACAAATGTTAATGACGAAACAATACTCAAATATTTGACAATTAAACATTTGACAAGCCGAGCGTTGGTAATAATTAGACATTATTAAATATCGATTCGTCTTGTTATCATGATGTAATTTTAAAAAATAATTTAATCGTGGTTTACCAATATGAATGGAAATAGGGCACGTCATGCGTGGTTAAGGTAAATATAACATATGATATTAACAGCTATGTTGTTGTAACCTGAACTTTGATAACGTCTATGATCACGTCCAAAACTAAATTAAAGTATGAGCTCGATAAGATAAACACTGAACAGATCAGATCATGCGCTATTGAGAGAAGGATTTTTGTATCCTTTACTAAAACATTACTTTAACAATGTCTTAGAGAACTTTACAGAGAATTGCATCTCAAACCGCCGACACCTTTTTTTTGAGACTTGTGGGCGAACATGCACCAAGAAATATTATTGAGCCAGAAATATTTGTTTGGTCATGTGAGTAATTCATTGCGACCATCAAATCATTATAACGACACCGATACCTTAGTGGTGAAGATCGTCTGAAGAAAACGATTATGCTGAAGGTAATAGTATTTTCTTATAACTGTTTTATGTATCACCTGTTATATTTGTATATATATTGGGAATAAAAAGCTCTTCTCATCGAATCTATGAAAATAGGAGTAGCCATTTAAGTTATATGAGTTGTCCATGTTTCTATAAAAATAGGAGTAGCCATTTAAGTCATATGAGTTGACCATGTTTTTTTAAAGAATGGGAGTAGCCATTTAAATCATATGAGTTGACCATGTTTTTTTAATAAAAATAGGTGTAGCCATTGAAGTCATATGAGTTGACAATGTTTTTATAAAAATAGGAGTAGCTATTTAAGCCATATGAGTTGACCATGTTTTTTTATAAAAATGGGAGTAGCCATTTATGTCATATGAGTTGACCATGTTTTGATACTAATAGGAGTAGCCATTTAAGTCATATGAGTTGACCATGATTTTATAAAAATGGGAGTAGCCATTTAAATCATATGAGTTGACCCTGTTTTTATAAAAATAGGAGTAGCCATTTAAGCAATATGAGTTGACCATGTTTTTATAAAAATGGGAGTAGCCATTTAAATCATATGAGTTTACCATGTTTTTATAAAAATAGGAGTAGCTATTTAAGTCATATGAGTTGACCCTGTTTTTATAAAAATAGGAGTAGCCATTTAAGCCATATGAGTTGACCATGTTTTTATAAAAATGGGAATAGCCAATTAAATCATATGAGTTGACCATGGTTTTTTTTATAAAAATAGGAGTAGCCATTTAAGTCATATGAGTTGACCATGTTTTTATAAAAATGGGAGTAGCCATTTAATCCATATGAGTTGACCATGTTTTTATAAAAATGGGAGTAGCCATTTAAGTCATATGAGTTGACCATGATTTTATAAAAATGGGAGTAGCCATTTAAATCATATGAGTTGACCATGATTTTATAAAAATAGGAGTAGCCATTTAAGCAATATGAGTTGACCATGTTTTTATAAAAATGGGAGTAGCCATTTAATCCATATGAGTTGACCATGTTTTTATAAAAATGGGAGTAGCCATTTAAGTCATATGAGTTGACCATGTTTTTATAAAAAAAAAGTAGCTATTTAAGTCATATGAGTTGACCATGATTTTATAAAAATGGGAGTAGCCATTTAAATCATATGAGTTGACCCTGTTTTTATAAAAATAGGAGTAGCCATTTAAGCCATATGAGTTGACCATGTTTTTATAAAAATGGGAGTAGCCATTTAAATCATATGAGTTTACCATGTTTTTATAAAAATAGGAGTAGCCATTTAAGTCATATGAGTTGACCTTGTTTTTATAAAAAAAAAGTAGCCATTTAAGTCATATGAGTTGACCATGTTTTTATAAAAATAGGAGTAGCCATCTAAGTCATATGAGTTGACCATGTTTTTATAAAAATTGGAGTAGCCATCTAAGTCATATGAGTTGACCATGTTTTAAAGTAGGAGTAGCCATTTAAGTCATATGAGTTGACCATGTTTTTGTTAAAAAATAGGAGTAGTCATTTAGGTCATATGAGTTGACCATGTTTTTAACGAGCCCCTCACTGGCCTGTGTTGAGCTCCTTCTCTCCCTCTCCCCAATTCACCTCAGACAGTTCACTGAACCACTGATGCTCTGCTGTTTGCCAATTTGATAACCAAGTTGCAAGACACGTCTGGGACTGACCAATCAACATGGCTACAACAGGTGCGCTATAGGCCTGCGAAGATGTTTTAGTTTTGGTGCAACAGACTCATAACGTTCTTGAGTAAACCTATTTGATTAAATTCATTTCACCATGGTCCTTGACAGAGTCAACCACCATTAAAAGTGAACTCAAATTACACCTTTAACAAGCTCTTATTTTTAGGATTAAACATTGACATTTCCGCAAATGTTTCTCAAAATCGGAAAATTCTCGCATTTATGTTGTTCTGGAGAAAAGAGGAAAATTTTTGGTCGTCAACTTTCTCAAGGAGTTTCATTGTGGAAATATGATATATATTAGGCTGACATAAAACGAATTAGATTTAATTTATATCATTTCACGAACCATGAAACTATACATATATATCATTCAATTTAAGCTATTATTGGTGTGATAGTAAAACAATGTGAAAACCTTTCGGTTATTCATTAACGTTTTCATTGACAGAAATGAGATAGTCCAAATTGCAAAAAGTAGATAACCTGCAAAACTCCGCAACCTGAAAACGAGTTGGAGATAGTCCTCATTCTTTTAACCGCTAGACGTGAATACAACATTTTAGCAGCAGCATTGTCGATGTTGAGATAACTGCAAAACATATGAGCTGTGAACTGAAGGTAAAACTCGGGACAAATGTTGATACTTATGAGTCTGGCCATGGGGGACGGGATAGCGCAGTGGCTAGCGCGTTCGGCTTCGGATCAAGAGGTTGTTTGGGGAAATAAATACTTGAAATATAGGACATACACATTGAAAGTAGCCATTAACTATGTTGACAATTTTTAAAGCACTGTCAACACAATAAACACATTTTGCTTGGGCAAATTTGAACATGATAATGGATGCCCGACAATTTCATCTACCTGTGAAAGCTGAGCTAGACTTCAAGAAAACTAAAAAGTCAACGTGAGAAAATTTCGGAGTCTCTATCCCAAATGTTTTGCTATTTTTATGAATGACTTATTTAAACTGGTAGACAATGAGGAGTATGTAACAGAAACAATATAGAAAATGAATAACATTTCCTTCTTATATGTCTTACATTTACGAAGTAAGTACCTCAAACCAAACAATTTTAAACATCCAATTGAAACAAATTTGATATCATTGTTGAAAAGATGCTTACACATTATTGTTATTATTATTACAGATTCTTGTAAAATACATATATTTTGATATGGCTTTAAAAAAGTGTGGGTTTTTTTATAGAGAAGACCTTGACTTACTATTCATGTGAGCAATTAATGTACTACACGTGTTTAGCCTTTTCATTACAGAAAAGAAGTAAAGAAGAAGTTTGATAGGATATAATTCAACAGTTGGTACAATACGTCTCTTACTTCAAGCTATGACTGTCCTATATTAATGATATTAAACAATTATTGACTTCAAGTGAGGTTGATCCAATGATTTATCGACCTTGGACGTGTGATATTCACAGAGGCGAAGCCGAGGTGAATATCACATGTCCAAGGTCGATAAATCATTGGATCAACCGAGTCTGAAGTCTAAAATTGTTATATTATATGATTCAGGTCTTGAATTACCATTCTTCTGGTATTCCGGTAGATCGTGATTTTCGAAATCTAGTTTTATCCACCGGAGGTGTTTGGATTGTTATATCAACCTCTCGCGATCCACACAGGTTGACATCGCTTGACGTCATTGCTGTCATGTGAAGTAGGCAAATCAGAAAGACGTAAATAATACATTCATATAATAATCGGTTTTCTTAACAAGACTTAGCAACAGATGACGTGAGAATTTTTACAACCTTGAATTGAGTATTAAGGTTTGACTCTATTATGATGCGGCTAAGTCTAGTCTCATTTTCTAACAAATCAAATTGACGTTAGAAAATATTCATATTTTTCAAATTAATCAGTAAACAATGTTTCGGAAAGTGTTATCTGATATCCTAGATAAGATGTACGTGTAAAATTGACCGGTAAGAATGGATTTTTTAGGATAGCCGCTTTACAGCGTTCCTGAATTATTTGCAACAAAACATATGAATATGGAATAACATGCTCAATTTCAGGCAGTGTTGTTGTTCCGCGAATGTATATCAACATTATTCATGTGAAGAAGCATGTTTGTCATATTGGGAAAGTCAACAATGATCAAGTGGGTTTATGAAAAAACACGAACCACACGAGAGCAGGTGTTTTGCGTATGAATGGTGGTACCTTTCAAGCAAATTGCACGTAAACAAATAGAGCCATGCCATTTGCTTTCAAGAGTTCACCCCGAGGATTGTGTAATTTCAGCGTAATTTTTTGCAAAGCATAGCTCACTTTGTTGATATAAGACAATTACATTTTGATTTTGTTCTGGTTGTCTGTTATTCAAACACTTTTGGACTAGGCTTTTGAAAACATTGGAAAATACAAGGTTGATATTTGCAAAGTTGAAAAGTAGCAGGGACAGATGAATGAACAAGAATCTGATTTGCTAATGTTATCAAGATTCAAGCCGTTGCAATGGCAACATCCCTAAGGTTTCTTAATTCTAGGAAATACCGTTTATAACTTATCAAGACAGTGTGTACAAGTGAAACAATTGTCATGTTGAAAATTTGAAATACTGTACTCTTCATCAAGGTCAAGGGCGGGAGACCAACAAATCGATTATGTTATGAAACATTGGTAAATTTAGAGACTAAACGCTTTATTAGGTACCGTTCGTACCCTCGCTTTTAAAGAGATCCCTTAATGCCATACCAAAAGGAATTACGTTGTAGTAACGACGTCAAATATGGCATTATGTATAAAAGAATCACAAATTGATCCACGTAAATAGCCGAATTACCGTAAATTTATGAAAGGGACATTGGGGTTAGCAAATATCAGTGTTATGAAACACGAGTTATTCTATAAAGGTCTAAAACCAATTAGGGAAGCTTCCTATTACGGATCTGTGATCCGTCTTCTTTAGCAAACGTTTGACTGTTTCTAAAAGCTTGTAATTCCCATTTCTACTCCTTTTGAATCCGAATATCTGCAGTCACTAACATATGGGAGTTGTTTTTTCCTTTCTTAACACACAGCATTAAAAGGACAGCACTTTTATTGGTACAGCCCCATGGCTCGTTAGTTCCAGCCGATGCTCGCAGGTTTCACCGCAATGTAAGCCACAATGGTGTTGCGGGCTTTCTCCTTGCAATAATGCTAACGGCCGCGATATAAGTGAACTACTCATGAAAGCGGCGTGAAACCTAGCTGAGTAAACTTAGCTTGATTACGTTCTCTCTAGTCGTTTCCACTACATCAGAGCTAAGACGCACCCCTATAGACGGCAGTGGAGGAAATCCTTTGACACACTTTCGCGCATCTGTTACGACTTTCGCGCACGAAAAAACTATATCAACGCTTTCTTTACACTTATACCTAAAAGTTCGCACCTTTTTTGTAACAAAAAAATTCAGAGAAAAGCATTTATTAGCAGTCAAACAACTCAGTCGATCTCTCGCGAACGGTCGCCGCCATTTTGAGTCACGTGACCTATCACACATCGGGGATTCCCTCCCCAAAATAGTGACACACGTGCGATGGCTCCGATGCTTGTTTACAAATTGTTTCCCTGGTTGTTTAGTTAAGTTTTCATGGGTGCAAACATTCTCAGCCAATAAACGCAGTGGTATGGCTAGATTTCAAATTGACTGACTGACTGACAACCCCTGCTCATTCCAATCAAGATTTCAAAGGAAAAACAGGTGAGTTTTCAATGCTCCCCAGGTCAGCTCTATGTAACAGAACACTGTATATTATCATTTTGTATAATACCTAAATATTTATTTTAATAGTATTCAAGCGTGAATTTGTATCACAATTAAATTTATGAATTATGTGACAGGCTAATAATGTTTTTCATATAATTTTCTTGTTTATCAAACTGCCTCAAATATTGTTATGGGAAATTTTAATATTAGTGTCAAGCAAATCCATCTCAAATATCCGAACAAATTCTTTTTGTTTTTATGAAAAATATTTTAATTCTTTTAATTTTTATAATGGTCTTCACATTCAAATAAACTTTAATTAAGATGCTAGAGATTTGTTTGTTTTGAAATAAACAAGTCTTCCCTTTATGCATATTTTATTAATGTTTTAGGCTATGAAGATATTATCAGATATTGTCATTGAACAATGTCCAGTTAGAAAGACACATGAGATATCTTATCCAAGACCAGATACAACATATGTAAGATAACTATTCATTTCTATGAAATGATCAATTTGTTGTACATCATGTCAATATTCTTCATATTTCCTCAAAGCTGATGAGACATATAAGAAGTAACAATTTCAAGAGCTTGTGTAAAGTCATACATAATTGTCTTAAGAACATGTAATAACTATATTTTACTAGGCCAAGAGTGAATAATAATTTATTTGGAATATCTACCATATTCAATAAAATTTGTGACAATACAAATGTCAGGGACTTCCGAAACCAAGTGCCAAGAATGCCCATGGAGTACTTGTTTGAGCATTGTTCATCTTTTAAATCAAATTCCAAACAGAAATAGTAGTTTAACCTTGTCCATTCTATCAGCAAATTTAAGATGGTTTAGAATTCCTTTAAATTTGTAATAAGAATGACTAAACAACTCACTAATGTTGTGATGTTTGACTTAAACTTAAATATTATTTATCATTAAAAAAAAAGCTTTTTTGCAAGACTTTCTTTGATATCAATGAGTGATAGATTTTTTTCAAGTCTTGCTATTACCTTCTGCTTCCACGCATTAAGAATGATGTTATATTTGTATTAGTGACATCGTTCCCAAAAAGTAATTGTAATTTTTATTTTGAGAAAGCAATACAATTCTGATCAATTATGTTTAAAATTTACAATCTATAATACTATTTACAGAAACGGTAAAAGGACACATACAGTGATCTATTGCATAGAACTGATCTGGAGAGCATTGAAACTCGCCAGTAGATCTATTTTGGGCAGGGAATCCCCGATGTGTCATTGGTCACGTGATTCAAAATGGCGGCGACCGATCGCGAGAGATCGACTGAGTTGTTTGACTGCTTATAAATACTTATCTCTGATTTTTTTTATTTTAAAAAAGGTGCGAACATATAGATATAAGTATAAAGAAAGCATTGATGTAGTTTTTTCGTGCGCGAAAGTCGTAACAGATGCGCGAAAGTGCGACAAAGGATTTCCTCCACTGTCGTCTATGGAGGTGATTCATAGCTCCGCTGCTAGCGGGGCTATGTATCTTAGCTACGTGAAACCCCAAATCGCCCCACCTCACCTTAACTGGTACAGCAATGTGGCTGCCGGATGCCAAATTCACAAAATGAATTTTCGATTGACAACGCATTGTGGACAATAGTTATTATTACTATAATTATCAATAAGATGTAGAAGTAGTTGAACAGCATTGATGCAACTGAGCAATTGATATGCTGGATGACTAACTTCAAAGTCAAGTTTAATTTTGGATTTTCATGCATTGTTATTCATATTTGATTCTCTATATTTAAAACTTGTATTTTTATATGAATGCACATCTTGGTATCGGGAAATATTTGCAAAATTGATAGAGGTAAAATTAAACTATAGAAATATGAAATCAAAGGTAATTCTTTTTGAATACTGGTTTCAAATGACATTGATGCAAATCGTATTAACTCCATAAAGTAACAATGTAGGTATTCTAAAAAGCGTTGATCTTATAACCCTGCTATTGATTAAACGTTTAATTACTGTAACTCATGCACAATGCATTATAGGTTCCAAAACGCTCAGTTAATAATATTGATTATTCTCCTGCGAGTGGGAGCGTGTATACAACTTCAGTTCTGTACCGTACATGACTTGTACAGTTGTATTCAAGAGCAGTGAAGTAGAAGAGGTAGTGTTATATACAAAAGGTGCGTAACATGTAGTAACCCATAGCCCTATGAGTGACCTAGCAATTATACATAGCACTCAATGCGTAACTCATTACTCGTTCAATTAGTTCTCCAGAAATTACAGCTTCCACGTTTTCAGATATTCCACTTAATTGCTAAATCTATAATCCATATCATCACTTCTTGAATGACCACATAGCTTATTGATCATATGATGCTACACGCGTGTTTCGTATTCGATCACATGGTTTCTTTTATCTCATCAAGGGTGTGTCAATGGATACACTTTTATCACTTAGTGATTATTCATAACATCATCAAGATGAAAACACTGTAAAATCAATTATAACATACAAACCGTTCCCTAAAAAATTTTATTGTCCATCTTACTTTTAACCATCCAGTCCTCCTTTCACAAAGCTTTTAAGTGGCCGTTATTCCTTAAGGTACCCTTAGTGCAAAGTTAAAGATTTAGAGTTAAGGTTGCTTTGTGAAAGGAGTCCCAGTTCACTTGGTCATACTTTATTTGCAGTTCATTCCAGGTGCTAATCTTAAAGTAACACAGAGTATGTTTCACGAATTGTGTATGTGGCTTGAATAAAGCCAAAATAGCACAAGTTCCAATCGCCTGTCCAAAATTGCACTTTTATCTCTTGAATGCTGAAATAATGACATTTTCTTGTTTTTGATTGTAAATCAAAAACGTTCATATCAATGTTAAGAAGTCGAAATTCAGCGTCCTATTCACATGTTTACTAGTTGTATAGCCTAACGAGCAATATCAACTTATTTTGGTAGTTGTATCTGCTACAAACAAGTTTTAGAAATTACGTTTGAGTCATTGGTGCGCGCCATTTACCATTTTTCGATTATAAATCTCGACTTTTTTCCGGTTTATTGTTACTATGCTAACTGATAGGCATTGAGATGTTAATTTTCAGAAACAGCTACCGATTGTCGATGAAATAACACCATTTATGAAGTTAGCCATATTTGATCCCAACAAAATACTCTGTGCCCCTTTAACTTAACCTCATACATCTTACACAAATGTAAGATTATAAATCCTTAAGGTAACCTTAGTGCAAATGGAAGCAATGGTACAAACTTAGATATCTAACCTTAAATTCTGCAATAGACATACCAAATGTAGGTTGAAATTCAATCTACTCCAGCAGGATTCAATGAATAAGAGATTCGATTTCCATATTGTATAGTCATGCCTGGTAAAATATCAGTGTAAATCCACTTATTATTTGCTAAGTAATTCACAAGTTGCAGATTTCAGGAACGTCTTTCCAGTGTTTATAAAAATGCGATCTGAACTGAACGAAACTTTAGGCAGCTTGCAGCGGCATATAAGGATAAACTAAAATCGTATACGTGAATTACAAACTATTTTATCTAGATCGATAACATACAATGATGTATTCGAACGACCTAAACACAAGTGAAGGAATGATACAATGATATGAAAATGTATAAAACAAACCACTACACGATAAGCATGATGAAATTTAAATCCTAGTGGACGTCTCTTGAGATAACATTACAGAATAAGGTTAGTTTTCGAAATGTACTATCCTTTTACTGTTAATTAAAGTTTTACATTTATAAAAAAAATGGTTTTCATTAGCAATAAGCATATTCAAGCGAAGGAACTATTGGCACTATCTAACCCGGTGTTCTGTTACGGTGAGGTGATGTAATATGATCAAACTTCTATCACGACTGCTAGTATCATTGCAGGGAGAAAACCTCAAACAAAATTGTGACTATGCATCGCAATGAAACATGCGAGCATCTATAGACTCGAGCTATAGGTGGTACTGCACTGAAATTCAGTTAAGAATTGCATCCAAACCTTACTTCATGTAGAACAGTTCTCTACTGCAGACAATGTTGCCCCTTGCGGCATTGGAACCCCGAACCCAGTTCCGAAGTCGAACAGCTAACCACTGAGCTAACCTGCCGCCATCTCGGACTAGGAGACTCGCCCGACAAACAATACTCTATGAGTGATAGAGCGATTTTCACTTTAGTAGATTTTTTTTATCAAGAAAAGCTTTGTGACCTTTGTTTCTTATCGGCCCCGGGAAAATTAGAATTACTAGTCCTGCAGGACGCCACTGATGATTGTTAGGCCTGAGGATTTTTCTTACTATTCTTACCAAACCTTTTCAACAGACACTTCAGCGCACCTTAAGGATATTCAGTACATCCAGAATCAGCTAGCTTAAAAAGCATACTTATTTTCTTCATTGTTTTCAAATGGGTCCACACGTAGGAGTTTCTTCAACGCCTGTATCAGATAGTGAAGATTTCAGTTAAGTTTACATGTTAGGGGCAATTCAGTTCTTCATGTATTCATACTAAGCTAGTTAAAAGAACGCTTTTTTGTTGTTTGTCATTGTTTTAATGGGTCTAGACGTTTCTTCAATGCATGTATTCACAATGAAGAATTAAATAAGTTTCCAGGTTAACGGCAATCTCGTTCTTCGTGCATTCAGACTCAACATTTTAAAAAACGCAATCTTATGCTAAATGTATGCTTAAATGAAAATTTGAATATAATTTGCAGGTTTAAGTCAATCGTATTCTTTGTAGTCAGACTGACCCAGTCTTATTCTAATCGTTGATTTGATTCTCAACGTAGCAGCATCTTCAACTACGTTGAACGTTTGAATTTACCGTACCAAATGACGGTTGAAGTTCAATTCATTCTCGTGCTTGGTCCCAGAGACGATTTTAGTATCATCCCATTCGTTGTTTTGAAAGAGTCCGACAATGGAACGATAACCACATGCTACCTTTTCAATGTGTCTGAACTGTTACATTTGCAGATGAGATCAATCTATGCGCTTGTTTTTGCAAAGAGGTTGAACAAGTAACAGACTTAAGGTCATTGAGGTAAAAAAGGACCCGGAAGTTGAAATATTTTCCCATGCTAACGGTCAAAATAAACTCTGCCTTAGTCATGGGCTTTGCAGGTTTCGGTCAAGCTAGTCACGTGTATTCGCGGAAGGAATCGCAAATTACCGACTGAAAAATAGGACCGGAAAGAGGAATGGTTCCACAGCGCTAATATTCTACGGCTATTCGTACGATTAAACGTGCAAAAGTTTGAAAAATCCTATCATGCATTGTGAAAAGGGGTGATGAAATACTCCCAAAAGTTAGTTTTTGAACCTTCATGTTTGTCTTTTCACCTTACTTAGAGGACACTACAAGTCAATCCGTTCGCTTAAATCGAGGACTCAACAAGTTAGGGATTGCGCTACATCGTTATTGATTCAATGTGAAACGCCGGCAGCAACTTTACAGCACGTTGCCCTGTTAGACTTGGATTACGTTGTTGAGATCAATTTACAATAAAGTGTTAATAGTTGTCAAGTCGAATTCAATAAAGCGAGCTCGCTACGGTTATTAAGTAGCGTTAGTTACAGGCTTTGAGTATTTCAACATAATCGTCGAACAATGCATTGAGGGTTTGTGAAACACCCTCGGGTTCTCGTGATTCTTGTCTCTGTTCATGTAATTGTACGAGGCCCTAGATTGGGTTTGAATCCACAATGTTTTGTTAACTGTCATATTTTGAATTTTAAAAATGTTATTAAGGAAATTTATTTTTGGGTTTTGTTAAGATAATTTCCTTGGTTTTGCTTCGATTACTTTTGGCATGAAAATTGAAGAATTGAATATTTTATTAATTAAAAGTGATAAGTTTGAATTTTATGGACAAATTTAATATATCAGAATCGGATGTTTCATATTTGAATTATTTCTAACCTTGTCGAAAGATTAACAGCTAGTGTTTTACTTTTAAATTCCTTGAACAAGTATTGTAGTGTTGAAAATAATTATAATAATAACCTCTCAAAATATAGTGAAAAAAATGGATGAACTCTGACAGGGAAATATCCTTCAAAGTTTCATGTGAAATCAAACTTCATGAAAAAAACTTATAAAACAGTTTAAGATAAAAAAATGTGATTATTGGTTGATGATTAAATTCATTTTAAACGTTTATTTCAGTATGTAGGACATCTGCTCATGCACGACATAATGCATAATTTGGCCATATTTAACATTAATTTTGTCTTTCTTTCAGATTCACCAGCATATCATCAGACGATTCTTATTGTTGGTTCTCTTGGCAAAATTAAAATGCTTGTGATGTGATGTAAACATGTGACACATTTTGAATTTGTTATAAACACTGAATTTAATGTCCAACCAAACATAAATCCCAAATAATAACTAAACGTAAATGCCGCTATGACATGAAACAAAGCTTGTAAGATCAGAATCTGTACAAAGCGCCCATAAAAGAGTTTATGTTGACGGACCTGTAACATAATGCTTACATAGACATAACAAATGAATAATTATTATGCTTTTGAATTGCTACAGAAATATAAAAAATACCTTGTTTATGTTCAGTAATTAAACATACACACAGATTTATATATTGTGATGTGTTCCAATCACTATTTCAAATCATTCATATTGAACGAAACAGAAATTAGCGCAGTTATAGATGCAGCACGTTTAGTGTCACCCTAATACTTTCAAAAAAGTTTTGAAATTGTGGTTTGAAGTTACTTATTTTGCAAATTATTGGAGAACCCATTGTGTACATACAATGTATGCTGAACAAAAGTTTATTACACTGTTCATTATTTCCTAAGTAAAATAATAAATTTTTGGGAATTTCGAAATTAACTAATTCTTCACAGAACAATTTACGGATCATAAATTTGGATCAATATGTTATGGGTTCATTTCTACATTACATATACAAGGTACATATATGAAGTATGCCGGAAACATTTCTGGCATTACCCACAAGAGGCAAGAGGAAAATATGAAAAATTAAGATTTTCCTATTTGTGTAAAAAGATATTATTCAAACACTTTTCCGACTTAATAGGAAATAATGGTTAAGTTTATTACACATATTACGTTTTTTACCAAAAAACATTGAAATTTAAATTTTATGACTAATTTGTAAAAAAATATATTTTTTGTATTTTGGACCAAAGTGTTCTCATTTCCAAGCCAACTGTGTTCTAGTGGGAATATGAATATGATATTTAAGTATTTGCATTGATAAGAATATAATGTTTCTTTTTCTCCTAAAAAAAACACAATTTTTGGTAGAAAGATAATTGTCGAACTAAAGTAAATGCATATTTACATGATGTTTGACAGAAGTTTTCAAGTAATGAAGTAATGAAACAAACTTTTGTTCAGCAGCTGTATACAATCGCTGAGTCAGCAGAGTTTGCTTCGTTAAAAAAGGCAGACATGTTAAACACACCCATGAATTGCAACTTCGTCCATCTGCAACGTGAGTGTAAAAATAATAAAGCAATATAGACACAGCAAAATGTGGTTCAACTTAAATCTTAGGATACACCCGCAAATCCTCTATCCGTAAACCCGTTTTTGTTAAGTTTCATGCGACGTCAACTTCGCTTGTCCTTTAAGTAACTACGGAAATATGAGGGTCGGCATTTTCATGTCAGAAGATATGCACTTAAAACGCCATGAGCACTGTAAAAGCTGACACCTCTGCACATGTACCTCACTGGCATTTGAACGTTTTAAAAATCAAAGGGTTGACCGAAGATTAAAACTTCAACGTTGAGATGGGAAATGTCCAACGATGACCACCTCCCATATTTGTTCTTGTCTGGGCTTCAATATATTTGTATGATACACAACCTGGTTCCCTGGCCTCGTTCCGCTTGCGCTACAGTGAGGCCATGGCACTGGCTGTATAATGGCGCTGCGCAGAGCAGCGATCAAGATGGAGGACAAGGCAATTTTATGCATAGCGATCACAAATTCACTTCATTCTCGCTCTATAGCCACGACATATTGAAGACAAGCATCTACCTAGAATGCAAATAAAATTAGAACTTGGAATATCGCCACATATATTTTTTGTTGCAAAGGGATATTGCTAAACATCATAATGTTTGCAGCCGAGCGATAGCCCCGCCCACCTGGAAATATAAACAATATAGTGGAAGGCTTCGTGCACTGTTTTAAACTATGACAGATCGAAAATTGAAGAAATTGTTGTTTACTTGGTGTGGTGACAACTTGTTTCAAATACTGGAAATGAAGGTGTAAAGCGATTTTGCGACATTTCCCCAAATGGACCCAATCAAAACCTGTCAACTACGGCGCTCAGTACCACTGAGACACAACAACGACAAACTAATTACAGCAATCAATTGCTAGTCGTATGGTCCAATTTCTTATGTTTGACCTTTTTTTTATAGATTACATAAAAGTTATAATTTGAGAATATGACTATTATTAGTAGGATTCAGCAGGAGAGAGAATTTGAACCTATTTCGGTGTACAAAAGAGTATATAGAGAGACACGATGGCTTTTTCTCAGGTCTGTATACAACGGATGACTTAAAATAAAATTTTATTCCGACTTCCAAACAATTAAAATTACTGAACCAACAAATTCTGTTTTCTGTTGCTCTATCTTTCAGTATCTATTGGTAAATCGTGCGATGAGCACCTGAAGCGTGCAAATGCAATCCGGGATTTCCTTATATTTAATAATAAGGTATAGTAGTATAAGCAATTTTTTGAAAGCTATAGGGACGTAGCCCATTTTTGCGTGGAAACATCTTTTAGTCTCTGAGTAAAATTATTAAAAAGATTTGAATGAAAATTAACATTTTGACTCTACCATCCATATATATATATATATATCAAAGACAAAAAATGACACATGGCCAACATTGCCCCAACATGTTTCATTGATATCTTCAGGGAGACTCCCTGAAGATATCAATGAAACATGTTGGAGCAATGTTGGCCGTGTGTCATTTTTTGTCTTTGAATATATAATACTGTATACTTGTGAACTCTTTTTCAAATATTGTATGTGTATATATATATATATATATCCCCATATCGAATCGTATTTAATAACTCCGGAATGTTTGATACCTAATCCGTCTTTCCTCCGGCTCTTATCATACGAACTAATCATATCGTAACATTGCCTTGGATATCTATAAGAGGGCATTTGTAAAAGACTCATCCAAAATGTTATTATTCTAGAACAGCAAAAATGTGAATCGGAAATCTTCCGCCTTCTCCGTATACCATATTACTAGGGCCCTTTGCCTTCACTTCTAGAATTTTTTAAAGCATTTTTTTTCATATCTGCCACATAGTAAGAGCATGATTCATTGTGAAAGAAAACACATTTTCTGCCGTTTTTTAGCATTAAATTCCATTTGACTATTGGAATGTCAGAATGCAGGGATATATTAATGTAGGAATAAATTCAAAATCAGTTGCTCAAATGTGATTTATGATGTGACTTATGACTTTCCAAGAGCTGTTATCATCATCTCTATTAGCTGAATACAACCGTTTAAATACTACATACATACATACATACATACATACATACATATATATATATATATATATATATATATATATATATATATATATATATATATATATATATATATAAAGTTCACAATCTTGAAATTGATCTTCAGCTCCCAGGTATTATATATTGAAAAATATGAAGTCAGAAGTAAAAACAATCCATGGATTGTTTTTACTTCTGACTTCATATTTTTCAATATATATATATATATATATAAATAATGTGTGTTATAGTGGGAGATGTCCTTGCTATATTGCCAACAGTTATGGAAAGTCTACAATTTATGAAATATTGCAAATTCTTCATGCCTAACACACACACAAGAAAAAGCATTAATTTTTTCATTGTGCTTCTTATAATTAATGTCATTAAAGAGTTACAAGTTCAGAAGTTAGGGGACAGATGTTTTAACCCTACAATTACTGTTCTTCGTGATCTTCATCACGGTTCTACTGAAGATGTAAAATGCAAGTTTAAAAATGTCGAATATCGGAAATTTGAACATACGACTAGCAATTGATTGCTGTAATTAGTTTGTCGTTGTTGTGTCTCAGTGGTACTGAGCGCCGTAGTTGACAGGTTTTGATTGGGTCCATTTGGGGAAATGTCGCTTCAGGTGCTCATCGCACAATTTAACAATAGATACTGAAAGATAGAGCAACAGAAAACAGAATTTGTTGGTTCAGTAATTTTAATTGTTTGGAAGTCGGAATAAAATTTTATTTTAAGTCATCCGTTGTATACAGACCTGAGAAAAAGCCATCGTGTCTCTCTATATACTCTTTTGTACACCGAAATAGGTTCAAATTCTCTCTCCTGCTGAATCCTACTAATAATAGTCATATTCTCAAATTACAACTTTTATGTAATCTATAAAAAAAAGGTCAAACATAAGAAATTGGACCATACGACTAGCAATTGATTGCTGTAATTAGTTTGTCGTTGTTGTGTCTCAGTGGTACTGAGCGCCGTAGTTGACAGGTTTTGATTGGGTCCATTTGGGGAAATGTCGCAAAATCGCTTTACACCTTCATTTCCAGTATTTGAAACAAGTTGTCACCACACCAAGTAAACAACAATTTCTTCAATTTTCGATCTGTCATAGTTTAAAACAGTGCACGAAGCCTTCCACTATATTGTTTATATTTCCAGGTGGGCGGGGCTATCGCTCGGCTGCAAACATTATGATGTTTAGCAATATCCCTTTGCAACAAAAAATATATGTGGCGATATTCCAAGTTTTAATTTTATTTGCATTCTAGGTAGATGCTTGTCTTCAATATGTCGTGGCTATAGAGTGTGAATGAAGTGAATTTGTGATCGCTATGCATAAAATTGCCTTGTCCTCCATCTTGATCGCTGCTCTGCGCAGCGCCATTATACAGCCAGTGCCATGGCCTCACTGTAGCGCAAGCGGAACGAGGCCAGGGAACCAGGTTGTATGATACAGCGAACTTCGAGGTACTGAGAGGGAACTTTAACAATATGGTGTACATACACGTTCTTGAAGTTAGACCATGCTCAGAATTTATCCGCCTGTCCACAGAGACCAGAGAGTGAGCGAATTCTTCACTCATGCAGAAATTCCACCGGTTTGGAAGAGTTATCTATTATCTAAGGCAATATTTAAAAAATGTAAAGCCATCCGCTAACGTACATATCACTCGTTGGTTTTGTTCGGGCTCAAACTGATAATAATTTTAATGACCAATTTGGTTGTCTTGTATGTGGTAATTAAGGGAGCACAACCACTATTGGTAATGTTGTATCGAAAAGATTAAGACACTACCACTAACATCTTATCAGGATAATTTTACGTCATAAGGTTCATTCATAAATATTAATACCCGAGGAATTGTCACTTACGACCTGATTTTTAACATGTTGCGTACATGTTTTACTCAAAACATGTTGCGAAATGTGTTTAAATGCTAAACACATCAATTATCATGTGTTGTAAATCAAAACATGTTTCAAATATAAATACATTGCATATATTTGTTATCAGACACACTTGCTAAGAAACTAACATTCATGCACTTGAAGAACGGACGTTTTCTAAAAGAAATAATTATTAGCAGCCTTGTTGATATCTGTCAAACCTTCTATCAAAGATTAGCCTAAAACAGAAACTCATATTACCCTTACCTACATGTGGTAGACATTTCATAATGCAGTTTGAACTTTTAGATAATAGATAAGCACCATTGTTGTATAGTAAGTCAATATATAGGTACTTGGTATATGAAAAATGCAAACATAGTTTGCAAGGAAAGAAATGGCAAAAATAACAATAACAATAATTCTTAATTGTTAAAAAAGCGTACCGAATTAAAACGATTTCTTTTCTCTTGATTTCGTTATTTTGTATAAATAAATCTCAAGTAAATATAAATGATGATGCATGTGAAAGAAAAATACGCTATACGAATTATTGAATTCTATGAAATTGTTAATCAAATTGCAATTATATCTTTTGACAATGGTTGTATCGGTAATATACTCAACGGCAAAAGCAACGTCACCTCTCATTTTCTTCGTAGCCAAAAAATACTGCTGCAAGATTCAGTTTTTTTTTAAACTCATTAATAAACCTATGCTTTGTAAATAGGGATACACAAGTCCATTCATCAGAGTAATGACTATTAAATTGTTATAGGTATTCAAACACAAAAGGGTTACTGAAATAGCTGCTTTATGATGTTTTCAACCGAATTGGGATTTAAGATACAAAATAATGCAATATAATTATTAAGTAAATAAGAGATGTTGTTGACATATTGGTCATTATTTCGATGACGCACCTTGATGCAAGTATGATAGAAGCTTCTGAAGACATGATGTCTCTATCTGTTAGTTGACTTTATCCCCCGTGAATGAAACTATCTTGCAATTTATATGGTGCCATTTCTTTTGCCGTTGAGTGTAAACGTACATCCATATTGCCTATTCATACACGTACTATCGCCAACCTTAAAACTTCATGTGTCATATCTAATTGTTCGGTTACACGTATTTATTATCCCTTGCATGTCTTTCTGAGAACTAAAGTAAATAACCGTCGCCTTGGGAATGTGGCTGAAGTACAAAATGGATCTCTGATCTTGGTGTTACATGTTCTGTTCTGTTAGAAGTATACTGATAAGGCAATTCCCATGAAATGAGCATTTATCGTAAGGTGATTGAAAATGGACAAATCGATTTGTATTGCTTTCTAGTCCACAAGGCATTGTTATTGTTTCAAATTTAAAAAAAACCATTTTTTTACTGGGATTCTGTTCTTCGAAGTTCAGAACTGATTATGAGGCGAGCATAATGGAGCAGAAATATCAAAACTAATGAAAGCATTCACGAGGTCTGTTTCTGTCTTTTGATTTTCATTTGTCCAAGCTATGGTCAGTATAAATAGCTACGAAACTAACGTTTTATTATTTATAATTGGAAGAAAAAGGTTGATAAATTATGATAGATTGATAGTCTCATAAATTTAGTTTCCATTAAAATGTAATTATTGTGTATTAGCAAGTTGGAACTATCACACTTTACTTATAACTACTTAAGTCCTCAGGCACGCACCAAGTCTACATATCATTAGCTTCATCAATGATCTCCTGTTATGCGTTTATCTCAGATTGTTATGTGTTTATCTCAGACACATGATGTAAGCTATCGCCACATGTATCTCTTTTAACCTTGAGACCAACTTGTCTGGTTTTAAGCTTAAGTTACCAGCTCTTGACAAATGTTCACAGAAAGCAAAAAAATGAATGTCATTTATTCAGCTATTTTTAGATTAGAGTAATTTAAATGATACTTGGCAATGTGGTTGGTTTTAATTAAATTTTTAAACATGCTTCCATGGGCTTCTGTCATTTAGCTCAAAGAAAAATTATTTGACTTGTTACTGTCAAAAAGCTGATACACTGCCGTGTGCGTAGTCTCAAATCAATAGTTCATTTCAGATCACAGCAACAGCTAGCAGAATACACTTGTAATTGACAGTCTTAGTGTCTTTTAATTGTGGGTGGATATAGTTTAAAAGTTATGTCCGACAATACGTTTATCTATAACAAAATTATAAAACACATACGATAAACCCGAACTTTATTTACAGCAGTTAGCCAAGATGGACCAACAAGTGAGGACAGGATGAGAATAGTGACAAAAGGACCTGGGACCATCGGCCACCATATTAAGTCAACTTGAGAAACAGCTGAGTCCAACAACTGTCGATGTATCTTCTTTCTCATTTAATAGGGGGCCTTTTTCATGTTTATGCAAGTTAGCTTCTGCACTTCATGTACATAAACTTTTCGGGGATCAGCAGAAGACAAGGTACATTTATCAAATATATTTCTTACCCGGAAAGTGTTAGATCGTCATCAACAGACAGGCTTTATATGAGGCACAGTGAATGCAACAACATCCTATGTCCACCAACAGTCCCTTGATTTGGCAGAATGATCACTTTTGTGTCTGTTATTGTAAATTTCATGATCCTGCAAGTAAGCTTCTGCACTTCATTTACATAAACTTTTCTGGGATCAGCAGAAAGACAAGGTACATTTATCAAATATATTTCTTACCCTGTGTATACCCTTAGTTCTTTCTTAAGTGTTAGTTCGTCATCAACTAACATAGTGAATGCAACAACATCCCATGTCCATCAACAGTCCCTTGGTGTAGCAGAATGATCACGTTTGTGTCAGTTATTGTAAATTTCACGATCCTGCAAGTCCACCAACATTCCCTTGGTGTAGCAGATGATCACTTTTGTGTCTGTTATATAAAATATAATTATAAGATATAAAATGAGGATGTTAAAGTGGGGATGTTAAAGCATAACCACCCTTTTGCACAGCATGTTCAACCACAGAAAGTGTATTTAGTCATTACTTTAACACTTTTTTTGTATGTGAAACAGTTATTGTCTGCAAAAATACCAATTCAATTACATTATTTAAAACTAATAATACAATATGATGCATTGTAATAATTCATCATGTGATTGTCGGGATCTATCAATGGAGATACATGTTCATTGTGTTATCAGTCCCTAGTTTTGGCATGAACGTTCCCATTACCTGGCCTGTTTAACTGACTACTTTCAAGGTAATGTGTTTCATTAATATACATATTGAAATTTATGCATATTCAGCTCCTACAAGAACATTTTTAAGAAAAATGGAGATAAAAAAACCCAGATGGTTGGTGGGTTCACTTGTGTGCCCTACAAGTTTTTACGGAATTAATTGCTTTCAATCAAAGCAAGGATATGAATTTTATTCATTATTGTGTCTGCGTATCAGTTACATCTTTATCATTAATTTGACATACTTCTTGTATTACTTCTTATACTGCGTCTTGTATCACATGCATGCTTTGTCGTTATGGCATTTGGAACTTTTAGCTAAGTATTTGTAAAATAATTCTCAATTATTATCTCAGAGCTAAAGCGAATTTACTATCAAAGGTTTGAATATATGAAACAGAAGCATCTGATCGGACATTTGTCATCAATTTTCTTCTGTTAGATATATTTGTTTTTTAAGATTAATGTCATGCCTTTGAATAACTATTATTAAACATAGTGACTTCAAAGTAACTCATTTATCATCAATTCAGCAGTAGGGAACATCTTACAATTCAGGGCTGTACATCGGTTATCTTTTATTGGTGCTATGCGATAATATATGTTGAAGCTTTGTAATAACAATTTCATATATTGTCCTATACTATAATTAATGTTTTAATTCTAAGAAATTTTGTGATACCATCTCGTCAAAATTAACGGGTAATAATGTATTAAGCTTCGGAACATTTTCAAGACTGTTCACTGTATTGATTTTAGATGAACATCACCTTTGATGAAAATGAGGATTCAATTGAAATATCATTCAATTTCTTCATGCATTGATTACATCGTTTGATCGCAGTTGTAAAGGAAACTTAATCAAGAGTTCAAGAAAGGTCAAACACTATAAATGGCAGCATAATCAGTGAGAGAAAATTAGTTTTCTGAAGAAACGTTTTTAATCAGCATTTTTTCAAAAAGGAAAAGATGGTAATGAGAAGTAATAGGGAGGTGATGTATAATAGATAGAAATATAACAGTGATGAGGTAAAGACAGTCGTTCCTGACTAGGGCGACTGAGGTACAGGTGATATGTCAAGTGAAGGATTTCCCAAGACTCTAATGTAATAATTTCCTCATCGTTATCATGGACCATATGGGAATATCGATGGTTAATAACAAGGATTGAACAAAAGGCCTCCTCTTCAAACTCGCGGAATCAAAGTCTTGTGTTGATTGTAGATATTCATAGCCATTATATTTTTTATTTACTACATCATTTGAATTTGAGTTTGAATGAACGACGTCTCATCAGCAGTGTACACATAGTGTATGTGTTAGGAGAAAGCAAATATACGATTATTTACTGTGCTTTGTTAGCCATTATACGCGTGAACACCCGATACGAAGGGTTTTTAAAGATTTATTTTTATAAATATTCCCCGACCAATATTAGTTTATGCCAAATTTATTATCTTCAGAGGGTCAAATATCTTGTCCCTTCACCTGATGTTCCCTAGTTTTGAAGGAAATAATCAAGTGTCAAGAAAACACCACACTAGCCATTTTAGGGTGAACAACTATTAAATATTTGAGGCAGGTGGAAATGGATTTGCATAGCATAAGCAATAATGATACAGCTTTTAAAAGCCGTGTTTTGTGTTTTATCCTGGGAACTTCCAACTTACATTCAAAGATTTACATCTATAACATGCCAGGGACAAGTTATGTAACCATGTGAATAAATCTTGACAAGACTCACTGAAGTGCACCAATATGTGAGGTTAACATGAGTTTACAATAGCATTTGGTAAAGTTGAATTTTTATGGTATTCCTGCCATTGCACCAAGGGATGAACACAATATAGCATGGGCGTTATCAATCTTTATTGTGCACACTGTATCACGATTTGATCTTTACAATTATGTTCATTTGACCGCGAATCCATTCTATTCTTTGATAGAACGGCAACCAAGTGCAGATTGATTTGATTTGATATTTCCTGGAACAAATAAGATACGACAGTTATTTAAGGTTATATCACTGGCAAAATGTCAAAACGACATGCTATTCTTAAAAAGCCTATGATTAACATTATATTGATACCTTACCATGGTAAGTGTTGTTGTTAATATGAATACGAATCATCCGATCTTCATACATTACCAAGTACAAGTGCAAAATAAATCTTTAAACTTGGTTCTTCTATATTTCTGAAATTGTAGTTTTAATCAGAGACAACGAGTACAAGTCTTTGAAAGACAGTTTCCATTAAAATACATAAAAAATCTAAACTTTTTATAACAACTTTATATTTTGAAAAGCATTTCATCACTTTTATCAATATTTGCTGAATACTGAGAGGTCATTTCGACATTGTTGTCGAAATTATTTTACCGATTTAAGTTTTTGGAAGTTTTTTTTTAATTTTTAATTTTATAATAATTTTTTTTTTTTTTTATGAATTATGTCAACCAGTCTCATTATCTGTCTTATAATGCAGACATTTTTTGTTTGCTTTTCAAATCAAATGGTTCATATTGAATCAGTCTGAAATGTTTTGCACCTGCATTTCTTACCAACCAGGTGTTTTATATGAATGTAAATTTGTTTGGAACATTTGGTTTTATATTTCTGCTGCCAATTTGACACTTTCTAAATGTTTTTACTCTTTTGATGAAACTGTGTTAATCTCATTTGACCTCTTGCTAAAATACTGAACTGTATGAAAAGTCTGACAGTTTAAAAGATAAATTGCTCTTATGCTGTGCTCATATGAATAAACTAACCTATTTGGATAAACCTTTTGCCCCTCCCCACAAGGGAAAATGCTTAGCACGTTACCAACATATTGATCATGAGTTTTTAATGTCGGTTCTTTTTCACATAGTGAAGACCAAACAATAATTGTTACTTAAATTGTTCATACTTTTTACACCAATGTCTTGGTGTTATTGAAGGGAGCAGAAAGTCGTTACAGGTATTGAAATATGATACCTGCTTCTTACTTGACATCTAATCAGACACCTTTGAGAAAATATAAGACTATACGATACTAAGACTGGACAGATATATCTATGTATATATGACTTTGCAAATATAAGAATTGGGGATAATCACCACAACGTTCTATAAGTAGAGATTGTATGAGCGAGACCTACCTCATGTGGTTACATATAATCAACAATATCAGTTTTGCTGACGATTCTTAAATGTTTGATGAAGTCATATACGAATTATCTATCCTAGTTAAGGTTCGGTAAAAGTATTTATACCTGCTGTTTCATCTTCCAGGAACATGGATACACGGACTCTTATAGATAGAATGATAATCAAAATTGATAAACCTATTTGCAATTAGCACATATTCGCACATGTTTGCACATGATAGAAGATGTAAAACAATTTTATTTGTATAAGGCTCAGGAGAGTGCATGTGATGCAGTTTGCAACGTATCTCCGTTTTTGAAGACACTGTGAAACAAAGCCCTCTTGTAGTAGATATGATTTCAGAAATTTTGAGTGGAATAGGGAGAGAAGTCAACTCGGTTTGAAATCTGAAGAAGAGTTTTTGCTTTCTGAAATGACGTCCATACAAGTCGGTGTTCTAATGGTATCTGATTGAATATTTCTCTGTGATCTAATATTGTTGAGTAAGAATGAAGTTAGAACAATCCTAGTGGAAATAATTTTCTAATCAGATTTAACTGGGGAAAATTCGGGACAAGGAGTTGACGTATAAAGCATTTTTGATAGAATCATGAAAAACAAGACTTTATGTTTTATATAGGATTGTGAGGACCCGTAGAATGGAAATGTGGCAGCTTACTGGGAGTTAAAGTTGTAGGAGAATTACAATATATGCTATTTTATAGGGCTAAGTGTTACAAATGAAGACATTTTTGAAAAAAAAAATTCTTCTTAATTTATAAATTAGGATATTTAGTGTTTTAGGCAATACAATGAAAGATATAAGATTGAAATTGAGCGTTAGGACGTTTCAAATATTACAGTCACATGCATGAACTCACAACAATGCTATACAGATTTATGTAGTGTTTTTATTAAGTGTAACCTACGAACCAAGTAATTAATTTACTGTAATATCTAGCTGACATGTCTAAATGTAAAAGTTGGACAGCGAGATAAATTATGCGTGTTCAATTGCAACTTAATATATACTTGTAATTTATGTTCCTATAAGACACATTTATTTTTTTTTAAACCCGGCTATCTAACACGACTGTAATTACTGAAGTTGTGTACAGTCTAGATTATACAGCAAGAGTGGGTGATACTCAAACCCACAACTACCTTCTTCCCGGCGCTTAATTAAGGAACAGTCTCGACTAGAACAGGAGCCATTGATAAGTGTTTCATCACATCTCAAAACAGAACGGGTGCAGAAATAGCTTTTTTATGATGTTTTTCCACATAATGTTAGGGATTTAATATAAAAATATTATGAAATTTTAATATGAAATAAATAAAAGTTGTTGTTGACATAATGGACCTCATTTCGCTGATGACTTAAAAACCAAAACATGCCTATATGAATCTGCTATCTCGCCAAGTAAAGGAGTTTACTAAACGACAATTTTCTGAAGGTGTGACTTTTAGATACATTACCTCATAATGTTTCAAAATTGATAAATTAGGATAATGGCTTATATGACATGATGTAACTTAAACTGAATTGTTCAGATACATTTAACGGTGATGTTTATCAATTGTATGTCTTTCTATCTGAGAACTAATGTGAATAACGTTCGCCGAGGGAATTGGGTTGAAAAACAAAATGAATGCTTTGATCTTAGTGTTAGATGTTGTGTTGTGTTAAAAACTATACCGAAAACTGAACAAAAGAAAAGAGATGAGCGTAATTTGTGTTGCTTTCTAGTCTACAAGGAATTGTTATTGATTCATATTTTAGAAAACTCTACATTATTTATAGGCATTCTTTTCTGCGATGTTCGGGACTGATTATCAAGCGAATATGAATGATATCACAAATCATAAGAGCATGACATCTGTTTCTGTCTTTTGATTTTCTTTTCTTCAAATAATGGCCAGTATCCATAAGTACACAAGGTATTGTTATTGTTTCAAATTTTGAAATAACTCAACATGTTTTTTTACAGGGATTCGCTTCCTCAAAGTTCAGGACGGATTATGAAGCGAACATGATGGAAAAGAATAATAAAAACATTGTCTGTGTCTGTCTTTTGATTTTCATTTGTTCAAGCTACGGTGTCCATAACACCGAAACCAACGTTTTAAGATTCACAATTGAAATGAAATGGTTGATACATTTTCCGAAATCGATAGTTTTATAACTCTAGCTTCAATAATGATGCAATTATTGTGTATTAGCAAATAGGGAATATCACACTTTATCTATTATCACTTAAATCCTCAGACACACACCAAGTCTATACATCATTAGCTTCATCAGTGTTCTGCTGCTGTGCGTTGGTCTCAGACACATGAGGTAAGCTATCGCCACATGTATGTCAACTACCCTTGAGACCAACTAGTCTGGTTTTAAGACTTCAGTTACCAGCTATTGACCAATGTGTACATAAATCGAAAAAAATGAATGTCATTTATTTATTTTAGATTAGAATAATTTAAACAATACTTGGCAATGTAGTTGGAACCTGGGACCATCGGTCACCTTAGTTGGTTCACTTAAGAAAACATCAGAAACAGCTTTCGATGTATCTTCTTGCTCATTTGTAAGGGGTCCTTTTCCATGCTGAGACCAAGTTTTCTCATTTTAAAAGGCTTCAGTTACCAGCTGTGTACATCAAAATCGGAAAATGCATGAAAATTTTTTTTCAAAGTGATTATAGCACATATACATGAATTGCATACATGATAAGGTAACCAGCAACACTTTCATTTGAATATCACAAATATACTGATACACTAATAGTTTGTATATTTTGTCTTTGATGTAAGTTTTGATACCTGTTGAAAGTATAATACACATATTATTATTGTATTAGAAAACAGTTAATGGAGATGGACCAACAAGTGAAGATAGGATGAGAAGAGGACATGGAGCCATCCTCAACCATATTTGGTTCACTTTAAAAACACACAGAATCAACTGAGTCCAACAACTGCCCATATGTCTCCTTGCTCTCCTTGCTCATGTAATAGTGAGGCGTATTCAGCTTCCGCACTTCATATAGAGGAGTAAAGCGTTCAAAAAACCTTTACATCATAACCTGTGATAATACTGTAAATGATTTTTCTGGAATCTGTTCCCGATATGCAAGTTTAAGCCAGTTTCTCTTGCTTTTATTTAAATATATAATCGTAGCTAGATCCTTTTACACTTTTACAGTAAATGTGTCATCCCACGTTAAGATCTGAGTAATGCTATTCTTTGCAAATTGTTTTCATACAACCTATGAACAATATAGTTAACGCAAACATTGAGCATCTGTAATACAATTTTGCACATACCATATATAACGTTATCCACAAATATCATATATGTGTAATATGTAATATATAGAAATCAAATGATGAAATATTGTGTGTTAAGACTTTACTTATACCCTCAGTCACCAGGGAGGAGACGATATTATCGTCCACATTCTGATGATTTTCCATTCATACATATGTAGATATCTTATCTATACATATAATACATATACGTGATTTAGTACAAAACTAGCTATCATTTATCATTTCAAATGGCGGATCACGTCGAAGACAAAGAAGGGTCCCTTTTACCTATTGTTTATTTCTTGGAAATGTGTATCGTATGAAACCAAATCAAAATCAAAGCATTTTGATTACTTTGATGTAGATACAATCTTTTGATTCCCGAGAACTTATTAATGCAGAAAACAATGACAAACATATGTTTGGTAGGTTCAAAGGCTAGGTAGTAAGGCACTACTGTGCACTATGAGTTCAAACAGAATTAACTGCATTCAACCAAGGCAAAAATATGAGTTTTCAATATTGTGTCTGTGTTGTGAAAATTATTATCATTAACATCTTGATTATTGATTTATCCTGGTTGTTTTACATGCATGCTTTGTCTCACTGACATTTTGGAGGTTTTGGCCTGTCTTTTGTTGTAAATATTACGAAGTATTGTCTACGTATTACAGCAGTAACTTACGATCAAAGATTTGAATATTTTCTCCAATACCTTTTCTGATTCATGTCCCGTCAGTTGTTCTGAAACAGAAGCATGAGATCAGACAACTGTCATCAATATTTTCTGTTAGATATATTAGTTTTTGAAATTGATGCCATGCCTGTGAATAATATAATATTGAACATAGTGACTTCAAAGAGGCTCATTCATCAGCAATTTTAAAGGAGGGAACGTCTTACAATTCAGTGTTGTACATCAGTTTTCTTTTATTGGTGCTATACAGTAATTTATGTTGAAGTTTTGTAATATCGTTTCATATATATGATGAGGATGAGGTGAGTTAGGTGAGGTGAGTTGGTGTTTAACGCCGCTTTCAAGATTATTTCACTTATATCGCGGCTGCTAGTATTAGTGCAGGGAGAAAGCCCGCAACACCATTGTGGCTACGCATTGCGGTGAAACCTGCAAGCATCGGCTGGAACTAGCAAACCATGGGTGGTACTGCGCTGAATTTCAGTGTAGCATTGCACCCAAACCCGACTGCGTGTAGAACTGTTCTCTACTGCAGACAAAGTTGCCGAGCCCCTGGCGGGATTCAACCACGTACCTCCTGATCCGAAGCCGAACGCGCTAACCACTGCGCTATCCCGCCCCTGGTGAGGATGATTTTATTTATTTATTTTAAGAAAGTTTGTGATACCATCTCGTCAGAAGTAAATGGTAATACTGTATCAAGCTTAGCGGCATTTTCAAAGACTGTTCACCCTATTGACTTTAGATAAACATCACCTTTGATGAAAATGAGGATTCAATAAAAACATCATTTTATTTCTCCACACACTGTTTACATCGTTTGATCGCAGTTGTAAATGAAACTTGGTAAAGAGTTCAAGTTAGGTCAAACACGATAAATTGCAACATAATGGGTGAGCAAACGTTTTCGGAAAAATTATTAAAATCAGCATATTTTCAAAAATGAAACGACTAATGAGATGCATTTTGGACAATTTTATTAAATGAATATTACTAGACACTCGAATAGATACAGGTGATATGTCAAGTGATGGATTCCCAAGACGCTAACCGTAATTTCACAATATATTACTCTTCCAGTTCGTATTCTATAAGATAGTCGATATTCGTAGCCATTATATCTTTTATTTACTACATTATTTTGGTAACCAAAATGCCATATATAACAAGTTGATATTAACGAAATCTCATTACAGTTGTACAAATACACGCAGTGTTTATGCTAGGAGAAATCGTAACTACGTTGATTTACAATATTTTGTGAACTTTGCGTGAACATTCAATTCTAAACGTTTGATTAAGTGGGAAATGATTATGATAAAAATTGCTCGAAAACATCCTGCTTGAAGCAGTAAAAGCTAACATGAAGTCATTATAGTAAGTTTCAAACTTCTTTAATTCTTCTTATATTGTGGATATGATTTAGATAAACATTTACAATAAACATTTATCATATCAACTAGAGAGTTCACTCTAGAATATATAAATGATGCATTGAAGTTGTAAATTCATTTCCGTTAAAAAAAACTTTTCAAAAGGTTTTGTTTAGTATTTTGAAGAGATGCAATATTTTGGTTGTTACACTTTCTTCATATTAACTTTATTCATCGCCGTTTCTTTTAAACTGGTAACCTGAGAGTTGAAATTCAAAATATCTAA
Organism: Phorcus lineatus; assembly: GCA_921293015.1. Taxonomy (NCBI): domain Eukaryota; kingdom Metazoa; phylum Mollusca; class Gastropoda; order Trochida; family Trochidae; genus Phorcus; species Phorcus lineatus. Next base: position 34,763,752 of record OV121094.1, read on the forward strand.
CGGGAATAAATTGTATTATATGGCTAATACAAGATATCGTGAAACCATAGTCTCTTCTCTTTGGCTCCAAGGAATTAAGACAATATTGCATGGGCGTTATCATTCTTATATGCAATGCACACTGCATAACGATTTGACCTTAATAATGATCGTCATTTGATTATAAATCAATTCTAATCTTTGATAGAACGGACACCAAGTGCAAATTAATTTCATTTGATCTACTGGAAAGAATGAGATAGGACAATTTTTGTAAGATTATATCAAAATGGCATGGCTTTTTGCAATGATCCTAGAACTGAAGTATCATTTTATTGATACCTTGATAAAATATAATAAGGATATCATATTGAATTATATTGAATACTGCGCTAACGTATTCTAGTTCTTTTTAATATTACATACAATGATATTGTTATATTGATACCTTGATAGGATTTAACAATATCATGAATAATGATAATATATGAATTATTATTAATATCCTAACCACTCATCCTATAAACATCGTTTCATCTTATGTATAAAATTGTGGTGTAACACAGCATGCAGTGATTAGTTCAACTACACAAGTAAAGACCAAATAATAAGTTTTACTTAAGTTTCTTGTAGTGGACTTTATATATATGTTTTCACACATCTAAATGCCTGGATGTTAGTGAAGGGAGTAAAAAGTTGTTACAGAACAATGTGTACATGCATTATGTGGAACTATCAAAGGGGCAAGAAGAAAGTTAATAATGAGGTAGTGAAATATGATTCCTTCTGCTGATTTGATATATACTAAGATACCTATAAGAAGAAAATAAGACTCTTAGATAAGAAGACATCTCCATGTAGTTATGGCGACGAAATGAATGATAATCACAACAGTAGTCTATGAGTAGAGACTCTGTGACAGGTAGACCTACCTCATGCAGTTACAGGTAATATGCAAGATCTATTTTCATGACGTTTCCTTAATATTTGATGAATACATATAGATAATAAGCTATCCTACTTAAGTTTTGGTTAACGTATTTTGTAGCTTCCGTTATATATTCAAGGAACATGGATTCCATATCAGTAATTGCAATGAGCATCTTTCCTTTTACTTTTGATGTTTAAAAAAATCAATAATCTCCATCCTTGTTATTGTTTAAAGTCACATATAAAAATGCTTGTTTCAGAATCTATATTTCATCAAAGTCAGGGTCTCAAATTATGTTTCTTTCATTTATCGATTGCAAAAATGAGCTGTCTCTACATATTATGTATATGCCTTGAAATATATTTTCTTAAAGAATGAAACTGTATAAAACACTTTAAACATGTATCATGTTTTACATTGCAAATTATCATTCAAATTCAGTCGCTGTAAATTTTAGGTCATTGCGAAAAATTTTACAATATCTTGTGCAGTAAACGAACTTGTTTCGATATTCATACAAAACAGAAAATGTTACACAAAATTTGTCTATACAAGAAACGAGAAGGGTATCCGTGATGCATTTTGTCATTGCTAGCCAGTTTTTAAAGAACAATGAAAGATGGCGGAACTTGTAACAGAAATGACTTCAGAAATTATCAGATAAGTTGTATCAGGAGGCAGCTAAACTCGATTTGAAATGTGAACAATAAAGTTTTGCTTTCAGGAACGATATCCATATCAGACGTTGTTCAAATGGTATTTGGTTACATGATTCTCTGCGGTCATTTATTCTTGCTATCGAATGAGAATGAAATTGAAACAGTCCTAGCGGAAATAATTCTCTAATTAGATTGAAAGGGGATAAAAAAAATTAATATCATTGAAGGCAAAGTGTTGATGTGTAAAACATTTTGGTTACAATCATAAAAGACATGGCTTTGATGTTTCGGAAAAGATTGTTAGGAATGTTGGAATGGAATTGTTGTAGCTCATTGAGATCTGAAGTTGTAGGAAAATGTAATTTAAGCGTTCAAACTTCATTCATCGGTTAAACATTGTCGATTTACAGGAACAAGGATTTCGTCATGCAACAGCATAATCGAGAACAGAGGAAGAATGGCATGTCATTTCTGTTGCCTTTATCAGAGTAAGAAAGTTCTGTTAAAGGATTAAAGAGGCGGTAGTACGGGGTTTTTTCAAATTGTATTTCTTCAAAGTTTTCCATAAATGTATGTTAAAGGCAAATACGTTATTTTCAGAGGGTCGAACGCCTCATTTCTTAAGCCGAGTCGGACATGAAATTATGTATGATCAAGCAAAAATTTCGGGTGGCCATTTTAGTGTTAAATCTTCTAATCGTTCGATGTGCATGTTACGTTCATTTGAGAACTATAAAAAAAGGTTGCCTTTGAATTGGTAAAATTGATTCGTTTTCGTAAAACCACTTTGTCTACTTGATCGCTGATTATTTAATCAATTGAAATATTTAGTATATCAGGCAATAAAATCAAGTTTCAAGATTAATTTTAAGTGATGAATTATTTTACCACGTCACAGTCATATGCGTGAACACATGGGATGTTATTGGTATTTAAGTTGTGTCGTAATACGAAATTTGCTGCTTCTCAATCTGCAATTCACCAATTTGCTTTACATCACAATTGTAAGACCATGGGGTAATAACGTTGCCTTTGACTCATCCGTGTTATTCGCAAAGTTCCACAGCAAATGAATGATTAACAGACACGTGTAGTTACTAACTAACTAATGTGGTTAATTGATAATCGTCTGATAACGATTGATGGGTGTGTTGCAATATGTGTCTGTTGCTCTGTTGACACTTATCTGTTTTGATTTTGTAAACTAGCTTAGAGATTTCATTGACTTTTATGAATACCTCAAACAGGCTTCCACTGTTGAAAGCTTTCAGAAGTTCCCACAAACGACTCACCTGAAGTTTTTGTTAGATTTAAATATGATTAGCAGCAAAATAGAAAAGTCGCCATTAGCTAGTCATCCTCAATCAACAGAATAAATAGAACGTTTTCATAATTGCCAAAAATGTTTACAGGAAAAACTTTATAATTAATGCCAATTTGTGGTTTAACTCGGAGATGATCAACATTTATCGTTAAAGATGTCATCTTCAGAAGGAGAGTAGTCAGCTTGAAAATAAAATAAATGGTTGTATCAGTAACAACATGTAAGATGATGGCTCAAAACACTCTTTGGATTAAAAAAGATGTTCATGTACATGGCCTCAGTGAATGTAAAGAACAATGCTCTTTTGAGAGGTGTCCTGGACGTCTTGGGCAAGAATTATAGAGGGTTTCTCCTAAATAGAAACTATCAGGTATGCCTTTTCATTGAAAAGTGTTGAACGTGGTTCCCAAGTGAGGTTTATCTCGGATGATGGAAATTGATTTATGAAACGTTATCTCTTAAGCACGAGCGAAAAGCAATGTACAATGAAGAGGAACAACAGAACTAATGGTCAAACCAGCAAACATTTGACCGTTGATGGGACGAGTCTGTTTTGTTATATCCTTATGTATCAGTTAGCATAAGCAAGATGACATGTACTGCATACAAAAACAATAGACCAGTTTTCACCCTGCAAACACAGAGAAAGCGGTGGACACGGCATGGCGTTCTTTTATCAGCAACATCATCAACAACACCATGTAAGGTGATGACATGCACTAGTTCCAGGATCACAAATGTATCAGCCAACTGACACTCTGTAGGATGAGCCGAAACTCAAGGGAGATTTGTCCCCAGGTTGTCTGGAGTCACGTATCCAGAAAAGAGTCAGCCATGAAAACAGTGTCGTTTGAATTCTGCCTCCACAATTGCAAGAAGACCAAGAATGTTGATAATTAATTAATTGATTAGGATATTTATATGGCGTCTTTTCCACGTTCAAGGACATGCTCAAAGCGCTACCTACATTATTACCCTGAGGGAAGTTTACTTTCAAAGCAGCTATTAAGCGCTAGGCGCGATTGTATAGGTCCGTACAGCCCTATATGCAGGTACCCATTTAACAGCTGGGTGGACTGAGCGCAATGTGAATAAAGAGCCTTGCCGAAGGGGACAAAACAGTTTTGGACTCAGGTCACAAAGTTTTGGTGTTTCGTCGGCATGCTAACCACTACACCACTGTGCTCCAATGATAAAGGATCATTGAGCTATGTCACTTATAATCTTTAATATACCACTGTCGAATCAAATTGCTATAAATAATACATACCAAAGTGTAATATATCTAGAAACAAGGACTCAAGGACTCATGGACGCCTCTTGGCAGAGTAACCAAGTCAGTGCGCTATTGAAAGTCCAATTAATAGAAGGAATGGTTTGCATTGTGCTTTATAGAAGCAAATACTTGAGGTGCAAAACAAACAGAAAATTATTCTTGCATTGTAAATACTTTCGACTTGATCTTGTTGACATTTAAATTGAAAATGTATTTATTACTGGAGACTTCTTAAACTTGTACAGTGGAAGGCTTTCATGCAAAAGTGGAACAACTTTATGTAATATAGAATTGAAGGTACAAGGCGACATTTTATACTGCAAAATCTTTTTGTTTACTAATCGACCCGAACAAGTATTCTAATTAACAGAGTTCAATTATCAATTTTCACTGATTAGTGGCAGATAAAGTACTTAACAAATCATGCAGAATATCTGCGAATCCTACGAGCAAGCAACGATACCAAAAGCTGAAACCAAGTTACGTATGAGCAAATTTGTATGGGTGTCTTGAATGATTTACACAATTTCTAAAGAATAAAAGTGGGTGAAAATCTTCGTTCCCGAAGTATTTATTTACTGATTCCTAATATGCATATAATAATTCCGTCGAATCTTTTTTAACATTTTAAGCTTTGCATCTTTTTTTGTTAAGTGTGGTATCCTTCGGCCCTTGAAAGCAATGTATCAAGCAGCATAACTTTGGAGAACCATGTAAACCGTGTTTACATACAGAATAAGGGCATGATATTAAGTAGTTGAGAAAAGATTGTAAATGGTGTACAAGCATATAGCTCTTTACCCCTGATGTAACTTTTGTCGGGACCAATACTAGGTATTTAAACCCTTTTTCAATATGGATCTTATATAACTTACTTCTGATATCCTATAACATTAGAAAGTGAAGTGATGTCACACCGTCCAGAGTGTTCACATCTTGTGTCCAAACTGCAGATATCAAAGGTAATGTTGTTGTGTTAATGAGTTGTGTTGACAAAACAGTAACAAGTAAATATTATACTCATAATTGTTTAAACCATCTTTAAAGCTTTAGGTCTTCAATCACAAGTATGTTTCAAATTTCACAACCTCAATTCCTAATTCTGCGAATTGGTAATCATTAAAGACTGTCAAAAATTAGTCTTTTGAAGTTCTAAAATTGTACTGCTACATATATTTTGAGAATTTTATAAAGCAAAAGTTTAATGTGATGTCAAGAAACTGTAAATCTTTATGTATAATATTATAACATTTACGAAGGGAAGGACAGATTGCGAATTGTTGTGGTTAAAGAATGTTTGTCAGTCAGCTGCTGTTCTGTAGTTCAGATCAGGATTATTTAACTAATAAAAAGGAAAAGAAGAATTCACAGTCATGGAATCATTTTGAAAGTCAAATATGACTTTCGGAGCACTATTTACGACAGATGGTTCGTTCAGATGTTTGTTGACAGGCATACCAATCAAAGATCTGAAATCTATAATCTGATCTAATAGTGAATTTATGAAATGAGAGCCATTTGTTTGAAATTATGTTTCAACGTTTCATATGGTTTCATGCCATAAACGGCAAAGAAACGCACAAAATATTCTGTATAGGAACAAAGAAGTATATAGAGATTAATAATGCAAAATGAATTGTTACACTTATTTCGCCTGGGCTCAGAAAAACATGCAACCATTTATCGATGAATGCAGAATTAAATGTGTGCATGCCTACCTTGTCCGGTGCTTGCTTACCTTGTCATGTACATGCTTACCTTGTCACGTGCATGCTTACCTTGCCACGTGCATGCTTACCTTCTCACGTGCATGCTTACCTTGTCATGTACATGTTAACGTTGTCACGTGCATGCTTACTTTGTCATGTGCATGCTTACCTTGTAACGTGCATGCTTACCTTGTAACGTGCATGCTTACCTTGTAACGTGCATGCTTACCTTGTCATGTGCATGCTTACCTTGTCATGTGCATGCTTACCTTGTCATGTGCATGCTTACCTTGTCATGTGCATGCTTTACTTGTCATCGGCAATTGACAACATAGCATAACTTTGGTTCCGTTGAGAAATATGAAATATGCATGTCTCATCATCTTTTATTTTACAACATCGTTCTTAACTAGATAATACCTTCGTCCCCCAAGAGAAGGATTTAATTTCACTGAGAACATTTGATTTTTTTTACTTCAAATTCTGAAGTCTTTTTAAATGTCACGTGATACGCTGACGAGGGTTATTCCATATACATAGTTGATGCTAGTATATATCGAGGCGCAAGACATGTAAAACAATAGTTAGTTAAAATTAAACACCGATATCGATATGAACGGTTGATTTATAAAATGAAATACTTCGAGATGTGATCTGTATAAGAATATAATTATAATTGTTCTATCAAAAAATTTATGATGTATACGAATTTGTAAACCAATTGAATGTTTTCATAACAACAATGAATTAACATTTGGATAAAGCTAATTACATATATTACAATTTCATTATATTACTGACCAAGCGAACCACCACTATTGGTAAGGATATATTATGTGATGTGCGTAACTAAGAAATATAGATTGTGTTGTTATGTAAGAGGTTAACTTATATTCTACATTGTTCTGATCAAACCTAATATGTTTCCTGTGGATTGCAATCAAGAACTCTGTAGAAGATTAATAAACAGAAAAAGAACATAGACGTCCAATCAAGTGCGGGTGAGTTTCTATCTATCTACTGCTTGATGACAAAGCATTATATTCAGTCATTTCTGACGTGCAGTTATCAATTCATAATTAAGATTTATCGTTGAAAAGTATAAATGAATAGTATCGTTGAATAGTATCGTTGAATAGTATCATTGAATAGTATCGTTGAGTAGTATCATTGTATAGTATCACTTAATAGTATCGTTAAATAGTATCTTTGAATAATATCGTTGAATACTATCATTGAATAGTATCGTTGAATACTATCATTGAATAGTATCGTTGAATAGTATCGTTGAGTAGTATCATTGAATAGTACTAATGAGTAGTATCGTTGAGTAGTATCATTGAATAATATCGTTGAAAGTAGTTCAATGTGTAGGTGAGGGTTGCTCTCTTGCGCAATATTGCAGCATTGTATTAACACAATAAAAATATTCAGAAATGCTTTGACCGGGTAATACTTGCGACTTCGGAAAATGATACACGTTAATATCTAGGAAAAAAATTCTGTTTTAGCTATTCAACCAATACAATATACTGATGTTCTGATAACTGTCGCATTTATCATCATTAACAGATACATTAAACATAATACATTTTAGTGAATATATGTATAAACGATAATAAAGATGTTGCTGAGAAAATCGACATTGCAACCTACAATGTTTAGAATGTCTAGAAATGCAATAAGCTGACCTAATTACTTCTGTGTAGAGGCAATCAATTTCAGAGATGTCAGTTTTCCCAATACACCAACTAAATTAGTTCGTTAATGAAAAGTTACTTTAATTAATTATTTTGTCCTCATGGACCTTAAGCTTTGATTGACTGAAAATTAAGTTTCCTTATTCTCATTTAAATAATTTTGTGACAAGGAGAATATATGATGTATATGTACATTTACTCATTTTTCATGTGTTTAGATGTATGAATAAAATATTATCTAGATTACGTGGCACTGGTACTTAGACGATCCTTTAAAATACTACAGCAGAAAGGCAGTCGCTATACTCTCAGGTGTATCTTTTTGCATATTGATTATTACGTGAGATCCCTTGTCACATTGTTGGTCAATTACCATTTGTATGTGTATGTTTATTATCATTCTATAGCAGATGAATGAACTACTTATTAGTTGATTGAGATGTTTGATATTGCAGCTACCATTTATTACTATACATCCTTTCTGTGGAAGGAGAAAAAGGACCTTTTGAAGAAAAGATTTTTTTTCTAATATGAACCTTAAGGGACGTGGATTTTTTAAAGTTATCAGTTCTTTTTCGCTCAAATTCATCATTTTTTTTAGCACATGGGAGTAGTTTAAAGGTTAAGTATTTTCAGGCCGAACATTTGGCTTTGATGTCTGTCAAATAACATGTTTGCTGATTTAAGTTAAATCAACTTAAACGACTTGCACACTAGTTATTCCAAAGTGTCCCATTTTTGTAAATCCAGCATTATACATGATCAGAAATTGTATTTAAACGCTCTACTTACATTCATTTTTGTCTTATATGATCTTTAACACATTCCAACCGTGGTGCTCGTTTTGAGGTAAAAGGTCACGATTACAATATAAATGAATGTTAATGTTGTGCAATAGTAAATACTAATCGATACCTGGAAACCACTAATACGGTTGACAGTGACCTTTAAGAAATGTACTTACTTATAGTTATGTTTTTTTGTTTTAAAGTTCTAATTTATAAGGCTTCTCCTAAACTTTCAATTTAAACAGAAGTTTGACTGATGAGTATTCGGGAAAACATTTGAAGAAATAGCAAAATATAACATTTGAGATGTTAAATTTGGGATGGTCAGGAGATGAAGTGGTATTGAGAGAATGTGGGTTGAAAAGGCACTTGGTATAGAGAGGAGAACCTGAGAAGTGAAGAAACGTGATCGAGCATAGGCTTGAATAGTTTACTGAAAGTCCAACGAGAAGAATAGTAATTTCTCTAGACAAACACTTGACATTAGACTCAATGACTTTAAAATCCCATTGTGCACTAACCTTTATGCTAGAAATTGCAAACACAGTTTATATATATTGGTATTGTGATTTAAAATTATTATGATTTTTTAGTAAAATTTAATTTAATTGATGCACATTTATGCGCGTTGCTCATATTGCTGAGAATGTCTAAGTGTTCTAAAGCGATCGAACGAAGATTTCATATTATTTTCATGAATTCAGTTTTTTTAAACATAGACAGAAACAAAATACTCAAAGACCATTTCCTCCTTCATAGGAACAAACCACTAAATTGCCATAGCTGAACTGACCACGTGAAATTAAATGAATTTATAATATTACAAAACCGTAAAAGTATTATTTAAATCAAGATTAAATGCTCAACAACACTAGCAAAGTCTGGTTGATGATATTTAGTTCAATGTCAAATTTGAAGTGACGGATAAACTTAAAAGACATATTAAAAAAACAAAGAGAGTTGTCTAAGCCATCCCGAATTGTGTGATAGGCACCGCATTGCCCTGAGATATTAGAATGAAACAATAAGCCGAAATAATCTTGAATATTAACTTAGTAATGTAACTATCAATATTAATAAGACATTATTACTGTTATGCACAGGGGGTACTATGGTACAATAATTCCACTGTCTATGATGGTCCTGTTTCTTAAAGTTAATACGAAAATGTTTTACCTCATGATAATCCCCACTTTAAAAAAATCAAATTAATTCAATACTCAAATCTTATTACCTACTGCAGATTTATAACCTTATTGGTTGAAATGAAAGAAATGCAAAAGCGTTTTCCAACTACAGCGCAAGCCTATGGTATCAAGAAACAACTGATGAATGAAAAGTACATGGATTCGACACAAAAACCAGAGCGAGTACACGTGTAACCAGACTTCACTGTTACTGGCAGTTGGGGGATGTAATGTTGTAGGAATTCTCTCACATACAGTACAGCTGTTCTCTGTGATTTCGGCAGTTAAGATATCTGTGAGGGGGCACTGAACACATGATCTTGATTTAAATGGTTTAACCGGCACATTATCGCTAAGTCTTCCAGTCAAGTCATAACTTATGTTGAAGATTCAATGTCATTCAATGTCATTCGTTAAAGTGAAACACGCACTTTATGTTTGAATCTTTTGCATATAAAATTTTCCAATTTACTAGTATGTTGGCACTCACTGTAGGTGTCATGGAGAACGAGTTTGGCATTATGAAGACTTTGGTGTATATTACCTATCTTAAATAATAATTATGTAAAAAAAATACCATCTTCTGCAAATAACGGAAAAAATAAAGAAATACTTTCATAATTATATAATAGTGAATGAAAATTAGTTGATACTATTCCGATTGAATGATTCATGCTGCAGCACTGGTCAAAATTCCACTGTTCGGCAAAAATATGATTTACTCGCTAAAAAACTATTATTTACTTGCCAAAACTATTAATTACTCGCCAAAAATATGGTTACTCGCCAAAAGTATGATTCACTCGCCAAAATTATGATTTACTTGCCAAAAATATTATTTACTTGCCAAAAATATTATTTACTCGCCAAAATTAATATTTGTTCACCAAAATTATGATTACTCGCTGCGAATGGATGAAATATTGCCCAAGCGGCGTTAAACAATAACTCACGCACTCACTCACTATGGTTACTCGCCTTAAATATTATTTACTCGCACAAATTATGATTTAGTCGCCAAAAATATGATTTTCTCACTATCAATCCAGTACATGACACTGGTTTGAGTCACAAACGGGTAATGTCCTACTGAAAAAGGAGTTGATGCCTACATTTGGATTTAAAAGTTTTCGTCGAATCGTCATTATGTTTTTATAGCATCAGTTACTGACCTAATTATGGGTTCATATCGTTGAGAACAAAGTTAAACTATTTCAACATCACATGACGTTATAATGATATGATGTCAATATTCGTAATAATCGATGTACATAAAGTTACTTGCTCAAAAGACCTAATGACAATTTTCTGTTCAGATTTGGTATTTTTTCTTAGATTTAAGACTCGGAGTTTGTTTACTTCACTCTCTTGGTTATATATTGGATATGAGGAGGCACTTGTCTGAATTCTAAGTTTAATTAATCTAAAGCCATTTTTACTTATAGTTGCCTTACATTGTATTGAGAGATATCCGAAGGCTCAGTTGATAAGCTGTGTGGAGGTTTCAGTGCTCGTTGTAGGTGTTTGACTCTGAAGGAATGGACTTTCAGAATAGTAAGACACATTTTTCTAAATTTTAAGCCATCGAAAACTTTATCAAATTAAAGTTTTCACTTTTAATATTTTCATTCTTGATTATTAAAGAATGCTGAATATCAAATGAAAATATGATAAGTAGAGACCCTTAAGTGATTGTTTTTAATCAACAAGAAAAATAATTATCCATTGATCAACAAGAGATACGGCATATGATTTTACAACTCTACCATATGAACGATACGCTAGCATTACAACACGCCATATCGATGTCATTAAGTAATGTATATAAAGAGATTTCACGAAATATCGAGCATTTGCAATGATAAGTGGGAAGTTGTCATGCAAGCAGTATCACGCTACGCTCTATACAACATCAGGCTAATTACTATCCGCCATTGATAGTTCGCTGATTAGTCCACGGGGACCAGTCATTAGTTGTGTTCGACGCCTCCCTCTAGAAATCTGAATTAATCGTTCTATTGTTAAGTTATTCGAGGAAATTACTAAGTGGTCCCTTGAGTAACCTGAGCTGTGACTGACCACAACATGCGAGCTCGGGGATTTCTTAAACTGTTGCGTTGCTTCTGTAATGCAGAGCTGATGGAAAATAGACAATGTCAAGTGAAGGGGAGAGATCAATGATTAAGAAGGAAGTATTAAACGATCAATTGCTGGCTGAATTGTGAACATCTTAGGGGAATGAATTTGAATTTCACACTTCCATGGATTTCGTGGATGGGAAAGACGGTTAAGTGTTTGGATTAATGGGATCTTACGGGGGAGTAATAGCATCTTTACTGAGAGGTGTTGGAAGTTGTGAAAGACTTAATTATTATTTTAAAAATATGAATAAATATCTCTGATAATGTTAGATGTTCAACGAAATTACTATAATAGTTTACTTTTTAGATCGTTAGTTGGCTTTCCGAAGGCAATAAAAAATGTGCATATATCTACTGTAAATTGGCTGTGTACAGTATACTTCAATCTATATAAGTGGTAATCAAGATCTACAAAAGACGTTTGGTTTATAAAGATGACTCGTTATTGAATGTTGATTATTTGTTTCACAAGAGAATGTTTTTCAATGAATTGAAATAATCGATCTAATAGGCTTAGAGTTATTCAAAGCATTCAAATATATTGTTGAGGATTAAAATTCGAATCAAAATTCTTAACACTTGCGGAATCCTCATACGTAATTTTACCCACAATAAAATGTTACGTCAAAAGTTCCCGGGAGACTCTCGGAAACTTTTAGCTAACATTTCGGGGTTTACAGCCAATCGAAAGGCTAGTTTGTGTTTGCAAGGCGAAGGTCAAGATATCGTAATCTGTTATCAACCATGAATGTTATCGATTTCATTCGGAGAAATATATTTTTGTAAGACCTGCCCCAAAATGTTTGAAAAATGCTTACACATTATTACTGCCATGTAAAATATGTTATTATTCCTCCCATCCTGCATCAGCATGTACTTACAGCTATCCGCTTAGATCCTTCAACTCCCTGATACCCATCACCACATTTGCCTCTTGTTATTGAAGGTTGATTTCTCGGCGCTATACATGGCATATGCTCTTTCCAGCCTATAAATGTCACCTAATGTCTCGTATGTAAACTGCCAATATCGGTGGTCATTTTTTTGCGATACCAAGAAAGTTCTTGAAAGGGTAGCAAGGCATTGTGGTAGAGTTGTGGATACAGCAGGATTTTGGCAGCCAGGTAATATGTTATCCTTCCGACTAATAGTAATTATAGTTCTTGTTACATTGTGTTGCTGGCAACCGGACGAGTACCGATTTCTCACCTTGGGAAATATCCAAAAAAGGATTGGATTATAAAGTCCTATATCACGGCTGTTACCGTTGGCAGACAATAATCACACTTCAAGTGGCTTCTTCTACAAGATGATACCACAAGCATGGTTGTTTGGTTCAGTTGTGTTGATGGCGTGTGGCGTGCATTCTCTCCCAACAGAGGTAGCTCCGTCATAAATTTCTATACAACCTCAGCCTTAATTCGAAGGTGTCTCGGTCGTCCGGCACTTTCCCCTAGCGGGACAATATTGCAACTTATACTACCTGGCTATATTTCAGCCAATGAAAACACTGAATGCATGAATAACATTTATCGATTTTAAAAAAGCCTTTGATTCAATCGACCGCTATAAACTGTGGAATTGTTTATTTAAATCTGGATTGCATGGGAAAATGTTAAGTGCTATAATGAATATTTATAGTTCGGTTAGAGCTTGTGTCAGAAAAGATAATAGTTTTACTGAATATTTTGATTGTCCTATGGGTTTAAAGCAAGGGTGTGTCCTTAGTCCTCTACTGTTTTCATTATTCATAAATGATTTATCAGACGACTTAGCAAGTCATGGCAAACATGGTGTACAGTTATTTCTCGATATAATAGAAATTTTATTTCTTATGTTTGCAGATGATGTTTTTCTTATGTCTGATACAATTCATGGGTTACAAAACCAGCTAAATATCTTGTATAATTTTTCCCAAGTAGTTCAGGTCTAAAGATTAACTTGGACAAGACAAATATTATCGTTTTTAGAAGGGGTGGTCGCCTAGCGAGAGCCGAAAAATGGTTTTTGAATGATGAACCGGTAAGGATAGTTAATACTTTCAAATATTTGGGTGTAATATTTCCTTCTACTTTTAAGATGAGAAACTGTGTCAATGACCTTGCACTAAGAGGTAAACGGGCTTTAATGGAAGTAATAACCAATCTCAGTAAAATTGGAATTATAGATCCTAGCATATTATTAAAAATATTTGATATCCAGATAACACCAATGTTACTTTATGGAGCCGAGATATGGGGAATGCATAAATTTGACCAACTTGAGAGAATTCACTTGACAGCGTGTAAAAGATTTTTAAATGTCAGTCCACAAACTCCTACTGCTATTGTTTACGGCGAATGCGAAAGATATCCGTTATTTATCAATGCAATGCGCACAACTTTAAGATATTGGTTAAAAATCATCCACATGAATGAAGAAAGAATTCCTTACAAAGTATATAACATGCAATCATACTATGATAACTGTGGCTATATTACTTATTCGTCATATATAAGATTTATTCTTTTTTCACATGGTTTTGGTTATGTCTGGATTTCGCAGACAGTTGGAGATAGAGTCTCTTTTATCAATCAATTTAAGACAGTTGCAATCAACGTGTATTTTCAATCATGGACGTCTATATTATCAGGAAATTCCGTAATATACTGGTTAGATTTAGATGTGGATTATTAAGATGGAGTCATAATGAAGGTAGATGGGGAAAAATTGATGTAACAAGACGTATTTGTCCATTTTGTAATTCAGGAGTGAAACACGAGTACCACTTTTTACTAGTTTGTAATGCCTATGATGTTATTAGAATGAAATATTTACCATCACTATACTGTCAGAAACCTACTTATCATAAAATGAAATCCTTGTTAAGAACAAACCGCAAATTACTTCTGCTAAATCTGTGTAAATATTTATAACATGCCTATGAACTAAGAGAACTGAATCGTTTGACATTGCTAAAGTAACCCCCATGTTTTAATTCATCGTATTCTGCATAGCAAGCTCTATGTATCAACGAAAACATCAAAAATGTATAATATGTTTATGCTTTTTTATAAATGTTCTGTAAAGACGACTCAAAGTGCAAGATGCATATATAAAGTTTAGCTTTTGGGAAGCTTACGGAAATAACTTAAGCGATTTGAATGATAACTTTTGAAACGGTGTCGCTGATTGCACAACTAACTTTGATTGCATCCAATCAGCGTTCTACAGTTCATGCACAAGAAACCTTTGAATTAAGACAGAGGTTGTATAGAAATTTATGACGGAGCTACCTCTGTTGGGAGAGAATGGTGGCGTGGGGTGTGGATAGAAGTATTAACAGAAAACACTTCAGAACAAAGAGCAATATGTTGTGTGGGAGGTCTGTTAAGGTTAATTTTCAATCAAATTATACGTTTACATTTTATTGGCTTCGGATGTAGTCACTAAATTTCAATGTTGACTAAAACCATTTTAATATTAGAAGGGCAATTATAACTTTGACAATTAGTAAAATTTCTGAACAAAAATCGTTTTAAAACTGTAAAAATATGCCAGTTTGAAGTGTATGATTCGTAAGCATCTAATTCGAAATGTTGGTTTTCTTACAATGAGTGTTGAAGCAAGCACACCTCACATATATCCGCTTCTCTCAAGATAGTCAGACGACTGGTGTATGACATGATGAGGAAATGAGATTCTTACTTTGTTAACCACTTAGAAATGTGCGAAAAGAGATCATCAGTAGATACCAGAAGTTGCAATCACTCCCGCACTTAAAGTCGGGAATAAGCGGGACCCGTGACGGCAGCGACAAACATCAGCTACGTAGATGAACCTCGTCTACCGTGGATCGATTGAGTTGACCAGAGATTGAGTATTGAATGAGTGGGTATCGCCCTACGGCAATATGAAGCAATCGTGGGAGCAAACATTTTGTTTACATCTTGAACGTTGCAAAACAGTGCGGTGGCCGTGAGGGGGCATAAGTAAAACAGTACGGTGGCCGGGAGGGGGCATTTGTAAAACCGTACGGTGGCCGGGAGGGGGCATTTGTAAAATAGTACGGTGGCCGGGAGGGGGCATTTGTAAAAAAGTACGGTGGCCGGGAGGGGGGATAATAGCGGAGAAAACTTATTTAAACGTCGTGAAATAAGTCCTAGACCTAACAGAGAGAAAAATCTGTAACAATCGGAGCAGGTCTGGTTAAAGACTTCAACGACACAAACGTCAAGCTTAATTCAGAAATAAATATTTGCTCAATGAAGGGTCACACAAATTTTTCACGAGTTTCGTTATAATCAGATGACAGACCTTTTCGTGTTAAACATTAGATTGAATTAAAGCTAGCTGGTTAGATTTCATTCGTGAAGAATATAGCATAAAATGACCTTCTCGTGTACGGTTTGCATCAATGGCATCGTTAATTGTTTTTGTAACCCATCAGCTGATTCCAAAACCTTTCCTGGTATGACGCAGCGTTTCACCTCCCCTGCTAATAAAGTCATGAATGTTGGATGGGTAAGTTTTATTTAAACCATCAACGTATATTTTCAACGAATTAAAATAAGTTTTCGTCCCCGCGGACCTTATACTCTATGTAGAGATTAACCTATCAATCTACATGTATATCTACACGCAACTATACACATGCTCAACTCCACTGATCATATAATGATATTTTACTGGCTCTTCGTCAGAGACAAAGATAATTTGGCGAGAAGCAATAACATTTGGGGGAGGGGGTGTTACATTGTTATGTTATGTTATGTTATGTTATGTTATGTTATGTTATGTTATGTTATGTTATGTTATGATTTTATGTGTCAATTAGGCCTTTAGTGGCCGCCTTCTTTTTAATTTAAGACCAACATTGTCATTTTTGTACTGTACATGCGGTGACACATTAATAAAATAATTTTATTCCTCTTCTTCTTCCTCTTCTTTTTCTTCTTCTTCTGTTATATCTCATAATTACCTTCTGCCACATATGGCCAGTTCATTATTCAAGTAAAGTTCCTCTGTTGCGGGTTATTATCAACATGTTTACCCTTCAGAGCTGAGTATTATAGTCAAAGTGCCTCAACAAATATTTACATTTCACCGTAAAGCTATCTGGTTGAATAACCGTATTTTATGACAGCTTCATATTTTAAAGGAATATATCTGAAAGTAAAACTACGCTGTATATTAGATTATTGAAACATCTGAATAAAAATTATGCATACAAGTATTCCTTGTAACATTTAATATGAAAAAATACAATTACTTTTTACTTTAACGCGGTATTATATATAAATATTTATTTGGAAATAAAATAAGTCGGACGACACTTGCTGTAGATATCATTTTATTGATGACTTGATGCGTTGCATTTTGATTTGATAACAAAGTCTTTTCAACAGTTTGGATTGGCAACATGGCAAATATATAATTACACATGCTTATCTTATGTGTTCTGAGATGATGATGATGAGATGTCATTACTGCTCCCTTCCGATTGTGATACAGTTGAGTCCTCTCTCACACTTGATAAAGTTGTGATGGATTGGTGAAAGTCCTCGGATGAGGATAAGTCCTCACATTGACTCAAGTCCTTTACAGTAAAGGACTCCTCCGATTGTAGTTTTTTGTTTGGAATTTGTTCAAAATATTGCTCTCGGTCAAATGCTGGGGGCGCGTTGACAAGTCATGTTATGTTATGGTTACGATGTGTTTATGTGTAGCACAATAACTCGGTGCGGATAAGCCAGTGTGGGGTTTTATCGATTGACCGAATCGATTCATGTGCGCGTCTTCTTAATATATTCTGACTCAATTGAGCAACGATAAATATGAATACTTTGTTTCATGTTTTATGCTTCCATGTATTCACATGATTCTCTAAAGGCTTTACTGCCAAGATGATCTAAATGATTATAATTTTGATAGAAATACACGTAAACTATAAATTACATTATATATATATATATATATATATATATATATATATATATATATATATATATATATATATATATATATATATATATATATATATATATATAAGCACTTTAATATAATATCAAACGTTGCAAAGTTTATTCAATTTTATATATCTATACATTATACATGGTGCATTACATGACAATATATTAGTTAATTTTGAACAAAGTTTTAATGAAGAAATGAAAGATATTAGAAGGATCCTAATCCCATTGTAAATTGCATCGACATTTTAATATAATAATGACCTTATCATAAAATATACATGTGGTTTCTCTCCAATCACCGTAAGCATCAGCTAATGAATTAATGTAGAATGGGCCTTAGGCCTTTTACTGAAAACATTTCCCTTTCGGTATACAATCATTCTCTCACAATAGAGGTAGCTCCGTCATAAATTCCCATGGAACCTCTATCATGATACAAGCATTTCTCGGTCTAGAGATGTTGAATTTTGATTAGATGCAATTAAAGTTAGTGGTGCAATCATGAACACAGTTTCAAAAGTTATCATTCAAACGCCTTAGATATTTCCGTATGCTTCCGGAAAGCGAAATCTTAATCGAATATGGACTTCGCATTTGGAGACTTTTTACTACACATTTTATTATTTAAAAGGATAAATTAAATAGTTCGTAGAAAAATCATGATGTAACAATCCACTAATTCCAAATTGTCTGGAACCTGGAAAGCAATCATTTCTTAAGCTAGTGACATAATATTGCCATCATCCGTGAAGCAGTCGAGATGTCACATCCAAAAGTGCATACGATTAAGAACCTGGGGAAATGAATTATGTTGAAAAGCGGGCAGTCATAAAGTTTTTGTTCAGGAAAGGAATGTCTGCCGGTAGCTTTTTGTTTTAGAACAGATGTTTTATAGGAAATACTGACGGAGATACCTCTGTGGGGAGAAAATGGCATGGTCCTTGAAAAATGAAAAATAATCTATCAAGAAACGTTTAGACCATCACGTTTGTGTATCAATTCCGGGGGAACTGGTCCGATGACGACGGTTATGCTAATTAGTCACTGAAGGTGATTACATCAAACTAAGACATTCCTGTCTGTCCGTCTGTCTGTCTCCATTCGGCTAGCAGTGTGCTCTACTTCCGCGGACCGCGAGTTGCATAAAACCTTTCGCGGGAATCATATATCCCTTGCTCCGCTTAGCCACCTACCTATGTAAAGTATTTAGATTAAGATAGCGCTCTGATAGTACATTACATATACAATTGAATACTGCATTTGTACTCCTGGCCCCGAAATGCAATAAGCTTCTGTTAGGTTCTGTTCTGATCTGTTCTATATCCCTATGTAACTCTTGACGGAATGTTATAACTTATACTATCAACCTATATTCTTTGTTTATTGACCGATGGACACTTTACGAATGAAAGTCTTGATTTACTATCTGTTTTCATTCAGTTCTTTTCATCATTGTTTCTAAAGTTATATATATATATATATATATATATATATATATATATATATATATATATATATATATATATATGTATTATCAAATATGATCAGTTATTGTTATTCCATTGACTCGATTGTAGTTGCTTAATGACATTGCATTTGAGATATTAATCGTCAAAGACTCTACACTATAACCCTAGTTTGTCATGATAATGTCTTGAACGTAAATTTAGTGTTTTGAACCTTAGTAGTTTGTTTTCAAGCATCATCATGTTTCCCAATCCATTCAATTCGCGTAAACGAAAATGTAACAAGACCTACATTTCAATAAGTTTTATTCAGAATGACCATTTATAAAAAATCAGGAGGATATTTATAACGTCATTCGTTGATCGCATGTCACGTGACCTCGTCACGTATACGTCTCATACTTTACTTATTGATAAATTATTTAGAAATGCTTACGTTTTATCATCGTGTTGTGTGATTATAGTCTCTGATAACCCTAAATGTGTTTTAGTTATATCACTATGTTCGTCTTGGGTTATGTTGTGTATTGTAATTATAGTCTCCGATAACCCTAAATCTTGTACTTTTAAATGTAGATGTATGTTTTTGTGGTACAGATGTGAGGTTAGACTTGAATGAAAAATCTCACTGTCTATCTGTCTCTATATCATAGACGGTGGTCATTAAGGATTAAATAGCTCGGTATACATCACTTTAAGAGCAAGATGGATAGACATTCTTTTATCAGAAGAGGGATCTTTTAATCTTATACGATTCATGTTTGAAATATGAAACTAATAGGAATTGAACGATCAATAATTTCCATGGCAACACGACAGAAATCGGTAATGTGCAAATAAAATATTCATTCTAGTTTAAGCATTTAATAGTTTGACATTTCAATGGTAAATGCTTCATTCTAGATGGAAGGTTGAACAGAAATCGTTCTCCCAATATTCTAAACAGTGAACGCGTACAAGTTATGAAGACAAGCGTTGCTAAAATCAAAACGTTAAAGTTCTCAGTGACGTTTTATTATGACTGTGTTTTCTGTAAGCATTTAAAAGTTGATGTGGAATCATGATTTTGAACATCTGGAGGTAAAATTACGAATATTGAATTATGGATGGTTGATGAAAACCACGACATCAATGAAATATATCAACCGTCCAAAACTAATTTCTGTTGCTTCTAAGACTTCCTGATAAACTTTAGATGGGAAACGCAGCACGTAAGTCAAAGACACAAAAACATTCCGAAATGCCTCAGAGCAATTCCACAAGTCCAAGTTCTTACACCATTACTCCCAGTCAGCAAATCCAAGCACAGCTTGTTCAACAACATCTACCATATCAACAACCGGCAGTTCAAGCTCAAAACAGCTTAGCAGCAGCGCAGCAGATGCTGTATTATCCAATTCAACGTTGCCCTGCCACAGACCCGAGAAGCATCGACTGTTTGCAGTTCCATATTCCGAAACACGAAGGTGATTCAGCACCACAGCAAAGTAGCAGCAACATGTTTGCTAAACCATCACTCCATGACCTGGACGAGATCGACGATATTGAGGCAATCTGTCAGCCAATGCAATTGCAACGTCCATCCTTAACTACAGTCCGG
The DNA here is from genome assembly GCA_921293015.1 of Phorcus lineatus. Lineage (NCBI taxonomy): Eukaryota > Metazoa > Mollusca > Gastropoda > Trochida > Trochidae > Phorcus > Phorcus lineatus. The sequence goes on from OV121094.1 coordinate 34,784,466, forward strand.
TCAGATCCACAACCAACCAGGCTTGAAAGTATCCTCGAAAATCCACAGTTCATGAATCGTGTAACTTATCCTATTCAAGAATCTATGGACTCTGCACTCGGACCCGTAAACGTATGTAATGATTCCAGTTTGCCTTTACAATCCAGACCTTCTGAACGACCGTCAACACCAGTGCTGTCATCGTCGACAAATACATCGCTTAGTTACCCTGGAGAAATGTCTTCTAATGACAATGTCTTTCCCTCCGTGACCTTTGAAGGTCAAACTATACCTAAAGGCAGTTTAGATGTAAACAGGTCCCTTTCAAGTTGTAAAATGGGCATCCCAATATCATCATGTCAAAGGTATGAACCTCCACATGAAGAAAACACATCCGGTTTTTGTCTAGTAACACCTTCTAAAGGGAACGTGTCAGCTACTTCTCAAGAACCTTCTGGACTTGACATTGGGACTCCGGGTGCATCACCTTTGCGAGAGTCTTCGGTCACCGGGTATGACCCGCAGTTGTTGAACAATGATAGTGGGTTCATCTGTACTGACCATCTTAAGGGTCAATGTATTGGAAAGTGTCAGCATAATCACAGACCAAACCAGTACCAATGGCAGTTCAGAACTTCTGAAAAAGGCTGGGAAGATTTTTCCGTCAACAGCAACGAGGCAACAGAGAGAAGATTCTGTTGTCCTGCAAAAGAATATTGCTTTATCCCTTTCCAGTAAGCGCTCTGAATTCGGATAGGAGTATACATGTACTCTTTGTGGAAAATATATTCATGGACAGATTCGGGTTCATGTTAGTAAGTGTTAAGCGAAACTGTGTAACGGAGAGTCTTCATTAATTTCGTTTCCACAGAAAGTACCCTTTATGTATAGTCCTGTACTGATATTTTACCACATCTTATGACTTCTTTATGGGGAAGGGACTTTTGATTAACAATATGAATATTTTATAATGAATTTATCACCCATCGTAACAATCATATGGAATCTGCGAGTTCATCAATTAGGCATCCTAATAGATATACATATATCGTAACATCCTTGCAAAGGATCATTTGTTTGGGAAAAAACAATAATTTTGAAGATTAGATAAGTTGACGAAATTGTTCCAAAGCATCTTCCGGTCGGAAGAGTGGTTTACGCCTTGGGTAATTTATTAGTAATTCCTTTCCCTGTCTATTTAATTGTTAGACTTTGCATGATACAATTGTGTGATAAACATTTTTATATTTATGAGTACAGAGCTCACTGCATAATTGTCTTTATTTGAAGGAATGAGGGTCTGTTGAAAGTCAACTTTGAAGAAATGAGCGTTTCCGGTTCTAAATTTCCAATGCGCGTAAGAAGATTAACAACTCTGTCCATTGAGTCACCGGATATGACCTCTGACATGCTGGCATATCTGACAATTTGGCTCTGGTACTGGGAAGACAGTCCAAATCACTGGGTTCAGTTCGGACAGAAGGTAAAGGCAATATAATTGAAATAAAATCGAACCTATCACAGGCGCATAGTATGAGATATATTTTCGACTATAATGTCAATGAGATTGAAAATTAAGACCAAATTACCTTGAATCTATAACAAAATTTACATACACCTATTTTTGCCCTGCTTGTAGAATTGTATCAATATATTCTGGTGTTAAAAACATTAAGCTCTGCGTCGTCGATAGTTTTATATTTACTTTTTGATTGAATAATCATTAAAATCAGTCAATAATTCTGACAATACAAGTTAACTTCGGAATTTGAGTGCGTCAATACGAATTAACCAAACACTCTATAAGAACAGATCAATCTTTATTTATAAACTGATATTGATTAATTCAACAAAAAAATAAACACACTCAAGAAAAATAATCTATATTTTGTATAAATTACACAGTGGTGTAGTGGTTAGCGTGCTGGCCTCTCACGCCGACGACTCGAATCCCGGTGGAGACACCAACACTTTTTGACCTGGGTCAAAAACTATATTGTGTCCTTAGGAAAGGCTCTTCATCCACATTGCACTCAGTTCACCCATCTGCTAAAATGGGTACCTGAATATAAGGATGTACGGACCTATACGGTAGCGCTTAAGTAGCTGATTTGAAAGTACACTTCCCTCAGGGTAATGATGTAGTTAGCGCTTTGAGCAAGTCCACATTATTTTTTTATTTTTTTACATTCTTGTAAAGGGAAAAGGAGGTTGTTCCTTGAGTCGTTGGTGTCAATTAAGATCAATAGTGTTATATTATCCAGAGACTTTGACTGACCGGCTGATTATATCGTTAAGCTGTAAGGTTAAATCAATCCTGGGATTAAACAGTGTGTCATTTCAGAAAAGAAAGGGACATAACCCGAGTGCGGACAGCATCAAGATCGAGAGAGCCTACCAGGAGACTCCCCACGGCTCCACGGTAGTGTCTGTGAACAAAGCCAAGTACAGACTCTACTTCATCACCTGGCAGAAGGAACACCTCAAGGATAAGCACAGAGTCAGGATACGCCGTAGGCCGTTATTTACTCAACCTCATTAAAACCAGTGGTAACATTTAACCTTGCATCTTTTCCGAACTAAGTATTGCTCCATAAAGGACTTTGCATGCCCACGAGGCTTGAAAAAAATCGGTAAGATATTAATTTTCAGTGGGCCTAAGAAGCGAAAGGTGATCCCACTACTGGGATCAGTAACGAGGCAAGGTCAAAGTGATAAGTTCGATCTGATTTTAATGTGATTTCTATTAACTTCATGTCACCGATGGTCACAATGGTATTTTTGCAAGTATTATTCTGGCCTTGAGACAGTTCATTACAAATGTGTAAACACGGTCTTCGACAAGCGAAGTTTCAAATATCGCCCATCACGACACATGGAAAGTGATACCGGACTGTAGACAGAGGCATTCGCTCAGGCCTGTTGATGTTGTTACAAAGAGAACATTGTTTTGAGTGTCAAACCACGTAACCACAAAACGCCTGCCTAAATATTAGGGATATTCAGAGCTCATGTGTCTTGAACATAAACTCACGGACAAAAGAAACCCTACCACTTTAGTTTGAAATCACGAAAAAAATCAAATTCTGATTCAAACCCAAATACAACAATGATGGTTTCATATTGGACTGTATACTGAACGCATACTTTTCCCAAATTTTGTCAAATTATGGTTATCTTTTTCATGCAAGGCAAAATAGCCCCATGCCAGAAAGGTATAACACCAATGCGACCAAATAAATCACTTGAAGAATGACAAGATTGACTTTACAACAACGTGAGCGAGTAATCGGGATGATTGAAATGGAAGCAACCCTCACACATATTGCAAAAACGCTTAACTGTCACTGTATACAACTGTCACAAGACTAATGCAAGACCAAGATCAGGCCGACCGAGAGTCACAATCCACCAGGACGATCGATATCTGCGCAAGTTATACCTCAGAAACCGCTTCCTGACAGTGACGTCATCGGCGTCGTATGCCCTTGGTCACCGGGTAAGCAGACGCACAGTGGACCGAAGTCTAAGGTCCCATGGCATCAGTGCATACAGACCGTTCCGGGGACAGCTGTTGACCGCCGAATATCGCAAACGAAAACTGAGATGTGCGAGGACGGTTTTACGTTGGCAGCGCCGTCAGCGGCAGAGGGTGCTTTTCTCTGAGGAAAGTCGGTTCTGTCTCTTCAAAGCAGATGGAAGAGTACGTGTTTACCGCCGTCGGGGAGAGAGAACCGGCGCATGTTGCGTTCAGGAAGTCGTGCCCTACGGAGTAGAAAGTGTCATGGTTTGGGGATGCATGCTTGGTGAGGAGCAGACGCCGCTGGTTATCGTGAATGGCAATCTAACGGCTCAGCGTTACGTCGATGACGTTCACCCGTCGTCTGTCCCTTTCTTCGACAACAGGCACAAGGTGTGATCTTTCAACAAGACAATGCCCGATCGCAAACAGCTCGAGTTACTCAGAACTTCCTTGCTAACAACAACATCGACGTTTTACCGTAGCCAGCATGCTCGCCTGACATGTCGAACATCTTCGAACATCTTTTGGACGCTTTGGATCGTCGTATTAGTCAACGACAACCACCTCCAGAAAACCGCTAGCAACTTGTTCAAGCTCTCCAAGAAGAATGGCAGCGCATTCCACGTAATGACGTCAGATGTTTGATTTTTTCCATGCGTTGGAGGGTAAATGCGTGTATTGTGGCAAGGGGAGTCCATACACGTTAATAGTGTGAACTGCTTTCAACACACTGAACGTGGATTTCCCTGCTTCTAGATGAGTCATGACAGTGAACTTGGACCTTTTGATCCCCAAGGCCAATATCAGAGACTGCGCCATTGATTACTGAAGCTGATTTGTTGCATTTTTAATGAATATAAAATCGTCACATGTTCTTGTTGAATAAACATTTATTTTTATTCTCATTTTTTTTATTCTGCAATCTAGATTTAAATACATGGTAGCGTTTCTTTTCCCGTAGAGATTAGTAAGTCATTAAAGAAAATTATCAAAACTCGGACATCAGTGGATTTGGAACGCAACGTTATAAGCGAACGTTAAAGCATTTATTATATACCCATGTAAACTTAGGATAGTAATACAAGGGTGCAATACGGAATCCGTCTTCAAATTCCGTATTGCACTCGAGATTCCGTATTGCACCCCTGCCGGTTCTACTTTTTCTGAACCTTGGGACTTCCCGGATTTCCCGAAGCAGCTATTTATAGATATACATTTAGGTCATTGGGATTCCCAGTTTGCGAGAGTTGCACAAAAGCTCTTATAAAACAAGATTGTCATTTCGAAATGATTTGATTACAAGTATAAACAAATACCATGAACCAAGAAAATCAGTAGCAAAAGCGTAGACGTGTTATCTTCAACAGTGATTCCGACTAACTGACGGCGCGAGCCAATATGACGACAACGTATTTGAAAATTTTGAAAATGACCTTGAACTTTAAAAGTTACTGATTTCTACACGATTGTTTATAAACAAAATAGCTTGATCATTGTTTGATTTATGCTTTATCATATTAAATCAATTGTGAATTTGATCAAAATATCTTTTATTTTATCTATTTGTTGATATCGTAAGATGTGAAAGTCGGACTTGCTATACTTGACGTCATGCGGAGGAATGTGGCATTCAGGTCAATTGCGTTATTCGGTCATCGGCGTACTAATACCAATGTCAAGGTAACCTCAACGCGGAAGTATGTATGGCGTGAAAATGTGTATTGCTACGCAACCTTTTATTTTCTATAAAACATATTTTTATTAATTAAGATCGGGTATATAATAAATATAGAACGTCATACTAGTGCATTTTGATGTTTTGTATTGAACTCGAAAATGTCATGGGAGCATAGAAACAACTCGTTCTTCGAACTCGTTGTTTCTCTGCTCCCATGACATCTTCTCGTTCAATACAAAACATCAAAATGCACTAGTATGACGTTCTATATATTTATAACGTGACGTCAAAATGAAAAAAAGTTATATCTTGTCCTAATTAGATTAATAAAAAGATTAAAAGTGATATGCATTATTCCTTTTAATTATTCAATTTTACTAAAGCGCTGCTCGAAATATTTACGGCGGTAAAACTACTGTATACTATCGTAAAGGCTACAAGTAGCGATTGAACAAGAAAAAAGCAGATAAGACCTGCTGGAGATGCGTTACACCTCTATGATAGTTGACAACCGTCTCAGTATCATGGTGGGTAACAAATTGTACGTTACTTGTCATATTCAGACGGTCAACTGTCATCAGGAAGGGCTTATTGGGAATTATATCCATTGAAATCACGTCAAATGAGAATGATAACAATTAAAAGCATTGTTTTCGCAAATTATGTGCCATATCATTTGTAATCTCATTTCGATGTATAAAGAGTCATGATTATACGTATACATTACGACGAGCAGCTTTCTGTCAGTCTTCAATATATCTATATCTTAAACAAGCAAAACTGTAGATCATTATCAGCTAGAAATACAGACTGAGAGACATAGTTTATTAAAGTGTGCATCAAGATTTTACATATATAAAACAAAGATAAATAGGTAAAACCTAAATCCAGCATATATATATATATATACACGTATGTGTCGTTATTTAAGCAATAACAAAAGGGGCGAGTATGAAAAAATAGAGGTATGGAAGATTAAGTAATCTTTGACTACTAAGAAAATAATTCCCTCCCTTTCAACCTACAACTCCTAAAATAAATACGTATAGAGATCTGACGAAACAAAAGCATTTAAAAGCTATACCTCGTTTTTTTTAAAAATAAAACAGCGTGTTCACGAGACCCAGTAAATCCTTATATCACATGCGGGCAATCCTCTGAATCCTCAGTGGTTCATCTGCCTCCACAATTTTGCAGTTGGTTTATTGTTTTAGAACTTCTTGAAGGCACAGTTCAACCGATGTAAAGTCTATAACCAATTTCCAACATTGTTATACTCGATTCTGCCTTCATGCTTTTTCTGCTCATAAAAATCATATGCGGACCAATATGTGATTAAAAGGTTCTTTAAATAATTCATTGTTTGTCATGGAAAAAAGCAGCTATCCCCCACTGTGTGTAATAAAACTATCCCTGGCCCTAAAGTCTCTAATCCGTTAAGCTTTTGATACCAACTCCAGGACCCCATAATCTTTCCCAGGTGAAATGACGCATTATAGCCTGGAACTTCCTCGCTAAGGTCAATAATATTTTCTTTTATTGCTTTTGATTATTTACGCTACACGGGTACTTATATTGATTATGTTCCAGGTAGCAGATGGTCGGCAGAAAAATATGTCAAGTATTTACAGAAATCACCTGGTCAGGTAATCCATGTAGATCACAAGCTCAATCTTACCTTGAGCTTTATCTTGCCCGTGAACTGTTCTTGTCAATGTTGCAGCATCCTGCCCATCTGTGTATTTCAATTGAGTCTTATTCAAATTTTAAACTATAACGGGATTTTATCGTAGTTTTCAGCTGATTTTCTTTCATCCAATGAAATGTCCTAATGTAGCAAGCATATCGCAGAATGCCTGTGTCCTAATCTAGCACCCTCCGATTTATACACTACTAAAATCTTCAGTGAACAAAATACACACACAGATCTTCACATTTGAAACTGACATATATACAAACTTCAAATCATATAATCATATATAAATGATTCACCTGTGTTGAAACATCCCCATTCAACATACCAACACATGACAAGACACTGGAACTAGGACCCCGATATTGTGTGGTAAGTAGATACCCATGCATGGAATAAGAATACGTTACAAACTTTCCTAATCAAATCCTAAACCTTTCGTCGCCAACTCTGCCAAACGTACAGGTACTGAAAGGAAGGCACGTGTGACCTTGACAATAAGGTCATTATTTGACAGTAACGACAATCCTGATTGGCTATTCCTGGAAGGCCAAGATGAAACTGGAACTGAATGTTCTTTAAGTAATCCACAATATGGTTGGATATCAGTAGCTCCAGCATCTCGTACTCGCATCCTTCGCAGTTGATGCTTAGTAAATCAATAGGCTTATTTTTCACATCAATATCATTAAAGAATTTAGTGATTTCCTTAATCACCGCAGTTTCTTCTTTAGAGTTTTGAGGCTTATGTTTCCCGTTGAACAACGACGTCGCGTCAGAGTTAACGTTAATGGTCAAGGTCGTATCATTCCGACCAAGGCCGAATTTGAGTAATTTGAATTTCGGGTTGTTCTTGTAGCGTTCTTCGAGAATTTTCTGGAACCTTGGCACCGGTTCCAAAGCTGTGTAGTAAGGGTTATATTTCTTGATAAGTTTTGCAGCATCCTCTCCCGTGTAGCCCCCAACTTCAAGAACAAAACTGTTGGCATTGAGGTAAGAGTGACCATTAACACGTTCGGTCTCCATGGCATGGCTGTTGACCTTGCCCCTATCTCGCTTCATTTTCTCAAATGTTGCCATGCAGTTGAGAATCCTGAGATTTTCCTGAGGAGTAATCATGACATTGGCATGGCATGGGCCGCGCTGAGATTCGGCAATCGGATGAAGGGATGTAACACTATCAGTGGATAGTTGGATTCGGTTTGTCGTCATTAGAACGTAGAGTAGTCCAATGGTACATAGCCCACCGACAGCGATTGGCAACTTGTTCATGGCAAATTTCTGTTAGCTGGAAGAAGATTGAAGAAACGTTGTTACTCTATTGCATACAACTGTTCAATTTGTTTAATCAGGAGATCTAATATGCCGACTTCAAAAACAGCTTTAAGGGGTTGCAAAAATTAATGTTCAGGTTTTACAGATAAGAAAACATTGCACCAATATAATTCCAATTTATGTGAAGATCAATATCAATGACTCAATGTTTCATATACTGTTCTGAAGCACTCTTCAACTCACCTCAGTGATTGGAATAGAATCGTTTGCGAATCATAGTTTCGGTTTTCTCGAAATCAGGAACTATAACTCCTCCATATCCAAGTAATTAACATCACCAATGCTAGAATTCTCCGTTTTATGCAACGTCAACATGATCAGAATGGTTAGTTCACAGAGATATTGACTGAAAACTACGCTCGTTTCCTTTCTTTTCGAGGAACAAGAACTAATCAACTGATCAGAAATGGGCTATATTGATAAAAAAAAATCCTTTTGTGTGTCGCTTAGCTGCAAGTAAACCAATATGATGGTGTGTCTCTCGCCGTGGAACAACAAAGGCATTATCGATTTTGGTTAGTTTGCTTATCTCTTTTACTAATTTATTAGAATAGGAGAATGTGTTGATTATTTTAAAGATATACATGTAAAAAAAATTATCAGCAAAAAATCTACAAAAAACAAATTTCGTAAAATAACCTACAATATAGATGTAAGAAAGTACAGTGATCTCATTGCAAGGGTATATCTCGTTAACATCTACATTTGCTCTAATCCAATGAAAATTCCACGGCATTGCAGTGCAAGCTGGTGACGCTGCACCAAAATACTAATGTTTTTAATATAGAATTTGATTAACTAGGAAACTAGGAAAAAAATTGTCTAATTTGAGGAGGATAACCTTTACATTAAATATAATTTTTAAAATGAATTGATACAAATGGAAACGTCTTAAAGGGACTATAGCACGCCTTTTTGTTTCAAATTCGCCATACCAACTCTCTTTAACTTTCTATCGATGTAATGAGATACGTTTTATTCTTAACAGTTGGAATGCAGTCAACAATGAAAATGTGAAGACAAAGCGACGTTTGTAAAAACAAGAAAAAATGTTGTGAAATAAACTTGTTATTGGCTTAAATGAAAAAGTGGTCCGGAAGAAAACGTCTTTTGAACATTTTGATCAAGAGTAATTCTTTCATTAAATAAAACCATCAAAAAAGGATTTGACGCACAATGTGACTTTAATGAGAGTAAGATAGGCCAAAATAACTTAGCTCTAACTTAGCTCTTTGAATAAAACTTAACTCAGAGAGTTTTGAATATATGTTTTTGAAACATTTTAACACTTTTTATATCGAAATGGTATCTCAAAAAAGCAGTTATATGGAAAATAATGACATGATTGTTGATAACAATTTATAATAAATTTGCCTCAGTTTAGGATAATTTATTTCTGAATTTCTTTTAGAGGAGCAATAAATTTTTCAAAACCTTTCCTTGATGAAATGAAATATATACATTGATAAAATTATTATAATATTTCGAATTTCATGAAAACGATTGAATCAATTTTGTTTTTATAAATGGCTTCAAAGAAAAATGTGACACTAATGGATTTAATAACATAATTCCCATACAAAGATTGGTTTCAACCCATATACCTTCATGTTGTGGCATGGTGTTTAGAAGTATTTCTTATTCAGGTAGTCCTCTATAAGCTTGTGAAAAGATTAAGTTATAGCAATATAACAAAATAAAATGTTTGGAAAGAGAATTGGTACCGTCAAAACAAACTGTTCAAGAGTCTATATTGGAGGTATACACAAAGCCATTCATCTCATTCAGTAAGTTATAAATTTTCACTGGACCTATTATTTCTATAACCGTCTACTCCCTCATAATCGCAACAATGGGCAATTCAAATACACGAATAGGTTAATGCATGATTAAGCTTTTACCTTTTGAAGAAGTTTTTACGATTAAGATACCGATTACCGATACCTGATACCTGATACCTGATAAGAGCCACTTTACAGATAGATAGATAGATAGATATATATTTATTAGAGTCTCACCTCACAATTTATATACATACAATAAAATGGCATAAAATACATAGACGGCGTGAGCCACCCATTGAGGGTTACGAGAGACTATAAAACATTAAAATATACTTGTTAAAAGATGTACAAAAATTTAAACATGGTAAAACAATAGTGACATATATACACACATACGATGAAAGCGAAAAATCTAAGAATCATATAAAACACTTTGGCGTTTTTGTAATAAAAGACTGCAGGTTTTGGCACACAAACACATCACAGTAGGGCTGGATAAGATAAAACATATTTTCTGTAGATCGGTTAAGTCGGTAAAATTATCACAGTTAGCTACACACTTTTCTAAAAGGGTTGATGTGATATCCGTGTATATGGGGCAGTGCAAAAGAACGTGAGTCTCATCTTCCACAGCGTCAGGGCAATAAAAACAGACTCTCTGGTCGACAGGTGTGTTGCTGTACCTTCCAGTTTCTATATGAAGAGGGGCGACTCCGCATCTAAATCTCGCCAGGGCGCGGCGGTTAGTTCTTGACATAGGACTCGTAACATACATTTCTGGACATATCGTTGATTTAAAACCTCTGTAGAGTCGCAACTTATTCCCTCCGTTGCCTTTCTTGCTCTTCTGTCTTGTCAGATCGTCTTCCCAGTCTTGAACGAAAGTCGCCATAACTTTGGAGCACAGTTCAGATACAATAAAGTTTATGCTGAAAGTGTTATCTCTGGGGATGAAATGATCCAAATCTGTTTTTCTGAGTTTCTCGTGGGTCCTCCAGTTCCAGTTTCGTTTTCTACGTTCAGCTTGTGTATTGGCCCACAGAAATATTTTCGATAGAAGTCTGTTTGCTGGAATGTTGCAAAGGCGTTTGTAAAATTTGATGACACTACCCCACTGTCGTACAATCGGGGGGCTCCACCCCATCTCTCCCACTACAGCTGAATTAGGTGCAAACTTGTGTAGACCCAGGTAAAACCTCATCGCTCTGTTTTGTACAGCATTTACTGAACTGACACAGTGTTGTCCCCATATCGCGGAACCGTACTGGACAACCGACCAGACCATAGTGTCGTAGAGCTTACTAAAGCTCTGGTACCGCATTCCTCCTAGCATCTTATATTTGGCAATCAGTAGTCCCAGAGCTCGACTTGCGGAATTGGCTGTAACTTGTCCCATGCGTTTATAGTCTAGAGACTCAGTGAAAAGGAGGCCCAAGTAAGTGTAGTTTTCTACAACGTCGAGTGTAATCTCTCCACATTCAAACACTGCTGTTGATCTGCTGACTGACGGATTCCGGAAGTGGATAATCTTGGACTTGGATGGGTTGACTGTCATCTTGTTCCTTGTGCACCAGCTGTTGAGACAATCAAGAAGGAGATTCAGATCATCTTCACTCTCAGCGAGTAGGACAATGTCGTCAGCGTAAGCTAAAATACTCACAACGTCATCATTTATATGTATGCCAATGGAAAGTTCTTTGATGCAGTTGATAAGATCGTTGATAAAAAGGTTGAACAGAAGTGGAGAAAGGAGGCAGCCCTGTCGTAACCCACACTTTACATCAAACCACTCAGTACTGACCCCGTTCAGTCTCACACAACTTGTGACAGTCTCATATAGCGAAACGATGGCTCTGTACATGCAACCAGAGACTCCCAGCTCACGAAGTTTGGTCCACATTAGATTCCTGTTGATGCAATCATATGGCTTTTTGAAATCTATGAAAGCTGCGAACGTCTCTTTCTTTTGTCTTTTTCTTGTTTCCACAATTGAAGTTAGGGTATAGATGTGTTCTATTGTAGATCTCCCTTTCCTAAATCCGTTTTGCTCGTCTCCTAGAAGCCCTTGTAGTTCAACATAGTTGTTGAGTCTCGCATTGAGAATGTGACAGTAAAGCTTGTAAGTGGAGCTAGTTAAAGTAATTCCTCTGTATGCTAGGGGATCCCGTGTATCTTCTGTCGAGGATTTCGGAACTGGGTTTATGATACCTTTACTCCAGGCTAGAGGGATCTTTCCCTTAGCGAAGCAGACGTTGAACAGTTTATGCAGGAATTGGAGAGAGGTTGTATTCTTTAGTATTTCTACAGGGATACCATCAACGCCAGTCGCCTTTCCTTTCTTGGCTTGTACCAGAGCGGTATGAACTTCCTGAAGAGAGATACTTGAGTTGAAGCCATCTGCATCCACGTCATGGTCAGGGTCATCATCGGCCATGACGTCATGCCCGACCACATCAGTGTTCTCATCCACATTGCAGTTGAGCAGAGTCGAGTAGGTTTTCCTCCAAGTCTCAAGAACTGTCGGCTCGTGGCTGGTCATTGAACCGTCTTCCAGAATAACCTCCATAGGAATACATTTCTTTCTTTCAGTTCCTATTCCAACGTTGCCGATCTTTTTCCAAAAGTCACTTTTCCCCACATCACACAAGTGTTCAAGTTCATTAAGGGTATCTCGAATATGCTGACGCTTTGAAACCTTTACACACTTGTCAAACTGGGTCCTCTTATGTACATATATCTGTCGTAGTCTGCGCTTATGACGTCCTCTACACTTGCAATACATTCTCTCGGCCTCACACATCTCATTCCACTTTTGTGTTAAGATAGGATTCCACCATGGCTTTTTCGTTTTCCTCTTTCGCTTCCCTCGATGTGAATTCAGATATATTATTTTAGTTGGGAATTGTTCATACATTTCTTGTCTCACAGTTTCTGAAAAATCATTAAAAGCAGTATCTATGTCATTCTGGTTTCTCTCAGACTGTTCCATATGTAATATAATATTATCAACTTGGCTTGTACAGCTTGCTGAAGAAAGAAAATCATTATTGGCTTCTGACACGTCAACCTTTATTATAGGGGCCTGTTCATGTGAGTTCGAAGAGGTATCACTATTGGTATCCTGAACACCTAGAGGTATCGCCCATGTAAGAAGAGAGTGATCTAACTTGGCTGCTGCCTCTGCGTCCACTACGCCCAAGAGCCCCGCCTCTTCCACCACGGAGTTTGGCCTCATTACCTGAAAATCTGTGACGTAACCCACATTCTCATAGCATGTTATGCAGTAGTCTACTACAGACGAGCCCTTGGATGAAACACAAGTAAAATCATTAATGGAATTACATCGACCATTAACAATACACATATTTGCATTGATAAGAAAATCAATAAAATATCGACCATTGTTATTAACAAAATCATCAACAATATTACGGACAGGAAGGGTATCTACCCCTTCAATATAGTCCATCATATGTCCACACCGACTGTTGAAGTCACCACAGATGTAGACGATATTTTCATTTTGGTAGTTATATATCTGTCCCAGAAGTTCATTAAAAAAGTTAGCCGCATCAACTTGTCGAGACGAGTTCTCGGGTGGGAGGTAGCACACACATAAAGTACAAACATTCTTGGTTATTTTATCAATAAGTTGTAACCAAAATATACCTTCAGTGTCACTTTCTGGGATTTGCACATCAAAATTATCAAGAATGTTAGTCTTTATCAGAAAGCCAACGCCTCCTGAACCACGCCTTGCTTTGCGATGTAAAATAGTTCTGTTTTTACCAAACCACTCATATCCATCTATATTCAGTTTATTATCTCCGATCAGATGCGTTTCAGCAACACCTAAAATATCTAGATTAAAAGAATTAATACACGATTGTCTTAAAATATGATTATCAGAACATGTATCTGTAGACCAGCCTGCTATGTTCCAAAACCCACATCTGGCCTATCGTGAATATTGACGACGGTGTGATCGCCAGCTGTTATTCTGCCCTCTGACCTCCGGGTTCTCTCTGTCTTCATTGGATGATGTTTCAGAGTCACGTGGTTGATGTCTGTCACCAAACCCACGTGCATTGTTGACCCTGTCACGTGGTCCTTGGTGTCCGCCTGAGTTGCCATCGTTGGTTGGTCCTCTGGAGTCACGTGATCTCTGTTTATCAACATCCCCACGTGTGCGTGGTCTGTCACTCCAGTCTGTTCCGTGCGATGCCCAGTGTTGCTGTCCTCTGTCTCCACGCTGACCCCGCCGCTCCTGCCCCTGGTCCCGGTGGTGGGGTCTGTCCTGATCCACACGTTGGATCCTACCCCCAGAGAGGCGCAGTCCACCCACCGAGTCTGCCAGCATCTTCATGTTTGATTCTAGAATTCTCTGTTGCAAAGGTTTATCACTATTGATATACACATGGTCAAAGTTCTTAGATGTTTTCAATTTCTTTTTGCTGTCTAGAATACTGCGTTTATCACTAAGTGTTTTACACTTTGCAACAATTACCCCAGGGTGTCTAGAACCATACGAGTCCTTTCTCTCGGCACTGTCAACTTTAATCTCGTTCAGTTTTAGACCATCTTTAATGAGCCCGTTCACCTTACTACACACATTTTCATTCGTAGATTGTGGAAGGTTGCGAATAACAATGTTGAGATGTATGGAGTGAGCACTGTCCGTGGTGGCTGCACGAGCATGTGTATTGCATGCTTCAGCCTGTTGATCCACCCTGTCACGTAGCATAACATGTTCATTTCGTAACTGGGTCAACTGATCGCCTACATGTGCAATTTTGTCAGTCATTTCACTTCTTACTTCATTAATTTCGGACTTAATCATACACTTCACATTGCCGATTATTCTCTCTTCCATAGCTGACATTCGTTCATCAAAATGGGCAGTTAATTTAGTAACAGCATGAAATACATCGTCAATTGTTTTCGACCCACCTCCATTACCATTCGATACTGATTTTTCCATATTTAATAAATGTTCAGGTTTTTGCTTCTTGGTATTGCGATCCTCCACGGTGTCGTCTTCGGTGAGGGATCTTTTCCTGCGTTCCTCCAGTGGGCAGTGAGCTGGAGAAGATTGTTGGTTTACCACGGTGACTGCCGACGCCATTACCGTGTCAACATAGGCTTGGGACGATGACAGGTCCATCACGTCGAAATACACAGAAATGAAGTCTAGAGTTCACTTCAGAGTTACTCAAAGGAATCAGCGTACTGAGACGTACGCTTTATGCTTTACACGACAGCAACGAAAACATAAGGTTAATCGCGTTAATGTTGTGTAAGTTTTAGAAACTATTGTAAACATCTCTAAAATCAAAGTTTAGTTTCAACAAATATCCAACAATATCCTAATTAACAGTAACAAAAGATTACAAATCTTATAAATCTTACATAAAGAGCTGATTCCGTGTATTTTTTCTGTAAAGTATAAATTTTGTTGACAGTAGGATGTGGATGATCTTGTAGTGTAACCACATTAGTTCAATACAATACTTGATTTGTTATGATTTTAAACATTAAAAAATTATGATTAATATTCGTTATTGATTTATGATTTTAAAAATCAATATTTGTATTCAAAGAAATATTTGCCTAGAACACGTTCGCATTTAGAAGAGCACGGTAACTTGATGAATGATGCGTCTAAGTGAGTATTATATAAATGCGTATTTCCTGTTGCCAAGAATTATTGGCAGTAGTTTATTAGCAAAAAAACCCCAACAAGTTTATTAACAAATCATCTTCTATTATCCTTGTTAAAACTCAAGAAAAAAGTATGTGAAGGTATATGCCGTGCAATTAAGTTTAGTATGTAAAATGTGAATACGGATACAATATTCAAAGACAGAATTTAGAACGATTAGATTATCGATAATGTAGAAAATTAAGAATGAACCTTTGAAACTATTATTGAAAATTATAATAATAGATTGACATTTATCAACGTATTATATTTAACAATTATTGATTTACCTAGCCCTTTTCTCTTGGCGAAACGGTCAAGCGTCGTGATCTCCTAAAACAACAGGTGACTGGACAACTTTGATACCCACGACAAGAAAAAGGACCACATATGTTGACATGTGCAGTTTAGTGTTAATTTTATTAGTGCGAGTCATTTATGTTCCATTGTAAATCATCAAGGGTTATGCAACAGTCATTTACTACTGACAACATTCCCATGACAAATTCCCGTTAATAACAGCTATTACAACTATACTTTAGGAACGGGTTGCACGTTCATTTCTCAAATGCTGGAGATTCGAAGTACCCTTGATTGGTACATAATGCTAACACTGTATTTGATAAATTGAAAGATTTCTTCAAGGATTAACGGTAAGAAATTATCATGGTCAACAACCATTAGCATGTGTAAAAGGTCATTCATGCATGAAAGTATCTCTTTGGACTCCTTTTGAATTTACGTGTATACCACAAAACAAATATTTAACCACATACTCCCATTTGAAGAATGAGTTGTCAATGGTGTAGAATTCATACAGTAAATACATTGTATCCATCACAGGCAGATTTGCATCGGATCCATAATTGGTATATTTCATTGTTATATTGGTAAAGCTTGTTGGCGACTATATATTCATATATATATTTTTTATATACACCATGACATGTTCTTTATCTTGCTGGCGTATGTATAGATAAGTATATATATTCATTATACAATCACCATGACATGTTCTATATTTTGTATTTTGGAGCGGTATTAACATAAGCTTCTTGCTTGTTTACCAATCCAGTTCTTTTCTGAAATAAATATGTTTAAACCATCATAAAAATGTTAGATTTTGGAGGAAATGTTACACTCATTGCTTTGTAAGATTTATTAAGTAAGAACAATGTGCTCATAGAGAAAATCTATTTTTGTTTCCGTCGTGACATGCTTACTGGTTTAACAACGACGTTACATTCATGGGTGTCAAACTTCCAAAGCTGAACCATGACAAAACAAAGCGTAGCATTCAACTATAGGCGTATCCCTTTCACTGCCTTAAATGATAAAAATGTGTTCATACATAAATGGCCGCGTTTTGCTTGATACATGATTATTTCCTCTACGATTACAAATGGTTGGGTTGGGTAATCAGATATTTATAATTTCTCAAGATAACAAATTTGGCATGAATTAATTTTTATTTTGTAAAATGTGAATAAAAAAACGTTCAAAACGAAACGTTCTACTGTCCCGTTAACATCAATAAATCAATAACTGAGCCCGAAAAACATTTCATATAACATTCATCTTAATATTTAAGCAAATTATATCTAAAGAATGGTAAGATTAAAATTTCTGTTAAACTTCGAGCATTTGAACTTGCCCTACCTGCGACCTGTGGTGGAGAAAAGCTGGTTTGCTATCATGAACGATCAACGCAAAGAAATCCCAGCAGCAAAGGCCCACTGGTTCGTGTTTCTCCTAAATCAAAGGGATTTACGTCGTATGGTTTGATATCCGAAGTGATTGGACCTCTCCGAAATGATGTGTATGTATTTACTACAGCATAACGAGCTGCATGGTCAAATACTATTTAACAAGTTAGCTGTTTCGGTAATTTATGCAAGGGGTTATGTTGCAAAGGGTAAAACATGCTTTGTACTACATCTGTGGTCTAACCCCTTGTCTGTTGAACCCCAAACTATTTTGTTCTTCCAAAAATATTACAAATGAAACAAATCTTGAAAAGTCTAACCTGTACAAACGATTCACTTCTTCGAAGTTGATGCAGACAACTTCTCACGAGGAACTCCTATTTGAAACTTAGGCACTTTGAGGTAGTTCATTAATGTTATACTACTTTGAATGGGAGCTCAACGGAGCAGGTCGCAGACAGCTGTCGTTATATACAACAGTAATGATAATATCAATTGACACGTTGGTTTTTTTCATTGCCTTTCATTTACAAATGGAGAAGCAATTTCTCCAGCACCGGATAGAACAGAGGATACAGGCATGAGTGCCTGCGAAGTGTTCTGTATGATGTGTATATATTCTGCTTCATTGATTGAGGCTGGCGTCTCACGAAAACACTTCATTAATTAAGATGTCATCAACAAATTTATCTCTTAAATGAGTGAAACTTTAACATCCTTCTATGATAAGATGATATGATAATACGACTGGGAACAAGTATGATATTTGCTCACTCACGAGATTAATAAATAAATGTTATTCAAGACTAATTAATCACTTTACCTTGAATAACGTTAAATATTTTGTTAATATATGCCCATTTAAATTCCCCGACTCTATGGTATCTACGATTTTCAAGACTTCGATACCAATGTGACGGCTGGACTGAGATTGTGACGTCAAATTGTCACGATATCTACAAGGGTAAATGATAACTGCATAATTCAGGTAAGTAGCAAAGTGGTGTGTTTGTTTAAATGTGGAAGCTCTGTTAAAATCAACCTATTCAATTGGATCATATCAACGAGTACAGATGAATGGTGTTTTCCTCATTAGGGCTCTGGTTTCCTCTGAAATTATAACAATTAACAACAAAATCATATAGCAACGTAGGAGCCTAAGCCCAAGTGCTCCTGGTAGGGCACCGAAATTGGTCAGGGCGATGGGTAGAACCAGGACCAAATTTGAGTCTTTCTGAAACCTGCTGTCTTCTCTCTCACTTATAATTCCGTTTCCGTTTCTTCTCTAACCCCTGGATGGCCACATCTGCGTGTAACATAGCTAACATATTGTTGAAATCACAATAAATCCTAACTCTTTGGACCGAAGAATAATTGGTGTCGGCTCAGGAAGTCGACCTTCTGAATTTTCAAAATCTCAGGAGGTCGACCTGCGGAAAGCTTTGAAGTTTGAGCGTTGTTTTAGCAGGCGGATAATCTCCTAAGAGATGTTGTTACAACATTGGTATATGATTGGGGACCGGTCACTGAGTTCATATTCACTGAAATTAATTGAACATCATTTATGAAGTGAACACGGTTCATATTCACTCAAATTAACTGAACATCAGTTATTAAGTGAACACGGGTCATTAGTAAACTAATCAAATACAGTTATGAAAATAATGTGAACACATTTAACTAAATAGGGAAGTATATATTGAGAAGAAACATGACAGTATTCATTCAACTTCGATATGGCTAAGAACCGAATATTTGATAGGTTAAATAGAACACACAAAATCAACATACTTTTGCTACATGAAGGCTTTCATCTCAAGTCCTTGCGTTAATCCACCGCCGACAAAATCTCAGAATGACCCAATTGAGGTGTAAGGATCAAATCACACCCTTCCTTCAATTACTAATCAGCGACGCAGGAATGTGCATGAATAATGATACAACTGTTAACGATGCCACAAACGATTTTTTATTTTCTCTCAAACATATATTATCTATGTGTCGACACACGCGTTTATACAAACACTTTAGTGCGTGAACAACATTTGAAATGAAGTTCAGCTTTTGACAGACAGACAGACAGATTTTATAAGTATAAATGGCCATGAGGCCAATAGTACATTGTCATACACAGTAGCATACATTCTGGAGCGCCGTGACATTAGTTAAACTGAAACTAACTTACAAGTAATATATTTTTACAATAGACAGCTAGGCGCAATAAGATATTAGCTGACTTTGAATTCAATAAATTTATGAATTTATCTTGATTGGGATTAGTGAAATAATAACTTGGTATATATTTAATTCTAACATCATTGTAGATTGGACATTCTAGTAATACATGGTATAGTTGTATTCTAAAACCAGCAATTCCACAACGGAATTTAGTCAGTGCTCTACGTAGATAAAGCGAGGGTAACACTCGCAAATACGTTTCTGGCATCAAATCAAATTTAAATGTTGAATATGTTTTCAGATATTTGGAAGACGTTATACTAGCTGACCACTCTTGACAATAAATATCTTTACATCTTTGTTTGAACATGCTCATGAACAATTCCTTATTACCTACATCCTGGTTCAGCCAAGCATAAGACAAGCCATATTGGAATAATAACTGACGCACTGATGAAGTCCAGTTAACATCACCGGAATCGTCTAAACGTTTTAACATGAGGTAACAACGTTTTGAGTTTCGGCAATCGGGTTGTCTGAGCAACCGTATCCAAAATGATATAACTCTAGCTTTATAGTTTACATGTAAAGGATATCGTCCACATTCAGCTAGTACAGCTTTTGACGGTGAGCGGTAACCAACTCCTAAAACGAATTTACAAAAGTCTGAATGTACTTTTTCTATATTATCACGGGGCATTATCCCCCAAATTTCTGCCCCATACAATAGAATAGGTTGTATTTTTCCATCAAATATCTTGAAAGCAATGTCTGGAAGTACAGATTTATAGGCACAGATGAATTTCTTAATTTGGTATAGAGCCTTTTCTGCTTGTGCGGATAGCACTTCACAAGCCTTAGAAAACATATTACGACATGACAAAGTTAATCCAAGATACTTATAGTAGTTAACAGTTTCAAGTTTCTCTTTACCAATGTACCATTTTTCATGTTTTGACAATTTACCACCTTTTTTGAACACTACGATTTTACTACGAAGTTCAGCTTTTGGTCCCCTTCTGATTTTGAATTTGTATACTGCAAACTTATAGTTTCAACGTCAACTTCCAGCAAAGTGTTTTGAAACATGGAGGAAGTGATAAAAAACCAGTTGTATACTTTGCATCATTTAGATTTTTTTGCCCGATAGTTTGTATTGCTGCACTTACAGTATATAATCATCAGATCTTAATAACGAACCGAAATTGCTTCAATCAAATTAATGAAATCATCGAAGAACAGTTGGGTCCCTATTATAGGAAGTGCAGGCCAGGGTTGTTAGTTCTAGCTGGTTAGATCTAATCTATGCGTACAACGGCGTTAATTCAAGTGAGACAGATGTTAGCTATAATATAATTTATATAAATATATACGTGTTTGTATATGAGTTTGCTTTTCATTTATATGTCCAACATTCATTTAGCTCGGTATCAGGAAAATCTACATTATTCCCATGTTTCTCCTCTTCTCTGAAAATGCCATGTTTCAAATCGCCTCACTAGCATGAAAACATCATTAGAATATAGATTTACACTGCCTAGAGGTGACGGTCATAGAATATATGTTCACAACATCTGTATAAATTAACATAATAAAAATATATAATCAAATAATGCTTATACTTAGAGATTGATTTTTCATTAACTTAAAAAATACCCTCTACAATGTGTAACATGTCCTGTAATAGTGATAGGATAGGAAATAAAGAAATTCAGCACATTTTGTAGAAACAAGACGCCAGCAAGTAAGTATGAATTTAATTTGTCAACCTTAATTGTCCAAACTGTAACCAATGTATATTGTTTTAAACTGGTCTAATTTTTTTTCTCAAAAAAAGGTAATTTGTTGCCTAGATATTGTTGGTAGAAGTGGATGGTTTCACTTGATATCTTTTAGGAATCATTCATTCAAATCTAGTCTTGCTTCATGACTGTGTATAATAGGAAGCATTTAATACAGCCTATGCCCTAATTCAGCAAGTCTAGATTTGACTGGATGAAGGTACAGTAAATTATTAAAATATTTTATATACTAAATTTTAGTCTAATTCAGATTGTGTCGATACTAGAACACAAGGCGGATTGGGTCAGTCCATTGATTAATGAGGGGTGGTCAGCATTGCTCAGTTAATTAATGTTGTGATTGATTCTGTCTTTTGGGAATTCTGTCTTATGGGACTGAATCATAATTAGATTTTATCTCTGTATCTTTAAATTGTCTC
Organism: Phorcus lineatus; assembly: GCA_921293015.1. Taxonomy (NCBI): domain Eukaryota; kingdom Metazoa; phylum Mollusca; class Gastropoda; order Trochida; family Trochidae; genus Phorcus; species Phorcus lineatus. The sequence goes on from OV121094.1 coordinate 34,806,264, forward strand.
TTACTTACCAATTGGGTCAAGCTGCGTAGTACGAAGTATAAACCAAAAATATTTTATGAAATTAAAACCAACCTGAACCTTAAACGGGATTTGCTGAGTATTTGCAACGGAGGAGGATTGCAACAATAAAGAGACATTTGTCGAATATCAACAAGATCAAAAAGGTTCCTTCTTCTTGCCATTATCCTTTGCCCAGTTCACATCCACCCCCTCTACACACACACACACACACACACACACACACACACACACACACACACACACAACAGGACATCAAAGTTTGTTTGGTTAACCATATTTGACATTTATGTTTTGTTCACTTCAAATACTTATTTAAATGAAATACGGTATGCACCGTGTCAAACCTGACAGAAACAATATTAACCCAATAATAATCAATTTAACAGGAAAAATATTTGAAATAATATTGCTCATGCTTTACATGTAGGCTATTACATGATCGAGTTAACACGTTTACAAATAATTAAAACTACATTTAATCGTTTGTTTTCATTTTTATCATTAATATGTATCTACATAAATCTAATTTCTTTAGGGAAATCACTTTTCAAATTAAATTTATTTCACTAAAATAATCAGTATAATAGGAGAGTAATTCAATGTAATTAATTACTCGCACAGTTTATTCATTACTTTCCTTAAGAATGTTTCAGTGATATTTCTTTAATAAGATGCGTTTAAATATTCTGATAGCTGAGCACATCGTATAGAATTTGTCAAACTTAACAAGAGCTTCAAAAACATGATTCCAAAAAGTGCCTCAGTGGACCCTTTAAACACAGCCAGCAAATTCCAACAAATCACAGATACAAATTTGACTGATCTTAAAGTGACACATGGTATGTTTAATGATTTTCGTACGTTGCCATGTAAATAGAGTCAAACTATCAATAAACCTGAGTTAAGTTTAAATCGTGTATTTAAAGTTGCATATTTTATCCATTCAATGCATAATTTATGCCATTTTCTTCTTTTCGATTGTAAATGAAAACCGTCCATATATTTGTTAAGAAGTCGAATTTCCGCGTTCCGTTTACATTCATATGAGTTAAAAGACCTACTGTAAGCAATACCAACCTCGACTTTTCGGTGACTGTCACCATGCAAAGTTATGAGCATTGAGATGGTAATGTTCAGAAACAATCACTGGTTGTCCATGAAGCAACACCATTTATGACCTTAGGCATATTTGACTCGAACAACATCTGTGCCCCTATAGAAACTGTTATAACATTCCAAACCGCTTCTTAAAACAGCGCCTACGCTACAGTTATTAATCAATAGATAGTTATTCGATATAGATGATGCGTGAATGATGTATAGCCTCATGATTACGGCAGGATATTATGATTATGTTCGCTCGTATTTCATACAAAATCGCTGAATGTCATACACTTCTGGTACATGTCTTGACATTGCAGTGGTATGCCAGTGAATATCCTAGTTCAGTCGTTTTCAATAATCAATATCCTTGTTCAAACCAACCGACACGTTTTGATATCAAGTTCATTTTAAAGACAAACCAGTTTTTAATGCATCAAAAGATATGCGACATCCTGCATTATCAGCGTAATTAGATACGCCGATCTATACCTTGATCTCATTCGAGCCAAATCCCTAGTAAGGCTGGCGCGGCTTGGTGTTTGTGGTTGTGCTCACCTGTTATTGTTTAAGCCAATGAAATGTCGTTATGCAAGGAGCTTGAAGCTACTCTTTTGGATTTTCCATCCGGGTTGTGCCACTGTTGCTGTTTGTGAGTCGTCTAATTGGCTGGTTAGATAGCTAGCGATACGAGGCTTTAGGCCTAAAGGTGAGGTGAGGCGAGTTGGTGTTTAACGCCGCTTTCAAGATTATTTCACTTATATCGCGGCTGTTGGCCTAAAGGATATCAGGGTATATGGAAGGAGCTGGATCAGCGGATTCAATAACGCTGATGTAGCAGGATGCTAATGAGAATGCATGTCCTTTTCAGCCGTAAATAGTCAATTTGAACTCAAATATGCTTGCTGTAAAGCCAGAATAAAGAGATGTTTAGGTGCTGTAATTTAACGTCTGCTTCCATCTACTGGTGTAGTCGCCCATGTTTTAATTACTGCATCTTATGACAAAGTCATGGTCTCCCAAACAATTGTAATGTGTAGTGTCGATGGATAAGTAGACTAATTTGGATTTTGGAATAAAAAGGAGTTGGTGGATAAATTGTAAAAAGTTTAACGATAAAATTTCGTTGAACGTGGTTTATTGAATTGTGTTACTCCAGCAAACGATACAAAAACCTTTAATGTAGAAATAATCTTTGAGCAACAGAGTTTCATCTAGCTTGATTATTTAGGTTGATATGTTTTTTTGACATGCAAGCATGCTTTGTAAACAATATTTGAATATTGAACCATTGTAAGATGTTTTTTTCTCCTAGAGTTGATGGCACATACCCTCTCTTCAGAGAATATCCCTTATGACAATCTATTTACCTCTCTATAAATGAAATTTTGCTCTATACTACCTACTAAGAAGAACTTTCTTATTCCCCTTTTCATCTGCAGACTTAGTTCTCTATCTTCTCTCAACCCCTCTGTAGAGTTTCCTTCCTATAATTTCAGCGCAGTGCCATCCATGGTTCGCGAGTTCCAGCCGATCCTCGCAGGTTTTACCGCAATGCATATCCACATTTGTGTTTCTCCCTGCAATATCGGCTGCCGTGATACAAGTGAAATACCCTTGAAAGAGGAGTTTAACCCCAAATCCACTCACCTAAGTTAGTGTTTATGCTCTCCGTTATAGACACCCCTTTAATTTTCATTCCAACGACGACCTTATCTATCATCTTAATCGCGATGTCTTAACCCCCTACATCATGAATGATATCAAACAAATAGTAGGTTTAAAAATGACAAATAAGTCTCGACCAGTGGAGGCAAAACGAACGGCCGGTGTAATGAAAGAAGGGTCCTCTTTGCGTGACTAGGATCATAATTCATTGTTGAAAAGCTTACGCCTGTGCAATTTGGTCCGACCGCGTTGAAAATTGACCTTCCGTATAAATGTTTCACTTAAAAGTTTTCGACGTTGCAAATAATTCAGCACTGTTATCCAACGGATAATCTTTTTCAACGTAATGTACATCAAGAATTCCGTAGACGTTTAACTAGCCTTGGTATTTTCATCACGTATTTCACACAATTCACCCACTCAATTACCGTCGTAATTAAACAAATGCACCATTTCACCCGGTTTATGAATGACTACTGAGCTATAGAGGAGTTGCCTTTTTTAAATGAGACACATTAAATGTGAATATTGTCAACGTTATCAACGTGTTAGGGCTCTAAACCTCAAGGTCAATGTGTTAGGATTCTCAACCTGAAGTCAACGTGTTAGGACTCTCAAACTGAGGTCAACGTGTTAGGGCTCTCAACCTAAAGGTCAACGTGTTAGGGCTCTCAACCTGAGGTCAAGGTGTTAGGGCTCTCAAACTGAGGTCAACGTGTTAGGGCTCTCAACCTGAAGTCAACGTGTTAAGACTCTCAACCTGAAGTCAACGTGTTAGGACTCTCAAACTGAGGTCAACGTGTTAGGGCTCTCAACCTAAAGGTCAACGTGTTAGGGCTCTCAACCTGAGGTCAACGTGTTAGGGCTCTCAAACTGAGGTCAACGTGTTAGGGCTCTCAACCTGAAGTCAACGTGTTAGGACTCTCAACCTGAAGTCAACGTGTTAGGAATCTCAAACTGAGGTCAACGTTTAGGGCTCTCAAACTGAGGTCAACGTTTTAGGGCTCTCAAACTGAGGTCAACGTGTTAGGACTCTCAACCTGAAGTCAACATGTTAGGACTCTCAAAATGAGGTCAACGTGTTAGGGCTCTCAACCTAAAGGTCAACGTGTTAGGGCTCTCAACCTGAGGTCAACGTGTTAGGGCTCTCAACCTAAAGGTCAACGTGTTAGGGCTCTCAACCTAAAGGTCAACGTGTTAGGGCTCTCAACCTAAAGGTCAACGTGTTAGGGCTCTCAACCTGAGGTCAACGTGTTAGGGCTCTCAACCTAAAGGTCAACGTGTTAGGGCTCTCAACCTGAGGTCAACGTGTTAGGGCTCTCAAACTGAGGTCAACGTGTTAGGGCTCTCAAACTGAGGTCAACCTACTGAGATGCGATTCCAACACACCGTCAAACTTTGTCAGTTGCAATAAACCCACATACTCATACTAACTACTGAATGTAAACGAGTTAACTTGGCATTTGGGGAATAAAACATGGAAAAAACGTAAAGAAATATGGTGCAGTTGATTCTTGCAAGTTATGTGGTATTGGTCTTATGACAAACAGGGAACGATGAAATCAAAATATAATATATATACAATACAATTTCAAATATATGAAGTATGTATGATAACAAAATCAGTGTTGTTATCGTAATATTTACAAAGCTGTATATTGTTTAAGGAAACATCAAAAGACTTTGTTGACACACCTACAAAGGGGAATATCTATGCTATGATGTTGGTAAAAATGCATTTATTTGTTTGAAGATGTTAACAAGAGTTTGGATATGGATTTATTTGTATCGATAAATACCCGTTGTTCAAATTATTCTGAGCGTTCTTGAGTCAATAATACATAATAACCTTGTCAACGTGTAAATGAAGTAGGTAGTAACAGATGCAATTTTGGAGACAAATATAGATGGTATAAGTATTTCAAAGTACCGAAGGAAAGCCAAATTGAGTTATTGTGTCCTGATATGCCCTAAAGTAGCCTATATGCAAACATGTGCTTAAGTGCCACTTAGTTATCTACAAAAACTACCGTTTAACAGTGACAACATTTCAAGAACTTACCACAGAAAGAAAGTAGTGTGTTGATCACGTTTACAAAGGATGAATTGAAACTCCGTAGCAACCGTTGAAGAATCTATAGTGTCGACTGTTGACAAACGACGATTTTGAAACAAGCGATACTTGAGACAGACAGAAGATTACACAATCTTGTGTCTCTGTCTCAAGATCGTAATTACGACACGCCTCACTATTGTTCTCTTCTGGTGTGTTTTTTACTTCTCGACCTACGCACGAAACCTTTGTTTTTCACAGTCACCACTTAATCTTGACACGACAGTGTCTTTTTTCGAAGGTTGTTTGTATGTCACTTCCCTACGTGCTCAATTTCCCGATGTCAATATTCAGACGCTGGTACTATTATTTATGTTCAGGGGCATTACTAATAAAATTTCAGTTTTTCAGATTGAAGGCACCCAATCACGATAACGCCAATATTTCGTAAATATGAATTAATTTTTTCATGATAAAATTTCACTGAAAGTGGCATTTTATGCCATTCCTTGCGGTATGAACAATTTATAAAATATGATATTCTACGCGCCTTAAAGCTCCAGTCACTGCATAAGTTAACCTTTTCCATGCCAAACAATATTGACATTTGTATGTTGCTAATTACAGGTTCTAATACATGCTAAATGTGCTACCTACATCATTAACTTAAAGGATTTGTACTTTCATAGCAGCCTAGGGCCGTGACCATGAAGGGTCGTACATCCTGTTTTTAGGTACCAATTTTAACAGCCGAGTAGAATGGGTGTAATGTTAAGGAACTGACACAACATAATATGAGTACCAGTTCACAGTTCACCAGTTCTTATGTGTACCACCGGGGGTTAATATTGTCCTAGCCAATCATTTATGCCAAAATGTCAACAGAATTCATAATTCAAATATTTATCGATTCATCTAAATATATCATTCAACTTCCACTTAACTTTAATCTCCAAAGACCACCGTTGGTGGTGAAAAGTACCATTAAGTTAAAATGATATGTACAGTCAAAATGGCGGTGGGTTCAGAGAATGTTTGGAATACAGTCGTTCTTTAACAGAATATGTTTAAATTAAATTGACATTATTATCAAATACAAGTTTTTTCAAGCTTTATGTATTGTAGATGATAAAACATTTATAAACTTTGCCAGGTTTTAAGGAACGATAAAATCAGAGGATGTAAATATCTGACTATAAGATGAAATGTTTGAGAATTTAATGAGCTTTTCAGAAATTTATTTGTTTCTAGTTTCATGAAAAGCTGGACAGCGAAATAAATAGTGGAATTCGTCCTATTTTCTTCCAACGCCCTGTCTCAAAGGGTAAATAATGATTAGATGTTCTGAATTTTAATAAAGGATAACTTGTATACTTCAGTAGTAAAATATATCCATCTAAATAACTTATAATAGTAACCTTTGGAGCTCATTTCAACAGCGCTCCTCCAATTTTGATAGAACTGATCTTTAAGAATATTTTTAACTTTGTTAAGGAGCCAAATTCGACTTTAATGACCAGGGGAATTATAAACATGACTAAGTCGACATGAGTTCACAATATTTTCAACAGTATTGAGCCATGGTTATGAATGATTATTTGCTGTATAATCTAGTGACATAAATTGAAGACTATTGATGACAACTTGAGATGAGATAATGGCGTATTGAGTTTATGCCAACTCCTTGAAAGCATGTGCTTTCGATTGTGTGATGCATGTGGAGATTGAAAAGCTGCAATGCAACATGAAATTCGTGAAGTCCGTGCTTCACAAGCAAATGACAACGTATGTGTAGCCTCACAATTCACTTGATGCAGACAAATATTAATGACATATTTCGTCGACTGAGACATCGGACATTTACTTATAAACACAATTTCCGTTTCAAATTCTTTCATTTCATTTAAGATGGAGATTGCGCGATTAATTCCCAGTTGAATTGTCCAACACGCCATGATATCTCGACATACACGTGATGTGTGCAAATGAAATTGAAGCAATGTTGTGAAGCGAAGTTCTCACATGACACCATAACAAATACTTGTCAAAAACAACTTTTTCAAGTACTTCCTCTATGGTTGTTATTTAATCTTTAAATCAAATAGCAAAGTAGCATCCTGAACCTGGTAAATATCTGAGATAACCATGTCTACCATCTCTAGATTATGACATATATTCACTCAGCTGTCATTTCAACCATATATGATGTTAATGCATGTATCAATGCTGAATATTTTATATATTTTTATTATTCAAAAAGGAGCGTCAGTGTCTGTTTTACTCTTTGTAGTCTGTTATGATATTTGGACATATTTAATGCAACAGTTCATTAATTGAAGGCGAGGTGAGGTGATGTGATGTGATTAGTGGTTTAACGCCCATTTTAAGAGTACTTCACCTTTATCACAGCCCCTGGTTTCATTCCAGGGAGAAAGCCTGCAACATTAGCATTGGCTGGAACTAGCACACCACGGGTGGTACTTCACTGAAATTCAGTATAGCATTTCAACCAAACCTTACTGCACACAGAACAGGTCTCTCCTGCGGACAAAGTTGCTGTGCCACTGGCAGGATTCAAACCTAATCCAAAGGCAAACGCTTTGAAAAACTGCAAACTTTGTCTGTACACATTATTTCAGTCTTCTAGGGCTTTTTGTTCTTGGTTTTAAGGCATAGGTTTAAAGGCCCTCAAAGAAAAATCAATACAATGTTATTTACTAGTGTTTAATGTGTTTAAAATGAAGACATCTTTTATAGATAAATGCAGATTTAGTTCATATGTGACATAATGAAAAGATCAGCTGAAAGTAAGCACTTAAAGTATAATCTTGTAAGCGATTCCCCATAACAGTCTATATACATCAAGTACAAAACTGTTTTAGATACAATATTTTGTAAAATCCAAAAGGTCTCAAGAACAAATTCTGTACCCATGATTTAGACACGAAAAGCATGAAAAGATGAACATATATTTGTCTTCCATCTCAGTGTTAAGGTTTCTCATTCATAGGTTCTTAAGGTTTAGTTATACATTTTCCTTTCTGAATATAACCATATTTACAAATGATACACGTCTATCATAACAAAGGTCTGCTACTGGTACACAAACAAACATGAGTTGTCTCCGCTTGAAAACTTCAATAAATTTTTCATCAAAAAAAGTGTTTTTCATAAAAGACAAGGCAAGCAATTGGATGAGGCCATACTGCAATGGAATATTTTCATTTAAGGATTTTAAAGTCAATTTAATAGACGACAATGGAAACTACTGGCAAACTTTCTGAATTGACATGAAAACTAATCCGGTCCTGAGTTAACCTAGCCGAACCACAAGTTTTCATTATCAAACAGCAAAAAGACGAGATTTTCGAAAATTTTATATTACTTTTTTTTCAAAACCAAAAATTCATGTCATGTTTTTCAAGGGAAGTAACCCATTACATAGCACTCATATCACAACTATCAATCAACCATTTGCTCATTTCTTCTTTTTGGCTGCAGCATCAGCTGCTTCGTCAAACTGTTTCTCCGTGATGTTCAACATCAGTGTGGAGGCATTCAGATACACTCGGTTTTGTGACTGGGCAATCTGGCGAAGAAAAGAGAAGAGCTTATGTCAATAACATGAATTGATTGTTACTGCACTCTTTCCCATCATTGTCAAAAGTCATGTCTTGTTGTAAAGTGCTAAATTTGAGGTTTGCGTGCAAAATCCTGAAAATGCAACCTTCCTGCTATGGTACCTTCATAACATACCATAGCAGACAGGATTATTAAAGGGACAGTCCTATTGAGGTATTTTTTGTGGAAACAAAATTCAAGGGAAATTCCTGATTATTCATATCTAACATTTGAACATGATTATGACAACACAGTTGAAGTATGTTACTGAGGGAAACATATTGGTTCACCTAGATTTGACTTGATAACCAAGAGCGCACACTTGGTTAAAAAAAAACAATGAGAAATGAGGCCATTCATCAGCACTACAAGTGTGAAAAAGCTTTACGTCTAACAGCGCATTGCAAGGCATTGTTGATTAGTCCTATCATAAACATTTATAAATACTTGGATAAATTATCCACTCATATAGGTTGTTATGTTAAGTACAGCGCACTTTGTCATATCATCTCCTCCCCCAAAAAACAATGGCGGACCAAAGCCGATAGGACAGACCTCTTTAAATTCAGCTGCAGCAAGCTACAGATCTAGCATACTAATGCTAAGAATAAGACAATGCTGTAGGTCATGATTGAGGCTAGTACAATTCATGCAATGCTTGGGAATATACTGAAAGAGCTGATTTACTGCATGCTTCCCTTTGTGAATAAATCGTAATTCCTGTGTTTTGGATATCAAGAAAGGCTAAATTCAGCATAGTGTGTGCACTGAAATCTTCTGTCTTGACAATGAAAAGTAACTTTCCTTTTTGAGTTACAAGGTTGAATTTTCTCAATTATCACCAATATTTTTCTTGATATTTTAAAAATAGAATGAAGAAACAACTCACTGTTCTAGCAATGTTCTGGGACGCTCTGATCTTCCTCAGCTTCAAATAGCCAGGGTTCATCTGGATAGCCTGGCCCAAGTACACAGGTCAAGGGAGCTAACTGGCATTGCACAGAAATAAGACTTTTAAATCGGACACCTTACACCTACATACTTATTCTGAAGCAAGAAACTTACTAAAACCTCTAACTAAAACTGTCAATAGAGACTTTGAATGTCCCAACTAATAGAATTACTTGCATTCACTCAAACTAGATTTCAAAACTGACTCCATGTTAGTTATGATCAGTAGTTGATCTGCCATCAGATTACTAAAGAAATGATCATTGAAGACTACAGGTAAACCTCCAGTTAATTTTCACAACCCCCCTCCCTGTTTGCCAAGGGAAAAACTCTGAAGCAGCTCTGCAGCAAAGCACGAACAAATCATGGCAAATAAATCTATGTCCGGCCTTACAGAGTGACTCCATACTAGCGATGTCACCCCAAGATTACAGACAATCAGTTACTCTGGTAATAGTTTGAGTCACACCTGCAATCTTCTACAAATTCCATTCTCTTCATTTGGCAGTAACTTTGACTATTTTTCAAATTCAGGTACTTATTCTAGCTCCAATAAAATCATGCAAACTCTAGTGAAACTATCATGTTCGATTTCTGAACAACACTTTGTGATAATTTTAGAATAAAATACCAAATATTAAGCAGTAGAAACATTTTAAAATAATAATCTACCATTAAATTGCAAAAATACAAAATATTTCAAAAGAGATGAAAATCCCAGAATTTCTTAGAATTTATTTGAAATCCGTTAATTTCATGATTTTAGCTGCCTGGATGCATGGAAAAATATATACTTTACTTTGACCTTCATTATCTTAGATGTGTCCCTCCTAACATGCCCTATCATCCTGCTCACCATTCCAAGTCATCAGATTACTAAAGATACTAGAGCATTGAAGACTGCTGGGTGTCCCCATATTCCCCCCACCCTCCCTCCCCTGTTTGCAAATGGGATCACCCAGGAACAATGTCTAAGCTCCCGGGTTACCAGATGCAGGTGAGTCTATGTCCGGCCTTACAGGGCGAGTCTATACTAGCGACACCACCCCAAGATTACAGACAATGGGTACTCTGGTTTGACTTCTATATAAGAGTCACGACCCGCAGTCTTCTAATTTGCACCTCGTTATCATCACTTGACAGGGAGTGGGACAGGATTGCAGTTACTCTGAGAAGTTTACTTATTACTTTGATAATGGACAAATGTCAAGTTTGTAAACCATAATTAAAAAATATCGCTAAAATTATTTAAGAATCTCAAATTATCCAATTTATATAACAAAAATTTATTTCATTATTGGCAGGCAAATTGACATGAAACAGTCAATGGCCTAAAATAAATCAACAGTCTTCAACTAGATATGAAGTGATAACCCCTGTGAGGTATGAGATAAAGGATATCAGTTTGGCTGCCTCTGCTTCTCCCTCTGATTGGACGATCTTCTGCTGTCTCTCCTGCTTGGCCTTCTCCACTATGAACTGAGCTCTCTGGGCCTCCTGTTGTGCTACCTGATCAAAAGAAACAGTTTCAAAAATCTTTACATGAATTTAGGGTGCAATGATAGAGGTCCGCAAACCCAGTTGAGCTCTACTATGGCATCCCTCAGGGGTCTGTTCTTGGACCTCTGCTATTTGTGATGTACACCACCAGCGTGTCCAACATTGTCAAACATCACAATCTGCCACACCACTCCTATGCGGATGACTGTCAGTTGTACGAGTTGTTTAAGTCTGTATCATCCCTGGTAGAGTCTAACAATCTGTCAGACTGCACTGCTTCTCTTGCTTCATGGATGACAGTGAACAAACTTAAACTGAACCCAACTAAAACTGAAGTGATTCTTTTGGGAAACAAGAAACAACACGACATCAAAGCAAATATACAACCGATCACAAGCAGGTGCATCTATTCTACCATCTGACTGTGTGAAGAATTTAGGCATACTCTTTGACTCAGCACTGACCCTGGAATCTCAAATCAACCGTCTTTGTCGAACTTGCTATTTCCACTTGAAGTCTATTGCAAACATCCGGGCCCTTATCACAAAGGAAGCTGCCCATGCACTGATCCGATGTCTGATTCTGAGTCGGATAGACTACTGCAATAGTCTCTACATCGGTCTCCCTGAGTCTCTTATAGGAAAACCCCAGAAGCTTCAAAATCACGCCGCCAGAATTGTCTGTCGTGCACCACGCTACACCTCTTTTAAAACAGCTTCACTGGTTGCCAATAAAGACAAGGATAAACTTTAAAATTCTCTGCCTGACCTTCAAATCTCTCAATGGACAGTCAACCCCCTACATATCAGAACTGCTTCAATCATATACTCCTTCACGCACACTCCGATCACAGAACCAACATCTCCTCACTGTTCCCAAGTACAAACTGTCAGCCTTTGGGAAACAGAGTTTTGCCGCATATGCCCCTGTCCTCTGGAACACTCTCCCAATGACTATAAAAGTTACTGAGAGCATTGACAGTTTTAGGACAATGCTCAAAACACATCTTTTTTCAATGCACTTCGAATAATCTTCTTCCTGTGAGCGCCATGAGCATACTTTAGTGGATATGAGCGCTATACAAATACGCACTATTATTATTATTATTAGTGTGAAGTAAGGTATTTAAGTGTGTAGACATTGCAGGGCTTGTAAAAGTTAACGATAGCTATTTGATTTTTTAAAACCATAACACCCTTTGGCTAGTGAGACTGAAAAGTAATTCAAAAACTAATGTAATACTGAGCTAAATATACATTACATAACTAGATATAGAGGGTATCGGTCTTTCCTTGAGAAGGGTAGAAAAATAGGTATTTTCAAGAGTGGCACAGTCATGTGTGAAATATTAACTTTTCAACCTCACAAGATGAGATTAACATGTTATTTGTAAAGGGAAAGCAGATACTCTATGACTTTAAATTCAACACCCCAATTAAATATATTTTCAATTGTATCACGGCTGTCACATCAAGAAATATCTATATTTCTAAGCATCACTACACCCTTATGTTTGAATAAAATACTCAAAACTGTCTACCAAGGTAACGTTATCTCAAACCTTACCAAGATCATCTTCATCAATAATTTATGACAAATATAGTGAGTGAGTGAGTTGGTGTTTAATGCCACTTTCAAGATTATTTCACTTATATCGCGGCTGCTAGTATTAAAGCAGGGAGAAAGCCTGCAACACCATTGTGGCTATGCATTGCAGTGAAACCTGCGAGTATCGGCTGGAAATAGCGAACCATGGGTGGTACTGCAATGAAATTCAGTGTAGCATTGCACCCAAACCTCACTGCGTGTAGAACAGTTCTCTACTGCAGAAAAAATTGTCGAGCCCCTGGCGGGATTCAAACCACGGACCTCTTGATCCGAAGCCGAACGCGCTTACCACTGCACTATCCCGCCCCCCCCCCTATGATAAATATAAATCAATCCCCTAAAATGTCCACTCAGCCATTCGGCAAGATGCTATGTAAATACATTTACTCATCCAGTGCCAGATGTACCTGTTTAGCCTCGACTGCGGCGGTGTACTCCTTGCTGAAGCTGAGTTCTGTGATGGACACGTCGTCAAGGATGATGTTGAAGTCCTCTGCGCGTTGCTTCAGTTCCTTGCGGATCAACAGACTAACCTGTTGTCTCTGCGTGATCAGCTGTGATGCATTGAACTTGGCAACTACACTCTTCAGGACCTGTGGCCAAAAATAGGAGTGAAAACAGTCTAATCATACACAGTGCAGTTTCATTCAAAAGAAAAGATCAATTTTAATACAGGGATTGGGAAAGGTAGGGGCCATGGGCCATTTTGCACATTGAATAAAAAAATGGCCCGTTAGAATTATAAATTTTATCATTGCTTCAAAGGGGAATGGCCCACTCAAAATTCTAAAAATGACTGAAAACTAAAAATGGCCCATTGTCAAGGGTGTCTTTCCCAATCCCTGCTAATACATTAATCTTGTTTTAAGTTTTCCTGAAATACTGTTTCCATCATAAGAGTTATTCTTTGTTATCAACAGAGCATTATAAATTTAGGTGTGTCATCAATATCCATATTTTGACATGCATAAATACAATATGGCAGTGTTTACGTGGGAACATTTGGTGGAACCTACATGTTGGCCATCTAATACTTACCTCATTACATATAGATGGTAGAACCCTTTCATCAAAGTCAAGACCAAGTTGACGATAAAGAAATGGAAGATCCTTTTGATTTGGTCGAGATAAAACTCTGAGTGAAATATTTACCATCTGTAAATCTGAAATACAAAAATATATATTCGTTCATATATTAATATATAGGCTAGTATGAACATGTGAAAAAAACGGTTTCACTTACTTGGCTTGTTGTCAACAAAATTTAGCTGCTCCAACATTTCACAGGCAGGGCAATATGAACGTATGAAATTTTTTTTATCATAACTAATACTTATACCTACTTAGTACACTCAAAAGTAATGGCGTCATCAAAAGCACTACTTCAAACTTTGCTGAACATTGAAAAAAATTCACTTGCACTTTAATCTGTTTTGAAAGTTGAAATTTTTTTTTTAAATGATCATCTTGTAGTGACACACTGCCATACCCCTACAATATGAATATGACATGACTTATAACTTATAACTTAGATTAGTGATTTCAAATGTAAATACCTTTACTACCCGTGGGTGATGTAATCCTACGTGGACGGGAGCGGATATCGTATATGATAGGATACTGGAACCAGGGCACTCTGGGAAAGAAAGATAAACAGACCATAAGTCAATTACATTGCATTATCAACTTAAATGATTACTAGATTGAAAAGATATCCTGAAACTATATTAAGTCTTCAATCAGGATTGCTTTCTGTGCTACATCTACTAATCATACAAATCAAATGATTAAATTGGTTGAATATTCTAAACTCTCAAATTAACTAATCTGTTGACTGATAAAAATGTCTGATCATGCAATGGCAAAGCTCACTGTACTTTCAGTGAATGAATGACTTAAACACATTTTTTAAAATATGAATGTTTGTTACTAAAAGGGCTTTGCAATATTATCGGTATATCAATATATATAAATATATATATATATATGAAAAAAGTTCACCAATTTGAAATTGATCTTCAGCTCCCAGGCGTTATATATATTGAAAAATACGAAGTCAGAAGTAAAAACAATCCATTTTAATTTTTGGAAAACTAAATTCTTATCCTTGAATTGTTTTTTTGTGATTTTAAGCTAAGGGATTAACCTAAAGCCTGTTTCCCTAGATACCTATGAATACCTAATACTTAATACCATTTGCCTTGAAACTCATATATGCAAATTTGCAATGTATTAAATTAGCCAATAATTTTGAATAAATTTCCGAGAAGGTTTATGGGATCGAATCACTGGATGTGCATAGAAATAGTCACATCCCACTTCTGACACCAAAAAGTTGTGACGACCATGCAATGATAGCCTCTTGTCAGGATGGCTAATTCTTCTCAACAATTAATACTTCAAGGCAAATGATAACTCAACAAATGGTTTTAAAGTTCAATAACGATTTTATTTGGTGATGAGACACCCAACTGAAAAGTATGTATATGAAGATTCAATCGAGATCACAGAATAAAATCGTTATTGAACTTTAAAACCATTTGTTGAGTTATTCTCGGCGTGATAGTTAAAACTGATCAGGAAGCATAAAAACATGAAAACAGAGCAGAGTCAATATGTACATTCAATATATCAATTCTAAAGCAACAAAGAAAGGAATTCCCCCTCTAAATTCATCCTCATACCAAAATAGACTTTAAACTCCTATCTTAATTTCTTTTGTTTTACCTGAAGTGGAGACCTTCATGGTAGATATCATCTTGTACACCTCCCAGTCTGCTGAATATGATTGCTCTGTGACCTCCCTCAACTGAAAGTAAGGATACAAAAATTTGTTTGATTGTAAGGAAATGACATATTTTTTTTAGCTTTTGTCTTTTAGATTTAACTTGTTATCAAAAAGACAATGTACTTTATAGGCTTGCTTTTTTGAAAGTTTAAAGATCATGGTTTGCCTTAATATTCTGCCACTGCCAGCAAATCATGTCTCAACCTAGCATGAAAAAAACATTTAAAACAATATAAACTAAGATCAGGATGAATCAATGTAATCCTTTCAAAAAAATAAAATTAAATGGGCAAAAGATTTTTTTAATTCTTAGACTAATACTAAAGTATTATTACAGACAAAGATTTTAACACCTATGCTCTATTTGTTCAAAATCAATTTCATCGAGTCTAATGTTTCTGATGAAACACATCTGATGAAATTGCTCTTCTGACATTAGACAGAAACCCAATAAAGACTACATAATTGCAAAATTCTATAAATTCTTCGGTTATATTTCCATTGCTTGGGAGAGAATCTCTAGCATCTCCACTTTAATATCGGTCGGTGAAAGAAATGTTACTTCAAACATGAGATTGGAGTCGGTCAGGTTGTCGGACACTTCAAGTCACTTGCCTGTGTAGAGAGACTGTGAAAGACCATAAGCGAGACCGCCAGCTGCTGCAAGCAAACCAATCCCAGCCCCAAAACCCTTTCCTCCAGATTTCAATCTTCCAGCAAAGTCTCCAAGCTTTTTGGGATCCATTTCGTGAGACGAATGGAAAGTTAAATAACACCTCTACGAAGATGGCCGGTTCACATGTGTTTCTGAAATCTACTAATTTACATACAACTTTTCACAAAATGTAATATCGACTAATTCAGAATAAGAAGTTTTATTTGGTCAAATCTAAATATATGAAATTCGAAAACTTTTTCTCTTTGAATAATATTTTAATCAATAAAATAAATGATACATATAATGTCTTTAATAGTTAATTTACACAAAAAATATAATGTATGTTATTAGTTTTGTTCAAAGGGTATTTGTATTGACCTTCACAAAACTCCACACCGCGATGTTTAGGCGTCAAATGGATATTAACGGTGCTTTAGAGCTCATATTTATTAAGCCAACGTCAGTTAGGTCCCTTTACTGTGCCTGTAACAACACAAAAGTGCTCTGAAAAATCCAGTCTTGTTCTTCATTACAAGAAAATGGCAACATGGCTTTGAAGAACACACTGTCAACTGCTTTGAGAGTTTTGTCTATTAGACTGAAACCTTTAGTTCCACCAAATGAAACACGTTGTAGAAGAATTCTCCAGTCATCTTTGATTAATTCTCAAAACAATGACAATAGGTAAGGACATCCATCGGAATCTAAAAGATGATTGAAATAGCAAATATATATATATATAATGTTTACTAAAGGTACTGAAATAATAAGTTACAGATTTGTTTCTAAAGTTTAGTCGTTTGATTTTATTAGTGTTTGTTTTGTAAGTCAATATGATAAACTACAAAATGCAAAATATATCATTTTTTCCCTTTGCATTTTGTTCAGTTAATTAAGCTTTTTATAATGGACATGCACCAATTATGAATTTATAAATATTAACCATATATATACATCTTGACAGGACAGGTTTAACAAACAGAGAGATCATTTAGTTTTAGTTGATTAATCCTTCCATATCATTTCCAGAAAGCTAGTTTTATTGAATTATTTCATTGCAGATTTATTAAACATTTGATGCCAGTATCTTCGTCTAGTTTTCACACAAGTTCAAGAAGACATGATTTGTCCGAGTTTTTGGATGATGAAAAAAACTGGGCAGAAGAAACAGTCAAAGTTGGTGAGTTTAATTAAAATCGTAGTGTTTCATAGATGATTGCCTTGGTCAATGGACCAGTCTAATTTGTACATCCTTCCCACCTGCTTCTCTGAACAGATTATTTCAGTATATGGCAATCTCATTGAAACCAGTTTAAAATGATCATTTCAGCTCCCTAAATGCTACTAAGGGGTCATGTTAGTATAGGTGACCTTTTCACTCAAGCTATTCAGCAGAGAAGGTAGAAAGTCATCACAAAGATACAATATTAGGGTGCCTGTGATTGTTTGAAGATTTGAAACATTAACCCCTTTATATGATGGAGCAGTACAGATCAGATGCTCACCTTGATAGGCCGGGCAGGTTGTGTGATTTTAATGTGATTGGGTATTAGGAAAATTGACATAGGTTTCATGTTATATATGTTCATCTGTCAGCAATTGCTGGCTGAGTTTTTCTTGATTTATCATTATTGAAATATGAGAGCCTTTCATATTGGGCTGTAAGCAAAGCTCAAGGCTCTATTCATGTTATCGAGATATGTGATGGTGCTAGAGAACTTTCAATCATTAATTTGTTTTCACTTCTTAAACTTGTAACTAATGCTGGCATAACAATGGTACATTTTGAACTAAGCCACGGACACCCAAAAGAGATCACAAGTCACTCAACTGTGTGATGCAGATAATTAACCCTTTAAAGTTTTCAACTATCCAATCATGAACATTGAACAGACTTATTTCTATCACTCAAATAGCAAAGAATTTCATTTTAAGCAAAACTTGACATAATTACATGAACATGTTGAGGTTTAATTGAAATACTCTAGGTAAAAACTATTGAATGTTTTATCCACCCTTGAAGAGGTTACTCTGCAGTGTCACTCAACTAGCAACAAATTTTATTTCAAGCAAAACATTGATATAATTACATCAGCATGTTGAGAGTTCAAATCAAAGGGTTAATAGAAGAGTGAAGGTGAAACTATGTGTATATTTATATCACAGGTCGGCCATGGAGACTAGATGAGCTGCGTATCAAGTCCAACGAGGATCTCCACAAGCTGTGGTATGTGCTTCTGAAGGAGCGCAACATGCTGCTTACAATGGAGGCCGAGTATACGCGCAGGTGTGAACTCTTCCCTAGTCCAGAGCGCGTCTTCAAGGTGAGCTTTACGGCAGTATAACTTAGTCTGCTATCAGTCAGACAGCCTTTCTTTGGAAATTTTTAACAATTTTGACTGCTCCTTCAGAACCATATTCCCTGATCTCCTTCAGGCCAAAAGCCTTGTATAGCTAGCTATCTAACCAACCAATTAGACGACTTGCATCCAGCAATAGCGGCACAACCCAGATTGATATTCCTGAAACAATAACAGGTGAGCACAGCAAGCCACGAGGGATTTGGCCCAAAAGTGATCAGGGTATATGGAAGGAGCTCGATCAGTGAATTCAATTACGCTGATGTAGCAGGATGTGGCTGAATTTTTTTAGGACCTATTGGTTCGAAGTTTGAATATTTGTATCCAACCCCTCCTCAAATATGGACATGAAGAGCATAATACTTAAAACTTTATAAACCTCACCAATGTGTTATCATCCTCATTACTCTTTACACCGGTGGAACATCCCGGCTTTGGACAGGAGGGTTTTATAAGCCCATATAATACATGGACAGGAGGGCCTTTTGTACATTTACAAAGCCCTCCCAGCAAGGTATTATCTTGTAAAGTCCCTCTTTAAGTATCGATTTTTAGCCCTAAAATGTTAACTTTAAGGTGAAATCAATCTGCAAATGGTTTAGCGAAAGTCGGACTTTAACCCACAACTTGTGCAACGCTGTACTCTCTAGCCAATGATTATACCAGTGGGCCACTTCAGTTGAGCTGAAGGAAAATGGTTTGGAAACTCCTTTTAAACCTAGGACAACAAGGTTTTAAGGACGCCTTTTCTGATTTTGTTAGAAGGGTAGACAAGCCATCTCTAAAATGATAATCTGTGAAATATTAGTTCGATCGAAAGAAAGCCCTTGGCCGATCCCTCGGGCAGCTGGCTTGCTTTTGATGGAAAGCCCTTATGATCGGTCCTTCTCCTTAACTTATCTCCCTTCCCTCCATTTCATGTCTCTTACTTTGATAATCGCTGAAATATTTGAATCAAAGTAAGTACACTTATTTTGCTCTGTTATCAGGGATGATTCTATGCACAGCAAAGCCTACAGATTATTATCTTTCTATAACTGGATGGAAATAGGATTCACTTTAACATAAATTATGCTGCATTCCTACGTGCTCCATTCCAGAAGACGGGCAAGTCCTGTCTATGCCAGCCTTCAATAGTTTGAAATAAACCGATTTGATTATTGATACAAATTTTATGGATCAGTCCATTTCATAAAGTTACAAACGAAATCAATCTTAACAAGTCAAAGATATGAATTGTCCGTCCATCTGTCCATAACTTACTTCAACTTCTTCTCTAGAACCATTGATTCAAGAAAACTGAAATCTATCAAGGGCCTCACCCTAAAAACCTATTTTCATCTCCTCCTGACATTTTCTCCTCAAAGAGGTAGCTCCATCACACATTCCTATAAACCTCTGTTCTAATACGAGCGTTTTCAGGCTTACAGCAGGTTCTCCTAGCAGCAAAATACTGCAATTTGAACTACCATGCAATATTTCAGCCAATGAAAACACTTCATGCATAGATAAACTATTTGTGGTCACAGAGACCTATGCAATGATGCAGTCGCTAAAGATGGAGAATGTTTTCTGTAAATATTAGATTATAAGGCAAAGTGAACATTGGAATAAAGTTTATCTTCCAAAAGCATATGGAAGTAACTGAGACTTCTTAAATGATAACTTCTAAAACGGCATCGTGTTTTCACAACTAATTAATTCTACATTTCTACACCAAGAAATGCTCTTATTAGAACAGAGGTTTGTATAGGAATTTATGAAGGAGTTACATCTATGGGGAGAGAATGCTTTCCTGGAGGAAAAGGCCTAGAAAGTGGAAACCTTGTGTAAAGACTCCTCAGCTGATTAAATTTATAATCTATATATATATAAGGTGGCCCTGTGACCCTTTAATAAGGACCACAGTGACCACTCCTTTAAAACCTATTTTCATCTTCTTCTAAATGAAATCATCTGTCTGCAGGTGGAGGAGAGTATGGAGAATCTGATGGAGGTCATCAAGGAGCGAGACGTCGCCTTCAATCTCCTCGAAACTGGCAAGACCGGGCTTCAAGAGGGGGCTTACGTTCGCAACTTCCTCGGCCTGAAGAAATACAGGGTGTTCAAAGAGCACTCCATCCCAATGTACATGAACAAAACCTACAAGCTACTTCATCCTCCATATCGCAAGTCAATGGTCAAGTATATAGCCCTTTATAAAGAGCAGCAACGCCTCAAGCAGAAGAAAGAGAAGAAGAAATCTTTACGGACGCAGAAGAGGTTGGAGGAAGTTTTCCCAGAGATGAAGAAAATGCAAAATTAGAAATGTTGTGCGCCATATAGAATAAAATGTTTTACAAATTTTCATTTCTCATTATTGTAGAATGATTTAAAAATTTGTTGGTCAATATCAGATATCAGGGGGTTTTGTTTTGATGTTGACCAAGGGTGCGTGGTAATATCAGTATATCGGTATATTGCAATACAGAAACAAGACAATACATACCGGTACACTCTTCTGAAACTATCCAATGTATCGGAGGTTTAAAAACTAACATTTTCCGTGTAAACCTGCAGAAAAATGTAAAAAAAAAAATGTGATTTTATTGAAAGTTGTAACACCAAGTGTAAACTTGCAAAGTGAAAATAGCACAGACATGTTAAAAGTCCGAAAGCAGTCACTGATTATCCATCTTTACAAAACGACGGGCCAGTTGAACATTGATCACTGTTCGAATTGCTATTATTTAGTCAAGAGAGCACGAAAAAACTAAAATATGAAAAGTACCAATATATTGCATTACGTATTGCAATACGCTTTTCTGTATTGCAAGACAGAAATGAGGAGCGATACCCATCCTTAATGTTGACCCTTGAGAGAATTTTACATATGATGTGGTTGGATCAGCAACTGTTTGGAGAAAGCCTGCATAACCATTTGGACTTTGTGCTGTGAAGCCAGCAAACAGCATGAACTAGTAAGACAATGGCGGTCAGCTCTCGGCTACATGGTACACCTAGGGTGCTCAACCTGAAGATAGATAAAGTTGCTCACATTAGATTTTAAGTCCCAACAGCACCTTTCCTTTTTTAAATGAAATCCAAATTGAAAAATTTTAATGATGACTTTCATGTTGTATTTGTATTCTAAACCCAATTTCTATGTTTTTCAAGGTCCAAATTTAGGAATTTTTTCAGTCGGATCTTGAGTAATTTTGTAAAGTAACATTAAGTCTGCACTGGAATCTAATTGAGATGTGTTCAGAAATCAGATAACTACCATGTATCAGTGACAAGCTTTATTTCATGTTGACTTAGCTTGACAGGTAACAAATATTTATAACAATCACCTAATAAAGACCATCATAAAGATCATTTTAAAAGAAAATTTGCCTCCTCAACCAGCAATTACTTGCTGTCTTTATCATAGATCAATAATTGCACAGCACAGAGACATCTTAAGGTTATTACATATACATTTATCAACAATATTTAACAAGATTTAAATACATAAAGCATTCAAACTTACATTGATTCACAATACTCAATGTCTGTTTCCTTTTGAATAATTAAGTAAGACACTTAAGTCACTGATCAGATAGAAAGATGGACCATATATTATTCATTTTAAGTAGCACTAACAACAATATAGGAAATACATACTCGGTAATTTTTCTCGAAATTCTGGGAAAGTATCACATAAGAAAGTAAGCGTAACATCTTAGAATGCTATGGTGATGGCATTACAACAAAAAGCTTTATACATATATATCAGTCAAGTTACTGGTTTGGAAGATACATCAGTCAAATAACTGTTTTGGTAGCGCTTGCGCTAATTGTAAAATTCACAGGTTTTTCCTTTGAATCCTACAATCTTTAAATGAATCTTTCACAAAGTTCGACTTCTTGAATTGATTTTCTCCACAAAATTGAGAAAAAGCCTCTCTTGCTCATCTCTTCCAGGACCGCAATCTAACCATTCCCTGATTGTCTGTGGTAGATGAAATTAGCTTATTCCAATTGCCACTTCTGGAAAAAGTCATTTCCTTTGTTATCAACTACTATGAATGCAGGGAAGTTTTCAACTTTCACTTTCCATATTGCTTCCATACCTGAAATACAAGGCAAGATACATTGAATATTTTTGTCAATAACTCATGAAAATAATTTAAATAAAAACACTTAATCTTTGTTAACTTACAAAATCTAAGTTCAACAGATAAAACTTTGCTCAATGGTTGTCAATTTAACATTCAATGTTAGAACACAGGTTGGCCGAAAGTTTTTGATTCACAGATTGCAAAATTGATGATGCTGATAACATAATGAATTCTTTGTGATCTTTTTAATAATTTTCATGACATTCAGACCTGGCAAAAAACTGGCATTTAACAATGTCCTCAATGAAAGTAATCCAAAGTCTTTCAATCTGTATCATACAAAAGATTTCTAATTTCTTACTCATACTCATTTCTTGACATGACCAGTTGAAACAATACATGATTGATTAACCTTGTTTAAATGATGTAGACACCAATTTTAAACCTAAACACCTCACCTAGTTCTGGGTATTCGAGTACTTCCACCTCCTTTATACAGTTCTGCGCTAGTATGGCCGCTGGCCCCCCGATGGAACCCAAGTAGAATCCACCATGTGATTTGCACGCCTTTGTTACCTGGAAATTGAAATAGCGACAATTGTTAAAATGTTCTATTTCTATGGACACACAAGCTTGTCAAATGAGGATGTAAATGTATTAATTAAATATAAATTGTAATGAATTGAAGGACAAGACAATGGTGGATCAAGGAAGATTTAATTGGGGGAGGGTTTCATCTTACTTTTGTGGTTTTATCCATTAAAATAATCAGAAGGCTTTCGTTTTAACCCCAAGAAGTCCACTACAACACCAAGGCACCCACAACCTCCTGCTTTCATGTTTTCTAAAATGTTCAATCTCTTTGAAATCAGAGGAACCTTACATTCATACTTTGCTACGGTCTGTCTGCTGTGAGGTACGAGTGATGGGTTTGATCTGATCTCAATGAGATTTATTTTAAAGTTCAACATGCCAGAATTATACAAATATGTAGTCAATTAACAATCATCATACTTGTACACATGGTTTGTGACTGAAAATGTGAAGAAGAGGGGAATGTAGTAGGGTCACAAATACAATCATATATAGGCTTTTGTCATCAGCAATACACTGATGTATCTATCTACATGTTCTACCTGCTTGCTCCTGTTCCCCTTGGCCAACATGATCATACTTCCTCCATTAGCCTGGAAGCTGTCCACATACGAGTCCATTCTTCCAGCTGTTGTTGGTCCAAATGATCCACTCGCGTACCCCTGAATAGAGACGTAGGAATCAAGCATAAACTGAAGAAACCAGACAGTGCCAGGTCCAGGAATTTTGAAAGGGGGGTTTCACCTATCGAGGAGGGGGAAAGGGGAGGGGAGCATTGCCTTGGGGTTTTTTTTACCATTTTTACTATTGATTTTTTTCTTACAAGATCCAATCAGATTCAAGTGAATTGATGGTAAAGAATATACACTCAGGTGTCCAATCAAATTGCATGCTCAAGACACTATTAACATAAACTTGGACTATAACTTGGACTAAGTCTTGCATCCAACAGGGTAGCTGCTTTGAGAACATTCAGAATAAAGTCTTCTTTGAGAGGCATTTAGAAGTTGGTGAGATGAATAGAGAACAAGTTATATGGATTTACAACTTCTTTATTGCAGGATTGTGACGTTTCGGTGTAGATGCTAAAACCATTATCAAGTCCCTTGCTTGATAACGGTGTTAGCATCTACACCGAAACGTCGCAATGCTTGATAACGGTGTTAGCATCTACACCGAAACGTCGCAATCCTGCAATAAAGAAGTTGTAAATCCATATAACTTGTTCTCTATTCATTCAGAATAAAGCTTGCAAAATGATATTGAACTTTTAAAGGGCCGCTAATACTGGGTGTATTTTGGTAGATAAAGATTTCTCATTTGACAAAGAAAACACTCATTCACTAAAACAAACACGAGACATGAAGCCATTCCTACGCAGCTATGAGTTTGGAATATGGCAAGACATTGCAAATTTCATTAATTAAATGTCATTAATTATTTCCAAATTTGTTGATTTCCAATTTATTAGTGTACAAGTCAGTGCAACTAAGAGAAAGCCAGATCAGGTCAAGGGGGTGTTGCAGAAACAATCTTAACACTATAAGGTTAACCTTAGCACCTTCAATCAACAATTAATCAACTACCTTAGAGATCATCCTGCTTCATCAGCGTAATGGAATCCGCTGATCGAGCTCCTTCCATATACCCTGATCTCTTTCGAGCCAAATCCCTCGTATGGCTGGCGCGGCTTGATGTTTGTGGCTTTGCTCACCTGTTATAGTTTCAGCCAATAAAATGTCATTATTCAAGGAGCTTGAAGCTACTCTTTTGAATTTTCCATCCGGGTTGTGCCTCTGTCGTCTCATTGGCTGGTTAGATAGCTAGCGATACGAGGCTTTTGGCCTAAAGGATATCAGGGTATATGGAAGGAGCTCGATCAGTGGATTCAATTACGCTGATGAAGCAGGATGCTTAGAGATTTAAGGATGTCTTATGTGACAGCCAATTTATCCCACTTTTTAAAAGGTTGAATGTTTTTTCTCCCATAGCATTATGATGGACCAACCTCTGGTGTTTTTGCAGGCCCAGCATAGTAAACTGGGTGATCCTTGATGTACTGAGGTAGTCCCTCCCCCTTGTCGAGTCGTTCTTGGAGCTTAGCGTGGGCAATATCACGCGCCACTACAAGTGTTCCGGTCAAACTCAGCCGTGTTTTGATTGGATACTGGTTCAACTGATTTAGCACCTCCTTCATGGGTTTGTTGAGGTCCACCTGAAAAAAAGCAAATGCTTCTTAGTAGCAGTGTAAAAAGTTGGATCTTAGCACGCTAGCTAGGGAATGTGTTTACGGCAAATAATTTTAATGACAAGTTTACAGGAATAATGAGTCATTTCTCTGGATGAATAATCTTAGACTCCTGAGTGTAAAGGATAAGCTTTATATTTATGGAGCTACAGTTCAACAGTTTAAACTGCATGACGGAATGAAAGTTCAAATTAAGGACCAAATATTTCAATGCAGAATCCTTAGTTTTAATAATTTTCTTCATCTAAAGCTCACACCGCTAATGGTTGAAATATTGCCCAAGCGGCGTTAAACAATGACAACAACACTCATACCACACCTGAACGACATCTCCTCCCAGATCTTTGGCCTCCACTTCAGGCAGATATTTGATTGGTTCTGTCTCCAGCTGTTCTATGAACACCCCTTCCTCGGTGATCTTACCGAGAGCCTGTAACAGGAACACACACCGGCGTGTTACGTGTACTTATGTAGCAAGTAAATTAATAGGTGTAGCCTAACTGGTACAGAGTTTCCTAAGCTTTAGGCTAAAGTGTTGTACATTAACTGTTGCCATGTTGGGGGCAATTTCATTAGTGTAAACAAATTTTGAACCTTTGTAAAAGTCAAGGTCAACCCCTTAAGTATGATAGGGACATCAAGCCAATGGCAGAAGTGGACAAAACTTTTCTGATGGAACTGACCACAGGACCACTACAACCATGGAGCAAGGTCTGCACCTACCTGCCTGTCTGCAGAACATGACACTCCTATTCCCACTGGGCAGGATGCTCCGTGTCTCGGGAGGCGGACCACTCGCACATCGTGACAGAAATACTTGCCTCCAAACTGAGCACCAATACCCATGTTCTGTGTCAGTTTATGAATCTCTTTCTCTAGCTCTACATCCCGGAAAGCACGGCCATGTTCATTACCTTTGATAAAAAGCAAGATTGTGAATAGTATATAGAGCATAAAAATATTAAAAATACTAAATCAACATGTGCCAAAGATCATCATAAAGAATCATAATAAACATTTTTTACTTGTACCTGTAAGTTACTGAAGCATAAGATTCAAATAGCATCATAAAACCTTGTATGAATAAGGTCACAATAGTTTGTAGTTGTGACAATGAAATCTTATTATTGACCTTAAGGACTCTTTTGTCTCATTTATTTGTTTTACTCATGTAATAGAAAGAATACTTATCTACCTATAAAGAATCATCCTGCTAAATCAGCATGAATTCGATCTCGCTCCTTCCTAATACCCTGATCTCTTTCAAGCCAAAACCCTTGTATCGCTAGCTATCTAACCAGCCAATGAGACAACTCGTATTCAGCAACAGCGGCACAACCCGGATGGAAAAATCTGTTGAGGTCAAGCTTGTAGCTTCAAGCTCCTTTATTAACGACATTTCATTGGCTGATAAAATAACAGGTGAGCATAGCCACAAAGAACAAGTCGCCAGCCATACGAGGGATTTGGTCCGAAATAAATCAGGGTATTAGGAAGGAGCAAGAGCAGATTCATATACACTGATTTAGCAGGATGATAAAGAATAAAGGACTCACTAAATGATCTGATATATCACTTTCTTTTGTTTGATGATTAATAGATTAGTCATGGAGTTTAACAAATATTGTATTAAAGGGAAAGATCTTCATTATTCTCTATATATTATTCAACAGAAAGAAGCAAAAAACAAAAACAAAGTATGATAAAAAAAACGAAAGCCAACCTGACGAAGGTAGAGTGTCAAGGTATCTTGTGGAGGCAAGTTTGACTGTTTTGAGGGTGACTTCCGCTGATGTCCCACCAATCACGATAGCAAGGTGGTAGGGAGGGCAGGCAGCGGTTCCTAGTGTCTGAGAACATGAACATTTCATAGAGCCATTTGGACAGGAGTACCGAATCAGGTTTTGTGATGACATATTGCTGTCATAAATTCCTATGCAACTTCAATTCTAATACAAATGTTTCTCGGTCTAGAAATGTAGAGACCTGATCGGATGCAATCAAAGTTAGTCGTGTAATCAGTGACGCCATTTCAAAAGTTATCATTCAAATCGCCTTAGTTATTTCTGTAAGCTTTTGGAAAGCTAAACTTGATTTGAATATTCATTTCGCATTTTGAGTCTTCATTACAGAACACAATACAATACAATATAGTTTACTAAAGTCTCACCATTTGTACAACATGGATTACAATGTTTGTTTTTGATACAACAAAGATAAAAGTACAAATGCCACCCAAAAAGCATCCTGTCTCAGGGTAAGACGTATAGCTGACGCTTCACTCTTCCTACCCTGGGTGTAAACCCCAGCAAAAACTTCGCGCCATGTCCTTTTCCCTACAAACTTTCTAAAAATAATCACCCAATGACTGTGCTTGAAAGGCGAGTCGGCAATTTAATATGGCAGCGCCCATCCCTTCAAGTTCAAACCGAGTGAGTGAGTGAGTGAGTGAGTTTTGATTTAACGTCTTTTGAACAATATTTCAGTTATTAAACACGTGGATGACAAGCATCCAAAAGAGGATCGAACGGATGAGGGAAAAGACGGAATGAAAGGCATTGTGAGAGATAGACAACAGGTTTTAGAACGACTAAAATTTAATCTGACTTCTACCCGACGACCTATCAAGCTTGGGTGCCCCTGCAAGGAGCATGTAAGCTCCGGCTGGCATAGCTCTAGGGGTCTCCTTACCACTCAAACCACCATGATAAGGTATTGAGTTAAGTTGTGGAAAATCAAACCAATATCTTAAAACTTGATGTATGATTTGTTGTAATAAACTAATCAGATTCGCAAAATTGGACTCGGGACATTATCCCCATGGTCGATCGGTTAAAAAACTTTCGATTCCAGTTTGTTTATCGATGGACGTCGCCACTTAGCGTAAGTGCGAAAGCCAACTCCTGTGCGAGAGGCTCTCTTTGGTTGGCTGAAATTTTATCGCACACCATCGCGATAAAAGTATTTGATTGGCTGAACCATGGGTTGCGGCGCGAAGTTTTTGCTGGGGTTTACTCCCAGGGTAAGAAGAGTGGAGCGTCAGGTATACGTCTTACCCTGAGACAGGATGCCCAAAAAGGGGTTAAAAACTGCATCATTGCATATGCTTATATGACAACAAATATCTTATTCAGTGTTTTCATTGGCTGAAATATTGCAAGGTAGTTTATGCTGCAATATTGTGCCGCTAGGGGAAAATGCTGGAAGCTAGAGAAGAGATAATAAAAGTTATTACCAGTTACTAAATTATCTCTCTTTATAAAATGATGGACAGTGGAGTAATGATCAGTGTTCTAATCCCTGTTATCTAGTCAAGAGAAAATGGAAAATCTAAAATTTTAAAGGTTCAAATATATCACAATACATATTGCAATACTCTTTTCTGCAACGCAATATAATGCTATATGGAAATGAGGAGCAATACCCATCATTAGTGAGCATTGACATTTTACAAACCTTAATCTTTTCATCAACAAATTTCATCAGTTTCTCAGGGTTAAGCAGAGCCTTAGTTTGTTGAAAGAGGAAAGTTTTGTTGGCTGATCCTCCGCCCTTTGCCAGGAAGAGAAAATCATACTGGGACGAGTTGGTTGCGTAGAGTTCGATCTGCGCCGGGAGATTCGTCTTTGTGTTTACTTCCTGGTACATGTCTAGTGGTGCCACCTGGAGGAAACATAAAGGAGACTCTGACGTAACATCCTGAACTGAAGTTCCAAACATCATAAACGCTGATGTAGCCGCTTAGAGTGAGCTAGGAAGAACATAATAGAGCGTCAAACCATTTCATGATTATATAAGCAATAGAAGTCACATTGTCCACATCTCATATACAGATGTACAGGTCATTATTGACTAGATATGCCAGGGATCTGAACTTACACCAGCAGGTAGCCCATAAGGCTTGTGAAAAAGAAGCCTGGCTAACAAGAATCACAACTGTTAGTCTGAAGGACTAGTTTCGATTTTAGATTATAGCATCATGCTGGACTAGTACTTTAAGAAATGCACTTGTCAACATTGCTAGTGTATTGATAAACTTAATTTTATTCCCTGGAAACTTCTCCTGAAATACATAATCGGCCTTTATCATTGAAGTCTGCAGCTTCAGAGCCAAAGATCTCCAGTTGGAAGATGTTAACAGTAAATTATTGTGCTATTTAGCCTTTAAGAACGAGGTGTTACCTGTGAGTATCGAAGGTTCCTCTTGGTGTACGTGTTGTAGATGCCTCGTGATATGGCCTCCTCATCTCTCCCTTCCGTCCAGACGTACTGACCCTTCTTACCTGAAATATTGATTATTGATTATACAGGCAGATTCCACTGAGGTAAATAGGCACTTTGCGCAGTAGAAGTTTACATTTTTTTATCACTGACTTTAAATTAATTAGACTGCACTTTCCGACATCACACTACTTCTTACCTATACAGATGGCAGTGCCGGTATCCTGGCAACCAGGAAGGACCATCCCGGCGGCCACATTGGCATTCTTCAACAGCTCCAGCGCTACAAACTTGTCATTGCTTGACGCATCAGAATCCTTCAGAATGTTGGACAGTTGCTACATTGAAAAACATACAAATACACCATAAGAGGTTATATGGTTTGAAAAGATAGTTTTTCTGAATATTTATTCAGGGATTTCTAAAATTTGGGCTAAGACATGAATCATGTCATGGCAACTTGTCTTTTTTAAGATAATTTTGACTGCTTGAAATATTATTGCTTCATAAATGCATGCGGAGCGCCTTTTTGATATTTTCTTTGATTTCGCGACTTTGGTAATAAACAGAATATCATGTCCGTGTCCCTGACATACTATGTTTACGACACTCGTGCCTAAATATCAGTATATCCCTCGCTCTTTTCGGGAAATACTAATATTTAGCCACTCGTGTTGTAAACATAGTATGTCATGGACACTCAAATAATATCCCCTATCTATTTCTATAAACTGTCATGCTTATTTATTTATCATGGATGGAAATACCTGCAGATGACCAGGTCGAAGGAGATGTGAGATGTCGATCATTGCCTGTTCTGCCAACAGGGTCAAGGCTGCCGGTTCAACATGCAAAACTTTTTTCCCTTTCACTTCAAATGTGGAAACATGGTCACCTAATAAAAAAACAACAACAACAGTGCTTTGACTTAATTTAGAAGTGTAGGAGAGACAATTTCTATCATATTGATGTATTTATCATTTTATTAGAAATAAAGCTTTGGTTCTGATATGCTCATCATGCATGCTTATAGGTCTGTTTAGGTCACTCTTGCCTTGGTTAGCTCCCCTACGCTGTGCTATGCTTTGCTGTTTGCATGGTTTACCAGAGATAGTCATGACATTGACTATTGAATGATGACCTGTAATATTTCAAGAAATTTCGTGTTCACCTGTCAACTTCTTCCACGGCACATCAGCCTGCCTCTCAGGTTGGAATATGTCCTGATAGTGGAAGGGTTTTACATCCGATGAAGCTACTGCTGTTGTTTGAATTTGGCGGAGCTGACTGTACAAAACCTGCCATGCTCCCAGACCACGACCTCTGAACCCTGACCCAAGCATCCTGAAAACAATAATTTATGGCTGCTGTTCAGAATGTTCACCTGGTATTAATTTGACTTCAAAATTAATTGATTAATGAAAAGATTATTTTTACAAATAAATGAAAATCCTTATCATAAATACGTTTATTGTTTGTAGATGGACTTGTATTTTTCTAAAATTCAATCACAAAACTTTACTGCCAAATTTTAGAATTATTTACTGAGATTCCAGTGAAACAAACACGTTCAGCACTTATCCTTTCACTGTTTGCTGTTCAAGAGTTATGAATCAACGTGTCATGGCAAAGAGATAGTAAGGTTTCCATGTAGCAATTGAATTTAGAAGAACATATGTTTTCATTATCAATTTCTAAACAACTTTAAGCTAAAACTAATTATATAAAGACTCTTACATCTGACAACCGTTATAAGTTCTCTCGACCTTGTAGTTGAAGGGAGATAATTCCCAAGCCAAGGTCAAGGTTGTCCTAAAAAATCAAGAACGTTTTAAAAAATCTTGTGCATGGCAAGTTACCAAATTGTTACATTGAACTGTTTGACAATAATATGTTTAACCGGCCGATTGAACTTCAAATTTTATAACAAATGAAAAGATGTGAAATAATCATATTTGGTGCGGTATTATTATTCACTGCGAGATCAATGTTTATCGGATTCCAAGCGCCGACAAGATTGTCCTGTCAAAGTGGTGAACTGAAAGCAAAATATGATTGATCTGTTTATTTGTCATTGACATATCTGTGTGTGCGTATAGTATTTGTTTCCAAAGAATAATTTTTTATTCCCTTTTCAGTGCTCATGGATTATTTCCTTCATTTTTTGGAAGTCGTAAGAGGTTGCCAAAGAGATCACTCATTGCTAACAGACTCTCAGTCTCAGCCTCAGTTCAAATAATTAGGTTATTCTGTGTCATTATAAGATTAATGAATAATCTAGATACACATTTCAGTTTTGACACTTGAATAACGATTGAATTACCTTTATTTATAATGCATATCTTTGATAGAGATAAAATATAACTCACAAGATAGAAAATGAATGGAGGAGGTGAGGATATTTATACAATCATAATGGTTTTATGCATTTTCAATCACTTAATATTACAATTATTCTCAGGATGAATATAAGAATCTTTAGATTGATACTGTTAGTCACTGAGCGATTCACAACTTAGATGGCTTGTTACATATGTCTCTATTGATAAAACCATCGCAATAAGGCTGTATGATACTTGGTGATTTTGTTGCTACATCATTATTTGTCCCTATCAACATAGAAAGACTATTGGTTACTTGAGTAAATAGAAGTGTTTTTCGGTCATGCTGATATTCATAAGAAATTAAAGCAGTTGATTTTTTTTTTTTTTTTCATTTTTCAGAAAATAGATACTTGAAGCTGAATATTGAATATGTCTGGGAACCTATCAGTAGTTGCCTTTGAGGGTGAACTAAATGGAATCGTAAAAGAGGTAAGTTACTTTCATTATTTCTCTTTACCTTACGTCATCATTCATAGTTAAAATCCTAAAATACAAAAGCCATATAGATATTATGCGACTAAGAATTCCCTCATACAGGGCCATAGTGATAGCCATTCAGGAGTTGTTAACTTATTGTTGTGACCATCAAGGTGAACCACAGAAATGTCAGAACTCACTTAATTTACAATTTGGCACTATATGAATTATGGAACAAAATCCTCAGTTTCTCAGTAAAAAAAGAATGTGGAACTTAACCAAATAATTGAAAATGTGGATTTTATAAATGTATGTTTGAATTTTAAACTGCTTTGTAAAATCTAATTGAATGAGTCACATATATGATTACATGAACAAGTATATATGTTGTGCCCACTTTCATACACTTTTATGGATACACATACATTGAAAAAGCTGTTTAAAGATAAAAAACAGAACACAGGGTCTTTGGTAATTGAAGACACTTAAGAGAACCCACGCCCTCAATCAACTAATTTTGACATCTTCTCCAAACTCTGTGTTCTAGAAAGTGAACTCTTTAAAAGATATGATTAATTTTATGCACAATGATTTACACAGCGATTGTGTCACATTTTTGTTTAATTTATTCTTCAGTATCTCACATTTGGAGCTTTTGAGAGGACCGTTGACAGTTTCGAAGCAGAGTGCAGAGAAAAAGGGAAACCTATTGCTAACAACAATAATGGCAAACCCAAAACTGATAAAAAACTACAATCATTACAGGTATCTTTGGTTTGTAGAATATGACTTGAATAATTGACTTTGAAGTAGGAGTTAAGAATATTTCATTATTCAGAAGGGTGTTTTTTAAACTTATCATTATCTTCAAAAACTATTTCATATTCATCTTGTTACCATTGATGAATACCTAAATAGCTTAACAAATGATACTGACTTACCAGTAATGAAGTATATTCATAAGATTAAGATCAAATATTGTATTTTCTTACAATTATATTTTAACTGACTATTCAACACAATAAGCTGTCAGTTTGAATGTGGAAGATATTTCTATCTTATCTGATTTAGAAAGTTATTTTCTTTATCCCCTATTTAGCAACAGATGATGGACAACTTCCACACAGGGAAACACAAAGCATTCTTTGAGCAGTGGACTGAATACCTACCCTCTTCAGTTCGGGACGAGGATTCTGTAGCCCAAAAGTTGGAGTTCTACCTCAACATTTATTTTGCTGTTTATCCTATGAAAAATAATGGAACACAGGTAAACCATGATTATCTAAATATATATACCCAAAAGGTATACACCGATCCAGTAGTTTCAGGATGGGATTCATATCCTAATATCTTTTGATAAACATAACCTTGTGCTCTTTTATCTTGGTTATTGTCTTAGATGGTGGCACATGGTCCTGTGTGTAGCTCAGTTGACCGCTATCAGTGATGTTCAGCATCATCTAGCGTTGCTCCCTGGATGGGTGGGTTAACCGATCATTGCTGTAATAACTGAGAGTTCAAGGGTTACTCCCTGCCCCACACTGAGACACATGTTGAGAAACTTGTGGTGTCCCCTTAGGCAAGGGACTTTATTCAAAATTTGCTTCTGTTCACCCAGGAGTACTAATTGGGTACCTGGTGTAGATTGTGTTGGAGGTGACCTTTAAGCGCTGTAATTAGCAGATTGGGCTAGTCCAGGGTAATAATGATTGTAAAGCACCTAGCTGAAACTCGGCGCTATAAAAATTGATTATTATTATCATTATTATTTGTAGATCTGTTCGGTTTTCACAGAAAGTAACTAGATCTTGAAACAGCCTTAAGTTCTAGTAAAAACTGAAAAAATACCAATACAAGTATCACTTTTATCAATGCTATGATTTGAAGACACGGTTCTAACATTTTCCAAATACACACTTGC
The DNA here is from genome assembly GCA_921293015.1 of Phorcus lineatus. Lineage (NCBI taxonomy): Eukaryota > Metazoa > Mollusca > Gastropoda > Trochida > Trochidae > Phorcus > Phorcus lineatus. Next base: position 34,840,460 of record OV121094.1, read on the forward strand.
CACATCAGGTCACCAGAGAGAAATGATGAGGCATCATTCTTCTTAAGTAAATTGAAATGATGCTGACCACAGTCTCTATACTATGTTTACAAAATATAGCTGACGAAAAAGTGAAGAGCCATTCATTGTTCTGGCTTCTCATAGTTTTTTAAAAAATTTCAAAATGTATGATTAACCAGTTAAAGGGGCACAAAGTATGTTGTTGGAGTCAGACATGTAAAACTTAAAAAATGGTGTTATTTTATCAGAAAAGCAGTCTGTTAGTGCTTATCAGTTCAGTATAGTGACAATATGAAAGTTAAAGTTGTGATTTGTGATCAAAAACAGGACAATGGCGGGTGCCAATGACTCAAACGTGCTTTTGGAAACCAATTTACAGTAGACACAAAACCAAATATTGATTGATGTTGTACAATAGGATATTTGACTAATATATTATAGATGTAAATTGGATGCAGAACTTTGACCTCCAAACATGTATAGGACTGTTTTTCAATTACCATGAGATTGCAAGCAAATTTTCTTGATGAAATTCCTGGGTTGTTTTAATGAAGAGAAACAGAAATGAGGATGTGACAGCTATTGCAGTGTTGCTTCCCATTGCAGACCTCTCCCAAATATAAATACATCCTTTCCCTGCTGTTAAAATCATGTATCAAGAATGTGAAAAGCACTGTTGTGATCACATCAACATAGCAGTCAAAACCTTTTAGGTACTTATGTTCTCTAATCCGGAGCTTAACAATCATGGGAGACATCCCAATGAGTTGCTAGATGAAGGATTGCATTGTCATCTCTCCAGACTATTTGTGCTTATGATTCTTGTGTTTCTTGTATATTTCAGTCTGAGATAGAAGCGAGTATGACCGAGTTCAAAACCTACCTGGAGACAAGAGGATCAACACTAAGTCAAACCACCGAGTTTCTTCCATTCTACGCTCTGCCATTTGTGCCCAAGCCGAGAGATCATCCCTCTTATAAGGAACTCTTTTCTGTAAGTTATGCAAACCAGGCTAAAAATCTGTAGGCAGTTTGACAGTCATTCTCTAGTAATGATCAGCCCTTACCTTGTAATTTCCATTAAATTGAACTTAATCATGCCTGAAAGTCTTTATTCTAATAAAACAATTATTCCATATTTACTATACCACTGTTTATTCAAATAATTTATCTCTAGGAATAGAGAACTGCTTATTGATGTAAAGCACAAGATGAAATGATATTCAACAATTTTATTGAAAAACTTCAAAATTTATTGCAAAATATTTCAAATTTTATTACAAAGTATTTTCTGGCTCTGAAAATGGTAATCTTACACTGTGGTATTGATTTTGTAAAATGTCTATTTTGATGCTGATTGACATCGAGATTATGGAAAAAAATATTTGTTTGTGTTATAGGATAACTGGATATCTGATCTAGAGGTGAGATTGGACAAGTTCCTTACACTGGCCCTGAACTCTACACCACAGCCCAGGCTTTTTGATCTCTATGTATCCTTTACAAACACAATCTGATTAAAAAAAACAGAGGAATAAAGGTTTTTAAATATTAACTATAGTGGAATTCAAACGTCTCCCAAGTGCTTTCCTCTCCACAACGGTCTGAAAGCACCCTCCGTGTTCGCACATTCTTGCACCAGCTAGGGCAGACAAATAGTGGACCAATCACATCATCCCGTTTAAAATAAGGACAGCAGCAATAAAGGTTAACGAATGGTAAACAGGAATTACTTGCCCCTAGATACTAATACCGAAATCTTTTGCTGGTGTCATTGTGATTAGCTAGTTGAGATTGAGTCAGAAAGTGTGAGCAGGGGGCTTTCAGATCGTTGATGAGAGGACAGCCCCTGATATAGCACGTTCGAATTCACTAGAGTTAATATTAAAAAAGTTTTATTCCTCGTAAAACGGTCGATTTTAATTAGACTGCAAAACAAGAACAAAGGTTTTTGTAAATGGTTAGCAGAATTAATTCACAGCAGGGCATGCCCTTTTTTTCTTATTTGATATACTTTGATATTTGGAGTGGAGGTCTGTTTCATGTGATTACAGTCTTAGGAAAATAAATTTAAGAAACAGACCTGAACCAATCAGAGGCTTTAATCATGTGAAAACTAGCCTAATAGGCATTTCTTTGTTGCTTCATATTCAACACAGTAGAAAACTGCATAGGTTTGAATACATTTTTTGCATATGTAAAGCTTCTTATGGGAAAATATTTTGAGTATGGAAATAGTTGTTCATGAAACCTCCAACTAAATGAAGTGTTAATTTCCAAGTTTTTTCTATCCATCTTCAAAGACTTAATGCCACTAACGCCTGAAATTTTGCTCAAGCAGTTCTATAATCAATGATTGTGAGGAGTCCTCACTCCCTAAATCAAAATATTTTATATTGATCTTGGACATTTCAAAAGATTTTTGCTATCAGTTTTCTTTAACCCACATCCAGAGAGGTGGAGGAGCGGACTCCAGAGGTAAATAGATCATATTATCTTTAACTCCTGCAGCTTCCTCCGCAAGACATATGTCACACCAGTTTCCTTACTGGCTAGTTCGAGCATGCTGCATTGCACCAAAATGTATCATTTAATTACAGTGGCCTCGTCAGTGAATAAAAGTAGCTTTTAAGTCCAGGAGATTTCTTATTGGACTATCAAGTTAAAGGGTCACGGAGTATGTTGCTGGAGTCAAATATGTCAAACTTCATAAAGGGTGTTATTTTATTGAGAAGTAGTGGTTGTTTCAGAAAATCCAAATTCTAATGCTTATCTGTTAATTATGGTGACAATAAGCGAGTTAATGTTGCGATTTTGATCGAAAACAGGACAGTGACATGCGTCAATGATTCAAACGTAATTTCGGAAAGTTATTTACAGCAGCCACAAAGAAAAACATTGGTTGATAGTGTTAAGTAGATCATTTACCTTATAAACACGTTAAATAAGACACATAATTTCAAATGCTTAACTTTTATAGAGCCGTTTTCCTATTATCAGTGAAAAAGAGAAAATATTATAATTTTGGCATTTCGGAGTAACATGTAAGTTAGGAAGGAGATTTTAACTTAAATCAGGTCATATGGTATTTTGGCTCTTATTAAAGCCAAATTAAAAATCATGAAACATATTCTGTGTCACTTTAATGCACAGTTGAGAGTTAAGAGCTGGCACTGAAGAAGAGATGATATGCAGCAAGGCTGAAAGATTGAGACTGGTGCTAGTTCAGTCTTGCAGGGAAGTTGTATCTGCTGATTCATTGTCCTTAGCGCCTGCTTTCTTGTAGATTTCCTCCCTTGAAAACACATTTATGACTGCTGACTGCAGTCACTCAAGAATAGTTTGCTGAACATTAATTTTTTAAGTCTTCTGACATCCACAGTCGCCCAGGATTTAATAGTGTTACTATTAAGATTCATCATCTTTCAGTTCAACAACAACAGTCACAAGCTCTTCAACAAAAGTTGTCAGATGCAGAGAAGAAAACTGCTACTTACATGAAACGTCACAACAAAGTTCAGGTATGACAAGAGTTTATTAACTTTCATGATTGTTTATCAAAAATATCATACAAATCTATGATGAGAGTGAAGATTCCATTAACGACAGGGATAATCACACAGCACCTTGTATAATTGTCATATGAAGAAAAGAATAAGAAATACATGTTAGTTTTGAGTTGGTCAGTTTGTCTCGTAAATCCATGTTGAATTTAGAGATCAGCCTGAGTCCAAATATTTAGAATGAATTGTAATCAAGAAACTTGACAAAAATAGTTTGGGAAATATGAAAATAAAAAGATTGTACAACATTTGCAGTCATTGAGTTAATGAAATCATCTCAACTAAAAAATTCAAGGGACTTATTGATACTGTTCAGAATATTTTCCCAGACACACAAGCAGTGTTGTTCCTAGATGCTCAGCTGAGGAGGTCAATTTGGCCTTTTTGTGGCAGAGTGAACCCTTTATAATGGTAAATGTATCCTATTCATCAAAATAGCAAAATTGACCGGGACACACTTAAGGAACAACATGTTCTACAACTGTCCATCCTGCTACATCAGCGTAATTGAATCTGCTGATCAAGCTCCTTCCATTTACCCTGATATCCTTTAGGCCAAATGCCTCCTATCGCTAGCTATTTAACCAGCCAATGAGACGACTCGCATCCAGAAACATTGGCCAATCCCGATGGAAAATTAAAAAGAGTAGCTTCAAGGTCCTTGGATAAGGACATTTTATTGACTTAAACAATAACATGCGTGCACAGCCACGAACACCAAGCTGTGCCAGCCGTATGAGGGATTTGGCTTGAAAGAGATCAGAGTATATGGAAGGAGCTCGATTGGCAGATTCAATTACGCTGATGTAGCAGGATGGAACTTGGAAGATGGTTTCAAATGAAGCAGGATGACAACTGTCTTTTTAACCTACATAGTCTTCCATCTATTTGCAGGCTGATTATCACAACCTTATTGGTATCACGGCTGATCTGGTTGACGCTCTGGAATCGACCGTGCAGGGTCGTGCTGTAAGTGTTTATTGACCTCATCTCTTGGTGAATCGTCAGAGAAATTGCATTGCATGGTTGTAGGTTGTGCATGCAGATGTTCTGTAAGTCTAGTGTATGCCTCCACGCTATTTGAAACAATATATTTCATTATTCAAATAGTTGGCCAAATTTCTCATTCTGATGCAGTCAGTCAGTAAGTCACCGGTCGTACCATAGATTATTATAGAAATATAGCTTTATATGTTAACATGCATTAATAAGTAACAACACTAACAAAGAGTATACTAAAATATACAATGCATATGCATACAATGCAAAATAATAATTTTTAGAGAGTTGATTTATTTCTATAAATGATATTGACCGATCATACATTGAAGTCACTGTCGCACCTTTTGTAATGGAAGTAATGGGATGGGGATGAAAGGAGAGGAAATATTACTGATTGTCAGACACTATCTACAGTGCTTTAGTGAACATACCAATCCATTTCTCATCCTCGAATGATTTAGAAGTGTTTACACTAAAGTTTTAACTTGATGTGTGACACCTCCTTCTCTTACTGTGGATAATTGGGATATTTTTCCCTCTGAAGAAAATAAAGTTTACATAAGTTACTATTTATTGAGGAAATATTTAATGATTAAATCACCCAGAACCATTTACAGTGACAAAATACATACATTTTTGTTTCCTGAGCCTCCATAGTTTTGTTACATAGTTTTTATCAACTTATTAGTAGTTAGATTAAATGGTTAGTTGTTATTACTGCATGCTTTGTGTGTAGTGTCTTTCAGTAAAATTTCTAAAGAAACTATATGTAGTAGCATAATTATCATGATTTTCATAATAAGATTTATGAAAAAACTCTTTCAGTGGATAACATCATTAAATTCTAATCTTTGAAAATCCACACTTGTTTGTTTAAGATCTCCAACTGCAACTAGAAGGCATAAATACAAAATTTAAATACCACTTTTCATCAATAGTTTGTATAAATAAATTGAAAAATACATTTTTATTTTTAAAAAAAGGATTTGAAATCATTGTTATTAATTTTATTAACACCTAAATTTAGCCGTTGTTTGTATATTTATGATCCTAATAGATTGTCAGTTTTGGAAGCAAAACTTTGGCTAACCAGGAGAGTTGACAAACACAAGAAAAATTCATTTCTCGATATTGCATTGACAGTACAAACACAAGTGAACAATGTTGATGAGGCTTCAGTTTGCATGTATTGCTGTGCCAGTATTTAGGATTTGTTCTTGATTATTTCAACTGTCATTTTGATTCCTTCCCATTACCCCTCTTGTATAAAAATAAATAAAGCATTTTCAGAAATTAGAGTTCAACATTTTTGAAACTATATCACAAAAGCTAGCTGAGTACTTGTATTTGAACAAAGAAATCACAAACTTGAACCTTGCAAATATTTTCTGAACCACTGATGAAAGCCTGGATGATTCTCTAATCTTGTGAATTAATCAGTACCAATGGTTTTGCACCAGTCTTATTAAGGTCAACTGTGTTCCGAGGAATAAAAGTTTATAAATATTGACTCTAGCGGGACTCTAACGTACTCTATCAGGGGCTGTCCTCTCTACAATGGTCTGAAAGCATCCTCCTTGCTTGCAGGTTCTAACACCAGTTTAGCGCAGACAAAACCTAGTCATTAGCAGACCAATCTCATCATCACGTTTAAAGTTTATAAATATTGACTCTAGCGGGACTCTAACATACTCTATCAGGGGCTGTCCTCTCTACAATGGTCTGAAAGCATCCTCCTTGCTTGCAGGTTCTAACACCAGTTTAGTGCAGACAAAACCTAGTCATTAGCGGACCAATCTCATCATCGCGTTTAAAGTAACGATAGCTGCGATCAAGGTTAACAAATGGTAAACGGGAGTTACTTGCTCTTAGATACAGATATCAAAGGCTGTTGCCGGAGTCATTGTGATTTAAATTGCTAGTTTAAATTGCGTCACAAAGTGTGAGAAAGACAGGTGCTTTCGTAGCGTTGTGGAGAGGACAGCCTCTGATAGAGTACGTTCAAATTCCGTTTGAGTCAATATTTTTAAAGTTTTATTCCTTGGAACGGGTCAGTTTTAATCGGACTGGGTTTTGCACTGAAATACATTAATCAGAGGCTTAATATGCAAAATATCTCAGGAATGAGGAGGAATGTTGGCTCTTTGATAACTTGGCTGAAGCATTTCGTATTTGTATGAAGCACTCGTAAAATAACTGCACGTTTGTACACTGTGTGACTTGTTTTATAAGACAGTACTAATATTACACTTCAGGATAGCTCCAAGACAGTAAGTATCTTACAAATTGATTTGATGTGAGGATCATAACAAACACTGTAGCTATATCATACTTATATCATAGCCCATGAGACTGGGGTTTTACATTGTAACACAAAGAAGCTATGTTAGTAATTTATCTGTGGCCAGTGTTTTATTGTAGTTGATTATTTCTGTGTAGAATTATCTTGTTTTCTTTGCTCAGTGTAATTGATTATTAGTTTTTATTAGAGTCAAGATTTGATTTGCGTTGCTAACCCATAGCATTGTAACTGTAATGAATTCAGAATAACATTGTTACTTCAACAATTATTTCTCAATGACATGAATTTAATAGAGTAATTTGTCCTTAAATAAGCAGCTGTGTATCCTTATAATTTAACCTATGTTAAAAAAATTATTTTTGGATAAACTAGAGAACATAAATGTTTTGAGTTTTTCAATATGGAAATAGAATTAAAGCTGTCTATGTAAGTTAATCAAGTTATGAGGTTTTGATATTACATTTTCAATGAATTATACACATATCCATATTATCATGAATCAGATCTCCTTGAGTTGAAATTGCCTTTTCACTTAACACATATGAAAAACATTTGAATGTTCATTTCACATAACAAGGGTTAAAAAATATTTTGTATCATTTAATTTCAGTATGGAAATGACACTGAAGTAAATCGCATCTCCTGATGTCCTCTGACTGTCCTAGTTCTATATTTGTCACACATATGTCCCCCACCTTGGTTAGTATTCTCTCCCAACAGAGGTAGCTCCGTCATAAATTCCCATACAACCTCTGTCTTAATACAAGGTTTCTTTGTCTAGAGATGTAGAACGCTGATTGGATGCAGGTAGTTTAAGTTGCAATATTGCGCAGGTAGGGAAAACGGTCCGAAGCCTGAAAAACCTTTGTATTAAGACAGAGGTTTATATAGAAGTTGATGACAGAGCCACAGGGGAGTGTATCGCTTAGAAATAGCTTTAGAAGACATATATATCTATAGACCCTCAGGTATTAGGGTAGAGTCTATAGGTATATATATGTCTTTCTAAAGCTATTTCAAAGCAATGAACGCCCCTGTGGACAGAGCTACCTCTGTTGGGAGAGAATGCTTAGTTAGCTAACATCACAGAACACGAGTGTACCTTGTCTTGCAGCATCAACACATGCACAACTGAAATTTTCATGAAATAGTAATTTCTAGGACCTTGTTGAATGGTGTTTGCATCAAGGTGTATCATTTGAGGGCTTTGCATGTGTGAAAGAGGTAACGGAACAATAACATTATTTCTGCCTGGGCAATGAATCATTATAAAATATTTCATACTGGTCTCCATATATATCCAAGGCTTGAGATAAGAGTTATCTCCTCTTACATGCATACATATCGACAAAAAGCATCAAAAGAAATGTATCCACTATTTCTTCTTAAAAAATCAATGATGTGAAATGAAAATCAAAAGGAGTTATGTACAAAATAAAATTGTTTTAAGTTCTAATAAGAGTAGCTGTACACAGACATCAAAGTAAATACTTTTTTAAACCATTACATTTAATATCAATAGTAATGTTTGTAATGTTGAAGAAAATTTTTTCACAAATATTTGTTTTCTCTTCCTGAAAATGAGCATGATTTTAATCAGTAATTAATTGTAAAAAATTAGGTCAAACCTGTGATTGAACCATGTGATATTTTTCTGATGATGATGTCAGTTTGGTTCTCAAGACAGTCATTGCAACCTTCAGATGAAAAGGTCTATCATCTTCTTGTAGAAAGCTTAGTCCTTTACAAAATGACACCAAGTTTCTAGACATAATGTTCACTTGACTACTTTCATGTAGCCCACACTCTCCGTTGACTGTTTACAGTTTGCAGTGACATATAACACTACTCACATATCTTCCATATTTAAACATGCTGCACAAGATTTTGGTCAAATATGTTATGATATGGTGGAAATAAACAGTTATTTGTTTGCATGTTGATTGTAAAAGAAAGATGATTATATTTTGTACTTTGAACAGATAAAAGTGTGCAAGTTATATTTGTATTTGTTGTTTAGAATATGTAGTGTATATTGTGTTAAATATTAACATATTCTTTGAGTGATGTATAACATATTTATATATTTTGTCTTTAGATATGTGGCGTACATTGTATCTATTTATGCTGTATTTTGTCTTTATGTAATTTGTAAATTAAGGGTGGTTTTAAATGGTATGTCGAATAGGCAGTGAAGGGGTTTCTTTTCTTATAAATTTAGTTGTATTTAAATTCCTTTGCAGGATTTATTTTTAGAAAAACTATATGGAGCAATATCATCTTTTAAGTTTGAAGACTTTCATGAGATTGTGCCAGATTCATGTAACTTCATCCTAATTAAATATATATATTATTATCTTATTAGAAAAATCAAAAGATGATACCAAATTAGAATCATGGAAGTTAATAAAAGATACCAGCAGAGATTTTCTATGTTTGTTGAATTACTATCTGTATTTGAAAGAGATGAGTAAATTTGGTTTTGAACAGTTTTTTGGCCGTGTAACCCTCAATTTGTGTTACATTAGATAAAGCCCCTTGCCCTTTGCCCTCCTGTTTCAATGTATTATATTTCTCTTACACCAGACATTGTTACTCTTAAAATCTGATTTCAAATTATATTTATCCTTTTGGATCATCCATTATCTCTTCCAGTGAAAAATAAAATTTACATTTTCGTCAGCTTTTGTAAAGTTGTAAGTACATTAGGACCAAGGCTTTTCGTAAGATACTTTTTTTTACAAATAAAGTAAATAAATAAATAAAGACTGCCTTACTTCTTTCATGAGAGAAAAGAAAAGTATCAAATGTGGCACCGCCAATTGCTGAAATACTACCAAAGCGGTAATAAACAATAACTCACTCACTTTGTAATGTGGCTTTTGACAGTGTACATGCTGAGGTTATTTCCTTTCCAGATAACCCCAGAGTACCTCCAGCAGCTGTGTACAAGGCTGTTCAGCGCCCACATGAGGACATCCGTCGACCTAGTGCGTCCCGGGACAGCAGCAGAGGCTCTCAGGGCGTCAGTGGTCCCTCCCAGGTGAGGGGGTGTGGCTGGTTATGTGATTAATGTTAACTTTGTACCTGTGGGTCAAACACTTTTCTAAAATAGTCTTGTTTTTTGTCCTTTACAAATGGCCAATTCTATGTACTCCCCCATTCTCTCCCAACAGAGGTAGCTTCGTCATAAATTCCTATACAACCTCTGTCTTAATATATGGGTTTCTCAGTGCAATAGTGCATCTTTAACTGCCTGGCAATATTTCAGCCAAGGAAAACACCGAATGCATGAATAACATTTTTGTTGTCACAAAGGCCTATGCAATGATGCAATCACAAAATGAGGCGTGTGCATTCTGTATAGAAAATTCAAAGTGAAAGGTGTATATTTGATGAAAGTTTGGCTTTTGGAAAGCTTACGGAAATAACTTGAGTGATAACTTTTGAAACGGCATCGCTGATTGCACAACTAACTTTGTTTGCATCCAATCAGCATTTCTAGATCACGAAACTTTCGTATTAAGACGGAGAATGTATAGGAGTATATGACGGAGCTACCGCTGTTGGGAGAGAATGGGTTCTCTCCTTGTTAGAGATATGTAACAAAAACATTTTTTTAATTTTTAAAAAAAATCTTCAAATTTGCCTGAAATTGTGACGATTCTAGATACTAAAGTTGATAAGAGCACACATTATGTATGCCCAGAAGTGTTCTGTTAAGCATTCTTAGCTAAATGTTATGAAAACATTACATTATGTTCACCTAGAACTATCACTATACTTTTCCTGCTATATTTAGATTTGCAATTGAAGATACTCTTTGACACTAGCCCTGTATAAAATGTTGTCATTTATGAATATTACTTAAATTTTACTTCATTTGTTCCATCTTCAAAATAAAGAAGATGTCATCCAAAAGATTTTGCTTTCCTTTAGCTTGGAATGAATGAATGTTCCATTATAAACTCCCATGGAACTTCATTGGATGTCTGATTAAGCTACAAATTCCATATTTTAATGGAAGGATTCATAACTTAATTTTCCAAACCTCAAATTGATAGTATTTCCACTTCCTGCAGGAAGTGATTTATAACTCATGCATCTGTACCTTAGATTGATGAGTTCCCATATATGTATTTGTAGAAGCACAGTACCGGAGGTGGAGCAGTACCCGAGTTTGGACTACGAGAGGTTGAAGCATGATCTGGCTACAGGCTCGGACAGGAAGAAGGCTCTGCTCCTTCAGGCTCTAAGATGGGTGAGTGGACCACAGATTCATCAACCTGGAATAATGAAAACCATGTTCAAAACTTTTCTCTTCACATACGATCATAGAAAACTGCTGTAAGGACTATGGCATAATAAAGAATAATCCTGGAATGATCAAAGAACAAAATCCTTTCCTTTTCAAGAAACACTTCGATCTCTTACTGAATGAACTCCTGTTGTAAATATGTGTATATGTCAGCGCTGTGAGCAACCACTTGGTGATTGTATGTCGGCGTTGTATAAATGGACTTATTATTATTATTATCAAATCCATTTTCAACACTTTTCTCTGGACATACTATCCTAGAAAACTGCTGTAAGGACTATGGCAGAAGAGAGGAGGCTGTAGATAATACTCTGCATATGTCTCTCTCCCCAAATGACACGTAACTGGCTAAATAGATTTGAAACTTCTATCTTTCTTATGGATACATACGCATGTTAGCACCCATCTTTGAACAATTTTTTATCATATCAAACAAGTTTTGATTCAGTTGAGTACATTCAGCATAAATAAGTTAAAAATGTGTAAACCAAAAATCATCACTGTAAGAATATAGCTGAAAATTTTATCAGTCCTGGTTAAGTGATAGTGTTTCCTTTCATACACAAATTGCATGATGGTTTCACAAATCAAGTACTTTTTGTCAAGTTGATGTTTAATCCAGTACATGTCATTGGTTCAAATGCATCAAAATGTAACCACAAATCTGTCACATGCTGTTACAAATCCATATTGTTTTTTGTCTATTAGTTTTTTTGTACACTTGCCTGTAAACTTTGGGAATATGGCAAATTTCCAAAGTTTTCTTTTACTCTATTGTACGCTTAAGGAATGAAAGGAATTCATTTTTTTTTTTTACCAGAGGCTAACGAGATCACGAGTTGACCAGCGGGATGTTATCGTATCCTCCTACATCCAGAACGATCTGCTGGGCTGTGCTAAGGAGGGCTCACACAGGGTAAGTGTGCACTGTAGAAGAATTTGAATAACTAACCAACGACTCTTTTCATGAATGCGTCTGTACCATTAATCCAAAAGATTTTATGACACTTGTGGACATTTTCTATAATTATATAGTTGTGTGTGCATTTTCAACCAAATTTGATTCTCTTTGTGGTGTTTTGTCACGTATGAAATTTTTAGCTACATTTCTTGTTTATCACACATCACCAAAGATAGACATGTACATATCTTATTAAAACGTTATTGTCTTCGACCCTTCCAGCAAGCTGTTCAGGAGATGCTGACCTCGGATGAGGAGGAGGTCAAACAGTACATGGCCAGACTCTTCAATGCCTTTGCCTCGCTCTCTGTCGGTAAGTACATTGCTCGATGTCTCTTCTTAAACATTCAAGCTTCTATGACTTTTCCCATTCAATACAAATGATCAAAAGTTTTTTATAAGCTATACATATATTCCCTGATGACTAAATCTCCCTCAGGTCGCTCCTACCTTGCTCTGAACAATGACCTGATGCCTGCCCTGATGGATAACCTGCGCAGTGAAGACAAGGACTCCCTGACCCGAGAGATGATCCTCGGGGCGCTGCAGAAACTGAGTCTGCGTCGGGCACTGCAGTCGGCTATGATAGAGAAGGGTGTGATAGAGTGGCTGGTAGGCGTGTTGGAGGACAATGACTCCCTGTCGGACTACACCCTCGAGTACTCGGTAGCCCTGCTTATGAATCTTTGTCTGAGAACTTCAGGTGAGGATGTTATGTTTGGATTCAGTAAGGCATGTTATTGGAATTTGGTATCAGGGATATAGCCCTTGGGTCAGAATGATCAGACATCTGTAGTTCAGATTGTATCCTGCTAGAGTGACAGCAACATTATATGTGTTTAAAAGATAAAAAATAATTTTTTTGATATATTCTTATTTTCATAACAAATATGAAATATCTTAGATAACATTATTTGTCCAATGACTATCAAAATTATTGAAGTTTCAAAACCTCATGATTGACTGGTCTGATTACAGGGAAGAAACGCTGCTCTAAGAATGCCCGTCAGACTCTCAAAGTTCTCAGTGACCTCCTGGGACATGACAACACCGAGGTGAGTTCATACACATCAGAAATGTATGCGGCTAGATCATAACAAAGTAGCATTAGTTATTTTGGATCATACCATTTGCAAAAATACAAAATGCGGTGCAATAATTACAAGATTTCACCTCTCATTCAATGATTGACATCGAATCAAATTGCCGAGGATATTATTGGATCATTGTTTAATTGAAAAATTTGATCATTTCCTTGATAATGGAAATGATATGGAACATCCTATCCTTCATCGAATAAAGATACCATCCAGTATTCATATTGGATAATTTCATTACAGGAGTGGGAAACTTGTAGAACTTGTTGTATTACATTACATTATTATATTATATTATATTATATTATATTATATTATATTATATTATATTATATTATATTATATTATATTATATTATATTATATTATATTATATTATATTATATTTAGATTTTAATAATTATATTAATTTCTGTCAGATAACTTAAATTTTAAGATGAATAAAGAATATGAATGTCCGATCCATAACAATCATGTGTATGCATGAATGTTTCAGATCCTGCCGTATGTGAACGGAGCGCTGTACAGTATCCTGGCCATCCCCTCTATCAGGGAGGAGGCTAAAGCTTTGGTCAGTATATTATTGTTAATCTACGCTAGGCATTATCCTTTGCTGGACATCACTTTTATCACTTTTTAGCTCATCAGGTCTGAAAGACCCGATGGGCTTATGGCATGGCATGGCGTCCGGCATCCGTCCATCCTTCCGTCTGTCCGTCCGTCCGTCCGTCCATCCGTAAACTTTTCACTTTTTCGACTTCTTCTCCAGAACCAATGACTCTAGAGAGCTGAAATTTTATGTGCATACTCCTTGGCAAATGGGGATTCTAAATTGTAGATTTCGTGACCCCATGACCCCAAATGGGGTCACAAGGGTCAAAACCTTAAAAATCTATTTTAATCTTCTTCTCCAGTTCCAAAAGGTCCAGAGAGCTGAAATGTTGTGTGTAGACTTCTTGGCCAATGGGGATTCTAAATTGTAGATTTTGTGACCCCATGACCCCAAATGAGGTCAGAGGGGTCAAAACATGAAAAACCTATTTTCATCTTTTTCTCCAGTTCCAAAAGGTCCAGAGAGCTGAAAAGTTGTGTGTAGACTCCATGGGCACTGGAGATTCTAAATTGTAGGTTTGGTGACCCCATGACCCCAAATGGGGTCACAGGGGTCAAAACCTGAAAAACCTATTTTCATCTTCTTCTCCAGTTGTGTAGACTCCTTGGCCAACGGGGATTCTAAATTGTAGGTTTGGTGACCCCATGGTCACAGGGGTCAAAACCTAAAAAACCTAATTTCATCTTTTTCCCTAGTTCCAAAAGGTCTAGAGAGCTGAAAAATTGTGTGAAGACTCCTTGGACACTGGGGATTCTAAATTGTAGGTTTGGTGACCACTTGACCCCAAATGGGGTCACAGGGGTCAAAACCTTAAAATCCTACTTTCATCTTCTTCTCCAGTTCCAAAAGGTCTTGATAGCTTAATAGTTGTGTGTAGACTCCTTGGACAATGGGGATTCTGAATTGTAGGTTCGGTGACCCCTTGACCCCAAATGGGCAATGGGCCTTTATTAGCAAAATATCGTGAAAGGAATCCCTGACGTAACTTGGGATAGCCCTTGCCGAATCGACCAATGAGATGTCCGAAAACCAAGTCCATTCGCCTGAAGCAGGGATTCCCGGACCTGTCACTGAACGAACCAGTATGGCGTCATTGCAACTCGATCTGCGCCAAAATTCCTCTCAATTTCATCAGATAAAAGTCCATAATGCAAAAATATCAATTCAGATTTTTGATAAAAAAAACTTTTCTTCAGTGATATTTGATAAGATTCCTAAACAATTCTGTTCTTGTAAATTTAACCTGATTGTCAAATGTTAGACAGTGGGGGAAAAGTCAATAACAAAGACACATCATCAGTCCCCTCTCTCAGCATGGATGGACACGTCCATTTTCGTGTAGGGATCATAGAGTGACAAAATTTACAAACTGAATCATAAAGTTTTAGGGATTTGTTTTAAGATAGATGCATTTATGGAAATCAATCGACTTTTTGTTAGCCCTTCAAACACTGTCTAAAGTCTTGTCACCCCGCACAATAATAGACCATCCCCTCAAGCTTGGTGTGAGTGAGTTTGGGTTTAACGTGTCGGCAATCTTTTAGCTATTTCACTAGGTCGACCAAGACTTTGATTGACGTTTCAGTTGCCTGACTCAAGTAAACACGTTTGTCACTTGATTTGATTTACTTATATCTGAATTTTCTTATCCAAGAGAGCATAATTTGAAAAAAAAATATTATAGTTTTGCTGTAATTGAATTATTAATGAACAAAACCTGCTAAGTGCCCTTTAGTCCGTAATTTATGTGGCTATTTACTTTTGTTTATTTTTTCTCTCGGGGTTATTAGATATAAATGCATTTATGGTTAGACAAAATTGGCCCGACACAAGGACGGACTAGATAATTTTACAGCCCGTCCTCAACCAAAGTTACCCGTCTCGGACGTTGGGACAGGCTATCTTTCCTACACTGCCCATGACCCCATGGTCTAAACCCAAACACCTATTTCTATCAAAAGTCTGATGAGCTACAGAGCCCATGGCTCTATTTTTATTATATTCTATCATATAACATGCATTTAGCCTGAAAAATCACTAGTTAAAATATATAAAATTGTCACTTATCAGGCAAAATTAAGAAAAATCTCCAAATGTCACAAAAGTAACCATGTAACTGGGCGGACAGATTGGCCTTTCTTTTTTTTCTTTTTTTTTTATTCAGTTCATAAATCATTGTTATCATGTCTTTATGTACATTTAACTAAACTTTAATTTGTCATCATTTCTACATGGAATATTACTACTTGTCATTCATAATGTACACATAGACTGGTATTACAGATCATTGTCATTCATATTATTTATGGTCTATAATAATGTAAAGATTGATACTACCTAAGCAAATCTTTATCAAATGGTCTCCATTTTTTTTCAATATAAAGTATTTGTTGTTTTTTGTTGCAATATATTTCTCTATTTTTATTATCTCTTTAAGAGATTTCTAAAAAAAATTGATATGTCGGAATTTTACCTCTTTTGCTCATGTTATGGCCTTTCTTCATACAATGATTTAGAAAATGATTGCACTTATGATACCACATTCAATTTGTAAAATGAATTGTTGTCGTGAGAGCATGTTATTTCAATTGAGTAGTGTTGAAATAAGGTGTAACGACTTCACATTGGTTTGATTTCTTGAGTTTGTCATCATGAAACAATGGTCTATTCAAATGAATTCTCGTATTATATCACGTTGTTATTGTTAAAAAAATTTTTTCCAAACAGCTAATAAACAAGAAAATGGTTCTGTTTGGAATATTATAAGAATTTTTGTCAAATAACTAACATGATATCATTCATCTCTTGACAAATACGAGGCAGAAAAGTTAAACTGTTTCAATCTTGGATATTGCACTTAAAATATGTAAAGTCTCTAACTCACCTGACGAGATCACATGGCTATGGTCAAGATATCCTGTATGGGCACTCAACAAAATAAGTTAGGACCACCCAAATATTTAATATTGATGAAAATATTAGGTCCTATAACCTTCTGTAGGATACTCATAAGTGGAATATAGTTTTTGTTGAGTATAAAATCAAAAGCAGCAATAGCTATTTTTAATGAATAACATCTGCTGATGGACTCTGACTTATGTTTCAGGATATGGAGGAGATCCTCAAGTGCTTCATCAAGGAGGGGCAGCAGGACATGAACCGACAGATTGAGTTCATCATCAAACAACTCAACTCCAGTAAGTAGCAGCACTCATATATAGGGCTTTGATGCTCAAAATATTGAAATATCAAACTCCCTTTGGAACTGCCAGTGATAATATTTGCCAAAATATACAGTATTCTGTTTCTTTAGAACTTGCGATGATTCAGTTTGTTGTTTCCTGCCAGGGACTCGGCAACTTTGTCTGCACCAGAGAACTGTTCTACACAGAGTCAGGTTTGGGTGCAATGCTACACTGAGTTTCAGTGCAATACCACCCATGGTTCGCTAGGTCCAGCCGATGCTCGCAGGTTTCACCGCAATACATAGCCACAATGGTGTTGCGGGCTTTCTCCCTGCAATAATACTAGCAGCCGCGATATAAGTGAAATAATCTTGAAAGCGGCGTTAAACACCAACTCACCTCACCTCACCTCAATTTGTTGTTGATGTTGTTTACAATCATGAGAGATAATTTCTGTTAATTGGTGTATGCAAGATCTTCTGTGTTGATGTTCACAGATGAGTCTGGAGATGAGTACGAGTCTGATGATGAAGAGGAAGATGATGATGATGAGGTTTGCACTGGCACACTCGTTTATGATAAAGTGACTCTGATGTCAATCAATGAGAGTTGATTACCCTTCTTGTCAAGTTACTTATCACATTTCCTCAGACGATAACCTTTATACATGTTTCCAGACAGCCAAGATTTTCTAGCTGCATTCATTAACATTAATGAGATTATTCTCAACTAGACTCAAACCACTTTTCTCAGCATTATCACCTCTTCTTATGTTGCTATCAATTATCAATATATATTCATGTGTTGCCTGCAGGAAGATCAAGATGCTCTGGAAGCAGATCTGGACAAGGACGAGATTATCCGCCCCCAGCCCGGGGAGCTGGCCGGGGAGAACATGCTGTGTAAGGACTATCTGGGCAGCTCTGAACCAGGGGGCAGAAGGAAGGTGGGTACGAGAAGGGAGTCTAGGTGCATTGGGTCTAAGTGCCTATGTTTTAGGGCATGATTATGATGTGATCGTTTCTACACTTACAGCAACTTGAAGATGCAGGTGACAGTTTTCCAGCATGTCTAGTAAAGATAGTTCTTTCCCCACAGATGTTATTCCTTTTCCCATGTAGCCTCTGCTACAAGCTTAGTATTATTTTGGCTGGAAATACGGAACCTGATTGGTTTATATGAAGGTTAACAGCTTTGTTTTAAATTAGGAAATAGATTTGTTAACATTACCATTGAGAAGACTGGATTTCCTTCAGCTTATCACAATGTGCACAAATTGAAGACAGAAATCGGTTGAGTTAGTGAGTGAGTGAGTGAGTAATTGTTTAACGCCAGAAATCAGTTGGAGATCTAAGACTATATGATTGCATAATGAAAGGGATAGCATCTGGGGAGTAAATTTTTACTGGACTGACAGATTTGGTAAACTTGTACATTAACCCTTAAGATGCGGGTCCCGGAATATTCCGGGATGAAATTAGCTTTGCCCGCAAGTCCTCTTAGCGGGATGCGAGTAGCACACTCTATTTTTCTCACGCTAACTAATTATGACCGCGGGTCTCGGTAGCGGGTCCCGGAAATTTATTGCCTAGCAGTAGTCTCAGTTCAACGCTTGTATTTTCGTTCCGGCTGCCGCTAAGCTACCGTGTTTTGTTTCGTTGGTGGTCTAAATAATGCGCGAACATGCTCCGAAAGTTATGAGAATATTGATAATGTTTATCGTACCGAAAATAAGCGTTAAAATCACTCAATTTTCCCCCACTCCCCGCCGCACGTGCTAATAGCCTGTGGGCACTTTCTAGCCTCTCGCACGAGCTTACCGACCCGCGCGTGCTATCGTTTACTGAGACGCGTGCATTTTGACCCTATGCACGCCTTCCTATCGCACGCCCTATGTTCTGAACCCTTGGGCGGATTTCAATATAGGTGGGATCATTTGAAAGAGAAAAAAAATGTCTTTAATTCGATGTAAAAAACATATGTGCGCCTCGTGAAATAAAGATACCGCATGTGCCGCAAAAAAGGTGATTTTTATATATTTTTAGTTTTACACTGTTTTGTCACACCAATTTTCTCATGATGTGCTCAACATATTTTGACATTTTTTATATCACAAGATAGAGAAAAAGATTGTCTTTAATCCCATGTAAAATGTGTACATGCCTAACAATTCATAAAGATACAGCAAGCGCCGCACAAAAAGGTAATTTTGCCGACTTTCTTATCATGTGATCTGAAGCGCGATTTTCATGTGCCTTTCTTTCACAATGAATTTCTTTTACACCGTGAAAAAGATTTTGTTGAATTTTACATCACTATAAAGACAAATGAATTGTCTCTAATTCCCTATATCAATTATTATGCGCGCAAATAAATAAAGACTCAACAAGTGCCGTAAAAAGAACAACTTTCGCACTTCGCAATTCCGTTAGTGACGCAAATAGGGAAACTTTGGCACTTCATATCCCCGTGTACAAATGACACATTTCAAAACCATTTATATCATTATCAAGAGGAATAAATTGTCTACAAAGTGATATATAAAATGTACATGCGCTAAAACAAACGACGATGCAGCAAGCGCCACACAAAGGGTTCTTTTCATGTGATCTGAAGTTCGATTTTCATGTACCTTTCTTTGGCACTCGATATTTTCTATACCACTTGGCGGATTTTGATAAATATTACGTCTAAATAAAGACGGAACGTTGTTCTTCATTTCAATATATTGATCATACATGCGCACACAAAAATAAAGGCACAAGAAGTGCCGCAAATTTGGCAAGTTTCGCATTTCGTATTTCTGTAACCAAGTGGCGCAACAACGTTTGGTATCAGCGTAAAGAGCAGAAAATTCTCTTCAATTTGATATACAATTTGTTTATGCGCTCATAGAAATAAAGACTCAACAAGCGCCGCTAAAATGTTATAAATAAATGTAATAAGTAAAAAAAATTATGAAGGAAACCCTGTTTCTTTAGTGTTCAATTATAGAGTTTTATAAACCATGAAAGTTGAAGGAAAAAAAACTTTTGGATTTACATTCATAGCGTTATTGATGTCTTTTTTGAGTTAGGGGATTTTTGCGTCGGGCACCGCCATCAGTTCATGGGAAAATTGTCCAACGAAAATGTTGTGGTTGAGACACAGTATGTCGGGGATGCCGTCGGGAACCGCCATCAGGTCAAGGCAAAGTTGTCCAACGAAAATGTTTGTGGTTGAGACACAATATGTCGGGGATCTTTCGCCGGGCACCGCCATCAGGTCATGAGAAAATGTGTCCAACGAAAATGTTCGTGTTCGAGAAAAAAAATTTCAGCGGACTTTCGTCGGGCACCGCCAGCAGGTATGTGTTTTTTTCTGCCAAATTTTTGTTGGTCGAGGAAACTCATTTTTGAAAAAAAAGTTTGGTAGCATTCCGATGTTTTAAATAATTTGCTATATATGTCGGGATGGCATGAGTTCCTTCCAGTGAACTAAAGACAAGGGGCCGGGTGCTCGTTGACTACGGCCGTCCCGACGGATAGGCCCGTGGAACCTATCATTCTCGGAAGAGAAGTCAAAAGTTGAAAAACTTTTGTAATCCACAACTGACAATCAGAACTTTCCTGACGTAGAAGGCAGTTGTTCGCGACTCGCCGGCTCGTTGCATAGGAGTCAGAAGGCGGCATCAGGGTTGATAATGTTGAGCAGACGTCCTCGCGTCCAGACGTCCTCGCGGCCGGCCGAGCACGAGCGACGATAGTGTCTTGCGACTCCATGGTCGTCACTTTCCATCAAAGATTCAGCCTGTTGGAAAGAAGAAAAACCTAACACGCATGTGTGTTGTTTGCTCCAAAGCCAATAGAGAACTTCGTCGAAGGGAATTCGAAGAAACAAATCAGCCAGTTCGAAAGAAGAAAAGGGTAGGCAAAGAATCTTCTTTCGAATGTATCGAGTGTAATGTGGCTCTATGTGCAGCACCATGTTTCAGAATTTATCACACGTCACAAGATTGCACTAAAGCTTATATCAGTTTGATGTCAGAGAAGGAAAATGAGGGGGATAATCAAGAAGATTGAAGAAAGAAGAAAGAAGCAGAAGTGTGGATGAGCGTTACTCTCCTTATAAAGTTTATTCTTCACATCAATAAGGTGAATAAGTGTAATATAAAATACTGATTGTCAATAAAATAATCTTTTTTTTAAGTCGTAAAAGAGACAGAGAAAGTCAATGTGAGCTGTCACTGGACGTTCGATACGAGCCGCATCATGAACCTACCCCCGATCTTTCGCAATTTGTTTTCTTAGAATCGGGTGGCGAAACTTCATACTTTTTACATCATCGTAAAGGGAAAAGAACTGGCTTTAATTTATTATGAAATGTGTATGTGCGCAACACATAATAAGAAGCGGCAAATAATGCGAGAAATGTCGCAATTATCAATTTTTTTCCCCAAATGTCTGAGGGTACCCCTCTTTAACGGTTCATATCTCCCGAACGATTTGGCACTTTTTAAATTTTTTCCCACCTTTCTCAAGCGGAAAGAATGATCTTTAATTCCATGTATAATATGCATGTGCGCAATTAATAAAAATGGTGCGGCGAGTGCTGCGACAAATGTCGCAAATAAAACGATTGTCAAAATCTATTTTCAAGTAGTTGAGGGTGTCGCTCTTTCGCGGTTCATATCTCCCGAACTATTTTATACTTTTTTATATTTTTTTCACCTATTTCAAGGGAATATAATTGTTTTTAATTCCATGTATAATATGCATATGCGCAGTCAATAATAACGATGCGGTGGATGATGCGACTGGTGTCGCAAATAGAACGCTTATCAAAATTTGTTTTCAAGCAGTTGAGGGTATCACTCTTTCGTTTTTCATATCTTTTGAACCAGTTGGCACCTTTTCATTATTTTTTCACAGTCGTAAGGACGAAAGATTTATCTTTATTTCCATGTATAATTTGTACATGCGCAGCAAGAAATAACGATGCGGCGTGCGTATAGAATGATTGATTTTATTATCTCGGAATGTTCGCCCGCGTGTGACTGCACGCGCCGAGAGGATCGGTACAGCAGGAAGCAATGCTGGTGCTTAGAACACTGGCACTCGCATGCTGGTGCCTCGGGGGTGCCCCGGGGGTATAACGGTACTAATTAGCGTACCGATGCCAGACTGCCCAAGGGAGAATTAGTTCTGGCTAAAAATCCTGTTATGTCGGAGCATCCTCGGGGTACCCCCAACCATCTTTCGCGGCGTATATCTTTTGAACAGGGTGACATATTCTAACAATCTTATATCATCATAAAGAAGAATAAATTGTCTACAATTCCATATATAATACATGTATGCGCGCTAAGTATTAGGGATTTTATTCAGCCGGAAATAAAGACAATCTTTAGATAATTGTAGAAATCTAACTAGAGGTCGCATTGTAAAAAGATATATATCATCGTAAAGAGGAATAATGTATCTTCAATTCCATATAAAAAAATTAATTGTGCGATTATATTTAAGGATTTTCCGTAACTCTAAATAAAGACAATCTTCATATTGCAATAGAAACCGTTCTAGGTAAGATAAAAATTTCATTCAAAGTGTCGGATAAAGATCGTTCATTTGTGTACGGGATTGGCGGGCTAGTTTTGTATCGAACGGTCAGTTTCATTCGTAATCCGCCATGTGAATACACCATTTATCGAAAAAACAGCCGCGACTCGCGGTGCGAAATAATTCAGCCACAGGGGCTAATTGCGTTATTACCGTAGCGAGGCGAGTGCTGGAAAATTCAGCCACGGGGGCAAAACTGGTCAAAATAATATTCAGCAACGGAAGGGTTAAGTTTGAGATATTGCTATGTAACAAATTTATAACATTGATATTTCAATTTTCAATAAAACGTTATGTTTAAATGTTGAAAATGTGTTCTTCCTGCTTCTGTCATTCAGCAGACAGACAGAGTGTCAGCTCTCCATGAACCTTTGACCCGACCTGTGACCCCTGGCCAGAGACGAGCCAATGAAACGACAGCTCCACGGTGAGTCATTGACTTGACAGCTTCCAGTGGTAGCTTCTCTAGTGTTGTATTGAAGTAAGACATTTACTCAATTTATGTATTGTTTTGAAAAAAATAGTAATTGATTAATATTTAATTCATAAGATACATTTAATAGACCTTTGAATGTAATATATTATGATAAGTTCATGAGGTTAATAAATTATCTTTGTAAGGAAGGTTTAAATCACTAGATACATTTAAGTGACCTCATATATACTTAAAGCGGAGAACAAACAAATGTAATCATTATTAAATGCTTCTTTAAAAACTTTATCTAAAACATTGCTCAATCGATTATCGGGTAAATTGTAAACCTTTATGAATCTTTTTTACCTTGTGTATAGAAAATGTTGAGAATGGTTTGTATTGGCATATTTGTTGCAGTGGCTACGCAATGTTTGTATGCTAATAGTTAGTTTGTTAGTCGACATGATATTCATCATTTATCATCCTTCATTCCATCTAAAAAAAACATTTGACAGTAACAGGCGCCATGGTAGGCTATAGGGTACTTGAGTGGTGATTTCAGGTCTGCTATTTGATCACCTTAAACAAGAAAACTTCGTAATGATTCAAAAGGAAAGCATATCCTAGAAAATGTCACCATCCAAGAGTTTTTTTCAGAAAATCTTTCTTTTCATGAAAATTTAAGCTACTTCAAAATACCTTTCAAAGACTAGACCTATAATGAGATATAATCTCATGAGTTGCCTCCCTTGCCCATAGCTCGGGTTCTCAGACTGAGGTGAGATCCCAGTCTCGTCACAGCGTCTCACATAGTCGACCTCAAACAGGAAGTAAGGAGGTCAACAGTCGACCTCCGACCCGTAGCGGAAGCAGACCAAACTCTCAGGAGGCAGGTGAGAAAAAGAGGGGTGTGGTGGGGATTTTGGATGGGAAGGTGGGGCGGTCAAGAGGGTTACATTCTCTCTGATCATAACTTTTTCAGTATATGTAACTTGATACTATCCGTAACGTAAACATCCTCAATTGTTGAAAGGAGAAATCAATTAAATCAATGACGAAAATATTTTCTAAAAGGCATAGAGGGAAACACAGTGATGATTTTCTACATAGATTTGTTTTTAATCAGCCTTTGTGGTAAATTAATCCGATTCACTTGTTACAGAATTTTCAAATGAAAAAAAAAGAATAAATACAATTACAGTTTCTGTATCTAATTATGATCTTTGTATTCAAAATGAATTCCAATTTTACAAATTGTATGTAATACTTGATTTAACAAAAACATTCAATATTATAAAAGGCAATTCTCGAATTTTAGATTTAAGTTTTCCCAATTATTTTTCTATATCAACCTCAGGTCGAAGTCGCCCCTCAAGCCAGACAAGTGACCGACATCTACGGCCATCAACAAAGGCTATGGAGAAGTTAGGATCTGATGCCAAGTAAGAAGTGATATATTTGGGAAATCAAATACTAGAACTGTCAAATATAAACTACCGCTTAATGACTATTTTGTTAAAATATCGGAAAATCTAATCTTTATTGCAGTGTTAATGACTATGCCAGTGCATTTGGGTCGCGGCCCCGAATTCCTCGTACGCCGGATGTGAGTGGAATAAAACGCCCCACATCAGGATCCAATCGCAGTTCAATCTCCAAGAATCCTCCTCAACCTCAATATTCAGAGTCAGGGCCTCGGCCGAGCTCTGCTGGCAAATCAGGTGCGTAATATTTTGTTTAATTTAAGTAAGATCTCCAGGTCTACTGTAACTGCATCAGATAAAGATTATACCAGTAGGGCAATATGATCAATGTTTTGACAGACTTTTGATTCACTTCTTTTCCCTTTATCCATTAATTGTACCTCCGCAAAGTTTATTATGAAAATATAACTCTCAAATGTTTGTTCAAACAGTTAAAAATATTAGAAAGTTCTTTTAAACAAAAAAATAAAAGAAATCGCAGTAATCATTGCCTTGGCCCTAGTTAAAGTGTCTAAAGTTCTGTCACCCTCAAATGGTATCCAAGTCATATATATATATCTATATTGTTCCCATCAATCGAGGGAGGATTTTACAGTGGTTAGTTATTCAGGAAATAAACTTTTTCAGCAGTGAATGTGAAATACCAAATACTCATTAGATATGAACAAACATACATTTTTATGTCAAATGAACACATACATTCTTGGCTAAGAAATGTGATCTTGCACATGATTGAATCATTTCCATAGAATTTCTTATATTGAGTAAATAATTTGAGGTAATGATTTGATATATTGTCGGGATCAGACTGTAGGTTGTTAAGATGAAATTTAATTCTTTTTCAAAACGCAGCCTGATTTTTGGATTGGGTAAGACAATGTTGTCTAGATATTCTTTTTCAATTTACTATTCACTAAAGCATGTGCAATTATTTTCAAATATTATTTTCAAATATTACCAATATATATTCATTGATTATATGTCTAATGCCATTGGAGAGTGATATAGGTTGTGTTTTTTATTAGATGTGGTATTTTCATTTGATATGATATAAAGTGGGATACCTGAGCAGTATGTGTTGTGTGTATGTAGAGATGTTTATAACCTCAATGTGTTGCTTCTGTGTCAAAATATATATTCTCTAAATAACTTTCTTACACTACCATTGTCTTGTGTGTAATATTTATTTATTTCCCTTTATTCAGTAGAAATGTTCATTTATCATTCTATTGAACACTTTTTCAAAAACTTTTTTTTTCAATAAACAATACTTTTAAGCCTTTGTTATTAATCACCAAAGATGTATTTTTAAAACAGATAATCTTTTCTCTATATTTTTTTATAGCTTAAGTGAATAACCGAACATGATTTTATCTCTATTGGAAGTACTTTATTTCTTAAGCTAAAGAAATGTGCTGCTTCAAGGGCTTTTCAAATACAAATTTGTTTCAGAGTTAGCTCCCTTCGTTAATGAATTACCTCCCTTGTATTGCAGGAACACCAAGCCCAAGAAAAGTTTCAACAACAAGTCAGAACAGATGAAATCCTGCACTATACTCTAACTTTTGTCTCCATGTTACAACGTAACTGTGATAGATCTATTGTCGTCATCTTCCACTAATTATTACTTTTGTCGGTTTTGTATTTAAAGGTTTCTTAACTAGGTGTTCTGCCTCTGAAGGACAGAAGTAAATAACATGATTGCTTTCAAAAGATTTTTCTTATTGGTTTAAATTAAATGTATGCTTTTCTGGAAGTTATTCAAGATATTGAAGAAATAGCAAATTAGTTTACCTCTAAAGAAGCAAATAAGGTTTAAGAGATATTGAAGGATAAAAATATTTATAAAGTAAAATATAAATATTTGCATATTTTTATTAAATTTCATTCCGTTATTTTTACTGTTATGATTTTGGCATTTATACCCAATTTCAGGAACATACCATTCGTATCTTGCCGAGGTTTTGTGTGTAAAATGTCATTGTGTAAATCTTCATTATTTTAGATTAACCTTGCTGTATGTTTATAGTAAATTAAAGATAAGACATACCTTATGGTTTAATACACGTGTTCTCAGAAACGTAAATAAAATGACAGGATAACATATTACATAATTTTGGTTCAGACATGGATATATGTAGTTTTTAGACGGAAATTAGAAGCTAAACTTCAGACTTGCCAAATTGTGAATAGCTTTAAATTAGTTCACAAAATCAGATTGATCATAAATCATGTTTATTTTATGAAATGTTTATAAATGGATTTGTATAACGATCAGTAGGACAGACCATGACAAGTGAAATGTACATGCATCTAGTCCAAAGGAATGGGTTAGATTCAACTGTAGATCATCTGGTCAACTCTACATCCAGCAAGGTGATGCATGCATGGGTTGCAATGCCTCTAGGATCCACTCATGGATCCTGCAGTGGACCAGCCAATCAGAAGGTAGTCAAGGACGAGGGAGGGTGAATCACGGAAATCTCGAGAGGTCTCGGCCATATTATTCATTTGTTTACATTTGTTGACCACAAGGGGGTTATCGTCATATGCTTCTCTTGTTTATATTGCAGTCGATACAATGTGTTGAAATAATCGGTCATCTTTGATCATAGCACTTGGCTAATGCTTTTATATCAATTTCAGCTACTGCATATTAGTAAGATTTCAAGATTTGGTCTACATATTTAACAATGTAAACATCTATGTTCTTTTTCAATCCCCAATTTTATCTAAAGCAGGATTCATTGATTATTTGAGGCTTGATTTCAAGCCTTTTCTTTCTTGACAATCACTTCATCCTTTGAAATTGTACCTGTACTAAACAATGTTTGAAATTATTTCTTGGTCATACATCAAAAATGAATACAACTATTTCAGAGATCTATCAACATTTGAAGGATAGCTCCTGTAGTATATACTTACCTTAGTTATAATTATTTATAACTGAAGCTTAGTCAATTTTGTCTCCTATATGTTCACAATTAATTCAGATTAATCGTAAGAATTAACTCAAATGATTGTATGTTTTATTGTTGCTTCATTTACAGTGTTTTCAGTTTCATGTTATATGTTCTTGTCGAATACTAGATCTACTCAAAAGAATTGTCAGATTTGCTGTGAAGTAAATTCTAAATAGTTTAATCTTTGCATTTCAACTGATAGGCTAAGTTGAGAGTCAAAATCAGGTTCTTCTCCCATTGCCTTTGTCATCAGAACTTCCCTTTCAATAATCCTAAATATTGATAAATTGTTTTGTGTAAAATCAGGTGTGCCCGACCACCAATGAGCATGTGACATGGGCTTTGCACGGGTAACTTCTTGAACTTTTGGTTTGACTTTGCAATTCTAATTGAAACAACTACACTTTTTGTGTGGCTCATTCGCCAGCGTTTTCATCTTTGGGAAATGTTTGGTTAAAGACTTACAGGGATTTGCAGCAAAATGGATACAGTTTATGATATGATAATTATATCTTGAAGTGCCTTTGTTTTTTCCACAGTAATTCTTCCAACTTGCAAATTGACTATCATTATTTTTGAGGAAGTGATGTATATTGTATTAGTAATTTTGTTTAAAATCTGTCCAAATTTTATTTACATTTCAACTATTCAGAATGAGTTTAAGTACTGATTATCTTTTAATATATTACTTAACATGCACTATTTTCCTTGTTACATAGTCTTTTGATACCCCAAGCTTCTTTTTCATTATTTTCATGTGAAAGAAATATTACGTTAGAACAATTTAAAGTTTTAGAAATTTACCAATTAATATTTTCCTGTTTGGGTACTTTTCCTGAAATTTAGATATGTAAGTCTATAATAAACAGACTCAGTGTTGTTTACTGTTGTCAGTTGAGGGACCTTGAATTACGATGTATTCCTGTGTGGGTCTTAATCCTGAAGTCTAGTGATGTAAGTCTATAATAAACGTTTGTTTCACACACAAAATTCGTATTGGATACAGATTAACACAATAGCCTAAAAATAGAAAGATAATGTTGATGGATGACTGGTTCTTTGTTACTGGTATGGGTAGAAGGTCATCGACTAAGAATCTAACTTGACCCCCTTCATTCATTAACCCTTCGCTATTTGTTGATGTTCCCCAGTGCCTCGCATTGGTAGGTGGTCAAATCAAGATAACCCTTTTGTTTTCATGTTACAACTCTGTTACTTTGCATCTTAAGAATTGTTTAATGAATAGCATTAATCAATTCTGCAGTTAAAGGTTTAGGAGAACATTTGTTATAGCTTGTTGTATTTGTTACTGCTATGGTGTCACAAAAGGCTCTTCCACAATGTATGCCTTGAGGCGGGTACATTTAAAAGTAGAAGTATGAACTCTTCTTATCTGTCCAAAAATATCAACTAAAAAGTACTTTTACCAGAAAATGATGGTTTAACTAATTAGTTAAAAATTTGTAGTCTTTTACTCTGACCTGGTTATAACCCCTGTGTCTGTATGGTAATAAAACAGTGTATATGTGTAAGTTATTGACCGTGGTATGGAGTAAGCTATGTGCTTTGAGTCATCCTGTTATCTTGTTATGTGTTTGTACAGTGTTATCAACATCTTGCTTGTCTCTAAGGCAGACCTTCAAAAAACAATCTGCGCAATTAATGAGAACAGTATTATGTCCCTTAAAACATCTATAAAAAAGTTTTTATTGATTCTTTCTCATGGCATGTAACACTTACAGTTAAACCTTAAGATTTAAAATTTGGTGAGCTTTAGATTACTAATTATAAAATAGGGCAATGTTTAGTCTCAAAAAGAGACATGGATACAGTGGCGGATCCAGGATTTTTGAAAAGGGGGGTTCGGATTCAGAAGCCCCCTCTTGGATCCGCCACTGGGATATGATCAATTTGACTGCAGATTTCAAGGCAGATGTTTTTTAATGTTGACCTTTGAGATTATCAAATATAATTCTGTTCTGTGTTATCCATGTTGTATAATCTTCATACAGTTACATATGAAAGTTAAATTCTAATTAACAATCATTTCCAACATCCTTTGAAAAATAATAATGGGAACATACTGTTATTGTTACTAAGGACAAATTCATCGCTCCGTTATGACAGAAGTAAAAAGCTTTATACATATTGTAAATCTTTACAGGATTGTTTCTCTAATGCCTGTAAATATGTGAAATTTTCATTGCATTCATTCAAGAATAGCATAATTTGATTATCAGAATGATGGAAATTAGAAACATTACTTTTAAAATGGCTACAAGAATATAATCAATTATTATTCTTATATAAACATTTACTTTCCAAAGTCCCAGTATATTTGTGATGTATTGTTATATTTGATTTTTTTAAAAATTGTGATATGATAATCCATTGTCTCAGTGTCATGTTATGTATTTGAAATAGTACATTCCACCTCTCTCATGATTTGGACCAATTTTGTCTTTTTTGACATTTTTGTTCATTGGTTTTGTTAATCAAATACTTAATCTCATATTTTTTATCTGAATGATTAGACGTTATAGATGATTTACATGATATTATACTTTATTATTTTGCATGATTTACATGCTTTAGTCCGTCCATGGTTTGATTTATTATGTTGATAAATTTAACATCCCCAGTGCTGAATTACACATTTAAAAAATTTATGTTTGTTTCAAAGTAATAATTTCATTCCCTTTGGAAAATGCAGGTGAGAATCTTACTGTTGTAGTCTTTTTATAATCAAAATATGAGTTTTTAGGTCTAATGTCAAATATTGAAGCATTTTCTCAATTGATTTGGTTCGATATAGGAAGGAAACTTCTTGGTTACTTACCTCACTGTAACTGTATAACAGTAACTTATTTCCTTGCTACAATAAAGTAATGTTGTCAAATAATGTCGTCTTGTTGTGTATGGCATATTTATTACTCGACCGTTGAAGATACCGCCGTGATATTTACACATTGTGTAATAACATCGTGTGTTGATTAACGTCATATGACATCACAATTGTTAAGCATGACGTCACATTGTTAGCGGGGCGGCAACAATGGTAATCTCGGCGATTTTCATGCTTTTTCTTTAATATAATTCAGCGAGTAATGAATAAAATACTAAACTCAGTACCGTTTAATTAAATTTTTATGAAACTCGTGAATTGTATTGGTATCAAACTCGCTTTCGCTCGTTAAATGCCAAACCACACACTCATTTCATAGATATGTCAATAAACATTTAGTATTCTCTATTTATTTCAAAGTATACGTTTATAGATCCAAATTTCTTAGTGGATAGGATGATAATATTTAGACTATTCCATGCATCAATCAACTCTGATTCAACTGTCAGAATAGTAAAAAGTGAAAAAGTCCATGATTTTAAACAGTTAATAAGACACTTGAAGATACCAAAACAAGAAACAAGAGCAGTTGCCTCTCTTACATTATCAATAGACTCCACATGTAAAGAAAACCAAATACCCTTTCTCGTTTTACTGATACCTTGTCTCAAAAGTATATTGCCTCTTGTAGAACAAAAAAACTCAAAATGATGTAACGCTTTACCAACTTCTTTAGGGACTTCTTCATGTGGAAAGGATATTTATGTATGCATTCATTTTATTCATACATGATTGGTGTACAAAACATTTGATGCAAATAGACTTTTTGTCAAATCGACAATTAAGATATTATGCAAAACGTTTTTACAATTTTGAGAAAATTTGGTTGTTGATTGAAATTTAAATCTTAATTAAAATTTTGGCGGACAAATATGCCCTTTCAACTTAAGTATAAATTTTGTTAAGTGATTTGTTTATTCAATGGAAATTTGTTCGTACCATTGAGTTTTGGATTTGAGGTTAGTTTGAGATGTCTGGTTAAGGTTGTGAATGTGTAAGTACTTTCGTTTCAACATTGTCATAGTCGTTTGATGACAGCCTTGATCCTGAGCTAGATAAATTATTAATTTGTCTTTTTGAAAGATTCCGATTCAGTACAGTTTAACATCCGCTGTGAGTTCATCCTATTTAAGTTTTGCTTCAATAATCATCTTCTTGTTAAATAAAACTCAACTTTAAATCTTTGGTGGCGCTACATATAAGAATTGGGGAAAATCGGCTTTGATGCTGTGCCTCGTAATGTGACAGTTACATGCGACATTCAGGAAGTATTTTCAGAAGGGAAGATGCAGAAATCAAAGGATGCCATCGCGATTTCTGGTCAATGGATTTAAGTTAAACAAACTTGTAATGTTAGTAAACAGCCTAGAATAGCCCCTAAAATGTTAAGATGCAGACGTAATCGACGCTTTATTTCTAGATGTATTCGTGTGTGTTTTATCTCTATTTATACGCACATTGACTTGCACATCTCCGCAAAGAACGCCCTGTCGCTTGTTTGTCAATCTGAAATTGAAGTTTCAAATCTCTTTTCATGGTCACAGTTTGAAAATACGGTATATAGTTTGTTAGAGATTAATTTTTTCCTTTAAACGTATTTTATTCACGTAAACGGGATATGCAAGGATGCCGTATGCCTTCTGTAAATGCTCTTTCCTAAGTTCCTTGTGAAATATCTAACGCTAAACGAAAAATACGTGTTCAGTTTTTAAAAATGAAAGTTTTGAAGTAAATGATAAAGATCAATGTCAATGTAAGGGGGGTTTAGAATAAACCGTATTATTGTACTAGTGTGACACTACATGTAGTGTGACCTAGATGAAATGTACACTATTTTCAGATGGATATCAGTGTAGGAGTGGTCCGAAAAGGGGGGGGGGGGGGCATTCAGGGGGTCCCTCCCTTTTGAAAATCAATGATATATTCAAGTTTCAAATCAATAAGAATGAATAGTAATTCATTTATAACGTAATTGGGCTATTTGTTACGTTATAAATGATTTACTATTCATTCTTTTTGGCTATTTGTTACGTTATAAATGATTTACTATTCATTCTTATTGATTTGAAACTTGAATCTATCATTGATTTTCAAAAGGGAGGGGGTCCGCACCCCCTGAATCCCCCCCCCCCCCCCCCCCCCCCCCCCTTAGAGTACGTAACTACAAATTTCTTCACTACGTTAATGTCACTTTTTTCGGATCTCCCAAGAGCGTTTCGGGAATAACCAGCCTTGAGCCCTCGACATATATACATATTCCTTTTAAGAAATGGAAACTGATAAAAGCCCACACGCTGCAAAATGAATGATAATTAATAAACAGCAATAATAAAAGGTTAAACAATTGTTTTAACATGTCTAGAATCTAATACAGTAAAAAAATTATTTTTAATATTTACCAAAATACCGCAAAAGTCCAAGAACTTGCAATATTGAAGATAGTGTGATCTCAAATATAGCAATATTAAACAACAATCTGTCAAGGCTAACGATTTTACATAAGAAATCCATAAAAAGTTTTAACTTCACCAAACTCTTACTAAGCCAATGAGTGAGGTCAGTTACCCAAACCAACGACGTTAATCTCCACAAGAACAAAACCACGGCTAAAACAGTAAACACCCACACGTCAATGTCGGATGACAATGTAACAGAGCGCAAGATCAGCTAAAGTCAACAGGTGGTTGAGGAAGGAACATTTAAAAGCAGGAGAACAAAGTTTTCATCTAATTTAAACTTACTTTGGATTACCTCTTCATTAGTCAAGGGCTATGCCATTCTCCAAAGCTTTAAATGTCATTGGCATACTCTCAAGGTCTACTTTGCACACATTTAAAAGTCTCGGAACTTTGCCAGAGTTATGTGCCCTTTTGTCCTTGAAAGTAGTGGCCATAACTTACCAGTGATTCGTGACTGGCCTGATTCCCACGATTAGTAATCCTTGTCTACTGTTGAGGCTAAAAGTGTTCATTTGACGACAACAAACGTCTTGCAATAGGACAGACAGAATATGTTTATGAAAGTGTCACAAGTCGGTTACAAATAAAAACGTGCATTAATGCATTGATAAAAACTGACATTTAACCGAAAATTGGCTTATGAGACAAAAAATAAAACCATTGATTTTACATACATACATACATACATGCATGCATGCATGCATGCATACATACATATATATATATATACATATATATATATATATATATATATATATATATATATATCTATATATATATATGGAACAACATCCCCATAAAACCGTACCAAATAACATAGCAAATATGTCCAAATAAACATCAAATAAGTCCCATGGATGGTCTTCAGTCATGAAATTAATGCTTATGAGCGATTTGACGGAGTTGTTACCCGACTGTTTCAAATGTGAAAGAATATACGTTTGCATTAATAAACCCATGAACATTTGCGTTTATGAGTTCTTGCTTTTTTTAAAAGTTGCATTGGTAATCCTTATCTAAGACTTTCAGGAAAAGTATCGTCTGTTAAAACACAGTCGTTCCCTCATGACTTAATTGGTTTTGTGGTAATTGATTAATGATACAGATTATCCATATAGGAATAAACGCTATTTTGGATATGGGAATTTTAAATCTGCTTGATGTATCCATATTAGATTAATAGAATAAATATTTCAATCAAAAGAAGAAGAAAATCGATGACTCTTGTCATTTCTTTACGTTTTTGATTCATTAAGATGATATTTCAAATTTTAAAAAATCAGAATAACGTCTTAGAAGAATGATACAAATTATTCAAGTCATTCATTCCCTCATTCAGTACGATATTTACATGTTATTCTCTTCTCTATTCTCTTTTCATTCCATTTTGATAAAACACGATGTGAAAGATGTTTGGGGTGGGGGGAAGGGGGATGTAACTATAGTCTTGTCGTGTAGTGAATCAGGCGCGATGACGATAGTGATTGAATGTTAATCATTATTCACTTAAACCAGTAAACTTATTAGATTCAAAGCTTGCTAATTAGATATGATCTGTTGTCTCCTTGACGTTTAAGCTCTATACATGTACTCAGATTATGAAGAGGAGCATGAGATTAGAATGAGTACATTGGGATTCATTTGGCCAGACGAAGTCGGTCAAAACTGGACAGAGTCCAAACGTATACACCTGTGTCTAGTATTGACCAATGTCCAGGAATACTGCTGACCCACTTCGTGTAAATAATGGGCAAGTGTGCTATATGCAGAGTCTATGATCCTCTGTTAACATGGGAAGTATTTGCAGAGATGCATCAATTTGGATCATGTGTATTAGGTTTATAATGACTGTTCTCCATGTCATATACATTTGCTAGACGACCCGTAATTTCTTCATGTACATGCATTACGCGTGAAAACAAAGTGTCTTGAACATCTATTGCCGTATAAGAAACAACAGACACAGTACGATCATAAGGATTAGTTGGACGACTACTTCTTTCCATTGTCATATGGATTTTCTCGCTCGACTTCACACAGTAAAATATTATTTCATATACATGCACTTAAATCTCCGTGAGTTATTAAAATCACATACATATATGAAACATTTATCCTTGGTGTCATTTAATCGAAGAGTACCGAATTTTGCTGAAAACTATGAATGTACAGGTTTGTACTGGTTTGGCACAGACACAAACCGACGCGTGTCAACTGGTCCCAAACATTTTAAAAACTCTTTCGAGCAGAAAGAAAGTTATGAGTTTATAGTTTATGATGATCTAGGCAAGATTGCCAGGACCTATAGCGTCATGTATAAAGCATATGAACAAACTAAAACCAAGATAAATCTGTAAAACTTATTTATTAAATTCTGATGTCCTGAATAAATGTTTATTTACTTACCAATATTCGAATTATATACATGAACATTTGATAAATTATGTATTCATAAAAGTACATAACACCTGTGTTATTTGAAGAACTCTCCCACTCTCAGGTGTAAATGTTTTGTACCTTCATCTCACCTGTTTGTCCAGGTCACATCTAGGTAAACTCATGATCTCCCTATTTAGAACGCCGAAAAACGAGCTGGTTGTTAAAGAAACGCAAATTCCAAAGTGTAACGCAAATTGCAAACATATTGATTAATATCTTCAAATCTAATTTTGTATATTGACGTTTTGGGACGTCTATAGACACGGTTTACCCCGGAGCTACATTTGTTTTACTTATGAAAATAGCTCTGCCCTTTCATCAAGTCATCTGTTATTGAATAAGGACCATGTGATGCTCCACGTTCACTTAGTTAAGTTTATAAATCACTTTAAACAATTGAAATATGGCAATGTTTGTTTACAGTATGGCGTCTGATGGTAAGGAAATATCATTTGTCATAAATGTCCTCTTAATCTAGGTTTGTCAGATTAAAAAAACATAAAGTTTGGTTTATTAAATATCGTTTAGTTTTTATATGTGCCTTAATTCCATATGTACTGTTTTAAGTTCAAATATCGTTTCTTGTTTGATAATTATCCATCAAATACCAAATGTTTGACCACTTATTGCTTTTAATGAAAATCTAGCAATGCCATTATCTATTTGCTGAAATCGAATTACACGAAATGACATACATGGCTATTGGTTATACAACATGTTAAACATAACAAACAAAACATTGTTAAATTAGATACGAGTCCACGTTACGTTGCCTGATCCAATGGTGCACACCATCTACAGAACATTGTCCGATTTTCACCATATACCCCCATGATAATGTAATTCTGCTGACTCAGTAAGCATTAACACTGTGTTTTCTACAGCAGTCAGTACTTTCCGATAATAAATCACCATTAACAAAGTTTGTCATATCTGACCCCAACAACATCTCTATGTCACTTGAAGAGACCTCCCTTGAGTTTCGTCACATATTGTTTGGTAGGCTTTCATACGAACCTTAATGCCATATGCGATGATATACGTTCACAACAACTCTCTTATTCATCCCTTACTTATGCACTGTGTGTTAAAAAGGAATTTATTTACGTACACGTGCGCGGGAAACAAATAAGTAACGATCAAAGTAATGGCTTGATTTCTTGAAACCAAACGTGTTTTGCGTGGCATTTCACCAATGATTTCCTTTACGAAAGTAAATGTGTCATATGAGGTAAATCCCTTGATTTGTTTATGGTTGATGCTGGTATATACGTGCTACTATTGAATATTCATCATTTTTCAAAACTATTTATATAATTAAGTATAAAAAATGTTTTACAACACTAACAGTAAAGTAAACCAAGGAATATCTGAAAGTGTATTTTCCCTACTGGGACTGGAAGCCACACAATCGTCACATTACATGTTTGGTTTAAAATACCTTTTCATTAGGCAGTACATTACCTAACGTCAAGATATTAATTTCATTTATTCTACTTACGATGTTATGTCTATGGAGATTGGATATGAATTACATGCTGAAAGGTGTTAGGCGATATGAGAAGGTTGTATGCGTTCAGGTCTTTAATGTACTGTTGCGGCAAAAACATTTCTACGAAGCTGATGTCAACAGGTATTTCACTGTTAAACTACATTTTCCAACTAACTAAACATTCAAACAACCTATATCGATCTTATAACGATTGGAATTCCTTCTCTAATGTATGGTGATGATGACGCTGTGGTCACATATTTTACTAACAACAACTTGATGTCTCAATTTTGACCATTTCGATTGAAATGTGTTTGTCGTTAAACATTTGACCATAAAATACACACAAAACATTTACTCAAAACTTCGTGGCATTCCTCTGATCCACATAGCAGCTCTATGACGTCAACTCATCTTTCAGAGACCGCCAGAGAGTATTTGTTCAGAGAGAAAAGATCGAATGTTTGTGTATGTATAGCAATGCCTTTGTGACTAATGTTGACGTTGTGGACTCGATGTTCTGATTCTTTGGTGCGAATTTTACTCATCAAAATATCTGAAAGACAAATTTGTCATATTCTATATCGGTGCATCAAAGCATACAACTTTGGTGTGTTTTTTTAATAGACAATCTCCTTCTAAAATGATTAAAGAATAGATCATCAAGCTAACACAACCTCAAATACAACTTACCATACGACGTATACACATAATGTTCCTTGATATTTGAGAAACAATTAGTTTCACAAACTGCTAAATCCTATTTTTGTTTGGTTTCAAGTGTAAAGTTTAAATTGTTTAAAAAGTTATATCAAGCTCGTGAACGTTTGTCAACAGATATCAGATATCACCATTTGTGTAAAAGCAATACGAAAATTATGACACGGTATACACGAGAAGTATACTTCATTACTGATTACATTGTGAAGGGCAATCCTGGACATCGCGGGAACACTTCAGTGAAAATAAAAAGTCCTGGGAGAACTTTCTGTGATGAATTCAACTAATTTCATTCTGATGACTCGGTATTGAAAAAGTAAATGCAATGTCTTGTAAAATTTTGTAAAAACGTCGCTTACAATTAGAGATATGTTTGATGACTGTTAAGGTATTTTATGTCCGTGTCTTTTGTTGACCAACTTCATAATTGACCAAAGTTGTTTATACTTAGATGTTTCTGATACATAGAACCATCATACGAAACCACGAATTCCTTTTTCCATGTCCACCACCAGAATTAATGATCAAGATAATGTTAATGTATATATACCTTTATTCTGTACAAAACGATACAAAATTATGATATGTGACAAATATTTAACATGTGCGAGATCAGGGCAGTATTGTACACGTTCTCGCAAAACAATCACCTTCAGAAGGCGTCAGTCACAACATACAGTGCATAGAATAAAACAAAATAACAAGATCCATTTTCTAAACAAAGTCAAACCACAGAGAAATCAAAGACTTTGGCGAAAGTATCAAATTTGTAAAATGTGTCAAGAATTTGACCGAAATAGTTCCTTTTGTTCAGAAAACGGACCAAAATGAAATATCACACTTTATAGTTCACACATATCTTCTCTCACGTCTTCATTAATATCAAATAGCATTCACATCAATTCATTCAACCGTCATCTCATTACTAGATGGGTAAATATAGATATATTGAATGTAGAAAAATACTAAGCATTTAAACATTGATACATAGGCCTCCCTTTGATAGTGATATAGACAGTTATATGTACAACATGACCAAAACTGTTACACCATAAGTGGTCATTCTTGCATAATTTATACCGTTTTTGAATGTTTTTAAGAAAATCAATCTTTGACCACCTATAAATAATAAATATGAGTTGATATAAACTTTAAAAAAGGTTAACGGTTTTTGACAAAATGTAATGATAATCACGATTCACTGTTGTCAGAATATATCAGTGCGCTTCACAATTTTAAGCAACAATACCAAACGCGTGTTTAAATATGCAAACTGAAGGAACACATTGATACCGATGATTAAGAAAGCTACATTGATACCGAAGTTGAACCGCGTTACACGACATTGATATTAAGTCATTATAGTCTCTGGTTTCACCGCCAACTGTCTATCACAAAATGGAGTGGAGTTCACCCATTCTTAGCGTATTGTCAGTGCTCACTTCACCTCTTGTAGGCTTTACTGGGGGGTTGGTTTGACCTCTTTGCTGTCCCTCCATCTTGAGTAGTGCCGCCAGTGACGGAGGTACCATTTGATGAGGTCGCTTAGGGAAATAAAAGACTTCTTTGTGGTACCTTTTGATTCTCCATTCAGTACTTTAGCTTCTTGAGAAGTGGTGTCAACTGCCAGAGAGATTGTTGAAGTGGCCTCTGACTTGACATCTTCTTCTGTGGATTCTTCTGAGGATTCCTCTGAGGATTCCTCTGTGGATTCCTCTGAAGATTCTTCCGAGGAAGTTGTCTCATCGACGTCACTTCCGGTACTTACTGTTGCGTTGACGGAGAAGGTGGGTTCCGGAACAATGTCTTCTTGGCTTTCTGTTGTGTTGACAGCTTCAGATGTTGTTGCATTTTCTACTAATGGCCTGTTTTCAAGTTTTAGAATCGACTTATCTTCTTTGTTAATTTCGTTGTCGGAGGAAGCTTTGAACTCATTGCCAACTTTTACTGCCGCATCTTTTGCAATCGGGAGCTCCGTCGTGGTTTCTATTTCAGGTTCAACTGCTGTTGTTGTCGCAACCTCGGCCTTTTCGGTCTTGTTATCTGCATTGGGCTTCTCTGTGGCATTGGTTACATTTACAACTGCTGCAGAAGTTGAAGCAGTAGTAGTGGTAGTTGTAGTGTTGTCGTTAACCTCCACCGTTGTTTTAGCTTCTGTTGTGGCGTTGGTTGCAGAGATGGTTGTTGTAGATACAGCTGTGGTTGTTTTTGCTTCTTTAGCTTTAGCCGTTACTGTTTCCTTTTTGGTTGATTCGTCAGTGCTGTTTTCTGACTTCTTAGAACAGTTGTTTTCGTCAGTACAGAGATCCGAGACATCTTTTAGGAGAGGAACAGCCTTAACAGTAGCGTTCGTAGATGGAGCCATGGTGGTTGTCGTCTCCTCAGTTTTTATAGTAGTTGTACCATTAGCTACTGTGGTTGTTTCGGGAGCTTTTGTTGTTTCTGTTGCTTTGGTGGTTGTTTCGTTGACTTCAGCCTTGGTTGTTGTTTCCGCTACAGTTGTTGTGGAAGCTGTGGTGGTTGTTGTGTTGTTCACGGCGACGGTAGTTTCAGCTGTTTTGTTGTCTTCCTTCGCTTCATCAGTTACAACTGTTTCGGTTTTGTTTACAACGGCTTTTGTTGTTGTTTCAGTGACGTTGGCCGATTTTTTTGTTGGTTTTGGTTGAGCTTCATCTTTCAAGACAAGATTTGTGATATGGTTCTCGGTATCAGCCGCAAAGTTTTCAATCTCGCCGGATGCTTCAACCTCGTCAGTCTCAACATTCTCCTCGATCAAGGTTCCTTTGGTCTTCTTTCCTTCCTTATCGGCAATAGCCCATTTGTCAAGTGCATCGCTTCCACCCATTTCCGATTCCTTTGTTTTCTTCTCGACAGCACCTTCGACCAGATTGTCAGGATACTCTTCGCTTGCTTGTCTTGCGACCATATGTTTAGATTCCATAGCATCGTTCAACATCTTCATCATAAATTTCTCGATTTCAACATCCTCAACGTTAGTGTAATCTCTGGCATACATAGACTGTTGGTTGGCAGCGATTCTATCTGAAGTCATGAAGGAGTTGCTGGGAGGAAGGCCGTCGTGTTGCAGTTTTCTGGGGTGTTTGAGTTCACGGTCCAGATCGGATCCGAAATCTAGAGAGGTTGCTCTGGTCGATGCCTCAGGAACCTCAGTGGTTTCATCCTCGGGTTTCTCACTTGTCTTTGTGTCGAAGTCAGAAGAGGATACCTTGTTGTCACTCTCAGTGCTTTGTGGCTGACTGGAAGAGGATTCAACTGATGAAGTGGTCGTTTCCTTATCGGCAACCTGTGTTGTTGTGGAGGATTGTTCTACTGTGGTTTCAGCAGTACTTTTTGACTCGGCATCAGTTGAAGATTTAGCACCTGTTGTGGTTACTTCATTCAAGTCAGATTTATTGTCTTCTGTTGTGCTTGAGGCGTCAGCTGTGGATGAGGCAGGAACAGATGCTTGTGTGGATGATTTCAACTCTGAGGTATCAGTGGACTTGGCCTGGTCATCTTTACTTGTCTTTACTTTCTTTCCGTTTGAGAATAATTCAAGTTTGTCCAGATCAGAGTCCTGCCTATCGCTGTTGGTGTAGAAGAGGTTGAAGTTCCAATCCTTCCACGTGGATCTGCTCTCGGAGGGCCTTGTCTCGTAGTAGTAGGTGTCAGTGGATGTGGAAGGAGGAAGAGTTGTTGTTGAGGGTTCAGGAGTTGTTGTAGTGGTAGCCTCAGTTGTTGTTGAAGTTGCTTCGGTTGTCAGCTCATCCATGGAAGTGGTTTCAGGGGCCAAGGTTGTCTTGCGTTCGAATCTGTACCAAGGTCTGACCTGAGCAGTGGTGGAGTCGGACTCTTCTTCATGTCGGACCTTTCTTACATCATTCTCGATGGTCTCAAGGAAAGGGATCTTCTCGGTGGTGGACTCGACAATCTTGATCTTCTGGATGTTTGCCTGGGGACGGACCACACGTCTGTAGTTTTGGAAGGTGTAAAGAGACTTGGCACGGTAACCTTC
Source organism: Phorcus lineatus (assembly GCA_921293015.1). Classification (NCBI taxonomy): domain Eukaryota; kingdom Metazoa; phylum Mollusca; class Gastropoda; order Trochida; family Trochidae; genus Phorcus; species Phorcus lineatus. The sequence goes on from OV121094.1 coordinate 34,881,989, forward strand.
GATACAGTTGACATTATGGGGCCAGTTGCAGACGAGGTTCTGGGAGTCGAAGAAGAGGCCAGGGGGACATCTCTTCTGGAATGGACGCCAGTTGTTGCAGTGGTAGAAGGTGTGGCAGTTGTCGGGGTCGGTCACGTAAGCAAAGGCAGATGTACAGGTTACCTTGGGGCCATTTTCGTCGATTCCTGCAAAGGGTTAAATAAATGCTTTTTATTGGAACATTGTGGCATGCTGATGGTAAAAATTGGTCTCTCTTCTCAAATCTCAAAACAAAAGAAATTCTGAAAAGATAGCCAAAGGTGAATGACTTAGACCGGTGCAGGTATAAAATACTTACAAGAATATGAGTATGGATGACTAAGCTCTCGAATACCATAACATGAGGTTGCAACAACTTTACTTAATGTTACGTTACACATATTGATGTGTTGATCCTACAAATGCGATTATCGATTCCATAGCTACTATGGTACTTCAGTTTGTTAAATCATGATTGATGATGAAATATCCATAATTAAGGAGTGCTTGACTAAATTATATCATATCTAATCAATAGAAGACGGTTCTGTGGTTTAAGTAGTACAGTTCCTTGATTGATATTTTTTGTAAAGAAAATGATAAGATGTTAAGATGAAAGTTCATTGACAAATGAAGTAACTTAATCTCATAAGAAGACGAAGATCTTACTGTTATCATCAACGAAGGGGGATCTCTTCAAGACGCTGTGTTTTGGGACGGTCTTCTTGGCGATGGTTTTGAATGATTCAGTAGATTCTACTTTCGCTGCCTCAGTGCTAGTTTCATTATTCTCTTCACTGGTGGGATTCTCGCCAGCGCGCATGTCCGTTGTGTTTGCAGTTCCGGTCATGTTCTCGCCGGAAGTTCCAGTAGAGAAATCAGCAGTGGTAGTATCGGCCTCAGCGGATTTTACTGTTGTCTTAACATCAACGACCTCAACTTTGGGGGCTTTGGTTTCCGGTGCAGCCTTGGTTGTTGTCTTGTCAGCGGAAGTCGTCTGCTTGGCTGTTGACTGTGTGACCTTGGTAGTCGTGGTTGGTTTGTCTGACGTAATTGGTGAGGCTTTCTTAGGGGTAGCCTTGGATGTTGATGTGGCCGCTAACTTCGCTACAGGTGAGATGACATTGTCGCCATCACCCTGAATAAGCTGTGGCGCACAGGACCGCGAGGAATCCCACATGCAGACCTTGTTTTTGGGTTCGAACACCAGACCATGTGGGCAGGACTTGATGAAGTATCGGCCATCGGTAAGACAGTGGTAGTACTTGCGGCAATCAGTGGGGTCGGCGATCAGGTCCTGGTTTAGGACTTTAGGACAAGAGAAGGAGGCGGCGACTTGCAAGACTGTGGGATAAACAGGCAGGTGTGTGAGTATAGATGGGTGCATATATTACACGACTGAATGTCTATCGCAAAATGTAAAAGTCACTAAGGGTCGCATGGATAATATAAGGAACATAAAATGGCCCCGTCCTAAACATCTTAATATCATCTTTACCTTAACTGCTTATTTGATAATGTTATAGACATTATCCGATGATTCAAAAGAACTCCTAAGATAGATCGGGCCGATCATGAAAAGAGGATGTTGTTATTTGCAGTTATCTTTCTATCTCCTGGTACAACATAAGATTGAACCCAATTTTTTGTGAAGCTGATTATAGAGGCTGACGTAAAGACTGTCATGGTATTGATGAAAGAATACATGCAGTATGCTAAGGCTCAGTATGCAAAGTCGTTATTGGCAAACACGGAACAGATTTCACCAAACTCAATCTTTTCATAAAAAAAACTTTTGGGCGTTTCATTTGTTAAAAATCGAAAACTTCAAAAGACAGTGCTTTTTTATGTGTGTTCAAACTTTGAAGGAGCCGGGGTGAGGATTTGAAATATCAGTTAAGGAAACAAAGTTGACCCGATGAGGAAGAACTAATGTTGTCCCGCGGCCCCAGGGAAAGGATTAGGAGCTCTTTGTAGCACTGCCAAATACAAGAGCCAGTGCAAACTATTGAGAGATGTTGAGAGTATGGAGAAGTCGGAAGCCGCTAGCGAGTTGAGCCTAGTCAAGACTGGGATATAGTAACTTGGACATAAGCCACTTCCTATATTTGTCATAGGACAAACTTCATCAAAATACTGATTTGATAAAAACTATTTAAATTTTTTAAAAGATGTTCACAGAAATGCGGAGGGGATTTTATCAAGATCAAAATGAGTCATCTAAACGATGATGTCAATTACATGAAAACTATATCAAACTTCTGAAATGAAAGATTATGTATATATTGAGAGTCGAACTACATTAGATAAAAAACGGTTTTGGAAAGGTTCTTAAATTGTAATTGTTAAACTTATTTTAAGTTAAAGTTAGTTTAACTTTTCGAACAGAGAAACCATTTTGTTGGAAGACAATATTTAGAGAAATTGAGTAACTGTACATTGAAAGAAGATTATATACGTGAATAACAAACTTTAAACTGATATAAGTTACGTTAAGCATTTGAACCTTGGTACTTAAAGTATAAAAAAGAATAATTTTTCTTGTACAGAATTATGTATACAACTTGTTTCATTTTATGGCACAAAGAATAAGATGGGCTATATTCCTTTGAAATTTAAACCAAGAGAGGAACCGTGTCACTTTGGTACAAGTCATATTTCTAGAAATACTTGTACAGAAATGTTATCTCTCACTGTTAGCATTTCGTGTTATTCCATGGTTAAGACGAGAAAATATTGTTGATGAAAGAGGCTTGTGTATTTTTCCACGACGCAGTAACTACAACATGCTAAGATTAAAGTCAATTCTCTCTGCGCATTTATCTAGCTTTTAAACACAAATGTTTGTCCTACAACTTAACGATCGCTGCTGACAAGAATCCACTAAACCGCGAACATGATTTTCACGTGACATTTGGTGACATGGCTAATTTGAATATTGACATAGCATCGAAGTGTCACGATCTCGCGGGAAACCCTGTCAAGAGGTCTACGTTTCCTTGAACTTTGGTTTAAGAAACTTTGTTTTGGAGTAATAGTTTGCTTTTGAACCGACTTTAAAACATTTGGATATCTCTATGTAGAAATGTCGAAGATAAACATCCTATGTTCGTCAACAAACGAACGCGGAACTGACTAGAGAAAATGTTGACAGAAAAGAAACCACCCTTCCCGTCTGTATTGACTTCCAACACTCGAACTCGCTGACTTCCATGAAGAACTGGAACAATCCTGACTTTCATGTGCTTTAGACAGTCCGAATGATGAAGTTAATATAGACTGAACAAAATAGCTATGCATATCCATGTATGTAAATTTTGAAATCATGAGTAATGATTGATAGATATTTTGACTCCCCAATGGAGTAACTGTCATACAATTTTCAAAATATATAACTTATTTCCCGTTTGGATTATGGCTTTCATTTTGAGTGTACCTTCATGGAGTCAAATGACGAAAATGCAATATCTCTGTTTTAAATTGGTTGAAAAAGTTTAGATATAACATTTCAAATTTCAATCTTTTTTTAGGAACCTTTTGATGGTCAGAATCTTTCAGTCTACAGTCGATTACAAAACTCAGCGAAGACGTGAAAATATTTCCTTCAAAATAGTTTTTATTGAAAGAATGAAAATTTCTTGTACACAAAGTATAGATTCACGTCACCCTATTGCTCATTTGCTCAAGAAAAAATATGGTAATTTCAGGTAATCATTGTTTTTAATCCAAAAATGTTAGCTAGGTTTTAGATAATCTCAGCGCGGATTTAGTTTCCGTTAATTAAACAAGGTTGCTAATTGTTAAGTGGACAATATTAGCACTGCTGGACTCGCGATGGCGCGTTTTGTGGATCTACCTCCACGATATTTACTGGGCTTACCGGAATACACAGTCACATGATCAAACATTTCGACCACTCAGAAGTTGATCCACGAATAGGTAGTTTTTTTCATAGAAAGGCAAGTAACGTAAAAGTTCAATTCGAGGTTTTTGAAATTCTGACTTTTCGGTGATATGCTATATATTGAGAATCCTGATACAATATTTCATAAATAAAATGGATTTATTCACAATGTCTTAGATATAGAAAATGATTTGGACAAAATAATTATGTGATACAATTTTGAAGTTGTTAACGGAAAATAGTTTGCCAGATCGAAGGGCACCTGGTGTACAATATGGTGTCGATTTGTGTAACTTTAGATTCTTTATGATGCGTTGTTGAGAAAATACCATGGTAGTATGTAACACCCTCTCTTGAACGATTTGTGTCTTTGAGGTTACCACTATTAGAGGTATTATGCAATAAATTAACAGCCAAAATGGATATAAAGTGACGATAATGACTTTGCCTTCCTTACTTGCTGTATCAAATCAAATTAATGTGTCCAAAATTATAATAACCAAAGGAGTAGTATTGTATCTCCTTTAAAACTCAAGATCATGTGAGAGATTACACTAGTTAAATATCGTTATCAAATGGATACATATTTCATTTTACTGTATTTATCTCCAATATCTATGAAATTAAACGATAGATTTGTAATAACCTGCATATTAACAAAGTAAAAAAGAATAGGATTTAGGATTAGGTGGTATAGTTTCACGAACGAGGTCTTACATAACTGCATGAAGAGATTTACTACTATCTCATCAGAAAGAATATTGAATAGATGTTTCCGAAAAAATAATGGGCAATTTGTATTTTACGGCACTGTAACAACTATATCACTTCTGTCGCACAATGTTGTAGTTTTCTCGACAGACCAGGTTTTTATGCCAATGACGAATTTCTAACTCGGACCACCTATATGCATGAATGATTACGCTAAACACTACCTTATTCCCTACCTTTTGCAGCTTTAACATTATAGATAATAAAGTAACAAAGAAGATTAGTTGCCACACTAAATATTTTTAGATTTTAAAGCTACAAAATATTACTTAGGTTACTTCTGTTGTAAAATACTGCAACAATTAATCTTGCTTCCATGACATTGTCACTTTAGAGAAAGTTTACTTCTGATGCATTTAACATGACAGAAAACGAAAAACAACATTATCCCAAATATTTGATTATTTGATAACTTTTACCGTGATAAAACTATTGAAACTGCTATGTCTTCAATCAATTTCTCAACGCGTATCCTTCAAATTTGGAATATCTTTCCTAGTTTGAACTATATGAAAATATCATATAGATACAAAATCTACAATTATTAACTGCAAACCTTGGGAATGGCATAAATTCAACAAAATATCTACTCATATCCAAAAAGAGAGAACCAGCGCCAAGAATATATCTTTGGGTGACAGAGGATGCCATGGAAACAAGCTTTACAGTATATCCAAGCAATTAGGTAATCCAAGAGGCACACACTTACCTCCCAACATCACAACAAGTCCGAGAAAGCAACGCATTGTCGTTGGAGGCAAACCAACTCCAGAGTGATCCGTCATAGTGTCCTTGTATCGCTTCAGGGTAAAGCAGAGACGACAGAGGAGGCTCAGAACTACCTCAAGGTGCAGCTTCTGGGTAGCAAGGAAAGAGTGGAGCTCGCTGGAGATGCTTCTGCTCTTGAGAGAGGACTGAGAGAAGATGGTCTGCTACTGGGCTCCGCTCTCTTTTATAGGCCCATGTTTGTTTGTTTGGCGACAAAGAAAGTGCCATATAACAAGCGAGCTATTGTCAATATTCCCGAATCTTGCCAGGACTCTATTGTAAACACGATCTCCCTGGTCTAGGCTGGCTCGATTTCTTTTGAAGTGCCTGCCCAGAAAGGACGCCGAGTGAACCTAATTTTTGGTCCAATGATAAACATGTTGGAAATCCGTCGCTAAAACTCAAGGTATCTCCTTGGAGTGATTTTTTCGCGGCTGATTTCAAGAGATGAGAATCTGCACTGAGTAGTAAGGGGGTCCTGTGTTTCAGCTTGTCTGGGCTGGTTCGCTACAAGATGAGTGCGTTCAGCTAACAGATACAACGCAGTGGTTGCCGAAACTCTTTCCACTCTCCTATTATTACAATTAACAATCATAATCAATTATATTTAACTACTATGGTCAATTCAAGATTAAATGCCCAATTATTTAATCTATATAGAAATTTATTTTTGATAATTTGAAGAGAATATTTGGGGTTGCATCAAATTATAAATGAAACAATGGAAATACCTACAAACCGTATAGAAGTTTTGTAATGAATATATGAATGTGACTCAGAAGAACCCTACCTCACCAGAACTTATGAAAAGTTATTCATCTTAGTATGTATGTAATAGTTCTCATGGAAATAAGCTGGGTTGTTTCGAAATATTGTCACTTTTACGATAATTAAAGTTTGATTTGCTCTTTTGAATGCAGAGATAATAATGTATGTTGTATGTATATTTAATACACATTTTATCAGCATATGTTGCATGCAGAAATAACCTGCCCATGTCACAAAAGTAATTGAAATTGAAGTCAATAGTGCCTACTTTCATAAAGCTACAGCGATCATGCATTTGATATGTAAACTTTTTGAAAATATATTTTTATTATAAAAATAAAATGACACTCATTCTGTAACTTTTCAATTTGATGTCTGCTAACTCTGAATCTTTACAAAATGCGTAACATTTTTTCTTTTGAGATCACAAAGTTTTTTTTCATACATTGATCAAATCGGTTTTTGAATTTTGTTCAAATGATACAATAAAAGAGCATTTAAGATATTCGCATTAAGAGAGGATTTATAAAACATTTCTCATGTCAGTGCAAGCCATTTAATGATTTAACATATAGCTCGCCGCTTCTGTATTTGATTTAAACATTTCAACGATGAAAAAATTGACACCTCCGTTTAAAAATAATCACGATATTTTTGCTATTTGAAAACTCTGAGAAATATTGATCCTCGAATGTGCAGGAGACAAAGGGTGTTGTCTTATCGTTTTCAAAAATATCGCACACATTGGAAGAGAAGCAGCCTGGTTCGAACTACAATGGGAGTGTTGGTTGGTAGACTGCTAGAAAGGTTAACGTTGTCGTTAACTTGATAAGCTCTTTTATTAAGAGGCGGAAGGAAATCTTAGACAGTTAACACATGGAGCATAAATCTCGCTCAACAACTTATATGTCTAACCTAAACGTAATTTTGTTTAAGGGTGACCGATATAACTTTATCATCTCCGCGAAAGAGATGTATATGGATGTGTCACAATTTCGGTTAAAAGTTTGAATTTTTCAAAATTATCTATAATCGCCCTAAAGTTACTTAGTTTTCTGCAAATAAGGAAAATGTTGTTTGTGTTTTATTTACAAATTCATTTGAAATAAAAGCAACTTATTTGATTAACCATTTAAGTTTCACATCGAAATCTAAATTTATGGTCTGGATTCATCCATAACTATATGATTTGTAAAATCATGATGTGATGGGTTTAACGCGATCATCTAATTGATATTATTCGGCAGTTTCAACAATGAGCAAGTATGAACGTCAATGTTAAGCTTTTCTGATAAAAATTACTTGATTTGGTTAAAGTTTTATCGTTTGAATTATTCAACTTTATAAGAAAATAATTACCATTATAGAAATAATAGTTTAATGACCAAAGAATTAAAATGTCTTGTAAAATGATATTTTATTAAGGACAAAAACTGTACCAATTGCATGTGACACTAATGCATTTACATTACTTATAAAAGACTTTAATTTACATTTTACATAATTCTTTGGTGTTAAAATCTGAGTAGATTATAATGATTTCATTCTTTGTCGTGGTATTTTTGAGTCAATGTCTTTTTGTATCATGTATCAGCCTTATGTAAATAATATTTAATGCCTACCCAAGCCTCCCAACACATGATACAAAACGATAAAATACATCATGTGCAAAATAATAAACCTTTGGATGAATTAAAATAGAAACATAAATGCTTTTACAAAAACGTTAACTCGAATTTCTCACTCCTTGGTATCCATACAAAAGGGATTTCCCACACACTATAGGGTGAATATCGGCATGTTAACAAATAAATATTCATACAAAGGGATTTCCCTAACACTATAGGGTGAAATATCTTCATTTAATATCTTCAGCAATTTGTTTATCCTGAGTATTACTGATGTCAGAAATAAAACAGTCGTGGTTGTAAGGCAATTTCCCACATGAAAGATGATAAATAAAAACTGAGTGTGATTTTGTTTTTGTAAGGTCAAACAACATGTAAAATGTAGCAAATGCTTTTCATATCAGGTGAATTGAGTAACATATGCGGGCATGTTTAAATGTAGATTTATGTGATTATTAAAGTAGATGTTGGGTTACATCAGGCTTTAAACTCTGTTTTGAATGCTAAATATTCTTTTATACATAAACGATGTGTCTATTAGATTTAATGAGTTTAACAAAATAATGAACACAGTTTCTGTACTATTTTATTTTCGATTTAGTCATAACATATTCATTTTATTGAATAATGAAGTATTTTGAAAATGTATAGATGTTTATAGTATTTGACTGAATAACCATAGAATCGAACTGATACTAAGTATATCATTAGATGATAAAGATACATGAGTTTTTCATTAAAGACACAGATAAGGGCAAATTACCATTTAAAGATAAAATATACCTTAATAATGCTAATACGAATGCTTTATAGTTAGTTACTTGTTAATGTGTTGCTCAGTTGGGACAGTACCAGCCAAACCTACAAAACGTGTACGTTTCAAATGAACAATATTATAAATATATCCCTCAAAACCCAGGCCAAGGCTATCTATTTTGTCCTCTAGCCATATGTGTTAAACGTCGGATGGCATGACAAGTTATGTTTGTAGATGTTCCTTAACTTGGGAAAGGTTATGACTTGCTTACTTGCCAATTGTTTAAGCAACGAAGTAAACACCAAGTCATTGACTTGCAATTTTATCCCACCTTTCGTAGCTTTCACTATCATTTTCTTTCATAACACGCCAATACTTATACATACTAGTAAATACTTTGTCGATAATTGTTTTCTTAATTTCCTTTGTATGTTTGAATTATGCATAGATTAACTATGATTGTTAATAAATATGTTCTATTCTCATGTACTAAAAATGGACATAATCAATTAGATTAGGACTTTGAAGGTTTAAAAAAACAAATTTATGGCGAAAAAATCCAAACTATCTGACAGAAAGGAATTAGCATGTTGATCACAGTTTTGCTAAAATAAATAATCCAACAGACTTTTTACCGAAGATCAAAGTTGACGGTAATTGTGTTTGTCGAATGCACCGTGTTAAACCGGCACGAACTCTCTAATTGCTTGGTGCACACTTAAGATCGATCTTCCGACTGCCTGGCGTCTTCCCAAGGGCTCCAGATCATCCTTGCTGTGTTACTGACCAGCCGTGTCATGCAGGGAGACCCCTTGAATCCATTCGTTTTAGTGTTTTACACTGATTTTTTCGAGGGTTATAGGAACAGGGAAATGGAAATTTGCAACATTCGCTCTGAGCCTATACGAGTGACTAGTGTTAAAAGTTTTTGCATAGATGTTCGATGCCGAAAGATAATTGTGTTCTACTTTGGGAGTCATAATTTTCTGGTGAAACATCTGATTTACAACAATGAGAACATTTTCCGGAGAAATTCAGAAGGCACCTGCAGAAAATCAGAACCGTCGTGTGACTATATTATCCTTGTTTTGCGCCTTCTGTTATGTTCTTCTGAATATCCTGAATTCAATCTTTAAGTCTTAGCTAATACCTCGATGTAACCGTGACTATTCTGATGATAGGAATCTTTTTATAAGTACTAGGAGTTTCGTTTCGTAGACTGTTTTTAATGACTATCACAAACTTATGGGAACATCCTGAACTCGAATATATGCTTTCAGCAAATTCCATTGAACATGGAGATCAAAATGAATCGTTTGATATAGCTATATACAAATAAATATTCAACGACTGAGGTTTTGTCATTTAGAGGAGGTCACGACGTTTGTCACAGTGCATGCAACAATCATCCATCTCTAAACAATCTTATTTTAGCACATGTGACGTTATATTGACAATATAATCTCAGAGTAAGATTTCAGCAAGTCAGGATTACGACGGACTATCACCGTCAGTCTTGATTGTGTGTCCTACGTGAGAAAAAGGGGTTGAAGAAGAGATTAACCCTGTCTCAACCCTCACGTGAACCTCGTGAATAAACTAGCATTTGATCCATTATCAGAGCGATTCCGAGAAATGGCCGTGTACTGCACGTATTTTATTTGTTATTGGCTCACTTGTACCATCTATATATAAAAGAAAGTGTTTTGTTCTCATTCAAAGTTAATTGCTTTCAAAATCCATTCGACACTCACGTGCTAAGGTGGATTCAACGCCTTAGACTTCTGAGAAGAGTTACGTTTTCACTAAATCGTGCCAAATTCGTACTTGATAAATGGGGCGTTTGCTAAAATCTATAAACACAGGCCCAGAAATTTTTCTCTATCATATTATTTAACAATCCTATTATTTGATGATATTATTTGTCAAAAAAGAATTTAAACACTCTATGCATTTGATTTTGGCAATAAACGAAATATTTATACATGAATACGCACACTCTGCAGAAAATAGGCTATGAATTATTCAGCTGAAATCTTAAATTTCCTAAACTTTTGTTTTATAAATTTATCCAAACTATTCAGTATTCAACCTCCATATCTTGGATAGATAAAACCATATACCTTGAATCGAATTGCATATTTTCGAATTTGTTATAAAATGAAAAAATGCTTCACAACATTTTTGATTTGATTCCCAAGATCTTTTGTTACAAGAAAGTATGAAATATATGAAATGTTTCTGATATGGAAAGTTAATGATTCTTTTTAAGATCATATACTTTGGAAAAAACACAATGAAAATGTTCAATGGTTTTAGATCTCAACAGTGTGGTTATGATTCCACTTTATTTCACAGCTTAATTTCTTCAAATTTCCTGTAAACGTTGAGTCAGATGATACTGAGTTTCTGAAGTAGCCATGCACTATATGATTCATGGTATCATTTCAAACTGCATGTATGGCTTTATGTATATGATATTTCTCAACATAGGTTGAAAACTTTAGAAGAAGAAACGTCACCGAACAATAGACAGACAGACAGAATTTATTCAATTTCAAAGGCCTCTGGCCCATACAACATACATGTTTGATATGAATTATAGCATGCTTAATACCTTTACAAATAATTATAACATTAATGAAGTTAAATAACAAATAACCAAACAACATATATATTTCGATAGAAGTAAAAGAAAACTATTTGTTGCCGTTCATTTAAGTGATTTTGAAACTTTTTAGATTCTTCTACAAACTAGAATCATAAGAAACAATGAGTCAGATAGCAAAATCAATCAGCGTGCGTGATACGAAATACTTGTGGTGTAAACTAGTTGATAAAAGATTAGAAGGAATCGCCTGCAAACACTTGGATAAGACTACACATACGTAAGCCTACAATAGGCATTTTGACGTGACTTTCAAATATGTGAGACCAGAATACCGCGAGAGAAGGCATTTTACCACGATAAGTAATGCCCGTCACAAATTTACTTTCAATTTTATGTTTCGAATTCAAATTCTGTGAAGGCCTTGAAGAAAACATATTAGTTCAAATAAGTTGATTACATTTGCTTTTTCTAACATAGTCTTAGAGTCTAAGAGCTTACATAATGGTTACTAAAGGTTTTATGAGGATTGGGAAAAGGCGAATGTGATAATGAATACCACAGGAACCTTTCAGGTCATCGAAAAATAATGATGACTGTAAATTCTATTGCGTTCAAACACTAAGTGAATGAAGATAAAACTAACTGAAGATTGAAAGTCAAATATAAATATATTTGCAAAAAATGGAAACAAGGTTGGGTTTTTTAGGTTTAGATGTGAACAAATCTACAACCACTTAGAAATACAAAAAATCTCATTTAGAAAGAACGCAGAAGTTAAAACAAGCATTCCAAAGGATTTAAATGTTTTCAATTCTCAACCCAAAGGCTTGATTCACGTATACAAATGTCAGTATTTGCAGAGATGTTGACATTTCGGTCAGTAAGTCATCTGACGTTGGTAGTCCCTAAATCTAAGATCCCGGCCTTATAAAACCACAAGAGCAACTGGCCAATCGTTGACAGTGAACTTGAAAGAGAAGGATTTTTCTTGTTTGGCCTTAAGGTAACTCGCCAAGGTAGACAAAGGCACTGCGACTTTCTAGGGTTGTCAACCAGTCTGTTGGTTTCAAGATTTTTCTAGAACAATGATATATCACTACCTCATGGTGATACGTGATTATTTGTCAATTTTCTAAGCTAAATCAAACTAGATGTTAATGGTAGGAACCGCCATAGTTATTGAGAGTACCACTGGGATATTAAATAGTTTCATTTTCAGGCTGTGGCATGCAATTGGGTTTGGTTGTAATGCTACACTGAATTCCAGCGCAGTATCTTGGTTCACTAGATCCAGAGAATGCTCTCAGGTATCACCGCAATGCATAGCCACGATAGTGCTGTGGCCTTGTAATAAATTTAACAGTCGTGATATAAGTGAAATATTCTTGAAAGAGGATTAAACTTAAAGTTACATCACCTCATTTTCAGGATTTCAGCAGAATAAGATAAAAACAATTCTACTATATATGTTTCTCATACAAAAGATGCTAATGGTCTTTTCGGCAGATAAACTTTAACTTCCTTAAAACAGATTTTAGATATTGAAACTGTACCAGAGTATTTACATGAATATTTCCCATCAAATAGGAACTGATTTGTGAGTGTTGGGAGAAGTTAGATAGATTGAAATAGATTTAATTTGCTTAGTTTAAAAGTAAAAAAAGGACTTTTGGTAACTAAAGCATATTTTAATTCATTGCTGATTCATGAGGATTTATTAGAGAATATGTAAATTAAATGGATTGACAATCCTTAACCATATATTTGGTAATTTATGTTTTCCCAATCGTATGTAATTTTCTTTAAAAATATATTATTCTGGTGCAAAATATAAACAGTGAACATATTTTTGGAGTAATGAATGTTATGTACTACACATAACACAAATGTAGATGATTTTATTCTAAAAAATTAAATCATTGCAATAGAAGTATGACTCTTTTGACCTTTTGAGTCTGAAGATATCACTTTTGATTTAATTTGCTTTCAGATTTCTTTCTATCCCTTATAAAGACCTTTCATTTGCTATGCATATTTAATAATGTTTAAGTTTCTAATTTCATTTCCATTTTTCATAAACGTTCTAATTGTTCATCAATTATGGCAGCATACTATCTAAAGAGACGCTCTTTGTCAAAGAGTAAAGAATTTGTTAACAGCTCCTCGCTAATTGTGTGTAGATAACCTAAAAGAACGGGAGATTAAAGCTGTTAACGAAAGCACAAAGCCCTTTAATTCCCCTAAGAGTATCAGGGTTTCAATTGCAGAGGTGCAAAAATATTTATTTTGAAACCTCATGGTCACTGTGACATGTTAAAATTCCAACATATATCTGTCGGATTTGAAAAATAAAAAAAATATGACTTGACACAAAAGGTTTTAACAAACATTTCTTTTTCAAGTCATGTATTGCATCTTTACTTCTTGTAAATACAGCAGACAAAGGTTCCTGTATATGCATGCAGACCTTGCAGTGTCTTCTTTAAACACATTGTTTACATCATTAATCTAATCCTCTCTCAACTAGAGCACTGTAAACTTGATAACTTCAATGATAAGATCACTTTAACATGAGCTTGCATAACGCTTCCAGTGTACTTTACGTGAATATATTCAACTCCTTCGATTGTAAGACAGTTGAAATAATGCCTTAACCTCCTTTAGGATTAAGGAATCGAACTTTCGTGACAACTCAACCAAAAGCAGGAATATGAATACGCGTGTTAATCCTGATTTCGACGGAACACTAACGGGGAGAAACACCTTTAGCTTTAGGGTTAAATAATCGAAGCGTAGTAACAAGTGATATTCGTAAAATATTATATGCCTTACATTCCTTACATTAAAACGAGAGAAACTTTCTTACTCTAAGCTCATTGTTGGAGAAATAATACCGTAGGAAACAGAGATTATTGTTTTTATGTTTTTATTCTTGAAAATATTAGATTTTTTATTTCAAACTAAATTTGAACGTTCTCGGTCCAGTATGTAATGTAACTAAATAAAATTTAAAAAATATAAAATCCTTGTTAATCCTTATTTTACCTTGTTAAATTAAATCAATCAAGTACAAACAAAATATATTGATACGTTTCATATTTTAATTTTCCAATGCTCTCTTGACTTGATAACAGCAATTTTACAGTGATCAATGCTCAACTGGCCGTCGTTTTGTAAAGAGAGATTATTCAGTGATTGGTTTCGGACTTTTAACATGTCACACATTGTTCACATCTTTCATTACAATTACATTTTTCGGTTATGTTTATGCAAACATACACGGAAATTTTTTATTTTAAAACTTTCGATATATTGGATATATTCGGAGAAGTGTACCGGTAATATCGTGTTGTTTCTATTTTGCAATATACCGATAATACTGCGCATCCTTACAGAAAAAAACTATCTTTGTTTATCACTGTTAAAAAACTTAAATATGATAAAATATATATGTTTTTGTTTTGCTATTATGTGAGGACATAATGAAAGTGTGTTGATCACCTGATGTGCTACTAGATCAAATGTGATTTTTAGATTACATAAAACAGAGAATATTGACCATGGGTTTAGAATGTTTTTCTTCCTGTTTTGTCTTCCATGCCAAGATTTCTTGTATAGAAGATTAATGTCATCTGCCTTTCCTGCTACCCAAAGGAAAGAGGAGTTGACACAATGTATATGTTTATAGGGAACCATTGCCAATTGTGTTTTGTTGTCAACATGTGGTCGTCATGGATGTTTGTAAAATGGTGATACTGAGTCAATCTTTTTTTTTGGATTTCCTGTATTATAGAGGTACAAATTTTCAAACAGTCCATCAGTAAGATAAACGCAGTGTTGCTTTGAGACTTTTGTATTCCATCTAAGATAACAGTGCTCACTCTGGTATTATATGTTAGCCAGTCGTCATTAACGTTTATTAATGGATCATGTTGACTATTTTTGGAGGTTGCGATTTAATTAACCCGTAATCAAACATTTCGTTCATAGCGTTTAAAAACTCTAAACATGAATCGATGTAAGGTTTTACGTCCTGTATAATTAAGAAAAATTTTTTGATAAACTTTCAGCACATGTCAGCTTGTTGCATTTCGTGATTATAACACTATTACAACCGGGCAATTTAATCTTTTTTAGTTTCCTGTATGGTCTCAATACACGTTTGTGGTTAATCTAAGGCAAGTCCATATGATTTTAACAAGTTTTATGCTGAGTCTATTTGATATTTTAGATATCCGGTTCAGAATT